>CM070748.1:1172456-2450572 GCA_036346245.1 Bonia amplexicaulis | reverse complement strand
TATGTTGCTTTCTCTGTGAACAAAACCAACAACAAACTGCAAACTCCACTCGACTAGGCAAACTGCAGTTTATCGCTACATTTCCTCATGAACAAATTGCCTATACCAATCCTGTTTCTGTCTTCAAACCTTTATGCTAGTAAATGTACCCAAAAGTAAACAATTAAAAGCTCAAAGCTATTCAGAAAAATGAAAGAATATGAATTGTACCTCGGGATGCAGCCTCTTCCTTCCTTTTTAATTCCTAGAGCAGGAAGACAAAAAACGGGAATCAGATCAGCATTTAGAAAGGGAACAGCGCATACAGCACATGGAACACAGTGGAAACAGACATTTTCCCTCTCTGATTTAAGATGTTCTCACATCTCACTCTCAAATTCAACATATTAGATATCAAGCCCAAGCAACATGATACATGATTCTCTCAAATGAACCTTTTAGTCTGGAAAGGAAAACTGAATACAACATTGTAACCTACCAACTTATCAAAAAGTAGAGATAAGATTCCCTATCTGGCTAACGAGTCCAAATGGGCAAAAACACCCTTTACTTTGAAGCAGAACGTCTATGTGCAAACAGGTCCTGTTTTTGCTCATATTACTTTAGCACTGAAATTGAATCACCAACAGGTAGGCAGTTCCGGTAGTTCGCATATCTCCGATGATTTTCGTCAACACACACTACTTGTTCAGTGGTACCAATACTCATTATGGTCAACTACAGTTAATTTTGGCAAGTTAAGGGTACACAACTTCTGTGGACTACATACCCCTACAGATTTATCACATTGTTATGGCCAGATCAGCAGATAATTAATAGGTAGCATCTAGGAAACTGTCAGGATTCTAGGGCCAGGACAGCTACTATATGCAGCAGAAATGCTATGGAAATCTGTATAAATCATGCTTTGATTGGATCTAATGCTAAATAAGGCAATGCCTCAGGTAGCATAGAATATAATACATCATGACAGAGCCGTAGCTTCAAGCTTCACATAATGAAATATATTGCTTTTGAAGACCACTTATAAAACAACTTGTAGTTAGTTTATCAATATTACAGTAACCGGCAACGAGCACAGGAAAAATTGAATCACTCCTCATTTGTAAGGCACATACCTTTTCTCTTTTGTTTAGCTCAGCTTCCATTGCCTGGAGTTCTTTCTCCTTTTTCTTCAGATCCTAAATGCAGATTAATGGATGCATGGCATAAGGAATCATAAACAAACTAATTGCAGAATAAACAAAACTAACTCGGCGCACAAAC
Organism: Bonia amplexicaulis; assembly: GCA_036346245.1. Taxonomy (NCBI): domain Eukaryota; kingdom Viridiplantae; phylum Streptophyta; class Magnoliopsida; order Poales; family Poaceae; genus Bonia; species Bonia amplexicaulis. The sequence goes on along the minus strand of CM070748.1, from coordinate 2,449,306 downwards.
AGTACAAATAAAGGAACAACATGGTATATTTCATGTACATGATAATGCATCAAACATTGACCATGACAAAAAAAGCTCATGGTGAAGAGAACATCTACCCAGTTACGGTAAGAGGCTAAGTTAACACTATTTTCTTGAGTGGCGAAAAATTCCCAAAACTAGAATTTGATACAGTAGTTAACATTCGACGGAGTTGCAAGTACCTTAGTTGAGTCCAGAGGAATGTCCACGTTATAAAAATCAGCTGGTTCATGGGACAGAGGTGAGAGCCGAGAATTGGAGGCAGGAGGAACACTTCCTCCCTGCAGAACAGGAGGCATTTGGAAGATTAATCAATCACATAGTTATGACTTATGAAAAATAACTCCAGAATTAGAAGCTTCTGCGCAACTCAGTAATCACATGATTTTCTATTAGATACAACTAACCTGTTGCTCATTAACAATGTTTTTTTCTCGAACACGCAGGAGAGCTGCGTATCATTAACAATGTTTTTTTCTCATTAACAATGTTCCACATAAAATAGAAGTGTCAACATGTCATAGCATAAAATGAAAAGTACAAGCAAAAAAAGTAACTGTACAAAACCACCAAAAATTTTGATTGAAGATGGGTAAATGAATTGTTGCACACCGGCATCATTGCTTGATTCTTCATAGAAATTTTCGGTTGACTTACCCAACAATCAGTAATGTATAGATGCATTCATTGAATCATTGGCATATACCCAGGCATGCTTAGTTTTGCCGGCGATCACCCACACAATTGTCCACGATATGTGTGTTGCCACAGAGCAGGTGTTTTTAAGTTAACTACCATCGAACATGCTCTTATGTAAGTCAACTAGATGATGTCACCACTCACCAACAAATAAACCCAGCTACTAAAAAAACTTGTGTGTCACGCACACTTCCATTTTAGTTTTTCGTAGAGAAAATTAAACCAACCACCTAGATTGAAGAAATCCCACACCTAAGATTTTTATCCATGACCTATACATTTGGTGTCACATTAACCAACTTCTAACATACAAGTAGTTTGTAGCATATCGCTAGAGAATTTAGAAGAAGTTTCTTTTAGAAACCACTTGATTAATTGAAGACACAAGAATGGGTATAAAATTAGCGCGGTCTTAAAATGCCACAAAAATGGGTAAACAAAATGTCATCATACTGAATTTCCCAAACCAAAAGAAAGTGGAACATCCTCTACCTGGCAAACACTACCAACAAAAACAAGCTAAGACAACAAAGTTGGAGATCCTTCTTACATAACGTAACTCACTAAAAGATTCAATTATATAGCATGGTAACGGAGCTCAAACAATTGCAATCGGAGTATACTCAATGTCGGAGTAAATTCAATACCAAACAAACATAGTCCAGACCAGGGAAGGTGCAAGATACTCTTGCATCACACCAAATGTACCGCATTGCGTTAGTAAGCTACAACACCAAATCCTAAGTTCCAACAACTAAGCTAAATTGTACTACCACGTATCTCCCTTCCATTCACCCAACACAAGCAACCAATCATCCACTTCGCAGCTTAGTTCTTCACACGAACACAGATCCAGAGCTAACCAACCGCTCGAAGAGCAATCAACCTATACTACATACACAGCGTAATTGCCAACTCGAAGCGCACAAATCCGCATCTCGCCATCGCATCCCCCTCCCATGGTCAGATCCAGCGCGCCAGGAACCAAGCAACGAAGGATCCCAAACGCGAGCAACAGCCGACGCGGATCAGATCAGAGAAGGCAGCCCCGAGATCTACGCAAATAGCGGAAAGCTTCCCGAAGGCTGGTGTGCCGACGACGCGGGACAGGGTGGGCACGTAGCGCGAGGGGCACTCACCGCGAAGGGGTTGACGTTGTCGTCGTCGAAGCCGTTGCGGCCTTGCTTCCCCGCCATGGCCGCCACCTCCTTCTCCGACGGCGGCGAGGCGATGGACGTGGTGGTGGCCAACCGCAGCTGCTGTGCCTGTACTAGCGTGCTGCCTCCCCTCTGCTTGCGTGTTATGGGGAAAGAGAAACGAGGTGGCTCCGCGAGCGGTAGTGCATGACAGGTGGGGTCAGGTGAGGCTGTGGACTGGCCCAGGAATTTAGAAGGCCAGACTGGCCGTACGGTGCGGGACTATGGTGTGGTGTACCTTTCGGGCGCAATGAAAGGGTACTAGTGCCGTCCGCACATTCGACCTGGACGTTGGCTCAGTGCGAGCACGACTTAGGTTGCTATAAGATGCGCCTTTCTTTACGACCTTTAAAAGTAGTTGATGATTTTTATTATAATATTTAACTTTTAAATAAAATATTTTTAAGATAAGATTTATAAGTTAATTATAGTACACGTTAAAATTTTAACATCTATACCAGCGAAAATCGTAAGCGAGTATCTTTCTCCGTAATCTTTGTCACGAACAACCCAAAATTCAAAATTTTCAGTTAAAATCCATAAGCCACGACCAAAAGCCAAAAAAGAACAAGCACATATTCTTACGGCGAGTGGCTCTCATTGTTTGATTCTCCCACAACAAACACCACATATCGTCTGTTTTCTTCCTCGATCTCACTCCTGAGGCATCTTCTTCGATCTCACCCCCACGAGATTCAAAATCTCTCATGAAAATCCATCTCAACGGCTCAATTAATATTTGAACTTGTTGCACCACCGCTAGTCGAAGCTCCAGCAACTCCCTCCTCCTTCAGCAACGGTGTGCGCTGGAGCTAGGGCAGGAGTACTCAACTCTATGCCTAAGGTATTTGACATATTTAGTGTGGTGGTTAAACACTTCTACAAACACAAGCTATACTAGACGTCTCATCACAGATGGTTCATGTGGATCCGTCTGTGCTTTGATTATTACAGACGTCATGGATAAAACCATCTCTGAAACTATCACAGACGGTTAGGTTTAAAAGTCATATGTGATATACGCATTATCACAGACGGTTTTTAAGTAGAATCGTCTATGAAAGTATCACAGACGATTTTTATTTACAACCGTCTGTGTTTTGTGCTTTGTCGTGTGAACTACAAAAGCTACTGCGACGAGAGACAAATTCAAGACAATTTTTTTACAAAAGTCCCAAAAAAGTGATTCTCATATCTTAGTCTTCTGAGTTTCATATGCTTCTTCTTCGACTTTTGTAGTTGGAGGATCAGCCACTAAGTTCTCGAATATCGTGAAGATCGTCCTTGCCCTCTGCACTTCCTCCTCTAACCTGGGCAAATCATTAGCACGGTCTATAATCTCATAGAGGATACCATGATAAGTTTCCTCAGAATCGGCCGTTTCTGTTTGATCGGTAATGTTATTCATGTGTCTCTCCACTGCCGCAAGAGCTTCTTTCGCTTTGTGCACATTGCAGAGAAGAACGAGGCTGAGGGCGGTTTCTCTTTGCTGAGCGGCAACGAGACACCTCCGTCGACGGCGGATGATGAGGTCCAGCTGACGGATGGAAGCGAGTCGAGGAAGGAGAGCAGGGTGTGAGCGGAGGAGCTGCTCCAGACGTAAATTGTTGGCCGCATGTATAAGGTTGCGGGCGAACAACTCATGATGGATAGATGAGAGGAAGGAGATTAAAAGAAATATTAGATGTCCTTATTGAGAAATCTGATGAAGAAGATGAGAGGTCAGTTTAGAAGAGCTGGATTAGAGCGCGTATATTCAAGCGTTATCACAGACGGTTCGTATACCAAACCGTCTCTGGTATTAATATCACAGGCAGTTCGTATAACAAACCGTCTCTGATATGTGCCTTATCAGAGACGGTTTGTAATACTAATCGTCTCTGATATTGATTATCACAGATGATTCGTATAACAAATTGTCTCTGATAATGACATGTCACTGATCCATGGCGTATCCCCAGGATTTCGATCTCACACATCCATTCTCTCCACATCGAATGGCAGGCATCGGTTCCTCCCCCATCTACCTTATTAATTACTCCACATCTACCTTTCCACCGGCAGTCACGCGTGAGTTCATCCACTATATAGTTTCATGCATCCTCCCTTCGACGACGCCGACTACTACCATGAGCTAGCGCCTCCGTTGTGACACCACGATCGACTGCACAACACACTCTTATTATAAGTGTCATAAGAGTGTCTTCTGCAATTTCACCGTCGTGCCACAAAGGTGGCGCTACCACCGCCTCTCCATTGCTGGTGATATCCGGCCGCCATCCGATGCATCCAGCTTGTTCCTCGATGACGTCGACTACCGCCGTGAGCTAGCGCCTCCGTTATGACATGACGGCCGACTTCACAACATACTCTTGTCGTAAGTGTCGTAAGAGTGTCTTGTGTAGTCTCACCGTCGTGCCACAAAGGTGGCGCTACTACCGCATCTCCATTGCCGGTGATATCCAGCCGCCATCCGATGTATCCAGCTTCTACTGTCCGCTAGGATCTCTGCTTCTTATATATTCTTGCCGAGTTAAAGAGTTGGGTTCGTTATCTTGTTATGATGTAATGGTGGATTCTAATCTTAATGAAAATAAAATATGATGTTGTGTTAATTTGCACTGTATTTGCTTCTTTTGAAAGGGCATAGGTAACATTATTTATTTAGGCTAGCCAAAAAAACAGAAAAACATTTTAGGAATAGAGTGAACTATCAAAGATGATTTTGTGGTATAAACTGTCTATGAAGGACTATCACAGATAATTCTATATAACAACCGTCTGTGATATTCACCAATCATAGACGGTTGGTAACTAGAACCGTCTGTGATGTGTGAGTATCACAAACGGTTTATGGTTCGAGCCGTCTGTAATAGCTTTCTTCATAGATGGTTCTAGTTACAAACCGTTTATGTTGTTTTTATCACAGACAGCTCACAAACCGTTTGTGATAACTTCCAATTATCACTTACACATAAATACAGGCGGTTCAGAAAATCGTCTGTGATTACAGTTTCGAACCGTCTGTGATGAGTCTTTTTGTAGTAGTGGAAGCTCATAGAAGCATGTGTTGACCAATGCCGTGCGCCTCTTAGTAGGGGCAACAAATATATTGTCGCGTGCGATAAAAAAGGTCCCGTGTAACAAACAATCAAAACACATACAACATATTCGAATGTTTAGTGCAATAACATACAATAACTACAAAAAAGTGCAACAAAAAATCCCACAAATATAAACACTTATTGCAACAATTAAAAAGTTCTATTGTAACAAAAAAAGTTGTTGTTGCAACAACAAACATCCCACCTTATTATGACAAAAAAACCAACAAAAATAAATGCTTATTGCAACACTTAAGAAGTTCTATTGCAACAAAAAAGTTATTGTTACAACAACAAATGTCTGACCTTGTTGTGCTACTGCTTGCAGTAGCTCCAGCAACTCACTCCTCCTCCATCAACAACGGGGCGCGCTGGAGTTGGTTGCCCTATACCAAGCCCAAGGTCTTCAATAACAATGGCACGTCATAGATAGTATATACTCAGTGTGATGATCGCGGACTCATGTGTGTGCCATGGTTGAATCTTACTGGAGCACAGCGTGCGCTACCTGACTGCGTGCATCTCGCCCGGAACTCGTGGGAGTAGGGGGTGGAGGCACCCCGCTCTGCTCAATGGTTCCCTTGGGCAGATCTCGCTACTGTTTTGTGGAGAGAGAGTTGGTGTGATGGGCTTTAGCGGAGAAGATGTAATTGGGTGGATAACTAGATAAGGAATAGGTGGTTGTGGCATGAGGACATGGTGGACTGGTAGTCAAGTGGATATGGCGTCTGATTTTTTCTCCCGTGTTGGGCCCCTAGACGATAGCGATACCTTATTTGGAGGGGGGCTAGACTTCTCTTTGTTGTCCTATCTTACAGATCCCTGTCTCAAGTCGAACACGTAGGCAGTAGCTCTACCATTGAGTGACAGGGATGCAGTCGCCAAACCGTTCGGCGATAGCGCCTTTTGTCACCCAACAGTTCGGCGACTGGAGCCCAAAGTAAATAATTTATTTTTTATTCGGATGTGAGATTGAACGTCTGTTGATGGCGTTGTTAAACTATAAAGTAGTGCTATATGATAGTTAGGAATATTTTAGATAGTCCGTTGTATGTCATATAGCAAATAAGTTAGTGTTTGAGGTCTTAATTTGTAAATAAATGTACATCATACCAAGGAGTATAAATAAGAATGTACAGTATTACAGACATTACACAGTAAGAACGAAATTTAAATATTTGAGAAAGAAATAAAGTACAGCCAGCGCAGGCAGACGACCCCTACTAGGCCCCCCAACAGCACCCCCTCCCTCGTCACCACGGCCCACTCCAGCTCTGCGTCCTATTATACAGCCCCGCTTGGGCCTCCTCCTCAGCGCTGGGTGTCGGGGCCTCGGCCCCGAGAGGGAAAGATGGTCAGGAGCCTTGGTCTGATGAGCTCCCAAAGCTGGAGGGGTGGTCCTGAATAGCTTCATCAATGATTGTTTCAGGAATTGCTTGAAAAAGTTGGCCCCTAGGTGACAAATGCACCATCTATTCATCATATCCGGCCAAGAGAACAACTCCTTAGGGTCTTGCTGAAGTTTTCTTATCGCCTTTAGCATCCTGGTGTGGCGATCATGGATTACACACATACCAGGATGAGCTCCAACAATCCAGTGAGTCTCATACTTTGGTCTATGTTTGTGCACTCGTCAAGAACAATCGGCATGCTCGCACTTGATGGTGTACTGCTTCTGGCTAGATTTGACGACTTGAAACGTCCATTGCATGGACAAGGCTCACAGCTTAATGACATCCTATAATGATGCATTGTCAGCAAATATTGAGTGCAACCAAACTTCTGTGTCATGATACTACCACGGTGATTTGTGCTCGTCATGTGCAGCAACACCCTTAGCATCAAATATGTTCCATTCTTGGGGATGAGAGCTTCGTTCTCAATGGAATTGTCTTCGTCGTCCTCTTATACAGCTTCCTCTTTAGCCTAGATCATCCGGTCATCTCTCTCCATTTGACACACTATGTACTCCATATGCTCCCCTTCATCAGGCTGCCATATCGGCTCACCATGAGGTGACTGATCTTCCTCTCCTGCATATATCATGTCGGCCTCGTCACAAGCAACATCCTCCGCACCCTCCGTAACACCGGCCTCCGGGTCCTCTTCTTCACCAACATGCTGGGTGCCCGAGCTGCTCCCACCACCCGGATGATATCCATTGGCAGGGTCTTGTACAGTTTCTTTTGGACATAGATACACTCATATCCACGGCATTGATACCCTTCTAAAAAGCCCTTCCACACAACAAATCAATTTTCTCAATTCCCATCTAATGTGAGTGGGAGACCGGCTTCAAAACTCTTGTATGACGACGCTGCACACCTCAGGGTCCAAGAAGAAGTTGCAGGTGAATCAGTACATCACATCTGCGATTCATGCATTCTCATCGTCCGGGTGTACCAGAGTGGCTTGCAAAAAATTGCTCAAGTCAACACTGTAGTGACCTTCACGAATGGTGCCAACACCATAATACACTTTCAATCTAGTAGGTACCGGCATGGCTGATGTATGCCTGCAAATATTTTCAATATTGCAACTAGTCAAATCGCATCGCACGTTATGGAAGTATTAGTGTACTGTAATTTAGATTTCTACAGTCGTTCGTCTATCATGAACAACTACACTACCGCATGGTTAAGACGTCATGCAATCCCTATGACAAAGGCCACAATGAACATGTAGGTCTCTTGATATCGGTTAATTTTCTCTCATAGCGTAGCCCTTCCATTGCCCGTTGAAACATTCTTGCATTGTTTTTTCTTTCATTTCTTGAAATTAAAATATTCTGTTTTAATTTAAAAGGACATATAATATCCTACGCTACAGTGCCTAAGTGACAAACCTCTAGTCGATTCATTGGATTTTTTACTGTATACATCGTTTGTTATTATTTTACTGATGTTACAATATGTGGGCTTATCAATTGAGTGTATTAGACATTTTATTGTTTTTGGCCAAGCACTGTTTATGCATAAATGTTGTTTACTAATATTTTGCATTTTAACATGACTACCAAAAATTTTCACAGTACTCTAACATGCCATGGGATCCTCAGAGTTAAATATTCGCAATGAAATAAATTAATTATACGTGCACTTCTTCTCCCTTTTCTTTTCTTCCTCCTCTCTTCTTGCTTTTCTTTCCAGCCATCCAACCGAAGTTATACTATTTTTTTCGCTAACTATAATTTTCTATGAATGCTAGTTATATTATCCTTTACACTAAACAAACTATTTACTTACCACAAAAATACAGACTAAAACATAAAAAAATTTACCTTAGGGATGAACCTCCTCTTCTCCCTCTACCTCTCCTCTTCTCCTCCTCTCTTTTTTTTCTTTCCTCTCCTCTCCTCTCTTTCTTTCCTCTCCTCTCCTCTTCTTGTGCTCGGCGTCGACAGTAAACGCGCTCGAGCGCTTGGGCTTCCGAGTTATAAAGGCCTCCTGTCGTTGAACGGTTAAGCGACGGAAGGTGCTGTCACCGAATGGTTGGACGACATCACCTATTGTCCAACTGTTGTGCGACTGCATTCATATGGCCTAATGGTTGGGCGACAGGTGTTCATTTTGTAAAAAATAAAAACACATATATAATTTTATATTTCTAATTAAAAGGGAATTATTTAAAAAAATACTCCCAAATCTAGTCAGCAAGACATCATTGAGTCCTAGCTGTTGCCCTACTACCGTTAAGCTGAATCTCTATCGTCAGTACATCTCTGAGCCCTTCCCATTTATTCTTGCTATCAAATTGACAGGGCACTATGGCCTCAAACAAAAATGACAGTGCACTACTTGCGTCGAGTTAGATAACCATCGCCACTACTCTCAGGTACGGTAGGGCTAAAATAAATTAGTTCATTATTAGAATTACGATGATTGCTTATTTGGTCCAACTAAATTTAAAAAAAATAAAAATAAAAAATAGATTAGCCCATCATGAATAATACAAATGAATACGGGAAAAAAGAACATGCAAAAAACCTCAAAAATAGCTAAAAAGATAAAAAAAATTAAAATTTAAAAATAGTAAAAAATAAATCAGAAATTAGAAGTTTAAACTAAAACAACAATGACGTTGCTGCCTCAAAATCCCTGCAACCGCTGCCACCACCAGACTGCTAGCAAAAAAGCTCATTTATTGGACTCGTGGGCACGGTCTGAACTTGCTCCAATTAAGCTCATTTCTGTGAAAAAAAAAGAAATAAATTATTTCGAGTGAAACAATTACGCGCAGGCTCGTTTCCACTCCGCTCGTTAGCTCACTCGATAACAAAATTACTTATAAACTATAAATAAGACGTCACAAAATCAAAAACAAGTCAATTTCGAACGAAACTAAAAAAAACTCAATTTGGCTGGCTAGCCAACTCTTTGTGCAGTGGCTACTTCGAGTTGTATCTAGGTGTTGTCTTTGATTGACCACATCTTCGTAGTTTGATCGCTGAGATATCACCTTTTTCATTTCTCTTTATGACAAAAATGTCTAATTTGGTTCTTTTATGCGTGTTGAAACCTTGCAAAACTTCCATGGTAATCCAAATTTGAAACCCAAAACTTGTTAAGACCGCAAAATAAAACATAAAACTTGATACCCGTGGGTAGCATCTTTCATCTATCAGTTACTCGAGAGTTAGAAATTATCATATTAATCGGTGAAAAGGAAAAAAGACTATACTTTCGATTGTGATGGATTAGTTATAATGATGCGGATCTGATATAAATATGAGGTGTTATAGTTGTATAAGGAATGCAATTATATATTTCCATCCTATATTTAGAGGAAAACTATGACAGGCAAGCAACCTACCTGAACATTTTATTTACCAAAAAGGTCCAAGGTTATAGAGCTTGAGAAAAACAGGGGGAGCAGGGGAAGCAGAGCCGGGCTACGACCTCGTTCCAAACCGTGTCTGCTTCTAGCTTCTAGCTTTACAAAGCCAGATGCGATTTGGAATAGCTCAGCTTCTGTCATAGGACGGTGGCAGTAGCTGGCGTGCGGTAGAGGCGAGCGAGTCATGGGTGAATGGATAAGGGACCACACCGACACTTCCCTAGTCACACTGTTGCCACCTTTCCCCATTCCACTCGCACAAACTCCACCCGCACCTTGCCGAACTGTCGAGCTCCTCCTTTGGATCAGCCGTCCCTACATCCGTGCTCCCCCTATGGCACCCCACTTCCTCCCCGCATGAGGCTCCTTCGACAAACTTGGTTCCGTCTCCGGAACCGGCCTGTTCCCTACCTTCGTCTGATCCGTTGACTTCCTCCCTCATCCTGCTCACCGATGCACAGAGGTTTATGCTTTTGGCCCTGATTTGGTCTTTTGCATGTGTCGCCCATAGTGTGCCTTACCTCCAATTTGTTGGTTTTTCCTGTTTTCTTTGCTTTGTGTTGCCGATTTATTCCTCCGATTTGTCGACATTGCATCCGGTTGGGAGGCTTTCTTGTACTTGGTGTGTTCTCTTGGTTTCTTCGGCACCAGTGCAGATGAACAAGTCCGTGGCAACTTGGAGCGGGGAGTGCATCCATGTTTTCTTGGAGATTTGTGTGAGGAGATCTGTTGTCTCAACACCAAGGGGGTATGACAACCTATGCCAGAAGTTCGCCAGCCTCATCAGTCGCACTTACCTTCGGAAGCAAATGAAGAACAAGCGGGACACCCTTAAATGGGACTACCCAGCATGGAAGGCCCTGAAGCAACGTGCCACTAGTCTTGGGGTCAATCCTGAAACTGGCTCCATCATCGCCGATGACTTCTGATGGGCGCAGGCATCGGCAGTGAGTGTCCATCGTGTGCATTGTTTGGTTCCCCATTTCCTTGCTATCTTTTTCCATTTATTGTTTGATGCATGCCATATTCCCTTAATTTGTTAGGGAAAGACGTCTGTGCTCAAGTTCAAGAAAACCTCCCCTGGATGTTGCTCCGTCATTCGTGGTGTTGTTTGAATGTGTATGCACTACTTAGTGGATGCAGAGACGAGTATGGGCAGGGGTGGCTTGGACGAGGCCTAGTAGTAGCTCAACCAAACAATCATGTCTGATTTTTGAAGCTATTCGACAAACTGCTGCATGGTGGGTGAAAAGTGCTAACGTTCCGAAGATTGCAGAACTGCAGATTAATGGGCGAAAAGTTTGGAGCGGTGAAAAGTTCAGACCTGGACGGCTGGACACCACAAGTCGATCCGCAAGAGTGCAAAACTCCTAGTAGTAGTACTTGGAAAACAGCTAATTAACGCATAATTAATGGGTGACGGTGGCTAAATCGTCATGAATAGTACAATCAGAGTATAATTAACGCAGTCGAACGATTAATTGACCGTATAATGTTTCTAATTAATTCTAAATATAAATAAAATATATTAATAAGAACGCATAATCATCTGTTAAATTCCGATTAATCGTGTTTGGTCGATTAACGGTATCACATCCGTCCGCCGAGGGCATACCATTTTCCGTAGCACTGCTTAGAACTAGAGTAAATGACAGTACTTTACACAGTGCCAAACGGCTCATTACTCTATAAATCCCTTGCAGTTGCAGTGATCAAGAACTGGACCAGATTAGTATTTTAAGCACACACATCAGATCACAAACCCTCCTCAGTGCGCACCAGCTGAGCACTGTTATTTTAGACCGAAATCAGTTAAAAATTTTAGATTTTAATTGTTTATAAGAAAAAATACGAAAAGAGATAGTAGCGTGTGGTTTTAACTGATAAAAATAAAATATTATAATTAATTATTAAGTTTTATCTTAAAAATATATTTTATTTAAAACCTAGTTATAAGTAGACAGACCGGAAGACCAAAGCCGCAAAAGCCGTTAACCGAACAGGCTCTCCCTCCGCAACAACAACTCCTCACACAAATCAAAGCACAACGGAGGGAAACCCAAAGCCACGCTCTCATCAGTCCCTCGGCTCTCCCACTCTCACAGGCAGCGACTTCCTAATTCCTATACTACCCCTCCTCACCACCACCACACCGGCTCGCGCTCGCGGGAAATGGTCGCCTAGCTTAAGCTCGGCAAGAAGGAAGGAGGAGGACAAGGGGAGGCATGGGCTGCTGGGTCAGCAAGAAGCGCAGCGAGCCGCCGGCCGCGGCAGGGGAGGCTTCCCGGCGGCGGTCGGAGGCCCGAGACTCGCTTCCACCGGAGGAGGAGAAGGTCAAGGAGGTGCTCTCGGAGACCCCGAACACCAAGCCTAGGCGAGTTGCTGGCGCTGTGGCGCCGTCGGTGGAGCGAGGAGGGGAGAAGGCCAAGGCAAAGGGTGGGAATGCCAGGGTGAAGGATGGTGGTGGTAGGGTCCGTATGGCGGTGGGGGTGGCGCATGCCGCCGGCGAGAAGTCGGAGGCGGCGTCGGAGTCGTCGGCCGCTTCCACGGCGGCGGGGCCCGAGCGGTCCCCGGCGAAGCCGGCCAGGAAGCGGGCTGTGTCCGGCGAGCTCGGGCGAGCCAGGCGGGACCGAAGCCCCGCCGTCCCCGGCGCCGGGCGTCCTGAAGGGCGCGCGTCTCCGTCGCCCCCGCCACCGCGGCGCGACCCCGGTGAGCGGCCCAGTCGGAGGTCGCCGTCACCGGCGGCGAAGCGGCAGCAGGACCAGCGCCGCGCTGGCGCTGGCGCCGCCGCCCCTTCCTGCACACAGCGGAAGCCGCCTGTCCCGACGAGGCCGTGCGGCCGCGCGTCGCCGCGGCGTGCACAGGAGGCGCCTCCCCAGATCTCTCCGCCGCCTATGCAGCGCCACTGTCCTCCGCATTCTGCCTCTCCACCGCCACCGCAAGCGGAGGCGCAGGAGGCTGCTGCCGTCGGCGACGGCGAGGGGAAGGAGTCCTTGGAGAACCCCTTGGTGGCCATGGAATGCTTCATCTTTCTGTAGTGCTAATCCTACTCTCTGCTCTCTCAGCTAGTAATACTCCATTCCATAGTCAGCTAGGAGGTTTAGGAGCTGTATTTGGCGTGTGATAATACCGTAATCTCCCTGGTAATTTTCACCCTGGGTTGGATTTTTTGTCCCCGGGAAGAAATCAATCCCAGCTTAATTAGCCTATGTATGTTGGCAGCGCCGTCTGATTGAGGTCGGATGGCTTGGATGTGCTGCTGTGGTCTTTGGTCAGTTTGGTGTCCTCGATGTGATCTGTAGAGTACTGTAATGAATTGCACTGTCTGTAATCTTTTCTTTCTCCTGCAACGTTGAAGCTTCTGGCTTTCTCTGCTTGTGTTCTATCCATGGCTCTACTGAAGTTCACCAGTGCTTCCTCCTCGATGGTCCATCCAATCCATCACGATCTGTTTCACTTGGGCATTCAATGACTTCTTGCGTTGCCTAGTTCAATAACTCTACTGACTAGCTCAACAACATTGCAGCGTCCTGATGGCATGGCATGTGCAACTGAATTGCCGATCGAATGGGACAATTCGTGCCTGCATATTCAATGACTTCTCTCCGCTTCGCAGATGAGCCGTCCCATTACATTCAATGCTTGTAGAGTCGAGTAGCACTGTGTAACATCCCATTCTTAGGAAATCAAAGTGTTAGAATAAAATTTGCCAATGTGAATTCAAAACAAAGTGCAAGCTAAGATTTCAAATCGAGTTTTCAAAATACAAAACCCAAGCCATAGCCCAGCCCGTTATCTGCCCTCCCTTGGCCTTGGTCTGGCCCACGTCGGCTTATGCCACTCCTCCCCTTGTCGTGCGCGCCCTGCACACGCTCTCCCCTTGCTATGCGTGCTCCCGGTCCACGCCTACCACACGCGTGCTAGCGCCGCCTATCTCCTGTGCGTTGACAGTGCGCAACCGTCTTTCCCCTATGTACCAACAATGCTTGCCAGCCTCGTGTCGACCTTGCTTAGCCCTCATTCCGTCTCCATCTCCCTCTTTTCCCTGTTGCGCACATCGTCGCGCTCGCGCCCGCCGCTCCCGCTCCGCATATGCATCGTGTGCCCGAATCTCGCTCTGACCGTTGTCTCTACGTTGTCCTGTCGCCTTAGGCCCTTAACCCCCTTCGTGCGTGCCCGCACCTTGCGCCGGCTTCGCCCTCCTTGTTCTGCGCTGCGCCGAGCGCCATCGTCCTTGGCTTCTGCCCACATTAACGCCATCCAACGGCTATCTTCCACCTCGTCTATAAAGCCTCCAAGCCGCCTCCCTATTCTCCCAATCGGCTTCCCCCGCCTCCCTCGCCACCGAAAGCTCCCCGCCCCTCTTCTTCCTCGGCTCCAGCCATCTCTACGTGTCGACAATGCTATCGTCGATTCCTCGCGCCTTTGTCCAATTCATCGTGCCTGGAGCACTACAAGGAAGCACCGACGCCTTTCCGAGCTTCACTGCCTCTCTTCGTCTTCTCCGACGAGCTGCGCTTGTCGCCCTCCTCACCGCCGCCAACTCATTCCATATATCCCCGAGCTTCGCCTTCACCACCGATGAGTCCCTCCTGGCCTCGAGATGCCCCCCTAACGCTTAATTATCTTTTGGTGCCACTAGCCACTATGGTGCCATGCGCCCGTGCTTCGCCGCCACATAGCTCACCGTCGATTGCCCTGTGCGTCGAATTAGGTCGCATCGCCTCGCCTCTAGGGGCGGTTCGGCATGGGCGACCCATTTTCGCCCTCACGAGCTTTGCTCTCCTCAGCGGCAAGAGGAGCTAATGTGGTGCCATTTAGGATTAAGCTTTAAATTCTTTGTTAAATTTTAATGATGGTAGTTAGTGTTGTTAATCACTCACCGACGTACATGCCCCTCTCACTAACTTAACCCTTTAACCTTATGACATGTGGGCACCCACTCGCTTAAAAATCCTTTTAAAAACCAATTAAATGGTGAAGAGCCACTGACAAGTGGGTCCCATTCTACTTGCTCACAATTATTGGTCCCACCTATCAACCCCTAAGCCTTTTCCTTTAAGAAATTAATTCAAAATCAAAGTAAAGCCCGAGGGTCCCACCCGTCAGTCTCTATAACCTTTTCAAATTATGAAATAATTCAAAAATTAAATTAATTTGGGTAGACCTCACCTGTTAGTAAGAGAGTACTCTCTCTCATCGATTTATTTTTGGATTTAATCCTAGTTTTAAGTTTGGAAAACCCGTTCTCACTCATTTTAACTCCAAATTTAATAAAAAAAACTTGTTTCTAAATTTATCTAAATTCAAAATCTATCTCATGGCAGTAAATTATTTAATTTAGAGTTCATTTGAAAATTTTATTTTATTTTATTTATTTATTTACGTATTTATTTGCTTTCTGTTGCGATCGTCTGAGTAGAATATGAGGACATAGAAGAGCCACAGTTCGAGCCGAGTCAGTACTTCCAAGACCATCTTTCTTGTGAGCCAGGTAAGTCAATATTTTGATCATATTAAACCTATATTTTTATGCAAAGTATATTCGTTTACACTATCAAAATTGCATGTGTTAGTTGTTATGTAAATGCATGTTTGCTTAAGGTTATATATACATGCTTGATAATCATTGTATTGCTATACCACATCCCTTGGACACTTGAATCACATAATCCTTGTCACCTTAGAAACTTAATGATAACTATATTAACTATAAGTTGTACTTAAGCGCTATCCTATTATCATTTTCTATCATGAAACTAGTTTTGGGCAGTAGTTGGAGGGAAATGGCTGGTATGTTGAGATAACATAGTACTTTCCTCTGATCTAGGTAGTAGTGGTCTCTAGTCTTCCAAAACTTAAGACATGATGGAATTCTAGGGTGGTGATCATGTTGGCTTATTTTTGGTGGCTTATGGCTGAAAAGTCATCAGAATTGGTGAAAAACATCATGGTGATGAGTCTTATTTAACATAATTAAATTTAAAAATTAAAAATATAAAAAATATGTTAGCCCATCACAAACAACGCAAACAAATACGGCAAAAAAAAAAGAACCGGCAAAAAAGCTCAAAAAAAATCAAAAGTTCAGAAAAAGTCGAAATTATGAATAGTGAAAAATAAGCCAGAAGCTTAAGCCGAAACGAGCGGAGCCTAGATCCGCCGCTACACTGATTTGACATACTACGTAAAATCTACTGGCAAGTGTACTAATTTCAGATGGTGCTGCATACATGCATCATTGCCATTTTGTTGGTCGATTTCGTCTCAACAGCTCCACCCCAAATTTGGGCTACACACAAACATCTCGCGCCGTCGCGCGTAACACGTACAGCTCCACACTAGCAAGTAGTAGAAAGGAAGCATCGTGTGTTGTTCTCGATGCCGCCGCCGCCGCAGCGTGTTGGCGAGACAGCGGCGGGAGTGGCAGGGACGACGCGCCCGCGGGAACGCGGGGCTGGGATCACGAGGCCCCGCGCCTTTCCGTGCCACGGCCGCGCGCGCCCACTGCTCAACTAGCTGGGACGCACGCGTTGACGTGCCCACCACACCCGCCGCCTGTCGGCCGCTCGTCGTCCCGAGCGTTTCTTTTTTCCCCCGTAGAAGAAAAATCTCGCCGCGCCGTTGTCCCCGCCTCCGCGGCCTCTGCCGTTTATTTTGCCGGGCGCAGTTCACCTTTGCACCGGAACGTCTCCTTTTTCTTTTCTGTTGCTCTGCGGCGTACGGAGAGATTGCGCCGGATCTTCGGGCCGGGAACGGTCGTGCCCGTGCGCGCGCATCACGCCCGATGCGAGGCCGGCGTGGTGCGCGCGCCTGCGGCGCTGCGCTTTCTGCCGCCACCCACCAGCCCGGCTTTGCAGCAGCTGATCGAGAGCCTGACCAGCCCATTCGCTCCGGTTCTGCGGCTCGCAGTTTCTCGCTCCCCCACGTAGGGGGAGGGAGGGCACTCGCATGCCCACATGCACGCACGGTGACATGAAGCTCGTCAGGCTCCGCCCTTTTGCCCCGTGTTGCAGCCTTCGTGTTTGGTACTAGTCCTGCCAGTTTTCGCTTTTGGGATGCCGCTACTTTCGCGTTCTACGATCTCGGATGTCCGCCATCTAGTCGTCCCTTCCAAACTCCAGTTGGAAACCAGAAGCAACGCGATGGGTTCTGACGCGAAATCCTACGAAACGAGCAGGTCGGTGTTTCATGTAGACCCAGCCCACCAACTAATCCAGGACGGAATTAAAGCCCAATCAACCCAAATCACCGCAAAATGAAACGGCATGAGGCCAACTTCCGGTGTAGCCTTCTTTCCTTTCTTTGTCCCCTCTCCTTCCTACCCTCCTCCTATTTCTGCTAGAGGCGGATCCAAAGAAAGTCAAGTGGGGCCCAAGCCCCCACCCACTTTAAGTTTTTAGTAGAGTAGCCAAATATCTTAGCATTTGGGCCTCCACTCAGCCCATCTAAGGTGCCCCACTCCCCTGGGCCCTGGGCCTTATCTCGTGACCGCCAACGCTCGACAGCCCAAGCGAAGTGATGAAGCGAACTAGGCAACTAGCGAAGCATGTCCAACACTAACATGTTAACCTAGTACGGTAGAGTAACTAGCCCAAACCGACATAGGAGCGCAGCAACCAGTAGAGTGGCCCACACAGCCACACAGGTGGTAGGCACTGTTCTCAGTAATGCGCTCATCGGCCCTTGCCTCGTGCGGCTTCGACGGCCCAGTCTGCTACGACGTCATCACACGGCATGGGCTAGGTGTCCCAACTCATTTTTTGTGCTGGGTCCGCCCCTCATTTCTACTTTCTACTCTCCTAAGTCCTACCTGGTGTTGTGTTGTCTCTGTCTTGAGTCTCTCTCTCCTCCAGGGGGACGGAAGGGGTGGGGACTGGGGAGATGGGAATGCACTGCACTGTACCGCCAGAATAGAATTATGCCTACATGTACCAAGGGATTTTACCATGCATTGTACGCATGCGTGGGTTCGGGTGTCTGGATCCCACTTGTCAGTGCCAATAAGAACGAAACTCGTGCGTACAAAGCATTTGGGGGAAGAGCGCGCACCAATGAGCAAGGAAAATAGGAGCGAGATGGAATGACCGCTTTGCTCCTCTCCACACCCAATGGGGCCTTAAGGGCATGTGCAATTGAAGCATCTAGGGCACTCAAAATTTTTTTGATAATTAATGATGATTGTGTTTAAGGGGCTAACATGTTTGTTGAGATGATTGAAAGATTTAGTCCTAGATTTGGAGGATATCATAGAGAAATATGCAAAGAAGGCTATGGGTTAACATGTCTTAAGGCAAAGGTATAAAAATAGGTTAAGGATCTTTTTCTAGATTTCACCAATCTTAAGGTTGTTGAGTTAAGACCGGATTGTTATGCTAGTACCATACTATTAAGAGGAGTTCTTGGCTAATAGTTTGACAGTGCTCTTATGCCACCTACCTTAATCTTTATGCATGCTTGCATTTGGAATTGCATTGCCATTGTCAAGTTTATGGAGCTGAAATTTGAATTTTACAAAACTTGCATTTTGCTAGGTTTATTCTCAGCAAACCGGCCTGACCATTGGCTAACTGCTAGTCTGACCGCTGGTTTGTTGCCGGTTAGACTGCCAATGTGTCATCGGTAAGACCGCATATGGTGGTATGACCGCGGCGGTCAAACTGCCGAGCGGTATAACCGGTGTTTTACTTAGCAAATGTAATATTCCAGAGATGGTCATTTGCTTAGTGCTTGACTGGTTTGATCGATCTCTGGTTGGTGGTAAGATCGGCTTTCAAGTAAATTTATCGAATTTTGGGAATTTGGTTTTGAGATGATTTGATATATGTTTGGTTAGTGTATTAATGTTGCATGAAGTTGGTTTTGAGAGCATTTTGCTTGTATTAATGTGTGTGATGTCATTTTATCAATGGCCCATAAACTTTGATGCATACGATCATTTATCCCTAGTATTTCAGGATGTTTAATTGTGAATAGTATGCAGCCTCAACTTATGACAATAGCGAAGTTGCACCGTCTTCTCCTTTGCTTCCTCTAAGTGCTCAAGACCAACCGTTCTAAAAAAAAGTGCTCAAGAACAATCGATAAGAGAAAAAAATTAGGAACTGCCGTGACAATGGACTTTTGGTATAGGGATTGAACATGGCATTCCATAAGCGTAATAAAACATAATATATTCTGATGCAATCAAATAACAGAGGAAAAGGGTGTAGAATTGGAAAATAAAAAAAAAAGATAGCAATGGTTGAAATTCCAGGAAATTATCAATTGAGCTTACCTTTTAAATTCCTCAAACTCTATACCATAAATTTCGTACAAACAAAACCAACAAAATGGCCCAATACATGCTTCATAGACAGGTTAATCAAGAAAGAACTGTCCTTAAAAAAAATCAAGAACGAACTGGGATCCCATTTCCAGCATACAGCTCCGTCTAGTAATGCACTATATGCTTACTCCTCTAGAATAGTATATATGGTAGTGTTTTTTCTCACCTAAATAACCAGAAACATAGCATCAGTAGCGTTGACATAAATTTGTATACCACAATACAATACCTGCTAGGCTGCTACATACATCAAAAAATAAAATATAGAGCTACGGTTCCTAATTACCTCGGTTGAAGCACATCATATGAGCTCAACAAAAAAAGAAGGCGAACGTCTGCCTGTACAAAAGATTTGAAGTATGGCCGCGAGATGGAAAATGGGATCTACACAATGCAAAAGAAAATAAGAAAGCAATCGACTCAGCAAGGGTAAAAATTTGGAAACCAAACACAGAACCTTTTGCCCAAAAACTCCCTAATCCCTATCTAAAAACCACAGCTTTGATCTTAAGAGGGAACGGAATTAGAACGGGGAGGGTGGGGCTCATCAGCGGCGTGCGGACGGGGATCCCAGCACCGAGGATGAAGCGCTTCATGATGTACGCGGTCGATTAAATACATATATATATATATATATATATATATATATATATATATATATATATATATATATATATACATATGGCTCCTCGAGTACTTCCGACGGTTTTCGGCAGGCGCGCTGCGTGGAGGAGGAGAACAGCAGCACTGTTAAGGCGTATATATCATCTCTCTTTCTCTATAGTAGCATTGTTAGCTATTTTTAGTTCAACCCTTAGTACCATCTATAGGTATTAAACGTTTAATTTTTTGTGACATAGTGCCAGCTGTCAAGGTTTATTTCGGTGCCATATAATTCGGGCTTAACACCTACTCCTCTGTTCGTTGGCATTGGTGCTAAGAAATTTATCTCTCCGATGATATTACCTTAGCACCTAGGGATACGTGTATGCTAGCGACCGTGCTTAGCAGTTTTTTTTTTAAAAAAATGGCCAGGGCCATGAGGCTTTCTCCTGGTTAATCAACGTTTCAACGCTGATGAATGGTTAGTTAAGGAGTAGGTTCCAATTCTGTTATTTTAAAACAAGAGCATTCCACCTTGGCCACCAAAGTTGATGCTCAGGGATACAAGTACGTTGTGCTGAGGGGTAGAAAAAGATCGTCCTCTCGTTCCCTTCTCTGCCAAGAAAGAATCCCTCTCTCGTCTTCTTCATCAAGGCCTCCTCCGGCCCCTCGCCACTCCTCCGCGGCAGCTAGCCGGAGTCGAAGTCGAATAGGTTGAGGGATCCATACCTATTTACAGTATTACTTTTATTTTTTTCTTGTCATTTGCTCCTCCCTTTGGTGGTCTTCTTATGGAATCAACCCCAATCGTCGTTGACAATGAGAGGTAGGCTGCCCTCCCCTTTGTGGAGTGTGGCGTCTATCGTCTTTCCCCCTAGTTGTGAGGCGATTCACAAGCCGCCGGCCTCTTCTTTGGGATAGATCAATTCAAATTATTCTAAAATGGGATTACTATCTCTGTTCATTTTTAAGTGACACTCTGGAATTAGCGCCGTCGAACAATATAAAGTTTTACAACTAGTATATTTAAAACTATTTAGATGGATCACATGAAAAGTATATCATTATATTTATCGTTAAAAATACTTTCATAATATTATAATTTTATTACTATATAATAAGATAAAGTTACAAAAAGTAATGGTCAAAGTAATATCACGGAGACCATGAAAAGTCAAAAAATCATTTAAAAAAGAACGCATGGAATATTTGTTTATTTCTTTCCTAGAAAAACCATTTGGTTTTAGATGCTTGCTGCCACTGGGAAATGGTCTTGATTTTGCTAAAGAATAATATTGTACTATGAAAAAAATAAGTCCATTGGATTTCGCCATCGAAGAACATTTTTTGGAACTGCCATTTGAAAAGGACATAATTTTTTTCTAGATGTATGCGAAAGATATCTATTGCTACAGACTAATCCTTCTATCTGCTCTTTCTTAGTATTTATACTTAAATACTGAACTGATATTCATAATTGCTTTTTAAATTCATTTCCTTCAAAATGTAGGGCGGGAGGTGGTGTCGGATCCAGAGAAGGCCAGCGGCGAGGGGAGGTTTGGAGGAGCTTGTTGGTGTACAGGGGGGGCGCCGGTGAGGCGGTGGGAGGAGGCACGGGGAAGGGGGCGCGGAGGAGGAGTGATGTCTTGTGGGGTGACGTGGTTGTGGAATGGGAGGTTGAGAGGAGTGGGAATTCTAAAGTTATGTGTGTGTACAAATTATAATGCAATCTTAGCGGTAAAAGAGTGAATGATACTTTAAGAAAAAAAACAACTAATGCATAGACATATCTTTTTTAAAAGGAAGTTTTGAAACAGTTTAACAACCGTTGAAAGACAAAACTTAAATGGCCATACTCTGTGTTGTGCAATCAACTCTTTCTTATTAGCATCTCCTCTCAAAAAATACAACGGGTAGTTTGGAGAGCTCATGGGAGGAAATCACCCAGACCACGACAACCACCAGCGCCCAGCGCCCAACCCGTTCCGGTCGTAGCGAGATTGAAGGGAACAGTCAGACATCAAAGCGTTCATCGAACACGTACGAGCGAACCAACATCCTATGATCATAATCTACATCTAATAATTTAAATTATTTTTCTTCTACTATTAGTTTTGGTTTCAGATGTTAAAAAACGGAGACAATCATTTATCATTCTTTGATTATGCCATACAATCCTACACACCTCCATATAGCAGACTCGACCCTCGAAATTATAAAGCTCGACCATCTCCTTGTGATTTGCTAAGAGGAGAGTGCGAGGAAGAGGAAAAGGATGACGAGCATGCCGAGTGGCATCGGTGGTTCGATGATGAGATTTTCTGAGAATGGGATGCATTGGGAGTTCGAGTTGTATATTATTGCCATAGATGGGCTCAAGTGGGGATTCTGATCTAGCGGATATTCAATGTCACGCTTGTTCAATGCTCGACGCTGGTTGCCGGAGTTGCTGTTGTCCAAACGATCTCCATTCTCGTTTTGAAGATTTTATTGGTCGAGCTAGGAATGCTTGCGGACGATCTCTTCAGTTCGGTTTGGTGCACTAAGAGATTTGGGTGTGCCGCGGTCTTTTATTTTAGCAGGTGAAATAGTATGTAAAATATTTTTAATATTTAATATAATTATAAAGAAAAATAGGGGGTTTGCCAAAATCAAAGTTAAACATCAGTCACACTAGAAATCTCTAGAAGATGTCGATTAAGAAAAGGTAGATGTGAAAAAGGAAATCGTTAACAGGAAGCGGATAGACTATCGAAGGAAATATTGAGCTGACACAAAAAGAGAGAGGCTTGAAGTTTAATCTAAGATCATCGAGTCGACTCTTTTAGACTATAAATATTTTATACCAGTCAATGAAAAAGCACATACACATCAACCCTTACTATTTTTTTATATACTTTTTCTATATCTTAGGAGTAGACCGTGACTAGTAGAATCTTATATATATAATTCGATTTTGATCAATATTATTTCACATCGACGTGTTGATCAATATATGAGTTACATATATCCTCTGTTTTGAAATTCGTTCCTTTTCATTATTGGATCGATTTTCATTCATATTTACCCATCGTCGATTTTACCAATTTGCTGTAAAATCTGCAAGCGCGTCGTATACATTGCCAAAGAGCACTCTTTATAGGGACGTGGTGCTGCTACCAGGAATTTTTCGATGGCAACAGGGTGTCACATTTTGTTTTGATTTCAGCATGTTTTAGAAAAAAAGAGGAAACAAGTAGTATGGTGATGAAGCCGTTTTAAGGTGCCGCTCGGTTGGTGAAATAAGTTAGCTTATGGCTAAAATTACACAGTAGCTAGCTAAAATTACATTGTAGGTGATGTTGGTTTATTTGGTATAACTAAATTAAAAATAAAAAATAGGTTAACTCATCATGGTAATCCTTCTATCTCGCTCTTTCTTAGTATTTATACTTAAATCTTGAACGATATTCATAATTGCTTTTTAAATTCATTTCCTTCAAAATGTAGGGCGGAGGTGGTGTCGGATCCGAGAAGGCCGGCGAGGGAGGTTTGGAGGAGCTTGTTGGTGTCTGGGGGCGCCGGTGAGGCGGTGGGAGGAGGCACGGGAAGGGGCGCGGAGGAGGAGTGATGTCTTGTGGGGTGACGTGGTTGTGGAATGGGAGGTTGAGAGGGTGGAATTCTAAAGTTATGTGTGTACAAATTATAATGCAATCTTAGCGGTAAAAGAGTGAATGATACTTTAAGAAAAAAACAACTAATGCATAGACATATCTTTTTTAAAAGGAAGTTTTGAAACAGTTTAACAACCGTTGAAAGACAAAACTTAAATGGCCATACTCTGTGTTGTGCAATCAACTCTTTCTTATTAGCATCTCCTCTCAAAAAATACAACGGGTAGTTTGGAGAGCTCATGGGAGGAAATCACCCAGACCACGACAACCACCAGCGCCCAGCGCCCAACCCGTTCCGGTCGTAGCGAGATTGAAGGAACAGTCAGACATCAAAGCGTTCATCGAACACGCACGAGCGAACCAACATCCTATGATCATAATCTACATCTAATAATTTAAATTATTTTCTTCTACTATTAGTTTTGGTTTCAGATGTTAAAAAACGGAGACAATCATTTATCATTCTTTGATTATGCCATACAATCCTACACACCTCCATATAGCAGACTCGACCCTCGAAATTATAAAGCTCGACCATCTCCTTGTGATTTGCTAAGAGGAGAGTGCGAGGAAGAGAGGAAAAGGATGACGAGCATGCCGAGTGGCATCGGTGGTTCGATGATGAGATTTTCTGAGAATGGGATGCATTGGGAGTTCGAGTTGTATATTATTGCCATAGATGGGCTCAAGTGGGGATTCTGATCTAGCGGATATTCAATGTCACGCTTGTTCAATGCTCGACGCTGGTTGCCGGAGTTGCTGTTGTCCAAACGATCTCCATTCTCGTTTTGAAGATTTTATTGGTCGAGCTAGGAATGCTTGCGGACGATCTCTTCAGTTCGGTTTGGTGCACTAAGAGATTTGGGTGTGCCGCGGTCTTTTATTTTAGCAGGTGAAATAGTATGTAAAAATATTTTTAATATTTAATATAATTATAAAGAAAAATAGGGGGTTTGCCAAAATCAAAGTTAAACATCAGTCACACTAGAAATCTCTAGAAGATGTCGATTAAGAAAAGGTAGATGTGAAAAAGGAAATCGTTAACAGGAAGCGGATAGACTATCGAAGGAAATATTGAGCTGACACAAAAAGAGAGAGGCTTGAAGTTTAATCTAAGATCATCGAGTCGACTCTTTTAGACTATAAATATTTTATACCAGTCAATGAAAAAGCACATACACATCAACCCTTACTATTTTTTTATATACTTTTTCTATATCTTAGGAGTAGACCGTGACTAGTAGAATCTTATATATATAATTCGATTTTGATCAATATTATTTCACATCGACGTGTTGATCAATATATGAGTTACATATATCCTCTGTTTTGAAATTCGTTCCTTTTCATTATTGGATCGATTTTCATTCATATTTACCCATCGTCGATTTTACCAATTTGCTGTAAAATCTGCAAGCGTCGTATACATTGCCAAAGAGCACTCTTTATAGGGACGTGGTGCTGCTACCAGGAATTTTCGATGGCAACAGGGTGTCACATTTTGTTTTGATTTCAGCATGTTTTAGAAAAAAAGAGGAAACAAGTAGTATGGTGATGAAGCCGTTTTAAGGTGCCGCTCGGTTGAGCTGAAATAAGTTAGCTTATGGCTAAAATTACACTGTAGCTAGCTAAAATTACACTGTAGCTGATGTTGGTTTATTTGGTATAACTAAATTAAAAATAAAAAAATAGGTTAACTCATCATGGATAAAGTAAATGAATATAGAAAAAAGAACCGGTAAAAAGCTCTAAAAAACTAAAAATTAGAAGAAAAAAATAAAATTTAAAAAAATAAAAAATAAACTAAAAGACATAAGTTCAAACTGAAATGAAGTGGGCTAAAAAAACCCGGCTCTTGGACCTGTATGGTCGGTTTCAAGGATACTTTGTTTTGTCCGCTGCTGCTTATTGTTTAATGCAGTGCGCTCGTTCTCAAATCTGCACGTCCATTCCCAACTAGGAGCACTCTATCGTTTTCTCTGTGCTCGATTGGTCACCGCGGTCAAATTCAAAAACTTCTTTCGCTCGATCAGAGCCCCCCAACCTTACCGACTCTGAAGGAGACCGCTTTTGTCAACATCGATCCGTGTGTTCGCGCCGCGCGTGTCAGGCGCGTACCAAAGTTCATTGCACGTCAGTCAGGCGACGGCGAAACCGCCGTGCATCACCGCACCGTACGTGTACGTGCATGGTTCGATCGACCGGTGCATGCATACAAATCATATGCATGTACGCTCGCGGCAGATACCTCGGCGCTACACCGTTCTTGCAAACATTTTCATTTGCTAGTCTTTTAGGAGGAAAAACTCTAGGGAAATTTTAGTACACTCTACATCGCGTTGAATCTTTCCTGGCCATAGTAACCTGACATTTGTGATGTGTGTGTGTGTGTTTTTTTTTTTTTGCATGTCATCAATATGGCTTATGGCTTAAAGCTTAAGCTTATTTTTGCACTATTCATAATTTCGTCTTTTTCTGAATTTTTGACTTTTTTTAAGCTTTTTTGTCGGTTCTTTTTTTTTCTCGTATTCGTTTGCGTTGTCTGTGATGGGCTAACATATTTTTATATTTTTCAATTTTTTAAATTTAATTATGTTAAATAAGCTCTCTCTTCTGTTGTTTTTTTCAACCATTACATGATTTTCACCATAAGCTTTCGACTTTCAATGAACCGATCACCACCTAACCAGTGTGTGTACGTTTGTGCGTGAGCTAGGAGCTAGCTGTTTCGTCATGTACTGTGTTCAAGCTCAAACGGGAACATGTTTCTTTTCTTTTTCTTTTTTTTTTCCTCCTCGATTACTTCAAAATATACACAGCTGCAACAAAAGAAGTAAAAGGGAAAGCGCCGCTCTCACAACACAAGCGGCACGTATCACTGCTAGCTTCACTTCTCTCTCTTCCCCTTCTCTCTCAACATATTCTTTTCAACTTAGGGCTTATAAGTCCTCTCAAATAAATAAATGAGATGGTTTCTTTGTCGTTATTTCAAAGCGGTTTATCGGAATAGCATTTTAGATGTGGCTTATCAGCTTATCGGCCTTTGTTTATTCGCACAAACGTTCGTATTAAGATCATAAGCTATAACCGTAAGTCACAGTCGAAAAAAAACAGCCCCATCCTCTTTCTTTTGCTTTCCGGAATCTGTTGCGATAATTCAAGATTCTTTTACCATGCCATGCCATGCAATGTATACGTGTTTGGTAAATTTTTGTTGCACAGCTATTGCAAAACATAACGCATGATTTACATATGGCGAGCTGCATATACATATTGTCAGAGCACTCTGACCTACTAACAACTTTAACAGAGCAAGCTGCACACGAGAGAAGCGATTACAAGAGGAGAAAATTAAAGCTCCGGGCAAGGCAAGGACGCCCGATTCGTCTTCTTTGGTTTGATACACTGATACACACACATGCAAAAGCTAAAAGAAAAAAAAAATTCACCACAGATTCAAATCAAATCTTGGAAGAATGTGCGAAAGGTAGGTTGATCAAATCTTCAGTCACCATCTTGGTCAAAAAAGAATGACAGTTTTCTTGTGAGGGAAGACTGCAACTTTGTACATACCCCCACTACCAAAATTCCCATTAAAGGAGAGCTAGCTCGCTACCTCTCTGCACAAGGGCAAGGATCTCACCGTATGCATGGCTAGCTACCTAAGCTAGCTACCGCACAGCATCATATAACTCGTCCTTCCCATCCAAACGCTCGCTGGAAGAAGCCAAGAAGAGCAACGGTGGATGCATGCTTCAGTCAGCACCGCCGGCCGCCGGCTAGCTAGTCTCTCCGCCGCGGCGCGATCGTCGTCTTGCCGGCACGCCTGAAACCACATCTCTGTCAGACATGGAGATACCATCCTACCAAAAGGCGAGTGCTAATTGAACCACATCTCTGGTCAGTGGATTGCTTAGTTTTGTTTAGAACTGTGATCGACCCTCTTATGTAGTGATCCGTGAGACCCACTGACATATGCAGTTCTTTTTCTTATGAGATGACAATTGTGCTACCTTGCCAATCATTGGGCTGTGATACACTGATACTTATCTTAGTTGGTCGCCTAGCTAAATCAACAAAAGCAAGGAGGATAAGGTTCCAGTAATGCAAGCTTAGGTGTCCCGGATGTGCATTAAGTTAACTACTGTGCTGCTTTTCTTGTTAGTAAGGAGGAGTTTGGTTCGGTGGATGGAACCATTCCATCCTGGATGATGCCTCGTCTCCTTGTTTTGTTTGGTGGATGGAACTATTCCATCCTGAACGAGATGGTTCCATCTAGATAGTTTGGTTGAAAATATTTCGCCCAGATGCAAGGATAGAAAACCTGGTATGACCTAAATCCCAACGGTGGACCGGTACCGGTTCCCGGTCGGTAACCGGAGAAAACTCGGTTAAATTTCAAGTTTCGAAAATTGAATTTGAAACCGGTAACAGAAAAAACGGGCCGGTTTCCACCCAAAAAACCAGAGAAACCGCTAAAAACCGGGAAAAAACATAAAAAAAAATTGAATTTGGGATGTTTCAAAACGCATTTAGCTCATACAAAAAGGCCTAAATCAACATAGGAGCTGCATTACGCAGTCACAAAAGACTCATAAATATAAATACACTTCGAAAAATCCTAGGCAGTTTTCAATTCCGAACCCCGCCCAGATGTTGTATCAGCTTGTTCAAACCACGTCATCCCGGACGGGACCATCCCATCCACCTTGGTACCATGAATCAAACACCTCCTAAAGCGACTTCTGAATGTTTTGCTTAGCTCAGAAGTACAGTTGCTTTGTACCCTTTTTTTTCTTCTTGCAAAATGCCAAAATGTACCTAAGAATCTAGAACTCTTGAATGCAACAAACTAGGAATTTATCAGGTGTCTTGTGGGCTTGTGGGGTAGGCATTCTCTGCTTCCGCAGAGAAAAAGGAAAGGAAAAAATACATTTAATAAGGATAATGTGCAAATCAATTGCAATTTT
Source organism: Bonia amplexicaulis (assembly GCA_036346245.1). Classification (NCBI taxonomy): domain Eukaryota; kingdom Viridiplantae; phylum Streptophyta; class Magnoliopsida; order Poales; family Poaceae; genus Bonia; species Bonia amplexicaulis. Next base: position 2,420,896 of record CM070748.1, on the reverse strand, counting down.
CTTTGAAATATATGCAGCCTTTTGCTGGGTAAAATCATAGGAACACATCTCTTGTTGTTCATCGCATGACTGAACTGACAATGAGCAGAGTACTCGCATGTTTACAACGAACCGAACAGCAGTGGCAGTGAGCAGAGTATTTTGCGTCGTGCCATTTCTTCAGTTCAATCCATTCGCTCCAAGTTGGAATTATCGATGCTTTAATTTGTTGATGTAAATGCATTTTTTCCTCGAGCTAGTAGCTGTCATAAACTTAGCCAAAAAATAAGTGTGGTAGAGAGGCATAATGTACCTGTTGTGAATAGGGTCGGGCCCCTTGGGGATCCTCCTCTTGCTGCTCCGGAACGCGTCTGCACCGGCCGGGAAGCCCGTCGTCAAGTCGGCGGTGATCCCACCCCCGGCCGGTGCTGCAGCATTCGGCCCTAAGTTCACAACATCTGTCGCCACCATCACCACCAGAAGGCAAACGCAGAGGAAGAAGACGACCACTAGCCTGCAACACGCCAACGCCCCTAGCGACCTATCTGGCCGTCGTCCCATGTAGAGATCTTCCTTTGCCTAGCTTTCTTCTTCTATCTCTGCGCTAAGACCCTAACGTTCTTTTTTCTCTTCACGGGGGGGGAGAGAACGAAGCTAGCGATGATGTTCTTGGTACCAGAGGCACGAGGCCTAGATACAGGCCGCTATATGAAGCCGATAGCACAGTACAGCAAAGAAAAGCAAAGCGAGGCAAGGATGATGGGAAGAGGAGGAGGCCAGGGCTGTATGATGACAACGACAATGCCAAGGCAGGCGAGATCAATGATCTCACGGAAAGACAGTAGTACTGCAGCACAAGCGCACGAGTAATGCGCATTTAGATAGCGCAAATGCGCCCCCTTTTTTTTCTACGCGAAGGGATGAGAATCTGTGATCCTGCTGGGCTTATACTCGCCAAACACTCTCCTCTTCTTTTCTCTGCTTCTTCTTTGATGCCTGGGCGCTTTGGCTTTGCTTGCCTGCTTTGCTCTTTCTTTCCCTCTTGCTGCCTCGTCCTAGCAGCTAGCTTTGCTCTTTGCTCTTTGTCTTTGCGAGTTCAAAGCAAATCTGCCGCGCTTTTGTAGGACCATGCATGGGGAGCAGAGCTGAGCTGGCTCGGAACGTGCGTCGTTCCATTTCGAGCTCCTTTCTTTGGAAGTTGGTGGGGCCCGGGCCTACACAGCTACCACTCCCTTAATTGCCTCCTGCTTCCTCTTCTTGAGCTCGTTCCTTCTTTCTTTCCCGTTCGAGATGTCTGCTAGAAACACAAGGCAAATAGCAAAGATGATCACGAACAAGAGGCACAGATATTTAACGTGGAAAATTCTTACGAGAAAAGAATTACGAGTGCACAATCGGTGACGATTGTTATATAAGAAGAATTGCAAAACGCAGATGATTTATAATGAGCCGTCAACTCATTCTGCGTAGCTTACGGAAGGTATATATATATGGAGGTGCAAAATGATACAGCCAAAAAAGAAAACTTATCCGAAAAAATACAGATCACGTAAATCAATGTTGTCTGTGTGCGCCCACAGGTTATAATGCACGGTGGCATCTGTCAGATGCGAGTTGAGATTCGTACTAGAGTTTCAGATGAGATCCAGAGCATTTGATTTATAAATCAATCTCCATCGTCCCTTAATTGCTTCTTTCGTTAACAACGCGTTAGGAAGTAGGAATAGGAACCAAGCATGTTTAGTTTGATGACAAATTTACTTAATCAGTCCTTGCCGAAATTTTAGTGTAACCAAATTTCGGTCATTAGATTGGCAACCAATGTTTTTAGCCAAAGTGCAGCAAGAAAATGACCATAGAGACGACAAGCCAACATGGATAATCCATTTCATGGTGCCATGGTGGGATTCCGGATAGATCATAATGCAATTTCAGAGCAAAAATGGCATATGCATCTCAAAAGAGATAAGAAAAAGTGAAATACTATGGAACAATATACCGTTCATAGCCATTCGGACAAGATCCACCTGCGCCACCCTCCTTCAACTATGACGCCACCCTCCCCTCCTCCTTCACCTTTGACTCCAAATCTACTGACGACGGATTCACCGCGGCCCTCCCCGGACATAGAGGGAGGCCGAGGAGGCGATGGACTAGCGGTGGGTAGCGGTGGAGGGCGTCGGTAGAGTACGGTGGGCGGCGATGGTGGGAGGCACAGTGACGGCGGCGTACTGAATATTATGTTGGGTGGGTGGTAGCGACGGGGGAGGGAGAGATGGCGATAAGGTCGCCGCCGGCCGCCGGTGGAGGAGGCAATCAGGCGGAGGAGAGGAGCGGAGCTGTTCCAGTGTCTAAGAAGAGGGAAGGGGAGGGGAGCGGCGGCGCCGATTCGAGAGAAAAGAGGGAGCAACGTAAGAGGAGGTATGTCGTCCGAATGCCGTGCGGTAGTAGCTCTCTAAGAAAAAAGCAAATAAATGACAAATAGGTCCAAGTACATAAGTTCAACACCGGGTTACGGATTTTTTTTGAAGGAATATTTGTACTTGCACATGAACACAATCATTTCACTTCTTCGTATCGCTTTTTCTTTCTTGGATATTCACCTCTTTAGCTTACTGACAAGGAAATTAAGAGAGAGGTTATGCCAAATACAGAACAAAAGACCTTTTACTCCGAAGCTGGTAGAAAAGAGATTCGTCTCCTGAAATGGATCAACGCAACTCTTATCAACACAACACAACAGCCAACAATCTATGCGCAGATTTTGAAAGGCTGTACGAGCTTCTCTCTCTCATCTTAAGTTATCCATTTTGTTACAATGTCCTTTTCAAATCGATGGAGACTATTCGATATGATTAGACCAGGCAAATGGTGTAGGGTCTGTTTTTACCTTACAAGCTAGCGGTTTTTAATTTTTACTACAGTACCTAACTTTCAAACAAGTATTTTTTCAAGACGGGTCTACAAATTAAACGATCTACACATTAAAAGCCTAACATTTGTACCAACCAAAATTATAAGTGAGTATCTGTCTTTCCGTAATCTGTACCGTAAACAACTAAAATTCAAAAATTTCAGCCAAAAGCTATAAACCGCAATTGAAAAGAACATGCCTATAGACTCGAGAACGGCCCTAGCTATCGAGATTATTATTATTTTGCGTGAAAGTATTAGACAGGTCTTGAACTCAAGTTCTTTCTCTTCTCTATAACCATACATGCTGTATCATGCAATGACCAACTCAACCCAAAAAAAACCTACCGAGTAAACATGATCGATCTATTCGGACTTCAACATTTTCCTTTACAGAAAACACAAAAATTTCCCATTGGCGGATTGCTTCTTTACAAGGCCCGGCCACGGTGACCTGAACCGCGTAATGCCACCACCATTGGATTCGCTTTAGCCACCCATGGCGTTTAGAGCCCGTTCATTCTGGCTTTGGTGCCATAAATCAGAATGAACATACAAGGTTTTTAATTTTAGCTTTTTAATTTTTTTGTGTTATTTATAGAGATATAACGATGTTTTTTATATATTTTTAATTAAATAACTTAAAAAAGCTAATAATTATTACACTATAATTTTATTTAAAAATCAATGGCCAGAAGTCACTGAAAAGCCGAATTGAACAGGTTAGGGCCTGTTCTTTTCGACCACAATTAGTGGCTTTTGACTTTTACTATAGTACCTAACTTTCAAACGGGGTATTTTTTTCAAGACGGGGTTACAAGTTAATTGTAGTATACGTTAAAAGCCTAACATCTTTATTAACTAAAATCGCAAACGGGTATCTCTCTCCGTAATCTCTATCATAAACAGCTAAAATTCAAAAAATTCAGTCAAAAAATTATAAACTGCAGCCGAACCAAACACGCCATAGAGGGTGTAAGGTTAGTAGCAGAGGCTTTTTTTATTCTCTAGTTCCGAGAGATTTTCCAAAAGAGCCCCTACACTTTCCTTCTTTCCCAGACGGCACGGCCTGGAGGAGCCATCAATCCATCATGCATCTTCCCGGCGGAAAGCCCCGGTCAAATACGGCCGTCTTTGATTTCGTTCATGTAATCTACTCATTGCTCATGCATGTAGATCCTTTAAAAAGCGCGTATATCCTGGCAGATGCATGTGATCGATCTACGAATCAGGTGCCTTTCTCTTTCTTTTCTTTTCTTTCTTTCTTTCTTTCTCTCTTCCCTTCTACGCACTTTGAGACGATGATGAAGGTTATTCCAATCTTTCGTTAAAAGAACAAATCGCCGTATATACCTCTGCGGTACATGCCCCACGGGGGGCGTAGATGCTGTGGATGCATCATCTTTTCTTGATGTAGAGTTTAGAAAAGACTAGCTTATTTAGGCTTAGGCTTCTGGTTTCTAGCTTGTTTTTCACTATCCTTAAATTTTATCTTTTCTGATTTTTTGGTTATTTTGAGTTTTTTTGCCGGTTCTTTTTTTTTGGTATTCGTTTGCATTATACGTGGTGGGCTAACCCGTTTTTTCCATTTTAAATTTTTTAAATTTTAATTATACCAAATAAGCCATCATCAGTTACAATATAATTTTAGCCAGTTACAGTGAAAATTCAACCATAAGCCACTAAAATTCAGTCCAACTGAGCACCACCTAGAGAGTGGAAATTGTTTTCGAATCATTGACAGTTAGTGCATCTTCTCCAAGGTAACCATCCTTGACAGCGGTGGGTTCTTTTTGGCTGCCATTTATGGCTTATATTGTGGCTTATAATTTTTTATTATACCGTAAGTGTTTGTACGAACGAACCGAATACCGATAAGCTAATAAGCCATTCCAAAAAGTTGTCCAGATAAAATGTTTTGAAAAATGATAAAGAAGTTGTTTCATTTATTTATTTAAGAAAAGTTATAAGCTATAAGAGCATGTACAATGCAAGTACTTAGAGATGCTTAGCAATTAAAGGCTGATTTTCTTGCCACATAAGATAGGTAAGACTCTTATTTTAAAGCATCGATGCTTAAATAAGTATCGGTATTTAGCAGGTGCTTATGTGTATAACTATATCTAGTTAATAGATAATATAACATCTAAGTACTTATGGAAGAGATGCTTGCATCGGAGAAAGTAACTTTTATATGGATGCTTGATGATATGGCTATATTCTCTCTTTAAGTATTTATATATAAGCATTTTATATTGTATATGCCCTAGGTGGAAAATAAATCGACTCTAGAGCTGAATCCGTTAGTGTTTGGATAAATATAGAGCGCCACCGTACCCGCTCAACCCTTAGCTCCGTATGCAATGCATGAATCTTGAACGAAGTTCATAGAAAACGTTACGTCTAGGATGACTGTAATGTTTTTTTACTTTAAAACTGACATAAAAATTTTCACATTCCGTACAAGGCCTTAGTGGAAGACATATTCTCTGTAGCTCATGCGCACTTGAAACGACTCAAATCAACGTTTTTAGAGAGTACATTAAGGACCGCGCGCGCGCATACGCCACTCACCCTACTCAAACAAGGTAACGACTAAAGTATCACCGTTATTGGGCGCAATTTCTTTGAGCAAAGCATTGGGCGACAAGTATGATTGGTTCGTATGGATTTTGTGTCTCGTCTCAAAATCTAAAAAAATAACCATACTGGCCACCTTGATGTCGTCTTATTCGGCGAATCTTTGCACCTAATTTTTGAGTGAGTTCTTGAACTGTGGTTTATAACTTTTGGTTTAAATTTTTGTATTCTAACTGTTTACGTGAGAGAGTACGAAAAGATATACTTGCGTGCGATTTTGGCCGATATAAATGAAGCCGAGACAATACTATAATCGTCTGTCGACCCATATTAAAAAATACTTCATTTAAAAACTAGCCACTGTAGAAAGGCAAACTATAAACAAAAAAAGCACACCCTTTGTCTTTGCAATTGATTACTCCATTCTAACTACTCCAGGTGGCTGCACTCAGTACTTAGTATTGGGGTTGTAGTATAACCCCCTCTTTTTTCACCCAACATTATCTTTTCATGTTTTAATCTAGAAACCAAACTACTCCTAGTACAGATCATCAAGTCTACTAATAGTACTAACTAGTAATTTCATGAGGGCTTTGTATAAAATAACAACTTTTTATGGTATATATTGTTGCCCTTTCTTGGTGTGTGTAGATTCTGTTGGTCACGTGAAGGACTCGCTAGCTTTTAGTTGCTCCATTTTGCTTATCTTGTATGATACCACTAGACTCTTGTCCTTTCTCATTGCTGTCATCTAATATTTGGTTTCTATTTGGTAACTCGTCTCTACCCTAGTGCTGAAAGTATGAGACCATATAAAAGTCATCTTATGTTATATGATGAGTATTTAATTTTGTTGTACTTTGTTATCAAACTTTGAGTTTGATTTTATGTCTATTACAATGTTCAGAGTTGTTATCAGATGCTCAGCAGTCTGACCGCCATGGGAATGGCAGTCTGCTGAAAGATGACTGAGGTTAGCGGAGTGGCTACAAGCCAGGAATACAAGGAACTGGAGTAGGAGCTACTGGTGGTAGACATGATGGAAAACTATGAGGTGGATCGAGACTAAACTCAGGAAAGAGCTAAGGTTCAGAACGGTTAGGGGGGCCAAGTGTCGTCATGGTGCGTGGAAAGGTGTGTGGCGTGCTAAGTGACTTGGGCCCGTCTGCGAGTGATGACAGTTCAGTGGGATCTGGATGTATGAGAGGCTTGATATGAAGTCATTGGGGACATATGAAAGCGTGAAACTTCATGGATAGATGGTAGAGGGGCATTTTGATAAATTTCCCAATACCAGCAAAGTGGCGGTGTGCGAAATCGCGGCGGTGGCCTATGTGGTTTAGGTCGATGTAAGATTGAGAAGGCCGACTAGAGGGGGGGTGAATAGATGGTTCTAAAATTTCTTTTAACTAAAACCAAGTTGCAATGCAGAAATGTAAATCAAATAGGTTTTACACAATTAAGGTCTAAAACAACTAAGTTTACCTAAGTGCACCAACAATTTACTTCTAGGTCGAGGTTTGCAATCCTAGGTTGCCAAAGAAATAATTCAACTTCTATGAATGTAGATTGCAAGAAGTAAATTAAGCTCAAGAAAGCACACCTCAATTTGATACAAGATGTTTTACTGTGGTGTTCGGAAACTTATCGATTTTTCTTAATCCACGTTAAGCTAAGACCAAACAAATTAGACTGGCTCCATGAATTAAACCAACCACCTCAAATTCACTAGAGTTACTCTTCCTCCACTCCGCAGATGGCGAACACCACACCACTTACAACGAGCCGGGCCTTCTCACAAGCTTCTTGAGAATATCACCAAACCATCATGCCTCCAAAACTGTCTAGGAGTCAGTAATCTCCAAGAGTAACAAGTCGGAGATGCTCACTCAAATAAATCACGTATCACAACTCAAAGGACATGAAGTCCACCACCAAATGCAACTCATGCATAAGGTTTTGTCTCTCCAAGCTACTAAGTGTAACACATGCACAAAATAGAGGAGAGAGCTTGCTCTTAGCTCAAGGAAGGAGAGAATAACACCATCACCTTATTCCAACAAGTCACAAGAAGGTATTTATATCCCACACTAAGAAACTAGTCGTTGAAGCAAGAAAATGGTAAGAATCGGTTCGAAGCCCGGTACTACCGCCAACTAATGGCCGGTAGTACTGCGACCATTGTAATGGCTAGAAACTAACTGTTAGGGGAGCCACGATCAGACTGCCCTCACAGGGACCGGTCTGACCGCTAAGTCTGGTCAGAACACAAAAAATATCGGTCAGACCGTTACCTCACAACTCAAGAAAATCATACCATTAGAAAAAAGCTATGGCGTTGAAAAGCCAGTCAGACCAAAGAGCAGGTCAGACCACTACTTAAGCCCCAGTCAGATTGGTGTTGCTGATTACACCACCACCTCAAGGCTGGTTTGACCGCCAGCACCGACTTGACTGCCTTCTGCGCGCTTGTTAGACCTCCAGGTTGGTCTGACCATATATAGGGCCAGTCTGACCGATTTTCTAGGGCAAGCACGAAAAGATCACTGCATATACTTTGAACAATCTGCAAAACTAGTTAAAAATTATAGTAACATGAGACATGACTCACAACAAGTTGCGGAACACATTCGCATTCAAGGCCCCAGATCTGTAGTCAAATTGGCCCTAGACCAGTGATCAAATTGCCTAGCCCGGTCAGACCGGCCTTAAGTCGGCGGTTAGACCGACTCAGTGAGGTTTTGTCACTATTTTCACTATTCATGTGATCTTATTAGTTTTTCATAGCTAATTAGGTGAAGAAGTCAAAGAGGATTGATTTTATTGAAGTCGAAAATAGGCAAAGATTATTCACCCCTCTTATCTCTGACATCGGTCCTACAAAAAGAAAATCCCTCCTATATTACCCGATCATCTTCGTGATTCTAGAAAAACAAATATTTTACTATCCGTGAAATTACAGCGAATTTATATACTTTGTCATGGCAACTTAACTATCATGTCCTTGTTGGGAGGATTGAAATTAGCTCGATACTAAAAGATTGTTCTTATTACTGTTTTTGGCTCTCTACTTTGAGAAATATTGTTCATTGAATCATTCGTTGTACTACTAAAACATCTGTTGTACTAAAGTTGTCCATGTCGGGGCACATGGTTAGTACCAGAAAATGGATAGTGATCCAATGGTTGGAATGAGTGATCACTAGTGCACTCAATAAGTTCTTGGCGATAGATTAATTTTAAATACTTAAAATTAGAGCTCTTTTATGGTATCTTAAAATGAATATGAGTCGTCCAATTTGCAATCCAATGGTTCGGATTAGTTGGGATTTAATTACACTACTACCTACATTACTAATAGTAAAATCTCTAAGGAGTAAAATTATAAATGAAATAAGTGGCATAAGATTAATGGCTGCCATGAAGAATGCATCAGAAGTCGTCCGACCATGTCTTTACTTGCATTGCCATTCCTACAACACACTGTTCTGTTTTCCCGTTCTCAATTTTGTTGCAAGAAAAGACAAGATTTGCACACCACCTTCTGTGTACATTTGGGTTCAGGAAGCCGTTGCCGATCCATTTGTTTCGACTTTTGGAGAAGCCAAAGACAAAAGACAAAATGAATGGGGCCAATATTTGGTTCTGGACCAGTATTTTTTCTTTTGAGAGAATGGTTGTGGATGGTTGTAGGGGGTGTTCGTATTAGATGTAGTTGATGACTTTTGGCTGGAAATGAATAGTAATGGTTGAAAGAAACGACTTTTAAAAGGAGAGCGCTAGCGGTGAAAAAGTGAGCGAGAGATGCGTGCGTGAGACGGGAGCGAAAGGAGTAGGGTGCGTGATGCATCCATAACCCCTTACCTTATCTCTAGAGCGAGAGGAGTGGAGAAACCGCTTCAAAAAACTAGATATTCATATTGGTTTCTGATTTCTCCAAGTAAAAATCAGAAGCTAACGGCCCCGTAGAGCAGTTGGGCCATTGAATTGAGCCATTCAATCCAAACCCAACATTGCTTCATGTTATAGTTCAATTTTGGCCTATTACATTTTTTAGTTTCCTGTATGGGCTCTCTGGCTGGCCAACTGATTCGGCCCAAGTTAGTCACCCTGATGTTACTGACATAATCTCACTCACTCAGGCTGCTCACTAGACGTAACACCCACAAGCTTATCCACAACGCAATTACAAATCATTCGAGAGGGCATTTGAAAAAGATCATGCCTCGAAAACGGAAGGCAGCATGGGGTTACAAACCGTTTAGAAGCTAAAAATTGCTTAGAATGTGTTGATTTTTAACATAGATTTGTTTAATTATATTATTTATAGAGATATAACGGTGTTTTCTATTTTTTCATTTTTATTTATTTTCGTTTAATTGAATATCTCAAACAAAAACTAACGTCACACCAAACCCGAAAAGCCAAAAATTGTTTGAAACACATTGAATTTTTAATATAGATTTTTTAACTATATTATTTATAAAGATATAACTATATTTTCTATTTTTATTTATTTTCATTTAATTAAATATCTCAGACAAAAACTAACCTCACACCTAGGGGTGAAAATGGATCGGATAATTTCTGATTGATCCAGATGAAAACGAATATGGATTGTGTTGGATCAGATTTTCTTTAGATAATTCTCGGATCGGAAACAAATACAGATTTTTTTGTCGGAAACGGATACGAATACTGATGGGCACGATATCCGTGAATCTGAATCTGATTATCCGGATAATCTGAAATTGGATATCCAAATTTCATTTACATTGCCCCAATCCAGCCTCTCTCATCTCCCATGCCACCAACCCACTAGCCCAACCAAGTCATAAGCCTCCAGTACCATTAGGCATTAGGTTCCCTAGTCATATTAAATTACAAACACCACTAGCAAATATTTATGTTCATTAAAAATAAATTTAGTATTGTCGGTAGATTAAAATTTGTACTGATTAAATTGATGTACTGCCATTTAAATCATTCTGATGCAAATTTAAGTTCTTAATTAATTTATTACTCACATGTAAATGGTAGAAATCCATTAAGAATTATTTAGGACTTTAGAAAAAAATTAACTATCATTTGAAGATTTAAAATCTGTACAATGGTATGATTATTATAGATAAAAATACGTATGTTTATTTAGATTTCATTAATGTTTTGACAATGTAAACTATTTATGTGTTTTTATTGATTTTGGATGTATAGTTTAAGGGGTTTTCATGTTCCGATAAATATTCGTGACCATATTTGTTTCGTTTTGTATTCGCTTTGTATCTATATTCAATATTATCCATATTTATATTCGTATATAAAATATCCGTATTTATATTTATATTTAATAAAAAATAAATATGATAAAAATATTATGCTTCTATATTCGATCCGTTTCCATCCAGTCACACCAAACCCTAAAAGCCACGGCACTTTCCCTCCTCCTCGAGCAGGTCGCAACACTTCCTCTTCCTCCTCCCCATTCTCCAATCTCATCCCCGCTCGCCCGCCCGCTCCCTCCCTTCATCCCCATGGCGGTGAAGGGGAAGGGCAAGCAGGTGGTTTCCGACACCCCACGCGCCTCCGGCTCCGGCACCAAGCGGCGGAAGGGCACTGGCGGCGCGGGGCCCTCGTCCTCCTCCGCCGCCGCGAAGCGCCGCCGCCGCTCCGACGTGCTCCAGTTCTTCGACGACGACGCCGGAGTCGCCGACGAGTACGAGGAGGAGGATGACCCAGAGTCCGAGGACGACCTCGACGACGGTACGGATCGCTTCGATTCCCTAGATGACGAGCCCCCCCATTCGGTGGCCTCGCGCACGGATCGGTTGGTCGGGGTTTAGGTTCTGAGCAGTGCGGCCCCTGCGGGTCTCTTATTTGGGGATTGTTGTTTTACGTTGTTGTCTTGGTTGGATATGTGTTGCTTGGGGTTTTTGTTTTTTTTACCCTTTTCGGTAGAAACCCTTGGATAGCAGTCTCAAAATTTCAGCTATCCCCCTAAAGGTTGGACTTGGAAGTTGTAGAATCTATGGTCCTAAGTAATAGAAGTCCGAAAGTTTTCATTTTTAAGTTGTTACGATGCATATAGAGGTGTTGGATGAGGAGCCAACCAATCAGTAGCAGCAATAGCTACATTTTAGGCTTTCTTTCAATGGAATATAGTTTACAGGTTTCTACTAAGTGATTCAGCATGCTGATTGATTTTTTTTTTTTTTGAAGTGGAAGCAGGAGAACTGCTGACATTATACTAAGGGGAAGAAGGTCCACACTGGACACCTTGGCTGATGGTTGATTTGTCGGGATCATTTATTGCCATGTACTTTGTTTGTGCATGCCTATAAATGGTTGTCGTTAGTATGATATATGTTAGTGGCAAAGTAGGACTCGAGAGGGTTGTGCTTTGTTGCTGTAATACCGTCTCTTTTTGTTTAAACTACCTGTTAGGACGGCAATTTAACATACATTTGCTTGCTTCTATGCGGCATGGAGTCAGTGATCATTGCATTAGGGATAAAGCCTGTCTTGTGTGCTGGGGAACTGATGATTTTCATAGTAGTTTGAATTTGACATGAACGGGTAGGCTGCAGTGGGAATGTTGGGCTTTGTGGTTTTCTAGATATTATTTACACTGGTTTTAAAGTGTACATAATCATTTAGCTTGCAGCATTTCAGCCATAGTGGGTTCTAATCGACTTTTCCTATGACGTTTGATGGGAGTTACCAAGTAAAACATGGTTAATCACAAGGTTGTCACGACGTCGCCTAGGCGACACCAAGTTGTCCTAGCGGACGGAGGGGGACGCCTAGGCTGTTCGCCCAGCCTGTTCCCACGTCGACGCCGATCTTCGGTCTGCTCCTGCTGCCGGCGCCGATCTTCCGTCTGCTCCTGCTGCCGGCGCTGATCTCCAACCTGCTTTCTCCATTGGCTTCCCTCTCCCGCTGACGCCCCTACTCAGGAGGCCGGAGATCAGAGACGTAGCAGAGAGGCCGGATGTGCAGCAGAGGGAGGCGGGAGGCGAGCTGGCTGATGCAACAGGCAGAGGGGGCCGGGAGCTGGAGGCAAGAGGCGGTGCCAGAGGAGGCCGGGTTTGGGAGCTGAAAGCCAGAGAGAGAGAGAGAGAGAGAGAGAGAGAGAGAGAAGAAGGGAGATAAGGGAGTGCTCGAATGGGGAAAGCCAGAGAAGAAGCGGAGAAGCCAAGTGATGGCTTGGCTGTTTGGCCGAACAGAGCAAGAGAGAGAGAGAGAGAAGAAAGGGGAAAGTAAGAGAGAGAGAAGAGATAAGGAAGAGAGAAGAAAGAGAGAAGGAAATGAGTGGCCTGGACGCCTGGTGCTTCGGTTGAGAGCAATCAGGGTTGGTTTGTATTCCATGGGCAAAGAGCCCATATATGTACATGTATATTTTTCAATTAACCCCCTATAGTACATACAAATGACGGAAATCAGATCTAACCTTGTTATGTTAATGCTATTTGCTATTATGGACCTTGTTATTCGGATAATTTGTGCTATTATGTTGCATGGTTATTTAATTTTCGGTCATATAAGGTATTACTTGTATTTATTACTATCGTCTAACTACTATTGTCTAACTGTCGTTATGGTGGGTGCCTAGTCGACTAGGCGTCCAGGCGCCCCGGTCTCAACGCGACTTGCCGAAGTGCCGTGACAACCTTGGTTAATCAACCATTGGATCTTTTTTTTACAAGGATGAAATGCATTTAGGGGCACTCATCAACATTCAGAACATTTGCCATTTGGTAACTTTTATCCAGGACACATCGGGCAAAAATAATTTATACCTGTATGTAATCTTGTCATTATTTTACTGTAACAGAAAAGTTTTTTAATAAGTAGGATTAAATAAACAAGGAATATATAATGTCCATAATTAGTATCATCTGCTGGCTTTTGTGGTGTATACTGTATAGTGAGGACTTAAGTTGACTCTTCCTTTTTGCCAATTCCTTTCTTTTGTTGGTTTGCTGCTTCATTTTTCTAGGTAAGATTCCAATCTACAAAATTTTGTACCTTTGGATGTTCTGTCTATGCTGTTGACTGATTACACTTGCTATCAAATTGTTGTATTTTGTACTTACTATTTTTAACAATTATCAGTACATTGTAGGTTCTTGTGCTTTCTAGTCACTAATGATCAATTTATCTTGCACCATTTGGACAAAAGCTTATTATACTTGATGATTCTTTGAATCTTCTGATAATGTAATCTTGCTGGTGAACAATGCAGGCTTCTTTACTGAGGAAAAGGCAGAAACTGCCAATCTCAACAGAACTGAAAGGTCACACCCTCTTCCATTTATCGGAAAGGTAAAGGAAGAGGAGCTGAGCGGTGATGAACTTGAGGAATTCATCAAGGATCGTTATTCTAATCGTGTTAAATATGCTGCTTATGGTGGCTCTGCCAAAGAATATGATGACGAGTTTACCATGGATGGTGCATTGAAAGAGCCTACTATTTGGAGGGTCAAATGCATGGTTTGTGATTGACAAACATTTGACTCTACAATGTTGATCTAGCATTTGATAGATAGAATATGATGCTGATTTGTTAACTGCATTTCAGGTTGGGCGTGAGCGCCAAATGGCTTTCTGCTTCATGCAGAAGTTTGTTGATATGCAAAAATTTGGTACCAAAGTGCCAATTATCTCAGCATTTGCACTTGATCATGTAAGAGCATTTGTTTTTGTTGAAGCTGAGAAGGCCTGTGATGTTACGGAGGTATATAATTTGATCCTTTCATTGTAAAAATAAAAAACATATACACGCTGGGAAGAACAAGTCAAATAACATGAGATGCAGTATGTCCATTTATCCATTATATTATGTGGTTTTGGATAATATCGGGTAATGCTTAAACATCATGCTCTGTTAAAAGGCTGAAAACCTATTCTTTTATCTGTGGCATAAATTACCAATGATTTTTGCAATTTCTCATACATCAATTTACTCTTCTGTGTAACTCAATAACTTGAAAGTTTTGAAAGGAGATGAGCTTTTCAATGGATATTAAGAAAACATAATGTTTTAGTCGACAATTTTCTTCCCCTCCTGTACTTTGTATCCGGCTTGTAAAATGACCCACTGACCAATTGGGCATCTCTTGCTGCAGGCATGCAAAGGATTTTGCAATGTTTATGCAAGCAGAATTACTTCTGTTCCTGCATCTGAAGTTCCTAGCTTGCTATCCAGTCGTGCAAAACCATTTGAAATCTCTCCAGGTACATGGGTGCGCATGAAGAGTGGAAATTATAAACGAGATCTAGCACAGGTATGGTAAACTGGGTTTATTACTTCTCTTTTTGGGGGCATCGACCATCTTCATATTTCTTAATATCTTTGTTCTTACATCACAATGCCCATGTGAGTTTGTAGGTTGTTAGTGCAGATGATGGACGGAAAAGAGTGATGATAAAGCTTATACCAAGAGTTGATCTCCAAGCTATTTCGAAAAAATTTGTAATGCTCTTGCGCCTTTTTTTTATGTATTTTCTTTAACTTTTTTGGCAGTAAAAGCTGCCTAATATTTTTGATTGGCTTGAGTTCAATTTGAACTTGCTTTGCTGATATTGTCTGAAGCTATTATAATATGTAAAGTTGCTTCATATCTGTCCTGTGGAACTCTATTGCCTGTCAGTCATGAAAACATGAACTAAGCTGATTTTCTCTATGTATTTGTCTGTACTTCTCAAAATTCTTCCATTGCCATTTGCCTACAATGAATAACTAGGGATTACGTCTAAGTTAGTATTTTTGGGGGATTTTGTGTCAAGCTTGGAGCTACATCTTTGTCACAGAAACCTGATATGCCAATATTGTTGTGTGCTACTGCGGAATATGACGTGTGAAATCCTGTGGTGCCTATTGCCTTTCTGTTCAAGTGTAATATCATGGACTGAGTGACTAATTATGTCACACTGTTGGTTTACCTAGACTGTACTATTGTTTGGCTCATCCATGTGCTTGTTAACAACCATTTTTTCACTTCCCCCCTTGCATAATTCTTGTCCGGCTAATAGTTTGAATTGCCATGACATAACTTATGTTACGGATTGACCTTTGTAGGGTGGTGCAATTTCACTAAAAGAAGCTGCAGTTCCTGCTCCACGACAAATCAGCTCACAAGAACTAGAGTAAATACTTTCATTCTATTTCCGGTGTTTCCTTTTCCTGCACCCAATAGCCTTCGGGCCTGTTCTTTTTGGCTGTGGCTTGTGGCTTTTGGCTGCGGCTTGTGACTTTTGGGCTGTTTGTACGAGAGATTACAGAGTAACAGAAATTCACGTGCGATTTTTGCATATATAAATGAAATCAGTAAAGTATGTACCATAATTAACTAGTAGACACTATCTTGAAAAAATACTTCGTTCAAAAGCTAGTTACTGTAGAAAAGCCGAAAAGCAGCTTTTAAAAGCTGAAAAGAACAGGGCCTTCTACTAGCATTTGTTTCTGACCAGGCTTTGACACTGTTTCCATAATCTCATTGATCCTATTAGGTTCTTCAGACCTCACATTGAAATGAGGCGTGATCGTCAGACTGGTAATGTTTTTGAAGTGCTTGATGGTTTGATGTTCAAAGATGGTTTCCTGTATAAAAGGGTTGCTCTTAGTTCTTTGATTTACTGGGGGATACAACCTACGGAGACTGAGCTCCTCAAGTTCTCTTCTAGTCCAAGCAATAGAAGTTCTGCTGATGACTTGGATTGGGTCTCCAGCATCTATGGTCCTAAGAAGAGGAACCCGCCCAGAGAACGGGATATGAAGGCATCATCTTCTAAAGAGAAATGCTCCAACTCCAAGGCATCAAATCTTAAAGCTTCCACTTCTACTGAAAATTATGATGATGATGATGATGATGAATTCAAACTCCATGATCTCGTACTTTTTGGGTGAGAATCCGATATATGATCTTCAGCCACTGTCAACTAATTACCAGATGCCATCCTTATGTTTTATTTCCTAATGAGCAGGCGTAAAGATTTTGGTGTGGTCATTGCTGTTGAGAAAGATGGTTTTAAGGTAACACTCTTTCAATGACACTTCATTTCCACATTCTTGTTTTGGTCTAAGAAGAAGTGATTTTCTCGTAGATATTAAAGGGTGGTCCTGAAGGATCTGCAGTGACGGTTAGAAAGAGGGATATTAAGAAAGGCTGTGTAGATAAAATGTTTACAGCTGTTGACCATCAGAAGACGATAATATCCATTAATGACATTGTTAAAGTTCTGGAAGGACCATTTCAGGTGAAATTTTAATTTTCCATTTACCAGTAGTCTGCTATTGCGAAGTCTTTCTTATTTTGCTGGCACTGTGGACGCTTCTTCTTTTCTTTTCAAGAAAACATTCATTTGAAATATTTTTGAATATCTGATGTGGTCATGGCACTTCCGTCAAGTATTTGCGAATGTGGTAGTTTAACATTGTATAGATACTATGTTGTAGTTGTATGATGTGTTGCATTGTTGTTTTTACATCCTTCCATTTGGCACCCTTGCTGATCTGTTTAATATATTTTGCAGGGTAAGCAAGGAGTTGTTAAACACTTGTACATGGGAACACTGTTTATCTATAATGAAAGTGAAAGCAACAACAATGGATTTTTCTGTGCCCAATGCGGGTCATGTGAACATATTAAGAAACGGAAGGAACCGGCAAGTTCCACTGCTGAAAATTCGGTATGTTTAGATACAATATTTCCACTTACCAATGAATTGGAGCTGTTCTTTGTGTCACTTTGTTTTTGATGTATCAGGAGAACAATCCAATTCCCATGTTTTCAGAGTCACCTGTCATATCATATGAGCAAAATGAGCAACAAGACAGTAAGTGCTTCGTTTTTTTTGCACTGTTATTTGAAAATGATCAGGATTGCCCAACTTCATTGACAGAAAATAAGTTGTTTGTTCTGATTTCCTTGATCGTACAGCTGAAAGGCCTTACAGGAGCACCAGAGAACAACTTTTCTCAATTGGGCAGATGCTGCGTATTCGAAAGGGTCCTTTGAAGGGCTATCTCTGTCGAGTAGTTCGAATATTTCGAAATGATGTAACTGTTAAGCTAGATTCTCTGCTGAAAATTGTGACAGGTTGGTTAGCTCAGTATCCTTGGAGCTGTTCTTTGGACATTGCCTGACTTCTCTGTGTTATGTTTGCAGTGCAAGCTGAATTGCTCTCAGTGCCAGCTAAAAGGGGGTAAGCAGCTACGCATGCTTCAAGTTCCTCTTCTTTTGTTGCTTGTTTTAGTATTGTGTGACTGCATAAATCATCATATTTTTGCATAATATCACTTCTATTTTTGCTCCTCATTGTGTTACATGGCATACCAGGGATAACTTGTCTGGTGCTCCATCTGGTCCTTTTGGAAGTCAAGATACAGCATTATTTGGTAAGTGTGTGTTTCATCTTCATGTGTACCGCAGTTGTTGCTACTAGCTAGATTGGTATCTAGTATCTACAGTGTGTATAAGGGGGAAAAAGTTACTCATCTCCCCCAAAATTATTTGCTGCTGACCTGCTGCCTATTATGCTGCCCATTTGGTAGAGTCGTTTAGGATGTGAGAAACGGAATTTTACACTGTTTATATGGTGTATAAGACTCAAATTCTTTGTTATGGTCTTTTATCAGTTTTGTCTTGTAGGTCATGGGATTTGTTACTTAATTTGATTCTAAATTTAGGTTCAGAAGCAGAAAAAACCTCATGGGACAATGGGTTGCCATCTTTTGCCAGGTTTGTTCATGTTTTTCAGTTTAGTTTGTGATTTTGTATTAATTTGCTGGTTATCTGTAAACCAGCATAAACCTGGACTTCAGATTTGGTATTAAACCCGCTTCATCCGCCCCCAATACGCATTAAAACGAACTTGTGTGGCTGACCTGCTACTGCACAGTTACCAACCATGAAAAACCATATTCAATTTACCATTTCAATGGTACCAGACGAATTACTGTTGATAATTGGCAACCATCAAGCTTTAGTTGACCCAGTTTTAGGAAACCAAACTGTGCTTATATGCTATTTTCCGTTTGTTATCATTTATATACAATTAATTCTTCATTTAATTGTCACAAAGAGTTGCAAATTTTGATCAATGAGGGGCCTGATAGCATCTTATATCTTCTGGAATATTTCTTTAGGTAGGCACTCATCATCTAATGTACAGTAGAGGTGTGCTTGGAACCGGGAAAAAACCGGCCAAATTTCAAGTGTCAAAATTTGAATTTAAAACCGAAAAAACCGGCCGGTTACCGCCCAAAAAACCGGAGAAAACCGCTAAAAAAATAACCTGTGTTCCATTTTGGCATGCAGCTAATTGAACACATGAAAATTTGAAATCTAAATTTTTAGTAAAAATGCCAGTTTTCAAATTTCTTACATTGCTAGAACGCTCAAATTAGTGCCTTGTTAACTATTTGTACATAATCTAGAACTGTAGATTGTCTTTACGTTGTGACCATGTAAGAACTATTTAAGATACATGTTCTAACGCCCTTCTGTGATTTCACTGATGTATCTGCTATTTTGCTTTTGTGTTTCTTGCTCAGTTGCCTGTTATCTTGCTTCTTGCATTTATCTGGTTCAAATTTCTCAACTTCTAAAGGAACAACGGGATGTCTCATTAAAAATTTTCTGGTTGGGCTCCTTCCACTTATAGATTGTGTGTAACATCACTTAGAGGAATAAATGTCCTGAATCATTGTTATCTGCACTTATACTAGTTATTCACTGAATTGTTTGATTCGCTGCAGTGATTCTTGGCAACCCTTTTCAAGTTCATTACCAGTCCAGAATGCAGGTAATGTCTAGCTTTAGGCCTTTCTATTTGGTACCTTAGTTTGGAGCCTTTCTATGTGGTAGCATATTTTGGAGCATCATTGATTTTTGTTATTGTTTGATCACAATGGTATTGCATTATTTAATCTATTGGGAATGCTTACTGAAGTATTAAACACCTTACCAGACATTGATTCCGTAACTTATAGAAGGCCTTGAATTAGTACAAAAAGTGGACCCATTAGGGGATTGGGTGGGCCCACTAGGAGTGCTACAACACAAATCCATTTAATTTAGTGAGGGGTGAACTAACAGGTGGGATGAGATGGGGCATAGCCTGTTAAACAAGATTTATCACAAAATAATTTTTGGATTTTGTTGTGAATGGTTTATACAAGCAGCACATCTCTGGTATCTTTTGGATGATTGTTTCAAGTTGCAACTATCGATCACAAAATGTTGCAAAAGATGATGACTGATGATTATGTTGTAGAAGTGTTCCCAAAATGTTCAAACTTCTTTTTCTCTAGTCCTCCATCCTACATGTTTTATTTTTGGTGCATGAACCCTTGTCAAATGTTGCAGATGGCATTTATATATCCATGTAATATGGGCCTTTATTTGGGAAATAATACAGACTTACCAAAATTTTCGGTAATAAGTATTCCCAAAGTTTGCTTCAGTTATTGAGATATGTTGCGACTATGTTATCATAATGTTGCAACTGGTATTGCCATATGTTGCAGCAACTATTGAGTTTTGACAAGTGTTGTAATGTATGAAACTACATTTCATGGCTTTGGACTAGATACTACTGCATGTATAGAATGTCATATGATGTGTACTTTATACATGTATAAAGCAGTCATTCGAACAACAATGTAACAGCCATTTCCAAAGAAAGTTCTTATTTGTGACTTATATTCATTCTACGTCTTCCATTGTTCTTCTAAAATGGCTTTGGACTAGACACTCCTGCATGTATAGAATGTCATATGATGTGTACTGTATACATGTATAAAGCAGTCATTTGAACAACAATGTAACAGCCATTTCCAAAGAAAGTTCTTATTTGTGACTTATATTCATTCTACGTTTTCCATCGTTCCTCTAAAATGGCTTTGGATAGATAATCCTGCGTGTATAGAATGTCATATGATGTATAGTTGTATACTGTATACATGTATAAAGCAGTCGTTCGTACAACAATGTAACTGCCATTTCCAAAGAAAGTTCTTATTTGTCATTCTACGTCTTCCATTGTTTCTCTAAAATGGCTTTGGACTAGATACTCCTGCAGTCCTGCATGTATAGAATGTCATATGATGTATAGTTGTATACTGTATACATGTATAAAGCAGTTGTTCATACAACAATGTAACAGCCATTTTCCAAAGAAAGTTCTTATTTGTGACTTATATTCATTCTACGTCTTGCATTGTTCCTCTAAAATAATCTCTTCATCTCTTCTCTTCCATCAACCACACTCATTAACAATGATGTCCAGTTTTGTCCACTAGGGTAGTGTTTAGCTTTCATGAATGTTGCGCGTCCCACACCACATTCTGCTCACATTCAGAGTTTATTGCCCCTTGATTCACCTGATAAGCCTAGAAAATATCATATATGGTAAAGCAGTGCTCTAGTGGATGAAAAAATTGGGAGTTAGGTCATAGGGGATTGCTTCTGAGGGAAGGAGAACAGGAGGCTTTTAGGTAAGTATAGATTGACGGTGTGTAGGCGTCCAACAATAGCAAGTCACTGGACATCCTATTTGTAGTCATCCCTTTAATCTGTTGCTTTATGCACAACTTCACGATTATGTTGACCATACAGCAGACGAACTGTTTCCTTTTTCTTTATGTTATCATGTTGAGTTGCATCTTTGTGGTATAAAACAAAATCAGTATCGCAGGCATGGCTTCAAATACTAAAGCATGATATTGCTTTTTAAACTTAGCTGTAGATGGAAGTTTAGGAAGCTCAGGGTGTCCACTCATGTGTAGGATAATTTTTCGTTTTAAGTTTCTGGGAAAGTAGGAAATATCATCTTTCTGCAGAAGTGACAAGTCTTTCCTGGAAATTTTTTTCTGTGCTTATGAGATTGTTTAAGTTCATTTACTAGCAGTTGAAGCGTTTATAGTTTTGCTGAGTGTGCAACTTTTACATTTTCAGAGGGAGAATCAGAAGTTGATCCGTGGTGTAAGAAAACGGCTGCTTCTGCTGAGGGTGATTCTGATCCGTGGGGTAAGAAAGCAACATCTTCAACTGTTGAAGTATGGAACAATAGTACTACACAAAAGGAAAGCTTCAGTGACAATGCATGGGATAAGCAAGCTGGAGGTGGTGGATCGGATGTTGGTGGCAGCTCTTGGGATAGAGCTGCAGTCAACAAGGAGAGTGAAAAGAGTGACAATTGGGGCGAGGCGTGCAAGGCTGTTGACATGGTGGGAACTGGTGGTGACTCAGATCATTGGGGCAGCAAGGTCAAAGAAGTAGATATGAAAGAAACAGATAGCTGGGAAAAGGTTTCAATGCCATCAGAGATGAAGTTGGAGGATGATAGTCAAGGATGGGGTCAACCTTTTGGCAAGTCAAACCAAGACCAAGAAAAAGGTGCAGTTTCAAAAGATGTAGAGAAAAGTGGCGCTTGGGATACTGCTCTTGCTAATTGTATCAGGTCATCTTCATCTGTTCCAGGGAGAGGGGATGATGATGCCTGGGTTAAATCTGATACTTTGCCTGTTGCTCAAGATGATGCCTGGGGCAAGTCAAAAGATAATAATGGTGACGGAACAGTTGGGTGGAACGAAGCTGGAACTTCTAACCAAAACTGTGGCACTGGAGGTTGGGATACTGCTGCCGCCGACTGGAATAAATCTGCTGTGGATGAACGACGCGACGAAGCATGGGGCAAAGAAAAATATTCAGCTGCTAAGTCTGAAGAAAAAAATAATGAAAGTGGGAACTGGAACAAAGCTGGAGCATCAGACCAAGTTGGTCGCAATGATTGGGATAAACCAAAATTTTCAAGCGGTGATGGTCCATCAAGCTGGAACAAGGGAGAGGAAGTTAGGGGAGATAATCATAATAGCAGCTGGAGCAGACCTGGTGGAAACTTTGAAGGTGCTCGTGGGTTTGGACGAGGGAGAGGCAGGGGCCGAGAATGTGGGGATTTTGGTGGCAGAAATGTTCTAGGAAGCTGGAAGAGCTCATGGGGTAGTGACAGTTCTGGGAGGCCCTCATGGAGGTCTGATAGTCAGGTGGACAATGAAGCTGGAGATTTTGGTGGATATAGGGGGAGAGGAAGGGGCCAATATGGTGGACGAGGAAGAGGGAGAGACAATGGTTGGAGGAACATAGATCGAGGCAGTTCTGAGTACGGAAAGGAAAGGAGCAGTGGTGAAGCACCAAACTGGGGAAACAGTCAGCCAAAATTCGTAGATGGAGGTTCTTCTGATTGGGATAAAGGTGCATCCAATAAAGGTTCTTGGGGCAGTGGAGATAATTGGAATGCCCCAAAACCATCAAGAAGTCAGCCTTGGAGTAGCAGTGAAGGCACTAAGTCATGTGATGAAAATCAGACCTCCACTTGGAACAGTTCGGAGGATAGAAAACTGTCTGGAGGTGAGTAGCCTGTTTTCAAATTTGCAGCTTTATTAGACGTATGTGGTTGGTCCTACTTTTATCTATGTGTACACATTTGCTGTTTTAAGTTCTGGATACCAATTCCGTTTGATGGTACTATAAGACCTAAATGAATATTTTAAGTTCAAAAGGAATACATGCTACTCATATTTCTTGCCTGATTAATGTTGTGGCTATTTGTTACCCTTGAGTGTTGTTAAAGTACAAGGCGGTGAAGAGAATTTGATTGCCCATATTTCTTACTCTACTTGATATTTTGAGCTATAGTTGTGTACTGACCTATATATCTACTGCAGGTGCTGAGGATAACAGTGATGGCTGGAGCACCAAGGGAAAAGACTCTTTCTGTAGTACTGGGGGAAAGTGGGAGAACGCTGCATCTGGTAGTTTTGAAGCCAAGTAAATTTCTTATTCTGCTAAATGGTGGACGTTCTACAAGCTTATCTTTTATTCTCATGTTTAGGTGAAGAACGGCAAAGTGATCCTTGGGCAAGCAAGATTGCTTCTACTAAAGGTGCGTAGGGGGTGGATTAAATTGTTCACATTTGTTGCTCTGCTTGACATTTTGACCTAATGAAATTGATTTTATTTTTCTATGTGGTACCTTGAGATGCTCATATGTTATTCTCTTGTAGGCAAAGAACAAGAAACTGATCCTTGGGCAAGCAAGATGACTTCTACTGCAGGTGCTGATGATGACAATAATGGCTGGAATACTAAGGCAAAGGACGCCCCCTGTGGCAGTGAGGGCAAGTGGGACAATGCTGCATCTGTTAGTTCTGGAGCAGAGGAAAAAGCTGATGGCTGGAATAGCAAGGGGGGTGATGGGAATGGTGGGGGTTGGAACAATGCTAGCTCAGGTGGGCATCCGGTATCTTCTTGGGGTAAACCAAGTTCCTCAAGTGGAGATCAGGAACCTGCTTGGAGCAAGCCAAAGTATTGTGATGATAATAATGGATATGGTAGGGGCGGTTTTGGACATGCGAATCGTGGCAGAGGAAGAGGAAGGAATTTTGGGGGCAGTGGATCCTCATGGAGTGGAGGAAGTAACAGAAATGATGAATCAGGTGGAGAAAGGACTGAAGAGCGATGGAACAGGAGGGATTTTGATGATGGCAGAGGAAGAGGTAGAGGACGCTTTGGTCGAGGTGATCGCAATCAAGGCAGCAACTTTGGGTCAGGAGACCGAGATGGTAGTAGTTGGGGCTCTGGCCGGGGAAACAGAGACAGAGATGGTGGTAACAAAAACTGGAATGACAACAATGAAAGAAGGCCGTTCCATCAAGACCGAGGTGGTAGCTGCTGGAATGCGGACAAAGGAACCAGGTCCAGCGGGGGGTTTGACAAAAATGATAGCTGGGGAGCGCCAAAACCATCTGGTGGAGATGATCATGCAGGAAAGAACGATGGAAGCAACACCTGGAGTCAAAACAAATCATCTTTTGGCGATGGATCTATCCTGGGTGCTCCTCCTGGTGACTCCACAACTGGCAGAGGAGGGTGTTGGGAAAAGAGCAATGAAGATAGCTGGAATTCGTCAAGAGGAACCGGAGGCTCAGGTATGACCACGGAGAAGCCTTCATGGGGCGGGTCAGAAACTGGTCCAAAGAACGAGGGATCGTGGGAGAAAGGTGAAGGGAGCGGGAGCCAAGGAGGTGGCGGCAGTTCCTGGGACAAGGCGGATGATGGGGGCCGGAACAGCAGCAAGGGTGGCGGTGCCGGCAATGATGGGTGGTAACTGGTAAGTTCGTTGCAGAATTAGCTGTGCGCCTTAATTGGCGCATGTACATAGCATAAATGTTTCCATGATGTGCGCATGTATCCAGTAGTAGTTCCTTTACCATGCTCTACTCGAACGTTAAAACATGGCCTAGTTCCTGCGAAACATTTGCTAGTACTGGCAGTAACTAAGGTACCTGTGTTTCATCATGGCTGGGATTTCCTAGTACTGGCTGCAATCAAGGCTGAGATTCCCGGCTGGTTTTATTGTGATGTGATAAGGATGCGCTGAGTTGGATGTAAGTACATGATCATGCACGCTCCTAACCTATGTACTCCCCGAGTCACGTGTAAATATCGTCCTGGTGGACAACGACATGGTTCTTAAAATAGAATTTTGATCATTAATTTATATTATAATATATTTATAAAACTCAATAAAATTATAGTATTATGAAAGTATTTTTGGATACATCTATACATGACGATTATGTATCCAACTTGAATATTTAAAAGGATATAAATAGTTAAAGTTTCAAAAGTTTGGCTACATGCATTCTATGAATTCTAAAATAATGTGTATTTGTGACGGGGGAGTTCTATCTAACTTCGAGTGGATGAAGTGCTTCACAAGCGCAAGGGTTCAAAGGTGCGGAGCTCCGAAACGATCAGCAAGCAAGCCTTGGAGGGAAGCTTAGCATAGCTAGCCGCGCAGTTTAGGTCCGCTCATTTCGGTTTGAGCTTGTAGTTTTATGCTTATTTTTTACTATTCATAAATTTCATCTATTTCTGAACTTTTGGTTTTTTGAACTTTTTTGCTGGTTCTTTTCCCTGTATTCGTTTGCGTTGTCTGTGATGAGCTAATATATTTTTTCTATTTTTAATTTTTTTAAAATTTAATTATATCAAATAAACTATCTTTAACAATAGTGTAATTTCAGTCAGCTACAGTGTAATTTTAGCTATAAGTCACTATTTTTCAACTCAACCGAGCGGGGCCTTAGTTTCTGTTTAAAATGGCTTTCAGTTTCTAGCTTAGGGGAGTAATTTTGAATATATTGATTTCTTAATACCGTTTTTTATTTTATTTTTTCTTTTTCCTTTACATTATGTATGGAGAGATAATGGTTTTTATTTTTTATTTTTTAATTAAATATCTCAATTAAAAGTTAACATTGCTATAGTATATATATGCCAACAATTATAATAAAGAATCAGCAGCAAACATTATTTTGAACAGACCCTTAGCCTGGGCCTCCGTGTTGCCCACCCGACCGGACGCACCCACGCTCGCTCTACCCCTGTTTGAGGAGAAAATCTATTGTGCAACGGTGCCACAAACCAGTTTGTGTCACGGGCCAACCGGGTGGTGACACGTGGTAGATAAGAAATAAAAAATAATATTTTTACTGTTTTGTACTGTAGCAAATCAATAAATTTTTTTACTGTTTTACTACAGCAGAAAACAGTAAAAAAATGTTTTTTTATTTATTTGCTACAGTACAAAACAATAACAATATTAATTTTTTAATACTTGCTGCCACGTGTCAACGCTCGATTGGACCGTGATACAAACTAGTTTGCGCCACCGTTGCGCAATAGATTTTCTCTTGTTTGAGACGGAGACTAGACTGGGTAGGTAGGCTAGTAGACACAGAGCGGCACGAGGGAGCTATCCGTCCGTGCTGTGCAAGCGAGCGTATGTGGCGTAGACTCCTAGGCTAGAGGGTTGTAGCCCTAGCCCTAGCCTATTAATTTCAATGGGTCTCAATGCCATCGCATGCCCATCAACTTTTATAGCTTTGCCTTCTTTTCTAGAGTCCCCTTTGGCCGATGCAAGTCATGTGTTCACTCCAGTTCCGTGCGTCTCCTCCCTCCAGGCTCCTTTCTCAGTTCCTCCCAACTCCCAAGTCCCAACCCTAGCTCCCACCAGCCACCTCATCCCTCTAGTGCCTTCCAGATCTCCAACTCCGCCCTTCGCCAATCCATCGGTTCGCCCACGGCCCCTCCACCCTGTGCCTCCAGGTCTGCCCTTCAACCTCCGTGTCTTGGCCGCCAACTCCGGCCTCTGTCCTCTGCCTCTTCGGCCTTCGGTCCCAGCCTCCGTCCTCTAACAGCACATTCCGACTCCGCCCCCTACACCCACGCTGGCTCTATTGGTGTTGTTGCCCCGTCGTCACCGAGGAGCTCTATAAGGTAAGGTTTGACACTACAACTCCTCCATCTTTCTTCTTCCCGTACACTTCTTGTGCTCTGGATGCTCATATGCCCATTGTGCAAAGTTTCTCAGCGAAATACTTACTCAAGATAGTACCATCCATTTCTCATTTTGTTAGCTAATTGCGTCTGATTCGCCTACCATGTCTGCCGACTAAATCGATCTCTATATGGCCTTAAACAGGCCCCACAAGCCTGGTCCAGTCGCTTCGCTACCTTTCTTTTGTCCCTTTGTTTCATCAGGTCTAAAGCTGATCCATCCTTGTTTATCTATACTCGTTGCTCCATTATTGCCTACCTTCTTCTCTATGTCGATGACATTGTTCTCACAGCATACAACCCAACGCTTCTTCAATGGGCAATTAATTCTCTTCATAGTGAGTTCTCCTTGAAAGATCTTGGCAGCCTCCACTTCTTCCTTGGCATCTCCATTCACCTTTCTCCTGATGTCTTCTTTTTGTCCCAGCACCAGTACATTACAGACATTCTCGATCATGCAAGCATGCCTAACTGCAAACCTTGCACCACATCGGTTGACATGAGCTCCAAACTACCCTCCTCAGGCGTTCCCATCGGGAACGCCACCCACTACCGGAGCATTGCAGGTGCGCTCTAGTATCTGACATTCACTCGCTCAGATATTACGTATGCCGTGCAGCAGACTTGCCTTCATATGCATGATCCGCGCGAGCCACACTACAACCTTCTAAAGTGCATACTTCGCTATCTCAAAGGAACCATCAATCACGGTCTACAACTACACCGAACTGTGCCAACTACTCTCACCGTCTACACTGACACTGATTGGGCTGGGTGTCCTGGCACTCGCAAGTCTATCTCGGGCTATGAAATCTTCCTTGGCGACAATCTGGTGTCTTGATCTTCCAAACGGCAACATACCGTGTCTCATTCCAGTGCCAAGGCCGAGTATTGCGCCGTCACCAATGCCGTCGCCGAGTCATGCTGGCTCCACCAGCTTCTTTGGGAGCTACGTCGACCCCTTCAGAAAGCTATGGTAATCTTCTGTGACAATATCAGTGCAGTATATCTCTCGACTAATCCCATTCAACATCAAAGGACGAAACATGTTGAGACAGACCTACACTTTGTACAGGAACGAGCCGCTCTTGGTAAAGTCCGCATGCACCACGTCCCCACCAACTCCCAGTACACTAACATCTTCACAAAAGGGATCCTGACGGCGACCTTCAAAGAATTCTGCTCTAGTTTGAATGTTCGTCCCGCTCCCATTCCAACTGCCAGGGAGTGTTAGCCTACCATGCCGTCTGCATGCATGTGACGCCTCGGTTCGCCTACCATGCCGTCTACATGCATGCGACGCCTCGGTTCAAGATGAGATTAATTCAAGTAGCTGTATATATTCACATTAGCAGTTGCTACATATATTAATATTAGCATCATCATTGTATATATATCTCTGCATACCAATAAATCAGCTAAGTGCTTTATTACCATGAGCCTTCATTAACAACTCAAGAAATCCGTCGTGACAAACCTCATTTCAGTTCAAATAACAGTAATTGCGTCAACGTTAACTTATTGGTGAATTTGCCAAGCTGCTACGATTATGTAATTGTTTTTTTCAGGAAGTTAGTAGCGTATAGCACTAAGTATTGGCGGATCAGCGTAAGGACCGTGGAGCCACCCCTTGGCAATGTAGCGGTTGGTGGCCTCCGTGTAGTGAACCCCGTCCCAGTTCACGTACGCCGATGGATCCTTGCAAGCGGTCACTCCGGGCATGCCGCAGAGGGCGCTGGCGTTCCAGTTGTAGGCGCCGCCGGCTCCGCAGCAAGCTCGGAGAACGTCGGTGGCGGCGACTCCTGCAGATTGCAAAAGTTCAGACAACTCAGTAACTGCAACAGCCGTACAGGCCATTATGAGGCTGAAGCAGAAAGACGGCATTGCTGCCTACCGAAATGACTGGGGCTTTCGAGGATTTCAATGATGGGGTCGTAGAAGTCGGCGAAGATGATCCTGGCATGGGGGTACTTGCCCCTGAGAGTGCTCAGTGCCGCACGGAGCAGCACGTTGTGATACCTGGCCACGTCGTTGACGTCGCGTAGGCAGCCGAGGTGGTCGTAGTCCGTCTTGTTGGGGCTCGAGAGGAGGGTGAGAATGGTGGGTGAGCACCCGTTTGGAGGATTCCCCGGCACGACAACGTAAACCGCGCCTTCGTCGATAAGCCTCTGTGGCGCAGAGGTAACTTCTTAAGCCATGTGTGTGTTCGAGTTGCAAAGTTCAGAGCTGATAAGTAAACGATGAAACAAAATTCCGCTGTTTAACTAGTATGTTTTACCCTGCGTTCTTCGTGATCTTTTTAGGGTAGCAGACTTGAGGGGGGAGAATCCTTTGGATTTATGTGGTTTTATTTTTGAGAATCTTTAAATCCAAACGTCTATGCAGGCACTAGAGAGAGCACTATGAAGATCTGTATATGTAGGCACTATTTGATTGAGGAACCTGAGTACTGAATATGTATATGCAGATAGTGGCAAAGTAGAAATGGCGATAGTTCGACAACTTTATATATGGTAGTAATGTATTTGGTGTGTATACCTCCACGCCCATGGCAATAGTTTTCACAACTTTAGGTACATAAGATTTCACTTCATCTTTGGTTTTCCCCGCCAGCCATATGAAGTTATAGTCGTTCACTCCAAACTCCCCAACGATGAAGAGGGCTTTACTAAAGCAATCTCTGCACCCTGTATCAATCAGTTGTGCAGTATTTATCTGGTAGAAAGTGTTAAAAAAAACACCAGAGTATATATATACTGCTGGGAAAAAATGTCATGATATAATGGAGACCGGAGAGCATGTCACAGACCTTCTGTGGTGCTGCAAATCCAGGGTCTGAGCTCCTCGAACCAACCCAACTGCACGTTCAGAGAATTGTTCAGAAGCTTGAACTGAACTAGATTGTTCCTCTCAAAGAAGTCGACATCCATCGCCGTCGCACCACCGACAGCAAAGTTTACGCCTTGAGAGACGTCCGAGCTATTCGCCAGGGAGGCTGGAAGAAATGGGAGACGAAACTCCTCGGCTACAACCATGGGGAAGAGAAGCGTTGGTACATACTACAGAATCCAAATCGAAAATGTACTAAAACTTCAAAAAAGAACATGGTCAAAAGAAGTAGATGATCAGATAGGCAAATTCTGGCATCAATTTCAGAAAAGCTTTTCGTCTGGCACTACTACGGATCAGGTGGCTCGACCTACCAATGAAATCGATGATGACTCTTCCGTCGCTGGGGCGGCCTGTGGGGCGGCCAAAGAAGGTCATGCCGTAAGGAGGCTTGTCGATCCACACAGGCACAACGGGAGTAGCCATGATCACAAAGTTGCCGGTGTCAATGTAGGAGTCTCCGAGGGAAAACATCGAGGTGATGTAGCGCGAGCCGGAGCTCAAGCCGCAGAGGCAGAAGAGGAAGACAAGGGAGAATGCAAGTGTGAGCTCCATGGCAGCTAGAATGGCGAAGAAAAATCAAACGCACATGAGGACTAGTTATAATGACAGGGCGAAATGCTTGAACAACAATAACAATACATTTTTTTAAGTGCGTTTTGTCAACTGGGTTACATGGTGTTGCTTGCTCAACCAAGTTTGTTATTGAACTACAATTATTGGTGTTGACAGAGCAGGAAATGAGACACCTGTCACTTGCAAAAGGAAAACAGTGGTTATTAAAGAAAATCAAGTTGGAATTGTAAGTCAACCTTTGGTTAGTGAGAGACCATGTAGAGGTAACCCCATATTTGTGATGAGTAATTGACACTTGTTTTAGAAAGATTGAGTTTGATTTGTGTCATTTCTGCAAAGTCGTAAGCTCTTGAATGGTCGGAATACCAGTTACGACCACGTCGTGATGTCTCGGCGAAGTCGCAAGTCGCCAGACGGATTTACGACCACATTGTCGGCAGCATGTGGTCGGGAGAAGGTGTTACGACCACATGGGCAGTGGTTGAAAGCTGTTACGACCACATGGGCAGTGGTCGAAAAGCTGTTACGACCACATTGGCCGTGGTCGGAAGATGTTACGACTATATTGGCCGTGATCGGAAGTCAGCCGAAGGGTTTACGACCACGTTGGTCATGGTCGGAAAGGTTTACGACCACGTTGGTCATGGTCGGAAAGATTTACGACCACGTTGTCAGCAATCGGAAGTCGGCTGGAAGTTTTATGACCACCTTGCTGGAAGTCGGAAGCCGAAAATCGAGTCTACGACTTTTCTGCCAAAAGTCAAAAGTCGGCTGGACCATTTACGACCGCTCTATCGAAAGTCAGAAGCTTCGGGTCACCGTGGTCGGAAATCGGAGGTGCTGACTGGCCATGGTCGGAAGTAGAGTCTTCGACCATGTTGTAGCGCGCTGTGGTCGGAAGCGGTCTGGCTGACGACCACATTGAGTAGTCGGCGGTCTTCGACCACACTTCGCGGGCTGCGGTCGGAAGTCGAAACCACGACCGCTGCGGTCAATAGTCGGCAGACTTCGACCACAACCACGTTGGAAAGTCAGCGGACTCCGACCACATTGGAAAGCGGTCGAACTTGGTCGCTACATTGGAAAGCGGTCAAACTTGGTCGGAAGCGCTCGGACACGGTGGTTAGAATATATTGCATGATTGCTACTATATTCTAAACACAGGAAATGATGGACGATTTTCGGCACACAGGGAACAGGAATACGGAATTGCGGTTTGAATGCTAATATGAATCTTCAGGATTCACAGGAACATGGCCAGGAAAAGACACGAAAAAGGTATAAGATCTAACCGTATGCGTATTCCACAGTTATCAAACTTAACCATGTTATCCATTTCGCGCAGATGAAACTCATCAATCATCAATGATCAGCTGATATCAAAACACTGTAGAATAAAATACTTGTAACATATGTTGCTCAAAAATTCCACGCTTATGTCTGGCAGATGAGCTTGGTACTCAATATTTTTGTGGTAATCACTACAAAGGTTTTTAGCCTACAAGATGGTACTGGACTATTTACCACTCAGTCTAACAGCAAGTTGGTCTCCAGTTGGCTAACACAGCAGCTGTGACCAGGTACGCACAAAAATCCCTAAATTGACCAGTTTCCAAGAATAACCTTCAACGTTATTCACTCAGGGTTGATCTTTTGCTTCTTTGAGTGCTCCTTGTTTTTCTTGGCTTCAAGGCGCTCCCTCTTCAGTCCCTTTACGTCGTTTGATAAGCTCAATTTTGCAACCTTTCAGTCAAAACCATGAATCAGATTAGTATGTCAACTGGCAATTTAAACATTTACAATTGTTGCTAAACAAAATAGACACAAACCTGCTGGTCTGGAATGTAGACCCTGCCCAACTTGCCCTGCACTGGATCCTTTGTGACATTTTTCACCTGCAAAAAGGTTCATGATAGTTGTGAATACCATAGTGATTCAAAAGTTTTTAGCAAGAATATGATGGCATGGGGTATATATGTTCAGGGAAAATGGCACCAAAGTTGCAACGTAATTAGGAAGACAACAATAATATTATTAACAAAAGACAGTTCCATTTGGTTTACCTTCTTAGCATGATAAGCAGTCTTCATAGCTTCTTTCTTCAAACTTTCAACTGGAAGTCGGTGCCGCCTAACAACCAGGTCCATTGAAGGTCCAACTTCAACCAGCTCCATTCTAGGAATAGATGTGCCTGACCTTTTTAGACGGAGAGCACAGTGCATCATGTAGACAGTAGTAGGAGAGATTGCTGTGCACACAAATATCCGGTCTACACCAGCGAGGTTCAGATTCTCTACCACCTGTATCAACAACAAACATGTTACTAGAAGCTCATGAGACTATCAATTTCCTATGCACCAACCTAGATACAAAAAATGCACACCTCTCCTCTGAAAAGATCAAGCAGCACTTCCTTCAAATGCTTCAGCCCCTCAACGCTCTCAAAGTGTTCCCCAATGAAGGCAAAGAAAGGCTTTGACCCAAGTTTTGGTGCCAGTTTCTTATCATACGCATATGATTCCATTGATTTGTAGTTCTCAACTCCTACTTCAACAAGGTCATATATGTGGTGATCATATGTCCTTCCCAAAACCAGATTGTTGGGCCTCTTCTTTGAATGAGAACCATACTGCAACACAAATAAAGAATTACATATGAAAACAATGGAGAAATATAATCACTTAAATCATATGATCAAGTTACCACACTTAATTTAGACAAAGAACTCAAGCTTTAGAACGAACATGGAACAGGCACAAGATTCAATGTGTAGCTCATTCAGTCACTTCACTTCTGCTCCACAACATCAAAGTAGTACCAAAACAAAGGACAGACATGATTTCTTATTTGCTATCAACACATTTGAGATATGAGGACAAAAGACTCAAGTATCAGAACAGACAAGGAAAAGTCTTGAGATAGGTTTCATAGGGGTGGTAAGAAATTCACTGTGTAGTGCATTCAGTTATTCTACTTCTCCTGCACATAAAAAAAATTAGTACCTACCAAACACAGAATACTAACTTTTGCAAAGGAACAGCCTTTTCTTTACACTGAGCAGTGAGCACACAAATGACAAACTTCCAATCAAGTCAGAATGATTTGACTCACCACTATAAGGCTGCAGTCCGTCTTGAGGGAGAAGAACTCCAAAGAAGTTTCTCCACCACTCTCAAACGGCCTGATGTTGTCATTCTTCTTGGAGTACTTCACGGCATTATCACGCTTCAGGTGGTGGATGTCTTGCAGCACAGTGTTCAACATCGCACTAGTCTTGGTACCATGGAGGATAAGAGTCTTCTTGCCAGTCTCAACCTGGCACAAGTATCAGAGCAAAAGTCAGATGCGAGAACTCGGTCACAAAGAAACACATCCGCATTATATATAGTTTCCTACCATGGAAGGTTCCAAAAAAAATCAGAGCCTTCTAATACAAATCTCAACTAAAATTTAGAATTGCACAAGATTTTCTGCGTAAGACATAGTATGCTGCACGGCTGCAGGCTGTGCCAAAAAGGGTGAGGCTGCTGCTACCTGCTGCCAAAAGCATCGCACCATTGTTCAGAATTTTCCTGCTATTCTACAAGAGGTTTCTTCTCTATTCACTATTCAGACAAATGCATTCACGAGGAATAATTGAAAATAAAAACATACTTCAGTAGCTATTGCCCATCCTGCAGGTGGAAGCACTGCAATAAGAACAGGGGGAGATTGGAGCATTTGCCCTTGCCCCATTTGTCTCATTGACATGTGGACCTTGGACCCACATGTCAATGAGACATCATAGGGCAAATCATCAAATGCAATGAAAGGTGTGGCAAAAGATCAATTATCTAAGCAATTGTTTCATCCTTTCACGTCACAGGTTACCCTGCAAATTCGTTCATCTGAAATTCCTGGTCGGGGATGGTAAATACAAAGTATTAACCTCCTACAAGCAATGCTGAACCAGCAGTCTGCTCTGCCACTCTAATCGCACTCGAGCCACCGGACGGCGCGGCCGAGCCACCGGGCCAGCCCACCGGCGTGCCGCGATCCACATCGAAGCACGCGCGGGAGTTTGGAGAGAGAGAAGCTTACGAGCTTGGGCGCGTGCTTGAGGAACTCCCGCTTGGTGCGCTGGCTCTTGGGAACCCTTATGCTCACCATCTTCTTCCTCCTCCTCCTCCTCCTCTGATCCGATTCCAGTCCAAGCCGCTTCGGGGGAAGCGAAGGGAGAGGCTAGCAGACGATAAACCCTAGAAACCCAACCCTCTCGCCCCCAAGAGGCCAAGACCGAGAGGGAGAGAGACAGAGAGCGGCGGCGCGCGTACGTGCGTGGAGCTACCAGCCCTAGCCATTCCGGTCCTTTACTACTACACATGTCGCGCGTGCTGCGTGCATGGGCTGGACTGGGCTTCTAGGGCTGTGGTTCCGTACGCTTCTTGGGCCGGATATCTAATGGGCTTTAAAAATATCTCAAAAAAGAAGGGAAAAGGCAACGCGCCAAATAACGCTAGAATCTTTGCCGTCGTGCGAGCTGTCCATCCGGGTTTGATTCCTTGATCGGGCCAGACGCCTCATCTCATATACACATATACGTTCAATAGAAAAGCATGTGTCTGTGCTCCATGAAGTACTAGATAAATCTAGGATTTATCTATCGACCTCTATTTAAGTCCTAGCGTGTGTTTTAGTAGGACGCACACATGTGTACGAGTGTGTTATCTATCCTCCGTTGAATAATGCTAGAATCTATTGTATTTTGTGATCCAAATATGACCGGCTCCGACCACTTCTAATCAGGTCCAACTACTATTAGTCTTTCCAATTGCTTGAAAAGTCCGCTCAGTATTCGCTTAAAGTAATGAGAACTAATCGGATGTTATAATTAGGATCATCTTCATGTCTGTGATGGACTCTGCGCCGATTGAAGTTAAACGTGGCTACTCGAAACGTTTTCAACTATAACTCTTCACCGTTATCTTATGAGACTCTGTTTTATTTTCGAATGAAGTGTTGTTCACGTCTTCGTCAAACTGTTCATATACATCAAAGTTCTCTGTGCTTATAATATCTTTTTATATAGTAAATTTCGCCTTTTTACGTCTGTGATTTTCTCGCAAGAATTTTTATGTTAAATCTGTATCTCTCATTCTTTTGATCTATATATTTGCCGTGCCTTTTATAATAGAATCAAACCCCATCAAATCGATGCCACTTAAGCAACTTACATAGACGACCATCCACGATAGAAACACAACACAAATCCCTTCACTGGAACGCGCAAATTCCAAACTGAAACTACCAAGCAAACAGGAACAACGAGTGGATGAACAAGTTGACAGAAATCGCTAGCCCTCGCTGCTCATGTTCCCCCAAAACCCCGGCAGGAATCCCCAAACGTGCTCCTAGACAAGGTCTTAGGGTAAATTACTAATTGCCCACGGGTAATCAGACAAATGGGTAAAACCGCCATCCGTACGCACTAGCCATGAACGTCTCCAAGCAACAGTCGCAAATCCCCTTCCCATGGATGACTTCATTAATGCTCGCTTCCTCACTCTCTAGTCTCCAGTTCATCGCACTCACAAGTAGCAAAATGTGAGAGAAAAGAGGATATCAAGAAGAAGCTGGTGGTGTGGTTGCCGATGGCGGTGCGCGCACAAGGCGTTCCTGTCGCGCAACTACGAGCTGATGGGTGCAGCGTCGGGCTGCATCTTCCTCTCGCTCTCGCTCTGCCTTGTCCTGTCCCTGTGCGGCATGCTCCTTGTCTTCCTCCACGCACTCGCCATTGTCTTCACCGCTGTCGACTGCTCGGGTTCCTTCACCACCGCCGGCGCGCACGGCACCGTGCACACATGTGATCAGTGCTGCATTCTTAACTAGCCAACAATGAACTGCACACTCCTGGCTCCACACCAGCCCGTGTATACCTTCATTCCCAATATCTCCTCAATTCCCAGATCCTAATTCTCTTGTCTCCTCCACCTCACTAGCGGGAGCTGCCGCGCAGGAGCAGGCAGGCAACTATAGGCAGCTGACAGCGGGAGCAGGTAGTGACCGGTGGGTAGGCGCCGAGCCACATCTCAAATAAGGTAGGCTTCAGTTCGAGGTGTGAAAAAACATCTAGTGTATAGCCTAGTTAAATTCAGTTCAGTTTGGGTAATATTTTCATGGTTCAGCCCAAATATGCTAGATCATTCCACTACTGAATCTAAGGCGTAACCAAATTCTGGCTCCGCCACTGCTGATGGGCATGCACCGGCAAGTGGCAGACTTACCGGTGGGTAGGGGGTTGGTGCCCACCCTACCTCAAGATCTACCCAATATAATAACGCAATCAATACAATGTAATCATTGAACACTAAGCTAACGGCGACAGTTAATCATGAAATGGTAATGTGCGAAGAAGATAGGTTACGACCGTGAGGTATTTGTCTTGAGCATGCTCGGCGGACTCGCTGCTCGAAGGGTCAAAGGTGTGCAACTGCCCCACTCCCTTGGAGGCCGCGTGTGAACCTACAGGGTGGAATAGAGGCAGATCAGATCAACGCTAAGATAAACTTGTGGAAAGATAGACGGAAATGCATTCAGTCGGAAGAATTTGCATTCGCTAAGCCTCCATCGTGCGAATCACCATTTGGCTGGACGAACAACGTCCGTCCACGCCCCGCTGCACTACCCAACAAAACTACCGTGCGAACGCGTGGTTCGGCCGCACGTCTGATCAGCCGACCACGTGACTGTGAAAATAAATGGTCACCGCCGCCGCCGCCCGTCTTTGTCTTTGCCGCCCGCCACGCCGCCATCTGGCCACGGCGGCCACCGTGCCGCCACCGCCGTCGTGCTCGGCTTGTGCTCGCCGCCCGCACCGCCCAACCTCCGCCGCATGCCACACGCCGCCGCCATTGCCGCCTCCGCCGCGACCGCAGCCCACCGGCGACTAGCTAAGTTGTCGTTCGAGCCGCCGCCATGTCGCGCCCACGCCGTGAGCTTGTGCGCACGCGCCAGCCACAGCCGCTTGCCGCTGGCGCCGGTGCCGTCTGCCTCAGCCGGGCCACTCCCGCATGCCGCCGATCTCACGGGAGAAGAGAGAGATTGGAGAGAGAGGAAAGAAGAGATAGGGCATGTTTGGTAAGTCACAAGCCGGTCGGTTTTTGGTTTTTGCTACAGTACCTAACTTTCAAACGAAATATTTTCTCAAGATGGGGTCTACAAGTTAAACGTAGTACACGTTAAAGGTCCAACATCTGTACCACCCAAAATCGTAAGTGAGTATCGGTTTCTCCGTAATATGTATCGTAAACAGCCAAAATTCAAAAATTTTAGCTAAAAGTCATAAGCCGCAGCAAAAAAAAAACAGACACATAACCTTTTTTAGATGGAACAAGAACGGCGCAAGAAGGAGTTTGCCATCTCTTTAATCCTCCTAGAGTGTAGATAAGAAAGGCTATTAATCTGTTAAATTTGTTACAATGCTTTCCTATTTTGCGGATGCTCCAATCAAACTAATAAACCGCGGCAAAAAAAAATTGGTTCCAACTCACAGGCAAACTAGTAAAGCTTGGAACGTGGAGGAAGCCACGCGGCAAACACGTCAACTTGGTGACGTGGCGCAACGCTACTGGTCGTCGTGGGGGCTCCGGCCGGTCCGACGAGCTGCGATTCGCTGCGGCTGGGTGGATGGTTTAGACGCGGTCCTTGGTGGGCCCCACCCTCTGGCCGTGGAAGTCATGGCCCACCGTGGACTTATACAAGTCCGCGTCTTCGTCCTCGTCGCCGTCCATGTGGCCGGTCCACCACGGAAGACATGGCTGCCTTTCAGTTTCCCACCGGCCCGCGTCTTCGTGAGAACCACGAGAATGCCATTCGCGTTACGGAGTCGCATCTGCGAGCTACGGGCAGTTGGGGTGAGCACGAATGGCATTCTCGTAGATAGCCCCACACCGAGGCCTCTTTTGCGGCTCGCTCGCTCTACAAATATTCCCGCACACCGGTAGGATTGCGAAGCGACGAGCTCACTGCGTTTCAGGGCTCCGGCGGGCGGCAGGTACGCCGGCGATGGGTCGCCTCCGCCGCAACCTCATCGCCCTCCATGGCGTCGTGGTCCTCTCATCGCTGCTGCTCCTCGCGTCCGGTGAAGTCTTCTTCGAGGAGCGATTCGATGGTACTGTGCCTGTACGAGCTCCCTAAATTGCTTTTCGTTTTAGCTGTTCAAGCGCTCAGGTTGGTGTTACTGCTCACTACTATCGTTATGCTTGCTACTAGTTGCTACTCTTCTGAAATTGAATTGATGGGAGGCATCCCTCCTGATTTCCTGCCAGATGTGAAGACATTTTGTTGTCTATGAAGTGTGACCAGAGGAAATTTCGCTGATTGTTTAGCTTTAAAAGAGTATAGCTTAATCCGAGAGCTTACAGTGTTAATTTTGCCTTTGGTATGCAAAGGAATTAAAGAGCAGTGGTAGTGTGAGCTAACCTGCAATCATACTGCTCTTATTTTTTTGTGCAATCCATGAGCTTTTCATGAACTGATGCCATTATGTCAAGCTTTCTTGTTCATTAGTTTTGTCGGATGAATTTCTGTGCGCTTAATAAAACTGTGCATATGTTCACTTTTAGATGGGTGGGGGAGCCGATGGGTGAAATCTGACTGGAAAAGGAGTGAAGGCAAAGCCGGAACGTTCAAACATACAGCAGGAAGCTATTCTGGTGATCCTGACGATAAAGGTGAGGGTCTGCTTTGGTGCTATTTTGATTTACAATGAGTATGCATTTTTGAAGTAAATTTCATAAGACAATGAGCTCAGACTGTACCAGTTTCACTTGGTCCCTGTTTTCATTTCATCATAAACACTTCATAACTCAAATGCCCTCTCTCGATGATGTTTCAACTTTCAACCCGTACTAGTGGAGCCTTGTTTATGCTATGGTATGTTTCGTGCATCATGTGGCCATTTGTGTTTTGCAACCATTTCAGGTATACAAACAACCCTTGATGCTAGGCATTTTGCTATATCGGCAAAGTTCCCAGAATTCAGTAACAAGAATCGGACATTGGTGGTTCAGTATTCAATAAAGATTGAGCAGGATATTGAATGTGGTGGTGCTTACATCAAGCTTATGTCTGGTTATGTTAACCAGAAGAAATTTGGCGGTGACACTCCTTACAGGTCAATTTGCTTCCCTGTTCTTGGCCTCCAAATTCACTTGACTTATGAGGTTCATTCATAGTTTAAGTAATGACTTATGAGGTTCATTCATAGTTTAAGTAATGTTAATGCTATGTTTTTGTCTATCCATGAGGTCTAAAAGTGCTACTCTTTTGTCTCACAGTACTAGTATCCAAAGGTTTCAACAAAAAACTGGTAGTGATCTCTGATCTGTATACCCTTAGGAGCTTGTACATGTTTATAGTGGGCCACTAATGGTAACCACTAACCAGGACAGTACTGGATGAAGTCAATGGCAAAGGTCGAGGACATCCCATGACTTGGCCAGCAACAAAGGGGAACATACTGCCATAGACAGCTTCAAGTCCAATTTGTTCATTTTGGCAATTAATTTTTTATCTTAAAAAATCACTGTATACCATGAAAACATTTTGTTGGCATGCCCAAAAAAAACTTGACCAGAATGCCTTAAATTGTCAATGAATCAGCATGATAAGCCTTAAACCCTAACACCTAAGACAGTTGGGTTACCAATTAGCCATCCTTACCAGTAAAACTGGTTACTACTGCCTTACTGAGTTACTGGTAGTAACCAGCCAAAAAATGGTTGGAGGCCAATCTAGAACTAGAGGTTAACCTACACACTATAGAATGCTCAAGTGACTTATGATCCAGTCCTCATTGTTTTACCTATTGAATTGTTAGTATTTGTTTACTCTTGTCTAATCTTCTTCTGAGTTGCACCTGCTAATTTTTTTTTATCTTTACTTCTGCAGTTTTATGTTTGGGCCTGATATATGTGGCGATCAGACAAAGAAGCTCCATCTTATACTTTCTTATCAAGGGCAAAACTACCCTATCAAGAAAGATCTAAAATGTGAAACAGACAAGCTGACACATTTTTACACATTTATTCTTAGGCCCGATGCCTCTTATAGCCTACTTGTTGATAACCGGGAGAGAGAATTTGGGAGTATGTACACTGACTGGGACATCCTCCCTCCTCGTAAGATCAAAGAAGTTAATGCAAAAAAGGTTTGGGCTTTGCTGTGCATGATCGAAGCAATGTTATGATGAGAAATTTCAACAAAGCCTTCTCTTATATATGTCTTTCCTGCAGCCAAAAGATTGGGATGACAGGGAATATATTGAAGATCCTGATGAAGTTAAGCCAGAGGTCTGTATTGTCATATTTCCTGTCGTAAATTGATAATGTAGATCAAGAGCGGTATCTAACTTTTTACCTGCACTTTCCAGGGCTATGATTCTATTCCTAAAGAGATTCCTGATCCAAAGGACAAAAAGGTATGTACTTATCCGTTCTGACAAATCAAACTCCTAATATTTAAGCATTTAATTGACATATTCATGCTTGAGAACACCTATTTATTTGTATTTGGATGTGCAATCACAAGTTTTTTCTTTATATTATGAAAAGAATTGAGTGTATACAGTAGTTCCATTTTACCTATTCAAGCTTATTTCATTTTGCTTGCTTGTTTAGAAGCATCCTAGTCACATTTCTGAGCTGCTGGCAGCAATATCAAACCCAGTATGACTAAAGGAACATTTTGGTGTGGTTCTAGTGTTCTATGGATGTGTATGTTATAGATAATAAATATATCACAAGATGACAAATATTTTCTTTCTATACTAAATCAGCCTGAGTCATGGGATGATGATGATGATGGTGTATGGAAGCCCAGAATGATACCAAATCCAGAATACAAGGGACCATGGAAGCGCAAGGTTTGTTTTCTTGACTGGTTAGCTCCTCATGACCTTTTTCTTTAAACAATTATTTACTCTGGCATGCTTCTGCTTACAGAAAATTAAGAACCCTAACTACAAGGGAAAATGGAAGACCCCGTGGATTGATAATCCAGGTGAGAAACAATGATCCAATCTTTTGTCAGCACTATAATAATGTTTTTCGTATTCTCATGTACATTATGCATGATACAGTTTCTTGCATGTCTGTATATCTGACTTTGAGCTGAACCTCACCTCACCCCTTCAAACTTTGAAAGTGAACATTTTTTGACGAGGTGAAAGTAAACATTAAGTGAACTGTATACATCTTTTGCAGAATTTGAGGATGACCCAGATCTATACGTGCTGAAACCTTTGCAGTACGTGGGAATTGAAGTTTGGCAGGTACCTCATATAGTCCTTGGTTAAAGATGTTTGTTCTATTGTAATCCTTGGTTCTATTGAATGATGTAAATCGTACCTAGGCTAACTACTCGTAATGGCATACAGGTAAAAGCTGGTTCAGTTTTTGACAATATTTTGATTTGTGATGACCCGGAGTATGCGAGAAAGGTTGTAGACGAAACTTGGGGCGCAAATAAAGAGGTAGACATATGACATACTTACTAAGTTGACCTGTGCTATATATCTACTGGGAACTATCTTAATTTTTCTCTATGTTTCAGGCTGAAAAGGAGGGCTTCGAAGAAGCTGAAAAGCGGAGGAAGGCTAGAGAAGATGAGGTCAAACTTTCTGTCTTAATTAATCTCTTTCTAGTTGACTGATCACTGACTGATGCACCGTTCTGTTTGTTCACCATTCTGAAGAGTTGGGTCTCAAGTCCCAACAATTCCAGTTCATAAAGAAGTTAACAGGCATTGCTTTTCCACAGGAAGCTCGACGGGCACGGGAGGAAGGAGAGAAACGGAGGAGAGAGAGGGATCGGCACCGTGGCAGGGACCATTACAGGGATAAATATAAAAGAGTACATTTCTTCATTTTGTTTTGATGCATTATTGTGTTATTTCCCCCTTTTCAATTCTGTGCTGACTGCTAAGTTTTCAAAGCTACACTGTGTTTTGATGCATATGTTAGTGCAGTAGTGCCACTGATATGGTACTATATCGATCATAACTGACATCTTTCTTTGTTTCCTCTGCATTTTCAGCGCCATCGTAGGGACTATATGGATGACTACCATGTAAGTTACAAAGTGTCATCATTTGCTATCTGGGAACGGCTAAAGGCCCAAAGTTACAGAAGAAACAGTTGATTGACATTTACAATTTGTTGGTTTCATTTTCAG
The DNA here is from genome assembly GCA_036346245.1 of Bonia amplexicaulis. Taxonomy (NCBI): domain Eukaryota; kingdom Viridiplantae; phylum Streptophyta; class Magnoliopsida; order Poales; family Poaceae; genus Bonia; species Bonia amplexicaulis. The sequence continues at coordinate 2,378,340 of CM070748.1, read as the reverse complement.
GACGAGCTATGAGGTCTCCAAAATCTTGCATTCTTTCGAGGAATAGCACTGCTGGACATGGATTATTTATCGTCTATCGGAGTGGTGATTTTATCAATAAAAAAAAGATCATTTAGAGGCCAGTACAAGCTGAAGTTCTTTTACGCGTGGAGAGGGAGAGCACCCGAACTGATGTTGTCCACCTGAATCAAATTGAAGCAGTGAATGCTTACGGCATCCATTTTTGGGCAATACCAAGGGGAAGATTTTCTCCTAGTAAAAATTTCATGTTAGCTTCTCAAAAAAGAAAAAAAAATCACGTTAGGCCTTGAAATGTAAAGCCATATTGCTATATGATGTATCAAAATGCGTGTTGCTAATGTTCACTAATACTTTTTCCTCGAGTGTGATCTTAGCACGGTGGTTTTTATGAGCTCATAATGGTATATGGCCGTCTCGAACGAAACCTGTTCCCCCGATCGAATTCCCCATCTGTTTTCGGGCATTCCGCTGTGCACACGTGTATCACGAGTGTAGCCAGACATGGTCAAATGGATCGGCCGGTACAGCATGCATCCGCATAAGATATGAAGAGTGCAATAACCCTAGCATAAATAATTTTATTATCAACCGCAAGTAATTATTATACTACCATAGAAGAGTTAGATGTGTCGTATCGAGCAAACCGACTGTGCTGAGATACCGGCCCAAACACGACATGTGTGGTCGGACCGAGTCGTCACAACCTATTATTGTTTATACCCCTAGGTCGGGCCAACGATACGTGGCCCTGCCAGTTTGGATCGAACCCGGTTTTTTCTTTGAAGACTAATGAAGGAAGCATTAGCGGCCTAAATTCTCGGTAGCTAATAGCAATTCACGAGGAGTCTCCACTTTTCTCAGCCCATGAGCCAACTACAGCAGACCGAGCTAGCCCTTGAGCTAGCTTAAGAGGAAGAACCGCAACAGGTCACGATGTTCATTTGATCAATCACGAAGCGTGTCACCTCGTAACAGCCATCAACGTCTGTTCGTTTCGTATGGTCAGCCAGAAAGATATGCACCACATCCGCCGCACAGCCGCACCCACCCAGGCAGCAATCAGCCACTGGAGAATGGGAGAAATCGGCGCCACCAGGTGTCCTTGCCTGCCATCTCACCACGACGCTACGCTGGTCTCTATTGTCTCGCACCCTCACTAGTCGAAGGAAGTTTAGGTCCACCCGATCAGTATGTATTTTGCTCAAAAATTTTCTTAATTCTTCCAATTTGTTTTAAGAACGTGAGCTAAATTTGTTAGTTAGAGTTTCCAATGTGATGATTGTTGATTGATATTTGTCGAATTGTAGAGTTAAGATTTACTGTATCAATTTTGATTTTTGGAATATCGATCTAGCTCGTTGCAAATTGGAGACAAAATTATAGTATTTGACCACAATACCAATTAAGTAAGCCACTAGACGTATTTTTCTATTATATTGTTCATGAACTGTTAAACATACAAATGTTTAATTGACTTTTTTTAATTAAATAGTGATAATTTTATGAATAATGTACTAACAAGAATTGACAAAAATTGCTAAACTTGAAATACGTAAATACTAAAAGGTAATGAGTTAACTTACATTTCACCGTTCTACCTTTTTAATTGAAAACTTTAAGTAATTTTGTTCTTTTTTAACGGACTATTGAGGTCGGATAATGTATTTTACCAGTAACGACCAACTTTTATTTATGGTTTCGCTTTAAACTTTTTCAGTTTACCGTGACTAACCAATATTATTATCAGATTTTTTTAATTTTATAAGTATTTTAATCACTACTTTTTTATCATGGTACGTGTGTACGATGAAACGGTGAATTCTGAATTCTGATCATTTTTGCTCTAGTACACCACTGCTTCTCTCCTTCTCCGACCTCAGAGTCCAATCCCTCCTCACCTAATCCAAACAATACTAAACTCCACTTTTCTCAGTAACGGATGAGTTCTTTTTGGCTTATAGTTTATGGTTTATGTCTTATGCTACATTAACTAACTTTCAAATGGTGCGTTTTTTAAGACGGTGTTAATAAGAAGATTGTAGTAAAAATTGTACTGAATTCAGTTGTACTATCCAAAATCACATATAACTATTTCTCTTTACGTACTACCTCTTATAAACAAACAGAATTTAAATATTTAAACCATCAACCGTCAGACCAAAATAACACAATCTTCTTATGAAGTCTTACCAAAACCCATAACTCCATAAGACGAAGGAGTTGAGAAATGCGGATGAGGGAGAGAGGATTACGAAGATGCCCTTCATCTCCCACCTCCTACTCTAGTCGCTGCTGCTGTCAGATGAGGCATAAACGTGTCAGATGAGTGCCTAAGGGGGGTGTTGAAAACCCTGGGCCTAGGATTGCAAGCCTAGGCCCATGATGGACACATCACCCTTTAGTCTATAGATAGGGGGTCCCAATGATTAGATGGTATAATTTTTGGAGAACAAAGCAATAAAGAAAGGCGTCCCTTTATCTCTGTGTTCAATTTATTATTCGTTCTTGCATTATTTGTATTTGATCTATCTTTTGTCTAGGAGGAATCGTTCGGACTGAACTCGCCAGTGATGATTCCTCAATAGATAAATCTTATCAGTTATCACGCCGCACTCTGTTGGCAGTTACACACTTATGACTGCTCAGAATGCCCTCTTCTCTTCTTGACTTCTCAACAGTTACGGAAGGTGAGGAGGCAAGCATTTTGGCCAGGAGAGAGAGAGGAAGAAAGATTCAGGTTCACACAAAATGTTATTGTAGTTTTTTTACAAAAATTAGTCTTTTAATATTCATTTTTACAAATCTAGTTCTCTTCCTCAACTCGGTAGCCGCGACAGGCAATACGTGTTGCCTGCTGAGCTAGCCCCCCAAAAGCGACAGGTTATTAATTGCATGATTAGCGCTAATTAAATATGGTTAGCACTAATTAAGTATGGGGCTGGCCGATGTCCTAGCAAGCTCCCTTAGCTCGATAGGTACTTGCCAAGTTTAAGGAGGGGGTTAGATTTACAAAAACGGACGTCTAAAAGCTAAAATTAAAAAAACTACAATGTCACTTGTGTAAACAGTTCTCGAAGGCCAAATCTTTTTAAAAAAAATGCCTACAATGTCATTTGTGTGAATAGTTCTCGGCATTTCATATGCCTAAGCAAGTTGTACATGGGCTATTTGAGGCATTTTGTGCCGCTTATCTATGATCAAATGTCCATGATAATTGCCGATGATGTGACTAACTCACAAGTATGATAGTTTTGTTTGTTTGATCTGTGGTTGGTGATTTTTGTCTATCTTTTTTAGGTTGTAGCGAACGGCGGAGACGACGACGTGGATGACACATAAGGTTTTAGACTCGACAAGTCATTTAAAGAGTACACATCAAAAACCATCTCATTTATTTTGACTTTCGGAGAAACCAAAAGTCAAAAAAGAACAAAGAACAAAAGAATATGACCGATAATTAACACTGTGTAGTCAGTGAGGACCAATTATATATATATAAATATATATATATATATATCCTATATATATATATATATATATATATATATATATATATATATAAGTAGGATGTCTAGGTATTGTTAGTGTTCTCTTTTCGCAGTTTACATTCACTCTCACGACCTTATGGTCCGCTCCCGAAGTCGGAGAAGAGGAAATCCATCCTGTGCGTTTTGCTGCTCCCCACGTCGGCAGAAAACAGTCGTTCACGGCGCCCATGCGGTGCCGGCGAAGAGGCATCGCACAAGCAGACATATTCCGATCTCGATGCGCTGAGGGCGCCATATGCAGCGAACCACCCATCCCGGCCCGCACAAACGGAGGCCGGTTCCGCAGCATGCTGAGTTGCTGACGGCGACGCCGCCGGAACCATCCCAGCTCGGTCGCATCCAGTTCCGCCTGGGGCGTCACGCATGGACGCGCTGAATTCACGGGGCAGCACTTCGCGATTTCCCCGCGACAAAATCGTGCGGCAGCCAAGTGCCTTCCAGTTCACAGAGGTACGAAACCCCACCAAAATTCGTCTATGCATGCAAGCATTTGGAAGACATGAGATTCTCGATGCCATGCCATTTGCAGAACAAGGGATCTGGGATCGGTTCTTTAGCTTCGTCTCCTCTTTTTTTTTGTTTTAGTTTTTGGTGTGCGGTGTGAGACCATGAGCGTATAGTAGCTCTCGGAGCGTGTATGGTATTAACATGAAGAAGGTGAATCTCGTAGAGATAATCAAAATAGCGATGCTGAAGCAACTATATATAATAAAAGAAAATATTTGACAAAACCGACTATATATTTGCTAAGCATAATCTTAAAAAAGTAAAAGTGGTAAATTCTTATATTATATAAGAATCTAGTGCTAAATAATGATCTAGTATCTAATTTTCTCATGTACCTCTCTATCTTTAGATAAGTAGCTTTGTTGCTTCGGTTCTCTGTGATCACTCCTCATGATTTTATATAAGCCCCTCTAGCCCTTATTTAAAGTGGAGTAGTAATCCTACTTCATAAGAAAAATAGGAATTCTAATCCGATTAAGATTCATCAAAGACTCTCTATAGTACACATTTTAAATCTTAAAAAACCAAGATATAAGTTAGACATACTCAACAATCACCGTGAAATCTCCCATTTCCTTGCCCCTTGTTAAGAAAATTCATCAAAAATACAATCAAGAAACGCCCATCACACAAATATAGAATAAGGAATCCTGCAAAAAAACTTCTGAAAATGATTTTGCATTTTCTTTTATCCCAGCTCTTCACTCGCGCCACTAATCGAACTCAGTTCAGTGCATCCACACACAGCAAAGTTTATTCTAATAAAACAAAGGAAACAACATTCTGTCGGATAATATATAGAGTGAGTAAAAATAATGAGTGTTCCTTTGTGCTTAGATGCTATAGTCTAAAATAGATATGTACCGGGTATGTATATATATATATATATAGAGAGAGAGAGAGAAAGAAGTTCATGCTTCTTTAATTCTCCATCGTCAAATTAACAATGGGAATCATGCAAAGTCGGCGAGCATGGGAGATGAGGAAAAGCAGAATATGAGAGGTTGGGAAAAGGTTGCGTTATTTTTCATTTGTGTGAATTGGCTCCAGTAGGTCAGCGAATCGAGTTCCCCTGGGTTGCTTTCAGATCTCTTCAACCGTTAGCGCGGCTGCCTGCTTGCGGCAGTGGCTGGCTTCCCTTGCCTTGCTTTGCTCCGGTCATCCTATATAAATTGGCAGGTGGGTGTTTCTTATTGTCTTAATAAGCCCGGAACGTAGTAGCGGACGGGTAGGAGTAGTAGCCACAATCTTGGTTCTCCATCTCTCGAGTGTCTGGACCTATTCGCGCAACAAAAAATGGTACACTATTTTGTTTGCTTATGAACTTGTGTGCATATTTGTTGGTTTGTGTGACACCTCATATGTGTGTGTCCATATGAGGGTGTAGGATAGTCCCACCTTACTAGCTTAGCTTGAGAAACACTTACATATAAGTCTAGGAGTTCCAATGGTGGCACCCTCGGTTAACTGTTTTGCGTGAAGTGAGGACGAAAGTGCAAGCGGGTTTCTACGTGTGTATGGCCTATCCAGAATAGGGTTAGGCCTAAGCCGGTTTGGACCCTAGGGTATTACAAATGGTATCAGAGCTGACTCTCGCGACTACATGGGCGCGTACGGGTCAGGGGCGCGGGCATATGGCACATGGTGTGTGTGGACCCGGAGTGGACACACGGCATGATATATGTGCTGGCACTAAACACACGGACATGTGCCAAGAAGGGAGATCCTTATCATTTGCCCTAGTATGTGTATGTTGGTCCGACGAGGACGTTGGGTCCTTTGAGGGGTGTATATGTGACACCCCGGCCCATAATGACCCATATGTGTGTGTGCACATGAGGGTATGAATTAGTCCCACATTGCTAGTTTAGCTTGAGAAGCACTTACATATAAGCTTAGGAGTTCCAATGGTAGCACCCCCGATTAACCGTTTTGTGCGAAGCGGGGATGAAAGTGCAAACGGGTTGCTACGTATGCGTGACCTATCCAGAATAGGGTTAGGCCTAAGCCGGTTTGGACCCTAGGACGTTACAGTTTGTTTTCCTAAACATTCGTGTGTGTGTGTCAACATATGAGAAATGAGATTCATTTAGGCTTAAGCTTTTTAACTTCTAACTTATTAATTTCGTCTTTTTCTGTTTTTTGGGAGCTTTTTTATATTTTCTTTTTCCTTTTTTTTTTGCATTGTGTATGATGATATAATTTTTTAAAAAAACTACCATCAGTTAAATACAAAAAAATCTACTATAATACCAAAAAAGCTAGAAGCTTGAGCTTCAAAAGCCCAAATGAGCACCCCAGCATGTATAGCTTCTTCAGAAATGTTGTCCTACAATTGTCCAGAATAGGAGCTACCCTGTTACCATGTTACCTTTTTGGAATTGTGGAGAAATGTTCAGTCCTACACAGCCTTCAGATGTTGCTCGGTTATGGGATCGTAGTGACATTTCAAACATTTGATTTGTTTTCCATTTTCCAATTTTGGAACTTGACAATTGTAGGCCCCTAGAATTTCTTAGGTTCCAGAACAGAATTCGCATCACATTGACACCTTTTTCTTCCATGCAACGCTTGCTAAGTGAAAGTCGCAACAGCACTTTGTTTTGACTGGCAGTGAAATGCTAACACGTTTTTTTTTCTTGATGTATCATATGATTTCTAGTATTCAGATTGCCGTGATCACGCTCTAACAAAATCTTGGTGGTCATGTCCAATAGAGCATCAAAAGTGGCAATGGAAAGAACCCCATAGTGGTTGGGCCTTGGGGAGGGACAGGAGGATACCCTTGGGATGACGGTGTGTATTCGACGATAAGACAGATCGTGATCACCCATGGTGCAGCTATCGACTCCATAAGGATTGAGTATGACCTGAAAGGAAGCTCAGTCTGGTCAGAGACGCATGGGAGTACTGATGAAGGCTCTGAAACAGATAAGGTCTGGTATATTAAATCCCCACTAAAACATTTTCAGTTTTTATATCATGATTGCACAACCTCCTATGTGCACAATCTGAAAAGAAAGCTTCTATGACTAATGATCTTGATCCTACAAGTATGAACTTCTATATATGATTCTGATAAAGTCGAAAGGATACTTGTTAGCACATAGTGTTATGTTCTTTCTGGGCTCACATTTAGTTTGCTTAGATGAACATAACTAGGTTTATAGAACACAAGTCTACTTTGGTTTTCGAGAAAAAAAAGTCTACTTTGATCATAATTCTACTTTGGAGAAGTCTTCCTTAGTTTTCACATTTCTGAACAAAATTATTCAGACTTCGTACGTATAACCTACAGGTGAAGCTAGATTTTCCTGATGAAGTTCTTGTGTCTGTGAGTGGCTACTACGGATCAGTCTGCGGGACTCCGGTTATCATAAGATCACTGACATTTCAGAGCAACAGTTCAAAGTATGGGCCTTTTGGCACTGAAGACGGGACACCTTTCTCACTTCCAGTGAGCAGTGGCAAGATTATTGGTTTCCATGGAAGGTCCGGGTCGTATCTCAACTCAATAGGCTTTTATTTGAAGCAAGTGCATGCTCCAAATCCATCGAATTCTCCAGCCTCGCCTCAAAGCCAAAGGCTTCCAAGCGCATATAATAGAAACGGCTATAGCTTTCCTGAGGGAGGTACTGGACATGACATGGTCCTTGCAGTGCGAGATAGAGGTGACAGATACTCTGTTTATACTAGCAATTACCCAAAGCAGCAGTATACAAATCCATCTCCGGACTACAATGATGGAGCTCTCTGGAATAAGGTGTCACAAACCAGCCTGTTACATATTTGCATTCTAGTGTCCATTCTCTGTATCTGATATTTGTAGAGTCTTTTAAATTCTGAACTTTGGTTTGCAGATGGTTTCTTTTCCTGGCTCATACGGCGAGAAGGGGGCTGCAAATCTGAACAGCCCTGAGACCTATGGTCCCTGGGGTGGAAGTGGTGGCACCATCTTTGATGACGGTGTATTCACCGGTGTGTGGCAGATCAATTTGACACGCGCAGTGGGAATTTCTTCTATTAAGGTGTTGTATGATCGAAATGGGCAGGCAGTATGGGGCAACAAGCATGGATTCAGTGGAGGTGTTCCACCCGACAAGGTAATGTGATCTCAGTACTGCAGTTCTTCTGCTGGACAATTATACAGAGGACTGTGATACCATGACGCACATGTCTTTGCAGATAGTGTTCGATTTTCCGTCAGAGGTCTTGACCCATATAACTGGGTACTATGGCTCGACGATGATCATGGGTCCAACGGTAATCAGATCGCTCACATTCCACACGAACAGGCGGAGATATGGACCGTACGGGGATGAGTACGGCACATACTTCTCCACCAGCTTTACCAATGGAAGGGTAGTAGGATTCCACGGCAGGGAGGGGTGGTACGTCGATGGCATCGGAGTTCATGTTCAGGAAGGCAAGGTGGCTCCAGAGCGAGTCAGTAGCAGACCAGCGGCCGCGATGAGCCCGACTCTGCGGTACGACATGCTTGCGCAAGCACAGAGTGAGATGGACGATGAGGTAACTACTTTCTTGCCTGAAAACTCCGAAATCATGTATGCTAGTATGGAAGCTTTACAATACACCGCAGCTAGCCAGCTACAGAGGTGAGTGATGCATTTGAATCATTCTGCAGACTGCATATGGCATGGTGAAAGAACCTGTTCCAATGGGGCCAGGGCCATGGGGTGGGGAAGGAGGCCGGCCATGGGACGACGGTGTCTACACCGGCGTGAAGCAGATCTACGTCATGAGAGGCGCGTTTATCGGCTCGATACAGATCGAGTACGACAGGGGTGACCAATCCATCTGGTCTGCGAGGCATGGAACCAGTGGCCACATAACCCATAGGGTGAGTACAATCGATCGAGTTCTTCACTCGCCAAGTTCTTTTAGTCAAGGAACAACATACCATGCAATTCTGTGACGATGCAGGATCTGTTTGTCTTTCTTCAGTAGCATAAACAGCAAACTTTCTCTGAATGTGTTTTCAGATTAAGTTGGACTACCCACACGAGGTCCTGACATGCGTGTATGGCTACTACAACACCAACAGGGAGGAAGGGCCTCGAGTTCTGAGATCCATCACCTTCGTCAGCAACCGAGGGAAGTACGGGCCGTTCGGCGAGGAGGTGGGGGCGTACTTCTCGTCGGCGAGGACGGAGGGAAAGGTGGTCGGGTTTCATGGCCGGAGCGGGCAGCACCTGGACGCCATTGGGGTGCACATGCAGCACTGGCTTGGGGACAGGAGGCCTGCCCCCAAGTATGTTCTGTCCAAGTACCTCTTCTGATCGGGGGGCCAGTTTACTGTGGCACATACGAGACGTGATGATTTTGAGCTTTGGAGGCAGCATGTTGAGAATTGAGATATGGAACAGTTTAGCCTGCAGTTGAGTTCGTTCCCTGTACTCAGGCCTACTTATTGGATAATGATTCTGTGTAATTCACTCTAGTTTCTTAGTTTCAAAAGTAAACTTCACGTAACACTAGGTTTTATGGCAAAGGTAACGCAAAACACTATGTTTTGCAAAAATATTCAAGAAACCACAATTCAAGAAACTAAGGTTTGCTCTATTCCATTACATCCAAAGATTTTAAATAGCGGGTAGCGGAAGCATAGCGGTGAACTATTTTTTTATAGCAGATAGCGTATATTGGAGATATAGCGGACGCTACATGCTGAGCTATAAAACACTTAAAATATAAAGATACTTAATCTTAAACTATAAGTGTCTCAACCATAATTTGTATAAAACATCTAAAATATTAAATCCGACAGATCTATATCTAAAATAACATCAAAATTATAAAAGTCATGTAGTATTTTATTGATTAATCTTCATCCTATGATGAAAAAAAAATGAAAAATCAATTATCCAAGATAACATCAAAATCATAAAGGTCATGTAGTGTTTTATTGATTAATTTTCATCCTACGATGAAAAAATGGGAAATCAATGCCCCTTTGTTCCTTCTTTTCTGGCCATATGAAAAAGATGTGCTTACTGTTTGGGCAGTAGCGCTATATAGCTTGTAGCGGAAAGCATTTGTATTGGTCTGATATATCAGCGATATTGCATCAAACCATAACAACAATCGATATGTAGCGCTAGGACACCTTGACCGCTATTGCAGGGCTATAGCACGATGTTTAAAGCAATAATTCCGTCCAATAATATATGACAACTAGGACCTATATGAATATGAGATATACAAGTAGGGCCAACTGCCAGCCCCACCCACCCTCCTTTTCAAGCCTACCTACACTGTTGATGATCGTTACTCTCAGAAAGAGTAAAGAAGAGAGAGGAGAAATGGGGCTGATAGTTGGACCCGGATTTGATACATAGGGTTAACTGACTAACAAGTGGATCCCACCTATTATATCCTGTCGAATAGAGGCCATGGAACGTGATAGGTCAAACCTGAGGTTTCTTGGAATATTTAGCTTAAGGACCTTTGGTTTCTTGAATTTTTTTTGCAAAGCATAGTGTTTTATGTTACCTTTATCCTAAAACCCAAGGTTCTATGAAATTTACGCTAGTTTTAATTTGGCTCTTCTCACGGAGAGTTGTCAATTTTTCAGTTCAGCATGACCTGGTCAGGCCTGTTTTTTCTGAAATTTTTTCAATATTATTGTTTCTTATGAATTTTTTCAAAATTTTTGTGAAATTCATGCATTCCAAATATGCCCGTACTCTTAATCATATTTACCAATTTGGCTATATCCTCTACGTTTCTGGTATAGGATGTTAACAACCCTGAGCTAGTTTGGGACATGTGTTCGCTATTGAATCTAGAAGTGGTGTACGTTGTAGGATGTCTGGCATTCATGGTGATTATGAGAGGATTATGTACAACCGGTTGCATCTCCAAACCCTATCAACACCGTCCATGCACACACCAAGATTCGCGCAGTTCTCTTTATAAAATGCAAACACCTGGAATATATGTACAAAATACAACATACACCACATGGGTGGATCCACAGCACACAACTCGAACAAAACCCCCACCCCCGTCTCTCTCTCTCCTAGACCTAGCCAAATGGGCGACCCGCCATGGCCCAGCACGAGCCCATGTAGACATGGCTCCATTAACTAAACGGGTTGTGTTGTACTGACCCATTAGCTCAGCCTCGTACCCAGGCATGGCCCAAGGAGGTTACGGACCATGCCATGCTGGCTCAGGCATGTTTAGCACAATGGGACCTTAATGGGCCACTGCTAACCACCTCAGTCAATCGGCCTCTTGTGTCCTACCCTCCACTCCCATTTAGTCGCCCTGCTCGCCGCCCCCCGGCCACCGCCTCCTTCAGCGATTTGGCCGCTCCACTCCGTCCGCCCCCTCCTCCCCACTCTAGCGCCCACCCCACTGACCCACCTCCTCCGTCGCTCCCTCTGTTGGTCCCTCCTCCGCAGATGTGTTGCTTTGATGCTCACCTCCTCCACCGCTTGACCCGCTCCCCACCTCTCCGTGCACTCTGCCCACCCCTCGCCTATCCGACGCTCTGTCCCCCACCCAATTCCCTTCACCGCCCACCTCCTTGGCTCCTCCATCGTCGTCACCCACCAGATCCACCGCCGGCTCGGCTCCCATACCGTCGGGCCTAACAGGTTGTGCCATGCTTACCCATGCCTGGGTCGTGCCTAGCACGACACAGTACTGTGTGTACCACACTAAGCCGGTCTGTTGGGCTGAGCGACCCAAGCATGGCACGTCACGTCGAGCTAGCACAACACGACCCATTTAGACTTGGGGCGGGGCAAACAATGCCATGCTTCAGACCGGCACAGTTATCCCAACCCATTTGTCCACCTTTACTCTCTCCATCCTCTCTCATTTTGCACTCTCTCCTCTCTCTCTCTGCCGATGGCGGCGAATGACGGCGAGCGAAGGCACGGAGACCTGCAGTGGGTGGCAGCGTGGTCAGGGGAGGCTGGATCCGATTGTATTTTTGTCGTCTCTAGTGATGGCGGGCGGGGGAGGCTGAATCTGGCTGTCTTTCCTCATCTCTGGTGATGGCAGTCGGATCCGGTGGTGGTGTGGCCAGGGGAGGTCGGATCTGGCGATGGGGTGGCCGAGGGAGGCCATATCCGGCCATGATGCGACGGGGTATAGCTGGCGGATGTGTATGGCGAGTACTACTTAGCCACTGCCACTAAGTACTACTCCAGCGGCGTTGTACTCCGGTCAAGGAGTAATGTTGTGAAGCAGTACTCATTGTCGTCAAAGAAGAGGAGCACACGATGGGTGTGATGCACTCCGGGGGCAATGTACTCTGGCCAAGTGGCCAAGGAGTACTCAGTGGCGGTGGCATGTGCTCCTATTTGAGAACAACGAGTACTACTTCACAACAGTACTCCTCGGCCGGAGTACTATGCTGCTATGTATGTTGTATTGTTTGATATTTTTTGTATGCAAAAGTGTTAGTATTGTAATGTACAGTACATGCTGCAGTGTATATAGTAGTGTTTGATTTTTTTTTGTATGCAAAAAGTATTAGTATTGGAATGTACAGTATATGTATGCAATGTAGTATATTGAATGTATGGGTACAATGCATGGAATGTACTGCATAAAACAGCTCAAATTTCAAACAGCCTAGTGGGCCATCCTCCTAAAAACAACAAATACTTAATTATCACAACCCCTATACCGTCAAAATACAAAAGCTAGCACAAATCTCAAAGCAAAGTGGATGAGGAGATATGGGTTGTAGATACAACGGTTTGTACCTTGGACATCCCGCTCTTGCGTGTCCCAATTTAAATCCTAGATGTGTGGACTTTGAAAATTCACACTGGCTTCTACAAAAATCCTGGTTGTGTACATCAACATGGACACTATGTTTAGTCTTACTACATGATATCCCACGTATTGCTACGGAAATTGTTAGTAATATATAGCAGTATAATTTGTGTAGTATTGTTATTAGAACTTGTGTAGTGAGGAGAAGACTCAACTATTTATGTGATAGCTGCGAGATGAAATATAATTTAATTTATTGTGAGTATATTTGTTTGAATTTATTTTGTTTATAGGGAGAAATTTGTTGTTTTTGTTAAGCTAAAGTATCAATGTGTAAGAGGACCTATCTTTTTTGTTGACGGTGTTGGTGTCTTTTCGGTAAGATTGGCTTGGCTATGCGGTATTCCATTCTTGGTGTAATTTAATGGTGACAACTTGATTAGATGGCTAGAGACAACTGGTCGGTCCATGGATTTCCGTTCTTTTTTGCCGCCGCAGCATGCACCTGTATTTAGTATTTACTGCTTGCAAAGCTAGCACAATGGAAGGTTGGGAATGAAGGCGTGAAGTTCAAGCAGTCCGTTCGACCAATGGTACAGTAAAGCTAACAAACGCTCCGTCCGGTCAGGGCATGTCCAACAGTTACTCTACGTCATCCACCGGCAAATATCGGGGGGTTTCTTTTAGATTATAATTTATGGTTTTTATTTAAAATTTTAAAATTTGATGGTTGGCATAAAAAAAGTACAGAAAGAAATATTTACATACAATTTTAATCAATAAAATTATAATAATATTTATTATATTTATTTTAAAATTTTTATTTTAAAAAGATACTCTGTATAATATGAAGCCAATCCAGAAGACCAAAATAACCATCCAAAATATCTTTCGGAAGGCGAGCCGAGGAGACACAGAAACGAGTGTGTCGTGTGTGTGTGCGCCATCGCGTGAGAAAGGAACGGTCCTTGCCGAGGAGAGAGTGCGAGAGAGAGAGAGAGAGAGAGAGAGAGAGAGATGGCGGCGTCGGCGGCGGCAGGAGCGGCGCAGGTGGAGGGATCGGTGATCGCGATCCACAGCCTGGAGGAGTGGAGCATCCAGATCGAGGAGGCCAACAGCGCCAAGAAGCTGGTATCTGCTGATCTCTTCTCCCTTCCTTTACCCCCCAGTTTTGCAAGGCAGCAAGCAAGATCGATGCATGAACACCTAGCCTAGGGTTTATTTAAGATTCTGCTCGAGCCTGAGTGTTTCTTGTCCATCCGATGTTAAAATCTAAACTGTTTTGGTGATTAGGGTAATACTTGGGATGTTTCCCTGTATATTTTTAGCGGGCACCTGATGACGAATTTGTGCTAATCACGTTGGAATTTTTTGCGTTTCTTTCTGGTGATTCAGAGAGCACATTAGGGTTTTTCTTTTCCCCCAATTTTGGGGGTGTTAGGGATCTACTATTTCTGGCCGTATTGCAGAAAAAAAGTCATTTTCTTTTCGTCTAAACCATGTGAACTCGACTTGTTTACTGGACTTTCTGATCAGGGCCTCGTTAGACAAGTTAATCATGGTTCCAGTAGGTCGGGAAAAAAAATGTGATGCAGCATATATGAGAAATTGTAGCGGAGGGAACTACCTCTCAAAACCAGTGTGAAGTGTTGATTTCTTTTTTGATAAAAAAAGGTGTGTACTGTTGCCCTGATCCCACGTAATGGTGCATATTTTGTAAACACGTGATCTGTAGTATAAGTCCTTTATAGTCCTTTTAAGATTGTCAAAACTGCTATTGTGTGCCGTCATCCCCTATTTGGTACTTCTGATATTCTGCACCGATTTTTCATACAGAGACCAGTGTGTCTCTTCAAGTTTGTATGGGGTAAGAATGATCACGATAACTCAATAGAGCCCTATACAATGATTTTTTTTATGAAATTTATTTTCTGTTGAATCAGTAATGTGGTTATTTGAGAGTTTGAAATTTTGCAACAGACTTTCAATCCAGAAGTTCAGTAATAATCACAATCATTTAATGTATATCTTGTTCGGAAACATTATAATTTGAACTGCAAGATCTGGTAGGCTTTTGAGCTGCTGAATTAGCAACACTGTTATCAAGCCATGTCCCGCATATTTTTCGCAAACATTATATTTTTCTCTTAACAGGTGGTGATTGACTTCACTGCATCATGGTGCGGACCATGCCGTGTCATTGCTCCAGTTTTCGCTGATCTCGCTAAGAAGTTTCCAAATGCTGTTTTCCTGAAGGTTGATGTTGAAGAACTGAAGGTAGTGGAACTTATGGCACCGTTTACATAGTATCGTAGTACAACTTCTGTGTTGTTTTCCTCTTCTGATTTCCTAACAAAGATTTATGTGACAAACAGCCTATTGCTGAGCAATTCAGTGTTGAGGCCATGCCAACATTCCTGTTCATGAGGGAGGGAGAAGTTAAGGACAGGGTTGTCGGCGCGGTGAAGGATGATCTGACGAGCAAGCTTGAGCTACACATGGCCCAGTGATATTATAGTATAGTAGTATTCGCCTAAATAAAATGATACTTCAACTCTGAAAGGACTAGTGCCCTCTGATGGCGCTTGATATGAGTGTTAACTACTGCTTACTGCTGTTTAGTACTTATGTGCATGGATAACGCCTTGCTTGAGCCAAGCTTGTGCTTTGCATATGATGGTTTTCTTTCGGATGAGATGCTAGAATGGTGTGTCAAGAGTCACTCATATCCAGTTTATGTGCTATCACTCACTCTAGTAATGAGCCAAGTCTGGTTGGATGGATTTGCTGCCATCAGCAGACCCTAAAGAAAATGCTATGATACTTAAAAACTCATGCCATCTCAATCCAGTACCTTGCTCTCTTGATCTTGAACGCTCCAATCTTATGAAATCGTGATTGTGGTTTGAGAGTTGATGAGTCGCGCTTTGAGGCCAACCTTTGGTTCTATGGGCCTGTTTGGTTGCTAGCCATACTTTGCCAATAAAAATTGCCACACTTACCTAAGTTGAGGTGTTCAAATTTTTTGCTACACCTTAGGCAGCTTAAGAGAATCTTACCATACTTTTTTGAGTCATTGATGCGTGGGGCCTAGTTTGCTGGAAGAGAATCTTGCCACAACTGTGGCTGCAACTAAACAGCTCCCTGAGTTGGTTAAACTTGCCTAACCTTAGGCGTGGTAAACTGTGGCTGTCAACCAAACACCCTCTATATACGGATATATGGCTCTTGCAGAAGGTATTTCTGCCTGGTCATCTCCATTGCATGTATGCGTCACCCACGGGTGTATCCTTTACTTCAGTCGGTGTCTTTTCACTGCTCATTTGGCCAGCAGTTTCACCTAATCGCTCTAGGCTGAAACACGATAACCAGCTGACGAGAATCTTGAGCTGATTTGATATCAGACAGGCTCAAGAGACAAGGAAGGTTTCTGCCAAATGTTTTTTTTTGTGAAACTTCGTAGAGATTCTTGTCTTCCATCAAATGCCACCGCCACAGCCCACGAAAGAAGTAATCTTGTGAAACACCCCGGCCCAACCGATGAGTCCACTGCTCTGTACCACTCGAATTTACATCCATTGATACCATATTTCAGCAGTATCTACCGTAGATATATCTTAACGATAAAGTAAACAACATACAATCAATAATAAGCATTAAAACAACTACACTATAAACAATAGTAAGAAATAGTAAGAATAAGTATTTCACAAAAATAAAACTTAGGTTACTCGTGCCTAAGAATGCTCGAGACCACGTGCTCGAGAACACTCAGCACCACGTGCCTAAGAATGCTTGGGATCCTGCGCACGAGAACGCCTGGAACCATGCATCCGGGAGCAACTTAACATAGACAATTAGCACCGTAAGTATAAATAAACGCCTTAGATCATCAACGGCTATAAAATGCATTATCCATACATGACTAAATTCTACCATTAAGGATTATTATTAATGCTAACGATTTAAGCATACCATTAAGTCTAAAAATAACAACTAAGAGTGATACATGAATTATTGTTTGCATGTGAAATAAATGTGATGCTCAAATTCCATGCATGTCGCCTTTAACCATCACCTAAAAATAACAACGGAACAAGAGTGAGTTCAAAGACTTAGCAAATACATAATAAAATAATAAACACTACCATAAGCATAAGCATTAGCCTGACCATGTCATTTTTCACATGCTTCAACATAATCATAATCATAAACAAAACTATATCATTTTTCATATGTTCGAACATAGTCATATTATTTTCCCCTGTCTCATCATAATCATATCATTTTCCTCATATCTCATCATCATCTCTTTTCCATTAGTGCAATGCAAAACTACTCTAGATACTCATTTGCTCATCATATTGCATATACCGGTATAACCGAGTAAACACCCGTCGATGTTCACCCATCATAAGCATGTCCTCATCGGCACGGTGGTCACTCCACTCCCGTAGCCTACCGAAGTAGGTATTATATATCCACCCATGTTGGATCTTTTTCTTTCATGATATGAAAGTGCACATGATGCAGATGCATATATTCCGTCGTCATTAACATTTAATGTTGTCATCAACAGCAGGTAATCATTATTATTTACCATGTTCCACCATCAATATCATCAATAGATAAGCAACATCATTAATCATCCGTACATAGTTCGTCGCAATAAGCATACAACAGTAAGGTAAATTCTTCGTATAATATAAGCATTGTATATTCCATAACATCTACCATCTACCGCTTTACTATACATTTGCTTTTTAACCATGTGGAGTGAAGCGATATGTGGACGACACCAACCATGTCACTCACCTTCCCTACAGTAAATGTCTCAATAGAACATGTGCCACAACAGTATAAAACAACATTGCTCCTACACGCAAAATCCGAACTAAGTCTATCTCGTCCACTGGCCATTCACCCCGTTGCTCCGGTGTATAAAAGGCCATACCTTCTAAACTAGGAATTCAAACTCACCAAAATATATATATATATTTTGAAATGTACACAAAGTCTTCCACATTTTCCTCAATATCTTTTTTCATGATTGAGCCATCTAGGCCATTGTTTTCAGTCCCAAAGCTATTCCTATTAACTCACTGGACAACAAGTTTCAAAATTCTAGAACTATTGTTTTACAACATCAACCATAGCAAAAATAACATTTCTAGATACTACAAGAAATTTTTTAACTTCCTCTAGTTATAAACATAATTTAAGTCGGTCATCTACTAGGCCCAAATAACAGATTACCACGACTTCATCTAGCAGTGTCCAAATTCCAGACATCAGACTTTCCGAAGCCATAGCTTCTAAATCACTCAACCAAATCTCGTGTTCTTACACTATATGAAAACATTAAACAATTATCTACAATATTTGTGTTACGGCCATAATCTATGTTTTGTCACCTTTTATATTCAGATCTGCACTTTGGCATGAGATTGTCTAACCGCGATGATTAACCACACTACTCACCCCTTTCTCTCTCCATTACCCCACTACAGATCACATATAAATGGAAACTAGCCAAAGGAAGGGAAATCAGATCGTTACCCAAAAATCTCCCGTCCGAGAAGACTCCCAACGAAATCAACTCGACTATCTCATCCTGTATAACACGGTGTTAGCTTAGGTTATTAGGTTACAAAATATGGCCTTTCTTTGTATCTGTTCTTTTGAACCGAGTTTTATTAATTTAATAAATAATGATTATTAAAAGAAGCTGATTGAAAAGCCAAAAAACGAGGTCTTAATGTGTAGAAAACAACCGCACTTTACTACTCGGATTTGTGCGTAGACATGGTATATGCTGGTTACCTAACTAGAACACTTAGATTATAGGTCACAAAACATCATAAAAAAATCTTAGGTGAGAAAGAACGTAGATGGCCGATGACATCTTATTGTCCATACCTCAAGACTCAACGGTGCCGTTATTATCGACGATGCCAAACAACAGAAACAAGACATAGCAGATCCAAAAAACATGATTAGACTTTATTTCACTTACAACATTGCGTCATCAAACCTAGCTGCTTATCTGTTTGACAAACACGCGAAAAAAAACATACACAGAAAAAGTCTATGGGCATGTTCTTTTCCTCCAAGCCGCGGTTTTGGCTTTTCTTCTGATCTAACTTTTAAGCAGTATTTTCTTAAGATGAGGTCTACAGGTTAAACGATCTACACGTTAAAAGCCCAATATTTATACCTACCAAAATCATAAGTGAGTATGTGTCTCTCCATAATTTGTACCGTAAACAACCAAAATTCAAAAATTTCAGCTAAAAACCATAAACCGCAACCGAAAAAAACAGCCATAACCACCCTAAAACTCCTCCAAGTTGGAAAGTGTTGGCGCGTGCAGCTCCCCCACCCCACCGCCGACCCAAGGGGCGGGACGGCAGCGTGGAGAGAAAACATGGGCCAGCAAGGAAGGTGGTCCACAAAAGCGAAAACGGAAACCTCACCTCTCGTCACCGGCCATCGCCACCCGGGCCGACTCCTTTTTTCGCGTTTTTCCTCGTCCGCCGGCCCGATCCGCACGGGCCTACGCGCGTCGCAGACGAAAGAGTGAGGAAGGGAGATCAGACGGACCGTGCCCAGGCCACACAGCACCTCACCAAGCCATCAATTCATCCCCTCCTCCCCTCAAAAAAAAAAAAAGGTATCATCCCTCCTCCCGAAATTTTTTCCCCATCTCGCTACGCTGTTACGGATTGCAATTCCCCAGTCCAAAAAATATTCCCTTCTCTCTCTTCCCCTTCCTGTTCCCCACCTCCGCTTCCTCTCTCATCGCCGCCGCACCAGCCCACTCCTCTCTGCGCCGCCGCTCCAGTCCTCCCGTCGGCGGCAGGTAAAACGCCTGGCTCTCGGGCCGTTACTAGATCAGGAGCCGCGCGCCCGTTCGCCGACGCGGGGCCCCGATGTGCGCGGGACTAGGGTTTCGAGTGGTTACGTGTTGACTTTGTTTTGCTGGCTGATCGGATGATGGGCTAGGTTTTTTTTGCCCCCCGGGACGTGCTTTTAGCTCGGGCTGTCGCGTTTTCTTTTTGTGTCGAATTCGACGGGATTTTTCGCGAATTGGGAAGTTTTGTATTGGTTGGATTGTGATATGCGTGTTTATGGGGGGGTTTTTGTGTGGGTTTGGTGATGGTTCTCGGGGGGATAATCGACTTGATTTCGTTGGGAGTCTTCTCGGACGGGAGATTTTTGTAGGGCTGGTTTTGTTAGCATCACGGTGTGTTGAATTCAGCTAAAATTTGATGCTGTTGTAGTTCATTCATGCAGCTGCTAATAAGGTTGCTTGGAGTAGCCGAGGATTTTGTGGATGGCTGGTGCCGTGGCAACCGATGATTCTGCTGCAAGCACGGCTGGGATGAGGGACGAGGACCGCAGCCTGTCCAGCGAGTCCTTGTCGGAGTGGCGGTCCTGTGAGCATGGCGAGAGTGAGAGCCCTTCGACCCCCCCGCCCTTTTGGGACACTGATGGTGACGATGATGATCCTGGTGCGTGAATGCGCTTTGCCTGGTTTGACACACGTTAATTTTCTGTGACACAGTGTAAATTATTTGTTCTGAATTTCTGCAATGCCATTTGAACTTAACATGATTGGAACGTTGAGAGTAGTGCAACTACTCTATTGGTTAGTTGATATACCGCCTGCCTGCACAAAAATATATTGTTCAGTTGCAAGAGTGGAGCTTGTGGCCCATGTAGCTAGTTCCCAGCACTTCACAAAAGCTCTACTTCATATATTGGAAAAGTCTGTAATTGCAAAGTAGCTCCGGCCTCCAGATGAAAGTAGGCATGTTAATGCATTATGTCATAAATATAACAGTTTAGCCTTAAGAGGGAGTGTGCAGTTTGTTCAGTTATCGATCAGTGAATTGTTAGCTGAACGTTTCCGCTTCACTTGTCCAGTCAAGAGCATCTAGGTGCTAGCAAAAATTACTCCCTCCAGTTCACAATGTCCAACGTCCAAGCGTCCAACCACCCTGTGTGCACTGGCCAAGGAGGCAGACAGTTTAAGAAATAGTTAATTAATGAGATTGGACCATACTTACCCCTATTAAATGAAATAATTCAATCACTCAACCTGTTTCAATGCTTTATAAGATGGGTAGAAGGTGGAAAATATGGAATGACCACTTGATTTCCGCAAAGAAAATGGACTTATATTGTGAAATGGAGGGACTAGAATTAAGAGTTAAGTCAAACAGATACATCTGTGTTTGTCACTCCACGCTGCCTTCAACTGGCCATCTTAATTAGCTTCCACAAAATCAAATTCTGAATCACTCTTTGAACCTCTATACAATGAATTTATTCATTTACATTCTATTTTATGCCATCTCACAAGGTCATTAGTTGTCCCGTTGATGTAGTCTAGATTTTTTCAAAGCAGTGAATTGGAATAAGACTTTTAAATAGTTGATTTGCATGCTGATCTTGCCAGAATTTTATTTATGTTAGTGTCAACATTTGCTTTTGCTGCATGGACAAATCTAATTTCTTTCCCGGATTCAAGTTTTGACATGTAATTGGTTGGACTAATCTTCTAAGATAACACGCTGTGCTTTTTGTTTGGAAGTTGTTTATTCTTGCCCTGTTTTTAGCTCATTTTTCTGAATTACGATACCAGGCCCCAAACCTTCAGACTTATACGGGCGGCATACTTGGAGGATTGAAAATTTTTCAAAGGAGAAGAAGAGAGAAATGAAAAGTGAGCCATTTGAAGCTGGTGGTTACAAATGGTAAAGTTCTTGTTGATAATTGTTTACAAAATGTTGTCTCGATGTTTCTCTTTTCTGTTTTTTCCCTGAAAACATAAAAACATTAGTCTTGACTCTTGATAAATGACCTAGTTTCAAATGTGACTTGGTAACTGAGAGGAAGAAATCTGCCATGTACTGATGAACTGATTGCTTTTTACTTGGACTGTGTTAAATATAGCCTATCATGCATGTTTTTTTTTTACTTTTTAGTGCTTTATGGTTTACTACCTACGTTTTCTTTTTGTCTCGTGTGATGACATTGCATACAAGAGTTTGTTTCCTGTATGGAGTGATCTAATTATCCTGCATATATTATTTAGTTCGTCATAGCTTATCATTTATTTTTGTTTTCTCATGTTAGTGTCTAGATAATGTAACTGTTCCAATTTTGGTCTCACTATCTTTTCCTTTCTGTGCACCCCAGTCATGTACAATTATGACCCTAGAGTAGAGCCTGTCATCTACCTGTTTTACTGGCATATTGATTCTTTCCCAATAAATGCAAACTTTTATTAGTGGTGGCATTGTAAAGCATTTATCTCATCAATATAATTACCCCACATCAAGCTTGGAAAGGAAGAAGACACAAAGTAGGAGTTCCACTTGTCCTTTTTCTGTGAACTCTGAATTGAAAACATCGCTCAAGTTGGTGATTGGAGAACACTACTTAATCTTTTTCTCCTACGTGCCATTGTCATAATGTCTTTGACATGTTAGGTTTACTTTTTGTATTATAGTTATTTATTTCATGTGAGTGGTTGTGGGGAGCAGGGCTGAGGAGTGAAGGCTGACAGTTCACAACCCTAATCATGGTTGTCACGGCGTAACTAGCGACCACGGCGCCATGACAGTTCACAACCCGTCATGGTTGTCACGGCGTAACTAGCGACCATGGCGCCGGACGCCTAGGTGACACCATGGCGAATGCCATATGCTACAGCGCATGCATACAACATCTGATCACATGCTAGTCAAGCTCCTTCCCTCATAAATATCGCTCCTCTCTCTCTCTCCCCACCGCCGCCTTCCCCATCCGCCTCCTCTCCCCGCCATTGCCTCCTCTCCCATGCTGCCTCCCACGCCCGCCGCCCTCCTCCCACGCCCGCCGCCTCTCCCTCCCAGCGCCTCCTCCCTCACCGTCGCCTCCCCTTCCCGCCGCCGCCACCTTCACCAAGATCGAGGAGCTCAGCCGCTCGCACTTCCATGACTTCATCTGCGCCATTGACGACCTCCACTCCCTCCTCGCCGGATGAGGCAATGGTAGTGCGGGAAGAGGCGGCCGACTCTAGATCTGAGCCAGCGGTAGCCATATCTGCGCGGGGAGAGCCATAGGCGGCCGGATTTGGCCTGGAGGTGGCCACCTAGCTCCTCATCCCTGGGCGATGAGCCTTGCCATCCCCCTCCGGTTGCCAGGACGACACGGCGTCGCCTAGGCGACGCCGTGACAACCATGACCTAATATCTCTGTTTTAATTATTCTGTTAGAAACTGTTAACATAGTGTATCTTGTTCTACATATATGATACATCCCATGGTTTTGGCTGTTGTGGCCACCAAAGTTTTTTTTTTCATTTTTAGCTTCAAAAAGCCTTATAGCTTTGTTGAGGGCTTTAGAAACAAATCCAAAAGCTTCCTGACTCATTTTCTGCTGTATATTGGGCCTGTTCTTTTCGACCGAAGCTAGCGGCTTTTGTCTTTTGCTACAGTACCTAACTTTCAAACGGGATATTTTCTCAAGACTATGTCTACAAGTTAATTGTAGTACATGTTAAAAGCCTAACATCTGTATTAACCAAAATCGTAAGCGAATATCTATCTCTCTGTAATCTCTGTCGTAAACAGTTAAAATTCAAAAATTTCAGCCAAAAGCCATAAGCCGCAGCCGAACCAAACAGGCTTATTTATTATTTTCTGTATGCCCACATACTGACGCCTTTGTTGTTCTCAATTGTTATTTCACAGGTATATTCTTGTATACCCTCAAGGATGCGATGTCTCCAATCACCTGTCATTGTTTCTTTGTGTTGCTAATCATGACAAACTTCTCCCAGGTTTGATGTTGCCTTGTTTGCTGCTATCTTGCACACACCAGGGAAATTAGATTTCTTATTCTCATATGATAATTTCAGGATGGAGCCATTTTGCACAGTTCACTATAGCTGTAGGCAATATGGATCCTAAGAAAATTAAATACTCAGGTGAGCTGAACTTGGTTTGTTCTCTTCCTAGGAAGCTACAATAATTAGCTTGTCACCATGTTCAGGTGTTAACTAAGTAAATTTTGTAGATACTTTGCATAGGTTCTGGAAGAAAGAGCATGATTGGGGATGGAAAAAGTTTATGGAATTGTCAAAGCTTCAGGATGGTTTTCTTGTTGACGATGTTCTTGAAATCATAGCTCAAGTTCAAGTTATCAGGTAACTAACCTGTCTGTGCTCAACTGCTTATGATTGGTAGCTAATATGTTCATCCTGATGCTTCAAATTCATGTCCACAGAAGAAACCTATTAGGTCTGCTCATTTGAGCATGTCCGCCTTTATTGCTTCATGTCCTAATCACAGGAACAAAATATTTGAAAATTCTACAGGTAGCCTGCCAATTTATCTGAACGTATTGTTTCTTCCTACAATGCATTCCTATTGATTCTACTGTGACTATTCTCACTGTGGGCATCTAATGCATTTGTTCCAGTTTCTCATTCTTTTGGTCAATCTCCTATCTTTCAGTAACTCATACGGACCAGCAAATCATCATTATGCTCAGCTACTTCTAGATATATGATAATTTGCCAATTTATGTTTCTTCTTGATATTGATAAATCAACTGTGGACTATCATGTAACATCAGACTGCTGTATTTTGATATTTAAGGGAGAAAGTGGACAGACCATTTCGTTGCCTTGATCGTCCGTATCGAAGAGAATTGCTCCGTGTCTATACGACAAATATAGAGCAAATATACCGGCGCTTTGTTGAGGAACGAAGAAATAAACTTACCAAGCTCATTGAGGACAAAATGAGATGGTCAAGGTTAGACCTTTTAGCTTTTCTAGTGTTATTAATGTTGCTTGCTTGTTTATTACTTTTACACATTGAAATCTTTGTTGGCCTTGCAGTTTTCGTGCTTTCTGGTCAGCAATTGACCCAAGCACCAGACATCGCATGTCGAGGGAGAAGATTGATTCCATACTAAAAGTATTGGTGAAGCATTTCTTTGTAGAGAAAGAGGTTACTTCAACATTAGTGATGGACTCTTTGTATACGGGCCAAAAGGCACTCGAATACCAGAGCAATGGCAGGAAAGGGAGAACAAAATTAGCAGACTTGGACGAACTACCTGCACCAATGGTCCATGTTGATATGGACATGTTTGTTTTGGCTGGTGATGTTATAACTTTGCTTGAGAGTGCAGCCTTAGAACCTTTGCCTTGTCAACCTGTATCTCCAAAGGATGACAAATGTTCCCAGAGCCGCATGAAGGTAGGAATAATGTGCTTTGATACATTGCAACATGATTTTTTCAGTTTTACACATCTTAGTATATATTAGTTTTTTTGCTCCTAGATCTATTCTATTAGGAGATATTGCTAGTTTCTCATATCTGTTATTTGTGTTGCTAGTTTCTTATATATGTACGTACTGGTTTGGTAATCCAGTTTAATTCAGTTTAGTAGTTTATCTACTGGATCGTTGATGTAGCCTAGTTTCTGACAGCTCTTGAGTGGACAACATCCTGTACCCTTTTTGTGATATCCACATCACCTAGCTGTTGTTGCTTGTCCAAATTTTCCTTTGTTGAAACTTGAAAGAAAGGTTCCCGGTTTTGGTCAGAACAGCCTAGTATGAGGCATTTTCTGAATGATATGTTGGTTTGTATGAACAAAATGCTTTGGAATGGAGTTATTATGTTTTCTCAACTATGTCGGTAGGCTGGGTACTGGTGAGCTTGTATCTATCAGATATTATTATGTCTGTTGTGTTCTTATTTGGATCCTGTACGCCTTTATTATATACTTTAGCAGTGAAGTTGCACCTAATTATTTTATAACTATGCTCATCTTCATAGGATGGTAGTTCTGGCGAGGTTAACAAAATTTCTATGGAGCGCGAGGAAAGACGCCTAACTGAGTTTGGTCGGAAGATACTTGAAACATTTGTGCTATCTCATATATTTAGGTAAAAATTGCTATGTATTTTGATGTTCTCATTATTTCAATCTAGTTTGTTCTCTTGGCCAATAACAGAAATGGCAATTACTTATTTGGTCCTCAAGCTTTGTGGGCTGGTTTATTCAAAGTTTTGGACATTAAAAAATAGCTATATAACCCTTAAAATTTGAAGATTTATCTGAGAGACAAAAAAAAAGTGGTAATAGAAAACTTGATGAAAATTAGAGTTGAAGGGTTAGCTTAGTTGGTCCGATTTGAATGTTCAAGGCTTAATTGATCCTACCCCAAAGATTTATCTAAGAGAGAAAATCTGGACATAGAAAACTTGATGAAAATTAGAGTTGAAGGGTTAGCTTAGTTGGTCCTATTTGAATGTTCAAGGCTTAAGTATCCCATATTAAGCCATATCTTCTACTGAAACTCATATTATTGTAACCATTAGCAATAAAATACTTACTCCAGTAAAAAATAAGTGTTGTCCTAGAATACGTGCATTTAAAGTTTTAAACTATTTTATCTTTGATCAATAATATCTAGATGAATATTTAGGTTGACCACATGAAAATGATGAGTAGATTTGTCTCAAAAAAACTTTTATAATATAAAAAAATTAGATTTGGAAAATATATTACAATAGAAATACTAAAATATTGTTCTTTTGCTGTTTATTTTTACATAAAAGATTTAAGGTATCTCATCTAGATCTGTGTGAAAAGAAAATTTTGGTAGTTGAATATCTTAAATGGTGACCAACTACTTGTTGCTTTGGTGTCTTACATTTTGTTTGTGTCAGTGGAATTGAAATTGCATACCAAGAAACTGTTGCTTTGAAGAGGCAAGAAGAGCTAATTCGTGAGGAGGAGGCAGCAGGGCTTCTTGAAAATGAGATGAAGGGGAAGCGTGGTGGTGGTGCAAATGAAAAAGACAAGCGTGCAAAGAAAAAGCAGGTTACATTCTTTATATGCTTTAACTTTCTCTTAGTTTCTTATTTTGAATCTTGAATGCCATATTGTCATTAGTATTTAGCAATTAGCAATGCCACATTAGGGAAGCAACTCTGTAGCTAATAGATATAGTTTTCTGGAACAATAATCTCACCCAAGAATTATGAAACTTAATTTAGTGAGTTATTGTTATCAGTTAGCATTTTTAGTTCCTCTTTGTTGTAGTTCTTATTGATTTGATTGGGCTTGGTGCATGACAAAACAACGTTTTGAGTTTGAGTTAAGTCCTAAATTTTGCAGTTTCATTGGTTTCTTACTTTTCGTATCCTTCCCTGTTACTGCCAAGTGGCTGTGAGCGATTTCCAGTAGGAACTGCTTGGAACCAGTCACTGGGATGTTAAACTAAGAAAAGTTGGTCAAGTTGCATATGGTTTCTGCTGGGAACTGGTTGGAATCCTTCTAGTTTTTTTACTAATTTCCTGTCACTGATTTTTTTAATTCTTTTTAAAAGAAATTTAGTAAACTTAGCATGATGAGATATTGAGATGTACTGAACTTGGCACAGAGTCCAGCCAAAACTTGCATAAAATCGCCCAAGCTGGACAGAGCTGTTTGACCTTTAGCTGTATAGCAGGCCATCTCAGTATAACCAGGAATGGTTTTTTTATGGTTTTCTGATACCACGGTTTCATGTTCTGCTAGCTACCCTAGCATTACCTTTTGTTGCGAGGATACCATAGAGTTATTGGCTTTTGTCAATTTAAGTAACACTGATTTTACTTCTGTTTTGCTACCCTAGCATCTGGTTTCCTTTTGTGTGATATTCAAGATGCTAAAATTAGCACTGAGTCCTGATTTTGTGACATTGAATTATCTTTTGAAGTCTTGTACCACTGCTATTGTTTAAGAACAGCATTCTTTCTTGTGATGAATGAGTTATTAGGATGAGCATCGATTAGTGTGGATTGCTCAATTGATACTTTAGTGCCTGACATAGCTGTTCTGAAGTTCTCTACGATTCTTAAAACCTCAGCCTAATGTAGGATCATTGCGTATTTTGAGTTGTCAGTTGTGTTCTGAGTTTCTAGTTTTTACCCTTAGCTCTCGTTGTTAGCTTGACGCCTTCATTGCTCTTGTATTGTTTGATTGCCCCCCTTATGTGATCTTGAATTAATCCCTTTTCAGGCCAAACAAAAGAAGAACAATCGTAAGGTTAAAGACAAGGAAAGAGATGAGAAATCTGAAGCGAAAATCCTGGAAAGACTTCGTGATGAAATTGCAATTGATGATAGTGATGGCTTACCATCTAAGCAGGCAGAAGAAGTGACAACAAAGGTTGATACCTTGGAAGAAGGTGCTTCAGGTGGAGCAGATAATTTTGATAGTTCAGCCATGGTGCGTCACCCAGACTCAGTTTACAAGAATTCTAGACCTATGAATGGAAAGAGAGTCTCCTCTATGAAGGCTAACTCATCAGCATTTTCGGCTGATTTTGCTGCTGTGAACGGTATTCACAGCAAAGGAAACAATCTGCCAGACAGCAAAAATCATTTGCCACCAAATAGGTTGGTGAACACTATGATATAAAGTTTTGCATTGTTCTTATTGTAAGATTGGCATCTGCCCTAACTGGACTTGTGTGCAGAGGGAAAAATCAGCGTAACAAGGGCATAAGCATTATCAGCTTTGTCAAAGAAGGTGATGATTTTCCCTCTAGTTCTACTGGTGGTTCAGATCGCAATAGTTATGGCTGTGGCACAGCTCCAAAATTGGACCAGGATACTGCTCTACTCACCTTGAAAGATAAACTTCGTAAGCTGGGTCAGCGCCTGCATGAGGTGAAGTGACTCTTTCAAAAAGTATTTCCCTTTATTTTGTTATGAAGTTCGAAGTGAAGCTACTGTATTTTTGAAGCTCAGCTGCTGTATATTCGACATATGCATGACCTTTGCGGCTTTGAAGGATCTAAATTATAAGCATTAGTTTTGAATGGGATACATATCATAAATGCTTATTACCTGGAATATTCATTTTTTACTCATTATTCTTCTGTCGTTCTATGAAGTTGATGGTTCAAAATTAAATGCAAAATGGTTAATGATATGTTTTTTATGCCTATCGCTGTTGATTCAAAGTCCAGAATTCCAGATAAACTCATATGTCAAATCAAAATTGTTATGTTAGGCACTTCCCTAAGTTTTTGTGTGGTGTTTTGCTGGTTGATGATGTACATGGATTTGTTATGATTATACTTGTTTTTTTTTGGCCAAGCTGAACTGTTCCATTTCCATTTCGTTTTCACTTGCAATGGATGTGCTGCATTTGGAGTGCTCAGTAGTTACTTTAATAGTAAACTTCAACCAATTCATTTTCTGTAGCCTGTTTTTATCTATGTATGTTTCAGAAGAACATTGAGGGGAGAAAACTTCTCAAAGCTCATTTTGAAGCC
Organism: Bonia amplexicaulis; assembly: GCA_036346245.1. Classification (NCBI taxonomy): domain Eukaryota; kingdom Viridiplantae; phylum Streptophyta; class Magnoliopsida; order Poales; family Poaceae; genus Bonia; species Bonia amplexicaulis. The sequence continues at coordinate 2,349,159 of CM070748.1, read as the reverse complement.
ATAGATTCTCAAACAAAGGCAAGTGAGTCATCCTCCTCATCCAGTTCTTTGGAGAAGCCACCTAATGCTCTGAAGAGCCCAGAGCATTCCTCAGAAGTTACATCCGATGTAAAAGCTAAAGGAACAGCAAATGAGGATGTCCCTGTGACCAACTGTGTGTCAGAGGAAGCTATCTCAGGCATGCCAGCCCCCACGAGTACAGAAGCTGTGCCTGTTATGGCCCCTGCCAGAACAAAAGTTGACTCAGTTTCAAACAAGGATCATGTAACAAGTTCGACATTGCCAGCCAATAGAGCATCTCCAAATTCCTCAAAACCAACTCCAGTTGATATAGATAAAGATGCTGCTCTTCCTTCAAAATCGCCACGAATCAATAGAACTGCTCCAATTACCCCAAAATTGCCAACAGTTGATAAAACTACTCCAGTTCCTCCAAAATCTCCACCAGCTGATATAGCTTCTCCAGTTGCCCCCAAATCACAAACATGTGCTAAAGATGCTTCCCTCCCTTCAAGATCACTGCAAGTTGATAAATCCATTCCAGTCCCCCAAAGATTACCACTAGTTGATAAAGCTGCTCCACTTCCTTCAGAATTGCCACAAACTTCTTCCACCGCTAAATCAGAAGCTCAAGAAGAGACTATTTCTATAAAGGTCACATCTGCCTCAGTTTCTGATTTTGCTGTGACAACATCGAGGCCTTCAAGTGCCCCTGTGTTCCCTACACCAAGATCATCTGTACCAGCTACTCCACAAGCTCAAGTTTCCACATTGCTTTCACGATCAATGAGTGAAGCAACTGGAAGGTCAGGAAACGATCCCTCCCCTTCTGCCCCAGCTTATGTTCCACAGACCTACCGTAATGCCATCATTGGTAAGTCTAGTCTGGGTACAACCTCTGCAAATCTTGCATATCAGTCAACTTCTCTGGGCCAAGGTACTGTCCTTTCACAGCCGCTGTCAACATATGCATCAACTACATCAGTAATGATGCCTCCTGATGGAAGGAATGATCAGTTGTCAGCTAGGCATGGATTCATGTCTGGGTTGGGCAAGTCAGAAGCACATGATAGTTGGCAACCATGGAAAGGTGATAGTAATGTCAATAAGCATCTCTGGAGGGATGAGGCTCCTTACCAACAAATGACCAACAGTCATGCATATCAACAACCTTGGAAAGATGATACTTATCAGCAAGCACGGGGTACTGAAACTGAAAAACTCAGCAGGTTTGGAGGACCGCAACCACCTAGGCGGTTCCAAACTGAGACTCCTGTCAGTTTTGTCATGCAGCAACCGCAGGTGCCAGTAACGGAAGAATTTCCACACCTTGACATCATTAACGATTTGCTCGAGGAGGAGCACAGCAATGACAGTATGCCAGAGTCTATTCGTCGTGATTACCATGCGTTTGACACTCCATTTTCACTAAGAGGCAACTTGGCAGATTCAGAAATGGGTTCTGTTAGTAGTCCCGGTCGGTTTAATTTGGCTGAGCGTTACTATGATGAAGGTTTCCTTAGGGCCTATGACATGAGTGTTCTTCAAGGGGCGAGGGAAAGACAATTTTCCTCGTTGGGCATGTATTCTAATGGCTTGTCTGACATGAATGCATCAAAGCCTTGGCTGTATGGCGCTCCTAATCCATTGATGAATCTTGGAGTTAACTCTAATGGATTGCCACACCAGATGGGGGACCGCACTAATCTGGCGAGTGGGATAAATGGAGGCTCTGTGTATCATCGCCGCCATGCCAACGGACGCTGGTGATGTGATGCCTGTATACAATCCTACAGTCGAAATAATGCTTGTAACAGATGTTGGTGCCGGGTCTGAGCTTTGCAAATTGTCATGGCCTGTAATTTCAAACTTTTACTTTTAAAAGGGGAAAGAATGAGATACATTCTGCAAAGCGTTTGCCGCGTTTAGGTTGTTTAACTTGAGTGCTTTTCTGATTAAATGCCTTATTTCACGTTGTTCTAGTGTTATTCAAAAATATTGGGAACCGTTAAAACGGTCACCCGGTTTGACGACTCGTCCAAAAGTGGTGCAAACTGGTTGGCTTTTGGGCCAGTCACTCGCTGCCAGGTGCTGCCACCTACTACCAGTTTAAGGCTATATTGGACCAGGTTAGTGCCTGATGCCTGTTGAAGTGGAGAAATTGGATCAGAATAGAAGACCTCCGACTGCGCCTTTTAGGTATGCATCTCCATTCACATGCATTGTTGTCAGCAGACATCCATTTGGTATAGTTTTCAAGTCTCTTTTGAAAGTTCGTAAGTTACCTCGCTGTTTGCTTTTTTTTTTCATTCCTAACCGTTGTGTTGGTGCCAGAATGAGCTGCATTTTTTCTTCTTGTCTACAATTTGGGACATAGCTGCCCTACTGTCAGGTCCAAGTCAGTAGCGAGTGGGACTATGGGAGTGTACAGAAATGAGCTCAAAGAGTTGTGAAGCAAAGGTGTTTGGGTCCTGACACCAACTCTCTCTACTGAGAAATAAATGACGTTTAACTTTGACCAATAATATTTTTTTTATGAATGTTTGGATCTCAGAGATGAAAAATGTTTTCATAGTATTATAATTTTAATTTGATCTAAATATATATCATAATAGAAATCGGTGGTCAAAGATGTGTATGGTAGACCGTCCATGTCCAAAACAGTCACTTCTCGTGACCGGAATGCTGATATCATAGTCCTTACTACTCGGACAATCAGCCGGCTAAGATGATGAGTTGACATGCGTCGGGAGCAGCGATCACCGGCCAGCCACCCATTGGCCGTTGGTATGTGCCCACCGCCCGTGCGCCGTCGCGAGCTATATACTGCATGTCCACCTCCACATGTCTCCTCGGCTAGTCTTCCACGCGCATTCCGCGCCATCGCCGCCGCCTCGCGCGCCCGTGAATTCAATCCCGTCTGCCGTAGGGAACTAGAGCACGCCACCGCCTGGCTCCAGGTTTCCAACCCCAGCCGTCACCCACTCCCCCGGTCTCGCTTTGCTCGTCTCCCGCGCCGAGCGTTCCGTATAAGTAAGCGATCGGCGCCCTCCTTCCTTGACCGTACACCAGATGGGCTTGGGCTTGAGCTTGGGCGCCCTGTCATCTCGCCTCGCGTCGCTCTGCCTCTGCCCGACCGCCGCGAGCGCGGCCGCCTGACGCCGCCGGGCGGAGAGGAGGGTACATGAGGGACGGCCCAGCGGCCGCGCTGGCGCCGCGGCTGGTGGTGTCCGACGCCGGCCGCGTCGAGGATCTCGAGAGGTTCTCGCATTATGTCGGTACCGTCCTCACTCCTGCCCGTGCTTTAGCTTCTGTTGCCGCCGCTAGTGTCGGCTACTGGCTATTGTAGAGTGCATGTAACTATCTCGAATTCCATCCATGAAATCGGGAGAAGAGAACAGCTTTGCATTTTAGTTTCGGCTTACGGATACTGCTCGGTCTTGTGTTTTTACTCTACTTTTTTTCATTAGCACTGAATAAGGATAAATGGGGTAACTTTTCGGGGTTCGATTTTCTGTTTGTTTACTTGCCCAATCCAACAAATATGGATACAGCTCGGACTACTAGTTGCACAAGCATCTCGATTAGTATATTGTTGGGTTTCGTGGAGATTGGAGTAGAGCCAACTTGCTTATACAAAATTTCGGGGGCAAAAAAAGGGAGAGAGACAGGGCATTAGATTATGCTTTCTATCGCATACTTGCCACTATCAAGATTCCAAATGCATGGCATGTTCTATGTAGTAGTAGTTGCACATCTTGTGATATGGCATTTTGGACCTGCGCTGTTTTCCCCACCTACCTGCTTTACATATATGTATGCATGACAAAATTTGTGGCCTTTTTCAGCTAGGCAAATTGGGTTTGGCCATGCGAATGAATGCCCCCACCTGTGTACACTAGCTTATGATTATCTGAGGAAGAACAAGGGTTACGAAGAAAATATATTTGCGTTCTTCCAAAGTAGCCCAGATCCCGAATCCCTCGTTGTAAAGTTCATCGAGGGGCTCGAAAAATGTATACTTGGCTACTTCTCCTTCCATTGGAAGTATGCAAGTTACATAATTACCCAGGTAAAGTGAGTACAGGGACTTTTGCATTGGTCTTCTATTGTTTCCTTCTTTAAACCCTTCTTCCACTGATATTTTGTATATTGATACAGTGGTGATTTCCACAGGTTCTAACTGTAGAAGGTGCGCCTAAAAGAAAGCTCAGGAACATGGTATTAGAGGCCACTAGGTAATTGTTCATCCTTAAGCCACATGCCTCTTAGTGTACAAAATATGTTAATGCATGGTGGTTGGCTATTCTTTGCTCTCTTTTTTGTGTCCATTCGTTCAAGTCGCTTTAGCTTCCATCATCTCCTTAGTTAACTCTGATAGAAGTGCTTGTTACTTCACTCTGATGCACTATTAGTCAAATCATATGATCTCTTGGCTGTAGTGTCATTTCTGCAAATAATTTGGTATCATATATTTTGAGAGCCCCTCATTTATTGTTGTGTTGGATCTCTTTCCTTGAAGTACTTGATTCTTGAATTTTAATTATTTACTCCGCCGACTTTTCTATTTACTTCTATCTGACCAAATAGTATATATATTAGTTAACTGCAACTAGACCACCTTCAGAGCCCAAAATGGACATTTTAGCACAGGGAACTAGATCTTCTAAAGTCAACACTGATAAGATTTATATGATAAGCATGTGCTAAGGCTAAGGTCACTTTAATTACTCCTAGAGCCACATGTTTGGTCTGTCATGTTCAATGCTTGCTTCAAGTTATATCAGAGACTTTATGGATATGTTTGCTCTATGACTGAAAGCATTGCCGAATTACCTGACCTAGTTTGTGATGCGGTTATTATTATTTATAGAGGTAATTCATTTACAGTCCCTGCGAGGCTGCGACACAATAATTTCAGTGAGAATCTATTAATTTGTAAACAGAAGTCTGACTGCATACAAGAATTATAATTGAATTCATCCATAAAAGATTGTATGTATCTAATAAAACAACAAAATCACAAGAATTTTATGCTTAAGATATTCCTTTGATGTAGCATCTATTCACCCTAACCGACAAAATACAGGATAGATGCTGAATTTCCTAAACAGATTCAGATTGAGAAAATGCTTATAGCTTAGATCCGAGATGGTATTTTCTATCTAGAAAAGCATGCCTATAACTATAATCCGATTTGATCCCATAAGAGATATACAGGTAGGTGAACTCTGTTCCTCTGACACCAAAACTGAAGTCTAGTTCCTATTTGGAAAGATGAAGTCTAGTTTCTGATTCTCCAGTAAACACAGGAAACAGAGATTTGAGAGGGTCACAAGAAACTTAAAGGTAACCAGACTATTCTCCACACTGGTGGAGGAGCTGAAGGCCATAGGACCATCTTGCCATGATGAGACACCACGGAGCGATGTAATGGTTCCGGCAGCACACAGTGATCGCAGCCCGGTTCTACTCCTGATGGGTGGTGGGATGGGGGCTGGCAAGAGCACTGTACTAAAAGATATATTCAAGGAGTAAGTTGATCACATCCGTACTCAACTTCATAGTATTTGTGGTTGCATTTCATCTCCTTATACGGGTATGTGTCTCATTGTGTATATCCAATTTCATGGTAAAACGAAAAGAACGTTGATTTGGTCTTGTAATACGTGGACTTGTCTGATATGTAGAGTTGATGAATGAGAAATGCTGACTTGTTATAATTAATTGAGAAAAGAGAATTTTTGTGGAGGCTTTCACCAAAGCAAGTAGAGCAGCTAAAGAAGACAAAGCCCACCTTGTAAAAGACTTTCTGGCAATAAGCTGATCACCCTGCTATTCATTTCATGATTTGCAGAGCATTCTGGTCTGGAGCAGCAGCAAATGCAGTGGTGGTGGAGGCAGATGCATTCAAGGAAACCGATGTTATCTATCGGGCCATCAGCTCAAGAGGCCATCACAATGACATGCTGCAGACAGCAGAGCTGGTATGTGTTACTATGTTTGTCATAAAAGAAATATCTATTAGCGAGACATAGATCCATTAGTTGACTCGCCAAATGTACAATCCTGGGGAATGGTGGTAGGGAGGCTGTTTTGTAGGGATATAGGATATGCTACACTAGCTCAAATTAAAATTCTAACAGGTAAATTAGGAAGTTATGCGAGTAAGAGATCATAGATTGTTATCACTAAGCATACGGTGCAGCGGAAGTAGAATTGAAACAGCCTGGTTCGATGTAGCGTGCATCATATATTCGAAGTAGTCGATCCTTCCCATGTCCTTGGAAGTCGATTGTCTCCTCTTTGTGATCAGCACCGCAACACAGCAGTACTTCTACCGGAGTCCACATGACCAGGAAGGAACATTGTACGCCGGTGTGCTAGCACCAGAGCGTACGACAAAGCCATTGGGATGGTGGTGCCTAGGGTTTCGGTGGTTGTATGTCACACACCCCTTTATATAGAGTCTCCAATCGGATCTATATCCAGTACGAGTAAAGGTCGTATCCTACTTGGATTCTATGAACCGAACTCTTAATATTTCAACTCGTTAAGTGTGCTAACCCTGTAGGTTTATGTATACTCGGCCATAACCCGAAAACTCTTTTCCGATCACTGGTCGATAGCGGTCTCTAATAGGACATAACAACCCCCTAGTGTACATCAAGATTAAATCGGACGAACCTTATATAATATGATCTGCAACCAGGTCCCAGTCCCTCACGGCTTCGTAACTCCTTACGACAAGTTTGTATTTGGTTATGACCAGCCCACATCCCCATACAACCAGTTCGCCTACCAATTTGTGATATATTCAATCAACCCACGACCAGTTCGTATCTAATCAAACTAAACGGCATGTTTGCATATTCTCCTTTTACCTCACGATACCTGATTGAACTCTAAGTGAGAAACGTGTCATTCATATATCGTTCAATCTTTTCCTGATTTAGTGATGAATAACTTTTGTGTGGTCGACTCCTCGACTACTTGTGGCATGATCATGCATTTCTTTTATCCAACCACATCGAGGGGTCCAGAGATCTCTACTGTTATATTAGGAGGGACAAATACCATATCCGACCAGTCACACTCCTCTTTATATTTTATAGTATACCTAAAAGCTATCTTTATAACTACCCAATTATGGAGTAAGCATGTTTTATACTATATCCGAAAGTTATCTTTATAACTACTCAGTTCTAAAGTAGCATTTGATAACCTCTAAATGCATTATTACATATTAGAAAATCATGATGATATCAAATACAAGGATTATACATCATCATTGCTTGAAGACCAACTGATGATACGTAAAAATATAACAATTTCAAATTTATGACCGATGAAATACAGTCATCAATCAATATATATATTAGTCTATAAGTCACAAGTGTCCTAACCAAGTATCTTTTAGAATGATATCATACAACAAATAAAGAGTTTCACCAATAAGTCATATACTCGATAATCTCTATAAATGATAATTTATCCAAAGGAATATAATAATATTTATTTATGAGTTCATAAATATATATGTGATATGACCATTTCCATGATGCCTCTACAACCTCATGTGCACATTTCAAACATAATGAAAGTAAGCAAGTAACCTATCCTATCCAAACAGCAATCAATTCCTTGATCACCATGCCTCCTTGCATCTTGATGTTGTGCACTTTTATGTAGCGTGCATGTTCAAGTATCTGGAAAGTGGAAATCAAGCCTCAGTAATCAACAACTTCGGTGCAGGTGCACCAGTCGTCGATGGACGCGGCCTCATCGCTCCTCGTGACCGCACTAAACGAAGGGAGGGACGTGATCATGGACGGCACGCTGTCGTGGGAGCCGTTTGTCCAGCAGACGATAGCCATGGCCAGGGCCGTGCACCGGCAGCGGTACCGCATGGGCGTCGGCTACAAGGTTACCGAGGACGGGACGATCACCGAGGAGTACTGGGAGCCAGTTGAGGACTCTAGTCCCGACGAGGAGGGCGAGACGAGGGTGAGGAAGCCTTACCGCATCGAGCTCGTCGGTGTAGTCTGCGATGCATATCTCGCAGTTGTGAGGGGAATCAGGTACATTTCATAACTAAAATTCAGCCCATTTATGCCTATTTCCGCTCATAATTCTATCTGCCAGAATTGCCATTGATTTAAGCACTAACTACTTAGTTTCGTGCACTGAACATCTCACCGGAAAAAAAGATCTTAAGCTGCCAGGAAATAGCGGAAGATCTCTTGCTCATACTTGTATTCAAACACAGTGCATACACTCTATTGGCAGGAGAGCCGTGATCACCGGGAGAGCGGTGAGGGTGAAGTCCCAGCTGAAGTCCCACAAGCGATTCGCCACCGCGTTCCACAGATACTGCGGCCTTGTCGACAACGCGAGGCTCTACAGCACCAACTCCACGGGTGCTGCGAAGGTGAGCATGCAGACTAACCAGGCACGACCAGCAACACACGCCGAAAACCGACCCATTTCACGAGCGTCAGATTCGTTAAGAACCTACTCCACTGTCGCAGTTGATAGGACGGAAGGATGGCGAGAGCAGCCTACTGGTGGACACCGACGAGATCGGCTGCCTGGAGAGGGTGAGCGGCTTGAACGAGGAGGCCAACAGCGTCGGCGAGCTCTACCCCGACGGCTCGTCGGCGGTGTGGCAGGACCTGATCATGTCGCCGTCGAGGGCGACGGTGCAACGGGAGCTCAAGGCCGCGGTCCAGGACAGCGAGGCGCGCTTCCGAACCGCGCAGTGACACACTGATACAAACGAGTTCATCCCGTGCGTTCATTCGTGTCAGGTTGGATTAATGTGGCCGCAAGGTGCTAAAATGACTCACGGAAGAGTTCTTCGCATATGTGGCAGGGCAACAGCCTTTTTTTTTTTAAAAAAAAAAAGATTTGATACCGACACACAAATTTTTAATTTTAGCCTCCTACACGACTGTAGAAACACCGCAGCAGCACACGCCCAAGCACTAAATTATGAAAGCTTCCGTGAGCCAAGCAATGTAAGCAACAGTGTTCTGTTGTAGTATTGCTTTGAGATTATGAAAGCTTAAGCCTATTCAATGTTTCCCGAACATGTACAGAAAAAGGAGGCACCTGCTGGTGAGAAGCCAGAGCCTGTCAGGACTCATCCGCGCAACATGATCATAGTGCCAGAGATGATAGGCAGCATAATTGGAGTCTACGTACAATGGGAAAACGTTCAGCCAGGTCGAGATCAAGCCTGAGATGATTGGTCATTACCTTGCTGAATTCTCCATCAGCTACAAGCCCGTCAAGCACGGAAGGATTCCAGGGCATTGGTGCTACCCACTCTTCGAGGTTCATTCCTCTCAAGTGAAGGATTCCAGGGCATGCACTTGGCTGCGTCAAAGTTTTTCTGGACCTCTGTTTAATTGAATCCTAAGGTGGTGATCGGTTCGGTGAAAATTGAAAAGTTTTATATGAAAATATCAGAATGGTGGTGAAAAAACAACATGGTGAGAGATGCTTATTTAACATAATTAAATTTAAAAAAATTGAAAAATATAAAAAATATGTTAGTCCATCACAGACAACGCAAACGAATACGAGAAAAAAAAGAACCGACAAAAAAGCTCAAAAAAAGTCAAAAATTCAGAAAAAGACAAAATTATGAATAGTACAAAAATAAGCTTTAAACCTTAAGCCATAAACCATATTGAGCAGGGCCTAATTCTATTTTTACATGTTCAGGCTTCCGAGTTGTAATGCTGTACCTGATGCCGACCCATATTTGCTGTACCAAAGTGGGTGGTTGCAGTCGTACGCTCATGTCACGGTGGAAACTTATTCTCCGATGGAAATCTACGTATCCAGGTGGCGACCGCTCATTGGCTTGGAGAGGATAGAGCATGCACGCACGGATGACCGAACACTTCGCAGCCACACTTTATCGCAGCAACTCTGCAAATCGTCTGAAGAATAGCACGAAGAAGTGTGGCTCAGTTGGGCTAAAATAAGCTGACTTATGATTAAAATTATACTATAGTTAGTTAAAATTATACTATAGATGATGATAGTTTATTTGATGTAATTAAATTTAAAAAAAATAAAAAACATGTTATCACAGACGATACAAACGAATACGAAAAAAAGAACTGACAAAAAATTTATTAAAAAAACTAAAAAATTAAGATAAAATGAAATTTATAAATAGTAAAATATAAGTCAAAAACTTACGCCGAAATAAGAAGACCATAAGCCAGAGAGCAAAGGCGCCATTCTCCTGCTGTCACCTGTGGCATCTTCCCAAAGTGTTGCTAGCTAACGAGAGAGAGAAGCCATGGCAGCTATCAGCGCGGCCACGGCCACCACCATCGTCGCCCGCGCCTCCGTCGCCAGGCCGTCGCAGGCTCGAGGTAATTTCAATCATCTGCAGCATATATCTCTCTAGAACAGTCACAGAAACGTCAATCATCTGCAGCATATATGTGAAGTCTCTGTTGAATGACAAAAAGAAGCGGCTAACCGCAGGGCCGCCTCAGCTGAGAGTGAGAGCCGAGAAGGTGCGGTGCGGCTACTCAAAGAATGCCAAGAAGGCGGCAGCCCCGGCCGTCGTCAACGGCGCGTCGCTGCTCGCCGCGGCGAGCGCGATAACGGTGTCGGCAGCCCCGGCTCTGGCGCTGGTCGACGAGCGGATGTCGACGGAGGGCACCGGGCTGAGCCTGGGGCTGAGCAACAACCTGCTGGGGTGGATCCTCCTCGGCGTGTTCGGCCTCATCTGGTCCCTCTACACCGTCTACACCTCCACCCTCGACGATGACGACGAGTCCGGCGGCCTCTCGCTCTGAACATATCGCCTTCTGAATCCTTTTTTTTTTCTGTACTCTGCCTGATCTGTGCTCCTGTGTACGTATGCTAGCTAGAACAGTACTAGTTAATTCATGTAAATGCTATGAATCTTTTCATGTAAATCCCGTAGCAACCAATCTCTAGCAATTAAGTTCAGTTTATGTCGATTCCTCATTCAGCCAACCTCTAAAGATCCAAAATCACCACAGATGGATACCGGTGGCGATGTGTGTGGGTAGATCACACCAAAGAACCCGTCGGTGAAGCTGTGAGCGCTGCTGAGCATGCACTAAAGCGTAAAAAACTAAACGAACAGGCTACTGTGTTCAGGGAGTTCTAACTGACAACACTCACTGAAGAAAAGAACACACAAGACAAGGAGTGTGTTCTTTTAGGCTGTAACTTTGTCTTTTGGGTTATGATTTTTGAATTTTGTCTGTTTGCAAGAGATAGTACGCAGAGTAAACAGTCGGATACGATTTTGGTCGGTATAGCTGAGCTCGGTACAATGTTTACTATAATATATTTATAGATTTTACTTTAAAAAAATGTAATGTTTAAAAACTAGTTTAGCACGGAGTGATAAAGACAGCGAAAAAAAGGAAGAGAGTCCGGTCGTATATGTGCGCCCAAAGGCTAGCCGCACAGCTGCACTGGTTGGGCCGGGCTGTCTTCCGTCCTAACTTCAACAATTAAATATCCTTAATCGGAAAAAAAAAAGGTTGAACAACAAAATAAAAGTAGCCAACGCTGATCCATGGGCCTAACATCTCAAGCTCATTCCGGGATGGTCCAACTGGGCTCGTAGTGTTCATCTCGATAGCGAGCGAATCATTCGAGAGCCGTCGTCTCCTACCTCGCGAGCAAGCGGCCACACGCAGACACCACCACCACCACCACTCCCTCGCCTCCCCCACGCGGGCCACCATGCTGCTGCCGGCCGCCCGCCTCGCGGCCCGCCGCATCCTCGGGCTCGCCTCCTCCTCAGAAACCGCCGCCCGCCTCTTGTCTCCCCCTTCTCCGGTTAGTGCCCCTCCCCCTCCCAAGTCCCTCTCCCACCGTTTCTCCCCCAAACTAATTAATCACCTGATCTGATCTCCTTCGCGAAAACATTTCCTTCTAGATCGCTGCGGCCTCTCCCTCGGCCGCTGCCTCCACGGGTTACTTCTCAAGGTCCTTCTCCACGGCGCTTAACTACGTGAGCACTCTCGGATCCGCGTCTACGTTTGGCCTGATCTGTTTTGCCGTTGAGGAAGAGTGAGTTAGATTTACGTGTTGTGTTGTTCTGCAGCACATCGATTCGCCGGAAAACAGCCCGGACATGCCGTGGGAGTTCACGGAGGCGAACATGAAGAAGGTACTGCTGTTCTTCCCGTTGTCTGTGATGCACGTGTAGGGAGGAATTGGATCAGCTGGCTAGATTTGGAGTAGCTGTGACAGACCTTGTTAACTTGTGTGCCCATATGTTCAGATACGGCTCTTAGAATAGCATTTCCAGTTGTAAGTGATGTTCTTGCATTTATTGATTCTTTTGGAGATAGGGTCTTAAAGTTTGAGTTGGTTTTTGGTTCTATGGGGCATAATGTTCTATCTCTGACTAGAGAATTGGGCTTAGTGAATGGTGTTAGTATTGAAGGTACGAACCCAGTTACCGTTAATTACGTGTACTATATTCTCTGTTCCAATGTTTAATTCAGGTCAAGGATATACTGTCTCACTATCCAAGCAACTACAAGCAATCTGGTATTATTCCGCTGCTTGATCTTGCGCAGCAGCAGCATGGTGGATGGGTGCCAGTAGCAGCAATGAATGCTGTAAGTTCAAATTTGTATGAAATTATGATGATTACATATTTTCCACCTTTGATATGTCATTTTGTGTTCCATTTTGAAAAAAATGGTTAATTTGTAAACTTGTTATAGCACACTAACCTTTAGTTGTTATATCTTTCTTCACTGAAACACTTATCTTACTTGTATGGTATAGCAGACATCTTACTTGTATTGTATAGCAGACATAGAACCTAATTACCCCTTGTTTCTTGTTGTATCTGCTGTCCTTTTCAGGATATTCTTCTGCCTATTTCACTTGATTAAAGTTTTGTCTAGGTGCACAGAAAAATACCATGTGCATGTTGTGTGGTTGGTTTAGCTAATGACTTTATCAATGTCGGTGGTCTTCAATTTTGACACTTTCCTTACCAAGAATTGCCCTAACTCTTCTAGTAAGAACAAATTTAACTAGTGGCTAATTAAGTATTGCTGCAGTCTAATCCTTCATTATTATTGTCACAGTTATGTCATTGTAAGAGGGGAAATACGACTATGTTCGTTGTTATCAATATTGTCCTAAACTTACAGTGATGTATTTTGATGTATTTAGTCCCTTCCTTTCAGAAATAGAGGAAAGTTAGCTGAATTTCTTTAGTATACAAATCTGAGTCCTAATGAAGATGGGAATAATTGAGTTACATCTTGTAGGGGAGAGAACATTTGGAAGTGACAGTAACCACCATTGGATCATTACAATGTTATTCTGGACGCGATTGTCACATGTCAAGAAAAAAGGCCTCACTAGGAGACAAGGAGACGTACTAAAATGGCCTCACTAGGAGACAAGGAGACGTACTTTTGAGTAAGGTTTTAGAGAATGGGGATTGATGGTCAAGGAAAAACACGTGTGTTTGTCAATGCGTTAGTTGAAATCTCTTATAATTATAATTGTGTTTCTACAGCTGATGCTATAGAAGTTTTAAAATATTCATGCAATAGGCCAATAGCTGATATTATTCTGAGGGTATATTACCAGGTCATGAATTAAAAGCTGGAGGTTATCTTTTTCTCACCATGACTGTTAGGTTGGCATTGTCACTGCAAGTATCATAGTCTTTGACACACTGATCTCATGTATTCTATGAAGTAGTGTTATTCTTTGTTTACCTTTCCCATGTTTTTCACTCTTATCTTGGAAAACATAAGTTTCTATATTTTTCTATATTCCTGACAATAGTCTATGGTTTTTTCAGATTGCTAAAATTGTCGAGGTTGCGCCTATCAGGGTCTATGAAGTTGCTACATTTTACACAATGTTTAATCGGACTAAGGTATATTGATGCTGACTGCCTACTCTAGTCTGTACTCATTGCTACCCTAACTAGCACCTCATTATACTGTTGATCTTTTCGTGCCATGTAGGTGGGTAAATACCACCTTTTGGTTTGTGGAACTACACCTTGTATGATTCGTGGTTCACGTGAAATTGAAGAAACCTTGTTAGAGCACCTTGGAGTTAAACGGAATGGTCTGTAGTATTCACTCCACCTATCCTGTTAACTAAGCATGCTTCTTTCTAATTTGTTACCACAAACCTTATCCTCTGAGCCTGAGCTTCTTTTTTCTGTCTCTGTGATTTCATCATCATTTTTCTTTCATTCACAGAGGTGACAAGCGATGGTTTGTTTTCCGTTGGAGAAATGGAGTGCATGGTAACATCGTGCCGTACATGTTTACGAGATGCTATTCCAGATACATGCAAATAGTGTCTTTTAGCTGACTCTGAAGTGTTTAGCTGTAGAAATGGTCTATAGTGTGTTGTACTGTTGTTGATGAATGATTTTAAACACTTGGTTGTTTTATATTTTTGCTGTATAAAGCAACTTTTATTCAGCTTTCTGTCATGTGTTCACAGGGTTGCTGTGTGAATGCTCCCATGATTGCTGTGGCTGACTATTCTAAAGGTTCAGAAGGTTACACATACAATTATTATGTAAGTTTATTTTGCTGTTTCTGGGTAGTACCAAGTACCAATACATATGCATTGGCACTATTCTGGCATCCTAATTTTTCTCCATTTTGGTATACACTTACTGGATTTGGCCTAGTATTAATGACTTTATGCTCGTATTGTGTGGTGGAAATTTTAGCAAAAACACCACGACACATCTTGTAAGAATTAGCTGCTGGTCCTCCTTGTCAGATACAAAAAGTAGGTAATATGAATAATTAGGTACTTACTGTGTAGTGTTAGCAGAGAGGGGATGTGATAAAAGAGTACTTGTGTGTTAAGAGCAATGGTGTTGTTTTAAGTTCATGTATATGCACAGAACAAAACATTGTCAACTGAAGAAACTAGACTTGTAGGTCATTGGTTGTTGGGCTCCTGTACCGTATCTTCTTCGTAGGGGGCATTGGATAAGTAGAATGTTTATGTGGTTATCTTTTTTATAAAAAATATAAATTTTCATGCAATAGAAGTACTGTAGTACTAAAGAGAAATGCTAACAAATAATGACTTGACAAAACGTACCTGCATTTTACTAATAGAAGAGGACTTGACAAAACTTATCTGTGTTCTGTAACTCTTGAGCTGCTTTTTGTACATTCCCTTTTTCAGGAGGACCTCACTCCAAAACGAGTTGTTGAGATTGTTGAGATGCTGAGAAGAGGAGAAACACCCCCTGTATGCTTTACTTGGTTTGATTGTTCTATATGTCAAGCCCCAGTATTTTGGTTTAGATTGATGAACATGTTTTGATGATCGGATGACTTTTGCAGCGCGGCACACAACATCCTGAGCGGAAAAACTGTGGCCCAGCTGGAGAGAATACCACCTTGCACGGTGAGCCCAGACCTCCTCCATGCAGGGATCTAGATGCCTGCTAGGTTTGCTTTGAATTACAAGCACACAAATAAGTTGGCCCGCACTGTATGGTATGCAAACTGCAAACAACGGGAGGCGATGTGCTCTTTGTGTTCTGAAGCTCTGTTTTGTTTAACAATGAACACCTCTGCCACCATCTGTTCTTTTTTTTTTTCTTTTTCACCATCAGAGAGACTGTCCACTGATAATGATAGTGCTATACTGGAGCTGACATTGGCTGCAGTGGTGAAATCTTGTATTCGGCAAAGGAGCTGGCCCCTGGGCATTCTGGGAGAATCGATCACCTTACTATTCTGCTACTGTTACAGCGATAAGCTCGTAGCGGTATCCGTACCCTACATTGTGGATGGTGGTGGAATAACAATCTGATGCTTGGGCATTTCAGCATTTCCTTTTTTTCACCCGTATTTTATGTGTCATTCTGTGTCACGGACATGCAGCATATAAGCACAACCTTGGCACGGGGTGCAAGCCGAACATAGTTCGGCTGTTTTTTTTGTCTTTGGTTTATCATTTCCTGCTTATAGTAACTAGGTTTTAAACGATGCGTCTTTTTAAAATAGGGTCTATAGGTAAATTATAGTAGACATTGTATCGAAGAATTTTTTAAAATAATATACTTTTTATTCTGAATTACAGTAATATAAGGGTCTGTTTGGTAATGGCTGCGGCTTATGGTTTTTGAGTGAAATTTTTGAATTTTGGTTATTTACGGTACAGATTATGGGTAGAGATACTCATTTGCGATTTTAGATGGTACATATGTTGGATTTTTAACGTGTACATCGTTTAACTTGTAGACCTCGTTTTGAGAAAATACTCTGTTTGAAAATTAGGTACTGTATCAAAAGTCAAAAACCGTCAGTTTCGGAGGAAAAGAACATGCCCTAAGTCTGTTTTTTATTTTACAGTAATGATCATCTGTCGCTCCACCATTGAGTGATTTGGGCTAGTCGTTCAACAGTTATGCGTCAAGTGAGTTATGCGTCAAGTGTCTAAGTCGATCAGAGATTGAGCGATTAGGGTTAGTCGTTCAACTATTGAGCGACTATTCCTAATCGTTCAATGGTGAAGCGACACATCGACAAGTCGCGCATCGACTAGGCGATTTAAATTATTATTATTATTATTATTATTATTATTATTATTATTATTATTATTATTATTATTATTATTATTATTATTATTATATTGATCTGATGGAAATAATTGTAGGAGAATAAAGGATAATTTTTGTAGGTAATATATTTAGCAAATCTTGTTTGTAGGTTGTTATTTTTTTAAATAAAAGGGTAGACAAGATAGGTTAGTTTGTTTGTGATTTTAGTATATTCTTGAGGGTACGGAATTTGTTAGACTTGTAATAACATTTTATGATCGTCGTATTGTTGAAGTGCGATAAATTTTTGAAGAATTTTGTGAGGACGATTGAGATAGCAATGATTTGTAAGTAGAAAGGTAAGTGATATTATGATGCAACAGGGAATTCATACATGGAGAACTTTAGATAAATGACGTAACGATAACAACACGATAGTTGATCCGACAGGGGTTACATGGTACATAAGCTAATGAACTAAGGACGGTACACACATGTCTTTAGAGAATTAGAAATACATGGAACATATAGACGAAGAGGGTTGAGCTACTACGTGGAATGTGGCCATTTGCCCTTGCGGCTAAGCTCGGCGTTGTACTCCTTGCCTTGCGCCTTAGCTTTCGTTGCGATGGCCCTCTTCCGCGCCCTCTCGGCCTCTTGTCGCCTATCATTCTCGCGCTCTTGCTCATATTCAGCCTCTCCCGCCTCTTCTTCTCCATCTCAGCCTACAGCTCTTCGAGATGCCTTTCACGGGCCTCATACTCCTCCCTGGTCCACCTCTTCCGTGACAGCAGCATCCACATGTTGTAGGGGTGGATCTTGTCGATCCACTGGCTGAAGTCGCATAGACACGACGGAGACTTTGATGGAAAGACAGACATGGTTATGGCGTAACAGTAAGCAAAATAGTGGTGTACACTGAACTACGATTTCATTACCAGTTGTCTGTGGCTCGACGTGTTAAACCTACGGTCGAGGTAGTCCGTGCAGTAGTTTGGGTACCACTAATAGTGATGTCCAATGGTCTACTCGTCGGTTGATTTGTCGCACTTGCAGGCGTCACGACACCAGTAAAGGGGTGGCACCACCCTCGTCGGGGGCCCTTCTAGAGGGCATTCAGCGGGTATAGGAGGGAGGCACATCTCGACCCGAAATTGTTGGGCGTACTGCGAGGTAGGCTCCTTAGGTCGACAAGCTCCAGAGGTGGTTGTTGAGGAGGTGAGTGGTTCGTGTAAGGCTGTTGACTAAACGCATTGTGGCGAGCGATGGTTTGTTGGGGAGCCTCGACATGCACATATATAATAGCTACTTTTCTTATTCTTATTTTTAATTATAAGGTGACTGTTTTCAAGGTGCCATGACATAAGAAGAAGGTTTATGGGCGATGTTTTAGGCTCTCGGCTCAGATGATAGGATGTAGGACTTAGGGTTTTAGCCTTATAGTTTTATTACAAGCAAGGTTCCAAAACCCAGATCGCCTAAATCCCATGGGTTCGGATCGGTTCCCAATGCAGAACCGGAAAAACCGGGGAAAACCCGGTCAAATTTCAAGTTTTGAAATTTGAATTTGAAACCGGTAACTGGAAAAACCGACCGGTTACCGCCCAAAAAAACCGGAGAAACCGCTAAAAACAGGAAAACACAAGAAAAAAAATTGAATTTGGGATGTTTCGAATCATATTTAGCTCATACAATAGGTAATCTAGTACAAAAAAAATTATTTTTGTACTGGTTTGCTACAGTAGAAAACAGTGCAAAATTTTTTTTATTGATTTGCTACCGTGCAAAACAGTAAAAAATAATTTTTATTTCTTGCACGCCACATGTCGATGTCCGGTTGGCTCGTGACACAATCGGCTTTGTATCACCGGGGCACAATAGAATTTTTCCCGGACGCGAGGGGCCACGGTGTAAACGGTGGGCACTGATTGTCGCCACGCGAGATGTGAAACCTTAGCCATTTTTGGCTCCTCGTGACAAAGAAATTCTCTCTTTGGCACCCCTCTCTCACAAAATTCCCCTTTTGGTCCTCTCGCGTGGCCGGCGACTGCACGAAGCATGTGGCGTAGCCCCTGAGCACGCCACCCCTGCTGGCGCGGTCCTCTACCATGTGAGTGTTGGCACGTCACTTGGCCATGCAAGGTCGACCACGGCAGTTCGATCATGGCGCTTCCATCGCTTTAGCTACGGCATTTTGACCATGGCTTCAATCTCAACACTTCGACTGCAACTAGATAGGCATCTCACGCGTTCAGGTGTTGCACCAGGCGCTCACGTGGTATGAGACGCGCCAGCAGGGGTGACGCGCTCGGCGGCCGCGCCACATGCTTCGTGCGGTCGGTGGCCACGCGAGGGGGCCAAAGGAGGAAATTCACAGGGGAAAGGGGCCAAAGGGGGAATTTTTTTGCTATGGGGTGTGGGGGCAAAATGACCACTCTTAATGGGATGTGAGGTGTCGCTGGGTTGTCCGCTGTAGCTGCACAATGACGTTGTCACTGGACGTGGGGACGACAGACTGTTCTGCCACATGACGCCCAAACATGTGTGAAATGCTCCTACTTTCTAGCCCTAGGGTTACGGTGAGTTGTTTTTAGCTGTGGTTTATGGTTTTTGATCTTATTGTGAATAATTGTGTGAACGAATAGAATATCGGTAAGCCATTTATAAAAGCTATCCCGATAAATTCATTCGAAACAACAGAAAAGATCATTCTGTTTATTTATTTGATATAAGTTGAAAGAACTAACCCTGAAGCCTCCACGAGGTTTCCTGGAACAATGACAAACTTTTCCCGAGGAAGGCTAATGGATTACGTTGGGGATCACTGAATCACTGGGACGGGACAGGGATGCGGCTCGCAAAACGAAATGGATCCCTAGTTCCCTACGGCCCAGCTTGGAACACAGCCACACAGGAGTATACGTTGCTTAGGAATTTCGTAAGAAACAATTCAATTCCCATGTGAAATTCGTAAGAAACAAATAATTCTCGGGCTCCAACGATGCCTAAAAATTACACAACAGCCAAACATACCATTACACTAGCTCTAGGTGCACAAATCATTTATTATTAACCGGTTACCAAGTGCGCAGCCGCTAGCTGTACAAAGACAGATGATGGAAATCTTGGATGCATCTCAGTACACAAAAGCCTAAGATCCTGCACATTTTAGCCGACCAGCAGGACATGCACAATGTAAATCATGATTTGATATTTCCCCAATCTCCGCTTCAAAACATCACTAGAAAACATGTCCTAAGTCAGGTGCTGGATCTTGCGCTTCAACCACAGGGCCCGGACGTCACCACTGAGCGAGGCAAATATTTCCCGGTTGCCTGGCTGTAGGAACACATCGGGGGCTACGGATTTCTCCACCTGCGATATCTCGGCCATGCTGTTCAGGATCTGAATACATCTTGATATGCTGTAGTTGTCTTCGTGCTTCGATAATTGCCAGTCGTTATTTGAATTTTTGTTCTCTCCAGAGTCATCAATCACCCGATCAATGCTCTGCCTCTTTGAACAATGCCATGAGCGGGGTTGCCACCGCGACAGTGCCTGCGGGAACATGTGTGCATCTCTACTTGAGGCTCTGTTGTGAGGTGAAGTGTGTTGCAAAGAAGATTCCTTTGAGATTGGTGATTGTAGACGAGGTGAACGCTCCACGACGAAGTCATGTTCATCCTCGCTATGGTCCAGATCTGCACCGGTGTATATAAAACGCTTGCTTTCTTCCGCGAGTATACCTTCTGCAGTAGTAAAACAGTCATTGGTCAGTGCATGATAATTGCACAAGGAGATATTTATACAGGTACACACATTTCATTGAGAAAAAACAAATTATTAGAAGCATTAGAATAGCTTGTCAAGGTACCATTTTTCCCAAAAGGATTCCTGCAATCCTCACATCGGCAAAATAAGGAGCATCCAGTCCCATCCTGTTCATAGGAATGAATTTGAGAACTATGCTGTACCCAAAGCTTTAGCAAAGTACTTAAGATGAAACCTGGTAGCAATCGCAGTATTTCTTTAGGCAACTTGATTTCTTGCAGTTGCAACCTCGCCTTGGCGGAGTTGAAGAAGAAGAATGGTGTGTGTCTTCCTGTAGGTGACAAAGTATTGAAATTATGATTATAAACCAAAGGAAAGTTCAAATAATGTGACATCATCTAATTAAGAAAACAACCACAGCTTCAGCATTAGCTTCAGATCTTCGATTAATTTTCAGCGACATCCGTTTCTGCCGTGAAAGTAGCACCTTGCGAGTGGTCTGAACAGTTTCTGCATAAGCAGCCTTATTGAAACATGGCTGGCATCCACACTTTTCAGAACAATAACCTCCACCAGCAAAACATGGGCAATAGCTACATATGCAAATAATGATGATTTATGT
The DNA here is from genome assembly GCA_036346245.1 of Bonia amplexicaulis. Lineage (NCBI taxonomy): Eukaryota > Viridiplantae > Streptophyta > Magnoliopsida > Poales > Poaceae > Bonia > Bonia amplexicaulis. Next base: position 2,328,178 of record CM070748.1, on the reverse strand, counting down.
TATTGGATCAGCAAGGCATTCTTACAGTTCTTAGTACTTCATAAGCAAGTTAACAGCACAGAGATTCAAAGCTATCTAAACTAATCATCATATACCCAATCTGATGATGTTTTCATCTATGTAATATGTTGCAGTAGAATAAAAAAGTATGGCTCCAGCTTCTGTGAAGAACAGAAGTACGGCTTCCAAAGTAGCTGCTGTAAGTTGGTACATAGTTATAAACTGCACCATGAGCTATATGGATTATACTGAAATAATCAAATAGCACAAATATATACTAAAATAAGTGATACACTTTCGGATTTCCAGCATGAAAATTTGATTTTTGATTTAAAAAGGACCACAGGGAGCACTTAAATTTGGTGTTTTTCCTGAAATTTGCATTGCCTACTAAGAGAAGTAAACTGCAACCAATTCAAACAACTGCACTAGAGAACCCAACAACAAGGGATTTTTGAACTACAATCAAATTTCTGACCGCCATATCAAATCAGAGGGAACCAAATCAGCAAAAAATCGCCACACAATCGACGAAAGAGGGGGCTCCTTACAGCTTCAAGCATCTGGACTTCTTGCAGGCGCAATGCTTGCACCCGTTCCCATCCGCCGCCGCCTCCACCTTCTGCCTGCTCGAACACAAACCCCTCGAATCAGATCACCCAAAAGCTCCAGGAAACGCCTAAATCAAGAAACCGGGACGCCCGGTCCGGGCTCGAACCCTCACTTCTTGGGGTTGGGAGTGAGCGCGAGCTGGTTCAACCCGCACGGCTCCGCCTCGGCCGCGCCTGCCGCCGCCGGCGAGGTCCGGGCTCCACGGTCGCCGGGGCTCCGCCGGCGACGGCTGCTTCACGGAGAACGGGGCGGTCTCCATGGGAGGGGAGGAGCGCGAGGAGGGGAGGCGGTGTGCGCACGGTTCCGGGTGGGAAGGTGGCTCTTTTAGCCTGGGGGTGGGCCCGCCTGCTGGATCCTCCTCGTGGGGTGGGGTTTGTTTCTTGGCTTTCGGTGTTTTCTGGGAAAGCCTTTTTGGTTTTTTGTTTGCCTTTTCCTTGCTGGTTTTACTTTGGAATTGGATAGGTTCGGTTTGGTTGGAGATTTAATTTAGGGCGTTCTTAAGGCTGTGCTCGTTTGAGCTTTGGTTTTTAACTTCTAGTTTTTTTAACTTTATTCTTTTCTTCTAATTTTTAGGTTTTTTTGTCTTTTCTTTTTCCCTTTATTACTTTGTAAATGATATAACTTTTTAAAAAAATTTAGTCATGTTAAAAAAGCTAACAATAACTACAGCGAAAAGCCCTAAACAGTGCCAAATAAGCCAAACGTTTGAGCTTTAAGCGCAATGAAGCATAGCCTAAATTTGAACCTGGTACGTTTTGGCATTTTTCTTTTCGGTTTTGGCATGGGAAAAGGGAAGGTTTTTGAAGTTTGAGATAAGTTTCATTTTGGGAGATTGGTGGATTTGTTGGTTCGAGAGAAAGGCAATTAGGCTAGTGGTAGGAACGAAAATCTTGTGCTATCTCTATATAAAATTGCCCCATTTGACTTGCCATGTTTTTTTTTTTTTGCGTGGTTCTTGATAGAGTAGGATTTTCCTATTTGAATTTGCTGGATTATCAATCTACAGTTTATAAAATATAGCTTTTGTTAATTAAGTCTTATATTCAAAGTTAAAATAAAGTATTTACATTTTCAAAAAAACTAGAGATAAGGGAAAAAAATATCTTTTCATCATGCAAGTGTTTTTTCTAGTGCAGTAAGAAAGTAACGTCCCATGTTTGAGGTTTTTTTTAGCACAGTTTTATTGAGTGTCATGGCACGTTACTTTCTTTTTAGGTGAAAAGGGCATTATAAAGTATGGTGCGTTACTACTTTCCTTAATCGAGCATGAGACGTTGCTTACAACGCACGTCAATCTCAAATTTATCACGTTACAAAATCCAGTTCTAAAATCTTACCACAGCTGATACTTTTAGTCAAATATTTTGCAACAACTAATTCGTGAGAGAAGCTAATGCTCTTCTTGCCCCTAGTCGAAAATAGGAGCTAAGGGCATACCACTTCTAGCTAAAGGTAAAATGCGAGTAACAAACAGGCAAAACGCCTTCCGTAAGTCCATATTCCAGAAACTAATATACACATCAGTACCATGCGAGGAATGCAATGTTTCAACAATTTCAGAAAGCTATTCCTCTATTTTGGTGACCTATATGCCAGTTCCAGAGAAACATTGTGAAACCAAAAGGAAACTATTCTTGTCAGGATGGAGGTCTCCGGAGAGCCACATATAGCAAATTCTACAATACAGCAAGCGCCACTTCTGGAGAAACTTGATGCAAGAGATTCAAACCGCAGCACAGTCAATCCCAAGTAGTAGTTTCCATCTAAGAAAAGCTGTGTTTAGCATCAAGCCGACGATGATCCACAGAAAACCAGGTCCTCAACGTTTGTCAAGCGTTTGCACAGCCTATCTATATTTGCAAGACTAGTGATCGCCACCCAAGCCTCCAAGCATTTTGCCCATGTCCTTCGAGCCCATTTGCTTCATGAGAGCCTGTAACCCGCCCATGCCACCCATCTGCTTCAGCACATTTGCAGGGAGGGCCTTGGTCAAATGCTGAAGATTCTGGTTACGGGACAGCGCATTCATATCTCCATTCTTGGGAATCTTTAGCCCCTTCATCTTGCTCCACATCTTGGCAAGCCGCTTGTACTCTTCCAGCATGTCCATCACATCTTTCACGAGCCTGCCAGATCCCCGGGCGATCCGAATAATTCGTGACTCACTCATCAGCTTTGGGTTTGTACTGTCAAGCTCTACGAAGTAGATGAGGACCAAATAAGTTTCAGAACACCAGTCTAGTTACAAAAAAGAAAGCCTTATTACAGTTAGGTTAGCTCACCTGCATCTGTCATGGAATCCATAATCGTCATGTACCGCTTAATCTTTGCTTGGCCTTCCTTCTCATGTCCTTTTGGCATCAACTCAGAACTAAATCCAGGCAACATAGAGAAGACCTGCAAGATAGAATTAGACAATGCATGCTTAAAATTGTTATAACAGAAGTATAAATAGTTAGAATCTTGCTGTGTTGTTGGAGCATTTCATCTGAAACTAAACGTTAACTATAATGTACCCTACTAAATTTAATCCGATGTTAACATATTCAAATACTAAAAAGAATAGCTAACCTGGCCAATAGGACCCATTTTCAGAAGATTCTGGAACTGCTCATACAGAAGTCTGAGGGTAAAGGTTCCTTCAGTCAGCTTCTGCAGAAGCTCAGGTTGTTGATCAGCAGGCATAACATCCTGGATTTTGTCCATCAATCCAGACAAGTCTCCCATGCCTGCCAATTACACGAAATTAGGTAAACTAGAAAGAAGAATCACCAAGTTGCAAAGAATATTGAATGTAGCTTGCCAACCTAACAGACGACTAACAAATGGTTTCACATCAAAAACCTCAAATTCATCAATGTGTTCTCCAGTTCCAATAAATATCACAGGGCTTTTTGTAGCTGCAACCCTGAAAAAAAAAGACAAGGACGTCAAAACAAAGGGTCCTCGGAACCTTCACCTATTCGCAACATTCAAGAGATCCTAAAACTAAAACAGGGCTCACGAAAAATAGAATCGAGCAAACATAACACTTTTAACTGCTTCACACATACTAAAACATATGTGCTCATCTATAATTTTTAAGTAACCTCAAAAAGAGTTGCATTTTCCTGTTGAACTATGGCATGGATGATATGTAACTTGCTAAAATGGAATATAACTCTAGACAGGATTATATGTTAACTACTGGTGGAAAACCCCACAAGAGAATGGTAATGAAGGAAAATTACCAAAAGAACACACTTAAGTGGCAAGCTCAGGCTCTTTGGAGACAATATCTTTTGCAAACAATATGACACAGGAAATAGCACCAGGATGATTATGAAAGAAAATAAAGAGTAATACTAACGCGCTAAGTGCACCGCCTCCTTTTGCATGACCATCCATTTTTGTAACAATCACAGCACCAACGGAAGCACTCTGTTTAAATGCTTGTGCCTGATCAAATGCGGCCTGACCAATACTACCATCCATCACAAATATCACCAGGTCTGGTTTCTGCATACAACCACAAGAAAGTGGGAGAAATTATCAATAACAGTAGGTCACAATGAATATGTTGAGAGACTATGACAGTGTAAATACCGTTGCTTCTGCAACTTGACGCATTTCTTCAAATAGTGCAGCCTCTTGCTTGTGGCGTCCACTTGTATCAACAATGATGAGATCAGAGTTTTCTTTCCTGAACGTCTCCACACCCTCAACGGCAATTTTCACAGGATCCGATTCCATGTAGCTGCAAAGACATCAATTTTATTTACTGTAAATTTTGGAGACAGGCTTTTAACCAATAAGTAAAGCTGGAGATGTAGAGAACCTTCCATAAAAAGGTATCTTGGCCTTTGTTGCATTCTGTTTTAACTGATCAAAAGCACCGGCTCTGAATGTATCAGCACAAACCAGTGACGGCTTAAATCCCTTCCGCTGATGATAATATGCATATTTGGTACAGGTAGTGGTTTTTCCAGAACCTACAGCAATATTTCGTTATCCAGTGAACAGATAACATCAATGTTCTATTGCAACTCAAGAAAAAGAAGAAAAGCAATAATAAACAAAACATTGGTTGTTCTCACTTCTCAGAACGTCAAGAAAAGGGAATTATCGAGAGAACTCACAACTACAGATCCAAACAAACAGCCAGAAAATAAAACAGGAAATGCCAATAATCTTCATGGCATTTGATCTAGCTGCTCTAGCACCTACAACTAGTTGTTCAAATGCCTGGGTAATTACAAATTCTATCACCCACAAATGCAAATATGACCTTGGCATCCATCTCACACTAGAATTGAGAACTCCCTTGAATATAATACTAAATCCTGAAGTTGACTGTCATCACGAACTAATGCAGATCGAGAAAAAAATTACAATGATAGATTAACAATGAATGCTTTTATTAGTTCTAGGTAATTGGTATTTTTTAACAATGTGTGCTTTTATTGGTGCCAGGTAATTGATATTTTTCCTACATGCCCAAAAAGAATCTAAAACACCTTAATTATCCATCAACATGATCTTAGGCCCTGTTTGTTTTGGCTTCTAGGCAAGCTAGCTACTTCTAGTAGCCAAAAGCTCTCCCAAACAGTCTAGCTTTTGGGCCAGCTACTGACAATCTGAAAATCTGGGAAAGCACAATTGTACTGGGACTGAGAAGCTGCAATAACCGAGCTTCTCACAGATTCTTTGGGCTAATGCCACTTAAAGTTGAAGTTATTTACCCACAAATGCCACTTGATAAAACACTCCCCCGCCTCCCATTTCGCCCCGCCGCCTCCTCCCCACGCCTCCTCCCCTCCCCCGCCCACCCCCCCCCCCCGCCCTCCCAGATCCCCCATGCCGCCGCCGCCTCCTCCCCACCCTCCTCCCCCCCGCGCCGCCCCGCCCTCCCCGCCCCCTCCCAGATCCCCCGCCGCCCACTCCGCCCCCCCCGCCTCCCGGATCCCCCCGCCCGCCCGCCTCCTCCCCTCCCGACGCCCACCCACCCCTCCCTGCGCCTCCCAGAACCCCGCCCCACGCCTCCCCCGACTCTCCTCCTCCCCGCCACCCACCCCGCCCCCGGCGCCCTTCCCGCCGCCGCCCTCCTACCCCACCTCCCACGCCTACTACGGCCGCGCCACGCCTCCATTGGCAACGTCCTCCCGCTCCGCCTCCGTGCCCGGGGCGCCGCGTCTCGCAATGTCGAGCACCACGTCGGCGACCGCGGCGTCTTCGCCGAGGCCTCCGGGACTACGCCATCGTCATCAGCCACAACCCCGACAACGGCACATCCAGCACTGATCCCCGGTCCCTCCTCTCTCTCTTTCTCTTCTTTCATGGAGTGGCATTCGTATGTTTAGATATGCATGATCTGGATGTTGCTTTGTAAGTTATCAAAGGCTAAAATGTTTAGATATGCGCTGTTTGTTTAGACATGATATGCAATTTCAATGTCATGTTAGATGTTTCGATTTCTGTTGTATCTTGGATTTGATTCTTGACACTAGAACAGGACAAACAGCTTGCCACAAAGCCATTTGATTTGTTGTTATATTAGCCTCTTTATGGTTGTGTCTATATGCCTTAACTAATGTTCTCCATGCATGCTTTTAAGAATTAAGATCATTGGAAGTTATGTATATGCTGATGAGATAACTAATGTATAACTAATTTTGAATGTATACATGTGCGAACTTGACTGTCAAGTTTGCTTGTGCTGCTGAGATGTCTTGATGCTTGTGATGAATTGGTGCAGTGACTTTACTATATAAATGTATTTAGACACAAGTCTTGTATAGGCATATCTACTCATGCTGGTCTCATTGCTGCAAGGAGGACAGGTCGGCTTAGGGGCCAGAAGGTTGGTCTCATTGTGATGAAATACTTGTATTCCAGTATGGATGTGGTTTTTGCGAAGCAGTGTGTATACATGAAAGATGATGATGTTAGATCATTTAGGGATGTGACACATCTTGTATATTTGTATGAAACTAGATGTGACATAAAACTGATTTGAAATTTCAGAAGTTACACTGTGTTACTGGGCAAGGAACGATCCCTATGCTTCTTGTGTTGTATACTTGAATGAGATATACTCTGTGATAAGTGATATAGGAAGTATATTAGTTAAGTGATATCTAACTGCAATGCTTTTGCTTTTTTCAAAATATTGTGTGTATCATGTCAGCTATCGAGTGAAATAATATAATGCACATTGCGTATATTGAACTTCTGGAAAACAAATATATAGGAACAAATTATGAATATTGAACCCACGCATCTTGTAAAGCAACTTGAAGTTTTGAACTGCCATTTTGTAACCTATGGTATATAGAATATTAGAATCACCTTCATGTGTGTTCACTGAACAGTTTTATTAATTAATCCTTTCATTAACAATATTGAATCAGTAAAAAAGGAGTTATTTTATTAATTAATCCTTTCATTAACAATATTGAATCAGTAAAAAAGGAGTTAAGAGGTTAGAAGAAGTAAAAAGGATATAAATGAGATTGTGTCGAGCTGTTCTCTCTTTTGATGGTGATATGTGCGCCTTATATGCCTATGAACACCTTTTGTACGTTCCTTTTGTATGGAGACATGGTAGTTATCCATATTAATATCTAAAATTATGATTTGGAGTTAAATTTATTGTCATGAAATTTTAATATTAGTTTTTCAATGTTTGAACTAAGTACTACAAATTTACAGCATGGATATCTCTTCTATCAATACATAATCAGGACATCAAATCACCCAAGGGCATTTCAGTCAATACATCTATCAGGATACCAGCTGCACAGCTAGAATCCAGGATGCCAAACAGGCTAGCTACTCAGACCAGCTGCTACTCAGACTAGCCACTACTCGAATCTCCAGCTAGCTACTCAGACCAGCTAGCTACTCAGAATCTACAGCTCCCCCAAACAGGGCCTTAATCACACACCGTTGTACAGTTGTACTCCCTATAGTAGCCCAAATTCACCTGAATTCAACCAGGTTTGGGCATTCACACCAATCTGCTCAGCTATCAAGATACGCGAAAAAGAAAACATTGAAACAAACAACTCTATGAGCACATTGCTGGTGCTTAAGCAACAGATTGTACTCTTATCTGTGCGTCTAGTAATGCTACAAGCAGACTGCACATCCCGACTCTTCCACCATGTGGTATATCGAGTTCCAAAATAACTATAGCGAGCAATTGCAATTCAACGCTAGGTCCACTGGCAGGCCAGGTTAAAAAACGGAACAAGCAAGCGAGGTTGATCAGGCTAACCCTGCAAACCGACGAACATGACCACGCTGGGCTTCCCCTTCTTGGGGGTAAACGACGGCTTCCCGGGATCCAGCATGTTGCAGAGCTCCGTGAAGACGGCCTACGACACCACCACAGCGTCGCAAAAAAAAAAGAGACATCAGCTTTCTGTTCTGCCCCAAAAATTTCTGGTGGGTGGGATGGAACTGAAGCTTAAGAGGAAGCGAGCGAAGATGACCTGCTGTATGATGCGGCGCTTGTTAGTGCCGGCGGCGAGCGCCTCGAGGTTGACGATCCTCTTGATGTTGGACTGCATGTCGCGGACCATCTTGAACTGGACGTCGGACTGCAGGAGAGCGCGCGAGATCTCGTTGAGGCAGTCGCCGAGCACCTTCTCGTCGATCACCGTCGCGTTGCTCATCTGCGCGAGCGCGCGGGAGATGCTCCCGCCCAGCTGCGCGAGCACCATCTTGGCGGGCGGCGGCGGCCTGGGCTCTCGGCTCCTCGGCGGGACGGGGCGGGGTCGAGGCTGCGCTCCCTTCTCTTCTCTAGAGGCGGCGTGCGGTGCGGTGCGGTGCGGTCTGGGTCTTGGGAGGGGAGGATGGGAAAGACGGGGAAATTTTTGGGGCACGCCGCGTGCAGCGATCTGGCCGGTCGGTCTTGTGGTTCGGTTCGGAGGCGTCGGGCGTGTCTCGGCCGTGTACGAATGTGACAGTCGAAGGGCGTGTTCTTCACCTTTGGCTTTTAAATGAAGTATTTTTTAAAATAAGATCTATAAATTAAATAATCTATATGTTAAAAGTCCAATATTTATACCAGTCAAAATCACAAATGAGTATCTGTCTCTCCGTAATCATCAGTAAATAAATTAAAATTTAAAATTTTCACCAAAAGCCAAAAGTCAGAATGAAAAGAGCAGACCGAACTCGACTCGAGGAACCTGCCGTGGCTGGGGGTGAAGATAGGGCGCACCTGTCCGCTAAGGGTCCGTTGGGCGAATAAGGATGGATGAGGTAAGACGATTCAAGATTTAGTAGAATAGGATGATTTAAGTTATTTGTTTGGTTTAAGGACAGAACGGTATAGGTTATAGTTTAGTTTGTAAGATAAATGTGCCATTTGATTGGACTGAAATAAGTTGGTTTATGTCTAATATTGTATTGTAGCTGACTAAAATTACACTGTAGATGATGGTGTTTTATTTGACGTAACTAAATTTAAGAAAAATTAAAACTAGAAAACATGTTAACTTATCACGGACAATGCAAATGAATACGAAAAAAAAGAACCAGCAAAAAAACTCAAAAAAGAAAAAATTCAGAAAAAGACGAAATTTATGAATAGTAAAAAGTAAGCCAGAACATCTAACTTTACTAATTTAACAAGCGTCCAAACTTAAAACTTAACTTACAATCAGAAGAATCGAAGAAAAATTCCACAGGAACGCTTGAGTGTGGTCGTAACCTTAATACGAAATCTTGAAATGCCTTTTCTTTTTCTGATCTCTGTTTTTGTGAAAATTAAGCAAGACTGAGTACAATCAACCGTACTCAACAAGTCATATGGGAAACGCTATTTAATTACATGCCATTATTCCCAAGAGATGAGGACATATGAGTTTCAACAGTCACCATGTATTTAATATTATGGTCTCAAACCTTCGAGGTACACTTCTTCTGCTTCTTCTCAGCAGACTCAACTTCTCCGGTGCAAGTCATAGTCCTAGTAATAACTGTATGCTTATTACTTAACATAGATTTTCAATCAAAAAACATTCTATTTCTTATTGAACAAGCGTAGAGTGTAAAGGAGAAACTATCTGGTAACTATCTGTTTCTGTATCCAGTAACTATTCGTTTTCGTATCCGGTAATTATCCGGAAAATACCCGAATAGTTCCATATCCATCGGATAATGCTTTTTCCCAGTAATAATTGTATGCTTATTGCTTAACATAGATTTTCAATCAGAAAGCATTCTATTTCTTATTGAACAAGCATAGAGTGTAAAGGAAAAACTATCCGGTAACTATCTGTTTTCGTATCCGGTAACTATCGGTTTTCATATCCGGTAATTATCTGAAAAATATACGAATAGTTTCATATCCATCGAATAATGCTTTTTTTGAATCTATTTTCATATCTGATAAAAAATATCCAACTCCAAAATAAAACCAAAAAACCAAAATTAGAAGTTACAAATGGCTTCTAACTTAAAAAGCCAAAAGACAGAAGCTGCGGAACTAGGGCCCTGTTATTTACGGCCCCTAAGCAGCATAGTCCTGCCACTTGGCACCAGAATCCCGGCCCGCCACGGCGGCCTCCTCGCGCGGCCCACCGCCCCGGCGGGTGGCCCTGTGGTACTCCTCCAGGCACCGGCGCTCGCAGCCGGGCTTGCGCCAGCCGGCGCGGCATTCGTGCGGGCAGCGGTCGCGCTCCTTTCGGGCCCCTCACGCCCGGGCGCGGCCTCCTCCTCGCGCTTCGTGCGCCCCTACTCGTCGCACCGCGCCACTCAGTGCCGCCGCTCGCCCGCGCCGAGCTGCCGCTGCCGCGCGCACCGCTGCTTGCACGCCGCCACCTCCGGCTCCTCGCCCTCCGCTGTGTGTGCCGCAGCGGCGGCGGCTGAGGAGCCCCGCGGCCGCGAGGGGTACGTACGGCTCTCATCGTAAGCGGCACGTACGTATAGGGGATTGGCCACTTCGGCACGTACGCTTATATTGCTATAGGTTGGATAATGGGTTGGCCCCTAAGCCGCTGTCATCGACCGCAATGCTAGATTAGCCGTTGGATAATGGGTTGGAAAGAACGCAATGCTACACAATTTTGAGCATAAAAAATGGGTTGGAGTGCAGGATTGCCACAACTTTAAGAGGATGGAGAGTGCTCTGCAGGGATACTCTGTTACCGAAGATGGATCACTACATCTATCTCTTGAATTTGAAGATGAAGAAGGCGTCCCAGCTGACATGGAGATGAAGACTGTGTTAGATTCTTTCTTTGGTTCGGGTTCGAGTGAGAATAAGAGAGGGAGAGGGGATTAGGGTTAGGGTACCGACCATCCAACGCACTGGAGGATGTGTTGGCCATCACGGGTTCGTCGGTGAAGTTCACTGCAGGCGGCAAGCAACTATTGGTCGATGGGCCCCGTCACTGCTGCGCTATAAATAGAGGGGTGGGGGCCGGCGGCTCGAGTCACGAGGTTCACCTGAGCCGCAATCCCCACCCGACAAAACCCTAGACCGATCTAGAGGGCGCGCAGTTGGCGACGGGAAGCGCCATCGCCGTCGCCGTCACCGGATCTACGCCGCCGCCACCGCCCTCCTCTTCCCCGACCGTCGCTGCCCGTGTGCAGATTTCACCGACGAACCCGTGATGGCCAACACATCCTCCAGTGCGTCGGATGGTCGGTACCCTAACCCTAATCCCCTCTCCCTCTCTTCTTCTCACTCGAACCCGAACCAAAGAAAGAATCTAACAGACTGAAGGTATCCAACCTTGTCTGGTGAGATGCATGCAAGAAGAAGAAGTACTGAAGACCGGAGGGATGACAGCGGCCGTGAAGAAGCTGAGAATCAGCACGTAATAGGCTACAAGTATGGGTTTTTATTATCTGCATCTTGCTTAGCTGAGTCACTGAGAAAGGAGTCTGATCGGCGCGGTGATGTCGTGACTTGTCGCTTAAGGTTTTACTGCTGTCGATGCAGACTATTGCCAGATCATGAACACTGCAATGAAACTGGTTCCATTTTCAACTGTGTTTCCTTGTCCAAATAGATGTGTTATATAAATCATGACTTAGCCATGGGTACGTTTGCCATGTCTCGACTACGATCTTTTTACCTCTAAACCAAGTAATAAAACGGCATGGTCCTCTTGTCCTTGATTCACGGACCTGCAAGATGAAGAAACATGTCGACAGCATGCCAGTATTACGTAGCCTAGCGATGAAAACGCAGTGATGCATTCATGCGACAGACCATTTCTTCGACTTGTCACGTGTTCTCTCCGTTTTTTCGGAACAATTTCCTCGTTGTCATGTGGGTCGCCACGGACAGTGGACTTACACCTGGAAATATTTGAATCTGCATTCACCAAACATTTCACCTCGTCTGCTTCTTGATCCAAACACACGCAGAATCTTCCACGGATAAGGGACATGTTCTTTTCGGTTGCGGCTTTTGGCTGAAATTTTTGAATTTTGACCGTTTGCGGTATAGATTACGGAGAGATAAATACTCACTTGCGATTTTGACTGGTACAAATGTTGGGCTTTAAACGTATAGATCGTTTAACTTGTAGACCCCGTCTTAAGAAAATACTATGTTTGAAAGTTAGATACTGTAGCAAAAGTTAAAAGCTGCTAATTTGTGAGGTAAAGAACATGATCTACTTTCTGGTACTGGGTGGCGTGTTCTGCTTTGAAAAAGACATACCACTCCGTAGGTAGCAGCAAATAATCTCTAAAACATTATTACTGCACCAGCATACGCAGATTGCATGATGATCTGACCTTCAAAGACATGTATATCTTCTGCTCAATTTCTTCAGTGAGCTTACAGCTCGACTGTACTGATATAATGATGAGTATAGTCGAAAAGGAACGCATGGCAGAGTGTCCAGTGGTACCTTCTGTCCTTTTCGCGTATCACCCTGTACTGTTTCAATGAAACAAGTCGTATTAGATTTAGAGGACAAGAAGCTGTACTCAAAATCTCAAATGTGACGCGCATTATACTCGACCGTATGATATTAGTAGCCCACTTACAGCTCATGACAATACATATCCAGTGAGCCAACTCGTCACGAGAAATGTAGAAGCTAGTAGTTTCTTTGACCTGCAGATCGGCATGCTCCGGAAACTGTACTTGGCCAATCGACAGCTTGTCAAAAGACTCGTCCTCAGCTTGAGCTTCTAGCTTCAATTTATTTTTTACTATTTATAAATTTTATTTTTATCTAATTTTTTCTTTTTTTGTGTGTGTTCTTTTTTAGATTCGTTTGCATTATTCGTGATAGGTTAATCTATTTTTTTATTTTTAGATTTTTTAATTTAGTTACGTCAAATAAATCACCATCAGTTATAATACAATTTCAGTCAACTATAATATAATTTTAATTATAAATTAACTTATTTTAGCTCAACCGAGCACCACCTCAGAACACTAATACATACCACCAATATTTACCTTGTAGGAATTCATCTAGGCTCGTGTCGGCGCCTCCCTGGATGTGTTACCTCGGCGCCGTGGGTCACGGCGCCGACACCCTGGGTCCAAAAACGGAATTAAAACTACCAGGGGTCTAAATGTGAATATTTTTCAAAAAAAAGGCTAGAATACAAAAAATTCGGCAGTTACGTCTAATGGAAGGTTATTAGACTTGACCTTTTACTCCCTGAGCTCTCCAACTAACCACCTAGGAGGTAAGACGGGTGGGTAAATCTGGACCGTTCATCCTTGGGAGAGATGGGGCCAAAAAATACCCACATGCATTGTACCCGGTTCTAGCCAGGTGCTCTCTCTGTACGCAAGATAAATCCCTATTCGTGTTAACTTCTGTTTTTATTTTTTATCTAGAAGTGTTAAAAGTTAATATAAATATTCGATTTTTTGAAACATGCTTCTCTACTTCTCTCACTAATATCTCGCTTCGGTGATAAAACAAGAGGTCACAGATACATCACCTACTCCGCTCCTCTCACTCTCGTCACGTGTACGTATCTCCCTCTACTTTTTACATCACTCATTCTTTAATTTTAAAATTCATTTCTTCCGGTTATTACCATTTATTTTTAACAAGAACAATGAACGAAAGCCAGTACAAACGTTCCCGAAAGTTCGTCCGATCCTCGCTCTCGTTTCCGCCACACAAGGAAATGGAATTACTCAGCGATAATAGATACTCGAGCCGCAGGTACCTTTTTTTTTCAACAGATCAAAAATAGATATCTTGCTCAAGCAAAGTATACATATCTTGTCACATGTCCGAAGTGCATTAGTTTTTTTTAGACGCCGAACTGCCAAAGTGCATTAGTTAGTGGTGCAATACACGTTTTTTTTTCACTCGACCGAGAATAGCGATCTTGCTCAAGTATACCTGTATACGTATCTTTGTCACGTGTAATGTTTTTTTTTTGCCGATACTGCCACCTTCCATGTTCACATAATGCTCATTTACTATAAATATGTTTCCATATTAGCAATTGCTGCTTTCCAAATATATTATTTCATTTTATGCTAAATGTTCGGATAAAAAAGGTAACAAGGAGCATTTAATAGTCATTGGTGACCTATTACCACTAGGAGGTAGAAGGTAATAGGTCACCATGTTCAATCGAAGCCATTGGATCAACCAAGATGGATGGTCCAAAATAGTTTTAGGTGTATCTTAAAAAAATTTCTTAATGCGCTTATCATCTAGCAAACCCGATTTTAAGTTTAAACTGCATATTTTTCATGTTTGTTTGCTTACAAGTTATATTTACTCCTACTTTACTTTTGTTGTTTTATTTGCGCGTATGTGCTAACTTGAAGTTGTTTTGCATGTAACCATACCATGTACATCGTGTTATTCCGAACTTTATTATAAAGTCTATTTTAATTCGCAACATCAAATCTCGTTGTCTTTTCGCATTCAATTCTTCACGTAGCAAGGTATCCAACAACATGAAAAATAAGTTTTTAAAGTACGCACGAAATGTCTACGCATCTTTCATCAGTGGTACTGTCTACCATATGTCCATCCTTGTGCGTCATGTTGTACCACACAATTCATATATTAGTCATTTTTTCCAGGATGCACTACGTATCATTTCTGGGACACGGCCTAGAAATATTGTGCGGGTGTTTATGATTGATATATACGATGAAGTGTCAAAGATTATCAGTCCATAGATGTATTTACGCTCAGTTAAAATGATGGTGTCATATATGGTTCGTAGATAGATTTTTTATTTTAAAGTTATGGAGTTCGCGAGAGATTAACTTTAAAATATTTTTAAAAAATTTTTAATAAAAAAACAGGCTCTAGTCGCCCAATAGTTGAGCGACAGGAGTGTTGTCGCCTGTCGGTTGGACGACAGGATTCAGTCACCCAACCGTTGGGCGACTGCATTCATGTCGCCCAATGGTAAAGCTACGGCCTTCGTGTCGCCCGGCCGTTGGGCGACGGGTTCTAGTCGCTCAACGATTTGACGGCAGGAGGCTTTCTTTGCAAAAAAAAAAAAAATCAAGTCGCAAGTATATTTCTGTATTTTTGAAAAAATAGGTTATTTAAAAAAATCTGAATTATACTTCCTCCATTCTACGATACAAGTCTTTGTTCTTAAAATACCAAAGTGTATTTATTGCAATATTTTTGCTCTGTACTTTAATGAAAAAAATGATTGAATAGTTGAATGGTCTAATAATATTATTTTTTTCTTAGATTTAGTATTTATTTAATCTGTACGTATGATAGATTTAAATTTATATTATAGGACGGAGCAAGCAGTAGTGAATTTTGCAAGTTGCAGGGTACCCCGACGCCGCGCCGCTGCATGAGAATTCTCGGTCCATCCTAGAATTCTGACAATGCACGCATCATTTGGTCTGCCGGCGGTCCGATCTGTGGTACAGACACAATGAAGTCTTAATTTAGCTCAAGTATCGACGGCTTACGTTGCGTCTCTCTTGGATAGAAGGGCAGTTTTCCAAGACCCTCCGATCAGGCCACAGTAGTCACTCCATTAGAAAATGTGACACTCGGCATGAAGCCAGAAGCTCGTACTTCTGAATTGTCGGTGTGTTAATTTGCATCTCACTTTCTCGCCGGTCTGGGCCGCAACCTACGGTTTCCGACGAGACGCCGGCTGGACGCCGTTGGGTTTGCTAACGGCGGCGTGGATCTGCCATCCGACCAACGGCGCACGGGGTGGATCTTCCTGCGGCCGAAACAGTGTGCCCACGTGGAGGAGCAGTGAGCAGTACCCCTACGGGCGCCAGGCGGTGTCGAGTGGCCACCGAGTTGTCGGAGTCGCGGCGCGGCCACGTGCCTGGCCCCGCCCCGTGACCCCGGCCACCGCGCGCCTCACATGGCCTGCGGGCATGCATGCATACCCCGAGCGGCACGGCACGCACTAGCTAGGGCAGTGGCAGCGAGCGGAATCGCTCGTCGCCAGCCTCCGTACGTGCGCACGTCTCTTCACCCGCGCGCCGGGACGAGCGGTTCGCTGTCTCAGGTGTACGCGCCAGAAGAAACGCGGCGGCTGAGACGGCCGGCCATCCGCCCGCGCCGGCGCGGCGTTACGCGCGGTCCGGTTCTTGCTGGCCATTCGCGCCTAGCTAAGGCAAGTGCCCGCCGGCGGCGAGGAGTCTTTTTTAAGTACTCTCTCCGTTCTTTCTTACCTTTCATTTTTTTTATTTTCTTTGATTTTTGAGATACGATTTTAACCATTATTTTTTTATAAATTTACACTAATATATAGCAATAAAATTATAATAATATAAAAATATTTTTAACGATAGATCTAGTAATATAATTTTTATATAACTAATCTAGGTAGTTTTAAATCTATTATTAGTCAAACTTTAGAAAATTTGGCAGTATAAATTCTAGAAAATCAGGTAAAAAAAGAACGTAGCCAGTACAACAAGAACGTGCACACGCACCCACACACTCCACGCGGACATCCACATACACATACATGTGTGTTTCTAGCATATATCTAATCTAGAGTGAATGCTAGAATCTAACAATGCGTGATCATACGCTTTAAGCACTGAACGTAGCTGTGTGCATGTGATATGAACACCAGCGTTGAACTTAGGATTTGAATGCTAGAATCTAACAATGCGTGATCATACGCTTTAATCACCGAACGCACCTGGATGCTTGTGATATGAACACCATGGTTGAGCTTCGGACTTGAGCGCGCTGGTGGACAGGTCGCGCGAGGACCGAGCTCGACTTTGGCTCGGTCCCCGGGCGGCGCGAGTTGCTAGGCTAGGCTGCACGTACGCACGCGCACACACAGGACCGCACGCTACCCGACCTACGCCGCACACGCTCTCGGCTCACGTACGCTTAGGCACGCGTGAGTTGTCGCTGTTCGCGACGTACGCGAATGATTTCGTCCCTCACGTACGGTAAACTGCATGCGGATCGAGCATCTAGCTAGGCACCGTGAAACTCAGGCTGCCCTATCGTTTCGTACCATCCTCTGTACAAAGTACTAAACAGCCAGACAGTTGCCCTCGTGTAAAAACAAGAGCATCTACTCCCGTGTACCTTCCCAAACATCAAGTAATTAATACCGCCTCACTAGCTAGCTCTACGCCCTAGATTTACTTCCATCTTTTTCACCGGTGTTTGGAGTGTACTATAGTAAGATATACTGATCATAACTAGGTAAATGATCGATCTGATGATCTGATCTCGTCACAGGGATAGATCTGGCCTGGAGGAGAGAAAAAAAATCCTTCAGATTTCTTTCTTAAACCACACAGCGATCCAGGACTGTCAGAACGCAACCGAAAAGGCTCTGTATTGCGCTGCATGATGCAGTAGTGCTGAGCGCATCTACCCTGTGTACCTTCGACAATCATTACATCATGCTGTTTGCCGTGATAGATGTACGGGCCATCAAAGTAATAAGTAAACCGTACGTTCACCACGAACACCATGGTAAAATATGAGTGCAAATAAGTTCACCAAGAAAATAAAGCATAGTTGGGCGAAAATTGTATAACCTTTGGCGAGGCTGAGATGTGAGAACATCCATCCCATACTTCAAAGGCTTCAACAGAGAAGCATCGATCATGGTAGAGCTTGCATGTATTCCCTTCTGAACCTAATGCGTTACTAGTTAATAGTTATGATCTGTCCGGCAAAGTATATGCTAACAATGTAGGTGGGTTGAGTAAACTTAAGAAGACTACTGTGGTTAACATTGTTATGAATATTATGTGTATATTTATGAGGCTCGATGGACAACATATATAGAGAGTATAGAGGATATTATAAGGGAATATATCGTATACATATAACGAAATACATATAAGGAAATACAAAAGCATATAAGAAAATACATATAAAGGAATTCCTATTCTAACACCCCTAAAACTTATGGTGGATCACACACATTGAGTTTGGAGAGAAAATACAAATGTTGTACCATAGTCTGTGGCTTCGTGAAAAGTCAGCAATCTGTAACTCTGAGGGCACAAACTGTAAATCAAGTACTTCCTCATGCACCTGTGAGCGAGTGTATGAAACATCCACAATAATATTCTTGGTGAGCTCATGCTTCACTGGGTCACAGGCAATACTGATAGCTCCTGTACTGTTAGACAAAAGAGTCATAGGTCCAATCACATGCACTCCAAAATCTACAAGTAATCACCTTAAACAAGTAACATCTACTATCACTGCTGGCATAGCTCTCAACTCAGCCTCTGTACTCAAACAGGAAACTGCAGTCAGGTTCTTTGTCTTCCAGGCAATTAGTGAGGAGCCAAGAAAAACACGGTAAGCAAAAAGAGAATAACGATCAGAAGGATCGCTAACTCAGGTCGCATCGGAGTACACTTGAAGTTGTAGTGAGTTAGAGCTAGGGAAAAACAAATGATGAGAGATAGTCCCACACAAGTAATGAAGAACACAAAGAAGGTGACTGTAGTGAAGATGGGTAGAACAAGCGATGAATTGACTCAAGATATGAACAACATGGGCAATATCAAGACGAGTGCTCATAAGATACACTAAACTCCCAACAAGATGACGATATTCGAGTAGGATCCTTAAAAAGATCACCATCAGTGGTGCAAAGCTGAAGAGACAGCTCCATGGGAGTATCAATAGTGCGAGTGTCAGTCAGACTAGACCGATCAAGAAGATCTTGGGCATACTTCTGCTGAGAGAGGTAGTAGCCCTCAGGCGTAGAAGAAAACTCAATCCTAAGAAAGTATATAAGAAAACCAATGTCAGTCATCACAAACTACTCATTGAGATGCTTCTTCACATATGTGATGAGCGAGGAGTCATCACCAGTGATGAGCATATTATCCACATACAGAAGAACCAGTGCCCTACCCCGAGGTGAGATGGACAAAAAGAGCAAGATCATGGAAACTGACAATGAAACTAACTGCAACAATCACTAAGGTAAAATATGCCAACCAGGCACGAGGAGCCTGTTTGAGGCCATAAAGAGCACGACGAAGACAACAAACGTACCCATTTGGAACAGGATAACCATGTGGTGGTTGTATGTAGATCTCCTCATACAAAATACCATTAAAATGCATTCTTAACATCCAACTAAGAGATAGACCACCGGCAAATAGAAGCAACTGCAATAAGAGTGTGAACAGTGATCATATATATCAGCAACAAGGGCAAAAGTCTCAACGTAGTCACAACCGTACTCCTGATGAAAACCCTGAGCCACAAGATGAGTCTTGTAGCACTCGATAGTACCATCAGACTGGGACCTAATCTTATACGCCCACTTACACGTGATAGGGCGAGCATGCACAGGTGTTGGTACAATATCATGAGTCTTCATACATCGAAGAGCATTAAGCTTCACTGCCATAACAAGCTGCCAATCAGAATGAGGAGCGGCCTCATGATAAGAACTAGACTCAGTGACAGAGCGAGCATGAGTTGTCGAAACAAAATCAAGATGATCAGGAGGCCGAAAGGATGTCCGGTCATGAAGGGAGTAACGAGGAGCATCATCAGAAGGATCAGACGTCGGTATCGACAAGATACTAGGAGAGAAGGCTGGTAAAAGACGAGGACACTTGGAGTAGTGAACCCTAGAAAAATAAGACGATGGTGTTGTAGGAACAAGAGATGATGCTGCATGAGGCAGCACAGGACAGTGATAGTGGAGAAATGGATGAAGAGTCAGAAAGAGACAACCATAAGATCATCTCAACGGTGGAAATAGGACAAAGAGTAAAATCTCGATAGAAAAAAGGTCAAGATTCATCAAAGATAATGTCTTATGAGATCCTAATCCATCGAGCAGAAGGATCATAGCAACGATAATCCATATGCTCAGAACTATAGCCAAGAAACACACACTCAACTGACTAAGCCGATAATTTGGTGCGCTCATGAGGCTGCAGCAGGACAAAACATGTGTAGCCAAAAACACGAAGATTAGTGTACTGAGGGGGCTCAAGAGTAGAGATGCTCTATATAACTTAATAACTGATACCCTTAATAGCAGTGGAAGGCTACAAATTGATGAGATATGCAGCTGTAGAAATAGCCTCCACCTAGAACTGTGGTAGAATATGAGAGGCAAGAAGAAAAGTACGGACAATCTCAATCAAATGACGATATTTGTACTCAGCAATCCCATTCTAAGCATTGGCACCAGAACAAAAAGATTGGTAAAAAGTGCCTTGTTCAGAAAGAAACTATCTAAAAGCCCTAGAACAATATTCACTAGTAGAATTGCAGTGAAAAGTATGAATAAAAGGCCCAAACCAGAATCATTGTTGTAGAGTTACGATATATCGCAAAAAACTAATCACGATTAGACATAGAGAAAAGTCGTGTGAATTAGAAATAATTATCAATGAAATTCACATAGATTTATGCTCGTTTTTAGAGATAATAGGTGTAGGTCCTCACACACCTGAATGAACTAAATCGAAAGGACAAGAAGACAGAGATTCACTAGAATTATAAGAAAATTGTAGTTGCTTGCCCAGTTTACAACACTGATAAAACACGGTCGTATCAACATTAACACGTCCAAGAGCAGCCTGATGAACTAATGAAGAAAGACGAGCCCACATAAGTGACCTAAACGGTGATGCCACCGCGCAAAAGTTCCAGAGGTGGTAGCAGCACTGGCGGTGGAGGTAGACGTAGAGATGATAGTGGCAACCGAAGTGGATGGAAGGTGAAGGCGATTAAGGATGTAGAGACCCTGACGATCCCTACGGTGTCAGCCAGTCTCAAGTACTGTCCATGTCTATCGGTCCTGGGCAAAACAGGAGTGAAAATCAAAACCAATCCTACAACCAAGATTAGTCAGCTGACCCACCGAGAACATGGAAGACAGTTGAAACAGAAAAGTCAGTGGACAAAAGAATCACCTGATAGCTGACAGACAGAGGAGTACCATCAGCTGTCTGAACACAGATATGAAAAATAAAAGATCCTATTAAGTGAGAGATGTGGAGTCCGGTATCATGTGGAAAGAGGCAACAGAATCTAGAACCCAAGAGGTACCTGGAGGAGATGTCTGGGTTAGACTAGCAAAACCTGCTGAGCTATGAGAGAGCTAATGAAGAAGAGCCTAACAGAGCAGCTGAACAGAGTCATCTCGTTGAGAACCTAACGTGCTGATCTGTCCTCCTGTAGAGGAAGGGCCTCCCTACCCCCTTAGATCGTCCACCCTCACACACTTTGTTCCGATTTTTTTGTGCTGCACAACTCTGGTAGTCATGCCTGAAGTTCTTACAAAAGTTGCATTGAACCCTAGTTGGTGCGAAAACAGGCATCTAGGCAAAAACTGCAGTCGAAGAAGAAGGAGCAACAAGCACAGCCGAAACAGATTGTGCTGCAAAGACCCGGCGAAGCTCCTCAGCACGAAGTGTAGAAAGAGCTTCGGCGGCAAGCGGTTGAGGCAAGCAACTCAGCAGTTCAGCCCTGACAAGCTCAAACTCTAGGCAAAGATAACAGACGAAGTCGTAAAGACGAAAGCAATCACGATTCGCCTTCTGCACTTTATAATTCTCTTGGCAAAGTGGAGATTCTTGCTCATCTAGCTGGTGCCAAAGACTGACTAGGGCTCGGAAGAAGTCGTTGACGAAAGAGTCCTCCTAGCGAAGCATCTCGAACTAACGCTGAAGAGAAAAGAACCGAGCATCACCGCTCTGTTGGTATTGCTCATGCAAGTACTTCCAGATCTGACGAATGGAACATTGACCAATAATATCTGGCTAGATGGAATCGTCGACGCTGACCAACATGATAGCTCGAACACGGGCCTCATCATCACACTAGCACTCAAAAGCATCTATAGCTTACTGAAAAGCCTCATCATCAGTAGCAGCAACAACCTCTATCTCCTTTTTGGCGGGCTCATCTTGTTTAGGAGATACAGAAGCAGGCTGCCTGGGAGGAGGTTGAACCAGCGATAGCAGACAAGGTCGAGCACTAGTGATATGTCCCCAGAGGCGAAGACCATCGAGCGTGATCTTCATGAGTGAAGACCACAACATGTAGTTTATCCCATGGAGCTTTGCTCCTGAGAATGGGATCACAGCTGATGAAATATAAGCCATCGGTAGGTGGTGCTAGACGACATGGTGACCAAAGCAACAAAGTCTAATAGGCGATGCTAGACAACGTGGCGGCTAGATCGGCGTGAAGAAGGACATGATCTTTTCTCTTTCTTTCTTTCTTTCTTTCTTTTTTTGATTTTTTATGAAACACACTCAGTAAAGAAACCGAAGCTGCATGAAGACGGTTGGTCCTGAAGGCGGCGGCGATCGGCGACGGCTGGAGGTGACGGCCAGCAATGATTTAGAGATGGCACCCTCTCCTTCGACTCCGGTGCAGGTGACTGACGGCATCGAGAGCCCCACAGTGCGGGAGGCCGGGCCTGGCGGCGTGGGCAGTCAAGCCTAGGGACGGGTGGCGGGCAGCCGAGCCTGGTGATGCAGGCGATCAGGCAATCGATGAGGCAACGGTGCGGATCCGTACGGGGGTGACCGAGGCGGCGGCAGCGGCAGGATGGCAGTGGATAGAGCTAGGTTAGTGTCCTAGCTCTGATACCATATTATGAATATTGTGTGTATATTCACGAGTCCTAATAGACAGTATATAGAGAGTACAATGTGATATTACAAAGGAATATACCATATACATATAAGGAAATATAAAGGCATATAAAAAAATACATATATGGAAGTCCTATTCTAACATATGGTATATGAAACAACTCTGGCATTTCAGATCAAGGACATACAGGAAGAGAACAGTAGAATTACAACTGGACCAGGTTTACTGTATCTACGGACTTCTGCTCCTACCTGTACCTTCGACACAGTTGCAGCCATGTGAACTAGGTTTTCCGACATCATCATTTTTACCTAGTAAACCGGTAGCCATCGAAACAAATCATATGCTCTCACCAGCTAGTACACTGCTGAAGATACTATGGGCCAGGGCAAATACCATAATTTCAATCATCAATCAAGCTAAGCGAGACAAGCCGAAGGAGAAAAACATGTTCTTCAAAACTTCCATACAAGTAGCAACCTAGTCCCGAGGTCCCTATTGCTCCCTTCTATTTGTTTTCTCCCTCCCTCTTTCTCCTGCTCTATTTCTACGCTTCTCCTGTTTTTCACATCTTGTATCCATAAGCGTTGAAGATGGACATTGAATCAGTGAGGTGTGCATGCTGTGGCCTGAAAGAGGACTGCACCCAGGAGTACATAAAGAATGTCAAGGCCAACTTTGGAGGGAGATGGCTCTGTGGATTGTGCTCAGAGGCCGTTGGGGATGAGCTCGGTGGAGACAGAAGAGGCAAGGATGGTATCGAAGAGGCTATCAAAGCGCACATGGCGTTCTGCAGGATGGCAATGTCCAGCCCGGCGGTCCGGGTGGCCGACGGCATGAGGGAGATGCTCAGGAGGAGGTCGAGCGATAAGGTGAGGCCTGCAACACCATCAAAAGCACACCCACTCTAACTAGGTGGCAAGCTTTCGAAGTGAGGAACACCAACCATGCATGATGCTTTTAGCCACCTTTGGGTGCTACTGATGTGTGTGTCTCTCAATCTACTGAATAGTTAATCTCCTAGAGATTTACTTTTGATATTCCTCGGCAACATGTCAAGTGTAAATACGATTCGATCTTATTAATATGAAGTTTCAATACCACTATTTGTGCATGAATGTATGCAAGCTTCGTTCACAGGAGAAAGATCTAACTGCTTTTCTGTTTCCCTTTTTCTTTTTTATGAGGACACTATGTCTTGTTCTGCATTTCTTTGACTTTAAGTCTAGAATACTTATTTGGTGGCTTGTTTCTCACCCTCAATTGATTCCATTGATTTATAGTGAAAAACCAACTCATGATGTAGAGAGAGTGAACAGTTACTCTACCTATTTTCCTTTGCAGTTTCTGTTCAATGTTTATCTTTCTTAACATATCAACTAGACAATTTTGCATAGAACTTGACCTAACTGTCACTGTGCTACTCTTCATATAACCCTGGAGCACTCCAGAGAAAATTGTCTATAGCCAACAGGTACAAACAGACTAAAAACATGATAAATAAGGAAACTACTCTACCATTCCAGGTTTGCAATATGCCAATGACAGGGACTGACAGTTTTTGAAAACGTGGTATCACCCCTAGTGTGTGAAAGCTGTATGAGCATGTTTCTTCGAGACAAAGATACAACTCACAGCATGAACTCATCTGATATTAAAATATCCTTGGTAATCAGGCAACAGTATGTATTACAGCAAAAATACCGAGCTGTGGGCAAACATGAAAGAATGAGCTTGGTTATAAGGTATTTCAAAACATTACTAGCAAGAAAGCATCGTCTTTTACTAAAAAAATAACACAAGAAGGCACAGATAAGTGATGGATTTGTACTTTTGTATCAAACATGGAAAGACAGTGGCACCAAATCAGAGAGGGAAATGCTTGATTGATGGTTGAAGGTATTCTCAGATAATGCAAACTTGGCACTATAAGCTAAAATTAAAATGGATGAAAACCAAGAATTTGCAGCCAGCAGGGGATGTAGACACTACTCAAAATTCAAAAACCTAATACTGCTGAAACTAACAAAAAAAACACATTCAAGCAAGAAGTCTACTCCTGACCTTCTTATGCTGACATTTTCTACTGTAGCTAGAACAATCCTTCTCCTGAATCCAAAGTTATTGTTATTATGATTTGCATGGTAAACACTAAAACACAGAAATACATCTGTATGTGAATAATTATGAAGCCCATGCACAAATATATAATTCTCAATCAACATAAGTAAAAGCAACATTTTTATAAATAAGAACCTTAAGACAGTTAGTGAACTTACTTAGCTCATCTAATGATATGCTAGCAGCACTCTCCCCAGATTTAACCAGTCGAATCTTGCCTGTACATTGAATAATTTTTCGTAAGCTTTTGCACAATGGGGGTGCACAATTAAATAGTACAAACAGAAAATATCATTGAAATAAAAATGCAGTATAATTAAAGAAAGCAGAATGGAGCAGCTGTGTTCAGTTGGGTATTACAGAGTAAAAAGATTTTTAGAAAATAAAATAAGAGCCATTGAGTTACCTATGAAAACTATTCTGACATAATTTATTCTCACTATGAATTATTACTACAGTGAAATCGAATTATCATTACATTTTTAGTTGAATTTTGGATCAACATACCATCACGTCGAACACAAATCTCTGGTATATTTCTGACTTGATAATTAATGCTGTCATTGTAGACCCTGGTTTCGATATCACCTTCAACATATACTGCAGAACTGAAATAATGCAAGAATGAAGGTAGCATTATCCACAGTAAAAATAAAATTCAAGCTACATCACTGGCTAAGGTTATATAGTAATATGGAGAGAAAATGACAAAGTCTTCTTATTTAAACCACATACTTCTTCACCAACTTCTGAACAGCATAAACACCTAGCTGCTCGTTATGAACAGCTATTCGATGCCACTGAGCTGGCTTCAGCAAATTCTCAGCCACTACTACCCTCTGGTCAAACATGCCACCAGTTTCAACAGTAAATACAGTTACTGTACAAACAATATGGATTGGATTGGAGAGACAGAAAGATTTGGATTAGATTGATTGCTCACAACAAGAAAATGATCCCCTAGAACAAAACGATAGAACAACAATCCAACCAACCTAGGTCTTCCCTACCAACAAAAGAAGAAATCAATCCAAGCAAAACCCGGATGGGATGGATCTCCACTCCACGCCAGTCCAGTAGCACAGAGGAGGAGAGCGATGACGCCTCCTACGAGAGGAGAATTCCTTCACTTCGAGGTGGCAGGAGTGCCTCTCTCTCGGTGGATGGAGGCCAGGCGGCGCACGTCTTCAGCCGAAAGGGAGGGTTCGATAGTGTTGGCATGACCGTGACTCATCCCAGGGGAAGAGGAAAAAAGGAAGAGCCCCGAAGGGGGTATTTTTATTTTTTATTTTTTGAAGGAAGGATATGTTTATATCTAGATGTACATAGATGGCAAAAAAAAAACTTGCCAGGTTATTTTTACGATTTTATAATTAGAGGTTTAGCTTGTGTGTTAATTGTGTTTAATTAGTTTTAATACATCATTAATTTCTTAACAATGTACGGTATTATTATTTTGTTATTTTACCGATTGTTGTTTTGACATAAAAGATAATATGTATTGTGCCATACTAATAAATATTCTCTGCCCTTACAAAAAATAATATTATCTTCGACCCACATGCACTCAACAAGTTTCTCGGAAATTGAAAGAGATATTTTATTCCTAAGAATGCTCTAAAGCATCCAACTAAAGTATTTGATCTAGTGGTTATAAGAATTTATATACTCCCTTCAGTATATAAAAAATAAATCATCATTTAACTTACAAGGCATACGTAAGGAGCATTAATAATTTTTCATATGTCAATGCAGAGAATAAATGGAGAGAATTATGTCAGAGTTAATATCTATTTAAGAAAAAATACACTACGTTAAATTGTAATAGTTTCAAAATGCAACTTTTGACGTTAGTTTTTATAAGAAAACATAAGTATAGATTTTTTAAAAAAAAATACTGTAACAAACCCCTACCCATAAATTTCTATATCCGTCACCGAGCCTTGTGCTGGGACTATACTAACCTAATACCAAATGCCCACCAGAGATAACCGCAAACACTTGAATGGCATGTGGAAACTAAATTTTGCACGGAGGAAGCATGCAAACGATCAAATGGCATAGCTAAGCTGTTGAGACATTTGAACAAACACCTCGCGTGCATGACGCGCTGGCCAGCCAGACGCGCTGCGTCCCCGACCCGCCGTTGCTTGTTAAGATGGTAAAAAAAGAAATTGGACAAGATAAACACCCCTTCTTCGATCACATTGAAACAAAACATGTAACATCGCGAGTGGAAACAAGTTTGAGATGATACAAGTTGGTAAAAAAAAGGTAGAAATGGATGTCGAGTTTGAGAGAATACGGTTGTGGGAGAGCGGTGGCAGAGGAAAAGCGGTAATGGCGGCCGGAGTGGAATTCCCAGGAGAGACAGAGGGCAGCGGGCTTGGGCTGGCTGCAGGTAGATTCAGCTCTGCTCAAACGAGCCTCCTTATTGTGACATGCCTCAATTTTTTCTTTTCAACGAGCGCACACGACATTTTGTGAGACAGGGGAACACATTTGCTTTCTCCGTGCATTTTCCTTGTATCCGTCCTATAAAAAGAGAGAGAACTCATATTATATCACTCCAAATATTGTTATACCTTAAGATGTCACCCTAAAGATTGTTTTCCATATTGCCACTCTAAAAAGTTAAAGTTTTAGATCCACACAATGCATTACCTCTCATGTCTTACATTTTCCTTCATTTTGCAGCATTTGATCCATACAAAAAAGTCTATTATACCCTCAGATCGATATATATGATCACGTGACTTAGCCGAAAGAAAGTGAGAAAAGAACTTTAGTTCATTTAATCACAGAACCAACTCAACAAGCATGCTCTGCGACGCCCTCCGCTGTTGACATCTGGGCCGCTGCCACAACACACTTGTAAAGTTGCAGTGGTGAGGGCATAAGAAGCTCTGAGCCCTTGTGTGTCCAATGTTGATGGATGTTTCGCATATCATACTAATTGACCTAAAGGCAAAATGAATTTTTTGTATAAGGCAAATGCTGCAAAATGAAAAAAAAGACAAGAAATGAGAGGTAATGGTATTATATGAATATAAAACGCTGTAGGGTGGCCTAATATGAAGACAATATTTCAAATGGTATAGTAAATTATCCCTAAAAAAGAAAGCACATGATGGTATAGTGCGACAGACAACTATCATCGTTCACGCTGAAGAGAGAACGGGAGGGGGGAAAGAATAAAGCAAGAAAGGGAGCAGACGTGGATAAAAAACAAGCCTTTGCGCAAGCAAATCACTGTGCAATCACACATTCTGAATAGCAGCGAAGGGCATCTACGACATGGCCAACTCTGCCTCTGCCCCATACCAAGGGAGAATCAATCCCTGAGGACAGGTCGCCGCCGACGTGTCGACGACGCCTTCCTCCAGAATGGCAGCGATCGTGCTCATGGAAGGCCTCCGTGACGGCTTGGGGTCAATGGAGAGGTCCACCACGTTGCACAGATTATATGATGGACAGGTTCTCATGGTTCACATTCTGCTGCTTGGGGTCAATCGCCAATCCGCAAAGCGTGCACTGTCCTAGAGTCTCAAGCCCATCATACTCCGTTACGCCGGAGGTGGATACGGCGTCGCCGTCCCGCCGCCGCCATCTCATCTCGCCTGCGACCTCCTAGTAGCCACCCAACTACTTTGTTCTCAGTTCTCGCATCATTGTTGGAAAAAGAACATGTAAGATCGTATACTTTTTCGTGATTCCCGTGAGGATGGGGTACATTTATCCCGAAACTCACTCTTTCATGTGGTTTCTCGGATTGTTTTTTTTCCTGTGATCAATATGTATCAGCTTATCCTTACAAACAATGCCTCTTAAAAAGCAAACCAATGTAACCGACGCATCTAATGTTTCGGCAAGAGTGATCAATAGAGAACTCATCGTTCGGCACATCAGGCCAACAGGTTCGCGGTATCTCAGTTATAGAACAGCAGCTAAATAGACTAGCATCTTCAAGAAGCATCAGTGTCCTCTGTCGATTTCTTGTACTCAGGCTTGAGCTCATGCGTCCCCTGGTTCGGTCCTCGTTTGTTATACACACACAGATCGTTCAGTATCTCCTTCAGGAATTGCTGCATAAAGCCAAGCACAAGCAATCCCTAAGTCACCACTGAGAGAACAACAAATAGAATACCTGTAGTCGAAAGTTATTTGTCTTGGCAGGTGCTTTTTCCTACTAACAATATTAGGAGTAAGTCCAGAAAATACCTCGGGCTGGTCAGTTTCTTGCACTAGGGCCTTTAGTGCCCAATTGGGCTGCCTTTCAAAAAGCTTGAATATAATATTTTCCAATTCCCTGCGATCCCTACGTGTTCTTTTGACATCAGATGGTTTGGTTGGTGTTTGCTTCTTCTTCTCCTGACAAGAACAAAATTGAATGTCACGAGAAGTTATCACTGATAGCTCACGATGAAGAGACTGGCAGCATGATCAACAATGTGACGAAGGTCTAAAAAGGAGACAAAAACTTCAACACTGAAAATGTTTATAAGAAATAAGCATATAGGTAACACGAAAACGGATATATGTTCTATATAACTTCAACATTGCGATCCCTAAGATAGAACCATACAAATTAGAAATACACTGCATCACATATTAAACCACCTAGACATATGAACAAATGTCGATCTCTATCATTAAGGACAACAGCACAATGGATAATCCTATGCTGTCATATTGGAAGAGAAAACTACCTTTGAACCAGAAGGTACCAGACCAACCATGCCAGGCATTGGTCTCATGCTCATTCCGTGGTCATTGTCAAGTACCTACAAGTAGTGAACACAAGGGTAAATTATAAATTTATAATACTTTAAAGTCACAAAGTAAGGTAAAATAGCCATTGAAGCACTCCACCTGCACTTTTCTAGTTTTAACCATGGACTTTTGTGTTCTTTCACGGCATAACTTTGCGTAATTCACCAAATTATCACTGTGAGGCTCCATGTCAAATTTATGCTCCACTTTTCCTTCACATGAAAGTTTCCCTGCAACAAACAGAGGTTATGCTTCAGTGATGGGTGCTATTGGAAATACCCCAAAATTCTTTAGAAACCAAAAACCACAGAGTTACTGATAAGTGGGAACTATTCAACTGGTTACAGGAAGTAACCTGCCCGTGACCTGCTACCAGTGGTAGCCCACCTCAAGTCAGCTGTTTAGGGTTTTAAAAAGATTAACAATTAAATCAACCTCGAAACCTTTGGCTTTAGAGTTTAGACAGAGAAATTTATGACAGTACTTTTCCTATTTCTTTGAAATAACTTTGTCAAAGGACGTGTCTATATGCACAACAGAATGTGTCTATATGCACAACTTACACGAAAGTTGCTTAGGATCAACGATAATACCCTAGTACCCAAAATAAATACAAACCATGAATCAAACAGTTTAGGAAATAATAGAATTGGCCATAAATACAATAACCACCTAGCCACCTACTATTTTTCAAACCCTGCTTCCAAGTATGAAGCATGCACTCAAAACCTCTGGGCAAGCCCCAAATGTAGGAGCAGTAAATGTCTAACAGTTTAAGATATTCAGGCCAGATGCAATAGACCAAGATGGTTAGATATATCAAGAAAAAGATAGTATGTTTTATGCTCGCACAAGGACTCATTAGGCAAACAGGGTGACGAAAGTATGAAGATGGCACATGTAATATCATTACAATTCAACAGATAGCCCACGGTGTGCAATCGAAACCCATGGTGACAAATTAAATCATTTAGGTCAGAAAATTAATAATGGCACAAGTAACTGCATTAATTAATTTCTCATGAATATGGTGCCAAAAGTTTGGGAATTGAACCATTCCTAGATATTAATGAATTCCTATAAAATATTCCACAACAACAAAGTATAGATAAAATGTTTGAAGAGTCTACCTCAAGCTCTCTTGTAAAAAAAAATGTGCAACATGTGTGCAATATTGGACATGTGTAGCATACTCTTATAGTTCGGTATATTTGACTGTTTCGACAAGCTTATTATTTCACCACAATCAGATCATTGTGTTAAACTAAGAAGTATATAGGTAGAACCAAGCGTTAATGGATCTCTGACATACAGGAACAAATCCAAATCATGTCCGTTAGGACAGCAAAAAACACAGAGATAAGAGAGGTGTACATAAGAGAACTACAAAGCTAACAAGCTGGGAATTTGGTTCCTACCTTGGTTAGCCTCAGAGAAAACACACATGGGTACAAAATCCTTGAACATATTCAAGGAGTAACTCTTTGGTGTATTGCCAGTGTTAGTTTGAGCCATCTCCATCTTGAACTGTCATTCCAATAACATCATGTAAGAATGATAGGTACCACAAGCAGGAAACACTGAGTACCAAACATACATAGAATGAGCAACAATCATAACACTTAGGACAGAGCAGTATGACATCCAGCTGTACAAATTAAACCTGTGAGCCTTTTTAACACAGCCAATTCAATCTGCATAGGGTTTGTATGCTCTTCATAGTGTGTGCGGAGTATAGCATTTCAATCAATCAAACAATTAACTCGAAAAGTATTTTCTCTTGCTTGAAAATCACCCGTCCAATCAATCAATTCTACCATCAGACTACGGTCGATCACTCTTCTTCATCCTAAACCATGTTGCTGTTCAACCAGTCTCTCCCAAGCTTATCCGTGGACTCAAACCTACCACAGAATTAACAAAAGAGAGAGAGAGACATTTTTCTGTGCACAATTCTCTCCGAACCTAGTGCATCCGAGTAAACACCTAATGCAAATGCAGGCACGCAGTTTGTTCGAGCATACTGCACCACGCTCATCAGCTAACTGCACCGCCATCCGAACCAATCCGTTGGGTCAAATGCGCAGCAATCCGATGCACGGGGGAGGAGGGAACAGTGGGGCAGGGCGAGAGGGGGAGCGGGGGCTTGCCTGGAGAGAGGGCTCGTCGGAGCTGAGGGGGTCGAGGGAGAGTACGACCTTGGCGACGACGGGGTTTGGGTTGGCGTCGGCGGAGGATGACGCGGCGGCGGCGGCCTGCCAGGCGAGTGAGACGACGGGGGGGCACTTCATGAGCCAGACGGAGCGGTCGGCCCGCGCCGTCTCCAGGTACTTGGCCTCCTCGCCCATCCCGCCGCCGCGGGTGACTTCGCGATTTCGGTTGGGAACCTGGGATCGGTGGCGGCGCTAGGGCTCCTGGAGCGGCGAGCGATCTGACGCGGCGGAAGACGAAAAGAGGGGGGCACGTGCGGATGCCGTCGACGCGAAACGACTAGGAAGTCGGAACGAGTCGGAGGAGCGGAGATAGAGGTGTCCAAACGGGCCGCACCGTGGCCCGCTACTGTTGGCCCGACCCACGACGGCGCGATACGGAGGCTAAGCGGGCGGGCCGGACAAGACGACGGATCGGGCCGGGCCAAGACGGCGGACCGGGTCGTTCTGGCCGGCGGCCAGGCGACGGCGGGCCGTGTTTGGCTTAAGACGCAAGACGGCCCTACCGGCTCTAACAAGGCCGGCTTGGCCAAGACGCCCGATCCGTTTAATTCGAAAAAATAGTCGTTTTGACCATTGGAGGAAAAAATTCGGAAAAATAGCAAAAATTCAAAAAATCAAATTTTTCCTATAAATAGAGGCAATGGCCTCCATTTTCCACACCTCAAACCTCACTCTTATCTCTCGGTTTAGTGTGAAAAATCCAAAAGTGTTTGCATAAATTTGGTGAAAATTCGGGCAAAATTAGAAAATTCAAAAATCTTGAAAGATTTTGTAGGAGCAAAGGAGGTAGTAGTGTTGTCTTATTTTAATTCTTGGTATTATTTGTTGGTTTAATAGTAAGTTAATCGTTCTTTCATATTTCAATTTGCAGTTGATTTAATGGAGAACTACGATTTTGAACTCTCCAAATTCAGCCTCTCGGCGGAGGATATGCAACCGTTTCAGCAAGTGTATCCATCCGCGGAGGACATACAAGAAACTGGAGAGGCCCCAGTGGCGCAGGGTCCTCCAATCGATCCATCTTCTGCTGGCTCAACAAGTGCGTCGACAACCCAAAGCACGGGTGCAAAAAGAACAAGAGCCAGTACATCAGTAGTTTGGAATGATTTCGACAAGAAGTTCAAGACCGACGATGATGGGAATTCGGTGAGGTATGCTGTTTGTAAAATTTGTGGTAATGAATTGACTGCAAAATCTTCAGGTGGGACGGGTCACCTACAACGACATGCGGCAAGCTGCAAAAAAAGGCAAGGAATACAAATGCGTCAGACACAGCTGCAATACAACCCCGACTGACTCGATGACGTGCGTGGGAGTACAACCCAGAGGTAGCTCGGGAATCTCTTTGTAGATTGATTGCTTCTCAAGATTTACCTTTAAATTTTGGTGAGTCAGATGCTTTTGAAAATATATTAGAAATGCTCATAACCCTCGATTTAGTTACGTATCTAGCAAACAACAACTAGAAATTTAATTAAATATTATAACAATTGTCGTGAAAAATTGAAAAAAATGCTTCATACATGTACATTCTCTATCGCTTTGACATCCGACATATGGAGTGGTAGGGCTAGAGAAGATTATATTAGTGTTGTTGCTCATTATGTTAATGATGACTGGATAATAGAAAAAAGAATTATATGATTTAAATTAATTAATGTTTCACATAATGCTGAAAATATTGCAGAAAGTATTATTAGAGTTGTAGAAGATTTTGGCCTCACGGATAAGATTTTTTCTATAACTTTAGATAATGCAGCTGCAAACACTAGAGCTATGGAAATTCTTACTCCTTTGTTTAATTCTTATGCACAATCTTTTTTACTACATCAACGTTGTGCTTGTCATATTATTAATCTTATTGTTAAATCTGGTTTAAAAAGATTAAATGCTTGTATTGATTCTTTTAGAGATGCAATTTCATTTATTAATTGTTCTAACCAACGAATAGCTGCATATAAGAGTTTTTGCGTAGCAATGAACGTTCGTCCTAGAAAATTTGGTTTAGACATGCCTGTTAGATGGAACTCTACTTACCTTATGCTTAAACATATATTGCCATATAAGAGTACATTATCTGTATTTCTTCACATCCAAAGTCATCAATCTCGTAGCTCCTCCAGTAGAACCCAAGTTAGAGACCCTGAACTTACTGAGGACGATTGGGTTGTTGGTCAAAAAATATTTTCCGTTCTAGAACTTTTTCATAAAGCTACACTTTGTCTTTCTGGAGTATACTACCCTACATCTCCTCTAATTGTTCATAACATTCTTGAAATTGCCACTCACCTAAAAGCTTTTGAAAATGATCCTATACTACGGGATGTCAGAGTTGCCATGAAAACTAAGTTTTTAAAATATTGGAAGGAAATTCCTATTTTATATGCATTCGCCTTTATTTTGGATCCTAGGGCCAAACTTCAAGGATTTATAAATGTTTTACAACTTTTAAGTGATGCTACCGGTTTAGACTACTGTACATACTATACTACTGTTAAGGATAAATTATATGAGGTATATGATAAATAAGAAAATAAGTTTGGGTTTGTGCGTTTGGAAAGACCCCCCGTAGTCCCTAGCACCTCTAGGGGGACTATGCAATGGGGCAAGATTTTTGGTTCTTCGTCTAGGGATTCTCGTGCAGGTGCAGGTACACAACAATCAGGAGGAAGACGGCAAAGCACTAGAGACCTATCAAGCTATCTCAACAGTGATAGCGTGAGCTTCGAGCAGGAGTTGAACATCCTTTCATGGTGGCAAACCCAGAAGGTATCATATCCAGTGCTATCCATATTAGCACGGGATGTGTTGACTGTTCCTGTCTCTACAGTCTCCTCGGAGTCAGCATTCAGTCTTTCCGGAAGAATAATCAAGGAGCGACGAACAAGTCTCTCCAACGAGATGGTCGAAATACTTCTAACCGTCAAAGACTAGGAACAAGCTGAATCAAGACTCTAACATACTGCAGATAATAAAGATTTAGAAGAATCTTTTGAGAATTTGTATTTAGATAGCAATGAATAGAATTTTCAATATTTTCTTCACATTGGGCCACTAATGAGCTTTATAGGCTGTACTCTTTTTTCTTTACCAAGGTTTTCTCAAATTGAGTTTTTCTTTGGTAAAGTTTTTAATGAGGCAGCCATCCTATGTAATTTAATAAATTAATAAAGCTCATTATGTCATTGCAAATATTTATTTTTATAATTAACAATGTCTACATTTTTATATATATATTCTGATTTTTTTTCTGATTTTTATATATTTTTTACAATTTTTCTTATTTTTTACAATTTTTCTTATTTTTTCTTTTTGGGCTAAGCGTTAAAGGCGGTAAGCAAGACGTCTGCTTAGCCTTAATCGTGCTCGGCCAAGACAAGACGCCAACGGCCGTGCTCAGGATCGCATGCGCGCGACACGGTGCCAAGACGCAAGACGGCCTGCTTATTACACGGCCTTAACGGCCGTGCCTAAACAGCCGTCGTGCCGAGCCTGCCCGTCTTCGTGCTTGGCCCAAGACTACCAATGGACACCTCTAAGCGGAGACCTCTTTGTGGGCCCCACCTATCAGGTTTAAGAAGGCCTGTGCCTTAGGCTCCACTTGTCAGCCAATGGAATCCTCTCGTCATTTTGGCTTTTTTTTTGGCCTTTTGGCTTCAGCTTCTTTGGAAATGAAACAAATGGGACGGCTTCTCGAATCCGCTTCTTCATATAGTTTACTGAACCTAAAACCGAGTATACCTTCTGTCATCATCTTGAAAAAAACAGCAAAAACCATCCATACATACAAAAGCGATCAGATACACAAGGCTGAAAGCCTCCTCCCGTCACCAGCTCGGCTAGTGAAACAACCCCAAAATTCAAATGGAGTTGGAATTTCTTTGAAACTCGAATTCCTTTAGTTCCTAGCCCTAACCAGAACATCCTTCACCCATTTGTGCCTCCTTTCCCCTGCCATACCATCCCCATCATCCATCTGTGTGCAACTCAGTCAGATGGTACCATGACAACAGCCGCAAGGCTCAATCAACTGTCACCTCCCCAATTCAGCCGTCGTATGCCTCACCTACATAACCCTGACAACTCCTTAATAGCCTTAGACGGCTGCCGGACACCACAAACCTCAAATTCCCCGCCACCGCCTTTCCTCGTCACTTAGTCGACAGACTGCCATAAGCCAACTACCCTCAACACTCGACTACGACCACTCGAATGCTCCGACTACTACAGACGAGTACTCGGACACATGACTTTCGACCACAGCCACCCACGACCACTACAGTTTACGACTACATCCACTAATGACTACCACACGAGTACTCGACTGCCACGAGTACTTGAACACACACTTCTAAACTACTTACATGTCAAGATTATTACCAACAGCCAGAAGCCGCTTTTCTTCGCCCAACACTCCTCCATCCTCGGCTCGGGCTCTGCCGCCGCCACTGTCCTCGTCGACCTCCTCACCTCCGCCGTGGCAATGCTGCCGCGTGGTGACCGTCAGCGGCGAGGAGGAGGAGGTGGTGGCGGCAGTCCGGAGGAAGGTGGATGAGGGTGTACATGTGGTGCTAGGGTGGGACGTGTTTGTGTTGTGGGTGTGAGCGGGCTTCGACACAGCGTTCGCCTTAGGGATCGTGCTCATGCTCGACCGGTTCACCAGCGACGAGGCCGACGGTGGCCTCGGTGAGGACCTCCTTGAGGCCACCTCGCCGGTGTAAGCTTGCGGTGGATCGCGTGGCTCTTGGATTGTTCCTTTCTTAGTTTGGGCATGCACAATTATTGGATACTACCTGGTGATCTTGTACACTTTTGGCATATTTTCTTGCTAAGTTTGGATCTTTTACCTTGTGAATTGAGCTTGTAGCTTTGAGCGTAATATGAAGTTAATTTTGATTAGTACTTTACTTTTCGCAATTTGTATCATCTCGTAGCACAATTTTGGTGATCTACCTTAAATACCTCCATAAAAATGTTCATTCTGGAGTTAGCCAACATGGTGGTGACTGGAAACTGCATGTATGGCAGCAAAGTGAAGCTGGATCTTCCATAGTGAGAAAATGGGTGTCGGACTACGGGTTAGCAAACCCAAATCCTCTATGATTCCACCATACTATTTCATGTATTAGTAGATAGTATTCATAGACGCATTACTATATACCAAAAAATATATCATGTAGAGGCGTAAATAATACAGTAATAACTTACTCATAGGTTGATCTGGTCGAAATCAATCAAATGCAGCAACGGAAACTTTACACAGGTGGGACCCTTAGGACTTGCCCACAAGCAGTCAACTGGGGTTCGCGACCTAGTCCTTGGCCTCATCGACCTCCAGCTTTATCAACTCCTTCAACGCACAGCAGGACTTGTCCTTGTTTTCCTTCCTGATGGTAATTAAGCAAGAATGAGTACCACGGTACTCAGCAAACCATCACACAAGATACAATAATAATAGATGCAAAGCTATCAAGGGAGTTTTGGGGTTCTTTTAGTTGCTAAAAACATTGTTTTGAAAGTGCAGTAAATAAAAAAGCTCTTGAGACTTAGCAATTTTAACTAAAACTGATTTTCTAAAGTTGATACGATAATGCAATATTAATTATAGCCCAAGTTACATCCACCTTTTACAGTGCATGGTCATCTCCCCCAAATACTAGTTTTCACTACTGGAGTATAGTTCCCTCCAGGAAAAATCAAAGGCGGGGTTACCTCAGCTCGACGAGTTTTCATCCCACCCATAAAGATTTTTGAAATAGAACTAACTCGAGAAAGTTCCCATGTCTGCCCTTAACAGTGGACACAGTTGTTCGAATAGTTTATACTCTACAGAGACTGTGCATCTTTACCCACAAGAGATAATCAACTCGACGGGCCTACGAGATTCCTTGGTCGTGCAGATCAAGAGATCGTCACGAGGCCTTTACAATACCTCGCCCCCTAGTATCTCATCCATATGGGATGCTCCCACACATAGTAGGTCTCATAAGTTGTGTGGGAGTTCCACCATAGATTAGCACGTCAGACTCCACTTTCCACAATGCTAAACCCTGTCAAAGTTCACATTTACTTGATGTCCCATTCAAATCGGATTTTTATTATCCTCCTGCACCGATCTTCCATGAGATGACTTAGAGGGTCTAGTAAATTAGCCAGCCAAACCTACACTTTGCCAGTTTGTGGTAGTACTGTTTTACATGAAGAGGTCATCACATGATTAAGTTTTTAATTTGTCTGGGTGATTCATACCACAAACCACAATTTCTCGTGCGACATCAGCACCAACCTCTCTTTCCATCTGCCCAAATAGGTATAGCAGATTTTTAGGGTTTTTGAGAAGCATAAATCCAGTTGTCACAAATTATCAGTCACTTACATCCCGTGACTGTCCTAAAATAAGTTTTCATGTTTAAAGATTGATGATCAGCGCAACCTAATGCCCTGGACTTGACAAGACTAACATGGCATTTAATATGACTTATAGCTAGTAAAGTTATCATTATCATCTAGGGTGACAAGGATCAGGTGATTCAAGTATCAAGGATGGTATATTAGAATTATTACAACATTAAATAGGCATGTAGCTATCTTAAGATTTGACATATATTTGCATAGTAAATTATGCATGCAACTTGATAATTTTAAAGGAACATAATTTTGCATAAAGTATAGGATCAATATGATCAAAGTGATAACTTGCCTTGCTTGGTTTACCATGGCCTTGATCTAGTTCAAAGCCTGCTCAGTCGGTAGTCTTGAATCTTTGGGTCTTCGTCTTTTACTCGAATCTTGATCCCGTTTGAACTTGTTGCTTTTTCAATAATTCATATTCCAATACGTGGCAAACAGACGAAAGATCAAATAAATCCAAATAACTCCAAAAGTTCAAATAGATTTAATTGTGCTTGATTAAGTTCGGCTATGATTGAGGATTTGAGAGAGGATTTTGAGCGGGAGGTGTCCGGGGACGTGGGGAGGGGGAAGGGCGTTTTGAGCGGGAGGTGTCTGGGGACTTGGGTGCTTTGCGTGGGGTAGAGGGAGAGGTCGGGTGTGGCAGTGGGTTCTGGTTCAGCTTCTTACTTTTAGTTTATTTTTTGCTATTTATAAATTTTATTTTTCTTGTTTTTGATTTTTTTTGATTTTTTTGTCGGTTCTTTTTTGTATTTATTTGCATTATTTGTAATGAGCTAATCTGTTTTTTATTTTCATTTTTTTTAAATTTAGTTACGCCAAATAAGCCATCATCAGCTACAATATAATTTTAGCTAACTACAGTACAATTTTAGCATAAGTCAGCTTATTTCAGCCCAACCGAGCGGCACCTAAGCTGGCGCGGCTTCCTTGTGGACGCACCCTTCCATCATCGTTTGATTTCTTGCAGATTTTTGGTATTTTTGTCCTGCTTAAGAATTTCTCAAGATTTTGTAAGAAGCAGTGTAATTTTACTTCTCAATAGTCTATCTTAGTAGATAGTAGTGTCAATTTTGGTTTTTAACAGTTTTTTTACACCCATTTAGAAAAAAAGTATTATCTAGTAGCTCTTATGAGAGATCAAACCTGAGTTAGGAGCTACAAAACTTTAGCGTTCTCCGATCAAACCTGGGTTAGGAGCTACAAAACTTTAGCGTTCCCCGCCATTAGGAATCCGTTCCGGACCATCTCAATACTAGATAGTTGTGCATGTTATTTATAGTTCTCGCTCGTATTGCCTAATGCATAAATCGCATGCGCTACAACATCTTTTTCTGCTATTACTTCCGACGCACAAGACATCTATTTTTAAGATGACATCTTTTATGGTCGTTGCATCCAGCCTAGCATAGATTTTACCAAGATTGCTAACCAAGACCATCTACCATCCATCAACTCGATGTTTTTTCTTGAGAAAAACATAGTTCTAAGACAACATTGTTGGTAAGCACATGAACACAGGAATGCTTCTACTAGCATTTTGCAGAGAAGGGAAAAACAAGCATATCTAGTTATCTACATATCAGGAAAAGAAAAAAAAAAACTCTTGAATAAAAACAGCACTGTTCGCTCACCGAGGCTTCCTTCGAGCCCGAGGGGGGAAAAATCCACCCCAAGTCGCCGTCTCCCTCCTCTGGCCTCCCCTCGCCGTCGTCGTCGTCGTCCTCCTCGATTCGAGGGACCCTGCCCGCGCTACTGCTCCAGCCTCCCCTCGCCGGCCGCGCCAACCCTAGAGCTCACGTTTGGGAGCGCCAATACCACCACGGTGGCCAGTCCTCCGCGGCGCGCTCCGGTGGGCGATGCGATCGGATGAGGTGTGGGCGGCGGCGGCGGCGCTACGTGGAGAGGAGGAGGAGGAGGACCTCGAGCTGCCCCTCGGTGGCGCTGCGCCCGCCGCTCCCACCCCTCGGAGCCGGTGATGGCCCCGACCGCGGAGCCGCCGTCGCCGCCGCGGCGCCCCCGCTCGGGCCCTCCCCCCGGGCTGAAGAACCTCGGAAACACCTGCTACCTCAACAGTGTGCTCCAGTGCCTCGCCTCCACCCCTCCCCTCGCCACCTTCTGCCTCTCCTCCCGACACTCCAATCTGTGTACGAAACCCTAGCACTCACTTTCCCCTAGTCTACTTGTTTTCGTGCAATTCGTCAGGCAGCTGATGTTGATCCGTTCGCTTGTAGGCAAGAAAGTGTTCCCGAACAGGGACAAGGAGTGCGCATTCTGCGCGCTCGAACGGCAGATCGCGCGGATGCTTCGGGCAGAAGCAGGGGCGCTGGATTCACCGGGGAAGATCATCCGCTGCATGCCGCTCTTCGCCGAGCACTTCCGGTGGGGGCGTCAGGAGGACGCGCACGAGTTCCTCCGCTACGTCATAGACGCTTGTCACACTGCTGGTCTCCGCATACGCAAGCGCCTTCATGCGGCAAGTGCCAATGGAGACTCTGGCCATGGCCAGGAGGAGGGCCGGGGGCAGGGGCTCTGTATGGTGATGAAGGAGACATTTGGCGGGGTGCTGCTCAGCCAGGTGAAGTGCCTCGTGTGCAAGGGAGAGTCGAACAAGACCGACGATATCATGGACATCAGCCTCGACCTGCACGGGACCAGTTCTGTTGGTGATGCCCTTGGCAGCTTCTTTCAGCCTGAGATATTGGAGGGTGCAAACAAGTACAGTTGTGAAAGGTATGCTTCTTTTTGCTAGTCAATTGCTGATAAATTATCTAGTTTTTCTTAGTAATGGCTTGTTTGGAATGAAGGATCCCAGAGGAAAAAAAATATAGCATTCAGACTCCGTTAGGAATTTTCACTATTTACTTGCTTGGCATGCAATAATCTTTTAAGAGAGAACGTCTATTTGCTAGATTTTGAGATGAAATATTCAGGATTCCAAATCCAGTAGGAATTTTCACTATTCATTCGTTTGGAATGTAAGAATCCCTGTCAGAAAAACGTACGGCCACTTTCCTTTTTTATGATTTCACAAGAATCTAAATATTAGTTCAAACCTCTTGGAAGTTTTCTTACGTGAGAATGGGTGATCTGATCTCTTGCCTGCCTAATCTTGCCGGGCAACCTTATTTTGTTTGGTAGATTTCCACAAACCTTCTGTTGCCAAGCAAACTCTCTCACATAAGCAAGGAAAAGCTTGCCCTATGCAGAGATCCAAATGGCTCCCTCATGTTTCATGTGGGCAACGTTTGTTTAAACATGATTTTGTCACATTGTGGTCCATCAAATGATCATTGGTAAATATTATAAAAGAATTTAAGCAATCATTAATTAATTATGCATTTCTTGAAAGCGTACAGTCATTTTACACCAAGGAAACATAACTAAACAGGGAGCCTTGCTAACCTTGCCTATATGAGGTGTTGCCTGGATGGGCCAGTTTATCCTTGCATAGAAATTCAAGGCACGCAAAAGATCCAAACATGTACTGGGAAATAGGCTCATTGCTGCACTGCACACCACTATCATTGCCTCTGCTACATGCTAACGCCACTGTGTTACATCCTTCTTGGGTACACATGAATGCCGCTGTGTGGCCTTTTCCATGCACCAGCAAGTCGCCTTGCCCTTGGTGGGTGGGTTTGGGGGGTATTGGGGAGACAAAGAGGGAAGAAAGTGAGCTCGATTTATTTGATTGGAAAGAAGGGCTAAGTGTGAGTGTGTGACATAATAAAATATGTGGAGCATTTAATATTAACTGTTTTTGTGGCCTTTATATTGCCTTTCCATGAACCAATTACAATTTTCTGTGTTTTTTATTACTCATCTCAACACCTATTTCCCCCTTCCCCCCTGTATTTCCTATTTCTGTAGTTTTGCACTTGGATCCCTATATTTTTCCTGTGTTACAAACAGGCCTTGGTGAAAAGTGAATTTTGGTATTGCAGATGCAAGAAGCTTACCTCAGCGCAGAAGCAAATGTTCATACTCAGGGCACCTATGGTGCTTGTCATACAACTCAAGGTTATTAATCTTCATTCCTGATATTTTTATTCTGCAAAGAACTTATTGTTGTTCATTTGGCTTGGTTAAGAGGTGTTGCCGATGATCCGTGTTTGTTTTTATTTTTGGGTGGCTGTCATTAAGAGGTTTGAGGGAATAAATGGTGGGAAGATCAACAGGAACATAGAATTCAAGGAGGCTCTTGTTCTTTCTGACTTCATGTATAATAAAAACCAGGTACAACATGACCTTTGAATTGATTCTCACATTGTTTGGAGTATTTGTTGGACGTTTCCCAGGCAGGCAATATTATTAGTGTGTAACTAGTCATAAAAGCAGTCTACTTCACTTGTAATAGGTTACTCATTGAGCAGTGACCACATGTTGGTTGTTTGATTGATGTAGTTCTGCTGCTACTTTGTTGTGGTTGTGCTATGACAGGGTGCCATCAATATCTAGTTAGTTCAGGAACATTGTTTGCAATTTTGTGTTAGATCAACTCTCTGAGGTTCACTGCATCAAACTTCAGAAGCATGAACATTGAATAACGCACATGATTTCTAAATAACCAATGAACTGACAAAAAGGATGAAAATAATCTGTTTTGCAATCAAGCTGATCTTTAAATATGTTTTGTTGAGTTCTGAATGTTCTGTCTGAGCTAGTGGTTAATTGGTTGAGCAAAATTGCACGGGTTAGGGCCCTTGTTTATATTGTTATTTAATCCTCAACTAGCTGAATGCCCGTGTTTGCTACGGATAAAAAATCATATTATCCTAGCACGTCGAGTCGGCATTGTTGGGATTGGCCTGCCCGGCCCACGCTGTCGGCTCTGCCTCTGCGCCCTCGACTCTGCCATGCATACGGTAGAGCTCTGTTTTTTTGTTAGAGAATTTGTAGAGTGGTGGATTTTTTTTTTGAAGATTGCTTTTTTTTTTCTGTTTTTGTTAGACATTTTTTTTAGAGATGTGCAAGGGGGAGTTAGGAGGGGCAGATGAACCACCACCACCAACTCCCGTTTTAAGTAGTAGAGATGTGTAAAAGGGCTAGATATATATCACTATGCCTAGCAATTTGAAAAGTTGTGTTCCGATACCTTTTTTTAGCGCTTGTATGTTTATCACAAAGTTTAATAGTGCCAAGTGAACTGCAGGGAAGTAACCTTTTGTCTTCTGTTTTGATATACCCAGCTCTTATCTTCTCTTTTATTTTTCCCAGCTCTTATCTTCTCTTTTATTTATCAGCTTCTTCTCCACTCCATTGAAACCAGGCTACTGATTCTGTGCTAGCCAAAAAAAAACTCAAAGAATAATGATTAATAAGAAACTCACTTTAAGGTTGCAAACTGTATATATCACAACTAAAGCATACTTGTCTGCTCGTGTGTTGATCTTATAAACTATGTATAAGTGTGGCGGCTTAATTTTGTTTTATTATTCATTAGCTATTTTTCTGTCTGAATCTTTGCGGTCATAAAGTAATATTATTGCTTCCTGAGTGCATAATTTAGTTGTAGACAACAAGTTGGACTGTTGGAGTAATAAGAACCATTAGATTTAAACATGAGTTAAACTTCATGTCTCGGAAAGGAAAACTACTAAATATAGAAGATATTTTATTTAGTTATCTATAACCGAGCTATAGAATTAGTCCCAATAAAATTTGAAGTATCATGTAAACTCTTGGAGGCACTATTTATTTGTGGCCCATTTTGTTTAGTTTTTTGGTGGTAATAATCCAAGTTTGGAGATTGTTTCTCTGGGTGAATGTCAGGGAGGGTGGTTGTCAGTTAAAAACAATTTGTTATGTCAATACCTTTAATGCAGTGAGAGGCTAAGAGTAAAGTCACCTAATGGGTCCTTGTACAATTTCCCCTGTCGATCTTGACGGAAGTTTTGAGATTATCTAAGGAACATCTAGTGCCAAATAAATTAGGACTTTTTAACTAGTGCTTAGCATGCCTTTTACATTGTGTGAATACTTGAATGGAATTGCTTTCTGTAGTAAGATCTGGAGTAATAGCTTTCCTGCCGGTCTTGAGACTAATGCATGACCAATTTTGACTGCATGATACTACAAATGTAGCAAAACAGGTGCCAGTCTAAGCCAGAATTGATTGGCAGTGAATAACATCTATGTTAAGAATGTCATTTAGTTTCAAGAAATTCTGGATAGTGTAGGTCTTATGGTCATCT
This sequence comes from Bonia amplexicaulis, assembly GCA_036346245.1. Taxonomy (NCBI): domain Eukaryota; kingdom Viridiplantae; phylum Streptophyta; class Magnoliopsida; order Poales; family Poaceae; genus Bonia; species Bonia amplexicaulis. The sequence continues at coordinate 2,283,823 of CM070748.1, read as the reverse complement.
TTTGGGCATTGGTGTGGTATGCCCTAACAAGAGTATCACAAAGTTGCAAAGGCAGGTGCCATATTCAGACTACAGCTGGACTATTGAGTCTATGATATCCCTTCGCAGGATTTTTCTTCACTAGGAACTCACTGTCTCTGTATTTGATCATAGATCACTCAAGCTCCATTGCAATATCATTCCCTGTTAGTATGTCTCAACTTTGCTCATTATATAAAGCAGTGCTTCTATTTGGAACAATAAAATCTTGATCCTGCCGAGTAACACCGAATTCCTCTCCATATTTTCTGAATAATATTTTGGATTTTCTAGCACATTGTCTTCTTTTTACATTTATTAGCAATATATCATATGAGGTATCCCATCAGTTTATTTTAATTGTATTGCTTTGCGTGGATCTGCAGGGTTCACAGCCAGTATATAATCTTTTTGGCAGTATTGTCCATTCAGGATTCTCCCCAGAGTCTGGTCACTACTATGCATATGTTAAAGTAATAGGCTATTCCTCAGTATTGAAATTTCTTCAATTTTATTACCGTAACATCTAGCTAAACGGTTGCTTGGAACTTGCATTACACTCAGGATGCTATTGGTCGCTGGTATTGCTGTAATGATTCTCATGTCTCCATCTCAAACTCTCAGGATGTTCTGTCTGAGAAGGTCTATATCCTATTCTATATACTGAGTACCAAAACTCAAAAGCTTAGTACAAATGGTTACTCTTCTAGTGCAGTTAAATCTTCCAACACCAATGGAAATGGCATATCAAATGCCACATCTGGTGAGCCCCTGAAGATACCATTACTAAAACAGAATGGATCATGTTCTCCTAATGATATTACGATGCTACCCTTGAAGAATGGCAAGATTGCACCAGGTCCACATATCAAGCCGATCCACTTAAAGAATACTGGAACAGAAAAGGTTACATCAAATGGCAAAGCAGACCTCATTTCGAGAAAGAAGCCAGAAGTTAATGAGGGTGTAACACTGTCAGAACCGGATGGGTGTGAGTCTGGGAAATCTACAGAACCAAGTAAAAGGAATGCTAACAGTAGTATTTCTTGCGATACGGATGTTAATTCACAAAGAATGTTGCAGGATGCAAATGGAAATGGACATCCAATTCATTTTACTGATCTCCAAGAGACCAGTGATGCTAAGGTCACATGTGCTGAACAATATTCTGAACCGTCATCAAGCACCGTTACCTCAACATTGGATAAGAAAATTTGTAGTTTGGGAAATTCTAAAAGTTTAGTTTTACACCATGAAGTCTCTGCTAACTTAGTAAAGGATGTGGTATCTTCGGCCAAGGACAGGGCGTGCTTGAAACACCCTCTTGAAGAAGGGAAGTTTAAGGAAATGTAAGTCTCTAATTGACAGTATGTTGCTATTGCTCTTTGTATTTCTTTCCATGAAACACTGATTGTCCATTCAGCAGCTTTCTTTTTCTCTTGCAGTTTTCAGACATTGCACACCTTCCATGTTCAATCACTTACATAGCAAATTTTATGCTACCTTGCTTTGTACTCCCTCTGCTCTTTCTTACTTGACTTTTTGACTTTTTACAGTCTTCGAGATGCGACTTTTTTTTATAACTTTATACTAAGATATACTAATAAAATTGTAATATTATGAAAGTATTTTTAACGACAAATCTAATGATATAATTTTCGTATAGCCAATCTAGATAGTTTTAAATTTATTGGTGGTCAAACTTTAGAAAATTTGATGCTACGGATTCTAGGAAGTCAAGTACAAAAAGAACGGAGGGAGTACATTAAAAATTGCATTGCGAACTAGTAATATCTACGGTAAGTTTCCTTAATGGCCAATTTGTGGTTATGGTGATGTGCTGTGCTGCGCTGTGGAATTTAGTTTGTTATGGGAATCTTTACCGGTTGTAGTAAGATACTTCTGTTATAGCTCCAAAAAATATGCTTCCAACTAATTGTTATCCAAAACTAAAAAAATGTGTTCTCAAAAGCCCCACCGCAATGCCAAACGGAGCCTAAGTTGCTTTGCAAATGGATAATTGGTGAATGTTTTAGACTAAGTGAGAACGAATATGGTTCATTTAAGTCTATTGTCAATAGAAAGTATCAACTTACAAATGCTAACATTGCATGAGGCTTGGTTGCTCTGATGACTAGATTCAGGGTGACATGGATGGATACTTTGCGAAAATAACACCCTCAGAGACACAGAAATAATGCATGAAGGCTCTTACCCCTTTCCAATTCCCTTTAATCTGATCCATCCAAGGTTCCAAAACCTGGAACCGGGAGAAATCCCGGCCAGCGGCCGGTAACGGTAACCGGCCGGTTACCGGAAAAACCGGTCACAATTTGAAAATCAAAACTTGAATTTTGGGATGTTTTGAAACCGGTAACCGGAAAAACCGGCCGGTAACCAGAAAAACCAGAAAAAATTCGAAAATAATAAATTAATACCGGCCGGTTTTTTCGGTTACCGGTCTCCACCGATAGAAACGGTAACCGGCGGATAACCGCCAGGATTTTGAACCCTGGATCCATCCAAACCTCATTCAGTGACCCATATGCTAGTTATTGAGTTAGCATATTTGTACTAGAGAGAATGTTCCCCCATTTACAAACTTTATCTTTTATTTCGAGTTTTTTCCATTAGTGTTTTTGGATGCAGAACAGCTTTCTTTCATGTGTTGGTCTTAATTCATTTTGTGAGCTGTAGTAATTTCATAATGCTTACTGCATGTTTTGTTAATTAAAATGTGTAGGCTTGCTGAATCAGCATCTTCTGAGCTTCGGTCATCTGGTTGGGTGGATCTCGTCTGTAACTTCATGCGTTCTGAAAAGAGGCGGCGTGTACAAAATACAGTCATGCCTCAAGATAGTGATTCATTGAGGTGAAACTGCTTTGCTCTGATGTTTTTGTGATTCAACTTTATTTTTCTTTTGCTTGTGAGATATTTGTATACGGGGATGGTTCTTATTCTTTTATTATATTGTTCTTTTGCTCTTGAGATCTTTATATATGGAAATATTTCCTTAATGTTCTGCATTGCACAATGTAACATTGATCCACAGTTATTATTGCATTATTAGCATTTTATTTACTCCACTAAGCCAGATAATTTACTTGTGCCATTGTAGTGCTGCATGGTTGCAGTATGAGTGTTATCATTCATTCATTGTTTCCATTTTAATTCTGTTGCTAGTCCGTAAGATTGCAGTATAGTTGCCGTTAGTTCATTTCTTATATCTAAGGCCTTTATGAGCTTAAATATTTTTATTTGGTATTGGACTAGTCCATGTTCTTGATGCCTGCCAGCGGGAGAAGGTTGTCCTGCGGAACTGTGCTACATTTTGGTTTCCCTGCTAAGTTATCATTCAGAATCCCCCACCACATAGTATATAGGGGTGAAAAGTGGATACAAATTATCCGTATTATCCTGTTATCGTATTCGATAGGATGCGAATATGGTTTAGATTTTCCCATCCAATCAACAATTTCTATTCTATTCGTATTCGAATTCGAATTCGCATAATAATATGGATGCGAATATGGTATGAACTCTTACCATCCGCAATGCTATTTTATCCGGGCTATCTGTATCCGTATTTGTATTCGACGAAGCAATATGTCTATTTTATTACAATACGACTAATTAGTTGGATAAATTTTTTTAATTGAACGTGAATTCATGTTTCTTTAGGTGAAGTAAATGAATTAGAATGATTAAGCGTGATTGTACGAGGATAAAATGTCATTAATATCTTCATACTACGTAAGTTATGAGGATATCCGGATCCGACCAAATTAAGTAGATATTTGATTCGAATTCATATTCGTTATAATATTCGATTCGTATTCGTATTTGAGAATATTCGGATTCATAATCGTATTCGTTTACAAATACGAATACGAATATGGTTTCGGCACTATTCGATCAGTTTTCACCTCTAATAGCATATGCCAAATATGAGATTGCATTTCCATTTTCTGTGATTACTTATGTGATCATCATTGCACTTCTGGGTGGCTTGTTTACATCATTCAATGGGTCTAATATTGTATATTTTTCTCCTGTAATGCAGAAAGCAGCTAATTAGTGATTCTGGAAAAATATTTAGGCAAAAAATTCCAGAGTCACTGAGGGAACAGCTTATTCAATCCCTGCGATCGTACTACCGTGACAAATTTTCACTGGGCGCTTGAGTTTTTACGTGGAAGTTCTTCAAAAGCTATTTGACAATGTATCTATATTTCACCTATCGGTACAAAGAAAATCTTATGGGGGATTCTATGTTTCGTGTGGCAATACATGTTTGCTCTGGTAATTACGCTGTTGATCTTCTTGATTTATTTACCACAGTGCTCTTCATTTCTAACGTGTCTTGTCCTTGCTAATTTAGGTGCCAGTGGAATACTGTTGGTAAACTACCAGCTCCTTGTGCGGCTTGTTTTTTTGAGGCATTTTTGTTTTCCTAAATGAGGTTGAGACGTAGAGTGGCCAAACCACATGTAAATTTTGCCTTTTTTTTGCTGTTGTTCCCCATGCTATAGGCTTAAAAGTTAAAACATCATCGTCACCACCCTCATTCCTTCCCTTCATGGCTAGGATGTAGAAGACTAGCTATTCCCCAAGTCCCCACCCCCTCCTCTTTTGTACAATAATAGTTGGCAGATTAGCACATGATTTTGTTGGGGTTTGACCTGTTATTAAAAAAACTCGTTGGTTCAATTAGATTTGGATATGCTCAGCTATTGGGGTCCATTTTATGGAACAGCTGGTAAACTTTGGATATAATAATATCCAAAAGCAACCTTTCGCCTGAGAATATTTGATGATTTAGATGACTCGTTGATGTTTGTTAGCCCGTCAGCACAAACATACATAAAATAGGACGTGCGCATCACTTGCTATAATAGAGCCCATGCTTGATGCTACATTTGCTTTGTGTACTCTGGTACGTGATGCATGGTGCATGTGTACGTTGTATTGGTGGGGCACAAGTAGGGGGTGGGGAACGGTAACGGATAATCCGTTTTATGCAATATTTGTATCTGAGAAAATATGAATATAGTAAGTAAAATTCGTATTTGAAAAAAAAATCTGTATCTGTATTTGATAATATTTGTATTCGAGATTATTCAATTCGTATTCGATCTGTTTCCTATGCGATTCGTATTTAAAGCACAATTGTTTATACTGGAGACAACATCTCAAATAATATAAAATAATTAAAAAATATAAATTAAAAGGTCCATATAGCTCGGAAGTACAAAATCCTAGAGGCATAGAAACAAATCTACCGTCTATGCATCTAGATTCTAGAGCAATCAAAGATCGCGAGGAGAGGAGATGGAGGGATATGGCCATATACCATATGGGGCCATGGGGGTCATCGGATCAGAGACGACGAACCTGCCTTAGTGCTGCAAGCCTGCAGTGCTCGCTCGATCAACGACCGCTCTAGCCTCCAACGCTCATACGCAGCTTCCAGAAGATCAGAATCAAGGGTACCCACCGCCATTAGGTGCCAACCGAGAGATGAAGAGACAGTCAGATGGAGATAGGAGAGACTGAATGAAACACGGTCACAACTCACACGGCGTCATGACACACGGAGACATGAGTGGGCTTGGGCCAATGTTGATGGAAGGGGGAAAATGGGCCAAAAGAATTCAGCGCCAATTTAGACTGACTGAGTATGAACAAGACGAATTTGGTCCAACTACTTATATATGTGTGTGTATATATAGGAGCTGGAGTATGTCCTTCCAAGATGTAGGACCGAGCAAAGGCGGATAGGTGGAGGTATCCGGTAGCTGATGGCGGACGTAAGCCCTGTTTGTTTCCACTTAAGATTATTATAATCTAGCTTATAAATCATAAGTGAAACAAACGATCAAATTATAAGGTAGCTTATTATAATCTAATAGCCAGATTATTGTAATCTAATAAGCTCAAAAAGGAGCTTATTTCAAATTATAGATCACCTTTTATCTAAATGACCATAAAACTTCAGAAAAATTACCCACCTTTGCCATTCATTAACTCCCCAATCTTTAAACATTATAAACTCAAGGGCATTGTAGTCTTTAAACATTCGAATACAATAATTCATAACTCTGATAATCCAGGCCGCCAAACACCTGACAGCTTATTTCCCACCAGCTTATTATAAGCTAGCTTATATAATCTGCACCTATAAGCTAGATTATAATAATTTTAAGTGGAAATAAATATGGCCGTAGTTCAATCCCCCGCAGAGGTACAGCGATCCGATGAAAGGGGATCTGGTTCGCGGCATCAGCACGGGACGGCCGGCCTTTGAATTTCTTGATGAGTCCCCGTTGAGAGACGGATGTTCCAAATCTTCTCGGGAGGAAGGCTGTGGAGCCCGTCCTATGGTGGACATCGCGTTAGATCCATCCATGTCCACACCCCTCAAGGGGATGGCGATTCAGTTCATGCCGATGGAAAATCAAGCTCGTGCTCTTCCTACGTCCGAAGGTTAGTGGAAGACCTAGACGTACACGCTGTGTTTCGAAACAATGATGACTACTTATTTGACCAAGAAATCGATAGGTCTAATGTTACCTTCTTGCATTTCAATCCATACTGGCAAGTTTGTAGCTGTTCGTACTTTATTGTGGAGTTGTACGCGACTCGGCTGCTCTACGTTGTTATGGCAAGATGGACGCATCTTTTGGTGCTAATGTAAAAGTTTAGGTTAGTATCACCTCACGTAGTGTAGCACTAGATATTTCTTATAATCTAGTGTGTTTGAGGAAGCAGGGTTGTGCTATTGCTTGCTGCTTTGGTACGTTTTGAATTATCTGGCATCGAAGTGGGCATTTAAAGAATTTTTGAATCACAGTGGTGGGAAGAAACTGGTGACTATACCTACAGGTACATCTTACAAACTACATTTCTAGTTTTGTTTGAATGCATGATCATGTACTCACATGTTAATTAATGCTCATTTCCAGACCAATACCATCAAATGGAAGCTGCCAGACACCACCCATCGGTGGTGCAAATGGCATGTTTTGTGTTAAGGCAAATGGGTACAGCTAGCACAGAAGTATGGACTTCGAAACAAGCCTTCGTCGTAAAGATTTACTGGACAAGGGTGCGCTGGGCGAAACCGTATTTCAATGGTGTATTTTGCGATAGGCAGACCACTACACAGCGAAGTGAGAGTGCAAACCATGTCCTCAAGAGTTACATACCTGCCTCTACTCCGATGCATCTTTTCTTCAGTCAGTACAACAAATTACTGTTTGACCGTAACTCTGAAGATGGCCGTGCGCAGCACAAAACTAAGCAGGTATTGAATTATAGGGATTGAATTGTTTTGACATTTTTATTGTTGTTATATAGTGATCCATATATGCATTTATGGAATGTAGCAACGGGTAGCTCTAAAGACTACATTCTCCTTAGAGAAGCATGCATCACTGAAAGACTGAAATGCGAACAGAGCGAGGTGAATGTTGACTTGAAATTTTCTCTTAAATATTTATAAATCATTTACTTCAATACTACAAAACTATGAAGATTACAATAGAAGATCATCACAAAAACCAGCGATTAGAAACACTGAAAACCCGAGAAAAACCAGCGAAAACGGAACTACCGTAGTTAAATTTGCGGTACTACCGCTTGCTACAGTAACTATGGTACTACCACTATAGTAACTGAGGTACTTCCGCTGCTACAGTAAATCATGATAAATAGTGTTTTCAGCACGGTTTCAAAATCCAAAATTGAGAGTACTTCTGATCTGTAGATCCAAATGACATGAAAATTTGCAGGAATCTACTCTATAATGTCAGGAACCTATTCTAACAAACGATTATGAAAATCATACTTAAAGTTGAGACCTTTTTTAGTTTGTTGGAAGGTTACACCAAAACCGAGCCAAAACCCCAAACGATAAATACAACTTGCTCGTGGGTAGATGATGGGCAAGATGACTTTAGATGTATTCCCACATGTTACAGCAAGCTAGAACACCGAAAAATCCCAGTCAAAAATCCTCAGATCAAGAGATAAACTAAAGATGCCAAAATCAAGTAAAATCGGATTTTCTTGTAAATCTTGCTATCAAAGTGCCTAAATGGGTGGAGATATATTCTCAAGAATTATCTCTATCTCTTACACATTCTTGGCATAACAAGATCATAAGAGAGAAAAAAGAGAGATCAAAGCCAACCAAAAGTCAAGCACAACAATAAAAAACAAGATAGACACAAGAAATGCAAAACGATTGATGTATTTCTTACTTGAGAGGGTAGATTTTACAGCTACTTCATCTTGGAGGACAAAGAGCACATAAAACACTCACTCTCAAACCCTAATCCTAGAGATGAGAACACAAGAGATGAGTTGGATGGTTAATCCTACATATCTTCATCCTAACCCCTTTTATATGTGGGCAACCAAGAACTTACACCCCTTAATAGAACCTATCCACTATTACAATGGAGAAAACCCATTAACTCCACACACATAGGTTTTACTCTCACAAGTTCACCTATGCACGCTTTTCAGAGCGCATAAACGCGCATCCGCTAAATGTTTAGCCTTGATCTAACCATCTCCAATTTGACCTAAACCGCTCTCTAACGTAGCGCCCATGCGCCGCGTTTTTTTATCAAAGATGTTTTTTTGGTATTTTGATCAAACTACCAAAATACCCTTCCTTGACCCGGTCATTACCAACCACTACAAGCAATTGCCATGCTTGCCACGTGTAGATGCACCACTAGCCTGCCACGCGATGCCAAGTCTATCCCGTCCCGGTTCCACATAACCACGACTCACTTGGCTCGTGCAAGCTACATGGCGTTCCCGCCGTTCGAACTCGCCTTCAACATTCTTGTCTTTCTCATGCCATGCTTGAGCTCACTGTCTCATCCGACATCATTGATCACTCTGGGCCTCAATTCCTCCATGAGCCTAGCCCCGATCCTCACCGTTAACCACGGTTGACTCCAAGCGATCATGCATATCCAAAGACAAAGAAATCGTTCTCAAGCACAAGTTCTTCATAGCTTGATCTACATTAGCGAAGACAAACATCATGCACCCTTAATCCAATGACCCAAGTCAAATCAACTTAATCCATGACTCAATTTCTAAAATCTTGTTTTTCTGAGAAGATCGAAAGTACCATACTTACCATGCCGGTACTTCCGCTCTGCAGTACTATCGCTACCCAAAGCGGTACTTTCGCACGCTGAAAATCTCACCTGGAAAAATATACCACAACTCAATCCGGTACTTTCGACGAGCGGTACTACCGCACTTATACCTGCGATACTTCCACAAAGCATCAATTCATTTTAATTGTATTGCTTTGCGTGGATCTGCAGGGTTCACAGCCAGTATATAATCTTTTTGGCAGTATTGTCCATTCAGGATTCTCCCCAGAGTCTGGTCACTACTACGCATATGTTAAGGTAATAGGCTATTCCTCAGTATTGAAATTTCTTCAATTTTATTACCGTAACATCTAGCTAAACGGTTGCTTGGAACTCGCATTACGCTCAGGATGCTATTGGTCGCTGGTATTGCTGTAATGATTCTCATGTCTCCATCTCAAACTCTCAGGATGTTCTGTCTGAGAAGGTCTATATCCTATTCCATATACTGAGTACCAAAACTCAAAAGCTTAGTACAAATGGTTACTCTTCTAGTCCAGTTAAATCTTCCAACGCCAACGGAAATGGCATATCAAATGCCACATCTGGTGAGCCCCTGAAGATACCATTATTAAAATAAACTGATGGTATATCCTAGGGCGTAATGCACGTTTAGGACCTCCAGTCCGGAGCAACAAAGAGCCAAGACTCGGCAGAGGATAAGATCGGCACTGTCCAGCTGTGCACAACCAAACTCCAGCTGCAACAGAGAAAGGAGCCCAAAACCTCCTCATATATAAGCCCCAATCCAGCCAATCGCCCACATCGTCCACTGCATTTCCAGAAACCACTGATAGCGAACTAGCCAGGAGCTCACAAGCACACAGAAAGCCCCCAAGAACAGCCAAGAACACTAGAGCCCCAAGCCAAGCTAGCTATTCCCATTCATCTATGCTCTCGGCCGAAGGCCAGAAAGCTAAGCCACCACAGCCTCAGCCATCGAGTGAGAAGAGAGGAGTGTCAGAGAAGGGGAGGCAGTACGTAGAGGAAGACGAAGGCAAGCAAGGACCACGGAACAAGGAGGTCGACAAGGTGGACCACCACAAGACGACGTCTCCGACCACAACAAGTACCTCGACCACACCTTCGTCAACGTCTGTGACCACGTGAGGACTGCACCGTGACCCCCCACCAACTGAACACTTTCCATTCTCAGTCCAACACACAAGTAGATCCACATCCCTCCCATCTTTTCTTCCCTTTTTGGTTTTGTCTCGGGTAAGCACACAAGACGCTCGACACTACTCCTCCTTAGCTCGTCCGATTGAGCCAGGTAGCTGAGAAGGAGGGAAGTCCACCTAGCCCAACCGATGGCTACCATAGTGACCGGTGGCCATTCTAACACCGTGAGCGTCCTCGGGTTTAGAAAACTGCTCCTAGCAGGTGAGGAATTTGAAACAATTGCAATGACATATAAAAAATATTTCCAAAAAATATGAAAAAAATATATCATACAAAAGTAGCTTGTTCGCTAAATAAAAAGATACTGCTAAACAAGGAAAATATAATCTATGCTAGCCCCTAATGGTCGAGACGATCCGATTTAGTTTTCTAAAGAAATTGACTAGGCCTGTAGATTTCCCCAACGAAAATGGACCAAGATAGATACGACCTAGAGGTTCCGCACGAAGGGATCCTGCTAGCCAACCAGCTCTGCCCGCGCGATTGCCGTCCCATCAGCCATCTTCTTGACTTGCGCGCGCAGCATCTGCATGCGCTGCAGCTGTGCAGCAACTGCCCGTGGCCGGTGAGTGACCGCCACCTTTTCAACAGAATCCCACCCAAAATTCAAGAAGACCGGAAAACCCCGTCATTTTGCCACCACTCCCCGGACAGATGCCAAAGCGCATCGGTGCAGGTTTTTTTACTTTAGTAACGACTTTCAACTTATAAATTTTAAATCTCGATGTTCGTGAGAAACAGTATACTGAGAAAATAGTCATATACGATTTTACCAGATATAGCTAAACTCGGTACAATATTTATCATAATCTAACTGTAGACTCTGTTTTAAAAGATATACAGTTTAAAAGTTAGTTATTATAACAGAAAGTGATAAGCTAAAATCCAACCGAACCCACCGCTACACCCGAAAGCTGCCTCTCTCAACGGAAAGGAGAAAAGAAACATGAGGAGAAGAGAACCCAAAAAAAGGCCGTGGTCACTATACATGCAACCGCAGTTCAGCACCACCGCTCCGTTTGATCTACTGTAGTCCGGAACCTCCAGTTCCTGTGTATTTCAAGTAAGGCTGTAAAAAAAATCTCGAAGCTCGTGAGTTACTCAAGTTCAGCTTGTTCTAGTCTTGATTCGAGCTTGACTCGAACTTTAAACGAGCTGAACTCGAGCTTGATCTCGAGCTCACGAGCTTCACCGAGCCGAGTTTGAATAGTTCGCGAGCATCGATTCGAGCTTAAATAGTGATACATATTAACTTTTACCGAGTTTACTCGAGCCGAACTCGAGCTCGAGCTTTTCTTTATAGATTTTGGCTGAAATGATATTGTAGCGGTGATTAGTTTTTTCGAATATATTCAATTAAAGAAAAATAAATAAAAATAAAAAATAAAGAAAGCATCGTTATATCTTCATAGATAATACAAAGAAAAAATCAAAAAAGAGAAAAAAAACAGTGTTAAGAAACCAGCATGTTATAAATGATTTTTAGTTTATGAAAACCGAAAGCATTTAGGATGAACCTATACATCACCGTGTTTTTAGAAAGATTCAAGGGTTTTCTAGCATTTCCCCAGACGAAAAATGGGTAAGGAAAATTGACCATATGTCCAAAATTTGAGATGTCATCATTAAAATACCCTCTATTGTATAATAACAGATAAAATGCCCTAAAGTTAGAAGGGCAATTAACGATTTGCCCATTTTCCATTTTAAATTAATTTATGTATCATTTTTTTTTCTGAAATGACCGAAATATCCCTCCCTTTTCCTTCTGCTCCCCTTCTCCTCCCTTAAGGGCCATCCAGGAGACGTCGACTAAGCCGATGGCTTCGATGGTAGCAGTGCTATGGTGAAGGGCAGCACGGTTGAGACGGTCGGACTTGAAGAAGAAAGAGCTCGATTGGATTTGGAGAAGAAAGAGAAGTGAGTAGGAAGAAGAAGCTGGAGGTATTTTGATCACTTTGCATGAGTTTAAATAGTAAAAGAAATAAAAAACAATAAAAAATATAACATACATAACTATAGCGTATTTTATCTGTTACCACGGACATTAATTTCGATAATGGACTCAACTTTGGCGCATATCATATTGTTCATTTTCCCAAACAAGAGAGTGCAAGGCATCCACCTCTCCCCACCCTCCTCTCTCTCTCCGCCGCTCGTCGTCGCCTCCCACGCGCACGCGCCCCTCCAGATCCGGTCTCCGACGCCGCCGATGGCAGAAGATCCCGCGGGTTCCCGCCGCTGGCGCTGCGACCCCGGCGACGACCATCGGCTATCGGCCCCCGGCGACGACCACTTCGACCGCCTCCCCGACCCGCTCCTCCTCGTCATCTTCAACCGCATCGGCGACGTCAAGGCTCTCGGTCGCTGCTCCCTCCTCTCCCGCCGCTTCCACGACCTCGTCCCCCTCGTCGACTCCGTCCTCGTCCGCGTCGATTGCGTCATCCCCGATGAGCCCGCCTCCTCGTCCCCGTCCTCCCCGACCGCGCCCTCCTCCCCCACGGCCTCCGTGCGCGCGCGCACCGTCTTCTCCCAGATCGCGCGCATCGTGATCGGCGGCATCGTCAAGCCCATCCAGGCGCTCGGACAGATCCTCTCCCCCGCCAACTCCGCCTCTGTCTTACAAGCACCCGCGTCGTCGTCGTCCTTCCCCTCCACGTCGCCGCCTCCTGGCGATGTGTCACACCACTCGCCCTCGGAGGTGCTCCGCTCCTTCAAGGAGCTCCGCCGCCTGCGCATCGAGCTCCCAGCGGGCGAGCTCGGCATGGACGATGGCGTGCTGCTCAAATGGAAGGCCGACTTCGGGTCCTCGCTCGGCAGCTGCGTCATCCTTGGTGCGGCCTCGGCCTCGCCGTCCTCCGCTGGCAAGGACGGTGAGGGCACAGCTCCTGCTGCTGAATGTGGCGATCCTGACGAGTCCGGGAGTATCCCGGAGTCGTTCTACACAAACGGGGGCCTGAAGGTGCGGGTGGTGTGGACCATCAGCTCGCTGATTGCTGCGTCAGCACGCCATTACTTGCTGCAGCCGATTATTGCCGATCACACGATGCTGGAGAGCTTGGACCTGACGGACGCCGATGGGCAGGGAGTGCTCACCATGGACAAGTGGCAACTGCAGGAGCTGAGGGTCAGTCCGGTACCGGCATCTGGGGGCTCACACCGGACGCTCATGCCTGCGCTTAGCATGCGGCTATGGTACGCACCGCACATTGAGCTGCCCGGGGGCTTGGTGCTGAATGGAGCGACACTGGTGGCCATCAAGCCGAGCGAGGAGGCAACAAGGGACACAGTTGGGAGTGGGGCTGCCGGGTCGGCGGGTGGATGCTGGGTTTCAGATGCCTTTGAGGAGCCGTATCGGACAGCAGTGAGGATGCTTCTCAAGCGGAGGACTTATAGCCTTGAGATGAACTCATTCTGAGCTATGGAGGGAGTGACATTTCAGAAGTTCCATCAGTGAGAGGTAAATTTCAGATTACACCCAATCCAATGTTTGCTAGTTATTTTCTGCAATTGCTGTTCACTATGCCAAGGTTTGGTCACTTTCGTTCTAGGGATTGCTCCAACCTTATTCTCGCATAATTATGACACTATCATCAACAGCTCACCACTATCAACGCGCATTGTTGTAAACAACATGAGTTAAATATTCTGAGTTTGTGGACCGATTTAGGTTTAGCTTGTGTTAATTTCGGTTATGTTGTCATAACTAAAAGCTAAAAAGTTTATCATAAACCGTTTATTGCATCGAATGTGAACTTGTATGTACTGCGAAGCTGTTGTTTTGGCTGACTGCTAATTATATTCCTGGCTTTTGCTGCTCTACCTAGTGGTATATACCAAGCTTCCTGACTCAGTTTACAATTTACATGATCTTGAGTACAGTGCTTGACTGACCATACAATGGAACTCAATTCTGAATCCTATTTTGCATGAACATTATGAGCTCCGGCAATATGTTATTGCACATCTTATCCTGAAGGAATATTGGACAGACTCCCAGATTCCCAATCCAGTGGTGACTAATGAACAAAGCATCACCCGTATGTCTTAAAAAATGTGTTCTGTAATTGAAAGTATTCTTTTTTGCAATAAGTGCAATAACCTTGGTCTGAAGTTCACTGAAAAGAATACATGAATAATGCATAAGAAATAGATCAACTAATAGTTTGTCAAATCCTTAAGCAAATGACTTTGATCATTTGTTGCAATGTTGGAAAATAAAGTTTACATCGGCCATCAGTAATAATACATGAAACAGATATTAAATTTTAGTCTGTTTGCCTGTGGTGCTTTTGCAGTGTCAACTGTTTTTTTGAGTTCTGAGTTGTGAGAATCTGAGTGACCCGACTAGGTTGAGATCCAGAAACTAGAGTGCATGGTTCATGCGCTACTGTCCCTCTTTGCATCTAAAAGCAAACAGGTCTAGCTGACTAACCTTCTTTACTTTGCCTAATCTCTTGCTGCAGATGTATGCGGGTGGGTTGTAAATATATCTGCCCAACCTGTACTTTTCATCTCTTTTGCCCATTCTGATAAGAGCGGAACTGTGCGATCTCCTATCCATCAAGCATCATCTTTTCCATTACTAGGTTGGAATTACACAATCGAGGAACAGGAAAAATATTAAAGAGCCTTGAGGCTGGGCTAATGGAAGGCAAGTGCAGTTTTAGGGGAGAAAAGATGTTGCTCAGTTTTGTAGAGGATATATTGATTGCATACGTTACCCTCATGTGGATCCCCCAATATGGCCCCACATGCCTCATCCTATAGTTCTAAAATTAACTACTTACTATACATAACCCAAGTGCATATCAAGAATCTTCCTCACCGACTCTTTGTTTGGGTGTGTGTTGCATGCCATCTTCAAAATTCTTGGGATTCACTGCACGAACTGGGCTTATCTGTGCGGTAGTGGGGGGAGATATGCTGTGCAAGAGAAGAGAAAGGGGGAGGGAGGACGGGCCCACCTTAGTGTAGGATCCACTAGTTATTTTTAGGTTATAGAGAATTTTGGAGCCCCCTAAAATAGTCTCTGGTTGATTTTATAATTTTGTGCCAAAAAAATCATCATATTTACTTGACTTAATGTACACCACTTTGTTCACTACCATGCTACTAGTGTACTTGGCTACATGCACCACATACAATTACAAGGCTCTATGTAAAGCAGGATTGGATGGATATCATTTTTCATTACGCCGTGGCTTTCATATGGCAACAGTTGTTCCATTCCATCAGATGTTTGAGCATCGTAGGGCATGCTCTTTATGGCTGCGTTTTATGGCTTTTGGTTGCGGCTTGTGGCTTTTGGGCTGTTCGTGAGAGATTACAGAATAATAGAAACTCACATGCGGTTTTTGCCGATATAAATGAAGTCGTTACAATGTGTACTACAATTAACTAGTAGACTCCGTCTTAAAAAGACTTCATTTGAAAGCTAGTTACTATAAAAAAAAGTCAAAAGCCGGAAGCTAAAAGTTGCAAAGAACAGCCCAGCCCGTAAGCACTAAGCAATCAATATGTTCAATATGAATTTTTTGGTAATCAACATTGTAAATTTGGAAGTCCTTCATCCCTTTGTAAAAATTGTATTTCTTGCATTTTTGCTGAAACCTATTTTTCTCTATTTCAGGATGTTATTAAATTCTCATGAGATGCAACTTGGAAGTACTCTGTAACATAAGAAATGGAGTAGAAGTTTAATGGCTGCCTATTTTACTCCAGCCTGCACCTACCTCAGACATGCTGCATGCCTTTTTTATCTTGAGCATCTCTCAGCTAGGACCTGAATGGTTGTTATACAACCAAACATGAAGGGAAGCCGAGCCTTTTTTTTCCTGGATGCTGGAATTGCTAGGCAAGCCATTATTGAGCCAGTTGGTTGACTCTTTCTTTACGGAAGTCGTCGTCTTTACCAGATGTGGTAGTATGGATAATTTTCTTGTATGCACCCACATCAAGCTGCTAACCCTATGTTAATTTCCGCTTTGGATTGTACTGTCATTCTGCAGAAAAAGTCTGATCTGTTGCATGCGATGTTACTATATGCATCATTGTGCAAGTTCATCTTGTCCTAATTAGCAACATCTGCGTAGCTGTTACATAAAAAGAGCGCTAATGTAGTATTATGCTGTGAATCCAAGTGCTCAATCATGTTGAGAATGCTGCGTGATTTTTGCTGGATGGATCGAATTATCTTTACCTGCATTTTCTTTTGCCGTTCTGTGTGTTGCAAATATGGCTTTGGTTGTCTGTTGTTTGTCGCTATGATCACGAAGACTGTTGTGTCAGTGCAGATAGAATGTCATTAGAGTTTGCTGGAGCCTGATTGCCGCGTGGTCGAATACCTCAATGCTGCATGAGCCTGGGAGAGAACTACACTCTCCGTGCTGCTCTGCTTCGAGTGTCCATCGGGAGCAGCTTTGCAGTCGAACACATCCACTGGCGATCGACAATGGGTCGATGGATGCAACCAACAATTTACCGACGGCCAAGGGTCAGCTCTCTCTCCAGGTAGCCCAAGCGATCAGGAATCGGCGTGCAAGGTCCCGTTCCGCCAAAGAGATCAGCGTGTAGTCGTTGCGTTGGATCTGGTTAATCACGAGGAAAGCCACAAGAATACGCAAGTAAAACTGCCTATGTTTGCTGCCACCCACCAATTTGATATTGGACTAGTTTTTTTTTAATATTCATAGAACTATTGGACTGCAGATGATAAAAGTGTTTTTGCCGTGCATGTGCAGCTGTCAGTTGTGAAGCTCTCGAAATGTTAAAAAGGGCATATTCTTTTCCTCCAGCTGACGACTTTTGACTTTTACTATAGTATCTAACTTTCAATCGAAGTATTTTCTTAAGACAGGGTCTACAGGTTAAACGATCTATACATTAAAAGACCAACATCTGTATCAACCAAAATCGTAAGTGAGTATCTGTCTCTCCGTGATCTATACCGTAAACAACTAAAATTAAAAATTTCAGCCAAAAACCATAAACCGCAACCAAACAGGCCTAAAATTCGATTGAAACCCCCAGCTGTCAGGCTCAGCCAAACCCGCTGCAAATGCCATGAGGCTCGAATCCTTAGTCCTTCCGCATTGTGACATTTAGCTTCATCGGCAAGGGCCGATGTGGCGGCCATTCCCAACATCGTGTGGCCTCACCGGAAGTGCTATTATTTCTTGTGCAGGAGAACAAGTACTGGAGCAATCGGCCTATTGAGCATTTCAAATTTGCAGCACACCCATGTGTCAACAGGCAAGCTTGATGCAAATGATTCAACAACATTGAGTTCATCCCTACGGACCAGAGGGGAAAGAAGATAAATAAATTCAGTCTTAAATAACATTTTATTGGAGTACTGTTAAACAACAAGATTCTGCTGACATGTTAAAACCATGCAATACTACCAATCAAAGGCCCTTTTTTGTTGTTAATTCATCAAATACTACATTCCTTCAGCACATATAGCTATAAGCCTATGATGCATATATATTTTTGCAATCAGCAACCAATGAAGAAGCCTACAGTACATGGGACACAATATTAGCAGTTGGCATTTACCTTCCACCCGGATGCCCAATGTAGACAAGGACACTTATGAGTCCCCCAGAACTAACCATTCTGCTGGCAGCTTGCAAGGCCAGCTCAGTTGTCTTAGGTGCAGTAATTATTGTTTTATCTCCTCCTGGAAGGTAGCCCAAGTTGAATGCTACAAGCCTAGAAAACAAAGTGCCACTGGTAAATCAACATGTTTAAGCTATCAATTACTTGATCCACCAATTCAAGGACATGCTGTTATTGAATTATAGCAGTAAACAAGTTGGAAACTTGGAATACCAATGAACCAAAAGGGCTTGATCACCTGACAGGAGAATCTCTTGGGACAATCTCATCCATTCTACTATGACAAATTGAAAACAGCTTGACTAGTTCCATCTGCAACAAAAAGAAATACAGTTGCAGCAAGCATAGAACCACAGAGAGATTTCATGAGAACATGGCAATGATCCTATTCTAAGGTCCAAGTGGAATATAACAAAAGAAAACATTTGGAACTTAGAATCTCAGCAGAGTTATCTGAGTATTCATACATCTTTGTTTGTTCTCTCTCGGAAACGTGATCAGTGCATTGTTTTATCTTTGCTCGCTTTTGTCCCTCCTTTCCAGAGGAGATGGATGAAAGGCGCTTTGTTTAACAATCGTAAAAGAAAATAGCAACAAACTTCAGGCTTCCTTCAGGTACTTCAAATGCATACCTCATGGCTATCGACAGCCATTTTCAGAAAAGAGGAAGTGCTCTCTACCGCGGAGTCTTGAATGTCCATCCCATAAACACGCCCTTGCCCTCTTTCATCAGCTACCATCTTAAGCAAAGCCAACGTATCGTTGCCATTCCCACATGTGGCATCAACCACTGTATCCCCTTTCTGAACAATACTTCTCCACACCCTAATCAGACAAACACAGGAAACTAAATAATGCGAAAAAAAACTTCTTTTTACACTTCTCATTTGAATTGGATAGTGTATCCAGGACGGACTGTTTACTTCTAAAAAGTAAGATCCATCTCATAGCTGCTCATTACATACTACATAGCACTAGAGTATTGACTACTTGACTGGAAAGTGATTAACACGAAAAGAATCTCATGTGGTTAATTTTCGGCACTGGAAGAAAGAAGTGTTTACGCATCGCGCAACGATGACGGGGGGTTAGTACGTACGCGTGGGCTACCTCGGTGGCCTTCCGCCTGCCGGTGACGAAGCCCACCACCGCCTCCTTCACCCCTGCAGCGAACCCCACCACCACCACCCCGCGGTTACAACAAACTCACATACCAACGACGCCACGGCGCGGCGCGGCGGCGCGGCGCGCGTCAGTAAGTACAAAAAAAACTTAACCAAGGAGATATCGCTGTCGTGTGGCCGAACCTGCGGCGGCAAGCGGGTCGGCGGAGGCGCGCGCGGACAGGCGCCGCTGCCTGGGAATGAGTGGTAGAGGCGATGGGTTGGACGTGAGGCTTCGTCGGAGGAGAAGTGGGGTTTGGGAGAGGCTGAGGAGGAGGAGGTGAGCGCGCCGGGAGATAGGAAGGAGCAGCAGTGGCGGCGGAGGCATCGCTGCGGGGCCACGGGCTGCGCTGTCCCGGCGGCGGCGGCGGCGGCTGGGTACGACTATCTGGAACCGCGAGGATAGAGGGGCGGGCAGCGCAGGGAGGACTAGCGGCTGGAACTTGGAAGGGGCGGCGGCGCCGGTGCGATCGTATTCGTTAGATTGCAAATCAGCGGCCCGACTCACGAGCAAGCGTCTCAAAAGCACCCAAAAAAAACCAGCTTCAGATTAGCTCGAATCATCCGATGAACGGATGGACGTGTGACGACCCAGAAGATGTCACAAGAGCAATTCATCATTACCCGGTCATAATTGGGGTGAGAGAGGGTCGAACTCTCGAGCTCGAGATAACTCACGTTTAGCTATGAGACCTACGCGCTAGCCAACTGCGCCACCACCCCGTTGCGACAAGCTGGCAAAAAAGTACAATAGGCTTGTTTGGTAACTACTGTAGCTTATAAATTTCAGTTAAATTTTTTAAATTTTGGTTATTTATGATACAGATTACGGAAAGAGAGATACTCACTTGTAATTTTGGATGGTATAAATGTTGAGCTTTTAACGTGTACATCGTAACTTGTAGATCCCGTCTTTAGAAAATACTTTGTTTGAAAGTTAGGTACTGGAGCAAAAGTCAAAAGCCGTCAGCTTCAGAGGAAAAGAATAGACCAATACAAGTTGTCTTGTTATTTAGGGCTTTGGTTTTATGTGCGACAAAAAGTTGAAATAAATGATTTGGTAAAATATATTCTCTAAACAGTTTTTTTAATCAAAAACTACGATTATAATTCACGTCAGTACTTTTACCATCCATCGTTTGTCTTTAAAGCCATCAACCTAGTCTAAAAGAGGGCAAATCCTCTTTCGAAAGTCCACAGTTGGTCATCCAGAGTGGCAGGCACGTGGCCAGTGCAAAAGCATCTTGATCGCAATTCGCAAGGCTTACACATGGTATAGTGCGGCATGGCATACAAAGGTCATGCACCTGAAAAAAAAGGTTCCACGGACTAATCAGAGTTTTTTTAATAATTTATTTTTTAATTTAACTTATAATAATATATTTATGTTTTTTTTATTTTACACTAATAAGGGTCTGTTCTTTGTGGTTGTGCCTTATGGTTTTTGGCTGAAATTCTTAAATTTTAACTATTTGCGACAGAGATTACGGAGAGATACTTGCTTGCGATTTTGGATAATACATATGTTGGGCTTTTAATGTGTACTACAATTAACCTGTAGACCTCGTCTTGAAAAAATACTCCGTTTAAAAGTTAGGTATTGTAGCAAAAACTAAAAATCGGTTTCAAAAGCCGAAAAGAACAGACCATAATCCTCTTTAGCTCCACTGTTGAGTGATTTGGACATCTATCGCCCAAGCATTGTGTGACAAATCCCTAGTCGCTCAACCTACATTCATCGTATTGTTCAAACATTTCAAGGAAAGATATACAAATACGCCAAGTGTCTAAATCGCTCACCGGTTGAGCGACTAGTGAGCGACTAAACCCATATTGCTCATCCGTTAGATGACTAGCGTAAGTCACTCAACGGTGAAGCAACAGAAAATTATTAGTGTAAAATAAAAAATACAAATATATTACTATAATTCGAAATAAAAAATAGATTATTGAAAAAATTGACTAATCGCATGTAAGGTACGTAATGAGTAATGGCTGACTTTCGAGGAACTCCAGCCTCCATTCAGTCATCATCATCAGCCAAAGCACGTCGCAATTTTTACAAACAAACCAAACACCAATATGATACTAGCATTATAAATTACAAAAGAAGCATTACAGAAAATAACAAGTGAAGCAATCGGTTCTCATTATTGATAGATTCCCATACACCCTATCTGTCTAAGCAAATAAATAAAAAATTCAGTAACCTCAGCCTATCGGTCCAAGCGATAGCAGAAATTACAGCATGATTAAAGTTACATGCCTAAGCAATGAGAATTCATAAGTGCCAATCGAACATAACTTTGATAGGTGATTATGTCGCCCTCCTTTCTGCAGGCCTCAACATACAATTTTCCGTGCAAAACTCTGATCAAAGAATAGTATCGGCTGGAAAGCATCAGATTAGGATACAGTAGATGCAAGCTTGGCTTGTTTACGTCTGATCAAATTTTGGACAAAGAGCTCTCCTGCACGATATGAAGACCGAACCTGAGAAAGTCCAACATATACAAAAGTGAATTCCTGTAATTTGCTAATGGCAGCAATGGCCAATGGCATGCAATTCTACTGCCTAGTTAACAACTAAAAAAACAGGGGTGCAAGCCTTCTCTCTTATGTGATTCTACAAGCCGTAGAGCCAAGAAAAACATGTTCTGTTGATGGTGCAAATACAAATGGTAGCAGTTTCACTTTCTAGAGAACAAGAAGCATTGGTAAAGTTATCGTTTTTTTCTTCCAAAATGGTAGTATTCCTTTTCTAAGAAGATATTATCTAAAAGAATAACCAGCTGTATGTAATGCTTACCAGAGGTCCACTGGCAACATAAAGAAAACCTAAAGATTCTCCATACTCCTTCCAGAAATCAAACTTCTCAGGAGTCGCATATTCTCTGACTCTCAAGTGTCTTTCTGTTGGCTGTATAGCTTTTGGATATTACAACACTTACACCAAAGGAAGGCCAGGAGGATATAAACAGTACCGACAAAGTGGGTTAAAGATCAAACCTGTAAATATTGTCCCAAAGTTAGAATATCGACATCGATGGCCCTTAAGTCAGCCATGGTTTTCTTTACCTCCTCATCTGTCTCACCTAGACCAAGCATGATAGAGGACTTTGTTACCATGCCCTCTTTGCAACTTTTGGCATGTTTCAGAACAGCTAAACTCTGATCATATCTGTAGAGATAAGAAACTGGAAATAAGAGAATAATTACAGTGCTGCCAGATGCCAATATGATGAACTGATTTCAAGTAATTATTTCTGCTCTCTATCAGCCAACTTCAGGTTTTCAACACTAACTGTGGTAGGTTACCAATCATTAGTATCATTATGACCTGAGATGATCCAGATAACTCTGTATGGGTATCATGATCTCTGGGGGCATGTTAACAATTTGGTACTCAAGCAAAAGGACAATGTTTTGTGACTAAAATGAAAATCACAGGAGCATTACCCTGCTCGAGGATCTCTAACTATTCTCTGCAGACTCCTCACAGTTTCAATGTTGTGCGCAAACACATCTAGACCAGAGTTTGCCAAAGATGCAACCGCCACCAGGTCACCTCGAAAATCTGAAGTTAGACACTCCACCAATATCCCGGGCTTCAACTCCTGAATAGAAGGCCCAAAGCTTTAGCACGGAAGATTCACTAATTTAATTATCACACTGATGCGTGAGGGGCAAACCTTTAGAGCTTTCACTGTTTGGGTAAAATGGCCACTTCCACCATCAGGAAGGTCATCTCTATCAACACTTGTCAGCACAACATAGTCTACTCTGCAAATAACACCATTTATAAGATAATTTGTGGTATCATCTTAGCATGCCAATAATTGTCAGTGATCGTACCCCCAACTTGCAACTGCCACAGCTGTCTTCAGAGGCTCCATCGCATCTGGCGGTGGCGGCTTGTTACTAGTTTTCACGGCACAGAATCGACAACCCCGGGTACAAGTATCTCCAAGAAGCATGATTGTTGCGGTGGCAATGCCGTCCCCTTCTCCGCCCGCCCCGCCGCCTCCATTCCAACACTGCATGCCATTGTCAGTTAATCACTAACCAAATTTACCCGCATTAATATGCAATTATGCATTGAGTCTTAATATCATTCAGCATTGCGTGCTTAAATCTACTCTACCTCTCCGATGTTGGGACACTGGGCCTCGACGCAGACGGTGTTGAGCTTGAGCTCGCCGAGCGACTCCCTCAGCCTAGTGTACTTCGCCCCCTGAGCCGCCCGTTGACGCAGCCACGCAGGCTTCTTCGCCTCCGGGTCCTTCCCCGTGTACGGCCCCGGCGGCGCCCAGCCCGCCGCCGCCGCTGATTCCTCGTGGCATCGCACCATCGACGCCGACCTGAGCCGAGCGCGGCAGCTCACGCTCACGGAGCCCGCCCCGATCAAAGGAGGCCAAGGCGTTGCCAGCGAGCTCTGCATTGTGGCGAGCGGGCCAATCGGAGCGGTAAACCCTAGGTCGCCATTGCTGCGTAGTGTGGAGGCTATGGGCTCGAAGTGGAAGGCGGAGTTGGCTGTTACGACTTCGCCCCCGATATTTGGGAGGCGGGTTGCAAGGGTGGCGTGGTGAGGGAAGGGTAGGATGGGGATTTCGCGATAAAGACGGCGATGGCACCAAAGCCCCGCCGTTTTTTTAAAGTGGTTTTGATCTGTTGTGGTGGTTGCTGATGGGGCCTATCGTGTGCCGTGTAGGACGAGGGAGGTGGGATGGTAGGTCTGGGGAGGAATGGTGATGCTGCTGGGGACCGCTGGTGGGGAGGGTGAGGTCGCCGTGGTCTGATAATTTAAATTTATTAAATGATTTGAAGTTCTGTTTGATCGGACTTATGACTTGTTTTACGTTTATAGTATTAAAATTTATCCTTAGTCGACAACAACTAAATTCATTTTTTTAAGATTATATTACAGCTCGCTTATTTTTATCAAATTCTCTAGCATTTTTTTTGTTGTGTTTTGCTTGCATATGATGATGGGTCCGTTCGTATTGGGTTTTATTGATTGTTTTTTACTGTGGCTGATGAATAGTAAGACTAATAGAAACTAAGACGTTCATATTGGCTTATGGCTTTTTTATTTTTTTGCTGAGTGTATATGTAAGAAAGACGGTGCAGCGAAAGACACTACAACATTCGTACCACCATACGACTTACGAAATTATGACAGTAAAATACAAAGTATTTTACAACATGTTAGCGCAAAGTAGTGACTTATAGAAACTATTTATAGAAACTGAGTAGTTCGTATCGGCTTTAACTTATCTAAACAAAAGCTAGAAGTCAAAGCTAATACAAATGAACCCTATGCTCAGTTTTGTTCTCCATTCATGAAAATCATGCAATGGACCATTTTTCCTTGTGGTTTTGCATAGTATTAGTATTCCGTTATTTCGCGGGATGGAATTAGAATTATGGGAAAACACCATCTGGCTCCATAGTTGTTGCCGCAAGCCGTACATCTCCGAGTTCAACTTCGAAGGCCGAAAACCCGGTGCAGCGGCAGTAGGCGCAAGCACAGCAATGTTTACACGCCAACATCATGCGCAAGCTCAGGGAAGAAATTAATGCAAACTACTAGTTGCAAAGATTAAGTTCATTTAGCATATATACCACCTTGAGCACAATCCTTTTTTTTTTCGGAAGGGTCCAATGGCGATGAACAGCACCTACAGTACAACACTAGCTTGATCGATGATAGTGAAGGGAATTGCATGACAATTGACAAATTACTTATGCACAATGCATCACATAAACAAATTTCTAGAAACCAAAGGTGAACGGGTGAAACGAAACTAGTGTGCAAATGTCCTGCAACCAATAATCAGAGAAGTAAAACAATATTTCCCGTAACTTTCTTGATGCACAAAAACAATACTTACCAAATATCGTTCTTTGCGTCCATCTCGTGAAAGAGAAATGAATGAACTCGTACAATGCACTCAGCAATGGATTAGAACATCAGCAGGTAACATCACCATGCACCAGATATAGCGCACAAAAAAAAAAAGAAAGAAATTAACTACATCCATTTCCACTACCAGTGTTGGTTTCTGGAGCAACCGAAATTATATGAAGCTTATACAGCCACGAAACCAGAATATCTTCCCAAATGCCTAGAAGAGTAAATTGCGCTTTTACACTGTCACCACTCACCAGATGACATCTTTGGCATTTTTGATCCCCCATCAAGAAAGAAACAGGATGGGGATGGTTGTAAAAATTGAACTTGTACGGCCATTGCTATCCACTACCTTCTTCATTGGGAGAAAATAAAGGTTAAACTAAGCTCCTCCAAAGAGGCGTCTAGTTCATCACTGCACGGAGTTAACACAGGATACATACATGCATAATCTATTATAGGCTTATTACCATCAGGTGGGTGCTATGTGAAATGACCCACATGAAGGAGATTGTTGGTTCTATAAATTAATCCCAATCCAAAACATGGTCAGAGTCTGAGGAATGCTAACTTCATCGAGCCAATGGAACTTTTCCAAGCTCATATCTTATGACAAAGCAAAGCATGTCTCCA
This sequence comes from Bonia amplexicaulis, assembly GCA_036346245.1. NCBI lineage: Eukaryota > Viridiplantae > Streptophyta > Magnoliopsida > Poales > Poaceae > Bonia > Bonia amplexicaulis. The sequence goes on along the minus strand of CM070748.1, from coordinate 2,258,104 downwards.
AATATTATAATTACCATCTGAAGACAAGCTGCACATATAATTTATGAAATGACCACCAGAGTCTCTTCAGTAGTGTTAACTGGGAACAGATTCGGAAGTAATATGTCCACTGCTAGCTAGCACCAGGATAATTAAAACCAGTTACAGGCATAGATTTCCGAGCAAAATCTAGCAGCATCTGGCGTTGCTGTTCATTAGTATGAGGAAGGCTTGCACGAAGCAGCTCAACAGGCATCTCCCTGCTAACTGCTTTGGAGGCCTCAGACCCAACCGTAGAATCAGAACCCTGCATGGCGAACATCTGCAGAATACTTTCATATTTGCTGTCACAGTATTTTGTCAGAAGTCCAAAGAAAGCATCAATTGATGCCTGCCAAAGAGAACGGGTCGATCTGGTGTAGTTGGCTGCAGAATGAGGATCAGCCAGTAGCTCAGTTGCTCTATCCAGTACTGATTTGATGATGAGAGAAGCCCCATCACCAGCAGAGCTACCAAGAGGGCGGAGAGGTGGCTGTTGCGATGAGCAGACAACAGCAGCAAGGCAGGCACTGAGAGCACTTAGTTCCATATGGTGCACACAAGAGGAAACAGTCTTGGCAAGACTAATTGTTGTTTCTGCAGCACCAGAATCTGACGGTAAACCCCCAAACAAGCTCCTAAGATGTCGAAAAATAGCCATGCACACTATGCGGGTCAGCTCACTTCCAGGGACAAGGAGTCGAAGATAACGTGCCAAAAGCTTACGCCCTTTAGGGAGAGAAACAATGCGAAGAAAAACAAGGTCATCCTTAGGGGCCAATCCAGATGAATGACCAGGTTTGTTGGGGCCAAAAGGGTCAACAAGCTGAAGTGATGCAGCTAAGCCTTCAAGGAGGACCTGTCGCCTTCGCCTCAGTTGGAAGCTGCTGTCCTGTGACTGGCTAGACTGTAACAACCGGTCAATATCATCCACATCTAGAAGAAGACATATACCATCTTCGACAGTTATTCTGGCTGCCAGCATTGGCTCTTTCTCCAGTGGCCTCGTAGATGACTTGTGATCATATAAACCATCACCAGACGCGGGAGTATCAACTTCAAGAAGAGGACGAGGCCTACGTATGGAAGAGAACGAGACTCTTCCAAGAGCATCAACCTGTAGATATGAATATTGATCACCACCAGACCGGGACTTTGAGGGGCAGTCTTTTATTGACATAGGGGAGAAATTGGTCTTCTGCTGAGAATTGACAGATCTTTTGGCTATACAAGCTTGGTGGTAGTAGTCATCAATGTAAGGATCACTGTTGTGACTTGCAGAGTGCTGCATTTTGAAAATACTTTCTATCTCTTCAGATGACATATACTTGGATCTGAACTTTATCCCCCCATTATCAATATTCTGGGTACCTGTATCAGAAGGTTGTTGAGACAAGCGTATCCTGTGTTTTCCTCTTCCTGACCTTGATCTCTTGTCTCTTGGTGAAGGCACATTAGGAACAGGATCAAACTTACCTATTATATCTGGAGAATGATGGTGATAGAATAGGTGAGGCTGCAAGTGTAGGTAATTGTGAAAGGATGGCTGGACTGGTGGCAATCTCTGCTGCTGCTGAGAGAATAGCAATGAAGACATTGAACTACTTGGAAAAGATAATTGTTGCTGCAATAAACTGGGCCGTAGATTAAGATGCTCAAAAGCAAGCGGACCAGCTTGGTTTGGCCAGTCATTTTGCAGGAAGTTGTTCACTGATGACAGGTCTGCGGCAGTGTAAGACATGCTTCGTCCGTAACGCAATCCATGTGGTAGACCAGTCATATGATATGGAGAACCAGAAAGCGACGAACATGGAGAACCCATTTGGTGACCAGTACCAGGTGATGGAATGCTTGAGTGCCGTGTAAGACCACGGGCAGGATAAGATAATCCACCATCACCACCTGGTGGTGGATAGGATGTAAATGAAGAAGATCTGTTTACAAGAATAGGTTCACTTGAGCGGTGCTGTAGCGGTTCCTGGGGATAGGAAGATGTTCGGTACAGTGGTTTCGACTGTCCAAACTGAGGCAAAGACTGCAGCTGTGAACACCATTGTTTGCTGTCCTGAAATTCACCACTATCTAGTATGTCCTGATCTACCCAATTGGGGAAGTCTGCATCCTGAACCCAATCAGTGGTCAAAGAACCTGAAGAAACACAACATTTAGCTCAGGAACACAGCTATGTTTACGAATTAAGATTTGCAAATGTAGACATCTATTTGGAATATGTTTACAGGTTTGATTACCATTCTTCTCTATTAAACATGCCGGAATATGGTTCTCAGTACATTATCAAGTTTACCTATGTTTTAGATTGCACAGAGCATAGATGACCTTTTCCAATATTAAGCATCAGTAGTAATAGAGGGAAGAAATGTTACTTACCTTCCCTAGAAATTGATCGTCTATCACCAATAACACCAGGATTCCTTGTTCCACTAATACTTCGGTTCAACTGAAGATAGATGAGGCAATTTTTCAACATGCAGTGTAAGGAAAGCACAAAATAAGCATCGTGATAAATAAAACGGAAAATGATGGATAAGATGAAACTATTGAACCACAAAATAAATGACAAAAAAACAAGTAGGTTAGTAGGCCAAATTGCTCAATAACACTACAAAGATCATTCAACTTGTGGGGTATGGTGTGGTTCACCCTCATTTATGCGAATGGCCAAAACTGAAAAATGAGGGGAGTGCCCTAATGTATCACATAGTACTCCAAAAATCTTTAGAAAGTTATTTCCAGGATTGCTAAATTTGACACAACTGTCCATTGTGTTCATAACACATTAGTTCAATATAATATGAGCTAGTATGACCTAGAAAGAATCAAAAAACAATTCAGGAAAACAACTGCACTGAGCATATAGTAATAAGCCTTCAAAAACATGCTACTCAAAGGATCATTCGCCACCTTGGGCATACTAACTCATTTAAGACTAAGCTAGATAATTAGATATCTTAAAAGTATAGTTATGAAGCATTTGAAATAGAAGGCACCACTTGAAGTAGTCAACTTAGTGATAGAAGTTGCTAACCTTTGCAAAAGTGCTTGCAAGATCATCGATTTCAGACAAGTTACCCATGCAATCAATCTGCAGGAATATAAGGGTAACTGAGTAAGACAAATGTTCATGATGAAATATAGAAGGAACAGGACTACATGAGTCAACAAGAAGGCAGTGTTGAAAGAAAAGTGACCAAAGTTACAAAGTAGGTAGGAAGAAATTTGCTGAATGATTAAATCTTGGAATGACCTATGAAATAAATTGGTAACATATAACATAAAATTGGTGGAATTTTAGCTGTTCAAGAAAGTGACGTTGAAGGTGGTGGCTAATTCCTATATCACTGTACTACAGCTACACTAGGGCGATCAAACTGCATTAGGAGAAAATGTATTGATTACTGAAAGCATGTTGTTCGCCAGACAAGTATAATGGCTACAGGTTCTCCAGACAAATATAATTGTTATAGGCCTACAATTACAATCTATCTGAAACAATTGTATCCACTGATTTAAAGTAATTAAGTAAATCTTGTTAGGCAGAATAAACTCACAGTCCTATACCAAAAAGCAACTGCATTACATTGCACCTGATGATCAGATCTGATCAATAGATGGATGTGGGTACTCAAATCTCAGCCCTGATAGCAACAACTAGGAGGGTGCTTGTGTGTGTGGTGTGGCGGTAAGAGAAGGCATAAGTCACTGAAGTGATTGAGAATTGGCATTTAATAGCGCGGAAGAAAGAGAAAGCTTGAGTACTGACATCCATCTAAGGCCTAGCTCTGTAATTTTGAATTTTCTAAAGAACAAGAACTTACAATTGAAACATTTGGCTACTAATCCCTAATTCCATGTGAAACATGTTTGAGCTGTAGAGCCATGAAAGCTGGAGACTAAGACACTAAGCTATAGGAAGGCTGATGTTGTAGCATCAGACTGCCTTAAGCAAGGAATTTTATTGAATCCAAAGACACATGCTACCATCACCTCATTTCCTGCTGACAACAGCCTAAGCCTATTGTGACTTCACTTACCCTTGGAAAAGCTATTAGAACCACCTGTGGGTAACCAAAAGAATCAAAATTGGAGTGGCCTAATCTAAAGATTGGGGGCGGTCTGTGAGAAGGCTAATTACGAAGCTATTCCAAAAACCACTTTCCATTTCTCACTACTGCTTTATCCTGAAAAAAAAACGTTCTTGACACTAATCAGGTAATTCAATCTTGTTCAATTAAGTCCTAACCAGCTAGCAGCAGCAAAATTTTTAGATTTTCTTAGCCAACCAGCATACAAAATTCTCCTTTAAAAGAAAAAATTGATCATATACCCTCCATTTAGATGGAAATTGAGGATTTACCCTCCTGGCCCACGAGTCAGTGACTTATGATGACCCTACATGTCATTGAGATGTGGAGGGTAAATCCTCAATTTCCCAACTAAAGGGAGGGTATATGATCCAATCTCCCCCTTTAAAATTACACGGGACACTATTGGGCATAATGATTTTCCAATCATATTGGACCAAATACATTGCCTCTCTAAAACTACAGGGATGAAGTTGCGCAAAATATTGACCCCACAACGTCTAGTTAGGCCACACAATCCGATACTTGATTCATTGCAGTGAAAGACCAAAAGTATCCGCTATCCCTGTGGGTAGGTCACAACTACAAGCTATGGCTCCTACTGCAGAAAAGATCACTAAGCGACCACAAGTTCCAACAGTAGCAAGCACCAACGAAATCAAAACTCTTAAGAAGCATGCAATGCACACAATTCATAGCAAAAACGAAGCCAGCTTTGCCGGATACGAAGTTGCTGAGAACCGCACCTCTTCTCCCACAGAAGAGAACTGGTAACCCCCATCATCAAGCCCACCAAATCCGCCGCCATCGCCGTCCACACCTCCATCCTCCAACAGACCGCCGAGCTCCAACCCCTCCATGGGCGCCTGGCCAAAGAAGGCATACTGCGCCGCATCGAAGCGCTTGTTCTCTGCAGAAGAAAAAGGCCACAAATTCCATCGATACCGCGCAAGAACAAAATGTTTACCCAAACTGCATGCGAGAAACAAGAAATTTAGCCACTCGAGTTCAATAACCCGAATGATTCTCCGGAAACATGCGAAGATGCGCACCGCAAACAGAAAAAAAAACCCGCCGTTTTTAGCACCAAATCAACAATAACACCACTAAACCCAAGTACAGCGAACCAGATCAAAGTCAACCGCAGCCTACCAAAAAAATACACCAAAACTAGCCAGCGAAAGGAATCACCTGCGGTGGAATACGAGGAGGAGGCGCCGCCGCCGCCGCCGCCATCCGCCCTGACGCCCCTCATCCCAGCAAAACCCCAGAGGCGGCGCGAATTGGGTGCTATGGTTTGGATTTCCGGGGGTGTGCTTGGGTTTTGGATCTGATCGCCGAGAGAGGGGAGAGAGAGACAGAGCTCTCTCAGTCTTGCTTACTTCCCTTCTCTTCTTTCTTTGGACTTAAAACCAAAAAAAAAATAGAAATAGAGAAAAACAGAAACAGCGACCGAAATTATAACACCAAAGTGATAATAATAAAAAATATAAACTGAAAGTGAAAGACAGGAAAGGAAGCAAAATATTTTTTGTGAGGATTTTAGGGAAAGCTTGATTAGAGAAGACTTTGGCTTGGCGTGTGTGTTACTCTATCTATTTCTTCCTCACTCTTTTTTGTTCGTTGGACTTTTTATTAGTTTTCTTTGGCTTGCTTCCTCCCTCTTCTACGATCATTTCTCACACTAATGGCGCCTTCAACAACTGGCCACCCGACGATCATACTTCTGCCCCTCAAAACTAATGTATTTGTGGAAAATAGTCTCGCTAAGCATATGGTGTATGGCAGTTGCTAACTAGTAGTATTTTTAAATTGAGCATCAAATTTTTTACCGTAGGATTTTGCTTGAGATTCGTACTCCACCTCAATCTCTGGCTCCGATGACGGCTCCAGTGAATTAGGTTTAGTTTCGGGTTATGTTCATCGGAGCCCCCCAGATTTAGAGGGAGCCCGATGGCGGTGGGACAACGAGGCCATAAGCCAGAAGAGGGTGATGGAAGTTAGCAGGCACAATGAGGACAAGTGGTTAGGAGGCGACGGCGGCGCTCGAGACGAGGAAGAAGGGTGGTATGGGGATTTTCCCAGAGAGGAAAAAGAAGGTGGGGGTGCGGGGCGGCTCGCCGGAGAAGAGGAAAAAAGGGTGACACAAGAGGGAGGGAGGCGGGAGAGGCGGAGTGGAAGGCTCACTGGCGGGTAGCGCTAACCCTGCGGATGGCGATGGCTTGCTGGGTGGTCTCGGTTCTCTCCTCATACCTAATTATGTACAAAACACTAGCATTAGGTAGTAGCAAATTCTTATCAAAGATAAGCTCTTTAAAGAATAAGTTCACATGTTGTTGCAGCTTCCTGGCTTGTGCTCTTGTCAAAGGACCTTGAGGTACATCATGATTATCCTTATGTACACTTGGAGAAGATGTAGTAGAAGTAGTAGCGATGTCCTCAGCATCCTCCCCTTATTTACGAAAAGTCGTCATCGGCTTTTGATAATATGAAAATGTACTAAACAAAGAGAACAACGAATATGCTTGGTATATATATATATGATATGAAAATGTACTAAACAAAGATAACAACGAATATGCTTGGGTGTGTGTGTATTTGTCATGCACCCACCTTCTGTTTAGCACATCATGAATATCTGAAGGCGTAGTAAACAAAAGGACAATACATATGCATGGTGTGTATATATATATATGAATCAATTATTGTGTTATTCTCGTTGTTTTGCACAAACTAATTAATACAATAACAGCTGTAAGATGTATGCATTGCAACAATACCCTCATTCACATCATTCTCCCTCCAATAAAAAAGTCATACTCAACTTTGCTAAGTACATAGAAACCAGATCAAGTTATTCAATTATGGGGGAGAAGATTTTTAGTGCCTTGTATGCTTCAACTACGCTACTCTGATTACTTGTACATGATTGCATATCAAAGGGTAAACAAGTAGGCTTAAGAAATCTTTTAAAATAGCAAGCACTATTATTCAAACTCATCTCATTGTGATCATGATATGATACAAAAGATTGTTTATTTAAAACATGCAATTTCAATTCAACAAATCTATTACATGTAATGCATATTCGGTAAGTATAAAACTTGTCATCCATACCATAATCTTCAATCAAGTTGAACTTAAAAGTGTAGGCATAGGTACTAACTAGTAATTTTGAACATAAAATTTCAGTAAGGTTCTCAGTCATACTAAATGGTTATCTAGGATCATCGAACATGATATAGTATGAAGAATCATCAGAAGCTATTCTTGTAAGAAATTTCTTATAAGTAATCAATTCCACATTATGTAAATTGAGCATAGAAAATTCAAAACATGGAATTTCCATTGATTCAAAGAGTTCTCACAATTACTAATCTTTTCTTGATGAACTAACAAATCAACACTAATATTGTTACCTTTAAAGTTTTCCTTAGATGATGTAAGTGCTAAGAAATCAATTCATCATGATTTGACCATGGGCCAACAATCACTTCTTCTCCAGCCATGGTGATCTCCTCATCCTTTTCCTTTAATGGTATCGGTTATTGAACGTTCAGCTTCTTATCTTCAATGTCAACCTACACAAGGTGAGAAACAGCACTAGAGGTAGATATTAATGTGTTAGTTTCATAATAAACCTTACTTTCTGTAGGACCCCAGATTTTAACATTCGAAATCATCTGTGATTTATTGCATTATTCCCTGGATCAGTAGCTAGTACTCATAGATACAGAAAATGAATATCAAATTCATACCATGCGAAAGCATAAATAAAATAGTAAACTTACACATGGGCCGACTAGGCGAAATCGATAAGTGCGGCGGAGAGCGAAGCACTTGGTGGAACCCTCAGTACATGCCCACAGGCAGCCAACTGGAGGTTCGCGACCTAGCCCTTGACGTCTTCATCTTCCTTGCCATCAAGACCAAAAATATTGCTGATGCGTAGTGATCCAATTCATGATTCTGGATTTGTTATGAGAGCGAGGATGAGCACACTAACCACCGTGCTCCGCGAGCCAATACACAGGATGCAAATAATTAATATGCATGGCCAATCAAGGGAGAGGCTCGGGTTGTTTTATTTACCAGAAACTGCTCTTAGCATTATTCTTATTATTTAATTGTGGTGTTATTATTGTTGTCTAAAACTCCGAACTGCGAGTGTCATCACTTATCTAATCCACCGATCAAACAGTTTCCCTTGCATTGTCTAAAAACTATATTATTCAAATCGGATTTACCAACTCTCAAAGGAATTCAAATTTTTACCATCAATTCATAGATCCAATCTCAGATTCATTATTTACCCATTTAATCAGTTCCTCAGTCTAATAAAAATTCATTATCCTCTAATTTAAATTCACCAATATCTGTTGTGTTCAAATTTCTAATAATCCAATCATGTGATTACTGTCCATCAACTTTTCAGTTCTAAATTCTAATAATTATCCCACATAATTATCTTTTTAATCCACCGGAATCATCCATATCAAGGCTTTCTAACAATCCAATCATTTCTATTATTGATCCAAAACCATAATTTGCTCTTCCAATAATTCCCCTTATTTTCTATTATCTATCTCTAACTAATTCACTAGTACAGTCCCCACCAAGAATATCATTGATTAAGTTTATACTCCAATTATTATAACTCCAAATTTTCAATAATTCAATTCATCTATCTAGTATTTGATCAAATTCTATTAATCTCATTATCGCCAACATCTCCCAAGAATTTATATTAGTTAACAGTGTCGTAGCCCAGCAATTACCTTTGCACTCCCAAATTCTCCAAGAATCATTTAAATCATCTACCTAGCATCTATATTCATTTAGACTCCGCCAATTTACTCCCAGAATCCACATTATTGTTTCCCTTTTATGATCGATATGATTCCACCAGCATTTTATATATTTTTACCATAACAACTATCTCCTTCTCTACATTTCTATTTATTCTTCCTGACCTTTTATTTGGTGATAAGTATTATCATCGTTTAAAAATATAATATATAGAAATTTCCTGAGATCTAGCAGTTTGAACAAAAAAATAATGTGTAAGAGAATGCAATGACAATAGCGATTCAGATTTCATCCACCGTTACATAGCATCTGCACCATATGCTTAATCCTTCAACGTTATAGCCGCTTACCTTATCACTGGGGCAACACCCAGGGCAACACAAATCAGGGCTTTCCGCGGTCCTCCACTTTTTCATTTTCACCCACAAAGTTTTTGAAATAGAACTATATCTGGTTAAGTTCCCATGTCCACCCATGACCGTGGGCACGGCTATTCGAATAGTTTTGACTCTGCAGAGTTTGTAAACTTTCACCACAAGAGACAATCAACTCGCTGCCCCACATGATTCCTTAGTCATGCAGTTGAGCAGACCATCACAGTGACTTTTCAAAGTATCTAGCCCCTTTTGTCATCTCACTTTATGGAAAACTGCCCACTTGCGATGGGTCCTATCTATACACGAGATGTTCACCACGGCTACTAGCGTTATTCGGGCTCCACTCCCCTCAGCGCTAGTACGACCGGTGAACTTCACCCTCCACTTGGTGTCCCTTTAGGCCTCCTCTGCCCTTGCTTGTCCACTTCTATCCACTACCGGTGAGATGAGTCTGAGGGTTTCGATAAATCTACTTAGCTAAGTTATAATTTATAGACTGAAGTGAAAGAGAGCATTCAGGATCGGTGAGGTGGTTTTATATAATGAAACGTGTAATGTATAGCTTCACATGGGTGGTTAGGCTTTTGCTTGACTAATTGTGTAGGAATTTCAATTTTGCGTGTTAAGGCTAAATTGCAAGCATATCTTTTTCAATCAACATGGGCAATTTTACACTTCACATAAATGGATGTGCGTGGGGACTAAAACTATATGCTAAGGGATGAAATGAAACCCTACAATGGACTAGTATAGGGGTAAGAGCACACATGACACATGAGCGAGATATTCGTGATTGTTAGTATAATATATATTGAAGGCATTGCTATTTCACTGGACTAAAGAACTATTTCATATTAGTGTTTGTTTGATCATATTAGGACCATAACCACATGCTAGAAGGTTGAAATTATGTACAGGTCAAGTATAACCTACATACATATGTGAAGTTAATGGCCTGTTTGATGTGGCTTCTAAAAGCGGCTTTCAGTTTTTGCTACAATATCTAACTTTCAAACTGAGTATTTTCTCAAGACGGAGACTACAAGTTAATTGTAGTACATATCATACTGATTTTATTTATATCGGCCAAAATCGTATGCGATTGTCTTTCTCTCTGTATTCTCTATCACGAATAACCAAAAATCAAAAATCTCAACCAGTTTCAGCCATAAGCCATAAGGCCCAACCACATCAAACAGTCCTAATGTTTGCAGCACTTGGATGGTATTAGTGGGGCATGCTCATCTGATTGGCACAAATATTGTGCCGTTGATTCTTGTTATTGAATTTTTTTATTGAATTTCGAATAATTTAGACTAGCTACCACAAATGTCATTATTGAAGTACTACAAGTGCTAGAAGCACTCACATTGGTCGCCATTTTTTTTTATCAACGATTGCGAAATAATGGTGCAACTGTCGGGAAAGCGTTTTTGGACATCATTCTGTCTCATTCGCCGTCCATTTTTTCTTGAGATTCTAACTATGCCCAAAAGCTATGTACACCGATCTCGAGGTAAAATGTGGTAAATTGGATGGCGTATAAGATAGGGGATGTCCCCTTGAGAGGTAAAACTCCACCTCCCATATTTGTTACTCTTTCGCAAAGGCGAAGGGTGAAAATTTTATTGCGGCTGGACTGAGTGCTAACAACAATGATTTTGTTGATTTTATGTGTGTTTTTATTGGTTTTTAAAAGAGCATTTCTTTCGATACACAATTAAAATTTGTCTTCCATAAAAAAAATCCTTTTATACTTGGTATGTTCTTTTTGATTTTGACTTATGTCTATTGAGCTGTTCATGAGAGAGAAAGTATAGAGTAGCAGAAACTTATGTGCGATTTTGGCTGATATAAATGAAGTTGATACAATGCATACTACAATTATTTTGTAGACTGTTTTGAAAAGATACTTCGTTTGAAAGTAAATTACCGTAGAAAAGTAAAAAAACAGCTTTTAGAAACTAAAAAGAGAGATCCAAAATTGCAAACTTATCACATGTTTTTTTAATTTGCCGATCGACAAAACAGATCATCTATATCACATGTCGTACCACAAGCTTTTCAAAGAGTAAGGATCACGGTCTTCCAGGCGCAATTTTGGCAAAAAATAGAACTACATTTTATGATAAATCAAATATGAACACCTAATTTTTTGAAACGATTTCTTCACTTCTCTCGCTCCTATCTCACTCTTAGAATAAGATAAGGGATCACGGTGCATCATACACCTTATTCTTCTCGCTACCATTTCTCACATACATCGCTCCCTCACTTTTCTCACCGTTCGTCTCCTCCTTCTAAAAACTATTTCTTTCATGCACTACTATTTATTTTTAGTTAAAAGACATCAACTACAGTAAAAAATCATCAGCAGAAGCCAATACGAATACCTTTTTTTGTTTACTGCTGTTGCTTTCCAGGAGCGTTCATATTGGCTTTATCTTCCATTTCCTGAAGCCAAAGACAATATAAACATTCTAGCTTCTATAAGTCACTTCTATCAGACACTACTATTAATCAACCAATACTTTACGTTTTCACATGTTGTAATATATTTTGTATTTTATTATATCATAATTTCATAAGTCGCTTGGCGGTCCAAATATTATAATAATTTTTGTTACACCGTTTTTCGTATATAATATACTACTATTAATCAATCGCTTCTATGGCCACTCCTACCAACCAGAGCTAAAAACTAATACAAAGAGGCCCTACGTCTTTTCGAGCGTGGCCTCTGGTCAATACTACAGCCGTAACTGCAGTAACTGCAGTGCATTTAATTATGACTAAATATTGGTCTTATCTAAATCACACTATGTTCAAAGGCTTCATCAAGATAAGCTGATAATGATAGAAACGGATCCATGTTTCTTGGTGTAGAATCAAGTCCGGACCGTCTGACAGGATCATGGTTTGACTTTTGGGTCATCCAACGTGGGTTTATTGCATTTGGCTTGAAGAAATTTGCCGCTTCTTCTTCTTCAAGCTCAGAGCACAGAAGGTACACTACATACAGCGGTGGGTGCGACGGATGAAAGAAAGCTCGATGGTAACTACATGGTGGAAGCAAAGAGGGAGCTAGGCGCTCTGGTTCATTGTGAAGCTGGTGACGTACGACATGGGAAAACATGGACTTGGAAGCAACTGCGACTCCCCCTCTGTTTGCATGTACATTCCATTTCACGCATTGGTTTGTTAAGATTCAGAACACGCGTGTCACTGTTGTAAGGTTTCATTGGTTTTTAGTGCCGCTCGATTAGGCTAAAATAAGCTGATTTATGGTTGAAATTACACTATAACTGATAGTGCCTTATTTGGTATAACTAGTAACTGTAAAAGATAAAATTTAGAAATAATAAAAAATAAACCAGTAGTCAGAAACTTAAGCTAAAGTAAATAGTCTTAAGCTAATGGTGACAAAAATAGAAGCCACTTTCGGGATATGTAGCTCGCCCTTGCAAGTGAGGTTGCTACTTCAACCACAGGGTATCTTCTTTCGCATCGGTGGAAGGACAACGTGATAGTGTTGATACTTCTATTTGGTGGGGGCGCGTGGCTTAACCGAAAGTGTTATATAGCCTTTGTATGCGTTTCCACGGTGATACCAGCCGGGCCCATTGATCTAGGCCCTGTTTGAAGTTTGGACCGCATGGATTTCGTAGGACATAAATCGATTTCTACTAAACTCTCTCGTTCCAGTACGTGCTCTTCCGGGGTACACGATCAGGCCAGTATTAAATGAGAGTTAGATGGAGTAAAAAGACCAAGATTTGTACTTACGCGCCTTAATTATACAATTAAAAAAGTATTCGTGTCAAACACTTTTGTGCGTTTTTTTTCTCTTACGACTTGTGCTTTATGACTTAAATCGTGTACAATAGTGTGATGTTAGCTGTCTATAAATTTTATCACGTATAACATAAGATAATATAGAGAAGATAGAAGGAACATAGAGAACAGAGCCGTCTATTATGCAGTAATCGACTGTAACACGTTAAACAAAAAATATTGTGTCATAGAGAAGCGGTCTATAAAGACATGTAGAAATACAATATATTGTATGAGCCATCATTAGTGTCGTCTATAGATGACATGTAAGATATTATAGACATCAGTTATCTATACCATTGTACATAACCTTATGCTACAATAATTAGCTTTCAAATGGTATGTTTTTTAAAGCAAGGTCAATAGAAAGATTGTAGTAATAAGTGTACTGAGTTCAGCTGTATCGACCAAAATCGCATGCGACTATTTTCTCTGTGTACTGCCTCTCGTGAACAGACAAAATTTAAAAAATTAAGCCATAAGCAATAAGCTATAGCAAAAAACCTACTATCAAATGCCAATTTCGTCTATAAAAGAATTGTCAATTTCGGTGACAGTTTCACTTCACTAACAGCCGCCCGCCCTCCCGTAGGCGTCAGGCAATGCGTCTGAACAAGCAAAGCTAAACGAGCTCCATTTAATTTCCTCCCCTATTCAATTCAAAATAAAATAAAACGTGCAGTGGAATGAAGGAGTTAGGTCTAGTTTTTTTCAACTTATGGCTTATGACCTATGCTTTACTTTGAACAAATAAATGGAACATTTTCTTTGTCGCCGTTTTGAAGTGGTTTATCGGGATAGCTTTTCAACCGGCTTATAGGCTTATTAACATTCGGTTCATTCACACAAGCGTTTGCGTTAGGACTAAAAACTATAAGCCGCAACCATAAGGCATAAGCCACAGTTAAAAAGAACTCATATTTGGTTTTATAATCGGGAAGTCATGTTGTGCGCGACAGGTGGGGACCGGAGGAGGAAGAGAACTGGAGAAGCTAAAGGCATCATAAAGTTTAGGCCTTTTTTCTGTGGCTGATGGTTTTTATTTGCGTTTTTTAATACAGTAAGGAATGATGGAGACGTCGACATAAACGACACACATGATTTTAAATTCGAAAAACCATTAAGAGAATAAAAGGCCACTCTATTTATGTTAACTTTCGAAAAAAATCAAAGCTCAAAAGCCAAAACATGAAGGTGGTGCTCCAATTGGCTTATGGTTTAAGCTTATAGCTGAAATTACACTGAATTGGCTGTTAGCCATTTTTTAAAAAGAAGAAATGAAAATAAAATCTTTATATCGTCATAGACCAATACAAAGAAGTAAAAGAAAAAAAATAAAAGACAAACAAGCTAAAAAACCAAAATAAATCAAATTAAAAAGTAACATATTTTAAATAGTTTCTAACTTAAATAAGTTAAAAACTAAAATAAACCAGAATCTCAATACGTTTAGAGCGGAATAAGATCATCTCCAATATTGTGTTTTAGCCGGTTCAAATAAGGAGAGAGAAAGTATGGAATCAATTCAATACATTGGAGGGGTCGATTCCAACAAAAAATACATGGAATCGGACTTTACTTAGGAGTCAATTCAAAACATTAAACAATTCATATGAACATTAAATAACTACATAGAAGAGAGTATGGTTGAGAGATGATATTATTATTTTATGGTTTTTTAATATAGTGTGGGTTTTAATTATTAGTAGGAATTGGGTCAATATATTAGAAAAACAAACTTAATTCTTAGAATACCTATATGACGTGATTTTTAAATCGACGTGTTTCAGTACACTAAAATGCTCTTAAGTAGTTTCGGCGAGTCAAAGGCAAGGCGAGTCTACTCCCCTCCTACGCCTACGCTTCTCTCACCCTGTCTCTCTCATCTCCTTCGCCCTCTTACTCACACGCTTTGCCTTTGCCCACGAAAAGACAACCAACCCGGAGGGGCCAGAGGGAAAAAGGCGAGGAGTTGGCCTTTTTCTTTTTTGCTCCAGTCGCCGCCTCGCCCGCCCCCCGAGATCCGCTCCGCGTCCCGCGCCGCCGCCCTGGCCGAGGTGAGCGCCACCCCCCACCGCCCCCGGCCGCGCGATACGCGCCGGGCTTCCCGCCCGATTTGGCCAGTGGTTTCGGCTCCCTCCTCCCCCTTCCTCTTTTGCTGTGGTTTTCCGGCCGCGGCCGTGGGTGAGCTGCGGCCTGGGAGGAGGGGAGTGCGTGCGGCGCTTGCTGGTTTTTTTTTCTTGGTGGGCTTCTGCTCGTGGCGAATTGGTGTTACGCGTCTGCGGCGCGTGGTTTTGAGCTTGGCAGTGGGCTGGGCGTTTCTGTTGGCTGATGGGTTTTGGGTGCTGCTTTTCGCTGGTGATTTTGGGGGTCTCGCGAGGCGGCAATGCGATTTCTGGATCGAATTCTGCGACTCGTGGTGCCGGAATGTGGTTGTTTGAGATTTTTTTGGATTTTTTTCCCGGCTGGAAACTGAGATCTTAACTGCTCTTCCTGCTTCGTAACCGGTGCCTTAGCTGCTCCTTTTGGTGGATAATTCGAGCTCAGCGTGGCTAGATTTTGAAATTTGGAGTAGGTTTATGTATGCCGTGGCGAAAAATGCAGAAATTTCTAACTTGGAAGCATTTTGTTGACCGCTCCGTCTAGTCATGCGATGGATGGCAACTTGGTTGAACGATTCTGGTTGTGAATAAATTTTTTGCTCTATTTTCTCAGATAGAGGCACCGTTCCCAGCATCGGGTTCCACGGAGAAGTGCTGATTTGGGTATCTGATCCAATTGGAGCGGATTGACCGTTTCAGAGTTCCTGTGGACGGCTGCTGGATTGGTCAATATAAGAGGCTCGCTGCTTCCAGAGATGATGCCATTGTGAGCAGAGATGGATTCTGCGAGAAGTTGGTTCCAGAAGTTCCAGCCGAGGGACAAATCGAAGAGTCCAGCGGCGGCCGACAGCCATGGGAAGGATCCAGGGAAGCCCCCAATCGATGACGTGCCTTCTAGTGCGACGAAACAGAGGGTTGCTGCAGCAAAACAGTACATTGAGAACCACTACAAGACCCAGATGAAGTCCCTGCAGGATAGGAAAGAGAGGTAGGCCAATGGCCAATAGACTTAAATTCTTCGGCACTTTGCCTGCTTTAGCTGTAGGCTGTGTTCGGGGTGACTCCATCAAGTTTTACGTACAGGTAGCAAACATCAAAATTACCATTGCACTGTAGAATAGAGAAAACAGCAAACACCCCCTTCTTGCTGTTATTGAGCAGAATGCTTAACGATACAGATCACATGTCATGTTGGGATTGGAATGGTTAACATGGGTTCAGCTATAAAGATGAAGTCCTTACAAGAGTGTTGGGGCCTTGACACTACCAAAAATAGAAAGTCCATACGATTAAGGCACTAACTCCAAGTTTGGTAGGTAGCTTGAATAGTATATTTCTAGGGTTACACAAGTTGCTTAGCAACACTTCTAACTCAATACCATATATGATTCGTGAATTGCTTTGCAGCTTTGATGCGAAAGGATACCAAGTCCCTTTCGGAGCTTTTGATTTTGACACCATCGCTGTGGATTTTAATAAATTCTGAAAGTACAATTTTGATAACCTGCGACGAGCTGATTCTTTCCTACTCAATTTGAACTTCTAATCAGCATTACTCACTAAGGCTTCTTTTTCATCACTAGTAATTCATTTCAATCTACTTCATTCTTTGATGTGTAATTCACTTCTATTTGATGCCTGTTCACTGCCTACGACTTTGTGATCATACCTTTCTGATATGTTGATTTACTTTTAGGCGCTGGATGTTGGAGAGGAAACTAGAGGATGCTGAAGTTTCTGTAGAAGAGCAAAATAACATTCTAAAACATTTGGAGAAAAAGGAGACTGAATATATGCGTTTGCAGAGACACAAGATGGGGGTTGAAGATTTTGAACTTTTGACAATTATTGGAAGAGGTGCATTTGGAGAGGTACTGCTCATTTCAGTATCCATTGTTTAACATCCTAATTACAGGACCTTAACAATTGGTGCAGAGCAGAGCAATGCTATACATGACATGATTTATTTTTAGCCTTTTTTATTCAATCCCGTCAATGGTAGGTTCAGACAGACCAATGTTGGGTTTGACATTATTGCTCATACAGCCTTTTTCACTATAAACTTGTATCTCTTATTCTCTTATCCGATTGGAAAATTGTGC
Organism: Bonia amplexicaulis; assembly: GCA_036346245.1. Classification (NCBI taxonomy): domain Eukaryota; kingdom Viridiplantae; phylum Streptophyta; class Magnoliopsida; order Poales; family Poaceae; genus Bonia; species Bonia amplexicaulis. The sequence continues at coordinate 2,240,759 of CM070748.1, read as the reverse complement.
TGCTCTGTGCTCCCTCTTGTATATTTGCCACTTAACATGGAGCTGTTCTGCCTGTAAGAATAGCGGGAAAAAGCAAATATTCTGCTTGTCCAAAAAGGTGCCCTTACATTTATTTGACACATTAGATTTCTTTGGTGTTTTTGATGTTCCATCCAAGCTCTGGTCCCCCATAATGATTGCATTCAAGTTGTCATGTGGTCCCTTGTTGCATGCTTCTGCCGAATTTCCATGATTCACCGCATGCATATGTGCATAAGGAACTCTGAATTTTCCCATTTCACTGTTCTATGTTCCGACTTCCGACCACTTTATCATAGCTTGAAGGCTACAATCAGTTACTCAAGTCTACAATGAACTTGCATATTTTACAAAGAAAAACAGATCCACCTGCTTTTATAACTTGCAAACCTCCTGCGATGCTGCGAGCTGCCACTGAAAATTACTTGAAGGCTACAATCAGTTACTCAAGTCTACAATGAACTTGCATATTTTACAAAGAAAAACAGATCCACCTGCTTTTATAACTTGCAAACCTCCTGCGATGCTGCGAGCTGCCACTGAAAATTACTTGAACAGAAAAAGGGTCCTGGCCATTATGTCCATGATCTACCATTGAAACTTATTAAGACCAAAAAAGGGGTTGTCCTTGACAGGGACAAAAAACCTGCGGTTACCGGAAATCCCGGTGGGTACCGGGAGGGAAAAACTGGCCGAAATCCCGGTGGTTAAAAATGCACTTTCTAGGTTGGTTTAGGTCTTTTTTGTGCTAGATTACCTATTGTATGAACTAAATATACATAATATGCTAGTCCTAATATTTTGTGCTAGGTTTTCTTTGGCTTTTCCCGGTTTTTAGTGGTTTTTCCGGTGTTCCGGTTTTCAAACCGCCCAAATTCAAAATTTGAAACGTGATTTCCATCCCCCGCCCCGCGGCGGGTTTTGCACTGGTTCCAAGATTTCTATTCCTGGCCCTTGATGTCCACTATGGACTTTGTTTTTACAATTAATCCATATGTCTGCTGCTTTACCATCTGTTATTTATTATTTATTATTTATTTCTATATTTTATTTATTTTTATTTCTATATTTATTCAATATCTGGATCAACAGTTTTTTGTACAAGGTTCTTACCTTTCTTCCTTTCAACAAGTGAATAGGATAAAAATGCTCCTTGCATAATGCAGTTAACCCATGTCGTTTTAAACAATTCTTATATACTGGGCTGGTGTACTCTATTCATTTTTTTGTCTTCTTCAGTTATTTGCGACTTATTTCTATTCTTTTATTACTGTGTTGTTCTTTTCCCTGCTCTGTTAAACCCCTAAAAGAGTATGCCCTGATAATCTGTTACAAAAGTACAAGTTTAGATAAGTAATTATCACCAATTCTATGTAATTTTGAGGCCATTGCCATATGCATCACATCTAATGTCACTGTAAATTGTAATCATGCAGGTCCGTCTTTGTAGAGAGAAGACCTCTAGAAATGTATATGCAATGAAAAAGCTTAAGAAATCTGAAATGCTTCGTAGGGGCCAGGTACCATGTACGGTCTGTCTGCATTGTTTTGTATTTTCCATCTCTAATTTACATCCTATCCTCTGACATGTTTATACATATTACAGGTAGAACATGTCAAAGCCGAAAGAAACCTTCTTGCAGAAGTTGACAGCACTTTCATAGTCAAGCTCTACTATTCTTTCCAAGATGAAGAGTACTTGTATCTCATCATGGAGTACCTTCCTGGTGGTGACATGATGACTTTGCTTATGCGCAAGGACACACTGACAGAAGATGAAGCCAGATTTTACATTGCGGAAACTGTCCTAGCAATAGAGTCCATTCACAAGCACAACTACATTCATCGGTATCATATAAGTGTTCCCATGTTTTGTGAAGAAATTTGATGATTCGATAATTCACAAGATGTATCTTTGTGTTCTTTTTGCCAGGGATATCAAGCCAGATAATCTATTGTTAGATCACAGTGGTCACTTGAAGCTTTCTGATTTTGGTTTGTGTAAACCTTTGGATAGTAGTAATTTTCCGAATTTGAATGAGCCAGATTATACATCTGGAAAAGGTGCCAAGCCTCTGCCTGATAATACGAGTCGGTTAAGCAACTCTTCTGCACCGAAGCGTACGCAGCAGGAACAATTGTCACATTGGCAAAAGAACCGGCGAATGTTGGTAAGTGTCATATCTGAGTTGAATCAACTTATTGATGGTTGGGAAACAACATTATCAATGTTATGATGCCATACCTTTTTAAGTTGATCTGTTAATGTTATGTAGTACATCTTTTCATTTGTTGTAATGAATCCACACTAGATGTGATCTTTCGTTTGGACATGTGTGCTAGCTTGCCACCTACACCATATCCATTTTTTGGCTTCTTACCTACATATAATCATACCAAACCTATTTTGCTCCTTCGGATTTTGAAGCTTTCAACCGTGTTTCCACCGACAAGGTTGTAGATACATGGAACATGAATTTTTATGAATGAAAAACTATCAGAATTTAGAAACATAAATGAAAGTCATTTTCGGTTAGAAGGATACACAATTTTGGTGCAATATGCCAACCTTCATGATATTGAACCAAGTCAAATTTAATAGAATGAAGTGAAGTCAATGTTTGATGGGAGGACACCTACGTACAGATTGGAGAATTGCAGTCATGCTTAGAAAGGACAACTATACTCCTCACTTGTACTTACAAGCTAATTCTCTCCACAAGGGGTGTTCTAGTCATTTGTATGGCCCGAGAGCCTATAAATACCCAATGTATCTCTTATTTGTAAGGAGAACTCTCTTGAGCAATAAAGAAGTATATTCAAACTGGTGAGCCCTCGGGGGCTCCGTCCCCAGTGGGAACCCCCCGTTAGCTCACCGACAGGAGTAGGGTGGTCCTCTTGGACCCCCGAATCTATATAAATCCCCATGTCATTTTTACTCTTGTGGACAATGGCTTCCAAGCGTGTCCTCCTTTCTTGCGCTGGCCGACGCGAGGTCCAGCCAAGGGCGGGAAGCTCAAGGCGCCCTCGCAGCCAGAGGGTTAAGGGTTGTGGAGCCAACCATCACCCCTAGGATGTATGACATCACAAACTGCAAGGCGATGAAGGCCAGCTACGAGAGTTACCCTTTAACGCGCTACTGTTAGGGGACGATCCTGACCTACAAATGTCATTGCTCTCGTTTGGGCTCTCGAGACACTTTTCCTGCATGGGATTTCACCCTCGTGTTTGGGTTTCACACCTACAATAGGGGCAATGTACTATTTGGAGGAAATCAAATAGCTCATATTCTAAGCTTTGAACTTCTAGTGGATTGTGTGAATGATAATTATGTTTGTCACTTTGTCGTGGACGTGGGCTTGTCCGGTTAGGCCCATTAGGTGGCACAAGGAAGTCATTAGGAGATAAGAATAAATCTGTTAGGGATAAGATTGATTAGTTGTTCCCTTCGTGACAACTTGATGTGCCATATTGCCATGTTAACAGGTGAATATGCACACGAGTATGTCTAACATGTTTGTTTATACTTCTGGCATGCAGGCATATTCAACAGTTGGTACTCCTGATTACATTGCCCCAGAGGTTCTACTGAAGAAAGGATACGGAATGGAGTGTGACTGGTTAGGTTTCTCATCTTTTAATTTTGTCTTTAGTTGTTAAATTTCGTAATTTTTCTCATTCCGTGTGCTGTGTATTAATGAATTCTTGATATCACATTTGTTTCTTTCATAGGTGGTCTCTTGGTGCTATCATGTACGAAATGCTTGTTGGTTATCCTCCATTTTATTCTGAGGATCCAATGTCAACCTGCAGAAAGGTATATGTGTTACTCCCATAGACTTCATTTGTCATCTAGAGGATATTTATATGAAACTAGATTACTAGAAGGATACACCGTGCGTTGCAGCGGGAATTTGTAGAAATCAATTTGTTGGTTGTAATGTTTGAACAAATCAAGGTGAAACATGGTAGAGCCTAAAAGAATTAGAAGACAATGCAAAATTGCAAATGAGGGGACATCTATGACACTTAATTTTCATCAAAGATGATGTGGCTGCATGAGAGGAGAGAAATAGTATTGATTGTAGTTAGTGGGGATTACTTGTTTAATATATATATAGATTTGCTATGTTAGGCCTAAGCAATCCTCACTGCACTCACTTGAGACAGCCTTGTGTTAAATTCATAACACAGACAACAGACCCGAATGCATTGTGGTAGTGTGACTTGCCTGTGATTAAACTATTTTGTGGCTGGATTCTGATGGTTGCAGCTGGTCACTAGAGCTCATGCCTAGTTCCCTACTATATAGCTAACATGGACTTTAGATTATAATAATCCAAGCACAACCTTGGATTTACTTGTGAAGTGTCCTGTTAGTGGGAAGTGTTATGGAAAGCTGTATTTGCCAGCAGTTTCAGCTAACTTTTTCTTTACTCCAGTACACAAAATACACATGTAGGCATGCAGCTTTATGAGTATGCTCTTCAATCCATTTTAAACTATTCTTTGTTCATGCAGATTGTGAACTGGAGAAGTCACTTGAAATTTCCTGAAGAGGCGAAGCTTTCTCCTGAAGCGAAGGATCTTATCAGCAAACTTCTGTGTAATGTTGAGCAGAGACTTGGAACAAAAGGAGCCCATGAAATAAAAGTGTGCTCTTGTCCACATGTTTTACGCATACATACACCCTCATTGCTCTCACCCACTTGCTTAACTAATATCATCATATCTTCCACTTCAGGTACACCCATGGTTTAGAGGTCTCCAATGGGAAAAATTGTATCAGATGAAAGCTGCTTTCATACCAGAAGTTAATGGCGAGTTGGATACTCAGAACTTTGAGAAATTTGAGGAGGTAATCTTCTGTTTTTCCAGTTGGCTTAGTTCTGTAGATAATATGCATTAATAGTATTTGCCTACTCTATAAACTTGGATGGTTGGCGTGACACGTGACAGTGATCAAACTGGCCCGAACTACTGGTGCAATGTATGTAAATGAGAACATCCTTTTCCCACTTGTTTCCATACTCACCTGTGTTCTTTTGACCGCCACACACGGCTGTTAGCAGGGCTGACACATAAATACATAGGAGTAATACAATGGCTAACATAAGGGGTCTTCCAGAATGTTGAGCGTTGTTTATTTTAGACTAGTGAAATATTCACCATCTGACAATTACTGTTTGAAATTTTGAAAGGAAGCCGCTAACCTGTTTTACTTGTTTTTATCTTTTCTGTTTAGAAGTATGTATTTTTATTTTTAAATATGCTTAGTTATTCTTAAAGCGGGTTAATGTACATAATGGTGGGTGCTCCCATTTTTTGGTTGGGATAGGGACATACTAAAAATTTATACATGTTCCTAAGTGGCCTCATTTTGGAGGGAAAAAAAGAAGGTTAAGGAAATGTATAAGGCACACACATACGACCAAATTTGTCCAATAATTTGCGTGCATGCATGACCTTGCACGTTTAACATCCATTAATTTTTCGAGACCTTCCTCATGTCCCTACCTGGTGCACCTGCCACTATATGCATGAATGCTTTTCCCTAGTTACTTTTCTTTCTTTGTCTTCTTCAATGGAAGAGGCTGGGGGTGTGTTGGTTCTCCGTGCTTCCCTATTTGAATAAATTGCACCGGAGGTACTCAAACTGGCCAGGTTAGTATCTCTCAGGTAGTACCATTAAATAATTCAGTGATCTAATCAGACAAATGAACAAATTCTGCGCGCTCTTAAGTGATACAACTAAGCAAATCGAAAGATGTCTGGTGCAATTTACTCTTACTAATTAATTTGGCTCAACACTTTTACTTTTAGTTTTATGATTTTCCATGATAAAATGCTGTTTGGTTTTGATTTGCTGAGGCTTGAATTATGGATAGGTTATTTTACTGTATTGTGTAGAAAGGTGAAGTTTTTAGCTTCCACTTATCTTTCATTACTATTTTGCAGACTGGAGCACAAATTCAAAGTTCATCTAAGTCGGGCCCATGGAGAAAGGTATGCCTGAAGTCACCATGAAATGCTAATTTCTGGGTAGTTAGAAATTATACAGGACATTCCTAGTTATAGACAGCTATATATCTGCTGGTCAAGTGAAATGTTGTATAGATTTCCGTGAAGTGTGCCTTTTATATGGCATTGGCATGCACACATACTCAATTCTTAATGTTCCTCAGTTTTCTCCCCATCCAAAGATAGAGCAAATCTATACCTTGACCAGTGGTGGAATGTGGACTTGAAAAGGCACGCCTGTGCTTCTAGCATGCATCTTTAGCCATACAATATACAAAATAATGTATTTGGAACATTTCCAAAATTTTCTCACTATTGATTTTGAGGGGACAGATACTTAGGGAGCTTATAAAGAAGATTCCTCATGTTGGGCTTCATTTTAGTACTGCCATTTAGTCAATTAATATAAGAAAACCATTCTTTTGCAGATGCTTCCATCCAAGGATGCAAACTTTGTTGGATATACGTACAAGAACTTTGAAATTGTGAATGATGATGAAGTTGCAGGAATTGGTTAGCTCTCTCTCTACCATGTTCAGGCTGCGCACTGTTATGCCTTGTTTAGGGATAATGTATTTTTAGTTTGACAGAATTATTTTGTGCTTTATGCAACAGCCGAATTGAAGAAAAAGAGTTCAAAATCAAAGCGGCCAACAATCAAGACATTGTTTGGTAATGAGCACTAGCCAGTATTTAATTTAGTTATTTTACATTGGTTTCTCCCTCACCGTTAAATGATATGCACGATCTATTTACCTTACTTTATTCATATTCGAACAGAGAGCATGGATGAAGATGAACCTGTTCAAGGAAGTTTCTTAAATATGTTGCCCCATAAGGAGGGACAACCTTCATCTCACTCCAGCATTCCACCTGAACAATACCAACCTCGACGTAAATAGGATATTGAGGTTTTAAAATGTAAACCACAGAAAAGTAAGATGAGAAAAAAATTGCTGCCTTTTGATCTTGTTATCTGTGCAAGTTTTGTAAATTCTAACCGATGCTTTCTTTAGTCAAATGCTTAAAACAAAAATCCCGCCTGTGTCCAAATGGTATGTTGTCGGATGTACGCAGCGATATTTGTTTGGTTCGCTGTATGTTTGTTTTACAGTCTCGGTGAGATGTGTCTCAGGCTTACTGGCTACAGTTATAGTGTATACTTGCTACCAGCTCTGACGAGCATGTGTATTACAAATAAATTCACCTTTGCTTGATTCAACAAGACCTGACCGAAATGGTCATCATGACTCCGGCAAGTAACAATAATTCATCGTTCACATTTTATTGTGCCTTTGCCTTACCGGATTTCATATTAATCTTGTTTTCACAACCTGGTTCTACGCTTCTATGTCCAATGCAAGTTCTGCAACTTAATGTAGTTTACCATCACTGGTTCAATTACAAAATCATTCCAAAACGGGCATCCAAAAGAGCAAGTTTTGGCCCCGTTTTAATTGGAGGGAAAATGGAGAATTTTTTGGAGTGCTGTTCCATAGGGGTTTTCCCTGTTGGATGGGCTGGATGGGAGAAAAAGTATATATGAATATAGTGAGTCATATATTTAATGGATTGGACCAATAAGAGTCTAGGTGATAAAATCTAAATGGGATATGATTTTTACTCGGATTACATAAGAAGCCAGTTGGACTTCCAGTGGATACGATCTTTTCTTGTATTAAATAATCCTGTTGACGTCATTGTCGACATGCTCCTCGTTAAATCTGAGAATAAATAAAATACTTAGATTAAGTAGCGTACCTTTCTTTCCTAAATCAACGTTATATCCATTAAGAAGAGTGTTCACCTGGTCATTAGGTTTCTTAGCTGTTGTAAGAAAGAGAATGTATTATTGCTAGGAACATCCGCATCAGAGTGATTGTATCACCCATCGAAATCCTAGCCATTTTCTTCCGAAGGCCATATTGTGCGTGCTGATGCTAGCACACTAACACATGGCATTTCATATCTGGACGTGTGGACTTCGATAGAAGCATTGCTGTGAGTGCGGTGCTGATCGAGACGATCGCGAGAAGACTATTGGCTCGTGATGATCAACTACTTGTACGCTACTGAACCAGACTGCTTTAACTCTTCTTTAATCTTCCCATACCTCCCCCAACTTGCCACACGCTGGTTACTTTGCGACCGCGCCTCTTTAACTTCTTTTTTTACCTGAAAATTTCAGTCCACCCCATCCCCATGCTTGTGTATGGGTTCTTTCGTTTCAACTTATGAATTATAGCTTTTCTTAAATAAACAAATGAAGCGGCTTCTCCACTATTTTTTCAAAACTAGTTATCGAAACAACTTTTTCGAAACCATTTTCATTATTCGATTCGTTCGCACAAACGCCCACGCTAGAACAAAAGCCATTTGCTGCAGCAGAGAACCATAGCTATTATCTTTTCCCAGCTCATAGATGCATGCACAAGCTACTTATCAAAGCAATTTTTTCAAAATAATTTTTTAATATTTATTTTGTTTACATATACGCTCGCATTAAAACAAAAGTCATTCACAACCGAGAAGAACCATACATCATCTTTTTCCAGCTGGTAGATGCATGCGCAAGTTCGGACTGTTCTTTTTAATTCATGACTTATGGCTTTTGGTGAAATTTTGAATTTTGGTACATTTACAGTGCTGATTACGAGAGATAGATACTCACTTGTGATTTTGGCGGTCATGGATGTTGGGCTTTTAACGTGTAGATCGTTTAACCTGTAGACCCCGTCTTGAGAAAATACTCCGTTTGAAAGTTAGGTACTGTAGCAAAAGCCAAAAGCCGCCGGCTTCGGAGGAAAAGAACAGGCCCGTAGATGCGCACGAACCATCCTCTCATGCACGCACGTGGTTCTGTACTTAAAAGTCGGTAGAGCCTTATAGCCTTTTTCTCTTTGACTTTTGATTTCTTCAAAAATCAAAAAGATAAACATCTAAATGGTGCAATCTTTTAAAGTGGATTCTTTAAATAATTTCTCGAACTCAAAACCGTATATATCTTCACATCAACATTTTTACCGTCTAATGTCGTCTTAAAAAACACAAACAAAAGTCATCAACAATAGCCTTAAAAAAACACCTCCGTAACATCATAAAAGCGAAGTCTCAAACTCTCAGCTTCAGCAGAGCAAAGCGGATGGTGGCAACAACACAAGAAATTAACAGCACAGCACAGTTCGTCCCAGAAATTATACCTCTTTGGATTTGTCGTTTACATATTCCAGCACGGTTCTACCTAGGGTTGGAAATCCCACCGGTATCTGACCTGATTTACCAGTGGATGCCAGGAAACATTTATCAGCCTAATTTGTTTAACTTCAAATTTGAATTTTTGTACGTAAAAAAAGTTAGATTTTTTCGTGATGTTTACATTGTCTAATACTAATCTAATGTATTAGGACTCCTGGTTTAACTTATGCTTTTTGCTATGAATTTTTGAAGTAAAAGTTAGATTTTCTAATGATGTTTATATTGTTTAACACTAATCCAATGTATTAAAACCTCACATGCTTGATTTAATATTTTTTACCATGAATGTATTAGAAATTTTTAATTGTTAATTACCCGTAACCGGTTTTAGCGGTTTTTGGATGGTAACTATCCAGTTTGTCCAGTTTTTTCAGTTACCTGTTTGAAAAACTTCAAACAGTCCAAATTCAAAATTTGATACTTAAATTTAGCTGATTTTTTCTGGTTTTTCTGGTAACCAGCCGGTTACCATTACTTGTCGCCCGACGGGATTTCCTCTGGTTCCAGGTTTTTGAAACTTGGTTCTACCAACAACATGATGCATCTCCTTGTACTCCTAATAACCAACTAATATACCTTGAACTAGCTCAATTTTTTTCCTTATGCCACTCCGATGGTTTGAGTGCACAGACACCACCATTTGCTAAGAAATGCTAGGCATATTCTATCCAAATCGGGCAATTGATTTGGTTATATAAATTGATCATATCACAGTTTGCTGTAAGGTTTGAACATCATGGTGAAAAATGGTGGCAAGAACCGATCATCCATGTTGTCTCAGGCCAGAATAAACATCACCCTGGACTGACCGAAATTCGGTCTAATAGCTTGTATGCTAATCACACCGAACAGATGATCTTAACCTCACTGACGCGTTTGAGCTTTTGATCGAGATGAATCCTTCCTCATCGTCCAAAATGCTGCACGGTATCGATTCTGCAACTCAACCACGAGTATAAATAAGACATTAAATATAAGAAGGCTGATAAAATGCACAATAAATTGATGGGACTGAAATGTCATATGTCAACTAACAGACTTTCAGTACACTTGTAATCCCAAGTATTCCAAGCTGGGATCTTTGAAAAAAAGAGCTATATTAACCCTGTTAACCCTGGGACACCCAGCCACTGAGAATACGAATCAACATAACAACAAATAAATCTGTACGACTCCTGACACACATGCTGAGTGTATTCTATCTAACAGTATATGAGTCTACAAGGGAATGAGGGACAAGAGGACATCTAAAAATCTAAATGGCCAACATTTCAACCTATGCAAGCAGGATTGTATTTAATCACCTTAAGCTTTCAATACAAAATTATAAATGCCTGCCTTATATTCAATCATCACCAAGCTATTAGGAGATACTCCATTGGAAGAACAAATTAAGTCAAGTGCCTAAAAATAAAAGGTTACCAGCATCATTGATTTCATATTTGCAGTGTAAGTGGTATCTATCATTTTCTCCACCTGCAAATCCAATGTCAAAGTAATCCATAAAAACAACAATTGTCCATCATTTATAGTCCAAAACAAATTAAGTGCATAAACCCTCACCTCCATCACAAATCCATAATGGCAAGCAACCCTTTTCACATCTTCCAGACTTAGTTCAATAGACATATCCTGAGTTCAAGGAGATAAATTAGGTCCCTTGAAAGACGATAACACCGTCAATTACTGTAATAATGGAAGTTAACTAATTACATCATCTGGCCCATAGGAATCAGCAAAGTGATACAGAAGCGGTCCCAAGTTGATCCAGACCTGTCGATTGAAATTGAGGCAATTACTTGCAACAAATGATAGGAAGAGCGGGTATAACAACATGAAATAAATAACGGGCCTGTTTTTTTTTTTTTGGTTTATAGCTGTGGCTTATGGCGTTTGGCTGAAATTTTTGAATTTTGGGCTGCTCGCGATAGAGATTACTGAGAGAGATACTCGCTTGCGATTCTAGCTGGTACAGATGTTGGGCTTTAACGTGTACTACAATTAATTCGTAGACCCCGTCTTAAGAAAATACTCCGTTTGAAAGTTAGGTACTGTAGCAAAAGCCAAAAGCCGCTTTTAGAAGCCGCAAAGAACATGCCCAACATATACTGAATTATGAATATTCCTATATATTGGCGAATGTGGTTTTTCCACATGTACATGTTGTCAATATGAGGAGGAATGGAGGATGGATGAATGCTAGTTTGTATCGAGGCCCAAAGGGGCATATATACAGTGAATACATGGAAACAAGTCACACAACTCTAAACCCTAGGACAAGAGATACTACAAATACCCTTAACACCCACCCTAAAAATTAAGGCATATGCAATAGCATTGCATTTAAAAGGTTTGACACTAAAATAGCGAAAATCCAAAGTCTGGGTCTTGATAACGTCGTCGTAGCATGCAGCTCTTGGAAAATATGTTGAGTATCAAATGATCTCCCATGCAGGGTCGTGCGGTAGACCATAAAGCACAAAATACAGCGGTTGAGAAAGCAGAAGCAAGCAGGAGCAAAGTCAACCGCGTCAACACGACAGAGAAGATGATGAAGCTAACACAAAGAGAGAGCTACCAAATCAAGCCGAAGAGGGATAGATAGAAGCATGGCACGCAGATCAAAGCCCGAGACAGCGGCGATGCGAAAGGGAAGCGCAGCGACTCAAAGAGAAGCGGCAGCATCATAAAGTTTTCTACGATCTACGATGGCTCAAAGAGAAGAGTGGCGGCTGCTGCCATGTGAAAGGGAAGGAGAGCTAGAAAAGCAATCGCTGACTGACAAAAGATTGATGCACCAGCCCAACTTAAACGAACTCAATGAGATAGAGAGAGCGGACTTGGAGCTGGACGAGGCCGCCGTCTATCGACAGAGGTGGCGGATGAAGTCGTGGATGGAGATGGAAGCCAGGAGCATCACCATGACGGTGACGACGATGACAAGGATGCTCGGCGAGATGCCGGCCACGCTCCCGCATGCATCCCCCCTTGCGCCCCCTCCTCCCCCTACGTTTTCTGCCAGCTGCGGCACCATAGGGACCCTCCACTCCAGCAGCAGCGGCAGAATCGGAATAGAGGACATCAATTTCTCGGCTTCTTGATGCGCTTCTTCTTCTTCTATCTCCTCTGTGCAAGCTCTACACTTGGGTTGTGTCGTTGGTGCGCCCGCCTAACTCCTCAGTCCTAAGCGAACAGCCTCGACGTCCCCTTCTAGCCACCAGGACACTTTGGCGTCGCCTAGGCGACGCTGTGACAATCATAAATTATGCAGTCACAAATTTAAATTTCAATTTGAAAAAATTCAGGCCGTTTTTTCTCCTAGTTCCCACCAGTTTTTCCAGTAATCACCGGTTTGTTTCCCCTGGATACATGTACTATCATAAATGTGCCTCAAGATTTGATATAAACATTCGAAATTCAAACCATCCCATCTTCTACTCACTGCAATCCCTTGCACGAATCTTGAGACACTTCGGAAGGCTAAGATAGCATATGGACCCACATGTACATGCGGTTTTGCATTTTTGTAAATCACCCCCACAAAAATAAAATAGGTAATACTGATTGTCTTAAAGAACAGCTAATCAGAATGCAATGATAAGAACAAGATAACCCACCCCGCCTTCCTTAAGAACTTTTGATATGATCTCAATATATTCAACAATATTGTGCGCCGTATCCAGGAAGAAGCAAGTTACAACAGCATCCCATGCAGCTGAAACAGCAGATAAGTATTGTAACTTTGTAAGAATGTCATAAACAGCATTTCTCCATCATACACATCTGAACTAAGAAGTGAAACAAGTGAACAAATAAAGGCCAGAATCAAAATATTAAACTTCAAAAAGACTTAAACTATTATTCATCCATGAGCAAAGTTATTGCATGCTTCAACGGCCTACACGGTTGACTCAATGGAGGTGCTTCAGTGCTTTCCATAAAAGTTTTAAAAAATAAAGATAAAGCAGATTGGGGGCCTGATTTGCAACCTCCCACTACTCCAGTACTAAAAAACCGTTTTGGGATTTGTGCAATTTAGTTTTTGTAAGAACTTAGAAGCACTAATTACTATGTAGCCGCGAAATAAAATCAAACAAGTTAACAAATGAATAACAATAATACTTAATATGTCTCCCATATAAAACAATACTTCATATGTACGGCAAGAAACAAGAGCACGACACATTATGATTTTATATTCTTTCACCCACCAGAAGAAACCCTCCTTTCCCCTGTTGACCATAACTTAAAATTGAGACAACCTGACAAATAAAATCAGCACAGTTGTCCTGGTTGTTAGTAAGTTGCTGATGTGCAACCGTTGACACATTTATATGCTTAAACATGATAGACTAACCCCAATGCAAAAAAAAAAAAATCTGTTTAAAAATGCAGGAACGTCGTTTGAATAATTATTTAACTACACTGCTTCAAACCACCTGTCGTCAGCTTCTGGCATACCTTCGTTGGGCAACAAACGATTCAATAGGAAAATGGCACTACATTAAGATTGTCGCATGCAGAAGCAGAGTTAAGCTAATTCTGACACATAACTCTTTACTTAAGAAAGCCAGGTTGGAATTAGTTATTTGCCCATGAGTGCACCTATAACACTATGTTAATAGATCATTTTGGACTCCTGCTTTGTTTAATATCCCTATTCTAAGAGGACCGGGTCATCTTACATTCTTGGCTTTCCTCATTGTAGACCTCTACAAAATCCCCAGCACACATTGAAAATCCTTCTGTGATCCCTGCACTGTTGATGGAAAAGAAGACCCAGCATAAGTAAGCCAAATATGCCAAAGTAAAACATACAAAAGATAACAACCAGTGTACCTCTGTTCGCAACAAATATAAGTAAACATTCAATGAAGCAATTTATCAGTTTTTACTACAGTACAAATAATGCCAAATGACTGAAACAAGCTCAAGCATCAAACTCGAATTCTAGAATAAAATGAAGTCCAGATTAGGCACTCAAAAGCAACCACACATTTAATTAACAAATGTAAATATTTTAACATCCAAAGATCAAACATTTGTAGGTTCTGCAAAAACTCCAATTTCAAATAGGCTAATTCAATTTATGAAGTTCAAGTCTCAGGTCCTTGCATTCCCAAAATTTTAAATACTCCATATGCTAATTTGTGTTTAATATACATAATACCATAACGTAACTTACCTGCTAATGTAATCAACATAATTGTACTCTGATCAACGGAAATATTATGATCCTAAATGCATCCAAGGGTATATACAACTTGCACCAAGTGTACACAGAATGCTGAATGGAAACACAATTTTGCAGGGGTACACTTATAAGAAAACATGGCATACCAAGTACCTTGAGGGATGAATATCAGGAAACGAAACAGGCCGAAGTTGATCATTGTCTGAAAGAGAATTGCAGTTGCTGTGTATCCAAGGATATATAGTCCATTCCTTGGCCTCTTGAGTTCTGGTAAGAATAGGTAATATTATTAGCATTATGAACATCAACTTGTTCAAGTAAGATGCTGAATGCTTTTAAGTTTTAAATATATGTAGACTGAATGCTTTTAAGTTTTAAATATATGTAGCTTAAGAGTTAATAGATTGACATACTGGTTTAGAATGAAACTTGAACAAATCATCATGTAATATGAGAACTCATTTCCCTGGCTTACAAAACCTGTTCAGGGGCCAAAAAAAAAATTAGACAATTTCAAAAAAATATATAACATCAGCTCATTTTCAATTGAACATTTTTCTACAGTACCCAAAGAAGAGATCTCCAGAGCCAATCTCCCAAGCCCAGCACCAGGCACTAAACATGAAGGAGGCCTATGAAGTTTAACAAATATTAATATACAAGTCAATGATGCAAGACAAGAGGTGAATCCTGAAGTAATTTCTGTTTATTTCTGATGTCGAAAGAAATATTTTCATCAACCATCGATAGTGGCTACAAGAAGAGGTGATATGCTAATTTAGCCGAAGGAAATGTGCCTATAAATAATAGCATCAACATGTGAATAATCAAACATAGATGTATATGAAGAAAAACATAGTCTGCAAGGAGAATTTTGCTGACTTGTTCCTTACAGCTAGTACATTAATTGAAGATGAGTAGATGGACAATTTGAAACAACGTAGATACCGTTAAGGGTATTAGAGATAAGGTCTTAGAGATAGAATAAGATCAGCATATTCCTCTGTAATATCCCTTTGTACTCCCTATACATATTGCCCATTGGGGCTCTTCAAAATATACACAATATTCATAACATGGTATCAGAGTTTAGGTTGAAACCCTAACCTCATCTACTTCCGCTGTTGCTGCTACCGCCGGGAGGATCGATCTCCTCTCCGAGGGTGGCCATCTTGTTGGGCTGCGTCAGATCGGCCGCCTCGTCGTCTCCAGCTCGCCGCCGTCGCCGAATCCGTCAGATCTGGCCGCCTCCACTCCGGTTTCGGCCGCCGCACAACCAGTCTCGAGCCGCCGCCGCCCGCAGTCGTCGAGAGCCGCCACCGCCGCTGCTCGGGTCTCGAGCCGTCGCCGCTCGGGTTGTCTCCGCCCGAGTCGCTGCCACCGCCAGATCCGACGTCGTTCGCTTTGCCGCCGTGGTCGCCGTCTCCTGCCCGGATCCGTTGTGGTCGCCGACTTTGCAGTGGCTTTCGGCCGCCGTCCCGCTTGGATCCAGACGGATCCAGGCTCGCCGAGGTCGCCGAAGCCGCCTGCCGCCGAAGTCGTCATCGCAGAGGCCGATCGATCGGCCGGCCGGATCCGTCGGCGCCGCCTCGGATCCGATCGCCGTCGCCCGGCGAATCTTGGCTGGTCCGGTCACCGCGCCCGGCCGTCTTCTTGTTGGATCCGCCGCCGCCGCCCTCGTGGCTCTCTCGACTCTCTCGCCTCTTCTCTAGCTCGCCGCCGTGCCGCCGACCGCGCCTCTTCGCCTTGCCTCACCGGTTCCGGTCCGGATCGGCCGGCGTGGAGGCGCACGGGGATCTTGGCGTGCGCGGGGTTGGAGTGGAGGAAGTTGCTCTGCTCGGCGCGCTCGTAGGCGACAAATCGCTTCCCCCGGCTGGTAGTTGCGAGAGACGAGAGGGAGTGTTCACATGAGTGCAGA
This sequence comes from Bonia amplexicaulis, assembly GCA_036346245.1. Classification (NCBI taxonomy): domain Eukaryota; kingdom Viridiplantae; phylum Streptophyta; class Magnoliopsida; order Poales; family Poaceae; genus Bonia; species Bonia amplexicaulis. The sequence continues at coordinate 2,224,353 of CM070748.1, read as the reverse complement.
TGGGGAGAGAGACGAAAGGGAGTTTTCCAATCCAATCTAAACTCATCTCGCATCGTGACCATATGCATTTATGTCTAGTGTCAAGGTTTTGAGTCTTCCGTATTTCTGCTACTGATTTCTTTTGAGTCAGTCTTTTATTTTTTGTGAGTCTTCCGTTGCGTCCATCCAAAATCCGTAGCTTCTAATTTTTAGTTCGTTCAAGCCATGCAAGTCCTTGTTAGTATCCACTGTTGAAAGTTAGATCATTTATATTAACTTACAACACAAGATTAAAAAAGTACAGTAGGTCTAAATTATTGAGGCAACATGAGACAATGCAAGTTTACCTCTGCTTGCTTCGGTTAGGAAAAAGACGATTAAGCTCCTCAAGAATGGGCTTATAGCACTCATCACGTTCCTTTTGACCCTGAAACAATTTACATAATTAAAATGGCAATATTTTCAACATTAGATCATTAAATTGAAACAAATGTTCTACTTCAAGTATATTGTAAATTTGTAATCCAATTTAAAATGGCACAGAAAATTACCTCCTGAGCCCAATCTCTCACGATATTTCTTATGATGCATCTTACCTACATAAATCAGAATAGAATGAATGATAGAAGATGCAAGGCGTACACTGTCAAAATAAGAACTGCGCAAACTGAAGAACAAATGCAAATTTAGGCAAAAAAGGGGCAAGCAACCGCACACATGCACACAGACAACATCAGCAAAAAAACAAAAATATAGCATGATTCAGCAATTAAGATTTCAATGCCAGACAAAAAAAAAAAGGAAAATCAACACATGATTGAAAAACAGTAACATTGCATCTCATGAAAGATGCCAGCTTTGGTAACAACTTCTTTGGCGATGAACCAACATATAGTATCGCTATCTGGGAAATGTATTTACCTTGTCAACATCAATTGGAGGAACGTTCAACTGCAAAGATGAAGACATGCAGTGCTGCGGTGTTACCTAAAATAACAAAACAGGAATTCACAGTTCACAGTTATTTAAACATATTACTCTCTAGTATCTACAATTAGAAGGTACCAGAAGAATAGATTACAGAAGAGGAATCGGTGCTTGATAAGCAGAAAAAGCAGTGCTTGATAAACTGAAAATGGTGTGTAAAATGTTGTTTGATATCCTGTCCCAAACTTTTGTACTAGTAATACAATAGCTGAATGAACAGCTAGTAGAACATATATCATAATCAGACAAATTGGGCTTTTAACATTAATGTTAGTTGTATTATATTGACTGACGTTTCTGCGATATATTTCAACCAGAACATAACAAGAACTCCATGTTCGTGCACTACTCCATGAGACTCATGAGTCACAATAATAAAATCCAAGCATGATAGCAAAGCTATGTTTTGCATCATGCAATTGTGAATTACGAGAATAAACCGCAGCTTACATCTTGCCGGGGGAGCTTACATTTTCATCAGCAGAAGATGCAAAGCAATTTGTATCTTGACAGTTAGCTGCTGCACTTGCATCTTTATCACCATTACATGATTTATCTACACCTTGGAAAGGATGAGCGCAACCTGCCATGTGAACTACCTCGTCCTGTTTGATATTTAAAATCAGCCAGATTCTATACACAACATAAAGGACTCTTCAACAACATATCGCCACTGTTGTAATCTAAAAGTGACTTCTACATGAAAGCACCCATCATTTTTTAATGACAAAATGATTCAGGAAAAAAGGCCTACCTTATTGTCAGTTTCTCGTGAGGATTCATCAGTCTTGGCATCTTCCCTGGGGCAATCATGCTGTTCATGCAATGAGGAATTGCTCACGGTGATAGAACTTCTCAAGTAATCACCCCCCTCACCGGAATGAGCACAATCCACATGATAATGTCCATGCATCTCTGGACAATCATGACCATCAACATCTACATACTGACTCATGTCGAAAGGAGGTTCAAACGCCTGCAGTTCTTTCTTTTTTAAGTATATGATGGTGTACATTGCAGTTTTCACCAAATATACGGTCCCCAAAAGATCATACCTCAAGCATGTTCATGATAAAAGATGCATTCATGGATATACACCTGTCAGGTAATAATGTATCAAATAACAGTAGTCAAATTTATCAGAACTAAGCAGTAAGCACAAAGGCTTCTATACATAAATTACTACATGGAATTACCACATCTGGTACCCATTTAGAGCACATGTTTCAAACATATCTAAAATGCAAAAGAGTATCAAAACAAAGGCCAGGTGTTAAACAAGCATGGCCAGAACTAATCTAAAAATGCATAGGTTGATTTTTCATAACGAGCCAATGAGTCCTGATTCATGAAGATAGAGGAATAGAGCATCATCAGCAAATCTCAAATTTTTTTTGGAAAAGAGCTTTGGTGACGCCATATGGAACAAACTAATCAGTAAGTTACAGTTAATATGTACACTGTTTTAGACTTAGACTTTTAGATGATGTAGAACATGACGAATAGATCTACTGCAGAGGTTTATCTCACAATACTTCAACACAAGCAAGTGGAACTATTGATCAGTGCTACAAGTCTACATTGCACACACATTAAGCATAGAACTGTACTTACCATCTCAGCCTTTGGTACTTTAGACCAAGGTGAAAAAGAAGTTCCTACACAGATAAATACATAAGATATGTGAGGAGGCATATAGCATTAGATGACCTAGTTAAATCGAAATGAAATATAAAATAGAAAGAAAAGAGGTACTACTGGATGAAAAAAGAAGGTAAATGTGTGATGACTCTATAAATATAAACCTTGTGGGCAGGAGGAAGCATTTTGAATGATCGTTCATATCTCTTGACATCCCTTTCTGCTGCATCTTGGTAGCTATTACAACAACACAACAAGTATTTTTAAATAAAGCTAAACTGTTCCCATGTAGTTGTGTTGCATAGATATTATTTCATGTTCCAATTACAAGCATATAGCTTCTCTATGCTACCAACCATTCAAAATCAGAAACCATTGTACTTTTTTCGAGACTCAATGAAATCATTGTACTTGTGTAACATCAATGATGAAAATTCAAAATAAGCCAAGACCTGACAGAAATGCACCTGTCATCAATACAATAATACTTTAAAAGTAGGGACTAATAAGCCAACTACATCCCCTGGTATTCACATCAGTGTAGGCAATTTACCATGTGGATCCTGCAATTCATATGGTAACACTTTTGAGATCAAAATACCAGTCCACCATCTTACACACCCTCCATAGCCTCAATCAACAACAATCAAAAGCAAGCACAATGCAAGGAAACTCCACATTACAAGCACCTATCTATTCATCTTTGCTCTATAAGATTATCATAAAAAGTTAAGGAAAGATAACAGAAATGACCACTCCATCCATAACCTTCAGAGCAAACATGGCTATACTCGCAAACCCGACTCACTATCCACCCAAACACCTCCACGCACAACTGCCGTATCGCTCTATCCACCCATACAGGGAAGCAATGAGCTATGTTAATTGCAAACTCCCAAACGGTTTAAACCACGGCCAAAATTCCAGCGTAGTCTCCCGCCCTCAACACCAGCTAATTCCGAGTAACCACCAATTCAACTCCGGTCAGCATGTATCGGCAACCGTTCCTAAACCCTACAACTCAAAATCACCATCAACTCGGTGCAAGCTCCACTCCGAACTCCAGTCCACCCAATCGGGCCACAGCTCGCGGAACTGCTGCTAGAACAGAGCTCCGCTTCTATACGACCAATCAATCTCAAAGCAAGGGATGGCGTCGGGGGCCTGGCGAGCCCAAGTGGTGAGTATGGAACGGAGAGGGGTTCGCTCGGGGCAGAGGAAGGAGAGGGGGAAGGGGGTGATGGGGATTGGGGTTGGCGTACTTGGCGTAGGCGGCGATGATGCGGCGGAGGGATTTGATCTCGAGCGCCTCCTCCTGTTCGGTGTACCGCCGTTCAGCCATCTGACCAGGCGGCGGCGAGGTAAAGCAATGTTTTGCGATGGAGTTCCTTTTTTGAGAGTTTTTTTAGATGGGATTGGTAGGCTTCCGCGTTGAGGAAAATCCGAATACCCCGTCAGTCACCATCATTTCTACTTTCCCTCTATAACTCGTCCCCAAGAAGCAAGACTAGCTCTACTACTATAAAAAGAGGGTGAAAACTATCTGAAGATCACTTTATGACTGTAGTAAGTAATTGATCTTTTATTACGAGAATTTGCGGAGTTTAATTTTAGTTTTTGAGAGTTTACAATTTATCAGTTGCTTTCTTCTACTATCGGTCTGACCGGCATTGGGGCCACGGTTAGACCGGTCAAGTGACGGTCAGGCAAGTATGGAAGCCACAGTCTGACTAGCCGACGGCGGTCAGATCGGTAACTAGTCAGCCGCCCGTGTGACTGGCCATGGTGGTGGTCATACCGGAGTTGCGGTGTGACTGAGAAATGGCCGACGGTAGCTATTTTCAGTGAAGGTTTTGTCGAGTGATGTTCTGAGCGAGGCGGTGGTGTGATCGGCCCTTGGTTGGCGGTTATACCAGCGAAGGTGCTAGCGGTCTGACCGTCTTGCTGGCCACGATCAGACTGCTCCCTTGTTCATGGGGTGGAATGGGGTGGTCAGACCAATTTGGTCTTGGCGGTCTCGATCGGTTGCTGGTAGCCTTGTTGGTTTTAACTGAGTTGGTTGGGTGTGCGCACAACATGGGTGACGTTGCTTAGGTGTATACATTTTGCATGGTATATTGTATGGACTAATTGTGTCAATTGATAATTTTGTGTATTGTGTGGTGCTATGTGACGATTTAATTTATTGTTGTTGGTTGTAGGACTCCGAAGTTATGTCATAGTAAGGTGGATGGGACCGGAACTAAGTTAAGAGAGCTTAAGCCCAAAGCAATCAAAGTGGCTGGGCTTAGGTTGATAGTCGGCGGTCGAGAGGCGGCGAAACGTGGTTTCACTCGTTGGGACGGTTCGAGAGGGATCCAAGCCAGAGTCCAAAATATGGCGTGGATGACCGGGATACCAAGACACATTCGTACCTATTTAGGATAGAAAAAGAAATAGATAAGAAGAGTTTTCCCTCTTTGTATATAGGGAGCCCTTTGCTTTTCCCTCCCTCTGAACCCTAATCCGCCCTCCCACTTGGCGAAATAGGAGTTCTACTTATACCTATGGGTGAAAATAGATCAGATAGTTTTTGATTGATCCGGATAATTTTTGAATATGGATTCTGTCGGCTCGGATATTTGTCGGATAGTATCAGATCGAAAACGAATACGAATTTTCTTTGTCGACTATGAATACAGATTCGATAGCTTACTATCCGTCGAATACGAATACGGATCTAGATTATCCGTGTATATTTAGGGGCCAGATATCCGCAACCTACACCCCTTATTTCAGCCCCGTGCATTTATGTGATACTCTCATAGCCCATCATACATTAACATATACATCAATACATAAAGTTAGAGAAGGAATCTTAGCCTATATGAAGAATTTAGGAATGTTCTTCATGAATGTTTACATCAAATAAACTAGTTATATTTTTTGTTCATTTTGTGTATATAATTTAAAGGGTTTATATGTTCCAAAAAGTATTCGTGACCATATTCCATTCGATTTGTATTTGCTCCGATTTATATTTAACATTATTCATATTTGTATTTGCATCTGCATCCGAAGAAAAAATAAAAAAATATCAGAGCTATTAGCCTATTATGCAATCATGAAAAAGTATGATTTAGTTTCCTCTCACTCTTGGTGCTAGTGATATGCCCTAGAGGCAATCATGAAGATGATTATATCACTTCTATATTTATGAATATTTAAATAAAATGTTATTTTGTCCCTTGAATAAATATCTTTCATATTGATCAACAAGTATGTGACTTGTTCGTGAAATTATTTATTTATGTTTTGATGTTATTCTAAATTATCTCTGATCTTATATTATTATGTGGGACGATTTTGATTTATAGATCAACACATGTATTGATTGATGATCATGTTTTACGGATCATGGATATGAATATCAAATCAATAATGTGGACACGTGTTAGAGAACATGATGTTGGATTGACCCATCATAAGATATTGCGAGAATTATTATATTGTTAAGTGTCATCAGTTGGTCTCATACATAGTGTATGTAGGATTCTTAGACCTGATGTCGTCATTGTTTCCTACATGTGCAATAGTTTGCTTAGGGTTTACCGAACACTGCTCTGTAACTAGGTGGTAATAAAGGTAGTTTTCGGGTTTACTATGAAACATGCAGAGGAATATGAACGATCAAGATGAAATTTGCCCATCCTATATAACAGGAGAGTTATCTCTAGGTCCCTCGATGTGATTGGATTAAGAAAGTACATGGTCATGCCAAATGTGGTTGAGGAGTCAATCATAACTGAGTAATCCACTATAGATTCGAGTGAATGATCAATCTATCATAGGATGGCATGCTTTTCGCATTGAGTTCGATCTGATATCATGAGGCAAAGGGATCGGTACATAAGCACTATATAGGTTCGTCCGATATGATCTTTATGTGTGTTTGAGAGTCGTTATGTCCTGCTAGGGACCGCTACTGACTTATGGGCCAGAAAGGAGTTTTCAGCCCATGGCTAAATACACATGAATCTACAGGGTCACACACTTAATGGGCTGGAACGATAAGGGCCAGATGATAGTTTTCGAGTGGGATTTGATCTCTACTCGTATCGGATATGGATCCGATTGGAGGCTATATAAGGAGAGGTGCGGGGGCAGAGGGATGTATCCCGAAAACACACCCGTCGAAACCCTAGCCTCCACCTATCGTATCCCCTGCCGTGCACGCTAGTGCTAGCACATCGACGCACGGTGTTCCATCCCTGGACGTGTGGACTTCGGTGGAGGCGCTGCTGTGACCGCGGTGCTGATCGGGACGATGGCGAGGAGGAGACGTCTGGATAGAGGACGTTCGACTACCACCGCTACACCGACGCGGTCTTCATTGAATCGGCTGCTTCAACCCTACTTCCGTTGCACTGTGCGTCTAGAGGTAATGATCTACGATCTCTTACTCTCATGGCTTCCTGGTTTACGCGGTAGAAAAATTCTAGTCTGCACTAGTGTAGCCCACCTGTTGGTGGTAGGGATGGCAATCGCGTCTGATGTGCGTGGGTACTGGTCCCTCGTACCCATGCCCATCAGGCATTTCCCCGCCCGCTAGCATGCGTGCTACCCGCGACGGACATAATTCTTCTTCTATGCCCGTCGCCCATGGACGTTCACTACGGTTTGCCCATCAGGTATACCTCCATTAGAGTTTTTATCTACGAGTAAGCTAGTTGTGGCATTTCTACCGGCCGGTCATGGTCACCGCCGCCCCTTGCCTTGTGCTCGAGGAAGGTGGCAACGTCGGCGTAGGAGATGGCAACAACAAATACATTGTTGTCGAAAATAGTGATGTTCATGATCGAAGTTTTTCAGATCACAAAAGGAGAGTGATGGCGCCGACGAGGACAACCACGCTAGTACGCTAGTGTCGATGAGGATCTGAACGAGGCCACACTAGTCTCGGAAATGGTGATGGCCATGATCAAAGTTGTCCAGATCAAGAAAGGAAAGTGATGGCGCCGGCAAGGACGACCAAGCTAGTTATGTGGACAATAGTGTTAATGAGGATCTGGACATTAGCCTCGTTCTATACAATGATGTAGGCCACCTCATTGGCCAACATGTATTCGCGGTTTGGAGCACGCCGCCGGTTGCCCCCACTCACAGGCTGATTCCGATCTTTACCTATCGGTGTTCTAATACCCATCTTTTGTATGATTATTTAGATTCTAGAGATCTCTCAAACACCTGGCCGCAGAACACACAGAGAAAGACATAGGGATTTTATACAGGTCCGGGCTTTCTCTGGAGAGAATAACAACCCTACTTCTATGTGGCTATATTGAGTGTATTGATTACAATCAACAGAAAGAGTAATGCAGGATGCTTAGCGTTGCTTTCTCTTGTCGCTTATGTTCCCCCTCTTCTGCCTTCCCTGACGTTAGCCTTTATATAGCGTACGAAGAGGTGGCACTTGCTCCATGCTAAGAGATGTCTCAACATTTCAGATGATAAACCGTCTGACGGAGATTATTGTCAGTGATATGGAACCTCTTCGTCGCCTGTCAATTATCGCTAAAGGTAAAGAGAAGTTACGAGTGATTATTCCAGAGAATAACTGCATATGTTAACTACTTTGTCAGATAGTCCTACAGTATAGCAGGTTATCATAGAGAAGCTAGTCGAAGTCAAGCTAGTCATAGAAGAGTTTACGACCACATGGTGATTGTAAAATAACTTACAACCATGTCATATTCGTAGAAAGATTTGCAGTTATGGAATGGTCGTAGAAAGGCTCTCGACCATAGGTGGTCATAGGAAGGCTTAAAACTATAGAGTGGTTGTGGAAAGACTTACGGCCGTATGGATAAATCTCTCCTTTACGAATATAAGGGGTATACTTGAGGAGTAGAATAACACAATAATTATATTTATAGATAAATAATAAATTAATGATTATTATATTCTCATCATTATCCATTTATGGATGTAGTGGAGAGAGTGGGGATGCAGGAGGAGGGATGCATGCAATTTTTTTAGCATCCCTGGAATCCTTTCTGTGCATGGCTCTGTGGGATGGTTGATAGGCCGAAAATTTTTAAACGGGGCTGAAATTTTTAGCCAAAATGAGTTTTTTTCAGAGCGGACCGTGAAATCTGAAATTTGTCGAAATTCCTAAATTTTGGCCAAAAATGTTTTCTTATAAGGTTAAACCATGACACAGATATTTTTTTCTTTTTTTTCCTTCTGTAAACCTGTAATATTTGAAGTGGAGAATTTTTTTTATAAAACTAGTACATCAAATATAATATATCAAATATTTATTTTCAAATCATGACCGCCTTATTTCAAATTAACGTGCATGTTTAATATTCCATTGGTTAGCACTTTTGCCAACCATTTTGATTTGTCAAGACTTGAGAGCCAAGAACGGAATCATCACCGCACTGCAGTAGTATTAAGCAGAACACGAAGTGCTACACTAAAAAAAGTTCAAAAGGTTTCAACAGGTAAAGCACTTGAGAGATTGCAATGGCAGTACATAGTTCTGAAATCTCATTACACCATTAGCTACAGTAGTATATGTTAACATGTTCTACCGAGCTAATCAGCTCCCAGCAATGGCAGTACAACAAATTAATCCTTCAGTTAAGTTATGATACTGAATTCCTTGCTCGACGCACTGAATTTTCACCGATCGATCGGGCTCTCGGCGGCCATGCGCGGGAAGGGGCTCGGGCTCTGTCGGCCTATCGTCGACGAGCTCGCTGTCAGCTCCAGCTCGGGCGCGCCGTCTCAAGCAACTCCACGCGCTTCGCCGCCGAATCCGCCGATCAGGGTGCCCGGCCGGCCGGCCCTTTCCACTTGGGATCGAATGAATGCGTGGAGGAAGGCAAGAAAGAGAGTGATCTCGCCGTTGCCGGGGATCGAGAACCCGGGTCGCCCGCGTGACAGGCGGGAATACTCACCACTACACTACAACGACTTGCTTGAGTCCGTACAGTTCTTACCCAATCTCCTGTGAAGAACATGGCGCGGAAAAAATTTAATCAGATAGTCCACACAGTACTTGATGGTACCAGAAATATGAATCACCATCAAAAGTAGACAGCACGTACAGGACATGATCTTTACCTCACAAGCCAGCGACTTTTATTTTTTTTCTACAGTACGTAACTTTCAAACGGAGTATTTTTTTAAAACAGAGTCTACAAGTTAAACGATCTACACGTTAAAAGCTCAACATTTGTACCAGTCAAAATCGTAAGTAAGTATCTATCTCGTCATAATCTGTACCGTAAACAGCTAAAATTTAAAAAATTTAGCTAAAAATAAAAAACCACAGTCGAAAAGAATAGACCCACAGTATAAACATTATCAGTACGCTCTCTCTCCATTACTCCTTTACATAAAAAAGTACCTTTGTTTGCATGCAGCTGAAACAAAAGTGCTGGTTTTGCATTAATTACATGTGATCCGCTGCTTTCTCGTCATGAACTCCCCACTGGAGATTTCTTTTCTGCTAGTGACTTCGTACGGCCATTTGTACCTTTCAACCATATAGTGGCTCGACTCACATAAAAATAACAAAGTACTTTTTTTTAAAAAAAAAAGGATAAAAATGGCAAAGAACACCTGACAGACTGACACCCCGTTCGATCGTGCACCAGAGATCATAAAATATACATGCCCCTGGCCCATTCGCCTCATCGCCGGCCGGCGTCGTTTGCCGCCCTCGACGTCGTCGTCGTCCATCCTCTGAAACAGCAGGCACTTCACGACCTCCGAGCTCATGGGCGAGCAGCACTCCTTAGGCAGCGTGAGCTTCACTTCACCAGTGCTCGACCACCATGAGTGTAGGAGAAGGGCGGGCAAGGTCTAGTGCACAAACCACTGATGAAGGCAAGAATGGGCAAGGTCTACTCACATGGATTGTAGGAGTTGTCGGAGCTATGGACATCGAAACAGAAGTGGCTGCCACATAGGTCCTTGGTGTTTGAAGAGGATTGAGATGGGGAGAAGGTTGGAGTTGGCTTAGTGAGAGACCATATACTAGGTTTAATATATATTTGTGAGGAACAATTGGTATTTCTGTTGAGTTGAATTTGAATATTACACTAGTTTCAGAAAATTCATATTTGCTGCCAGTGTTACCGGTTGGACCGATTGAACCGTTGGGAGGAAGCGGTCGGACTGTGAACGACAGTATGACCAGTGGTCTGGTGTGACAGGATATTGGGTGGTGGTCAGACCGTCGGGCAGTATGACCAATTTCTAGTTAGTGGCTGCTTTTCCAAAGAGTGGATTTTGATGTTGGTCACGTGCGATCAAACCGACCATGGTGGTCGGACCAATATGAGTTGGCCGGTGTGACCGACATTGAAAATACAGTCACATTAGGTGGCAAGTTTAACCGGCCAGTGGTTAGCGGTCTAACCGGGACGGTCTGACTGGCGTGGGAAGAGTAGTTAGATCGATGAGATTAAGGTGAGTTAAGCTGAGCTAGTTTGAGGTCGATTCATAGCTTGAAAGCCGTGAGGGTTTGTGTTGCATTGCATGACACATGACTTTGATTAATGTGAGTCAAATGCATAGAACTTATGCTCGATATGGTTGCTTGATCTTTAAATGTGCAGGTGAGTTGAGGGACATAGTGGCCAAAAGCAATAGACAAGGACTAAGCGGGGGAGCTGAGGTCCAAGCGGTCATGTAAATCTGGATGAGGCTATATGGCCCAAGAGGAACGCACAGAGAAGATAAGGATCATGAAGAGACAAGTTGGCTATGTGGTACGCCAAGTGACAAGGCTAATGCACGTAGCGATGGTTCGAAGGAGTCCAAATGCGTGAAGGCGTGACAGTTAGTCATTGGGCACTATGGGTTGCATGTCAAAGCATGTGAAGATGCTTCAAAGCATGTGAAGATGCTTTGCGGCGCCGAAAGCTTCGTCGAGAATATTTTGATAGTTGACAAAATACTAGATTGGTGCCTTGATCAAAACCACAACACAGAAAGGCGTAAAGGAGAACTGATTTAGGTCAAGAAGTGCTAAAATTGACAAGTAGATCAATCGTTAAAGTGTTAGCGGGTTGTCTTGTAAACGCTTTGAGAAACATGCGTGAGTGTAAAACCCGTATTAGTGATATTAACGGGTTTACCCAGTAAGCTTAATGGGTTGGACCCATTAGGATTGTGTTGGTATCTTGTCTTCATACATGATTGTGAGAGAGAAAACTTGAGAGGTAAGGATGGTGCTTTGACTACACCTTGTAATCGTCTATAAGTATATAAACCTCATCATCTACTGAAATGGATCAAAACTTTGCCTCAATCATATTCTTGTTTATATTCTTGTTTTATTTTGCTTATGATTTTGGTTTCGTTCTCACTTGCTTAAATTATCTTGCTAGGATAGGTGAATGGAAAGACACAGAAGATAAGAATTTGGACTAGTTATAAGCTTTGAAAAGGTGGTAAAAAATAGTTAAGCACTAATAATTCAAGCGATATTTAATGGCATTCCATATGCTATATGATGAAAGGCACCTAATGATGCTCATGATTGAAATATTAATATCGTGCTGATGGTGCCAAATAAAACAAGGAAGTACATATGAGCTACTGTACACATATTATGACATTAAAAATGGATCTAGATTAACTATTTCATCGTTTTTGGCAGAGTATTCTTTGTCCTACGCAGCTCACATAATGGAAGTTTTTTTTTAAAAAAAAAATTGAAGGCAAGGAGCACTTCCCAAAGCATCTCATTAGCTGGTTGCTGGTATCTCAGAGGGATCATAGTATTTTGATTCACTTTGACACATGCACCGAGTACTCCATCCATTTTCCTTTTTCCTTTTAATTGTTGGAACCCACAAATGATCTCTCGAATTTAAAGAGTAAACTACATGAAACATATCTACACTGACAACTTTCGCAGAAATTTTCTTTGGTTTCAAATTTCAACTTTGTCTAGCTTACACATGTTTAAAAATAGCCTCACTGGCTCACTGCCAAACATAATAGCAGTTCAATTTGAATTGAGTTTTGACCAATTCTGAGTAACAAGTAGGCTAAAAGTATTTGATAAAAATACCCTTATTATTAAGGTTAGGAGTCTATATAGTACCATCATTGCTATTTATTCCAAAAAAAAATTTAGGGGATGATGGTTAAAATTGGTAGAAAATGGCACAAATGTGACTAAAACAGGGGAAAACTAATGTTCTCAGACAATATCAAGATATAAGTGTATATACAAAAGTAAAAAGGCATTAACGGATATTACATACACACAGCCATAGCAAAACATACATACAAATTAATAGAGCATCCAGAAAAGGTTGGGCAGTCAGACGTAAATCTGGATTATTACAACCAGGCTGAAATTACCAGTGCAAGCTGCGGTAGCGACTACTGAGAAGCTATATATACTTACGTAGCTCCAAGTGAATCTACAGATGAGTGATTGATTGAAGCTGTACAAGAACACACATTGCTCGACTCAATGCCTTTTGGCCAGCGTCTTCTTGAGACCCCTTAAAATCTTGGAAAACCACATCATATTCATCACGAATAGTATCACTGGAACAACATATACCAGAAGACAACCAAAGGTGTCCATCTGCTTAATCTGTCAATAAACAAGTATCAACTCAGAAACATCTGTGTGATAGCTGTTAACTTGTGATGGATATTGAATTCAGAAGAGCCATCATATACCTGATCATAATGTAAAATGATAAGATAAAACAAATATATGAACAGAATTATCCTTGCCACCTGCGTGAAGGCATTTGTTTTCAATGTTAGCAGACCAAGCTACACAAAGCTCTAACATATAGTCGGAACAAAAATCCATCATATCTCATAGGCCAACAGATTTTATTGAACTTGAGTAATATTTTTTTTTCATTTATAAACTGAGTACGGATTTGCATTAGTTAAGTCACATTGCGGCTGTAATTTTGATAACTTAATCTCAAGTCTTGCGTTAGGAAAAGGTCCATTTCTCTTTACAACAATTCAATACTCTGTCAAAACTAATTTGATGAATGCTACCCAATCACAAGGAGAAATCCATAAAATCCATTGCAATGTATAACAGCCAAGTCCAGTTTCTAATGTAGGACAAGATAGATGAAACACAATGGTTACCACAAATACACGTATGTACCAATATTATCCACAATGGAAAACAAGGTATTGGTTCAAGATAAGTACCGAATCAAATATACCACCTCCAAGGCTGAAAGAAAATGAGAATAATAAAAACTAGAGTTGAATACTGCATTTAATAAACTTGGATGTGGTTATTCAAGCTCAATGTTTTTCCCAAACATGAATGCATCAGATCACAGAATTTCCATCCAATTAAAGTTAGTGAAGTATTTTGTCCTTACCAGCCAAGTAACAAACATTGCTACTCCGTTGGCAAGATATGCTTTGGATCTTTTCATTCCAGCAATATCAAGGAACCTTGATGACACAGAGGGAGAGAATAGCTTAGATGGATTGAAAGATGGCAACATCTGAATAACATTTTGTGTAACTTGTTCAGTTACCATCTTAGGTTGATTCCTGGTGTGGTAGTCTCAGAGATGAGAGTCATGTATGTGTATAACTGTCCTTCCTCAGAAAGCATAGTGTAGCCTACACAAATAAGTGACAGTATGTGGTGGATAACCTGACAAAGAATATCGAGAGTAAATGGTAGAGTAGAGACAGATAATGCAGTTTACAGGAGTTGAATGCGAGCAGTGGGCCAAAGTTAGCCGGCTAGAATGGAAATGGGAGGAAGAGAAGGGGAAGGTAAAATGAAACATGTTAACTTACATACTCCATTCCACCAAGAGAAGGGTAAAACCAAAATAGCATGGCAAGGTCTGCAATGAAGTACCCAACAGAGACCTGGCAAACATGAGATTCAGCTCATATGAGGCAAGGGAACAGAAGATATGTCAAAAAGAAAATTATCATAGTGCATTGTCACATTACAATAAAGTAATAGAATACCCCTAATGTAAAATTGGATAGGCTTGAACTTCGAAATGTTACTGGTCCATCCAGCTGATCAGAGAATAAACCCGAGAAGAAGACTAGGTATGCTGACATAATTGTAATGAATATTGCATGGACTGTGGACATGCCCCTAGAACAGAAAAAGGGTTAGAATACGTACCATGAGAAACTTAAATATAACAGAGGAGGATGCAAGAAATTAAGTTGTAAAATTACACTCACCTGTTGTTCCATTCGATCTTTTGCATCTTCGTAAGAGAAGTGTAACCCTTGAAGTAGAATGAACTGATAAAGCGTATGATATCATAGGACTGAGCTAGCAAAAACAAACAATAGTCAAGATACCGTTACAATGATTGGAGTTCAGTTCTAATATATGAATCATAGGAAGTTCCACAGCAAATGCAATATTGGAAACTATGCTCATTACTAGCATCTCATTGTTATGTTGCAGTGTGCTATTTAAAGAATCATTTTATACTGAGTTAGCTCAACCATGATTCATTTAAGTCAGCTCAACCATTACATGCTGGGCTTCTAGCCTATTCTCATTTAGAAGCCCATTCTCATTTGAGCTCAACTTATCATGAACTGAGATAAACCCAGAAACGAATAACTGAGATTAAATCGAGTCCCTAATAAGCAAATATGCACTGTTAAGCCATTTTCTTTGTTTAAGGCTTCTTTTCATAATTTGAAAATAACTACTTGTGCCTCAACTACACTTACCAGTGCGCCATCGTTGTAAATTATAAATTAATTTTAGGCTGGAAAAAATAAGACCAGTGCAAGTTGTTGCAACATAGAAAAAAGAAGGGCTTAAAATCCAGTGGACACCTTTTGCTAATTCTGTAATTCATGTAGTGAAGCTAAGGCCCCGCATGAAACTCAAAATAGTAAAACTACATGAACAGGTCTGTCAAGTTTATCATATATTTTGCTCCTATCTACATACTATACACATAATATGAGCATGTTATTGCACAGGTAGACTTATGATAAAACTTAACAGAGAAAGTGGTAATGAATCAATGAATGTACCAACTTGCACATCAGGATTCCCCCCAGCACAGCAGTGTATGGGACATACAAATCTGCTAGCAGGTAGTCCTTAACAAGTAGCTCTGCTTTGTACTTATAGGCTTTAGCTGCCATGACAGGAGTCACGCGAAGATCCATAATCAGATATCTGCCAACACAACAGCCTGATGAAGCAGACGAATAGAGGAACATGTGTGTGTGTGTATTAGGTATGCTTCGGTACACCTCTTTTTAAAAATGTTTATAAATCTTAAAAACATAGTAGTTAATATTAGATGGGGGCAAATATGTAACAACAACAACAACAACAAAATCTTTTGTCCCAAATAAGTTGGGGTAGGCTAGGAATAGAAACTCCTCAAGATCAAATAAACGAAAGCCTTATAATAAAACCTAAAAAAATAAATCAAATCGAAGATTTCCCTACCCAATATTCAAGTCTATATCCACAGTTAATCTTCAATTTGATTTATTTTTTATAAGTGGTATAGATCTGCCATCGCCAAATATAAACTATTTTGCTTTAAGATTCGTAAACTTTTCTAAAAGAGGTGTACTGAAGCAACTATATATATAAGTGCGATAATAATGAATAAACAATGTACAAGCATGAATACTAAGAAGATTAATGAGCGTCTCGCATTATCTAGGATTATAGCGCTCTCAAATTATCTTCCATGAGGTGCAATAGCCAACTGCCCGTTACGTGCGTGATGGATCAATGATTTCACAAGACAAAGCGCTATCAATTGCAAGAATTTACCAAGAGAAAAAAGAAAACATGTTCCAACTAAGTTCCATATATAAAAATAAGCACCGAAAGCACCATATTCGTCAAAACCAGTAGCGGCACAAATGCACTGCTCCAAAGTCCTAACTGGTGCCTGCAAAACATCTGTATTTCGCTTAATTTCTAAGAAATGGTGCGAGCAAAGAGGCCAGTGACAGTGAGTAGACCATTGCAACTAACCCAAAACAACAGCGCACACTATTCCATGCAACGCAAAAATGGTAAACTAATATACACGAGACATACAACTAAGATCAAACGCAATAACACATAGGAACATCTCTCTCATCCAACCCGCTTCCCAATAAAAGGTTAGCTGAACTCCCAATCCACAGCCGAAACCCACCACGGAAAAACACCCCAGGACACCAAGATCGGGTCTCCCCTAATCTCCACAAATACCGGATCAGACAAAATCGCGGCGCCCAATCCTCCAGCCGTATGAACAAGCGGAGAAGAAGTCGGGAAAGGGGAGATGGGAAGGAAGGGACAAAAAGGCATCACTACCTGCTCGTGGTGCGATTGAGGGAAGAACAGAGGGTGTTCTCCTGCTGCGCGCCTGGGGTTGGATTGGAGCAGAAGCAACTGGACTGGATTGGATTGGGGGTGCTGTTGATTGTTTCCTTTTGCTTTTGTTCGTGTTCTTGTTTCTTGGAGGAGAGTGGGAAAGTACTAGAAGCGAAGGGAAGGAAACCTACGGCACAAGCAGTCAGAAAAGGAAAAAAAAATTAAGCCGACTGGCATATCATTCCTCCGGCTGTCTTGCATTAATTCTAATATGTGGAATTTTACCTATTAAAAATTATCTAGTATATTGTTTATGTTTTATTACATTTTTATAGTAATACTACACAACATATTCGAATTTTGCCATATATAACGCTTTTTCCATTCGTATTTACAAAAATAGTCATATACGCGTGGTATTGATAAAAATAGCGCTTGGTCACCGGGTGGCAGAGATTCGGAGGTGACATGTGGCGCCTGCCGTCTGACCCGACAGACGCCTGCCGCCTAGCCACCAGATGGCAGGCCGCCTATCATCCACCCATAAAACGGTAGGTGATTAAGCTGACTAATTAACCGGTTTAATTACCTGCTTAAATTCGTAATTTTATGTCATATTTATTTAAATTTTCAAATATAACAAATGAGCTCGAAAAATTATGAAATTTTATGTGCACCCTTCTGATACAACGTAATTCATGATGTAATTTTTTAACAAATTTATCCGCTCTGAATGCTGCTAAAAAATTTGTACGATTTTGATATTTGTAGGAGTCGTTACATATAGCAAACGAGCTCTAAAAATTACAAAATTTTATGTGAACACTTCCAACACAGTCAACCTAATTGTGTAATTTTTTGAGAGTTTTATGTGCTCTGAATTTGCCATGTTAATTAATGATATGCGAGAAGGGATATCCTTCCTTGGTGCTGCCCCCTTGCCCGTAGAAATATCAGTCTGTCCATACTGTCCCCTTAACCGCTCCCTCCTTCGGACATGTGTTGGCTTGACCATACCGGCCCCCCTCTCCCGCTCCCTCGCCCGCACAAATGTTAGTCTGTCCATGTCGTCCAGCCTCGCTCGCTCCCTCGTGAGCACATATGTCACTCTTACCATGCTATCCCTTATCGCCCGTGGTGTTGTGTGTCGACAATACGTCTGTAATTTCTAGTGGCAACGCACTGGGTTGTCTTTTCGCTTGGCTTCAAATATGGAGTTTTCGCAATCGCTCATCTAAACTGCGTTTTGCTTTTTGTA
This sequence comes from Bonia amplexicaulis, assembly GCA_036346245.1. Classification (NCBI taxonomy): domain Eukaryota; kingdom Viridiplantae; phylum Streptophyta; class Magnoliopsida; order Poales; family Poaceae; genus Bonia; species Bonia amplexicaulis. Next base: position 2,206,147 of record CM070748.1, on the reverse strand, counting down.
GGAAGAAGAACATTTTCCGTCATACAGTAACATAGCACGACAGAGGCCGAGAGGCCAGTCGGAGCAGGGTCGCCAAAGGAAGACCTTCCCTTGCAAAGGAGGGAGGATTCCGGCCCTAACTACCACTTGATGCCAAACAGGCGGGCTCAACCAGTATGGCCGAAATGCAGACACAGTGAGGACGTGGTCGTGCAGATCGTCGAAGGCCATTTCGATGGCAGGTGGCGTTTCTTCTGATGCATACACTCTAGGGTACAATTAGCCAATAATTTATTTTCTCTTACTGTTAATAGAGCTTTCATGTTAACCCTCCTTTCGAGCAGATAGCGAAATGTGACTTCGTCTGCTGGATTGATCCTCCCCATGAACGCTATGTTGTGAGGTACGTGGATACACTGTGGATGTGAATCTTAGAGATATGGGCACAGATTGATAGTCTAAATGAGGATAACGATGACCTACTGCAACAAATGCAGCGCGAGAGGGGCAAAGAGGATGTCATCAACATAGAAAGTCCGTATGATCCCACATACTGTTGTGCGAACCCTAACTGTATATATGCGTGCCACTACAACGACGGCCAGCCACGTCCAAGGCGCCCCCCACTGCAACACTCTATGTGGGTACCATGAGGCACCTTCTACCAGTAGGCACGCACAGAGAAGCTTGTAGCACGACCACTCTCCCATGTAGTTTGTGGTTATGTTCAATCTCGTAAAGCATGTAACTGACAGTGGCTGCGGACCATTTCTTGCCTTCGTTTATTTGACGCCTGGCTGTGGTGGCTCTATTGACGAAATAACTAACAGTGCGAGTCCATATCTCCTCCATGACGCGGTGATGGGGAGGCACCACACGCCTTTCAAGATGTTATTGTACACCTCGGATATGTTGGTCGTCATAATCGCAAACCTCACACCGTTCATGTCATAGAGAAGGGACTGTTTCTCAAATTCAGAAGCGTGACGATGAATCCACTCCGAGAAACTTATGGTGCTGCGTGATTGCTCTTCCTCTGTAGTTCGTCTTTCTAGTTTTATCCAGATCCTCCCTCCGTAGTTCGCCTTTCTAGCTCTATCCAGATGGACTCGAATTTCTGCCTCTAGTTTTGCAGACACAATGCCTTGAACATCTTCAGAACCTCTTGGCTGCGGAACTATGTGAGCAAGTTAGATGCAAGATGCCTCATACACCATCGAGTTCGCACGTCATTCCACTGCTGAGAGGGTTCGGTTCCATGCTGCATGGTGTTCAGCGCAGCCATCAACCCAGCATTGCGATCCTTGATGATGCAAACGTTGGGTCAGTTGCCAACCACCGCTTGCTTCATGTTCATTAGGAACCAGAGCCAATTGGACGTGTTCTCAATCTCCACAATGGCAAATGCCATTAGGAGAAGCTGGTCATTCACGTCGACCACCATCGCGATGAGAATGGTTCCCTCGTAACTTTCTATGAGGAAAGTGTCATCCATCGTGAGCATAGGACGACAAAACTTGAAGCCCTTAATGGCTTGGGCGAAAGCCCAGAATAACCGGTCCAATATGAAGCAGTTGGGCCTTCTGTCATCATATGGACGCTCAAGTTTGTTTACGTACGTGCCGGGGTTTGATTCGGCTATCTGGTGAAGCAATCTCGGCACAAGGTTGTACGCCTCTTCGTACGTCCCGTACATGGACTTGATGCCTTTTTGCTTGCCTCGTCAGACCTTACTGTAGCTGACGGATAGCCAACCACATTGGCGACTTCTGATACGAGCATCTTCAGGGAGAGGACACGTCTGCTACAACTAGGTGTCTGATGATGCTTGTCACATATGTGGAAATCATGTTCCGATGATGGCGCAGGGACTCGCTGAGCACACAAGTGTGGTCAATCATTGCCTTGATCGAGAAGACCGAGCCAAGAATCTTGGCTCGTTAAGCGCTGGCCTTTGCATGGCAGCCTTCCACTACGCACTTCACTGTGTAATTGGCTAGGTTGGACCGGTGCACTCGGTACACACGGATGATAGACAAGGCATACTATGTAATAGCTTATTGTACGACCACCTTTCTAGGAAAGCACTGCCCAACTAGGAGGGTGTCAGCTTGAAACCTCCACTGGGACCCTTCTTCTTGCGGTAGTACGAGGGAACGCACCACAGCATCATCGAGTTTGGAGGACATATAGGGCACCTCCGATGAACAATTCCCCCAGGTGGATGACCCGTCTGCTGTGCGTCGTCCTCGGTATCATTGGAACCTGGGTCCGTGTCCTCATCGGACTCCAACCCGAGTGCCTGGTCTGGTAGATGTTCGTGGTAGTCAATGTGACCTGACCACCACATGCCCACCCCATCATTTCGCACAAAATCAGAGGCGACTCTTCCCTCCGATACAACACATTCAGTGGTATCATTTTGAAGCTCACTTTGTGGTTCCCGGTGTCGTGAAATTTGGGCTCATCAACGTTCGGCGCTGGTGCACGAAACTTAGGTGCACCATCGGCCTCCCGTAAATAGCCGCCTTGGGTTGAGAGGCAATTTGCATGTACTGGCTCCATACTGCGGTGCCATTCACCTTCACGAGCTCCTACATGCCATTGGTGCAGGTGATCCCCTCGATCGCAAATTTAATTGCCATTGCCTCTGTTGCGAACTCCCTCTGGATGTAACTTCGTAGCTCGTGAATATTCATGACGCCGAGCCCCTCGGCCGAAGCACCTTGTATTTGCATGTTGATAGGTCCAACCCATCAGATCCAGCCTGTACAAGACCATCGCCGTAGAACATTGTCAAGTGTTCCATATCTATGATTACCTAAAGCCACAACAACCAGATCAGCAGTAAACGTTACAACAAAAAATGATGACAAGCAGCATGCAAGTTAGTGATTACATGCGTGTAACTACATACGAATAATTCATTAATCACTGATAATTTGATTACCCATCCCCAAAAATTATGAGCGATTCATTATCATCGTCCTTAGCACTTAATTACTTAGCACTAACTCATTATTTAATCCTAACTAATTGCCATTACAGTAATTAAGACTGCTTAATTATACACTACTATACAATAACAAATTATGGGTACCGTACGCACTAAAAAATACTAAAAACTATGTCTAAATTACCACGACCTACTTACATTATAATACAACTACATTAATTATGCCTAAATAAATAACACTAATTAACTTGGATTACAGGAATAATATCGAAAGCATACGATAAAAACTTACTTGTTTTTCGGGAGAAGCAATCAACACTGCCGTGTCCTCCTGCCATGTCCTTAATGAGCTATGCACTGGCTTCTCAAAATAATTAGCTTTGCACTCTTAATTTTGAGAGACAACCGCGAGAATAAGCTTCCGCGATGAGCGACTGAGATTGCTGATAACCAACTGCGAGAGGTTCGTATTTGTGGCCAAGCGAATAGGGAACCCCGGTGCGCTCACTTCGTAAATTAAGGACTCCTTGTCGATACGTAACACTTCAGGCGAGGGGAGACGACATAATAAAGTAAATAGTATCTCACTAACCTGCTGTGCTATCATAGCAATTTCCCCAAAGTAAATGACATATGTTTGATCCACTAGCCGCTCGTTTTGGTTCATCTGCTTTGTATAGTTGCCCTTTTTTCCATAGTGGCTATTTTGGCCGTTGATTTCAGATCAGATAAGACTGTGCGTGGTGTGCAACTGGTACCCGGGTCGCGAGGAGCCCTCTACGGAACAGGTTCTACAAGACACATTTGCTTTTCAAAGCTTGGGAACTAGGAGAAGTCTCTCATGATCATAAGTATTTGATTTTCTAGAGCCAAGAAAAACAACAGGGGAGGAACCGGGAAGCATTATCCCCAACTAATTATAATTATCTTCATGTACCATTGCAGTCCTATTTTGACAGAATGCCATATGTAATTAGGAAATTGTTCATGCGATTTTATTGACACATCCTATGTTGCCAGTCCACTTGTTTAGGAAGAGAAATACTGGGAAAAAACCCCAGAAGATGACCATGATATCCATTGTGCAGGCCCTTTGCTTGTCTAGAACTCTAGCAGCTGCAAAGATGACAAATGTGAAAATAGTAGACCAATTAATTGCTAGGTAACAGAAAGCCTACCTTCATATGATGACTTGTGCTAGGACAAGGAAGTAAACAGTTCATATTTAAGGCCCTGTTTGGATGAGGAGTAATTCCTTGGGAGGTTTTGGGATTTAGTTCAAGTTTGAACCAGACCCTAAAACTTTTCAATGAAATACTCCTAATCCAGTATCTTGTATCTTTGGATCTGATGCATTGACGTTTGCTAGGATCCTATATCTTTTTTTTTTCATTTTGCTTTGCCTTTTTCCACTGTGCAACCAACTCTCTGAAGATGAAGAACTTGAGGACAAAGATGAATACAAATGACGGTACCCATGACGAAGTTGAAGACGAGCCAAGGTGACAGTGAGCATGAAGTACCATTTTTCACATCCCATGATTGCCTTGCCACTACCATGATGTACGCAGAGCTAGTACAGGACAACTAGCTGTTACTTATAAGGATCTTATGCTGATTACTGCTTACCATGATGCAGATCACACCGAAGAAAGAAGAGAGGACAAATTAAAGCCTTCCATCTGATGCCCTGTACTCTTGTTCTTGAGTTTTGTACCAATTGCTAGCCCCATGAATTCAACACGTAAAGTGGGTTACTCTCTATGGGCAAGCAAGATGTGTAATGCTACGATGGGATGTAGCCATGTAGCCATGTAATGTAAGGAGAAATTTGGACGTTTTTAGCACCTTGATCACCAACAATTCCTGAAACAGCCCCCTCCTAAAAAAATTTCCCGTTCTAGCCCCTGCCGACCCATACGACTCGCGGGGCGACACATGGCGTCGTCGGCGGCGGCGGCGCATGACATCGCGAAAACATCGTAAGACGCCGAGTCGTGCGGTCACCGACCGCACGACTCGCGCCCTGATCAGAAGACGCGGAGGTGGTGCGGTCGGCGACCGCACCACTCCATCCCATCACCGCCGAAAGCCACCCATGCGTGCGCGGTGTCAATCGTTCGAGTCCGGCCCCTACCGCTGCACTGCATGCATGTGATTCATTTGCGTGATAAAAGAGGAAGAGAGGCATGTGTATTGCAGCACTGGCCTCATTTGCGTTTGAGAAAGAGGAAGAGATGAGCAGCCGAGAGGAGCGGCGAGAGAGAGGGGAGAAAAGAGAAGAACGGCGACGGCAAACACCGGTTGAAGCGATTTTGAAGGGATCGAAGTTTCCACAATTGTGAAAGTTGTAGATCGCGTCATGACTTCAAGTAAAGGTAAATATTATCTCCATGCGTGTATGATGTTATTATGTTGATTAGTCCGTAATTAGCGTAAACGTTATTTACGGAGTTCATGCATGTCATTTTTTGATGCAATGTTTGTAGTTATAGTGTATTGTGTTATGTATTTTATGGGAATAAATTTTGTAGTGTTGTTGGTGTACGATTTAGTTAAACTGAGTATTATGTAGCTTTAATGTTGATAGGTCTTGTTAGGAATAAATTGTATGATTAATTTATGAAAGAAGAATATATCGACATATGAAATCTTGTCATGCACATGGTTTAAAGAAGCATCCTAGTGACAATGTGTAAAATAATTTATACTACTGGTTCAGGTAAATAGCATGAAGCTTGGGCGTTAGTAAACCAACGTGCAATCATTAATCATCATATGAAGCAAAACACAAGCATAAAATAATAAGTGAGCAAGTATGGTCTCACTGTTATGCAAAACCATATGATACATATGATTTATGTAGAAATTTATACATAGTACATTACATTGGTAATTTCTTTTGCATAGAAATTTATTAGCGCCCTCCATGAAAGAAATAAAAATTAGATTTACAAATGAAGATGAAAATATTACTCTTGTATGTGGTGGACGGTAGATATTGAATGATGGTACATTTGTTGCACGTTATATATACTAAGAGGGTTCAGTATGGACTTATGTTAGGTAGGCCATGGGTGACATCCAAGACTTGTTCGTGTTCTCTGGCGGTGGTCTCGTCTGTGACGGGCGTGCAGGCGGAACTGCATAATTGTGACCGGACCGTGATCCGGTCACCCAATCAACACCATGAGCTGGCCGAGCTACGGAGATGCGTGCGTTCGGCTTCGATCGGGAGACCGCAAGGAACAAATTACGGATCGAGGTGTATGCGCGATGGGTGATGCGAGGGAGACAAGGTGTCGACTTATAAAGGTGACGAGTGGCGCCTTATGGACCAACTACATGGAGGTTGTGTGCAACCACGACGCAGCGATTTATGCCGAGCCAATGGTGTATGTTCAATTTGTGGAAGGGAGAATCATACGCCATGGGTGGCTCGTGTTGTTGGCGGAGATGTAGAGCACGCATTACTCTCAAGCAGTCATGAAAATGATGGTGAAGTAGGAGTGAATGCATCAATGGGAGATGGAGACTGCGGGGCGTGGACAATTTTCGAGCGAATGAAGGTGCGAGCCGATGGTGGGCCTCCCGAGTTGATCGCCACGAGTACCTTGCCGACGAGGTGGAGGAAGTGGAAGCGAGGAGGAAGAGTATGTTGAAAGCAGGCAGTTCGAGAAGAGGAGGTGAAGGGCAACCTACGGCGGGAGGTGTGTTAGGTGGTGTTGTAACCACGGACGGTGCGTGCACGTGCGTCAAGATTGGACGACATCGCAGCACAATCCCTAGTTACGCCACGCAGGCGGAGGAGGCAGTGGGGATTCAATGAGGCACACCGCTTATAGGGGTGCTTCCGTAACAAGGGTGCTGCGACAAGCTATTGCCACGTATGCCGTCGACATCGGTAGGACATATCGGGTGCAGGTCGAACCCCGACACCTACATTGTGAAGTGCGTCGACGGCTCATGCCACAGCAAGGTCCGTGGGCGGCGGTTTGGGCGCCGCCACGGAATTCGGATAAGCGTGGTGAAGGATCACACATGTGAGCTTGCGGGTCCACTACGAGCACCGCAACATGGCGTCGTCATATGTTGCGGGCGATAAGCCATCTTGTTCGGTAAATGTGTATTTCTCAGAAGGTTCTCATGGCGGATGTGGCAAACACGGTGGGGTTTGATGTCACCTACAAGAGGGTATGGCGGGTAAAGCAGAAGGTCTGCGGCGTAAGTTTGGGACATATGAAGAGGCATATGATTTGGTCCCAAGAATCTTGCATCAAATTGCGAAACAAACCTGGAAGTTACATTAACAAGCAAGAGCAGGTTAATGAGGCGCAAGGCCAAATTGTTTTGTGCTTGATGAGTGTTCGGGCCTTTAGGCGTGCAATTGAAGGCTTCAAGTGGTGCCGTCCGGTGCTAACGATGGACGGCACATTTCTATCCGGCAAGTACAAGGGTACCATCGGCGGCGATTGCAGCAGATGCAAATGACCGATTACTCGGTGGCATTTGCAATTGTAGAGAACGAGAATACGGATAGTCGGTCGTGGTTTCTTGCCAACGTGAAGCGGTCAGTAGTTCAAGATCGTCCGAGGTGTGTGTCATCTCCGACCGCAATGCGAGCTTCCATGCGCAATGCGAACGATGCGAATGGGACGCATCCACCCTTCCGGTGGAATGACATGAAGAACCGGTGGTGCATGAGGCATCTTGCGTGAACTTCCACGAAGGTTCCACAAAGAAGGAACTAATGAAGATGTTCAAGAAGCTTTGTATGCGAACGGAGGAGGAAGTTCGAGGCCTTGTGGAGGCACCTTGACCAGAGACCGGCAAGCATGTTCGGCGTGTACGGCAGGATGAAGCGGGGCCGTGGCGGGAGGATCGGCGAGTAGGGAGTTCACACAATGGGTTAACTCAATGCACCGACTTGGAGATGTGGTCTCTCTCGCATGACACCGTGCGGGCAAGGTATGGAATCATGACAACAAATATGTCCGAGGTGTACAATGGAGTTCTAAAGGCGTCGGATCCCCGCCTATCACAAACAATCGTTGAAGAGACTTGGAACCGTTCGGTTGGATACTTTGTCAATAGAGCTATGATGGCGAAGAAACATCCGGACGACGGCGAGATTTTCGGAGGTAGCGCATGCCTACATGCACAAGAAGATGGAGAAGTCTCGTTCGCATATTGCTCAACCCATAGATGGCTTACGGAGAAAGTTCGAGGTCCGCCTTAGACAGAAGTATATGATGGGGCAGACTAGAGGGGACCGTAAGCAAGTATGCACGATTGATGAGAGAGCATCATGCACCGCAACAAGCCACAACCGCTGCACAAACCATGCTCACACGTGTACGCGGCATGCGCGGTATGGCACCGACGCCCACGCATTACATGTCAAGTACTATGACATCAAGCACTGTTTGAAACATGGAGTCTGAGTTCCATTCCTATGGGGTGGACATGCATTACGAGGAACCGTGGCGGGCGGTGAAGTGGGTGCGAGCAGCAGATCAAGCATGTCGGCCGTGGGCGACGACAAAGCCTTCGGATTCGGAATGACATGGATGATAGCCAGCGTGGAGATCGTGTTCGGCGCCCAAAGTGCAGAATATGCAAGACTGTTGGCCATTCATTTAGGCATTGCCCAAACAGTCGACGTCAAGTAACGCTCCATAGGCGATTCCGTGTTTTGTAACTATTGTGGGACTTTGTTGTACTCATCTTGTGTCTGCGAGCACATGATCATGCATCCTTCAAACTGTCTTTGAATGTATGTTATGATATTATTTGCGTGTACAATTTGGTTGAGTTATTTCACGGAAGTTATGTTGTCATTTTTTGATATTTATTTGTCATTTGTTGTCATCTGTTGCACATTTTGTTGTCATTATTTGCAAAATACGTTTTTTGTATATTATGTCTTCATTTGTTCCGCACTTTATAGTCATTACGTACATATTTCTTGTCATAACGTACTAATTTGTTTTCATTCATCGGCAGGAGATGGCGACGAGTTGCTTGAGCCCCTTTGGGATGAGCATCACCGATCTGTGCACGTGGTCATCTGGAGCCGGCCCGAGTTTGATCCTTAGGAGCCCCGAGAGCACCGGCCTCTAGACCATCGGTACATCCCACTCTGCGAGACACCGCCTTTTGCCCATTGCTCGCATGGTGGATGTGCCATATGCCTGCGATTCGATGCGTCGTTGTTGTCCGCACTCGTCGACCGTTGGAGACCGGAGACTCACACCTTCCACTTCCGGTGGGAGAGATGTATTACACTTGGGACGTGTCCATCTTGTGGTCTACCCATCCGTGGTGCGGCGATAGTGGCACCCCTAGAGCGGCGCGGCGGAAGGTCACCCTAGGTGCCCGGTTCGGTGACCCGATCCCGTCGGCGAAACCGGGTGCCACATTCGTGGCTACGGCAGTTCATGACCCGCCTGTGGACGCCGCCGAGGGGTCGTGCGGGACGCACCTCGTCGCGTACCTCCTTTTTTGTTCGGGTGGGTCTTGTTTCCACGACCACCGGAGACTCCGTTCACCCTAGCTACATACACCTTCTTGAGTCTTTGGCGGATGCATGGCGGGCAGTGCCGCGATGCAGACACTGGGATCTGCTGTTCTTAGTGCCACCTACCGAGGCTTGTGTGATGCCTCGCAGCGTACTACGGCCAGCGAGCCGGTCTTGGCGGTTGCTACGTGCTCCTCAAGATCTTGGTCTTGGGAGCACTTTCTGTTGGGAGGCCTTACTTTCAGAGTGTGCACCCCACGAGTCTGACCGGTGTTGTACGATATGGTCGAGGGCGATGACCCCATTAGTGCGCCGACGATGGGGACGCGTTGGGCACATGGTCATTGCGGTGGGCGAGGAGAGACCGAGACGAGTTTACCCAGAGTTCCATAACCAGTTCGAGACTCTGCATGAGAGCGAGATAGTATGGTTGCCATGGACTGCACAGTTTATCCATAGCATAGCCCCCTACGGGTTGTCAGCTCAGTGCCACCAAGACCACACGTATTGGTTGACGACATGCCACCTCGTCTTCTCCCACTTCGTCGAGCCATACAACCCGCAGAGGGTGTTGAGACAGTTTGGCCTTCACCAACACGTGCCACCCTCCCGGACGGCCACTATCACGGAAGGCCCACGATGAAGTCATTGCACCAGAAGCGCACTTGATGTAGTAGTGTGTCATTTTTACTTATTGTGTAATGGGTGTACTATCTTGCGAGCAAACCGAAGAGGGCAGGGGACGGCGGAGGGGCACACAGCGGCCGTGGACGGACCTGTGGCATGACTCAGCGACCACGGAGGTTGTCGATGAGACTCGGCCGTACGACCTCCACACCTACAGTACGTACCTAGAGTGGTACATTCCACGGACCCGCAGCAAGCTTACCGGGCCTGCCCCAGACCGTCCTGCTGAGATCGCGCACGAGGCTGCCATACAAGCAGGGCCGGACCGTCATCGAGCAGCACGACACGATGATGCGATGCGAGTACTTTAAGTGCGTATGTCGATGCGTTTAACTCACTAGTTATTTACCGCGATGCGAGCCTTCATCGCATCCGGGCGAGGCGGTGCGGCCCTCCGTCATGGGAGGGCGGCTCCATGGACCGACTCCTAGCCGTTGCGTACCATCTACGATGACGCACGGTTGGCGATCGAGGCCATGGTCGTAGTCGGACCGAGGATGATGTGAATGCGCGGCGCTGCAGAGGACGGCGAGCACCACCGCCGAGGCACCGCCGTCGACACCTCCATCAAGCCACGTCCTTGGTCCGGCGTTCGGCCCGGTGGCGCTCGCTCCTCCTCGCGGCGCCGGACTGCGGTACAACGTTCGCAATAGTTTGTTGTTCCACTCAATTGCTACTTACGTGTAACCAATGTTTTCTCCTCGCGGCACTTGCGACGCGATAGCACGTTGATGCGACCATCGTCTTGGCGTCGGGATCCTCTCTCGGCGACGGATCCCTCTCGAGCGACCGACTCTCGGCAACAACCCGGCGGCGTTGCCCACATTTGCGCATGGAGGTCGATCCACACTCTGAGGCGGGATGAGTGGTGCGCAGACCTACCAAGGTTACTGACCCCAGGACTACATGCGTGATTTGCCTACGTCATCGTCATTCGGACGACAGTATGCACGGTATGTACATACGTCGCACATAACATGTGTATTTTCAATGCCATCTAATCGCCTCGGGAAAAATTGCGAGACATTCACGAACAACGGGGACACGATGTTTACGGAGGGCCATCTACGTTCGAACTCCCGGTAGATGCCTTACGATATTACCACTCATTACAAATATTTCATACTTTTCATTGCCTAATTCAAATTGTTTGATCCTCAGCAGGACGTAGACACCTCCTCCGATTGGCTGAGCTCAATTTTCGGCCCTTCATCGCAACTCTCCACGGAGTTGTACCCACCACCGCCTCCGATGCGAGCCTCGCGAGACGACCTTCGAGATGCACCACACTCTCCTAGCGAGTTCACGTTCTCGGAGGATCAAATCTGACGTCGAGGAGGCGAAGACGAGGTGGACAATGAGTTTTTGTTTAAATGTAATGTACTTTTGTTGTGTTTGTAATATCTTGTTCTTTTCACCTTGCATAATTTAGCCTCCATTCCAATATGACAACAGTACTCACAACAAATATGCGATTAACGTAACACCTTGCATTACACAAACATACACCATCCGTCCACAAGAAGAAGACACGATAACAAAATTCACTACGAACATAGAGGAGAACAACATGCACAACTACAACTTGAGGATAACAATAAACACCAGAAAGAGAATAACACATAACGAAGAATTAATCTTCCACTCGATCTGTCAAAGCGATGCATGACTCGACGGGGTTGCAACCACCACGACAACTCGTCATTAGAACACATCGGTCCTAGTCCCATTTCATCCTCCACACCCAAAATCGGCAACCACCGGGGCTTCTGCGATTTTATGACAAGAATAATTTGTAACTTGCCTTTACGATTTCAACGAACCCCAAACAATCATACTCACCGAGTGAAACGGGCACTTGTAGTAGTGACGCCCAGGATTCGCAGCCGTGTGTGAAGTCTTACGTGCAACAACCGTGTTGCATTTTGGGCAAATCACCGTGGTGCCGATGGCGAGGTCTTGAATCGACTCATATCGGCGTGCGGGGGTTATACGAATGAAATGTACACACAATCGGAAGAAGTAATTCAAGAGGTGAGGAGAACAATGCGGGGCTTGGTGAGGAATGGCTCCTCTTATAGGCTCGGGGCCCTAAAGTCATGGAGCCCACGTATCTGAGCAGGTCACGACCGCCAACAAGAAACAACACATACATTGCACGTACGCAAAATATGTCAACTACAGGCAATAAATTAAAGACGACATATTGGTAACTTAAAAGCCTACGAAAAATATGTCCTGGAAAAGCCTACGAGATGTTTCCTGCAAAAGACTTAAAAGGCTACGAACTATGAATTTATTACGAGACTACATGCTCTGAAAAGCCTACATAGGAACATTTATTGCTGAACTGGAATCTGAAAAGCGAAAATATTAAGACGACACCCTCTCCATGGACTATGCCCATTGCACCACTCACATGCCTACCGGTTGTATTGTGAAGCTCATTTCTATTCATTAAGCTTATTATCTCGTGTTTTCGCATTCAACGATTCCTACGTGTTAAATATCACTTTCCTTCCTTTCGTCTAATTGTTCATATCACGCTTGTCCTCAAAAAATTTTCTTTAAATTTCTTCCAATAAAACAACATAACATCTTGAAAAGTGTTATTGCTAGTTTAACATATTTTTCACGATCGACATTGTACGAAAATAACAAATACACTAATCGTTACTTTTCACAAAATTGTTCAGTACTCTACCAACCTAAATTTTTTTTTCGTAATTGCAAAAAATTTACACTACCAAAGAACCGCACTCCACATCAAATGGATTACATGTACATGCATAATATTTATCATTACAAAAGATTTATTGAACTATCTAATAATACACAAAAAATCGCTTAAATTATGAAAAAACAACGATCGGTGCAAACCCTAACCCTAGTCTTTGTAGCAAGCGAGTGGTGCGGTCGGGCGCGCACGATTAATGGAGTGGTGCGGTCGACCGCACCACTCGATCTCTGAGATTTGTCGGCGAGTCTGCGGTCGGTGACCGCACGCGACTCGGCGTGTCGTCTTCATCCGGCGCACGACTTCCACGTGTCGACCTCCGGTGAATCGTGCGGTCGGCAGGGGCCGATCGGGAATTTCTTTCGGTCGAACTACCGAATTTATGAGACCAACAGTGCCAAAAGCGTCCAAATTTCATGTAAGGAAACTTCATGGCCTCATGCTTCTGTCAGTTCGTAGTCGCCCGACAGGCGTGCAACCCGTGTAAATTTAGCTTCGCGTTGGTCGATATGGTAGTGGGATTTCGTCTGTTTTGGCGCCCGCTCTCGTCTTCCTCGCTGAAACCCGTGTTGTTCTTGATTGTTTTTTCACCTTGGGACACATGCCTGCATCGTCTCGTCGTATCTGGTTGCAGTGGTCTCAAGTCCAAGGGGGTGTTCTTTTTGGCTTCTAAAAACGGCTTTTGTCTTTTGCTACAGTACCTAACTTTTACATAGAGTATTTTCTCAAGATGGGATCTACAAGTTAATTATAGTACACATTAAAAGCCTAACATTTGTATCAACCAAAATTGCAAGCGAGTATCTCTCTCCGCAATCTCTGTCGCAAACAGCCAAAATTCAAAAATTTCAGCCAAAAGCTATAAACCGCAGCCAAAAAGAACATGCTCTAAGGTGCCCTTGATGGCTTGATGCTACTCAATTTCCTCCTAGTGTCATAGGCCAGGGTTCTCAATTTCGTCCGAAATTTCGTATTTCGAACGAAATTTCGTCTATTTCGTTCCCCACCGAAATGCTTTTTATTCGGTTAAAATTCAGCCGAATTTGATACTATTTGAAATTTGATCAAATTTTATTCAAATTTTGGTTAAATTTTATCAAAAAATTAAATTTTTTTCATCCGAAATTTGAACGAAATAAACGAATTTTCGGTATTTCGGTTCTTTCGCCTGTGGACGAAAAAATTTTCCCTCCGAAAATTTTTTTCCCTGTCATAGGCTACTGCTGATTCTTTTAGCCTTGTGTGATGTTGGTAGTCTGTAGCTTTCATTGCTTCAGGGGAGAAACATCCACGTCCCTTTTTTTTATTTTCTTACGGACTACATCTATATGGACAGAAGAAGTTTGGGGCATCTGAAGCCTTGGGCGATATTTGGGTTATTCATCGTGTGTTCAGGAAAAGATCAAGAGAAATGCAGGATCTACCGTTTGCTGTAAAATCGCTTTGATCTATCTGTTAGACTGTTACTCGTGTACCACAACTTTGCAGTAGGAAAAGAGCTGCCGACTATAAGCGTAGCTCGTACTGTAGTCGGCAACTCGTCTTGAGATCAACCAACCAACGGTGCAAAGTCAAAGAGTATCGTGCGCGCATGCTTTGCCGTCACGGTAGGTTTCTGAATCATCCCCAGTATTACCCCGGGGGATTCGCGAGCGCGGAGCCACGCCACGTCGGCCGCGCTGCCGCTCCGCCCGGCGCGTGGCCAGAGAAATTTCGGTACGGTCGGGCGACCCGTTTTGCGAAAAAATCCCTATATTTTTCCGAAATTACGTACAGATCCTTAGTTCTCACGAAAAGGTCCCTAGTATTTTTTTAGCCCCTCCACTTTGCGTGATGGCCCCTGCGGTTTTTTGAAATTGCGCACGGGTCCTCGTTTGTTTACGTACAGGTCCCCCGTGGTTTTTAAAATTGCGCACGGGTCCTCCTTTGTTTACGTACATGTCATCGTTTTTTTGCAAAAAAAAACTTCACCGTTTTCGAAAATACGCATATGCCCTTCGATTTTTTAAATAATTTCTCACGAATTATCGCCTCTTTTACTTTGTACGTACGGTGGCGGCGCGGCGTGGCGCCGCGCCTACGAGGCTAGTTCTGACAAGTGCAGCAAGCTTGTGACTTTTTTTAGGCTTTTTTCTTATGATTTTTTTCACTGAGTCTTATTATATTGTAACTGATGGTAACTTATTTAACGTAATTAAATTTAAAAAATTAAAAAAATAGAAAAATATGTTATCTCATCACAAACGATACCAAGAAATAAGAAAAATGACAAAAAAAATTGAAAAAAACTAAAACACCAATAAATTAAATTGAAAAACTAAAAGTTGGAGGTCAAGATCTAAAACTGAAATCAAATCAAGGGAGCCTAGTCGCTCGCTCACTCGCTGGTTGCCTTCTACCTGATCCAGCTCTCCTTTCTCCAAGAAGACGACTTCTTTTCTCTCTCCCAATTAAAAAACCAGAGCTCAACGACAAAGTTCGTGCCCGGCGTTGTCATCGCCTCCCGTCGTGCGACGCATGATCGCGGTCGTAGAGCGGACCTTTCCCCGCGGGCGGTGAGGAGAGGAAGCACCGACACGCCAGGTGTCAACCTCCGAGGCCTTGTGAACTCTGACCTTCTCTTCCGTTCCTGCCGTCCTGGGTTTTGTGCTCAAGGACGCAGGTGTCTACTGAAAATTAACACTGCTTATAATGATAATAAATGTTGATCCAGTTTCTATAAGAATTTGTGATGATGTGGCTGCACCAGAGACAAGCAAACGAGCACTCATTGTAGCCAGTAGGAACCATTTGTTTAGGTATACAGGATACATGATATAGATTGTGAGATCTGCTATGCGTACATACTAAACGCGTACCGGATATACGTGAAAACATGTTTGGTAAGTCACTGGCAGGTGACCCTGTTGACAAAGGCAATCCATTAGGGCCAGTTGTCAGTGACTCGTCAAGATACTTCTTGTCGTTACACAAGAATTTCTCTCTGAGTGCTCATAGCATTTCCTATACGAAATGTTTAGTGCAGTTCATGAGATTAAGAGACGTGTATAGAGTTTATTGTAATTATATGGAGAAAGTCTATATTTAGTACCTGTATTTTGAAGTTGGTTTGATTCACTCCATGTATTATAAAAAATCAGATATTTAACCTCTGTAGTCTCAAAATCAAATCAAATAAGGTCCAAAACTGACCTGAGAGTGGTTTTAGGGATGACGTGGTGTCGGATGGTGGTTTTGCGCTGACATGGCTTCCAATCATCTCGTGGACCCTGCAGTTAGGTGAGTCAAAACATGGCTTCCCTGTTTCGCCTTTTGTGGTCCGATCAGTGGCATACATCGGTTAAATACATGGATCCCAAAATACAAACAATGAAGAAATAGATGCATGCCACGTAGATAGGAACTGAGGGAACATGGAAAAAGGAATAGGGCAGCGTTCAATATGGCTTAAGCTTATGGCTTAAGTTTATTTTTATACTATTCATAATTTCGTTTTTTTCTGAATTTTTGATTTTTTTTGAGCTTTTTTGTCGGTTCTTTTTTTCTCGTATTCGTTTGCGTTGTCTGTGATGGGCTAACATATTTTTTATATTTTTCAATTTTTTAAATTTAATTATGTTAAATAAATCTCTCTCAGCTACAGTGTTTTCAGCCATAAGCTTTCAGCTTTGAACCGAACCAATCACCACCTAGGGAAGCCGCGTTCGGTGAGTCACAGGGACTGTCCACGACTCAATGTTTAAACTTGGTTTTAATTACAAACTTGATTAACTTATCTACTGGGCTCACATGTCGGTGTCTATTTAACTTAAACCACAGTTTAGTTAGTGCTAATCTAATCCATCCATTGAGGCCCACCCGCAGCCCCGCCGTCGTTCGCCGCCGAGAAGCTTCGCCCAATCTGCGCCTTGTCTCTAGGTCATTGACAGCGAGCACACGTCATTAGGAATAGTTTAGCGCTAATTAATCATGGTTAATGTTAAACTATCACTTACCTATAGGCCCAAGTAATTAGTTTGAAGCCACGTAAGCGTAGAACCACCGTAGGGCTGTCACTTACCTATGGACCCAAGTAATTAGTTTGAAGCCACGTAAGCGTAAAACCACCGTAAGGCACCACATCATCCCTAAAACCACCCTTGGATCGGTTTTTTATTTTATTTGATCTGGTTTTGAAACTACAGAGGGTTAAATATTTACTTTTATAGTACGTGGGTGAATGGAATCAACTTTAAAGTATAAGTATCAAATATGAGCTTTTTCCTAATTATATTAGCACCAATAAGATTTTTCATTCAGGTATATATAGTCAAACTGCCAACGAGAACGGAGCTAGGCAGCTAAGCTTTGCCCGGTCTCCAAAGTCCACTCTGTGCAAATTGTTTAGACCAAATCTCGCTAATCCCGTCGCACAAATTGATCGCATTGATGTGTAGCTAATGGGCTACCGGGCAAGAGTGTTCAGTAGAAAAGCATGTGCTCGTACTGTATAAGTCTTTGTCACTTTGGTGTCTTCGTAAAATTTTCAAACATGTGTTAGGGGACATGCACAGAGGTATATACGTGTGATGGTGTAAGAAAGATATATGTTATATATGTGCGTCTGCCTTGTACTGTCTCAAAAAAAGAATAGTGAGCTTAGGCGGTTGAGATTAGCTTCTCCCATGTTCAGATGTAAACATGCCATCGACCTCGTGCGACAGTCTTCAATCTGTAGTTTAGTTTGATAGGCAGGACTGTAGTTTGTTAGTTAGGGCCATTCGTATTGAGGGCCTGTTCGGCTATGCATAAATCGGACGGTTTTTCGCAGCCGCTACAGTATCAGTTTTTAAACGGAGTATTTTTTTAAGATAGGGTCTACAAGTTAAACGTAGTACATGTAAAAAGCTTAACATCTGTACCAGCCAAAATTGCAAATGAGTATCTGTTTTTCCGTAATCTGTACCGTAAACAGCTAAAATTCAAAAATTTCAGCCAAAAGCCATAAGCCACAGCCAAAAAGAACAGACCCTGATTTTTGTTAATGGTTTTTTAGCTGTAAATAATAAATAGTAGTAGTTGATAGAAGTGGTTTTTGGTTGTGGCTGGTGAATAGTAGTGGCTTAGTGTATTATATAAAAAAGAGAGCAAATAACAGTGCAACAAAAGACACTACAATATTTAGACTACTATACAACATTCAGAATTGTGACATAATAAAATACAAATTGCGTTACAACGTGCAAAAACACAAAGTAATGGCCAATGAATATTAGTGGTCGATAGAAGTGACTTATTAAAACTAAGGTATTCGTATTGGGTTTGGCTTATGTAAATAGAAGATAAAAGCTAAAGCCAATACAAACATGCCCTTACTCTACTCGAAAAAGAATATTGGAGTTTTTTTACTTTTCAAAGCCCACATCTTTGACCATTGGATTTTACTGCATATATTTTAAGGTGGTGTTTAGGGAGCACTCGAGTGTTTTTGGGGTTGAGGGCACTTAGATATTTTGGACGTTAGATCTCCATCTAACGCCCCAGATTCAAAGCACTCATATTTTTTTAAAAGGGGTGATATGGGGGGATCCGTTGGATGGAGATCTAACGGGCTAGATTCGTTTTTTTGGAGGAGGTATGAGGATCCGTTGGATAGAGATCCAATATCCTAAAATCTGAGTGCGTTCAATTCCAAAAACACTCAAGTGTTCCTTAGCACTTTCCATATTTTAAATATAGTCAGAAAATTACTATTATGAAAGTATATTTATTGTAAATTTACTTGAATCACTTTAAGGTAGTTTAGTCTAAATTTTACAACAATATATTTTATCAAAGTTTAGTTCGAGATCATATGACGCCATTCTTTTCTGACGGGAGGGATCGTAAATGGGGTAGCGTGCCTATGCCCACATGTTGGTTACTTGAAAGTTAGCGTATGTACTGAAGAAAAATTAAGGAGCTAACACGAGAATGTTATTGGGCTTGATGACGAGTAGAACTAGCATTTCCTGTTCTTGGATGGAATAATTTACAAGTTAGACCAGAAGGAAGTTTCCCACGCACGCTTCCGGTTAGAATCTCTTAATTGACAGCGCTACTTGTTTCTCATTTCGAGAAAATTTCATGCTGCCGCGGGCCTCGGTTACTACAATCATCGAGATCTGAATACTCCGGTATTCAAGATTTCGACCAGAAATTTCTCAATCTTCAATTTCCACCGTCGCTTCAGGCGTCACCCTGGGCGTGAACTGTGCTGAGTTTCCTCCTAATTCTAAATATTGGTCGTCAATACTATAAAGTGGTCGTTAATGCTCCAACAGTGGCCACTGTAATGTTAGCAATGACTCAAAAAAATTGGTCGCTAATACTAAAAATGTAGTCACTGATACCACATAATTAACGATGACATATTGTCTCATCGTTAAAGAATTAAATTAACGACCAAATAGATGTCCTCCTTTCAGGAGCTAGCTTAGACAGACATTAGGGAACCCGCAACGCCCTACTGAAATGGAATCAGGAACAAGGAGCTGCAGATCGATCGGCAGATAGAACGGTTCCTCCTCCATCCCTTCGCTTCCATGGAGCAAACAGGAGCGGCAACGCAACCGATCTGGCCCTGGGTGTGCAGTGCACCACTGGTAAAGCGAGCAGGCAGTAGTGAATAGCTGGCCCTGGGTGCGGGCAAGCAAGGTACCACATTAAACGTGAGCATATCCGCTGCGTAGTTGGCGACGCCATTGCTACTGTATGATGGGCTCATGCACGATTGGGATCTTGAGCCTGACCCCCGAGAGATGCTGCTGCCCATAGCCTGTCTCCGATAATAATTGGGTCTGTTTGGCAATGGCTTGGTTTATAATTTTTGGTTGAAATTTTTGAATTTTGGTTGTTTACGGTACAGATTACGGAGAGCGAGATATTCACTTGCGATTTTAGATGGTACAGATGTTGGGCTTTTAACGTGTACATCGTTTAACTTATAGACTCCGTCTTGATAAAATACCATGTTTGAAAGTTAGATACTCTAGCAAAAATTAAAAGCCGCCAACTTCGAAGGAAAAGAACAGATCCATTAATAACTCCCCCAAGCAAGCTCCTAATTAGGAGCGGCAGATATGATGGTGTCTGTGACTTTGAAATTAGTTGGGTGACTAATGGGCAGTTTGGTTTAGGGCTTCACGTGAAACCGTGTCACCAAAGTGTAATTAGGGTGTGTTTAAACTCTATTTGTTGTGTAACCCTACATCAAATTCTGTACGATTCATGCGTTCTAAATAAGCGCTTAGTTAGGGTTTTCAAATGGATCACAACAATCCTATACTGACTGGTAATAGCTTAGAATGTGTTCGCCATGCTCCACCGGTTTGATGAAAAAGGGAAGGGATTCGAGATTTATCAACTGCAAACTACTAATTATATCCAATAATAATCCTAATCTCACAAGCTCTCAAGCTGCCTTTGTTTGCAGATACTAATTTTGTCCCGGCATTCAGATTCGATCGATCGGTACTCCTTTTGCTTCGTTACCATAGATATTTTTAGGTGCCACTCGATTAGATTGAAATAAGTTGATATATAGCTAAAATTATACTGTAGCTGATTGAAATTACACTGTAACTGATGATAGTTTATTTGATGTAACTAAATTTAAAAATATTTAAAAATAAAAAATAGGTTAACCTATCACAAACAATACAAATAAATACGAAAAAATCAACAAAAAAGCTCAAAAAAAGAGCTTAAAAAGTTAGAAAAAATAAAGTTTAAAAATAATAAAAAAAAAATCAAAAATCAAAAACTCGAACCGAAATAAGCAGACCTCGACGTCGAAGGAACCAAAACAACGTTTGCCTCCGCTCGAGCCTAGTGGTAGTGGAGCACCGTAGATCTAATCTTGCTTTGGTTCATGGAACATTTAATCATATGTCACTCTTATGAGTAGAGTGACAACAGATTTGTCATCCTGGCCCACTTTCAGTGACTCAGACAGATCTATATGTAAATAACAGAGTTAATCGATCAATCTTAAAAGTGGCAAAAAATTAAAATCCCCTATCATTTTATCAGTACCAAGAGATCAACGATGTACTCACACCAACGGAGAAATTCGACTGCCTGGCCGTTCTGATCGGCACGGCAGCGGCAGTGAGGCGGACGTCAAGGCGGCTGTCCGGGCGGATAATCCTCTGAGCTGGCTGTGCAAGACCGGCCCCGCGCCACCGACACCGCGCCAGGCTGCAGCCGCAACCGCACGCAACGAATAGACCGACGTGCGAGCCCATCCGGTGCCACGCGCGGGCACGAACGAACCGATACCATAATCCGTCTAAAAGCAAAAAACAACTTTTAAAAGTTGAAGAGAAAAGATCCATTGATTTCTTATATGCAACTTAAAATTTCTTAAATCTCTAATTATATTATAAACGAACCCATATGATAAAGGAATGACATATAAAGGATATTAGTGATGCGAATTTTTGACGGTAAATAAGGAATCGCCCCTTTCCCTAACCGCTCGCTCGGCTGTCTGTGTGTGTGGTGTCTCGGAGGGAGAGCGCCAAAAGAAGGCTTTTTTATTCAGTAGTCGACGAGACGGCGAGCCTACAAATAAACAAGGCCGGGGAGCTCCGCTGCTAGACCGACGTGGTGAGCTGCTCTTCTGCTCCCTGTGCAGCTGTGCTGTGCTGTGCTGTGTGCGCATATGCTCCGCCCCTTCGTGGCCTGCTGCTCTGCCGCGGTGGTGCGTTCCTCCGGCTATTATTAAGGCTGCCGTTCTTGATGAGTAGGTGAGGGGCGGAGAGGAGTTGGTTGGTTGTGTGGGTTCGTGTCTGTGGTTGCGTGGCAATGGCGCAGTCGTGGTGGGGGAGGGAGGCGAGGGGCGGTGGCGTGGGCAATGGGGGCGGCACGCCGGTGGTGGTGAAGATGGAGAACCCGAACTGGTCCGTTTCCGAAGTGTCGGCGGAGGTGGCGCCGGGGTCGCCGGCTGCGGGCGGCAAGGCTGGGCGCGGCAAGAACGCGCGGCAGATCACGTGGGTGCTGCTGCTTAAGGCGCACCGTGCGGCGGGCGGCTCACGGGCGCCGCGTCCGCCGCGCTCGCCGTCGCCGCCACGGCACACCGGCGGGTGGCGGCGGGCGGACGGACTCCGACGCCGCGCCGGGGGAGAGCACGGCGCTGCGCACGCGCTTCTACGGCTGCATCCGGGTCTTCCTGGTGCTGTCCCTGCTGCTGCTCGCCGTCGAGGTGGCTGCCTACCTCCAGGGGTGGCACATCGAGTTGCCGGGGCTCCTCGCTGTGGACGGGCTCTTCGCCGCCGCCTACGCTGGGTGGATGCGCGTCCGCCTCGAGTACCTGGCGCCGCCGCTGCAGTTCCTGACCAACGCGTGCGTCGTGCTCTTCTTGATCCAGAGCGTCGACCGGCTCGTCCTTTGCCTCGGCTGCTTCTGGATCAGGCTCAAGGACATCAAGCCCGTGCCGCAGTCCAGCGGCAAGGCGGACGTCGAGGCCGGCGCCGAGGACTTCCCCATGGTGCTCGTGCAGATTCCCATGTGCAACGAGAGGGAGGTAAGCCCAAAGCAAACTCCAATCATCTGCTTAGTTGCTTCTTGCTTGTGGTGGGGTATGACGTATGCTCAAGTTGGAATCTTTGTATTAAGTGTTCGTTCTCCGCCGCATTCGTATCTGCCGGGATCGAAAGATTCGATTTTTGAGCTGCAATTGGGGCTTCATTGTGCGGGTAGGATAGTCTAAGTTCCAAATAGGGTTGGGGGAGAGGCTGCCATTTTGGGATTTGAGTTGAGTGTATTCTGCTTTGGTTTTGGATCTTTGACCTGTGTTCTGTAATCACAAGTTTGGCGCTTTCTGAAGTTAAAGTTGTTGTGCACTTACTTAATTTGCATCTTAGAACAGCACAAATTTTGGTTTTACGCTACAAAAGGTTGAATTTTGCGGTTGGGAATCGTAATTCTAAAGCACACTTTATCCCAAATCTCGGTCTGGACGTTGTCGTCACCACATAATAATTGAGAAGGCGTGTGATTGAATGTCAAACTAGTAGTATAGCATACCCTAGCTAAGACCTTCCATTAATCTAGAGCATTAAAAGAAGCTAGGAAAAGGTTAAATTCAAGTACTACTACACTTAATTTGGGAAATCTCGCGTGTAATTCTTTCAAAGACTATTCCAATTCAATTAACTTCTTTGATTTGGATGTTTGCACTTTGCAGGTGTACCAGCAATCCATTGGTGCAGTTTGCAACCTGCACTGGCCAAAGTCAAACTTCTTGGTGCAAGTGTTGGACGATTCTGATGATGCTACCACTTCGGCGCTTATCAAGGAGGAGGTGGAGAAATGGCAGCGGGAGGGTGTGCGCATAATATACCGGCACCGGGTGATCCGGGACGGCTACAAGGCTGGAAACCTGAAATCAGCCATGAACTGCAGTTATGTGAAAGATTATGAATTTGTTGTCATCTTTGATGCCGATTTCCAACCACAACCGGATTTTCTGAAGCGAACTGTGCCCCATTTCAAGGTTTGACTGAACTGAACTTCTCTGGCTGCT
Organism: Bonia amplexicaulis; assembly: GCA_036346245.1. Lineage (NCBI taxonomy): Eukaryota > Viridiplantae > Streptophyta > Magnoliopsida > Poales > Poaceae > Bonia > Bonia amplexicaulis. The sequence goes on along the minus strand of CM070748.1, from coordinate 2,182,719 downwards.
GTAAATATGCTGTTATTTCACTTATCTGACATTCTGACTACAAGTCCTATTAGTTATGTTTTCTGACCAAGTTTAGTGTGGAACTTCCAGGGAAAGGAGGATGTCGGGTTGGTTCAGGCAAGATGGTCTTTTGTAAACAAGGATGAGAACTTGTTGACTAGATTGCAGAACATAAATCTGTGCTTCCACTTTGAGGTGGAGCAGCAAGTCAATGGGGAGTTCCTCAACTTCTTTGGGTTCAATGGGACTGCGGGAGTGTGGAGAATTAAGGCGCTTGAGGATTCTGGAGGATGGATGGAGAGGACAACAGTGGAGGATATGGACATTGCTGTCCGAGCACATCTCAAGGGATGGAAGTTTCTCTTCCTCAATGATGTTGAGGTACTGGCACAAATCTCCTTGTGGCTTATGCAGAATCTGCCTTGTGTAAAGACTGAACAGTAATAATTTAACTTGTGTAACTTTTCTTTCAGTGTCAATGTGAGTTGCCAGAATCATATGAAGCATACAGAAAGCAGCAACACCGGTGGCACTCAGGTCCCATGCAATTGTTTAGACTCTGCTTTGTGGACATTATAAAATCTAAGGTACGGGACTTATGCTGTAGGCACGTTCTGAAAGCTAAAATGTCCGCACCATATGTAGCGTATTCAGTAAAATGTATTTTCTTTCCCAGAGTCACTTCGCCACATGTTTTTAGTTTAATAGGATAATTTACAAGGAAGACTAACTGTCAGGAAGCATCAAGTATAATGCTTTTTTATATACTTGCTTGGCAAAATTTAGTCAATTTACTTTTGTTCACTTATATTGAAGCACTAGGGAATAACATTGAACAAGATTACAAGAAGCTGACAGCTCATTCAATAAATTCTTTTTTTTTTCTGTTCACTTGTCTAGAATGATTGAAATAACCAACCACAATTTATGACAACACGTCTATAATTTTCTTTTCATTGCCTTTTTCTTTATCTTTAAGAGCTATTTGTTTACTGCACAGTTTGGACATTTTTGGATAACTAGCCTAATACTGCTGCTTACTTTCTGATGCAGATTGGGTTCTGGAAGAAGTGCAACCTCATATTCCTTTTCTTCCTCCTCCGCAAGCTCATCTTACCCTTCTATTCATTCACCCTTTTCTGTGTCATCCTTCCCATGACGATGTTTGTTCCCGAAGCTGAACTTCCTGCATGGGTTGTATGCTACATTCCAGCAACAATGTCCATCCTGAACATCCTCCCAGCCCCAAAATCCTTCCCATTCATTGTTCCATACCTTCTCTTTGAGAACACAATGTCAGTAACAAAGTTCAATGCCATGATTTCTGGCTTGTTCCAGCTCGGTAGTGCCTATGAGTGGGTTGTCACCAAGAAATCAGGTCGCTCTTCCGAGGGCGATCTCGTTGCTCTTGTTGAAAAACACTCTAAGCAGCAAAGAGTAGGGTCTGCGCCCAACCTTGACGCACTAACAAAGGAGGAGTCAAATCCTAAAAAGGATTCGAAGAAGAAGAAGCACAATAGGATCTACAGGAAGGAACTGGCACTTTCCTTCCTCCTGTTGACAGCAGCAGCTCGCAGTTTACTGTCTGCCCAGGGCATCCATTTCTACTTCCTTCTGTTCCAAGGGGTCTCATTCTTGGTTGTTGGTCTTGACCTGATTGGCGAGCAAGTGGAGTGATAGAAAATAAATAGTATAATGGGTTCTTTTTTTTTTTGTTTGAAGAAAACTTCGCAAGCATCAAAGGGTACTTTGTAAAGGGAAGAGTAATGCACTGTTTGATGCTTACACGAGGAAGCTTTGATCCCCTATTGTAGGGGTTGAGATTCATCAGAGATACTGAATTGTGGAGGTGTAGATAGTATATAGTTTGGATTCAGCCTGCGAGATGCTTTTATTCTTTCAGGTCTCAATTCTTTTGTAAGAATCCTTGGTGCCTAGATGGGTTATTCCTTCTTAACAAAAAAATTACCTTCAAATGAAGATAATACTTGCTTTTACCATGTACTTTAATCAACTACCATGATTATCCACATACTTGTTCAAATCAACCACTTGTTCTATATGCTTGTATTTTGTGAATGATACTAGTCTGACTTCTCAAAGAACCACTACTTCACAAATGGAGCCTCTTGAAGGGGCCTTGTTCCATGCGTCTTTGGCTTTGTCATGTGCATTGTCAGGGCCAGGTTGTTTGATTTGTGTCCCTATCACTGAAAAGGACAACTAAGCCCAAGCGTGTTCCTTCATCTGCAACAGTCCATGTGGAGGCAAATAGGAAATACTAGTTACTAGTAAAGCTCGTTTGGCCTGTTGCCTGATGGTGCATGCGTGTTCTCCTTATCCTCCAATTGGTGATTTGAAATCAGAAACTAACTGGTTTCTCAAGTGAAAAAATGGCATGGACCAGTTCTTGTATTTTGCCTTCCTCCTCTCCTACGTGGCATGGTTTGCTGAGCCTATGCACACTGAAAGAATGGAGGGTCCTTCTGCTTAAGAAGATTCTTCTTATATCAACATAGGTCCTAGTCTGACTGAACTCGCATTTCGAGCACTGCAGTGATTACTTCCAGCTTCTACTGGTCCAAACCTGAAAAAGATTACATCCATTTCGTAGTAGGCCAGCTTTTAGAAGCGCTTCGTTTCCTCAAGATATGACGTGAAAATGTTCATCAATGCCGAGTGCAGACGACGCACATGGTTCCAATTCTTATGAGGAAAGAGACCCTCTCCATCACTCTCGAGATCTAGGACATAATCAAGCACACTTTTTCCGACTAACCCTAAGCCTCCTTACCTGCTTTGGCCGTTTGACTGACCGCGCATGGATGCACCGTCGTCAGGTGCGGATTTGGTGCGTGCGACGCAACAACCCTGAAACAACCTAAATTTTAAAAATAATTAAAATTTCGTCGAATATTTGATTTCATACTAATCCTTACCCAATTCTATATTTTCTTCACTCCGTGGCGCCTCTCCTCACTGGTCCTACCCCTCAGTCCAGTTGTGCCAGGCTCTGGTTGTCGCCACTATTCACCGTTCGACAAATATTGGAGGACGATGCACTGCCGCGATTTTTGCCATGCCTCTCTCTTGATCCTCTGCCAATCATCGTAGCAACCTGGTCAGTCGATCGTATTATCTTTTCCTGAGCATCAGACACCTCATTAATTTTCATTGACTTGCATGGAAGCTCCCGGGCTGGATTTTGCCACCGCCGTCCACTGCTTCCTCTCACGGCCGGCCACCCCAAGCCTTAATATTTGACCACCGCTCCTAACGCTTTTAGCCTCTGTACGCACCCGCCATCTCTCTTGAACAAGCACCATGACCACCTCGCCTCCCCACCGCTCATCGTCTCATCTACCTCTCTTCTCCCTCTCTGCTCTCACCCTCTCACAGCCGACCTGACATTCCCCTTAGCTTTTGACCGTCGCAATGTCGTGCCCAAGGAAGTGCCAAATATCTGCACCGCCAGCCACGTCGCGCCCTCCCACGCTTTCTCGACCCTGCCACGCGCAGCCGCCATGACCCGTGTCCTGTGCCAAACCACCTTCCTCATGCTATTTAAACCCCCGAACCTCTCCATTCGAAAGCACCAATACCCGAGGTGAGCCACCCACCCTCAATTGCTCCAACGACCAAAGCTCCGCCGGTGATCACCGGAAAACCCAAGGTAAACCCTGAATTCAATTCCATCGATTTGGCCTATTACATTTCGATTGCCCTTGCTTGCAGCTTCCTCAAGCCCCTAGCAATACTCCCGAAATAAGACCCTAGCATCCCGAGCCCCCTAATGCGCTGCCAACTAGCGCTGCCGCGCGGCCATGAGAGGCCACTGTGGGCAGCTTGACTCAGCCATCCCCGACCCGAACCACCACACCTCTAAGCTCCCCCTACTCCTAGAGATGCTCAATTGCAAATGCTATTGTCCTTTAACCCGCTAGCTGCTCAAATCGATTGAATATCTACTATACGGATATAATATACTATTGCAGAAAGGGGAACAACCGATGAAGAATGTGGTATGAAAACGGTAAAAACTATACTTTCACAACGGTAGGCTCCGCCTTGTCAGGCCGCCGTATTCCGTGACAGGGGTACCTAGTCTATCGGGTAGAGGCTATGTAAAGAGATGAGTAGTGAAATAACATTATTTTCTTAACTCAGACGCGGTTGTTAAGAAATCTTATAGGTAAAGTTAGGTAACTCTCCAGAGTTATAATATGTGGTATTCAAATACGCCGTGCTTCTGGTAAATGAAGCTGTGTTTAATGGGTGATTCTAACAACGAGGCATAAGTTAGATTTGGAAATGATTTGAAAATATAGCACTTTGGTAATCAAGATGTTAAAACCCCAAATTTCTTAGGAAGTATATGATTTGTTATCTTGTTTTAAAATAAAAATGTTTACAAATAAAACTGCATCTACATAAAATGTTAAAACCCATATGTCCACATCTCTTGGAAATCCTAACATGTAATTAAATAGCATCTCTCTATGTAACTTGTTGAGTACGATTGATTATAATTAGTCTTGCTTCATTTTCACACATAAAAGAGATCAGAAGAAGAAAAAACATTTCAAGATTTCGTGTTAGGGTTATGACCGCACTCAAACGTTCCTGTGAGAGTTTTCTTTGGATCTTCAGATTATAAGTTAAAGTTTGGACTTGAACGTCTGTTAAAATTATTAAAGTTGCCAGTCAAGTTTATATTTTATTTTAAATTAGTTTTTCTAAATATTCCTGACGTACGAAGGCTTTGCTTCTAAAAAAGACGACGTTACAGGCCCCCTCGCCTCGCGGCCGCTACGGTCCATCCAGATGCGCCGCGTGCTGCACATGGCCTCCATATCACGATGCTTACCGAGAGAGATGCTCACACGCCACCCATTAGGCACCGAACAGCCGTGCCAACGTGCGTGCGTGCGCGAGAGATGCAGATGCTCGAATCACTCCGGTTTATTTCCGTCGCTCCACTTTTGACTGTGTGACCGCCTACATGCATATGCACGAGGATACGAGTGATGGTACGCGAAGACGCTCATTGCCGGAACCGGCCCGGCGAGCGACGGCAGGGGACGGCCGAAGCGAAACAGCTAGCCTCCGCCGAAAGCCGGAAAACAACAGCGCGTGTCGTCTCGTCATTCCGCACGCCTCGTGCGGTTGCGCCCACCTGACCACCCTCGCCATGCCCAGGGGGCGTAGCCAGCCGAGGACCAGGCCTTGGGCCTAGCCCACTAGAGAGTATAGGGTTCAGTCCAGTCCCTGTTAGCTATAGTATAGGCTAGTGAGAAATTTTGATCTAAGCATCGGGCCATTGTCCCGATGGCCTGAGGCCTAGTTTTGCCCCTGACCACGCTGTTTCGTTGTCATGAGCGAGGGAAAAGTTCGCTATCCCGTCACGAAATAGGAAACTGAGTCGGATGTGAGTACGTTTACTAATCCTATAATTAGCCTTTATAAGGCATAGTAGAGGCTTGTAATAAGATGTGACGGAGGGGGAAGAGAAAATGCAGAAAAGTGGAGTGCTTTTATGCCCCGGAATATTGACTTGTGCTATCGGCTTGTTTTCGTGTTGTCGTCGCCATACTCGAAGACCAGACTACCAGAGGAGACTCGAGTACTCGGAAGATTATGAGTAACTGGACAATACTACCGTAGTGCTTTGAACAGTACTACCGCTGATTGGTACTACAACAGTTTTAATGGTGGTACTTCCGAAATTTCTGACAAATGGTTGATTTGTTTCAAAATTTGATTTTCAATTTCCTCAGCCATCCTCTTGTTCACAAAATTCAAGTTGATCCCTCTTAATTCTTGTTAGTTACCTTCAAGTAATCTCTTGAAGGTAATCTCTTAACTCAATATGTCATTTTACTCTCAATTTGACTCTTTTCATAAAATGGCATCATTTTCAAAGAGTGGTAGACTTTTGATTACCTTGACCTCGGCATGAGTTTTATCTCTATTTTTATAAGCGATATCATCTCTTTCTTTCAAAAATGGTATCTCTTATAAGTGAAAAATGAGTGGTATCCTTGTTCCTTTAAGGGATATTTTTTCCTCTTGCCGAACAAATCTTTTTTTAACCAAGCTCTCTCACTTATATGATATCTTTCATTTATGGTATCCATATTTACAAGTGGTGTATCCTCAAAAGATATCATCCTCTTCCCACAAGTGGTTTTTCAATTGTCATCCTTCTATAAGTGATATCCCATTCAAAATTTCAAGTGGAAATCATTGAAAATCTCTCAAAGTTAATTCAAATGGGATACTAGTTGATCATATAAGTGACATCAAGTTTTTACAGATGTAATTAATCACACTTGGTGTCATGTATGCTTACAAGTGGTACAAGTGATATCAAGTACTTACAAAATGAATTTAATCATACTTGATATCGTTTAAGCTCATAAATGGTATCAAGTTTCTACAGTTAAAATTAAGTATACTTGGTATCATTTATGTTTACAATTGGTATCTATTGTCATTATAAGTGGTAAATGTCAAATCTCTTGGAATTGAATGACAAAGTGGAAGAGAAAATTTAAATGGAGAGAGATTGCTAAAGAACAAGAAAGAGGAGAATGCTTTATGTGTCAAAGGAAAAGAAAATACCAAGAAAACTCTTTGTGTAAGGGGTGTTTTGCTTTGTGAAAAACCTATATAGTACTTTTGGGCTTAATCTTAAAAGGGGTAAAATATTATTATTGAGAAAACTATTTTACCTAATTTACCCAAAATATTTTATAGATCTTATGAATGAATGTGTTTCATTGTCATTTGCTTCAATTAGTTTACATGAAGTGAAAATCTAATTATATGCAATATTACCTTTTCAATATAGCCTTTTTTGGCCAAAAATAAAAAATTTTGTTTAAAAGATTGAAGGTTGTGAAAAACTAGATAAAAGTACTCAAATATGTATTTTAAATGTTTTCAAAGTCTTTTGAGTAAAAATTTCTATTTTAAAAATCAAAAGAAAAATTTGGCTCCAAAATAATATTATATGATTTTGATTTTGGATTAAATGATATATTTTTTAAATCAAAATTCATTGAGTTTTTCAAAAAGTGGTCAAGGGGCAATCATCAATTTTCTCCTAGCGGCAGGGTCAGGAAGGTGGGCGGTTCGAGAGTCGCCTCTGCTAGAGACACGAGGGGAGTAACCGAGCGACTGGTTTTGGCTAAGGTACACTGGAGTCTGGGACTTTTATTGAGTGGCATGAGACAGGTAAATAACTTGAACTTCTAAGGGCAAACAGCTATATCCCACCCGCAATAAGCTAGAAAAGCATGTCCCGCCCCGCTTTTGGCTTTCCATAGTTATACGTGGTTTTTTGGACCTGTTTTTTTTCTGAGGCATATAGCTTTTAACTGTGACTTGTAGCTTTTAGATTACTCATACGAGAGATTATAGAATAACAAAAATTTACATGTAATTTTTACTGATATAAATAAAGTCTGTATAATATGTACTACAATTAACTAGTAGACCCTATCTTAAAAAAACACTTCATTTAAAAGCTAATTACTATAGAAAAGTTAAAAGCAGAAGCCATTGAAGCTGACCTGTTCAGGGAGGCTTTCGGTTTTTTGAAAGCAGAAGTTGGTTTTAGGTTCTATTTTTATTAGTTTCTATAGTATTTAATTTTTAAATATAATGTCTTTTTAAAATAAAGTCAACTAATCTATTATAGTATACACTGTAGTGACTTTATTTATATTAATCAAAATTACACGTGAGTGTCTCTATCTCTACAAACTTCTTTACAAACTGTTACTATTTATAAGACAAAGTTAAAGCTAAAAGCCAATAGCACCATGAAATTTCTGGTTGGTTGGTTATACAGCAGGCCCGGAGGGCTCTATGTACAGAAAGAGGTCAATAATACATATGTACTTGCCATCAACACGACACGAGCTGCGGAGACATGCTTATCATTACGGTTCTAACTCAGGGTACCCGAGATCCAGCTAGTTTGGGGTTCATTACTTCAAGTCTCTAATAATAACAGAGTAATGATCCTTCATTGCGTACCTGGCCAGCGGAGACATGCTTATCGTTACGGTTCTAATTCAGGGTACCCGAGATCCAGCTAGCTTTGGGATTCATTACTTCAAATCTCTAATAATAACAGAGTAGTGATCTTTCACTGCGTATCAGGCGTTACTCTAATGAAGCCAGCGTGTGCTTGTGGGAGACTGTCGGGTCGAGATGATTATAGATCCGCTCATTGTCATCGTCATCCTCCAGATCACTGAATGATACGTCTTCCTCCTTCCCTAGTGAAGTTCTGCTGCCTGCTGTGCCAACCACCTCAGCTGTGTCATCATCGGGCCATTCATCAACTTCATGTTCATCAGTTTCAACATGAAGTTTGGACTCAATGGGTAAACTCTTGCTTTCGTTTTTCACCGACAACTCTTCTTCAATCACTGACTTGTCGATTATTTCCATCTCAGTTGTTGCAATTGGGAACTTTTCAGCCTCAACATCACGCGTGATATCAGAAGTGGGTTCTTCGAAAGATGGAACTTCCGATATGCCAGCTTTGTTCTGAATGCTTGAAGGCTGTATCACTTTCTCTTCAGCAGGGGCAAGGGACACATTCACATTTGATGATTCCACAGGAACCCCAGATCCTCGCTTATCCTTAGCCTGTAAACTTCGCAACAATTCCTCCCTTGCTTCCAGGATCTGTTCAAAAGGGAAGATTTTAATATGAAACTAAACTAAAACCATGGCCCGATATTTTTATTTCCAAGTGAAAACTAAGGAAAGAAGCGGCCTATGTTAGTAGTATGCAACATGCATCCGAAACTGTAACTAGCTGGTGAAACAGCATTTATGAGAATGTCGCATTCTTTCTTGGTCGTGTCCTGCGCCACCCTTAAAGTGCATATTAGCACTCCCCTCGATTTGTTTGTTTTGATAATATTACTTGAGACCGAACCGTTTCAAGAAAACCATGTCCATGCTAGGTGCAATCTGAAATTGCTACAGCCACGATGGGGGATTCAGTCCTTTATTTTTATGTGTTAACTACAGTATATCAAATAAGGTGTGTCACATACTCATATGTAAAATTGTAAAGGGAGCAAACAGTTCTTAAGAAAATAAACCTCATAACTAAAACCAGCTTGTGGTGCTATAAACTGGAGTTGCTGGATTACCATCTAAGTGTGTGATGCAATGCAACGAACGTAACAAAACAATCCATAATGAGTGAAAAACATTGTGTCAAAACAGAAAGTACTAGGTATAATAAGAAAATAACCTGTGGTGTTGAAAGAAGTTCAACATCTTGCCTATTGAGTTTTGAGTGCAGAAGCACAAAATAAATCTTCCAGAAGCATGCTTCACTCATATCAGTAGAGCAAAGCGCAGTCCTTAAATCTGATAGGCTTGGCACAAAGTGTTCTATAGCTAATGCATGCACATATTGAGCATCCGACAGTTCAAAATCTACAAAAATATGAGAAACCGTGTAAGATATAAGCAACAGAATAATAAAAATCATTCAGGTACATTACATATAGCATGATTCCATTTGAAAAGACAAGCAAACTTAATGTCGTATAACTAGATGCAGACAAAGCCTCTAGTAAACATTTAAGGGTTACAGATGTAAGGAGGGTATGCGTAAACAGGTTGAAAATAATCTAGTTATTCCAGCACTAATCGTTGGCTAACTACTATGTGAAGACAAAAATGGACAAAAAATAATTACCTAAAAGCTGTGCATTTTGTACAGAGGGGAAAACGTTACAACTTGGTCATAGAAAGCACTAGAAAAAAATAGCAAACAATATGTCATGGGAATTTAGGGAAGTAGACGGGGGCCTGAATGCCAAGGTTCCTGACAGGTGGGCCCAGCCGAGTTGGCAAGGAGTAGCCACGTTAGTGCCACCTGCCGCCTGAGTGTATGCCAGCTGGGCCAGAGATGCTCAGGTGGGCAAGGCAATGTCAAAACCTGGTGTGTTTTTTTGTTATAATGTCGATTTCCATGTTGTTTTGTGCAAAGAAATACAAAAGGTGGTGTTTTGTGTTACACGTGGCTATTTACATGGTGTTTTGTGAAATTTGCTCATAAATAAAACACAAACCAACCAACATATTTGTTGGATCATAATCATAGTATACAATATTACAGATTATACTGCTAGATGTAAAATCATAGTTTGATCATTTTTTATCGGTTACATTTTGATTATTTTCAATCTATGATGATATCATTTGCAAGCTTTATTCTGAAACAAAGCTGAACTTCCCATAAGGATACAGAGCATTCTGGAAATATGTTGTTTAAAACTATATGAATCAAAGGAGTGTGGCACTCTGTTCATTACAAACAAGTGAAGATGCTTAAGGTGTTAGCTTGATTTGACTAATCAAATTATCACCACCACAATGAAAATTCATTATATGAGAAAAACGAAGATCACCAGATCGACATTGTCCAAAAGTAGGATTTGGTTTCAAGTACAAGCCACACTAGCAAAATATAGACTAACATTGATGAACCTATTACCAGTGTATGTAGCATTCCAAGGAAATATAACGAAATTCCAGATTCCGGAGTAACCTTAATCTATTTCACTAATTGCGTGGAACTAAACTAGTCGAGTAAACCAGGCCATCCTTAAAAGTGAGAATTACATGACATATTGCCAAGCAATACTTGCCATGTAAAAGCAAATAACCTCAAGCATACAAAGCTCAATGTTGTAGCCTAATAATAACCACAAATCTGACAATAAATAATTATACCAATACTCCCTCAACAGTATTAGTAACAAATATACATTAAACATGCGTGCTCTCTGACAAAAAAACAAATATTATTAGAAAAGTGATGTGCTGTCACTGAGCCTTCCAAGTTCCAATAAATAACAAACTATAAGGGTGCCCACCAGTTTACCTATTAGAAAAATCATTGAACTTTCATTAAAACGAACAATTATAAAGTGGATGCTCCAGAATCCCAAAGTTATAATGGTTTCGGTATCGCCCCAATCAATTTTTGGCCGTTGAGATTAGGAATACTTCAGAATTTCCATAATTCATTCCTACTGATGTTCAAACATCAGTGCACATACACTGATAAATGTTGAACTTAAACTAAAGGCCCTGTAAGACTGAAGCAGACACAACTCAACATCAAATCTTTCCCAGAAACATCCAAAATGCAACCAAGCAACATCAAATCAAACTAGAGGTACTAACTTTGGGATGTAATTTAACCAAGTTAGGACAAAAATTTCGGCACCAATCAGTACTCCCTCCGTTTCTTTTTATAAGTCGTATTTTGGCTAGGCACGGTGAATAAGGAGGTTGCAAAATCAAGAGAAAGACTAGAGGAAATGACCATCCTATCCATGCTATAAATAGTAAATACATTGGAAATGTGAGAGAGAATGGTTTGTGAGAGGAAACACCTATAAATGCATGAGGGAGAAGGTGTGATAAATAAGGGCAGCAAGGGAAAACATCAATAAATTTGCACGTACGCCTTATATTTTGAAACAAAACGGCAAGAACTATATGACTTAAATTTCGAAATGGAGGGAGTACTCTTTATCAACCAACATTCACAAATGTAAACACAAGACCAACACAATTCAATTAAGCATAACTCGCCCAATTACGTACAAAACGTAAGGACATCACATCCCCCCAACATCTACTCTTTTTCACTAGTCTAAGATAGTGGGAGGAAGTAAATGCATACCACTTGAAGCAAACTTGCTGGAGTTAACGCGACACAGCTTAAGCAATCATAAATTCACGACAAAGGTTTCACCGCTCCAATTACTTCTCTTCCCCGCAAATATCAACCAAATGCGCTCAAATTGAGACCACAAAAGCAATTCATTTCATCCCATTGCACCAAATCGCACATTATCTGACGCGCCACTAAGGCACTAAATCTTACCATCTGCATAACGCTCGCTGATGAATAGGGGGAAATCGAGCCACGTCTCGGGCCTGGTGGAGATGTGCCTCACGAACACCACCACCTCCTCGGTCACGCCGGCCACGGGCTCCCCCTCGTCCGCCTCCCCCTGCCCGAACGGCAGGAGAGAGGACGCGATCTTGGAGATCCCCGCCACGGCCTTGTTGCTCTGCAGCATCGAGATGCCGCTCCTCACCCTCCCCCCGATATCCGCCAGATCGCTCCGTATCCCCGCGATCCGCGGCGACTGCGCGGCCTCTTCCCCATCCCCAACCCTATCCTCCTCCTCCCCCTCCTCTTCCCCCTCCGCCTCTGCCGCCGCTCGCGGGGTCGAGGACTCCAGGGGCAGCGGAGCGAGGAAGGAGGCGACGCCCCAGAGCCGGCGGGTGAGCGTCTCGGTGAGCTCGGAGATGTCGTCCTTGATCCCGCGGCTCGGGGTGTTGGGCTGCTCGGGCTCCTCGGCGTCGGGGTTGGGATTGGACTTGCGCGGCGAGGACTCCTCCGGAGCCGGCCTATCGGCGGAGGCGGGATCGGATTCGTCGGAATCGGAGTCGGGCTCGCCGCGCGGCGAGGAGAGGGTCGCCGCAATGGAGCGTGCCAGCCACGACATGGTGCGTGCAGTGCAGGGGCCAGGGATGCGTGCGTGCGTGCGTGGGAAGAGGAAGAAGGTTGGGAGACAGGGAAGTCAGAGAAGGTGAGGAAGGGACTCGGTCGGAAGTGAGCGCAGGATTGCGGCGGGGGTGGATTACTTGCTATGACGTGAGCATCACCGGCCCAGTTGGCCCATCTCGGTGTTTAGGCCCATGCAGGTTTTGGGATTCAACTTTTTATTTGTTCATTTGTTTATTTGTTCAACTTAAGCAATGCAGTTGTGCCAGGCTATAGTTTTTTTTAAGGAAACGGGCCAAAAGAGCCTTAATCCCTATTCGTATTAGCTTCTGCTTCTAGCTTATATTTGGAAAAGTCAAAAGTCAATATGAATACTTAGCTTCTCGAAGCAGCTTCTCTACTTTTCTCGCTCATGTCTTGCTCCGAGGATAAGTTAGGGATCATGGGCACATCACGCACCTCTTTTCTCTTGCTCCCGTCTTCGTTTCGCGGTAAACCTTACCCACTATCTCCTTTCCGTTTGCCCGGAATGCCGACGTCAACCCGTCGGTCGCCGAAGGTCTTCCCCACCGCATTCCGTCACCAAGCGATGTCCTTTGGATGAGCCATCTATATCATTGAGTTCACCTTGACGCGTTCTATGTCGTGCTTCTATCGCCATCACTTGAAGATCACTGAGTCTTCGTCGACCTTGTCGAGCCACGACACCAAAACCGTTTCTTCGCGTTCACCACTTTTTCGGTGAGCTATTTGATTTTTGTTCATGGCATATCGTGTCATAGCCTCTAAGCAACTTATCTACCATTTTCATTTAATTTTTCGGGGAGCCAATTGACAAAAAATTGAGTTTTCCACAGAAATGGCCGTTTTCGACTTCTGCCGTCGACGGTGCCATCTCCAGTGGATTTCTGGCTCAGCCAATAATTTTCCTAACTTCACCATACCATGTTCTACCCCATACTCACCCTACATCTCCACACTACATACCTTGGTACTATCTCTCTCCAACCTGTCGTTGTCGCTACCACACCGTCACTGCCGTTTTTCTCTCACTGCAGGTGATTGCCGCCGTTTCTCGCCGCCGTACCCACGTCAACACCTTCACCTCGTCGCCGGGGTTCCATTTTGCCGTTCGCTGGCCACCTTGCAGCCTACCTCGCCAACGCCTCCACCATGTTCTTTTTATCATTTCATGTGATATCCAAAACTTTCAGATATTTGTTCTCTCTCATACGAACTCTGAATCCATTGATTCTTTCTCCTAAATTCATCTAAAATCATAATATGTCCCTCAATATATATTTTATAATTTTGGATTTTATTTGAATTTATTCGCTCTGGTTCTTCGCGTGTAGACTACGACGATTCCGTAGAGTTCGATTTCGATGACTCGCAGCACCAAGTCTTCGAGCAAGGCAAGTTACACCTTTGATCATATTTCTCCTAGTAATTTAAATTATTATACATGCATACTTTTATTTTAATTAGTTCAAATCTGTTTTAAACTTTAGTTACACAAAATTCCTTTGTATATGTCCAAATTTGACATTGAACATCAACATGCCTTGTCACCTTAGATAAAACTCTAGTTAATACACTAGTATGGACTAGAGAAATTTTGCATCAAATGCTTAGACCTGCTTAGACATAATTTTCATTTTGGGACAACCTTTTTCACAAAATGATAGTCTTTTGAAATGTATTTTTGACTTTGGTGAGTCAGGAAGGATTATGAAATGTTTCCAAACAAAATTATAAAAACTTGGTTTAGACTTAGGCAAATAGTTAGGTAGTGGGTGCTTGCTGGCATGCATTGTTGTTTGGTGACACAATGTTGATTGCTAGGCACAAAGGGTATGTGGTTGATGCTTAAGTTAGTTAAGGATCGGTCTGTGAGCTACTGCTATAAAGCTCTTTCGTACTACCACAAGGCTGGTATGGGACAACTCTGACTGATTAATTTGCAGATCCCAACCTGAGTCTCGCTGTAGGTTGAAACTGAGCGTGGCGTAGGCCATGAGAAGTCTCACTCGGCTCAAGAGGGGGCTCCAACTTGTGGATTCAAGTTGTTGTGAAACCTCAGTGTTAGTTTGGTCAGGTTGAAGGCTTTGTATTGTAAAGGCCTTGCCATGATCTCCTCGCCGCACACCAAAGGAAGTGTGTTTATCCGGTGGCAATATGTGATGATCATGTCTTACGGGTAAAGCTGTACAACCTCTGCAGAGTGTATAATCTATCCTGGATAGCCGTGCCTATGGTTATGGGCAAGCTGAGAAATTTTTTTTATGGATTGGACTTTGTTTTTCAAAAGGATTTATGAAAACCTTATGGATGGATAGAATCCATGAGAGATTAAAAAACGTATGGATGGATGGAATCCATATGAGATCTTTTTGAAAAAGATGGTCCAGGTGGGATACCCGTGGTTAGGTTAGTGTTTGGTTGGAGTCTGCAGTAATGATATTGTTTTGTTAAAATCTTGTTTTTATCTATGGTATCAAATTCAGCTTTTGAATCTACTTACAATATTTATTTCAATTATGTTTTTCGCTCAATTAACCTTATTATGTCTTTCATTGTCAATCCTTATGCATGCATTAATTCTATTAAACCTCTAGGTGTAACCAGTGTTCTAAAAGGCGGCACTGGCGGCGCTGGGCCCCGTGATAGGCGCCGGCGGCCACCGGCGCCGCCTAGGGGTGTTGGGCGGGAAGAATCGGCCAGCGGTCGGTCGGCCGCCTAGGCGGCGGCTAGGCGGAGGCGGAGGCGGCGAGGCGGCGAGGCGGCGAGGCGGCGTGAGCACGATCAAAAGACCAAAACGGTAGCCGTGGAGTACCTGCGGGAGGACCGGAGGAGCACCTACTGCGGGGACGAGCTCCGGCCCATGGGACGAGCTCCGTGGCCGCCGCCGCTGATCCGGACCCCCGCCGATCTGCAGGAGAGATGGGGGAGGGGCGGGATCTCCGGTAGACGGCGGCGATCTGCGGGGAGAGTGGGGAGGCGGGCGCGGGATGCGGGGTAGGCGACGGCGATCTGCCGGGGAGAGTGAGGGAGGCGGGCGGCGGAATCTGCGGGGAGGCGACGGCGATTTGCGAGAGAGACTGGGGGAGGCGGGCGCGACCGCGCGAGTATGCGGGGAGGCGGCGGGGGATTTAGGGTTAGGGTTAAAGTGGGGAGGCGGGCGCGAATTACGGGGAGAAGATCTGGACCGTTAGATCTTTATAGACGGTCTAAAATTTGATTAATTTTTTAAATATTAGTTCTAGGATTTGATGCTTCGATCTCGACGTTAGATCTCGATATATAGCAAATATATACTTATCTTCCGATTGTTGTCCTTATTTTTAATTTAGCGACCTAGGCCCGCCTAGGCCCCGCCTAGGCTCCCTAGGCGCTAGGCCCCACCTTGCCGCCCGCCTAGCGCCTAGCGCCTTCTTGAACATTGGGTGTAACTTGTGGAGTACTTTATATGAATGAAACATATTCATTAACTTAAGCATGCCCTCCATTTTCTTTAATAATTTGATATTAATTAAATATCTTTTTTGTTTTAAAAGATTTTTCTTTCTATGAAGATCATTGACAATCTACTTGTTGCTGCCATGATATCATGGCCAATCTTGTCGCCATAACGAGGTCCGGAGTGTCCTGCCCTAAAGAGAAAAGTCGGGTGCGTTCATTGACACAGGGACTTGATGGTACCGCATTGTCAACCCCATTTCAAAAAAAAAAAAACATATCGTCAACCCATTATCTATAAATGTAAAAAAGATAGGTAACTATGTACAATAAGAAGTGCCAACACAGACGAACCAGCAGTCTGGTGCTAAGAACCAGCATCCGTCATATATGGAAAGTACCCAAAAAAAAATGACGGCTTCGAGTTAGAACTTAGAAGTATCTTACCATAACTTTCCAAGCGGCGTCGCGCGCACGTAACAAAATAACCACCGCCTCGCCTCCAGGGGTGGGAAACGGTAACGGATAATTCGTTTTATCTGATATTCGTATCCGAGAAAACACGAATATGGTAAGTAAAAATTCGTATTCAAAAATATTTGTATTCGTATTCGAGAATATTCGTATCTGTATTTGTGAGTATTCATATTCGCATTCGTATTCGAGAATATTCGTATCCGTATCCGTATTCGAGACTATTTGATTCGTATTCGATCCGTTTCTAGAACCCATGAAAAAATCATAAAAATTTTGTGATTCAAAATTTAAATTTAGGTGGTTTAAAACCGGTAACCGGTTAAAAACTGGTGAAAATCGGCAAAATCGCTAGGAATCTGTTTTATCCGAGGAAATCCGTATTCGAAAAATATCCGTATTCGTATTCGAGAATATTCATATTCGTATTTGAGAATATTCGAATTCGTATTCGTATTCATTTTAAAAATATATATTCATATTCGTATTTGATACTATTCGACCGTATCTAATCCGTTTCCACCCCTACTCGCCTCCATATAAGCGCGTCGCACGTAACACAGATCTCGCTCTCCTCTTTGTCGATCTTGCCCTAGCTCTGCTCCTCTCTCTCTCTCTCTCTCTCTCTGCCTTGCCCTCAGCATTCCGCATCCATGGCCCTCCTTACCCCCAAGCCCGCGACTGACCTACCCGCCGGCTTCACCTTCGCCCCCGAGGACGACAAGATGCTCTCCGTCTACCTCCGCTGCAGGATCGCCGGTGAACCGCTCCCCGGCGGCACGGGCGAGTTCTTTCACGACGCCGACATCTACGCCGCCGAACCGGCGACGCTTGCCGGGGACTACCTGCCTGCGCCGGCAAGAAAGGGCGAGAGCAACAGCTGGTTCTTCTTCAGCTCCGTGAGGCCCAAGAACAGCCGCGGCAGCCGCAAGTCTCGGACGGTCGGGGACGGCAAGGGAACCTGGCACTCCGAGCGGGCCCCGAAGGGCGTCTTCGACGGGGAGGGCCGCCTCGTCGGGCATCGTCAGAGCTTCTCCTACAAGCCCAAGAACGGCCACAAGTCGGAGTGGCTTATGACGGAGTTTGGCGTGGATCAAGAAGGTGACGAGGGCCGCCGCAGAGAACCCGAGACGGTTCTTTGCAAGATCTACCAGAGCCCTCGTATGCGCCGATCCGCGTCGAATTCGTCATCACTGGGGTCAGCGCGCAAGAGGAACGCGACGGGGGAGCACCCTGATCAAGCTTCATCAGCTCCCGTGAGGCGGCGGCTGTTTTCTTCTCCACCTGCACCAACCCCACCGGCCGCGTCGCAGGACAAGTACGCCACATCGGAGTCTCCCCACGACTTCTTGATGTCCGTCGAACCAGAGGCAGAGACATCAACGGTGGATCACTGCCTCTTCATCGCCGACCACGCCCGTTCCCCGATGAGCTTCTACGGCACAACCCACCCATGCGCGCCGGAAGTCGAGACGCCTGGTTCTTGGACATGGGGCCACACCGCTGATCCTTGTCTGAGCGACGTGGAGTTTCTTGCAGGTTTCTTGCGCTCGGACGAGGAATACTGGAGAGTCCCTGGATTCGCGCAAGATTCGTCCTACAGGTGCAGCACGTCCTCTGCTCTTGACTCCCCGGCGGCATTCCCTCCTATCCTGCAGCGGGATGGACATCTCTCTGCTGATAACTGATGACCGGAGCTAGCTATTCTTTTTCAGTTCCTGGAAGGATCGCATTCGTGATTTGTCGTCGCAGGAGTCCAAAACCCTTAATATATTGGTTGATTGATCTGGATGTTTATTTTTTTAGGAGAATCTGGATGTGTATTTCGGTATGTAACATCTGAAAGTTTAAATGTTTATGGTTGAATCTTTTTATGCTTGCTTGCGGTGTATTCATCTGTGCTTGGCTACTTGCTTGCTTCCTCCTCGATCGGAACTCCGAAGTGTACCTAGATGAGAAATCAATCTAGACTAGGAAGTCTGGACGTCGAACGTTTTCCATCGCCAAACACCAATCTCCTTGATTTCTTTACAAGGCTAGGCCTGACTTCGTCTGATTGCGTCTTTCACCACAGGTCTTCCGCCGCCTTCGACATCAGAGTTCCACGAATTCTGCCCATCTCTGTGCTTTCATTTCATTTGGATAATCGCATCACGTCCTTAATCGAAGAATTCTTGGGTTTATAGTCAAATTTGTCCTTGGTTATTTTATGAGTTGACGAAATGGTAGAAGGTTGGCTCAGGATGACTCATGAGTAGGGGTCTGTTTGATATGGCTGCGGCTTATAGTTTTTGACTGAAATTTTTGAATTTTATCTGTTTGCGATAGAGATATTCGCTTGCGACTTTGATTGATACAGATGTTCGACTTTTAACGTGTACTATAATTAACTCGTAGATCCCATCTTAAGAAAATACTCCGTTTAAAAGTTAAGTACTGTAGTAAAAACCAAAAGCCGTTTTTAGAAGCTATTAAAAAACAGGCCCTATAACATATACTCATTCTGGCTAGCGCCTAATTAAAGTGCTCAAAAAGAGAAAACGATTAGTCTGCAATACTTTCTTGTTTTTCCTTGTCCTAAAAAAAAGAGGGAATCTGGACAAGCATAGATTCATAGGTTGCACACTCACTATTCACTGATAGCCTAATTTTAGGTTGCTGCGCCGGGCAAATTTTGATGCCTTAAGCCTATTGCACCAAAGACAAGAGCTTTTCTTTACTATTATAAAAGAAGAAGTTGGTGGTTGGTCCGACTTCTTCCATCCCTACTCATAGAAAACTATACGGTGACATGTGAACCCCACCGAAACCTGTCTTGTTGCAATACTGCCAACCCCGCCGAATCCTGCTGGTGCCTCCCCACCTCATTTCCTCCGCTCCCTCCTCCTCCATCGCGCCGCCTCGCCTCCTCCACCCCCCCGCCGCCGCCTCCTCCCGACTCCTCCGCTCCGCCCGCCTCCTCCTCTCCACCCCGCACTGCCGCCGCCTCCTCCCGGCTCCTCCGCTCCACCTCGCCTCCTCCCCACACCACGCCGCCTCCTCTTCCTCCTACCCACACCGCTGCCTCCTCCCCTCCTCCCGCCTGTGCCACCGCGCCACTCCTCTCGCACCCCACCTCCTCGCCAACCCCGCGCTCCCGCCTCACCCTTCCGCCCCTTCGCCGCCACTCCTCCGCCACCCCACGCCGCATCCTCCTCCCAACCGCCTCCTCCCCGGCCTGCGCCGCCTCCTCCCGAGCGCCTCCTCCCTACTCCCCAATCTCCCGCCGCCCCCCCTCCGTCCCCCGCACCGCCTCCTACTCCCGACCCCTCGCCGCATCCTCCTCCCCTACTCCCCCAACCTCCCGCGCCGCAGATCCCCTCTCCGTCCCCGCATCGCCGCCTTCCCCACTGTCACGATGTACATCCACGAACTCCGCTTCATGGAAGCTGACGCCGGTGAGAGGATGCGGATTGGGCTCAGGTTAGGTTGTGGTTACAAGCACGATCGTGCGAAGGAAACTGCTCACAAAACGATTCCTCCTCCTACATAAAAGAGGTACAACTCATATTTTCGACAGCTTCTCCTTCTCAAAAGCTTCCACTTCTCCTTCTACCCTTCTTCATCTCCTCCTCAGGCCGACTGAATTTCGTTGATGCTACAATAGAAGATCATCATGTCCAGCTGAGGTGCGTAGAGAATGGTGTATATGAAACAGCAAATGCAGAGAAGTTGAGGCTTGAACAGAGACAACGCCAGGTAGTCGATGACTAAACCTTTCACAGATTCTGATACTTCCGAGTCGGGGGTTTGGTCGGCCGCGGTGAGATTTCAGCTCCTCCTGATGGATGCTTCATAGAGTAGATAAGATGTTAATTAATTTTTTCCCCTGTATTGGAAGGAAGTAAAAATTGTGAATGTTCATTTCCTCGCCAGTGCATTGTAGAATTTTGGCCTTGCAGTGACTGGTTGGTATTTTTGCAAAGGGAAGAAGCTTTCCAGGACCCTGGGTCATGTAGCTCCTGAGTACTTATTAAATGGTATGGCCTTTTTTTTCTCTCAGCTTCTGCTACTATTTGTAGACAAAGCTTTAATTGTCAACAGTGAAATACTAAAAGTGAGTTCCATGAAATTTCTATTGTAATATATGTCATAAGACTTACTACAACATACTGATTATTAAATGAATTTAATTATTGTGTTTTTGATAGCTTCTATGAAATTTAGTTGCTTTTGGTTAGCTTGTATAGAAGAAATTTATGTTCATCCTAAATGTGGTTTTGACCAAAGTTAGTATTTGATGGGTGCATATGGTAGAAAATTACCTATTTGAGTTTTCACAGGGCCTTTTATTTTGTTCTTACAAGAAGGATATCCAAGCAAAGTTTTCGATAGCAGGAAGATTGTCATATATTGGTCATAGACTCGTAGCAACCTACCATGCATTCCTCAATATCTTGATTTAGGATTTTTTTTAAGGACTTTCTTCATTTATGATGCTTTGATTCGCTACTCTTGCTGTCAATGGGCAACAATGATCACGTAAAGGTGCTTGCCTTTGAGCATTCGAGGCAGTCATCTGATGTGTAAATGGACCCGGATCCATTTCCCTAGAATGAAGGAACAAAATGCTGATGAGGGGCGATGACGATAAACCTTTTCTGAGAAGCATGCCTTTGAGCAATTGAGGCAGCTATGCGAATCAAATTAGAGCCGACCCTCTCCTCTCTTGGAGCCTATTCGATCATTCGCTAATGTTGGTGGTTCTGTGCCTAGGACGGTCATTCTGATCAAATATTGTTGCATTGTAACTTTGTAAGACTTACTTGGTCCCCGTTTTCTATAATTCTTGGCCCCACCACTGATGAGTGATAACCAGCACCCACCACTGATGAGTGATAACCAGCACAGCTCCAACTACATTAGGATGAATAGATTGTGCAGCAAGAGATGTGAGGGTTGGCTTTGTATGATCAAGCAAAGGTGAAGCTGAGCCCTCTCAATGCTATTTTACTATTAATGGTGCTTCTGTGCCAGTAGATTTTGCATATTTTTCTTCTGTGTTCATCTTTGAAGCTATTGCTACCTATATATTCGAGGCAACCATCTGATGGTAATGAACCCATCTCTAGAATGAAGAAATGTAATCCTTACGAGGGTCGATGATGATAAACCATTGCTGAAATAAGCAGTCCTTTGAGCAATCAAGGTAGCCGTGGGTATCAAATTAGAGCCCACGATCACCTCTCTTGCAGCCTGTTCAATCACTTGCTAATGTTGGTGGTGCTGCGCCTTGGACGGTCAGTTGGCAGTCAAGGTAGCTGATCTTTGACGTGTTAATCGTAGTTAGTTGGCAGTATTTTTCATCTTTTCTTTCTTGGGATAAATCGCATGTGGTATGATCTGCAAGGCCATATATTTATATTTGTTATTTGTAAAATATGGCCCTCTTGCAAGGTCAGATAAGTTATTGCTTAGAGCTTAGGTGCTAACAAGTGGAGTGACCTCAGACTTTCTGCTTACTGCTTCAGAACATTTGGATACTCTGCATCACTCCAACCCTTGTTTTAGCCTGAAAAACACACTGAGGGACGTTTGAGATTTGTATATTGGCTATTGCCCTTGTCCCTTTCTCATTATGTCTTTTTGAATTTGTTCGGGGTTCTTGCTTTTGTTTTTGTTTACATTTAGCCAAAGGTTGGTCTGATAGGTGTTTAATTTCATGGTGGAATAGTATTATCACTGTCCTACCTCACATATCTGATTATTTAGCAAGCTATGTACACCAGCATTTGTCATGGGATAAATGGGCTAAGCATTACTTTCCATTTTCTATTTGAAGTAAATACATTTCCTATTTGGTCCATTGGGTGATAACCTTGCCAGCAAGTTTATATTTTCTTCTTTCTGTGCAGTGCAGTGCCGCCTTTCATCTGAAGTGAACAAATGTCCCCTATTTCTTTGGTTGCCAGTAGTGCAGCCATCAGTGCAGTGTTTCAAATTAGTTTTGGAACATAACATATTTAATTTGTTTTTTATAATATTTTATTAGTGTGTTCTATCTTTCTTAAATGAAGGCTCTCATCTTTTTGATCTTGAGAAGGTTTCATTCCTAATCTACCTCAACTTGTTTAGGACAAAAGATTTTGCTGTTATTGTTGTTATTTCTATCCTTCTTGAATGGCTGTGATGATTTTGATGTCCCTTGGTCTTGGTGATCTTTTTAACATATCCTGAGTTGGTTCCTTGCAAATTTGCTCAGTTTAAAAGTTAGTCATCAAACTAGAAGGGTTTGCTCCGCAGCAAGTTACCAGTCGCGGTTATTTGTTGCTGGTGCTGTTGTTGTTGTTGTTGCGGTTGTTCTTGTTACATTTTCTCATGAACAATCGTACTCAATAGTTCATGGAGAGAGAAAGGCATTATATTGGATGTTGCTGCTATCAGAAACATTCTCTAAGACGGTCTGACAGTTATTTATGTATTAAGAAACATTCAGAAATATTGTTTACTATTATTTTGTACATATATTATATATATGGTGCTTGTTCTATCATGTTTCACTAATATGATGCAAAATTTATTTATGAGTATGAACATGTATGTTTTGCTTGATACATGATGACTTTAAGATAAAATTGATGTTTATTATTCAATTTGAGATCATATTTGATAGCATGTATTATTTTTATTTGGTTTTTCGTTGTAACACACGGGCAACTAACTAGTTTATATTAACACTGAAACTAGCAGAGTGGCCTGCGTATTTTGCGTGGCTAAATTTATTTTAAAGTTTGTAGTATTAAATAATATAACTTATATGATTGAGAATATAATTACGTATCTTGTAGGCTATTTAGATTTTTAAAACAGCCTAAACATTAGAAATGATAACAGAAGCTTAAAGAAAAATACAACTTGAGAAATGTAATTGAAGTATGAGCTTTGATTGTAGCACCCCACATACCAATGTGAGACACTACTATGGAACGTTATCGCCAAAGTGAAGAATAATTAATAAAAGCAATAACAGAAATCACGAGAAAATTAAAACCTTTAAAAGTACTTTATTAGAGAGCCAAAGAGTGCTGAACGTAATGTTTGAAATATGGGACTAGTTCACTCCTAACTAAATAAAGAACAAATATAAACGGGTATTAATCCATGCATGGCAAACGTCTGAGTGTTAAATCTGCTATCATTTCTATGATCGCTTTGTTGAAACAGTTGCATATGCACGATGGTCCGTTCGAGCACAATCATATCCAACACGACTAACTATCCTACAATTAATATAGACAACTCGTCTCCAATCCCGTCTGTGCATATTCGAGCGAATTGCTTGCGACTTTTGACGAATTCTAGATTGGGATGGTAATTATGCCCGTTTACCTGTGTGACCATGGGTAAATACCCTAATAAAGCCAGGTATGAGATATATTCTTTGCCCACGAATATAAAAATAGAGGGAACTTTCTACCCATCAGGTAAACGGGTACGGATATGAGTGAGCTCTACCCGTACCCATCTCGCCCATTTACTCGTGAAAAACAGTAAACCCTAACTCCCTAAGTCACTAACTCGGGCGCTCCGCACTCGGCTCCACCAAAATCCCAAGCGGCCGCCATCCGTCTCCGACTTCCTCCAATCTCCTCATTTCGCCCCCATCCGTCCTGATTTCCTCCAATCGCCGTTCCTCATTCCGCCGCCATCCGTCCCGACTTCCTCCAATCGCCACTCCTCGCCGCTCCTCATTCCTCGCCGCTCCTCGCCCTCATTCGGTCATTCCTCATTCCTCGTCGAGGCGCCGGAGTGGCCGGACTCCTCATACCTCCAGCCGTCGTCGTTCCTCATCGCCGAGACGCCGGACTCCTGACTTCACTATAGTGACGCCGTCTCTAGCCGCCTCTTTCTCCACCGACCAGCGACTCCAGGTCCAGTCGGCCCGTCCTCCAGATCCAGCAGCCGTCGTTCGTCGTCCAGATCCGGTCGCCTGTCGCCCCTCTCCGTCGCGACTACCACCCCTCTCCGTCGTCAGCTCAGTTCAGGTGAGCCTCCTCCCTCCTTTCTTCCTCACCCTTTGCTCTGCTTTCTTCTTCTTCCTTGCGGCTGCTGCTGCCTCTGTTGTACTTGTCTTGTGTGAGATTTGTGATTTGTCCTTGATTACCATGAATGTCCCGTAAATTCTGTATAGGAGGAGGACATCAGCTCACACCAATTTAATTGGAAATGCTCTACCATTTTCACTGGACCATTATTAAATCTCAACAGGGCAGCATATCTTCGTACATACAAAATTACAAATAATCGCTTTTGAGCATGGTGTAATTTAAGAGCAATAATTCCGGCAGCTTTGACTTTTGGATTGCCTCTTCTTATTATCCATTACATATCTTTTTTTTACCATTCAGGGTACTAATGTAATCTGTGATGGTCTTTGTCTGCGATACATCAAGAAATTTTATCTCCAGATAGGAACAGAATGTAAGAGAATCTATGCTATGTTCTATTGTGTTGTATATATTGTTCATAGCGGTGCCTTTGAGCTTATTTCAGAAGATTTTAATGACTATGCTACTTGTGAATTGCAGCTTGTGCCTTTTTTGTTGGCTGTGCTACTTCGGACTTACGGTGGATTCGTGCCTTTTTGGGCAAGTTCAGTTGTAGTTGGTGTCGTGCTATAGCTGATTTGGACTAGCAAGGATTTGGCAGAAACAAACAAATAATTTGTTAGAAGTTGATAATGATTTAGCTTTGGAATGTTTGTAAGCTATATCAGCCAATAACACTAGAAAACATTCCATTCTTAAAGAATATGTAAACCCAAATCAGTCGGTTGCATTGCCAATCCGTTTGTTGTTTTAATTTGTCCTAGTGATTTGTGAATATTTAGGAATAGAAGAGTTCATGTCTAACAAATTATGGTTGTTTATTGTTGTCATTGGTATTTATTCCAATTCAGACTTACGGTTGGTTACTTCAGACTTACGACTAATGTGCTATGTGTGATGCACTGGTGGTGTGTGAATGTGATGCATTATTATGAAAATTACTTTATTAAGGACATATATATTTGATGTGAATGTGATGCTTATATGAGTTATATCTATCTGTTCTTCGTTTACACACCTAATTACTAGCAACAGCTGATGCTTATATATATTTGTGCCATTAGTTTAAGGGGGATTTGCTCATGTGCCCCAAAGTTTAATGGCGTTTGCTCAAATGCCCCATGATGTCTCACTGACATGTGGGCCCTGGACCCGCATGTCAGTGAGACATCATGGGGCATTTGAGCAAACGCCATTAAACTTTGGGGCAAGGGAGCAATTTTTCCTTAGTTTAACTCTTATATAGTGACTCAGTTCGCGGGTAAACAGGTATGCCTGTGGGCGATGGGTATGAACGAGATTTTTCGTCCGTCGTCTTTCGCGGGTATACCCGTGGGCGTAAATCAGGGCTGCAGGTACTGGTATAAGCGAGCAATATCCATATCCACCGCGCCCAATTACCATCCCTAATTCTAGTAGGGTTGATTCATTGTCGCCGAACATTTCTTTTCCCCGTTTCCTTTGACTAGCGGTGTGCATCCTTTCCATAAAAAAATGAAGGGCGGGCGCAAGTAGCTAGACCTTCCACGAAGCGGGCGATGAAAGGCAACCATCATCTACTCATCGATCGCTAAATTCTTCTCTCGTCTATCTCCCGCGCGCGCGCGCACCAGCCTCCCCATTGACCCGCTCCCGCTACAAAAGCAGGCATCCACTTCTCGATCTGTTTCGATCCACAGGCGAGATGAAGCAGAAGGGCGACGGCCGCGGCAAGCTGAGCCGGTGGCTGGGCGCTCCCCTGCGAGCGCTGTCGTGGGCGTGCGACTCCTACGTGCGCAGGATGTCGGCGTGCGCCGGACGCATGCCGACGCAGGCGGGCACCCTCGGGCGCGGCGGCTTCGGCCCGGGGGGCATGCAGGCCGCGACGTTCAGCTCCCGGTCGCGGCGCGGCTCCGACGGCGGCGACGAGGACGTCAACGAGCTCGTCCGCGCCATGTCCCAGCGGCAGCAGGCCGGCCGCGGAGTGGCGTCGGACGTGACCGTGCCAGTCAGGAGCCGGAGCGTCGTGGTCGGGAGGATCGACGAGGACGCGCCGTGCGAGTTCGGCGCCGACGACGTGCGCGTCGGCCCCGTGATGCCGACCGTGCGGAGGAGCCGGAGCGTGGCGGGGGGCGGCGGGCTCGGCACCATGAAGAATGGAGGAGGCGTCGCGCACGGCTGATCGATCGACCGGCCGGCCGGCGCATGCAATGGCAGTCCGCGTTACGCGTGTAAAATCTCATAAGAGTACGCCTGCGTGTGCACACTGCACGTAGCCGTAGCTAAGCTCGATGTGTTTCAACCGTTCGTATCTCTGAATTAGTAGTACTTTTCTGTCGTTGTCTGTGCGACGTGCACATGCCGTAGTGCTTAGATTTGTCACGACTTGGAATTGGAAGCAGCCAGCCATGTTGCCACTTGGTAGGATGGCAGTATGTTACACCTCAGTAGCATGTCAACTTGTGCAGTGTATCCAAACAAGCTTGGAGTGTAAATTATGCAGCCTACATATATACTAACCGAGACTTGTGACTGATGGATTGTTAAGTTACAAGGCATCTGTCTCCTAGCGAGTGGTCGGACGGAGAGAGCCAAGCTGTCCGACCCGGCCGTACGTACGCCATCGTTTTACATTGAGGTTTGACCTTCGACCGTGTGCTTACGCCTTTTTGACAATTCTTTACTCTTCGGCATGCGCGTGTAATGTGCCGGTTGAAAAACGGGCACCTCCAGGTTTATTTGCCAGTAATGGCACTGTCCATGATGTATATGTTTTGCATTCTACATACTGTGCCAACAGCCAGTATTTTGACGGTAGAGATACGAGCTTAAGACACGTCTGTTCTAAAATAAGTTCAAATGATATAATATGAAAGCTTAATATAAGTTCACAAATGGTATACCGAGACTCAAATTAACACCATATAACTCTCCAAAGGCGTATCTTGTAACCCCATAACGTTCTAATTATACTTTACTTTGGACAATTTACAAGAATTTAGAAACATTATTAGCACCACTGAATTGGTAGATAGTTGATACATGAACATTTGGAAACGATCTATCAGCATTCAAGAAACTAATCGACATCGAGAACTCAGGTGCATAAAAGAGCTGGACGATAAAAAAAACAATGCACAATAAGTCAGGAGAGTATGAGACTTGGTGATGCAGGTGTAGAAGAGCTGCTTGGAGAGCTACTAGCGCTTCTTGGCTGATCGATTGAGAAAGTGAGGATAGCTTAGGCACTTAGGCTAATAAGCTTCTTATTGTTTATTGGGCCTAATGAGCTATCAGAGATATGTTAGTTTGTATAGCGTATACTTTGTATATTAAAGAGGATATATATCGAATTTTTGCATAAAAAATTTAAGTACAGTGTGGCTCGGCCGCTATGTGCCAACGTCAAGACCCAAGAGTACGGATACGGGGAATCTTGTAAACATCATTCAATTCGGATGACGAGGTCAAGCGCGACAGAGGGATGCCAAATAACATAACAAAATTGACCCTTCGATGTAAGCTCTGCGAGCCTTGCACCAGCCTACCAGAGAGACGGAGGCGTAGAACATGAGAAGTCAGGAAGCGCGGTACAAAATACAACCAAGGAACGAAGCAGAGCTTCGGTTCGGCGCTGCCTGCACCACGAGCGCGCGCGCGCGCGGGCGCTCACGTCTCCCACCACACCCTTCTCCCGTGCGCGGTCCTCGTGAACTCTGGTGCCTTGTCGGGCCAACAAGGTTTGCTGGGCTCTTTGCTGCTCACCAGCTGCTTCTACTGCAAACGGGCTAGTATCAGTAGAAGTACCACTACAATTCGATCTATCTTTTTTTAAAAAAATAACCTATTTTTTTAAAAAAAGATTTTTTAAAAATAGGTTATTTTAACACAGATAATGTAAAGAAATATAAAAAAGAAAAAAATCTAGAAAAAGATAAAAATAAAAAACTAAAAACTAGAAGTAAAAATATCAAAACTAAAAAACTAGAATCTGGACCGTTCATCTGTGGGCATGGATGGCTTAGAGAAGCTAAGTCATGCTATGACTTAACTTCTCTAAGTCAGAGAATCCCGCTCGATGGGTTATGTGTGCGCCTGTCTTGTACCCATAAAAAGAAGCAATTAAGGATCTGTTCATTCTGACTTTTTTAGTGGCTTCTGGCTTCCAGCTTTTGGGTGCAATTGCACTGTAGCGTATGTTAGCTTTTATTGAGGCATTCAATTAAAGAAAAAAGAAGAAAAGTAAGGAAAAATATTGTTATATCTCCACGAATAATGTAGAGAAAAAAGGGGAAAATAAAAAATAAAAGCAAAAAAAGGTGAAATTAAAACCAACGCGTTCATTCTGGTTTCTATAAGCTAGAAGTCAGAAGTTGAAGTTGGAATGAATGGGGCCTAAACTTCCTTAAACCGGTGCATCGAAGTGCACTGATGCCAGGAGACAAAACAATTCACACGGGCCCACCTTTCAACAGTTCCCACTGCATCACGATGCACGCCATCACGCCGGATCGAGGTCAACAGTTCCCACTGCAGCACGATGCACGCCATCACGCCGAATCGAGATCGGCGTTGTCGAATTTGAGGTGGGCGTGTGCTGGTTTGAAGTTGCCACCATTGCTTCGAGGCCACCATGTGATAGATCGAATTCGTCCTCATGAGGTCAAGGCAATGGTTCACTATTATCATAGACACAAAAATTCAGATGATTCAAAAACCATCTATGACTAGTTACGTATCCGTGCGTTGCAACGGAACTCATTGAATGTATATATAATCGTGCTATAGAAAAGAGTTACTCTGATCGGTTGAAAAGTGGAGAATTGTGAGAAGTTAAGAGAATATAGCAGTTGGAGGAGAATGGACCTACAACCACCAACTCGTTATTTTATAATAGTAAAAATAAGGGTTTAGAACCGTTTATGATAACCCTTTGTATGATAGTGATACCTGTGTCTTCATACTGAGTGACTTACAGGGACCATAAACATAAATTATGATTTCACTGCTTTTCAGTAGGGCCACACATTATTAGCCTATCAAGCCTCAAACCTTCAACTTGTTATTACAAGCTATGCAATACATACCGTTTAGGAGCTATGGGTGTAAATCTTTTCATTATCTATTCATTCAAGTTAACATGCTTAGGATTATCTTTGTTATCCAGACAATTGGACTAGAACATCTGGAACTGGATACATGGTTCAGGCACCCTTTCCATGTGATATCCTGATCTACACACTCGCATGTTTCAAGAAAGCAGTGAAGTTCTGCGGTGGAATGACCTGATCCCACCGGTACTCTTTCTGGTGTTTCTTAGTTAGTACGTTCGTGTTTCACACACATTCCTTTCAAGCTAGTACATTTGCTTTAACAAGGCATCTAAAGTACAATGGTTCATCCTATCTGATTTGTATTAGCTCCTACGACATTTGCTTGCAGCCTTAAGGCACCGTCGGCGCTAGCACTTCATGGTTATATGCACGAACCACATGGTTATATAACACTTACACTCCTTTCGGCCATTAAGATTATCAGTTTTGCTATTACACAGACGGCTGAAATTTTTTATCCCTCAATCACCTAAAGTTGTATTCTCAATTAACTGAAGTTGCAGCTTTCTTCAAAAAAAATCACCTACAACTTTAGGTGATTCAGAGTGCAACTAAAGTTGCACAAAGTTGCAGCACACCTTCAAAAAAAATCACCTATAACTTTTAAGTAATTAAGAGTATAACTTCAAATGGCTAGAACCTATGGGCAAGGCGGCCAGCTACCTCCCCCCGGACGACATGAAGACCCTCTCATCCCTCGACGAGTTTTTGGTTTCAGCTGGTGCTGTTAAGAAGACCGTTTCCGGAAGGAAGCGATGATACAGAGAAACCGACGTACTACTCTCCATAGTTTTGTTAAGAAGAGCTAGCTACTGCTGAACATGGTTTACCCTGCTTAAACCTGCAGGTAAGTAGCACCTATTGAGGAGGAAACTGTCCCTTAGGTTATACAGTTTTGTTAAGAAGAGCTAGCTATTGCAGTTTATGGAAGGAAAAGCCCAATACTAATGCACAACTGAAACGCTGAAATAGTACTGCATTCGTGTTCATTTACCACGGGGTGGTGGTGTTTAATTTAGGCTTTAAGAGGGCGCGAGATTGGAATCCCGTGCACGGTCGCCGTTGAGTTATTCCTTGGTCCGAGCGTGCCCTGTTCAGTGAATGCACAAGGACTGCCTCCATGAGCCGACACACGCAGAAGTACACTCGCTGTATCTTCACGCGTCAGACAGTAACCTCATTAACCAGCACATGACAGTAGCAGTGCTGCACATCGAAGTGCCTACTTCATCACTTTCCTCAGATACTCAGCACTAGTCAGTATACACTGTACAGTATACTACACCATCTGTGCTCCATACTCCCTATACCTGTTTAGTTCCTAAAGAACCTTAGGGCTTGTTCTTTTTTGCTGCGATTTATGGTTTTTGGTTGAAATTTTTGAATTTTAGCAGTTTACGACAGAGATTGTGGAGAGATATTCGCTTGTGATTTTGGTTGATACAGATGTTAGGCTTTTAACATATACTACAATTAACTTATAGATCATGTCTTGAGAAAATATTTTATTTAAAAGTTAGGTATTATAGTAAAAATAAAAAATATTTTAGAAGTCGTAAAGAACAAACCCTTAAATTCTGCAACAATGGTGAATGAGTATTAAAAATCAATGGTGAATAAAGGTAAGCAGCTGTGGATCAGTAAAACCTTATCCATGCCATGCTAGTACTCCCTCCGTTGAGTGAGCGAACTTGTTGAGAAATATGAAGCTTGTACTTTCTCCTTTCGGAGTTACTTGACGTTCTAGCCTCTCTCACATAAACGAAGTGGTGTTTAATTCTTCGGTTTTGTTATTGTCAAGGTGATTGAAATTTTTTTATCTCTCAGTCACTTGAAGTTGCATTCTTAATTAACTAAAATTGTAGCCCTCCTAAAAAATAACTGCAATTTTAGTTGATTGAGAGTGCAACTTCAGTTACACTTAGTTGCACTCTCAATCAACTAAAATTGCAGCCCTCCTAAAAAACAACTGCAATTTTAGTTGATTGAAAGTGCAATTTCAAGTGACTAAGAGATAAAAAAATTTCAACCGCCTTGGCAATAGTCACTCCCTTAATTCTTTCATTTGTGACTTGTTTGCCCCTTTTAAAGACTTTTATCTTTAGTTAATAGCACCCCATTAGTACTCCATTAGTTCAATCCATAAGTCCTAAGAGCCCAACAGCACCCAATTGCATTTATACCAACCACTTTATAATAGGAACTCTTTGAAAAAACATAATCTAGAAAACTCAAAATATCACCTATTTAAGAACAAAAACAAGTTTACAAAATATCATCTAAAAAATAATGAAAGAAGTACGTAGATTTAATGAGATGCTTTCTACTGTACCATTATTTATTCTCCCTCAACCATACGTATTTATTTATTACCATCTACATAAAATATTCTCTCTCATAAGATAATTATCAAAGACATCTAAGTCATTTTTTACCTTTTTAAATTTTATTGTCATCTTAATCTTGATGGAAAGTGAAGATACGCACTATATTTATCATCGATGGGGAGTAACTCACAAAGTCATAGAACCGACATCCTTGTCAGATCAAGCAGTTAGGTTAGTTGTCACAGTCAGAACTAACACGCCGACCACTAGCGACAAAATTACTGGACTACCCCGCTGTAAAGGGTCTGTAAACACGAAGGCAGGTCAAAACCGCGAAATTAATGCAAAAGGTAAAACTGTCGAGCGCCATTAATTTCTCTAACCTTTCCCCGTCACAGGAAGAGGCAGAGCGCATTAACCTGCGGCGCCGCATGCACCGGACCGCCGACGCGGACACACGCATGCATGGAAGAATCGGTGCACGGAGAGGTGAGGCCTCCTTTAGATGCTGCCACGTGGAGTTCTCCCCGTAAATTCCTTTCCCATGCATGACCTCATTTTCTCCTCCAGGTACAGCGAGAAGAGAAGAAAAGATGGAGCCTTTTTGGCCTCTCATTCATGTCTAGGCCGTCATCCACAGGGAGAAAGAGATGGAGATGACAATTCTACAGACGTCACCGCAAAAAAAACTTCCAATTTTGCACTGAATAATGCAAGGCCAAGAAAGCTACAAGAACCCAAGAAATACTAGTAACAGCAAGACAAGAAGACAACAGCAAGAATTGGGAGGAGGAAGAACCAGCCTGTACATACACATATCTATATATCTATGTTATTGCCATGCAGATGTAAGCATCCATCGATCCTCCATTGTAAGTCCTTTCCCGGCATCAAGAAGCGTACCGGAAAGCAAGAACAAGAGAGGACGACCTGTGCATGCGCTACTCGATCACGCAAGAACCCGGCCACCGAGCGGTCCAAGAAAGCAAGAACTGACAACGCCGCGCCACCGCGTCGTCGTGGTCGTCGGCGCGCGCTTCTCATCAGTTGTGCAGCGGGTTCGGCCCCGTCGGGACGAGCCGCTTGGCGACGCCGTAGCGCATGTCGACCTCCTCCCCGCCGTCACGTCCCGGCGGTGGCAGCGGCAGCGGACGGTGGTGGTGGTGTCTGCCTCCCCTGAGGCGCAGCTCGTGGCACCAGGGCAGCGGCATGGTCGCCGGGTGCGAGCTGCGGGGGTCGCACATCCGGGCGAGGAGCGCGTCGTCGGCGGATACCTCCGGCGTGCTCCCGCGGCGCGGCGGCGACGACGACGACGGCAGGGAGGAGGAGAGGAGCAGGGACGCCAAGAAGAGCAGGCGGAGGCTCCAACACCAGGAGGGCCCCATGGCTGCGCCTGCGCACGCACGCCTTATCGATCCCCCTGCTTCTTGCTCTGGTTCTTGGAGAGGAAGAACTCGAGGAGTACGCGGCGCGAGTAGCAGGAGATGGAAGGGGATGGCGACGAGTGGTGACAAGAGAGCGACGCGAACGCGAGGGGGGAGAAGATTAGGAGGGAGGTGGGCTTTAAAGGCAGCGGCATGAGGTGCATGAGGAGCGGGAAAACAAGAACAGCCGGGGCAAAAGGGCAAGGAGATTAGGGGATCCCGTTTCCCAAGTCCCAACTAATTTAGAGTGCAAAACAGCTCGTTTCACGAAGGCATTCAGGGGCCGGCGTTAGTGAGCGGAGAAACATCCGTGAAAAACTGGTCTCGGGGAACGAGCATGGTTACGAAAATAGATGAATTGACGATTTGTTCTATTTTTTATTGAAATGACAACTAATGTTTTACTAATATGTGGATTCTGGTTCATGTTAATGAGGTATCACGGGGTATTTTATCAGGTGGCAAAGAAAGATAAGGTAAATCATTAAATCTCTCGTATTTCGTGCTATACAAGTTAATCCGATTTACTCTGATTTATGACCTATTCAAACTGATTTTTAGTGATTATATTTAAATTTTAAATTTTTATTTGAAATTTTCGGTCTGAAAACTACCAAAATTTTCCGAAAATCCATCGTCTAGTAAAAATTTGAAGCCGGTTTTGTTTTCACTGCTACGGAGGAGTGTCAACACGACAGTCAGAAATAAGGAGCAATTGATTCTTGGTCGTTTGGTTTTACTATCACAGCTCGAATAACATTGTGAAATCTTTGTTAATTGACACAACTATCTGTGTTCTTTCATGTCTTCTATAGCCTGTTTACAACACCGGTATGCTGCAATTTACATTTAAACAGAAACACTGAAAACTTCAGCAAGCCCCCAACAGAATTCATTTTCCAATCTAAAATGAAAAGGCAGATCTCACTCAGCAGAGGGTCAGAGATAGCAAACTGACAGTGAAGGACCGACAAAAACTCATGGCTGAAAACTTCAACAGATCGACGGCTCAACTTCTGGGGACACAGCTGTAGAAGTAGTGTAATCAGCATAAATGCAACCCAAACTGACCGAAATGATGATCGACACGAGTTTGGCAAAGAACAAAGATAAACTTCAGTCATGGTCTCAAGGAGCGATCTCCTTCAACCAGCCAGTCATGACAACATCGTGGTACAGGGAGTTTCAATTAATCGATCAAAATGGGCACGACTGACAACACGCAGACTTATCCAAGATCTCACAAGAACCAGGACATCTTTAGTGCAACAAAACGATCCAAGCTTGAATTATCGATGTCTAAAACTATTAGTACAATAGTACAATCCAGCAACAAATGCAATAAATAGAGAGGTAATTTTAGCATACAACGGTCCTAGCTCTAAAAAACATAGTTGCAGCACAATCTCTAGTTCTCTACCATGAGAAAAGTTCCAATCTTTTCTCATGAAACGTCAGTGTGAAAGAATAGTGGGAATGTAAAAGCAAGATGACAATCCTCAGGATTCTAAACCTGGGGTTGCATTACATGGTGCAAATCACAAGTTATCTCCTTTGCCCGGCAATCCTCCTCAACTCCATGAGCACAGGCATTGGCGCTGCAAGCCCAGGCTTGCCATTGTCGCTCTTCTTGCTGTATGTGCCCTTCCTCTCATCAGCCTCTGCGGAGCTCGAGCTCTCAGAGCTCTCATCAGCCTCATTGCCATCCTCTGCCTCGCCATGGAGATCGCGAACCTCACCGTTACCATAGAAGCTCACCTTCTTCTTGTTCACAGCCGGCGGATTCGCCACAAATGCACCATTGCAACCTTCATGGTACTCGTCAGTATCCAATGCGCCACCCATATCCATCTCCTCGTGCTCTTTGGCCAGAACCTTGTTGACGAACTCCAAGATCCGGGTGAGCTCCCGGCTCACCGCTCTCTTCCCCTCCAGGATCATCGGGTCCCCTCCCTGATCCGAAACCCACATGAAAACCCGGCACCAATGGCATAGCGATCGAATCGAACAGAGATCACGGTACGGTTTGCATCACCTGGATCGCGTCGAGATGGAGGAGGCCGCCCATAGCGGCCTCGGAGATGGCGGCGGGGTCGCCGCACCCGCGGCGGCCGGAGAGGGACCCCCGGAGCGAGGCGGCCTTGGACCGGAGGATGGCAAGCTCCTTGAGCTGGCGCAGCGTGCGGGAGCGCTGGGCCAGGAAGCGGCGGAAGTGCACCTGGATCGTCCGTGCCGCGAGCTCCCTCGCCGATGACGGTCGCGCGCGCGCGCGCCGCGGCGGCGGCGAGGGCGGGGCTCCTGGTGTGCGGCGGCGCGGTGCGGGCGAGGGTTCAGCTGGGGCGGCGGCACGGGAGGGGAGGAGAAGCAGTTGGGGAGGGTGGACTCGAGCGCGGACACGCGGCGCAGGAGCGAGTGGAGCAGGATGTGACCGTGGTCGGACGGATTGGGCTGCGGCGGCGGCGGCTGGGGATAGGGATAGGCGTGGGGTTTGGGGTGCTGGTAATGGTAGGCGTAGGGGTAGGGATTGGCATGGTGCGCGTCGGGGGGTGGCTGCGGCTGGGGCTGGGGCTGCGGAGGAGGCGGGGGCGCGGAGTTGAGGAGGAGGTGGGCCGCGATGGCGTGGAGCAGGTGGTCGGACGCGGAGCTGGGCGGGGGCGGCGCGGGGTAGTAGCACGGCTCGGAGCAGCCGTTGCAACAGGAGCAGCAGGTGGGCGGGGCAGGTTCGTGGTGGTGGTGACGGGACATTTTTGCGGGGAGGAGAGGAGCGGCGATGGGAATAATGGGATCGGCACGGGATGGGAGTGCGGAGGCGGCGGAATCTCACATCGGCGATGGAGCGAGGCGTGGCAGGGGAAAGGAGATGATGCGCTTTGGAGCGGAGTTTGCCCACTGTCACAAGGGCCGAACGGCACGTCGTGGCGCCGCGGTTTTGCTCGCTGACGGGTGGGGTGCTCTGACGTCTGACACGGGGCTTATAGATCTGGAGTTTTTTTTTTAAATTTGGTTGTACTGTGAAGCCTTTCGTGCCGCTCGGTTGGGCTGAAATAAGCTGATTTATAGTTAAAATTATATTGTAACTGGTTAAAATTATACTGTAGCTGATGGTAGTTTGTTTGGTGTAACTAAATTTAAAAAAAATAAAAAACAAGTTAACCTATCATGAACAATGCAAACGAATATAGGTATGATTCATGCATATATGTCATATTTTGGTTACCGCGAAATGGAGCGCGGCATGCTCCCTACCGCGACCGGGTGGTGTTCCCACCACCGTGCTCTGGTCAGCCTGTGCCGCGCTAGGATGCTATCGGGTCAGGTGGCTCGTAGGGGACGTGTTTCTTCTAAGCTCGGCAAGGGGGGCTAGATTTGTAGTTTTATATTGTACGGAGCTAATTTTAAAATTAAGGTAGCACAATAGGGCCAAATAAAAAAAAAACTTGTTCAAAAGCCGTGGATTTGCTAGGGACCCGGCCATGACCGTGAAAGGAAAGGATGGCGATGGGCCCAGCACCCGGTGTCCCATGGAGAATTCCCCTATCAGGGAAAGGTACCAGCTGGATTTTCTCTCCGCTAGATTATATGGGATAGGGATAGAAATGTCTCTTTCATCCTTGATCTCTGCTATTCTCGATATATACTCATATATACAATTGTTCATACATGTAGCCCCTAGCAACGTTTTTTGTAATTTTGGCACCCTAGCACTTTTTTTTTTTGCAAAAATAGACCCCTCCCGGAACTCGAAAGGTGTGTGTCAAGGCACTATGATTTTAAATGCATGAATTCAACCCAAATTTGGATATATTTTCTGAAAATTTCAATTTTAGGGTATATACACATCTATAACAATTCAAATGAAACACATACATCTGAAGAAATATACTCAACTTCAAAGTTTTTCAACATTGTTTATCACATGCTTTGCTGATTTTTACATATATTACCACATATCTACAAACAAACTATCATAAAAAAGGCAACTCTAGTTTGATTTTTGGTCCAAATTATTTGAGCTAGTTAGTAAACTAGTTAAACTTGACATAAAAGAAATTCAAAATTTTTTACACGTGATACGTAGGGAAAGTACCTATTTTAAATCATATTGTCCCAGTTAAGAGAGCATATCTAGTGCTAAATGCCTATTCAGTGCTAAAATACTAAAACTTCTCCAGAGCCATCTGATCCGGCCTGTACGGCTCGGATCGAGGAGGGTGAAATCGTCCCACCTCACTTAATCAATCTTTCACAAAAACCCCACGCATAGATTATTTTTTCAATAATATGCCCCTTAGCCATCTCTCCTCTGATCCATCTTGATCCGCTCCTCCCTGGCCTCTCGCCTCCCTCCTCCCTGGCGTCGTCCTTCTCGGCTCCCTCGATGCTAGGGAGGAGAGAGGCGAGTATACTATGTCGGAAGGCTTTGTAAAAAAATTTATAATTTTTAGAGCTCATTTACTATATTTAAAATTTTCTACAAAAATATACTTAAATAATTTTCGAAGAAAAATCTTTTTTGGATGCTACAGTTCACATCCGCACTATAGTCATGTAGTGGTGGGTGCTATAGTTCACCACCGCAAGGTGGCTGTGCGATTTTCGCTAATCCTCATGGCCACCATGCGACAGCGCTTAGGTGCTGGCTCCTCGATCATCCCACGTGGTGACCGTGCGGTGAAGGCGCTATTTTTGTAAATTCCACACGACGAGTATCATTTTTGGTAATCGTGCGTCAAAAACTACCATTTCGGCCGAAGATTCGACAAGCTACCAGACTGATACACGACGAGCGAGGAATTTGTGCCAACTACACTCACGGAAAACAATGTACCCTGTGAAGCAAGGTTTTAAATAGCAGGTAGTGTAGCGATAAACTATTTTGATAGTGAATAGCGTATATCAGAGATATACCTGACGCTATATATTGAGCTATAAAATACTTAAATTATAAAGATACTTAATCTTAAACTATAAGTCTCAACCTTAATCTGCATAAAATATCCAAAATATCAAATCCGACATGTTTATATCTAAGATAACATTAAAATTATAA
The DNA here is from genome assembly GCA_036346245.1 of Bonia amplexicaulis. Taxonomy (NCBI): domain Eukaryota; kingdom Viridiplantae; phylum Streptophyta; class Magnoliopsida; order Poales; family Poaceae; genus Bonia; species Bonia amplexicaulis. The sequence continues at coordinate 2,144,231 of CM070748.1, read as the reverse complement.
AAGTCGTATAGCGTTTTGTTGATTAATCATCATCCTAGGATAAAGAAAATGGAAATCCAATGTCGTATTTGTTCCTTCTTTTTTGTCCACATAGAGAACCTATGCTTGTTATTTGATTTCTCGTTATCCTTTGATAACACATGTTTGCCTTATTTGATAAATCATATGAGAAAATAGATAAGGATTAAGCTTACCTTATTTAAACCTTTAGGTGTGCATGGACCCTTCCTCTTCTGACGAGAGAAGTTTTTAATGAGTAGAGGAAGAGATGAAATATTATTAATTAGCAAAACTAGAGATTGTGAGAACATCGAAGTTTAATTAAGTGGATTAGGTAGGGATATGGAATCCCATTTAATGGAAAGGCCGGCATTAGTAAAACTTAGCAAATCAAAAGACGCATCCCTATATCAGAGGTACTTTGAACATTCTTAGACAGTAATATTCATATCTGGACTCCAATAGCCTTTGTTAGAAAGCAAATGCTCGAAGAAAAGACATGGTTAACTGAACCTAATGCACCATACCATTGATTGCATATCCTAGAGTCAACAAAAGTTGTACAAGTCAGTAAACACTACCACAGCTGAGCAAATTTGTTTCTTCAGTTCTAGTATTCTAATGTCTACCAACGAGAGATGTCAAGGGCAAGAACTACAGGGGGTCATCAAGAACAGCTGACCCTCTGATGTCGCTTCCAAAAGGACCTTCATAAAACCTGCGAGAAGAAAGCAAACTATGACCACACACGTATATCAAAACACGACAGCCTGCAAAATTTCGCTGGGTATGAATAAAGGATGCTAATCTGTAATCTTGTGGCTACCTTCTGTGAGATTACGAAGCATTCTATCTGCAAGGTTACTTGCTATCATTCTTCCTTAGTAAAAAAGTTATCTGGCAAGGAAAATTCTTCCCCTTGACTGAAATTATCCTTCTCATCGTCCTCTGGTTTCTGCATTTGTTTAAACAACCGATATGTATAAAATTCACGTAGACTCTGGAAACTATCGCAAACTAATGATGTATTTATCCACAAACACAAACCTAATCAAGTCTAAATACAAAACAAAATCAAAGCTAAAAAGAATATAACAAAGTAATAGAAAGTATTGGGTATTTAAATCACCAGCATTTCTAGGTTGAAGAAGCGGTCCAGAAGTTGCAAAACTTCATCAGCAGAGAATTGTCTGTCAAGGCTGGAATAATTCACATTTGGTCAGCCCAGATCCCACAAATTTCATTGTAGTGGAAATTGAAGAATTCGCATATGGTCACCTTTTTCTCAAGTATTCCATGAGGCCATAGAGAACAAAGTGACGATGAATGCCTGCAAATACGCACAGCAGATTTAGAATTAGTATGTTCAACAAAGAAAGACATTCTACACCAAGACTTGTTCTACACCAAGACTTAACAAGTTGCCTATAGCAAAGACATTCTACACCAAGACTTAACAAGTTGCCTATAGCAGGGTCCGCAATACCGTTTTGACCAAAATTCCTGGACCCAAGCTGAAAAGGTCCCACCAGGTGGCTCCCAGTTCTTTTACGGTCAACCATTTTATCATTTTTTAATATTTTCCTAAAGTTATTTGTTTAACATCTTGTATAAGCATTGCATTGACATTTCATTAGAAACAACATGCATCCACCCTCATTCCAGGTGCTATTGAGCTCCCACTGGGAGAACGTTCCTGCTGAAATTTTTTTAACCTCACTATGTACCAATTTTATTTTGCAGCACTCAATTAAACACAACATAGTAAAAACAACTAAATCCAACTATCTATACCAACTAAAGCTAGCTGCTAACATCTGCTTAACATACATAAACTTAGATGCCCTTCCAAAAATGCAATGTGAAGTATTTGTATGGCTAAATCCTGTCATGAAGGTACAAATGGCTGCCCTCATCCATGATTGCTGACCTCCATAACAAAGGGCAATACCAATGCAAAGTTTAAGACTAGACATCCCTTAAAACCTCATCAAATCCAACACATAACAACCAAGTTGAAAAAACACAAAAAGATAAGAGGTACCTGGTATCACAAGGCATCATGGTTTATGGAGTAATATGTGTGTGTATTATTAAAGCCCCAGAGCGACAATATCTAATTTGCCACTAATCTACAATAAAAGATGACCAGTGTAACTGCAAGACCACTAATTATGAACTTATCCTCCAGGTTAATAAATCTTCTGAGTTTCTTCAGTTCTCTACCCCACATAATCTTGTGTTCATGTTATTCATAATTTACCCTGTCACCTACTGATTTAAGATTTCATAAATATAGCAACTTCCTCAAATGAGGACCTTGGTGCCCCCATTAGAATGGGTGTAGGAAGTTGGATACAAGTCACAACCGACAAGACATGACAGAAATTTATTCCATGTAAGCTAATTGATTAACTGCTCAAGTGTTATACAGAAAGACAAGTGGATTTGCTGTTACTAATTTGATGTGAGGTGAGGATAAATGGTTGTCAGGATTCATTTGTTATCTCAACTGAGCTACTATTGAAAAGTTAAAATCGAAAGGAATGAATCAAGCATATGCATGAAACACAACAGCAGCAGGATTATTAAAATTTAGCTCCCAGCAATACCAAGCTACTATAAGGATTTGTGCAATGCCTAACTAACTCAGCATTGCTTGCCATGCTCTTGTAATTTGTGTTTCTCTTTCTTCTGCTAAACCTGGTACTTAATGGTAGACCATTCCACATCTAGATGGTTAGAGATTGGCCAGCATCACTAAGAACCTAATGGTACAGCAGTGCATACTGGATAGCGGATATCAACAAGTAGCTTGTAGCTAATGCTGGATTATGGTTGGTTGATAATTTCTAATCAAACAAAGCTTTTATGATGAACTCAAAATCTACTCAATAAAGGCAGACTGGTTTTGCCCCCTTTTTTTGGTAAAAGCCAATTAAACAAGCAGTTTAATGTTTTCCCGTTTTCCACAATGGCAGCGGGGCATGGGGTCCTGCAGGGGCACATGCTACACAGCCCACCTGAAATTCTGCATAACACATTTATTCAATACCTTCATGTATTCATGTACCGGTCCAACATATTTCTCGCATAAGTAGGGCCCCACTCATCCTACTTTAGTTGAAATCTCAACAACAAAATTCTTGTACATGAATTCAATAGACAAATGTACCGATTATTGATTCAACAATGAGTAAGATTCTCAAAATTTTTGGATATCTTCAAGGACGGCACAGTGTGTGGGAGTGAACTTGATATTCCCCTCAAGTGCAAATGTACAAGTTTTGTAGCATTGAACAACATCAATTTTGTCATATGCAGACATGGATACTGTTGAGTAGTAATCATTGTTTTCCTCTTTTAGATGTTAGTATCGCCGCCACGACTATTCTCAAAACTGATAATTGGTTTTATCCACAGCCATAATTCCAGAACTAACTACTCATGGAGTGATGGAGCATAAATACTCTGAAGTCACTCCATGTCACTAAAGTAGATGCGTTTTTTGTGATTTCAAACTGAACAGCTTATCTACAACTTCAGGTACAACTGTTCCCTCTCTAGAAAACATCATTTCAGCAACAAAAAAAAAAGCAACAAAACCCTAGATACATGCGTACCCACAAGAGCACGCAAACAAAGGACGCATGACCAGAATGGACGGGGTTACGGGAAGGGCACGGCGCAGCACTACACCTTTTAGTTTGGACGGGGGGTAGAACTCGAGAGCCTGAAGCAACCTCAGCTCCAGCTCCACCTGCGATTGCTCCTACGACACCAAGAAAACGAGAAGATACATCAATCGCCAAGACTACGCGACTTCTTTAAGGGAGAGAAATAAAGGGGGATGAGGTGGGAGTAGAGAGGGCGGCGGGAGGAAGGGGCCGACCTTGGGAAGGGAGGACGCGGAGGATGGCGGCGCCTGTGCCGGCGACTGCGCGGAGAGCCCCTCCTGATCCTCGTCGGCGGCCGCCACCTCCATCCCCGAACCTTTCGCGTGCGCCACCACGAACGAGCCCTAGTACGTCGGGGAGGGAGATGAAAAGACCAGCCTGCTGCGATGGGTGAACAGAAGTTGGCACCACAATAATCGTGCAGAGTGATGAGATGAAACCTGCGCTGTGCCTGAGTTATGTACCCAATACAACTCGATCTGCGATCGGCTGGCCTGGTAGAATAATTGGAGGATAGTGGCCCATACGGCCCAGATCATGCTAGAGTAACCGTGGCTTCTGGGGTTGTTTTTTTTGTTAGCTGTCGTTGATAGTTTTTTTAACTGTGTTTTATGATTTTTAGCTAAAATAATTATTAATAATTTAAAGAAGTGACGTTTAGAAAAAGTGGGTGAGACAAAACCAAGCTTTGCTCGAATGATGAGTCTGTCGGCTTGCTAAAACAAAACACCGGTATATCTACATAGATAATGCAAAGAAAAGAAAAGAAAGGCATGTCAAAAGCCAACGTGTTACAGATAAATTTTGGCTTCTGTGAACCAAAAATCATTATTGTTTAAAATGAGATCTTAGGTTGTCCTATATATGATGAGTCCTACCTAGCAAAAGTCTAGCAAGCCTAGATTGAGGTGCCGCTGGGTTGGACTAAAATAAGCTGATATATAGCTAAAATTGTACTGTAACTGATGGTGATTTATTTGGTGTAACTAAATCTTAAAAAAATTGAAAATTGAAAAAAAAAACAAGTTAGCCTATCACGGAACAAACGAATACGAAAAAAATAACCGACAAAAAAACTAGAAAAAAAATCGAAAATTAGGAATAGTAAAAAATAAGCTAAAAGTTTAAACCGAAATGAACAAACCTCAGTAAAAGGGCTAATGGGATCCAATCCATGGTACCTTTTCCAAGATCCAACCAGACTTTTTTTTTTGTTTCGTTCGCGTCGTCAAGTAGAATTGTTTGGTCAAGCTTGAAATTGCTGCGTAGTAGATATCTTGATGTCTTTTTTAAAATGTTAAATCATATACATTTGTCAATTTAGAGCTTGTATGGAATGTTTCATTTTTTTCAGGAATTTCATGGAAAAACATTAGCTTACAAAAAAAATTATCGTGTTTCCAACAGGGCCTTAGGAGGTGACAAAAGTTTAAAGATGTTTTTGTGGTAAGTTGTTCAAAAAAATATACACGTTAGAACATTTAAAAATATAGAGGAAAACAAAAATGCTATACATCTGTGTTTATATTTTCTCGGTGATTTTCAGACGAATTTGTAACATTCGGATGTGTTGAAGACTTGTGCTCCAGTCCATCACCTTTGGTTTTGCACCGCCGCCTTGCACCATGCTTTGGCGACCTAAACTTGGCCATTTTTTCAAAAAAAAAAAACAATTGAAGGTTAAATACTAGTAGGTGACGAGGTCAAACACTAAATAACCAAGCAAATTACCCATGAAAACTCTTAAAATGTGGGCGAAACGTCCGTGGTGGCATTTAAACTCCGGTGATCGCTAGACCAACACAGAAAAATCATTAGATGGATTATCAAACAGCTATCGCTGCTCATTTTAGCTTGAGCTTCTAGCTTCTAGCTTATTTTTTACTATTTTTAAATTTCGTCTTTTTCTAGATTTTTGGAGTTTTTAGCTTTTTGCTAGTTCTTTTTTTTCCGTATTCGTTTGTAATGTTCGTAATGGACTAACATGTTTTCTATTTTTAATTTTTTAAAAATTTAATCACGTCAAATAAGACACCATCAGCTATAGTACAATTTCAGTCAGATACAGTAAAATTTCAGCTATAAATCACTTTTTCAGCCTAAATGAACGGCATCTAACTTTCCACTATACGTCACTTCCACATAATGGTATTACTGTTTTTTTACAGAAAACACACAGACAGATTCCCTGTGATCATCATCAGCCTACCATACTGGAAAACAAAAGCGAGATAGGCTAGTTCATCCGAACGAGATAAAAAGTGCAATATGATCCGGACGTAGTCCTACCCTTTAGTAGTGGCCATCGCCACCCTATTGTTTGGTGAAAGCACCGTAAAGCCAGCCCAGAAAACACAATGCCGCCGCATCGGCTACAAAGCGGGACAGCGCAGCCCAGAGAGCTGTGCACGCGGCCCTCTTTCGCTCTGCGCGAGAGAGAGAGAGAGAGAGGACGATGAGTCGCCGCCTCGCTTTTGCCCGTAGCGCGTAGCCGTTGGCATGCGGACCCGGCGGCTCCTCGTCCAATGGCACGCTGCACGGTCACACTGACACACTGGATGCGTATAGCTTATGGTTAAGGTATGTTCATTTCGGCTTGAAGCTCGGAGTTTCGGTTTATTTTTTATTATTTTTAATTTGTATTTTTTTCTATTTTTAGATTATTTTGATTTTTTTGCTGTTCTTTTTTTCGTATTCTTTTGTATTGTTTGTAATGGTTAACTTATTTTTTTTATTTTTAAAAATTTAATTATGTCAAATAAGTCATTACCAGTTAAAGTGCAGTTTCAGCTAGCTACAGTAAATTTTCAGTCATAAGCCACTTTTTTCGATCCAAATGAGCGGCACCTTTAGCTCATGAGTTTTATGTAGCATGAGTTTCTGTACAAACGAATCAAATATTATTTTAAAAAGAGAGTCTTAATAAACTATTTTAAAACAACATAAAAAATCATTGTATTTATTTATTAGTGAAAAGCTATAAACTGAAGTCTCTTTAGAACTAAGAATGATGACTTTTAGCTACATTTAACATACCTAATATAAATTGTACGTAAAAAGTCAAAAACCGACAAAAAAAAGACAAAAAGAACGGCCCGAAAAGAAGTGTTCAGAGGAAAAAGAGAAAGAAAATAAAACGGAACGCCTCAACGTATGGTCGGTGCTCGCCAATAATAACACTGCACACCGCTCCCGACTCCCCACAAGCACCGAGCAGTCCCCATTTTGCTAGCTGCTCTTCAGAGTTCAGGCTTCGGAGGACTAGAGCTCTTGCTGCCATGGCGATTCCACTGTCCCTGCTGCTCTTGCTGCCCATGTTTACAGGCTCAGGTGAGGCCCAAACATGCAGCTCCGCGTGCAGAAAACATCGTTTTGGGTTGAGTTTTCTGTTCTTTTTACCCCCCCAGGCTTCGGACAACTGCTTCTTGAAATCTCTTGCTCTAGAGCAATGGTTTGACGTTCCTGCGGTTTGTGGCTACTAAAGATTCTTGAGAAAACATTGCATTTTGCGTTTTCCCCATTTTTGTGCACAGTAAACACGCCCAAGAACAAAGATTTGCTCCAGCAAACCGAAGTATACATAAGCTCCGATGCCAGATAGTACTAGCAAGCCTTTAATTTCTGCCATGTAGTGTCATGGTTGATTTGAGCTAACCAAGCCCCCTTTGGAACCAACAACAACAGATGGGGCGTTCTGCGTGTGCAAGCCCGACCAGAGCTCCGGGGCGATGCAGAAGACGATCGACTACGCGTGCGGGCGCGGCGCCGACTGCACCCAGATCATGCAGAACGGGCCGTGCTACAGCCCCAACTCCGTCGTCAACCACTGCTCCTACGCCGCCAACAGCTACTACCAGAAGAACAGCCCGATTGGCGCCACCTGCGACTTCTCCGGCGTCGCCACACTCTCCACCACCGACCCCAGCTCCGGCACCTGCAAGTACCCTGCAAGTGCAAGGTAAGTTACATGCTGCCTCCCTCCCATCTTTACTTCGCAGCTGCTAAAACAGTTCCTTCTTTTTTTTAAAAAAAAAAACAAAGATAGGGAGCTTAATATCTGTGATTAGAGGACTTGAATCTGGAAACGAGAGTATCTTAAGCAAGATGCAGCACGGGTGCTTACTGTCCTCGGCCGGTGTCTGGTCATTTGGCATACTTCAGTTGGATTATTATGCATCAATCTAAATTCTGTTTATGGGCACGCACGACCGTACATAACAGATGATATTTACTCCAACGAGGCCTTCCTAGTTTGCAGTATATGCGCATACCAAAGTTGTGCCAAAGTACACGAGCACTCGTGCTCGTGCATCATGTTACAATTTGCAGCGCGAGTTTATGTGAAAAATCTCGGCCAAAAGCGAGCAACGTATATTCATGGAAGAGGAGATGTTATGTTACTGGCCGCAGCTTAATAGAATCTGCATCTTTCCATACAGAGCTGTTCCGGTAGTCCACTAGTAATAGCTGGAAGTTATTGCGTACTACAGTTGTCCATGTGAAATAAAAGGTGTCTGATCATTATAGCTGAAGTCGGTACAGTGTCTACTACAATCAGTTTGTAGATACCACCGTGAAAAATATACTGTTTAAAAGTTAGCATAGAACAAAAGCCGAAAGCCTAAATCCCTTTTGACAAAAGCCAAAGCCGAATGGAAGCAGCTGGTCGGGGTCCCTCCCGGCCGGCCGCCCCGCCAGCCGATCGAACTACACTGAGCCTACGCAAGTTCATTGTATCTGCATTGTACAATCGACTCGAAAACAACTTCCCCCAATCCAAGCATGTCTTTTATTTCGTTGGAGAGTATCTAAGGTTTGCCTTGTGAGTTCCCTTGCACGCACAGTATCTGAAGCTGTATGCTTTCCGTTTCTTTGTGCAGCGGTACAGGCACCGGAACAAGCACTGGCACCGGCGCTGGTGTGGGCGTCGGCACAGGAACAGGGACCAGCACCGGAGGCACCGGCGCAGGCATGGGCGCCGGCGCCGGCACGGGGATCACTCCACCGGGCTCCACGACCACTGGCACCCCGGGAAGCACCCTGAACCCACCGTTCAACGGCGCGTACGGCCCGTCGGCGAACAGCATGGGCCCCGATTACAGCGAGGCCGCCGCGACGCTGGCCGTTGGGCGCCATGTGGCCGCCGCCCTGCTCCTGGCCGCTGCACCGCTACTTCTCCACCTCATCTGATCGAATGCGCGCGAGGCGCCGTCGTTGGCCACCGCTTGGCGGGCAGACAAGGGCAGTGGATTCCGTCTTGGCGGTGGAGACAACGCCGGATTTGGTGGGAATGCTACGCTTTGGTCTTTGGTCTCGTTCGCCTTTCCGGCCTGTGCCCTACTGGGTTTTGATCGATCGGTAGACATCTTCTCGCCCGTGCTGGTGGCTACCCTGTGATGTGGTGTTTGTACTCGTGCAATGCAATGTAATGCAGGTAGAGAGATCTAGGGACTCTTTTGTGGCGGTGGTGTTCGGGACGTACGTGTTGAGGTTTCAGTAGTCTGTTTTGTTGCTATGCCGCCTTTGTTATGCGAGTGTTGGTATGGTGGCCAGTTTAGGTGATAGCGGCTTATTTAGTATAACTAAATTTAAAAAGTAAAAATAGAAAAATAAATTAATCTATCATGAATAATACAAACGAATATGGTAAAAAAAGAACCGGTAAAAAAGCTTTAATAATTAAAAATCAAAAAATAAAATTTAAAAATAATAAGAAATAAGTCCGAAGTTTAAATCAAAATGAACGAAAACTTAATCACCAGTCTACTATTTATTATTCCGATGAGGCCTTTGATCACTTCCAACTAGTGGGTTTCATGTCATTGAGTTAAAGTCATTTTTGGTACTTTTTTGCATCGTATTCACAAGAATAGTTGTATGCGCATTGGATTAACAGAAATATCGTTTATATCGTCCGGTGGGCAGCAGCAGCGCGGAGCAGACGACGCATGGCACCTGCCGTCCCGTGAGCAGAAAATAGGCGTCTGCCACCCGCCCACCAGACTACAGGTGCATGTCGTTCGCCTACGGGACGGCAGGTTAGCCGGCTTAATCACCTGCCTAATTCGTAATTTATAATTTTTTTTAAATTGTAAATATAGCAAATGAGCTCAAAAAATTATGATATTTTTTGTGGAGCTTTCCTGAGGCATCGTGATATTTTTGTAATTTTTTGAGTCTATTTGCTACCTTTAAAAATTCTTGGAATGACGTATAATTAACCAGACGATTAAGTAGTTATACGTCGCTTTAAAATTTTTTAAAGGTAGCAAATGATCGTGAAAAATTACGAAATCTTTTGTGGAGCTTCCTGATACAGTGTTCTATGTTGTATAATTTTTACGTAATTGTGTGCACCACTTTACTACCTATAAAAATTATTTGAGTGACGCATAATTAAATAGATGATTAAGCACTAATAGCCGGGCCTAATGATCTACCGTCTGGCCTGCCGTACAGTCGCCCTTGGCAGGTCTTAGCCTCGGCCATTAGTTCTTAATTACCCATTTAATTATAGGATGTTTAAATAATTTTTAGAGGTAGCAAAGTGGTGCAAAAAATTATATAAAAATTACTTAACGTAGCACACTATATGCGTAAGCTCCATAAAACATTTTGTAATTTTTCACAACCATTTGCTACCTTTAAAAATTCTTAGAGCGACATATAACTGCTCAATCGTCTAGTTAATTATACGTTGTTCTAAGAATTGTTAGACTCAAAAAAATTACAAAATAATTACACAACATACCACGATGCCTCAAGAAGCTCCACAAAAAATTTCATAATTTTTTGAGCTTATTTGCTATATTCATAAATTTAAAAAAATATAAATTATGAATTACGTAGATAATTAGGCCGACTAATTTTCGTTCATCGCTTCGCAGTTCGCACGTTTGGAGTTTCGGTGCATACCTATACCTGGATGGACGCCCGATGGACTCGGTGGCGGATCCAAGAATTCGTCACATCTCGGGCTGGTAAAAATACCGTACTAGTCTCTATCATGGGGCTGGATCCGCCACTAATCGACCGGTGGCCCTTGTCACGGCCCACACGTGAGCCGACGCAGACCCGAGTCACCACGCCGGCGCACCGCACGGAGTCCACGCGGTATGGGCTCGTGGCCACGGGGGACGATTTGGCCCATCCGGCTAGGCCGCGCGGCAGCCGGCTGCTAAGGCCGGCGTCTCGGCTGGGGAATCCCTGATGGGCCGCACGGGTGGTGAGCTTGCCCGTGGTCGGCCTGGCTGGGAGTTGGCACCCGCAACTGCTGCCTGTTGGGCCGACAGGGCCTTGCGTGGAGGCAGACTGCCGGGCTGTTGTTCTGCTGGGGGCATCTTTTGCGTGTCGAAAGGGATGTTAATAGGTTGGGTTCAAAAAGGTTAAATGGGTTGGGTTTTTAATTTAGTTGACTTTGGTTGGATGAAAATATGTTGAATGAATAAATGAATGGGTTGCGTTGGGTTTGGGTTGGGTTGCCTCGTAGAAAAGGTTGGGTAGGGCTGGAATGGTTCTAAAATTTATGAAACCCGGCTTTTCTGAATGCATGCATGATGTCCATTGTATTGCCAAAAGATGAACCCCACCTTTTCCAAATGAAGTCTTACACACAAATTCACCAACAACATTGCAACTTTTGTTAACGTAATCATTGCAGTACTCATCTTATTCTCCATTCTTTTTGTATTCGGTGGATTGGTAGCATTATAATTGCAGTTTAGTTCATTTCGTGGGGGTGTGAATCGCTTGATATACTCGTCTTTCTCAAGTAGTACAGGCTACCGACAGTTAACAGTGTGTACATCTAATGTGCAATTCTAGATAATTTTAAGTTCAGACAAGAAACTCGAAGCCTTTATAATATATCTACTTCAAACTTTCTACCTGTTCTTGGGCTGAATTAATTAATTTCTGGTACTCATGTCAGTTGATGTAGCTTTAAGCACAGTATTTCCAAGGTGTAGTACTTCAGTGGAGTGTCTGATGCTCAGTTTTAATTTGGAACGCTATTTCCCTTGATTGTCAGGTACCTACCCTGCTACGCTGTCTGCGTCCTGGCCCTAACTGAGGCCTTATTTATTGTAATAATTTTGTTCTGGCAAAACGCGACAGTATCTTGGAATATTGTTATACTCAGATTTTAATTTTCTGATACCTATGCAACCGTTTAATGAAGCATACAACTTTGTCTATTAGCATGCTATAGGACTTTGTCTAACCTGCATTGACGTTCTACTTCTGCATGCCTTGCGGATGAAAGAGTCCAGTAAAATTGCAGGGAGCCCACATACAAGTTGTTATCAATGCCGTGCGATCTGTTCATAATTAACACGGGGCCTCTCCCTGTGGCACCTTTATACGGCCATACGGGTACATGACTTGTCATGTTCATGTACTAGTCGTAAACAGTAGGTGAAGCTATTAAGCATGTGTTTATTCTCTTTTACCATCTGGATGTGACTGTTCATTAATCAATGATTTGGCTTGGTCAGCTGACCGCAGCTTAGACCGGCCAAATGATGCTTCAATTTGCAGTGCCATTTGCTCCCCATGCGCGACCGAGGGCGTACCGCACGTAGGTACACTGTTCTGCTGGCTTTGGGCCCGTCTTTTTTCTTCGAAACAGGTGGTTTTTGATTTTTGCTATAGTACCTTACTTTTAAACGGAGTATTTTCTCAAGACGGTGTCTACAAGTTAAACGATGTACACGTTGAAATCTCAACATCTGTACCATCCAAAATCGCAAGTGAGTATCTCTCTCCGTAATCTATACCGTAAACAGCCAAAATTCAATAATTTCAACCAAAATACATAAGTCGCGGTCGTTGCCAAACAGGTACTTTGTTACTACCAACTGTGGAGTAATTCCTCTTACTAGTACTGCCGTACGTTTGGTGCTAAGCATGTGTGTGTGTGACGAAGGAGCGAGCTAGCTAGCTGGGTAGCTTTTGTAACGGCCTCGTCCTTGTCCTTGTTTGACGTTCTTGTTTTATGTCCTTTGTGGCGAAATACACTGCAAAGTGCCCGTCCCTGTCGCCTGTCGCGTCCTGCCCCTCGCTGCCGGTGACGTACGCGCGCGGCGGGCCATGGCTGCGCGCGTTGATTGCTGAATGACTGAATGCCGATGGGCTGCTGCGCATGTACCAGCGGCCGGCCGAGATCGTCTGCGAGGCGATCTCTGAAGAATATATCTCGTATCGATGAGATCGTGAGCTGGTCGTGAGCAGCCACACCCGGTTAAGGTGTTTGATCCCCATGAGTTTTTCTGCCATGCTTTCAGAGCCAGAGATGGCAGTTCTTGGGGTTGGAGCCTCGGAGGGTTGGCAAAAAATACATATATATATTTCAGGGATTCAGCTCTGTTCTTTGCAAAATTTCTGCGTCATGAGCAATCTCTGAGCTTGGTTTATACAACCTGAAGGTTGTCTGTTTTAGCCGATCGAATTAACAACGTTTTCGGTTTGTGACTCATGCCCTCACGGTAGTAGTGGGGCTAGATTATGGTTATCTAACCTGAATTAAAAAAATATTATCTAGGCTAGATTGAACTTACCTAGGTTATATACTAGATTAAAATCTACTCTATCTGAGGTGCGACTCCGTCCCTACTGATGCGTACAAAATGCAAGGCAGCTAGCTAGGTGGGCGCCATTATATATGCGTGCAATGCACTTCTCACATGGCCGCCGAAGATGGAGTTTGCCCAGACAGGGGGGCGCGCCCAGCTGTGAGCCTGTATGGCTGTATACACGCGTGCGTGACGGATCGAACATGCATGGCATGCAGCACAGCCTGCCGGCGTTGCTTCTTACGCAAGCTGCTTCGTCGACGTGCATGCCGCGCCGGCCGGCCGCGCCTGCTTGGGCGTCGTCGCGACAAGCAGCACACGACACCAGCCGCGATCGATCGACCGCGCAAACTTTTTTGCTGCCTCGCATGCGCGCGTTTGTATGGATCCATCGCCCACGCAGACACACGGCAGGCATCGCGATCGATCTCGTGGGAGACATAAACAGCAGGCCCGCGCAGTTGAGGACCGCGAGCCACGCACTGTGGGCGCGTCGTGTAGCAATGCTCGCAGCCTCGCACTAATTTTTTTCAAAAAAAAAAATTATACACATGCCACCAAAGTTAATAACTTTGGAACAGGTATGCACAAATTGTTAGAAAAAATTAAGGCACCATTTAGAATACAGAATACTTTTTCGATTGCTATAAGAATTGAACTATTTCTTTTAAGATTCTAACAAAATTCTAAGAAAATTTTGAATACATGTTACTTCAAATATTGGCACGCTAAAAAATAACACACTATACAAGTGTAGGGCATGTTTGGCAATGGCTTCGGCTTATGATTTTTGGCTGAAATTTTTGAATTTTGGTTGTTTACGGTACAGATTACGGAGAGAGAGATACTCACTTGCAATTTTAGATGGTACAGATGTTGTGCTTTTAACGTGTACATCGTTTAACTTGTAGATCCCGTCTTGAGAAAATACTCCGTTTAAAAGTTAGGTATTGTAGCAAAAACCAAAAGCCACCAGTTTCGGAGAAAAAGAACATGCCCGTAATCTTTTCGGTGCCACTCTAAAGAAGACCATCCCATGCCTGAAAGAGATGTTATGAGTGTCCCAAGTATGGAGGATGACAAGGGCATGGAGGCCAAGAGGAGGCCGACGTGTTAGACTTGGATGGATGGGGCACCATGGCCAAGCTTAAAAGGAGGAAGAAGAGGGAGGGGCATAAGCGTTATTTAGAAATTAATAACAAAACAGGGAAAGCGGCATTAAAACAACTAGAATTTGCTGGGTGATATTTCTGAGAACGGCAATCTTTGGAGTGCAAACACCCAAATTTCCTAAATTCTAATGGCCCCTACCAAACTAAGGGGGTGTTCTTTTTAACTTTTAAAAGCGGCTTTTGTTTTTTGTTACAGTACCTAACTTATGAAGTATTTTTGACTTTTAAATACACGAGGATACTTTCACCAAAACAGCAACTGGCTCTAAAACATCAAATCAGACATGAACAGCATTTTCAAAAGAAGGGAAATGCAACGGTGATGGATGGGAAGTCTAGCTAGGTGTAGGCACACGCCTACACCTGGGAGCTCCGGGAAAAGGAAAAGACTGGACACGGCAAATTTGCCCCGGCTCGATTGATTCCATCGTGCTCCGGTCTCCAGTGGCCAATAAGGCTGAGGTGTCAGTCACCGACTGTTCAGAAAAGAGAAAGGCCTGGTAATTTTCACTGCTGTATGTTGGTATTCGTTTCTGCTTCTGTATCTGTTTAAGCGGTTTCTAAACCTCTCTTCCTTTTATATCACTTCAGGATAGGAGATCACGGACATATCATATCTCGTTTTTGTCGTACGCATATATCTTTTTCTTACTTTTTCTACCACCCATGCCGTTATTCTTAAAGTAACTTCTTTCAGCTATTACTATTCATTTTCAAGCAAAAATCATCAGCCGTAGCCAATATGAACACCCTTACTCTACCATATGTATAATCTCAATAGGCAATAAAAAACAGTACTAGTACAAAATCTAGACCATGTCACCGTACTTCTTGTAGTAGATGGTACCAGGCTTGCAATGGTGGGTCTTTTTCTTTTCGGTTTATAACTTATGATTTATGATTTTTCTAAAATAAATAAATATGATGGTTTCTTCGTTGACGTTTCAAAGCTTTTTATCGAGAATTCAAGATAACGTTTTTAAGCGGCTTATCAGTATTCTGTTCATTCACACAAATACTCATGTTAGAACAAAAAATTATAAACTGTAGGCATAAGCCGCCGTAAAAAAAGAACCATCTCGTTAGCTTTTCTTTTTCGGGGGAAGATATAACTATCGTTATGGAGTAGTAACTTCTGCTGCCATAAGAAGAACGAGGAGAGAATCCCAGTGGTTGATTTACTGTAGTAAATTGTACCACTGACGAAAGGACACCATGTTATGTTACCACTTGCAAAGCCTTTACTGTGCTCTGTGCTGTGTTAATTTGCGGCAGGAAACGCAGGGGGAAGGACGCATGGTGACACGGTACGAATGCGAGTGTGCAATGAAAAAGTTTCATGGGTTTGATCCTTGGTTCTTCCTTGACTCCCCAGTCACAGGCAAGAGCCCAGGTACTGCTAGCAGTAACTTGTCACAGATATGGTGAAAAAAACACGAATGAATTGGTCTGGCAAAGAGATAAACACGAGTCGGATGTAATACTTACATCTCAAACTGTTCACATAAATAATATTATAGCTTTTTTTTTTTTTGCAAATTTAGTCTCCTTCGTGGACCCACCGAGAGCCAAGGGAGCTCAGCAGATGCCTGCCTGTGCGATAGGTTGGCGGCCGGACACTGAGCAATCTTAATTAGTGATTTATTTAGTATTAATTGTAATTAATTAGCACTAATTAAAGTGCTAATCTAGCGCTAATCATGAGCCATGGTGGCCGCCGCATAGAGGGCTCGGGAGGTGATCTGTCGAGCTCTCCTGGCTCGGTAGGTCTCTGGTGAGCTCGGAATGTCCATGGAGAAGGCTAGATTAGTAAAAACAGGTGTTCAAGATTAAATTCGAAAAAAATTACTATTTACATAAATAGTTCCTTAATTGCGTCTCTTCTTCAAGGTGTTCCGCCACCGTCTATTACAACACACATATCTAGAGTATTATGAGTACGGTGGTAGCTGCAAAAATACAGCTCAGAAGCTGGCAGAGGTGATAACTGTGGGTGGATGAACAGCTAGCCGTATGTATATAGATGAATCATAAAACTATCTGTCGTTGTTACTTTTGACCTCACATGAATATTGGCTGCTACTTTTGTCCTCGCATGAATATTGGTACGATCAAAATGCAGGGAGATATTTCACCATCGGTTCGAACAACCATGCATTTGAATGTCAAATCTAGCTAGGACAATACGAGTATAATACTAGCTGCACGTTGAATCATCGGTGGAGACGAACGTACAGAGGGCGCCGTTGTGGCTGTTGTTCTAGGGACTTCCCCAAAGGGGGGTGGCCAAGGAATCTCGATCCGCATGTGCAGCCATATGCTACGTACAGTGCTACACGCTGGTTCAGGAGGATAAATCGCGGGATCTGTCCATCGATCGGCCTCATGATGAGGGCCATCTCGATCTCGCAGGCCTCGAGGACACGGCACGTCTTAAAGGCCACCTTTAATTCATTACCCTAGCTAGCTACCGGCCGGCTCAACCCTGCTCTCCTCCATCCTCCTCTCCTCTGGCCTCCTCTCCCTTCCTCCCTTCCTCCTCCCCCATGTAGAGGACCACCACCTCCTCCCCCGGCCTTTTGCAGCTAGCTACTGCTCTCTCTCTCTCTCTCTCTCTACCAAGCAAGGCTGACTGTGAGCAGCACCAAGGAGAGGAAAAGTCTCGTAGAGACGGCCAGGCCGGCTAGCCACTGGCTAGGCGCTAGCGCTGCAGCATGCATGTCTTTTTTGTGTAGGCACCACCATGATCCACGGTCAGCCAGATCAGATGCATGCTGAGGTGAGCTCGCTCGACCAGTGGTAGCGTTGCGATCGCCAGCTCGTATAAGAGATCGGTCCAGGGACGACCCTTTTAATTAATTCCTAGCTCCGATCGACGAGACGCAGCATTTGATGGTCCGGCCGATTGACGCTTCCAGGCACTCGTCGTATTAACTACAGGAGTTCATGCCGCATGTACGGGCGCCCAATGAAATCCAACGCAGTACAGGCGAAATATCAATGCTCTGATCGAGGTATGCTAAGAGTGCATACACTGGTACGCTGCAGTAAACGGCTAATCGCCAACGCTTAGCGTTTGCAATGCTCAGTACAGTGCTAGACAAAACAATTACCCAGACAGAGGCCTGAACTAGCAGCGCGGTCCAAAAGACCAAAACCATGGATGATCGACAAGGCGGTCTGGCAAACTTATCATTACTTCCTGCGTCCTGGCCGGCTGTTTCCATTGATGTTTTCGCAGCCGCTAACATGTGAAACTGAGCACCGTCAGCGAGTGTTTGCAACATGAGAGTACAGCCAAGGGCAACCGTAAATTAGGGCTTGAATCGTACGGGGCGGACCCAACGGGGGTCAGCGTGGGCTGGAGCCCCTACTACCCATGGCCGGACAGTGGGTATCCACCCTAGCACCCTGTCCATACTTGGGGCACCATGGCAGCAGCTTCGGTCTCTTGATCTTGAGCTTGATCCCGAGTTTCTCCTTCTTGAATTAGTCGATCTTCGATGTCATGTGCTAGCGCAAAGCAAGGAAAATAATTTAATTCCACGTTCGAAAAATTGAGGTAGGAATAAAGAAATGAAATAAAGAAAGAAAATTCGAAAAATCCAAATAAAACAGGTTTTGGGAAGCTGACGAGGCTGACAGAGGGAGGCGTACGGCTGTTGTCAGGCGGTGCAGAGGTGGTAGTGGCGGGCGAGTGCGAGAAGGCGCGGGAGAGACCGGACGGCGGTGGGATATTTCGGTCGGTGAACAGTAGCAGCGCGAAATTGAGTTAGTGAGGAGATTTGGCAGGGGTTTTAGGGCAAAGTTGGCTTGGATTTAGAGGAGAATTGGACAAGGGATCAAGAGGAAACAAATTCAAAAGAAATTCTCAATTTTGTTGAAATTTCGGTTCGTTTCAGTTTCCGTGCTGGGCCAGCCAACCAGTCAACTAGCCAAGACCACTACTCACCAAACCCAATACCCATGTAACTCAATAATCAGATCAGCAGCAGCAGGTTTGATTTATGTATTTCGTATTACTTTTACTACGTCCCTCTTCTCTTTACGGACCTGTGTCTTATCGTACCGCATGGTTCTGTGACATCACTCACACTGGTACTTACTAGCTAGTACTACCATCACGAGCTACCTTTGTCCTGGGAGAAATCTGTGTGCCTTGGCATCCTTGCTGTGGATATGGAGTGTGCACGATCTATTAGCTTAACGACCGCGCGCAGCCATGATCTACCAAATGGGAAAGACAAGGGAATAGTTCTGTTCTTTTCTTCCAAATCTGACGGCTTTTAGGTTTTACTATAGTACCTAACTTTCAAACGGAGTATCTTCTTAAGATGAGATCTACAAGTTAAACGATCTACACATTAAAAGCTCAACATCTGTACCAGCCAAAATCACAAGTAAATATCTATTTTTCTGTAATCTATACCGTAAATAGCCAAAATTTAAAAATTTCAGTTAAAAATCATAAACCGCAGCCGCAGCTAAATAGGCCCATAATAACGCTTCATGGAAACCGAAGCGATGGATGGCGAAGATATGGTAAGATAAGCTGCGACGCGTTCCCTGGTCTAGTGGGATGCGTGGCCGGTGCCCTTGTCGACATGCTGTCAGAGACAGGGAGGCTCAGGGCAGTGCTGGCTGGCTCGGCTCATGGCTAGCTTCTGCTCCTGGCTCTCGTCTGGGTATTATGTGTTGCAGCGATGCAGCCGCCCCAACGGAGGGGATTTGGCCGTGAGTATTCTACGGCATTGACCCTTCTACGTGTGCAACAGGGCACTCGAAAAGGAAACCGAGGTGCCCACAAGCTAGGAAACGGTACGATAATTGAAATGAAGGGATCGAGGAGCATGCATGGTGTACTGAATCTTTTTGAGGAAATAACGGAGGAATGGCTCTTTAATTAGGTTCAGTTTGCTGCAAGTGTGCGCGCATAACATGGTTCGGTTCATTAGTTTCACATAGTGTTGAGAAATAAACCTTATTTGATAGAAAGTATATAGGGGCGGAGCCACCGCCCAGCGACCCTGGGTTGCTGTTCAGGCTCACCGGCGAGCAACCCTCCGTCGTCCGAGCTACATAACGAGCTCCTCCAGCTGCCAACGGCTGGCTCTGTCCGATCTCCCGCAGCGGTGGAGTCAGAATTGGATATCCGCGAGGTCTAATATGTACTGCGATATCTGTTTTGTTAAGTTTTGTGGACCTTTACAAATTCTATAAACGTAAGGGATTTTTTTGGGGGCAAAAGCTACGTGGTCTATAGACCCCATATATAGCTCGCCCTGTGGCTCCACCACTAGATGCATCCACAGGTATTCAAGCATGGATACGCACGTATGCATATACAATGAACTTGAGTCTCACACTCTTGCATGTACATGTGATGTAGCGTATCGTACCGAGCTGCGAGCATTTTGACACGCATGAAAATGTAGACCGGATTTTTTTTCCATTGGTATTAGTTGAAGGGGAAAGAAATTAGTAACACATGATCAATCAGCAGCGTAACGTTGCAAGAGTTTTTTTTGGAACATATATAGAAATAACAATTTATATATATATGGAGATCCAGTTTGTCTTTCCGATTTCTTTCTCTGTATTTCCCCCAAAATTATGTACTCCTACACCAAGGATAATAAAAGGCATGGTGGTCCAGCTATTGGATGCCGAAAAGTAGTATGGTCCCTGCTGTATATGGAGTAGCCTCCTATGTTCTGGCGCTGAAGGATTTGTAAAGGTTCTTTGCATGTTGGTGCTATGGGGAAAGACATTATTGTATGAGCCAATTACAAATCTCAAAGCTTTTCATATGTTGAAATGATATAATATATAGTTGTGATTGTGTCAAATGAGAACTCGAAATAAATACTAGCTAGAGATAACACAAACTCTGATATCCGACTGTTTAATCATGGGAAAGAGATTTTCGCTCGCTCAATTCGCTAGGAGCCTATAATTTGCATTCTTCTATATATTTTAAGGTTGGGACTAGTAGATACGCTTGGTACTCTATTTAGTACAATTTGTTTACCAGTAAAGAAAAGTTTGTTTAAACACTATTTCATGCTAAGTAAATTAATTACGTCTTAACTGTTATTGAGGCTACACACAATGTTTTCAAGAGCTGAAATCTTCAGATTTGAGATAGTCGACGTTGAAAACTTTTCCGATCGGCGCATGATTTCAGAATTAATTATGGTTAATTTTCATGCAAATTAAGTGTAGGCTTAAAAAATAATCACACATTCGGAAACAACATTAGTGCGAGACTGAAAAGTGGGCCCCGATTTTCAACCTCACATGTGGTGCTATTTTCCAGTTAATTTTTGTACGTGCATCAATTTTGCAGTCTTATTGAGCTAATTTTCTGCAGATTTTAACCTTTTGGTACGCACTACTACTATAAATCAAGTAGCGAAAGTTCACAGCGTTGCTAATTAGTAAGTTGAAATTAAGCCGGCCGGCAGTTTCTGCCAAGCATTATTCATTCACACTTTCATCTTTTTCATATACTAGTTAGAGACCCATACGTGGCATCGGATTCATAAAAATAATGAGACGGAACTTATTGCCTGGCCAACTTCACACATCAAACATTGGAGAGCAAGCGACAGAGAGAGAAGGGTGGCCAGAATGCGCGAGGAGATGGAAAAAGCGGAGAGGGTTGGTGGTTGTATCCTATGAGAGAGAGAGGAGGAGAGAGACGAATGATTCAGATCAAATCGGATGGCTGAGAAGAAAGAAGTGAGGACGGATCAACCACCAACTCCTTCTTTTATAATAGTAAAGATGTAATGCGACATCCAATACCTTAGCCGGCTACGGACAAGCACTTAGCGAATACTTACACGCTCTTAAACACATTAATGGCGTTTAGGCGGGCAGTGGAGCTTAATTATGGTCGACCGGGCCACTCACCGTGATGGTAACACGAGGAGCACGACGATGTATACATGGTAAAAGGACAGGACGCGAAAGCGACGCTGATCATTTAGTTGGTGCAAATAAGAACCACAAGTTCACAAGTGAGAGCTCCCAGTATAGACTAGCTAACTATAGCAGCTCTCCCTTTCCTCCCTCTCCAGCTAGCTAGCTAGGGTTTACACGCAGCTGATCCATCGCCGGCCGGCCTCCTGCTCCGTCTCTCCCGGTCGAATTCCGGCGTACGGCGAGGCGATCGGGCTCGCCTAGCTCGAGATCATCCGTGTCGATTCAGCTCGCAGGGCCAAGGGGGGAGGTTAATCGAGGTGATCGATCTGTGGGGAGAAGCCCAACACTTGCCCATGCCTGTAAGTAGTGTGTTCTTGGTAGATCCGGCCAGATTTGTTCTTGTTCCCTGCTGCTCACGTACGCAGACTCGCGTGTGTTTTTCTCGAGTATTTTGTGTTCTTATCATGAGTTTTAATTCTCAGAGTTGCACCGGGTCCCCAAGACGATAATTAAGCCAGCCAATCTGACGCTCATGCATGGTTTTTTATTCCTCATCTTCAGTATTCATCACTCACTGTCTCCGGCATTAATTTGTTGCTAATTTTGGATAATAATAATATCGTCTATCCTAATTTGACGGATGCTATATATGCACACAGGTAGGACATAAATCAACTGAATCCTTTGAGCAGAGTTTTAAAATACTTTGTTTTTTTAGTACTCACTGATCTGATCAATTAGCGCGGCTAGCTGCATCTAGCAGCAAAAAGTTTATTCCTTAATCCATGTAGTACGATGTATAGTTTCAGTCTGTAGAATAAGCAGAAGGGGAATGTCGGGATGAGCAAAGCCATAGATTTCTGGGCTAGCTTCCCCTAGCATGCACACCGTAGGCGCTACAGTTCGCGACCCACAAGTTCTTGTTTCAGTGTGGTGCTCTCTTGTCATGTGTAGTGGTAGCGAATAAAGCTGCTCGTTCCTGAGTGGATCAGTGGCCGAATCGATCCTGCACATCACAGCATATATGCACTGTGATCGATGCATCGTCTCATTTTATGTTCGATTAATTAGTTGTGTGTCTGAATGCATGGTTCTGATGATGAAGTGATTATGTATAGGTGTGATCATGAGCAGGTTAAGATGATAAGCGGCAACCAAACGAATGAGGAACTGCAGGCGAGCTGCGTCAGGAAGGTCGACCAGCCGGCCAGCGACGGCGGCGCGGTCAAGGCAGTGGGGAGCTCGCGGCACTGGCCGGCGTCGACGGAGTCGAGGATCGTGCGCGTCTCGAGGGTGTTCGGCGGCAAGGACCGGCACAGCAAGGTGAGGACCGTCAAGGGGCTGCGCGACCGGCGCGTGCGGCTGTCGGTGCCGACGGCGATTCAGCTCTACGACCTCCAGGACCGGCTGGGGCTCAACCAGCCGAGCAAGGTGGTGGACTGGCTGATCAACGCCGCGCAGCATGAGATCGACAAGCTGCCGCCGCTCCAGTTCCCGCCGCAGGACCTCGTCGCCCACCTGCCCTCCTCCATGGCGCCGCCGTTCTCCAACGGCGCCGACCACGCCGCACCGGCCCCCGCCGGGACGACGGCGGGCGCGTCCATGCTGGTCGACGGCGACAAGGCTCACTGCCACAGCGGCCTCAAAGGGTTCATGAGCCTGAACGATCCTCTCGGCCTGGTCAATGGCGCCATACCGTCGTTGGCTCACGGGCCGTACTACACGGCTGAATGCTGGAGCAATGGCAATGTCCATGAGATGAGCCATGGCGCTTCACCTCAAGTGGTGGCTCACGGTCACTCGCCATTCCCGTCGCTGCTGTCTCTGGCTCCGGGGTCTCAGCTCGTCTTCTACTCGTCGGAAGGCGGCCTCGCCATGAAAGAAGCCGCCGATCAGTTCCCTGTAGATAACCTCGACCATTCGCAAGGCCAGCTCTCACTGAGCTCAGCAAGAAGCTTCCTTCACTCGGGAAGCCAGGGTTGATTAGGTCGATCGATAAGGTACGAAGAAATTAACTAATAATGCTCCTGGAGTAGTAGTAATATAGTACTTTGCTTTAAGTTGAGTTAAGCTTGTGATTTGATATTTAAGATATGGTATTATTTGGAATGATCAGATTCTAGGACTACGTACAGCATGCAAAGTAAGTTTTTGCAGGGCGTGCAATGTAATTTGTTGCTTCTTTTTTATACAAAGGAAGTAATTGTTGATCATGTATTTGGCTTGTGTAATAACGATTTGAGAATTTTGGGAGCTGTGTTTAATTTGGGTTTCTTTTGTGAGTTTAATTTGCTTCTCAATTGAGCTAATTTGTCTCTGATGCATGTATGTTGTTCGCAATTCTTGGATTCTCCCCCCTTTTTTACTTTTGCAGAAACCATTTCTTGTTTTCTTTTCTCTTTTTTGCCAGGTTATCTAGTTACAATTGCACTACATATCCAATCAATGCATCTTTTATGTTATGTATGATTGGCGAGACTCGTGTCAAATCAAATTCATTTAGCTATACTACTTCTGCTTTTTTTTACTTATCATTTTGGATGTCAACACTGTCTCTAATACACACTTTAGCCATTATTTTCTCTAACTACATGATTGAATTAAAAAGTTATTAACATGTAATGGCATACAAGAACTTCAGATGAGTGATGACATATCTACAAGTATAATTTTCATGTCACAAATAAAAAAACTTTTATGTAGTTTGCGGTCCAAGCTTTAAAAAGTTGGCTGCATATATTTTGAAATAACCATTAAAAAAAAGAAAGGATAGGAAGGAGTGTGTATCAATCAAGTAGATACAATATCGGTGAACTTGTTGACACTCCATGCTGAATTTGTTTGTGACCTCTTGATCCGTGCAAATGAATTCCTGTTTTGTGCACACTACAAACTTAGGAATGGACTGGTTTGGAGGGATTTGTCCTAGCACGAGAGATTGATCACAGCAAGTAAGAGACACGAATATTTAATAACAAGACTCGGCAATATCTATGTCTCCGGAAGTCAGATCGTGGTGTTCCATCCATGTTAGGGATTTTTTTTTCACGATTAGGATTACAAGAGATTGACGGTTATATGCTTACCGTGAGAGGTTTCACCGTCGCACCCTTAACTCATAATATTTTATAACCCCACATAACTATGTTTATTTATATGTGTGTGTTATGCGCTTCCAACAATATTTCATAACCCCACATAACTATGTTTATATATATGTGTGTGTTATGCGCTTCCAACAAGCGATGAAAAGCACGAGTTCCCAATCAAACTGAGCGCATATTATTCGCATCCATCCACTGCAGTACTCCATACTTGTATAGTCATTGTATTGCTCTATGATCTTTGTAGCTTGGTTTTGGGGACTGTAAAACATTTTTCAGGGAGTTTTAAGAAATCATTTTGGATCCATCAGATGATGAGCTTAATATTAATCATTACAAAGAGTACTGCAAAAAAAATTATATCCAAGACAGTATGCGCAACTCTTTTTAACTGGCATCCTAGCTACTGACACAATGCATGTGACTGTAGACGCTGGCAGCCCAGTGTCCAAAATTTACTAGGAAGATGTAACACATCAGCACACCCAATTACGCAATTCTCTAGAGTAGTACAAGTTAAAGGTTGACATATATGGCGTACGTGTACATGTGATGCGTTTCATTTTGGATGATTTTGGCGAGCGCGCGGCATGTCACTAGCTCGAATAAGCACATCGTCTGTTCTTTTTTGCTGCGATTTATGATTTTTAGTTAAAAATTTTGAATTTTAGCTGTTTACGGTATAGATTACGGAGAGACCGATACTCACTTATGATTTTAGCTGCTACAGATGTTGAGCTTTTAACGTGTACTACGTTTAACTTGTAGACCCCGTCTTGAGAAAATACTCCGTTTAAAAGTTAGGTACTGTAGCAGAAACCAAAAATCGTCGGCTTCGAAGGTAGCCGAATAGACCCATATATATAAGGCTCCGCCGTACGACCAGAATTGCCAAGACATCTCTCTCTCTCTCTCCCTCCCGGCCTGCAGGCTGCAGCTGCGTCATCCACGCGCAGGAGGTTGCAACAAAAATGTGGCACGAGAAACGCACTCGTGCGGGACCAACCTAGTAAACACTCAAACACACGCACGGCTTTTACAGTTTACAGCATGCATGTGTACATAAGAACTTTTCTCCCCCATGCTGACATGCATGACATCTGAATTCTGAAGAGAGCAGATTGTTTCAGGGTTGGCATTATTAAGTGTTATAAAACGCACAGCCAGATATGAAAAAAATAAGAATAATCAGAATCACGAGACAAAGATTTATCGTGAAAAACTCTTACGAAAAAAACTATGGACGCATAATCGGTGAATCACTATATGGAGAAGTTATAGAACATTCTTGGCATATTAGATGTGTAGGTAATTTGTGTTGTGTGTGCTATCTATTATGAGGCTTATAACGGATATAAATAGCCTTGAAAATAAGAGTCCCAGACGAGAAAGGAACAGGATTCTAGCCAGCAATGGAAACAAAGATCGATTCGAAAGCTGATACAGTAACCTGCTCGTAGACAGAAACAACACCCCGCTCGGAGATGAAACAAAGTCTCAGAAGATAACGGTGAAGAGTTGTAGTCGGAAGAACCTCGAGTAGTCATGTCTGACTCTAGTCGGTGTAAACACCTTTGGACACCACAATGGTGCAAGTTGGTGCAGTGTTCATCACGAACATGAAGATGATCTGAACCATAACCTCCGACCAGTTCGCATGACCGACCAGTCATATTGGTCGAAATATATCTTTGAGCGAAATATGATCGGATTCTTCAAGTGGCCAAACCCAGCCAGATTCGGATCACAAAATACAACAATCTCCACTTTAAACTGAATTCCTCTTGTAGCAAAAAAGAACCAAATAACTTCTCGAATAGCTTGTAAAACACTTGTGTGTCCAACATCCGAAAGGACTAACAAGTAATTCTGACCAAATCTGAGTAGAGCTCAAACTTAGAAGTACGAACTGACTTTGTCATTGTATCAGCTATATTATCATTAGTACTAATCTTGCAAACTTTATCATCACCTTCAAAAATAACTCATCGGATGAAGTGATATTCGATATCAATGTACTTTGTTCTCTTATAGAACATTTGGTCTTTTGTAAAACAAATAGCACTCTAGCTATCACAGTAGATATTGATGTAAGATGTACTTCCACAAAGCTCACTATATAGACCTCTTAGCCAAACAACTTTTTTACATGACTCTGAAAAGATCTATGTATTCGGCTTCAGTGGTCGAAAGAGCAACAATAGTTTGTAGACAAGCTTTTCAGCTTACGACATAGCCTCCGACAGTGAATATGTAACCAGTAAGAGATCTCATCATATCTAAATCTCCAGCAAAATCAGAATCTACATA
The DNA here is from genome assembly GCA_036346245.1 of Bonia amplexicaulis. NCBI lineage: Eukaryota > Viridiplantae > Streptophyta > Magnoliopsida > Poales > Poaceae > Bonia > Bonia amplexicaulis. The sequence continues at coordinate 2,117,466 of CM070748.1, read as the reverse complement.
TCTGACCAGTCCAACATTGGTCTTTCCAAACTGCAAACAAGCATTAGAAATACCCCTCAAATATTCGAAGTTCCATTGAACTGCTCTAGATTGGTCATATATCTGTTGAGAACACTTAAAGCAAGAGATAGATCGGGGCGAGAGCAATCCATGGCTTACATAAGTGATTCAACTGCACTTGCATATAGAACACTTGATATGTATTCAACATCTTCAACCATTTGCAGACTTGATATTGAAGAAAGTTTCAAGTGTGCAGGTAATGGAGTGTTGGTTGGTTTAGCCCTGTGCATGTTGAAATGACGAAGCATTTTTTTAATATACAATCTCTATCTCAAGTAAAACTTTCCAAACCAACGATCTCTGAAGATTTCCATATCAAGAATCTTTTTTGTTGCACCGAGATCCTTTGTCTCAAATTCACTGCTTAATTGTGTCTTTAATTTGGATCTTTCAGTCTTGTCTTTTGCCACGATCAGTATATTATCAATATATAGGAGCAAGTAGATTGCTAAACCACTGACGATTTTTAAATAAATACAACTATCATAGTCATATCTCTTGAAGCCGAGTCTTGTCTTGTGCCTGACCTAACCAGTTAGAGATCTACCTTTCTTCTTCTTGTAAATTCACTTGTAGCATATATACTTTTTTTCAATTAGGAGCTCGACCAACTCTCAAGTTAACTTCTTCTCGAGGGATTCCATTTCTTCATGCATGGTAGTTAACCACTTCTCTAACTCATCAGAGTAGATGTTCTCTGAGTAAGTCGAAGGTTTAGTAGTGCCTTCAAAGTCTTCTACCATATTCAAACAATAAGCCATAATGTTGGTTTATTTAATTAACCTTTTCGGAGGCTAGATTTTTCTCCTTTCCCGACCAGCTGCAACGTATTGTTGGCTCTGACCAATTCATGTTGGAAAATTACTGGCCAAAGCTTGAACAGGGATATCTTATGTATTCTCCTTATCGGCCTCTGTGAGAATCCTAAATCAATAACATGCTACATCTGCACACTAGTCTACTGTGGTTTCATAATGGGAGTATCACTGGTCATAATTCCTTTCAATAGAGTATACTCGTTGAAAGTAACACTTCTGCTCATAACCATCATTCAGGTCTTAGAATTCCATAACTTATATTCATTAACTCCAGGTTTATAGCCAAATAAAATGCACTTAATGGCTCTTGGGTCAAGTTTATCTTTATCAGTATGAGCATAATCAGGACAATAAAAATTCTTATGCATGAGTACTTGAGTAGTTTGCAGGAGAACCAAACTACATATCGATTGAAGTTTTCTTGTCGATGGTAGTGTTTGGTGATCAATTAATCATATAACAAGCAGAGAGATATATTCTTTCTTCAAAACCTTAAATTTAGCTTTCCTCTTTCCAAGAAATTCATTAAGTTCTTCTAGCATGTCCATCAACTCATCATATGAAGGTACATCATTGTCATCATCATTATTTACCTTCATGTTACCTTTTGCCATGAAGCATTGAATTGATGTGGAGGGAATAGTGGATTCTTCATCACCGGAGCTAGAAGTTGAGCATTCATCTCCCGATATCCACTCTTGTATGCAATCTTTATCGGTTGATGTGGATATTTCATATTTATCTTCAATTTTCGCCCACATATCATGAGAGCTCGAAAGATTGCATATTTTGTTAAACATCTCTACACTCAAAGCACTAAATAAGGTGTTAGTAACTTGAGCGTCGAGATGTGAGCATTTCTCTTCCTCAATTGTTGGAGCAAGATAATCCAATGGAGGAGAAAAGTCCACATCTACAATCCGCCATATTTCCGGATTCATGCCCTTAAAATAACAAATCATGCGGATTTTCCAATTATCATAATTAGTGACATCAAATAGAGGTGTGTCATCTATGTGCACAATCCCACTAGTCGCCATCCTTTATGCTCTCTATGCGGTTAAGCCTAATAGATGAGAGACCAAGCTATGATACCATTTGTAAAATCGAGGAGGCCGACTAGAGGGGGGTGAATAGGCGGTCTCAAAAATCTCTTCTAATATAATAACAATTTAAGACATATTCTATTTGTCTAAACCAAGTAAACAATTGCGAAAGCTTGATTCAATTTGATTTAGCACAAACAACACCTATATCAATTAAGTTCACATAAGTGCACCAACAATTCTAGACTAGGTCAAGGTTTGCACTCCTAGGATACTAAGCAATCAATTTAATTCTATGTATGTAAATTTGCTTGAATATAAATTGAGCACAAAGAAACAAACCAAAATTGACACGTCTCTTTTTACCGTGGTGTTCGGAGACTTGCCGATCTCCCCTAGTCCACGTTGAGATAAGCCCAAACTAATTGGACCGACTCTACGAATTAAGCCTTCCACGTCAAATTCACTAGTGGTAGCTCTTTCTCGCTCCAGATAGGTGAGCTCCAACCTTCACACTTCGCCAAGTCTTCTCACAACCTTCTTTGAGAAGATCACCGCGCATGACGCCTCCAATGCCGTCTAGGAGTGGCAGACTCCAAAGTAGCAAGTCAAGCCCCTCGCTTGACTCTCACCACATGCAACAAATGCACAAGCTCAAATGAACACTACGTCCACCTCTAGATGCAACACATGTAATCTAGATCTGTTCTCCTAACTCATAAAGTGCAACACATGCACTCTTGAGTGAAGAGCCTTACACTAGTTCAAGATAACAGAAATAAGTCCATCAACCTTGTCTCCAACCGGCGACAAGGGGGTATTTATACACTACACAAGAAAACTAGCCGTTGGAGCAAAACTCCTGAAAAATCAGGAAAATCGGAAGTACCATTGGCCAAAGTCCGGTACTTCCACTTGCCTCCCCAATGGTCATAAAACTAGCCGTCGCAGTCAAAATCGGATGTTCCGCCGTTCATTCTCCGGTACATCCGGTCATGCAGAACTACCGATTTCGCAGGGTGGAGAAGACCACCACTCAGGTGTCTCTCTGGAAAAAACGTGTCGTAGAAAAATCTGGAGCTTCCGAAATCCGGTAGTACCGCACAACACATGCTGATACTTCCGCCTTTCGGTAGTACCGCTCACACAAAGCTGATGCTTTCGACGGTCGGACGGGCCGCTGACATAGAGCCACTCAGACCACTCACATCCGGATTGGATTGTTCAAGTAGCCGAATCTAATCAGGTTCAGATCATAAAATACAATATTCTTCACCTTAAGTCAAAATTTTTCTATAGTGAAAAAGAGCCAAAACTTCTCTAATAGATATATTCGATCATCTCGGGAAAATAGAATAAACCACATTCGATCATCTAGCCGGCCAGGACAAATTTCCGAACAATATCGCCTGTCCACCATTGAGAAGACAGGCGCGTGCCTGCGAACACAAAAACACATGCGAGCTAGCTAAGTAGTCTGCAGACACACACAACAACGCATGCGATCAAGTCACAGCGGCTGCATTGATGGCTGGCTGGCTCACGAGGGAGCCCATGGCCGGCCATGGCTACGGGACATCCAATGCAAACCTAGGTGAGGAAGCAAGCAGCGCAAAGCACAGTGGCCGGGGCGCGCGTGCGTTGGTGTGTGGGGCTGAACGAGGCTGTTACACGTAGTTTTTGTATTCTAAATGTTCGTGATAAATAGTATATAAAAAATAGTTATAAGTGATTTTTATCAGTATAGTTAAATTTAATATACGTTTTACTAGAATTTTTCTGTTGATATCACTTAAAAAAATACACTATTTAAAAACTAGTTATTATAATATAAACTATTAAACACAAGCCATAACGGAAAAAATAAGCACAAAGATAGGGTACGAGTACTGAGCTAGCTACTCCAGCAGTTAGCCAGTATATGCATAGGATTAAAGCATCTGCATAGCCCTGTAGCTAGCTAGAGTTTTTGCATGCATGCAGCAGCTGCAGGAGCTGTACTGTTGTGTCTTTTGCCCTGCACCAACACATGCAGTCAGTCTCACATGAACGCACGGTCCCCAAAGCTCTAGCAACATTATATAGGTTACCATATAACGGAGTATTACACTACTCCGTTAGTTTACTTGAACCAGATCTGTGATGATAGATACCATGCCTAAACATGATTAAGGGAGCTATATATATAGGTTATACCGTTACATAGGTCATATTTGTCAGTACTCAGTACGCATAGGTGATGGATGCGTTGTGCTGCAGTTAACTAACTACAGCTACAAATAGTAAGGGGTGCATTCGTGCATGCCATGATTATTAATTTTCAGAGAACATATTGCTGTGTATATAAAGGGCATATATAGCGAATGTTATTCTGACGCCATGACCAGCAGAAGGCCGGCTTCACTGTCAAAGATAAGGGTCGGTTCTTCAATCTCCATCCATGTGCAGCTCTGTTAGCGATTGCTTTCCGCCGGCAAACGCGCGGCGCGAACCGTGGAGCAGCTCAGGTGTTGCGATATGTGGTGGCTTCCCATCAACGGTAAGTCTAGCTAGGTACTGATCGATCTACCATCATCTAGTTTTGCAGCAGCTTGTAGTGGCAGTTATCACTGTGATCTGCGAATGACGTGCTGCTCTGCTGCTCAATTTCACGCATGATCTGTCAATTTCACGCATGATCTGTTCTGTCACTCAGGACGGAGAGCCCGCCGTCGTGACACGTCTTTTTTTTTTTTGCTTGCGATGCATGCGCAAATGCTGTAGCTGCACTGCTCCTTCCCTACACCACATGTATTTTTCCCAGGAGTGAAAAACCGCTAGAAATTTTCTTAAACCGTCGGAAATTCTATTAGTAGACAGAGCTCCCCGTTGGTAATTACTGTTGGAACTGCAGGTTGGTTGCTAAATAGATGTACTGCCGATAGTCTTTAGCAATTACCGTCGGTAAATATGATAGCTAAGAGTTTCTGCACCATCAAGTAACATGAAAATGGTTTGCATATTTTCAAAAAGCCCTCGGTAAAATAAAAAAATTTATTTTCATAAGAAATATGAAACGTTGCTGTGCACTCAGGCTCCGCATCCTAATCCCTGTACATGACGGCGTTCTAGGCCCAGTTTTCGCTCGCCGGACAAGTGGACGTCGATGTATGCCTGCCGACTAGCCCTCTGCATTGGGCTGTTCTTTTTTCTCTCTACGATTTATAGCTTTTAATTACGTTTTATCTCTACTACTTAAAAATTGGAGTTGGTGGCAGTCCGTCCGTCCTCTTCACCCCTTTTCACAGAAAAATAAAGCTAACATATAGTGTGGGCCCCACCACTCCTTCCGAAATGGTCGCCCCCAACCTCTCACGAAACCGCCTCCCCCACCCCTGCGCTCCACCCCGCGCCGCCTCCTCTTCCGCCCCCCACGCGCGGGCGCCTCCTCCTTCCTCCTCTTCCTTCCTCCCATGCTGCTTCCTACTCCTTCCTCCCCACCCCGCACGCCTCCCGCTCCTCCGCTCCACCGCCTCCTCCTCGCTCCTCCGCTCCATCGCCTCCCTCCTTCGCACCACCTCGAGTCCTCCGAGACCACGCTCGCCGCCGCCTCCCGCTTCTCCGCTCCTTGCCGCCTCCTCCTCCCCCCCCGCACCGCCGCCGCCTCCCGCTCCTCCGCTCCACCGACGCCTCCGCCTCCCCACCCCGCGCTGCTGCCGCCTCCCGCTCCGCCGACGACGCCTCCCCCTCCCCACCCCGCGCTCGCCTCCTCCGCCGAAACCGCTCTGCCCTCGCCTTGCTGCCGCCGCCGCCTCCCGCTCCTTTCGTCGCGCGCGCGCTCGAGGAATCCGGATTGAGGGGAGTAGCCATAAGCGAGGTGCTCGAGGGCTACGAGCGGTATTACTGCGAGGTCTCCGCCTCCCTCTCCCGCAGTGCACCGCCGCCCGCCTCGATGGAGGTACCCGGCCACCCCCCCTTGCCTAATCCGATATGCCTTCGCAATCCATCGGAGAGTTTCTCCCCGCCCCTTTTTTTTGTTGGTTTTGTCTAACACGGTGAGATCTCCGCATGCAGAGAAGGGCAGTATTTGAGATCTCCGGTGGTTAGTTTCTCCGTGCAGGTGGGCAGGCGAGGCGGAGCCGCGCGTCGCCTTCCGCAACATCGTGCAGAGGCCGCGCCACCGCAGCTCGGGTACTGCGCATTACGCTTATAAAGTATTGATCTATGTTAGTTTGGTAATTGGATGCCGTGAATAGTTTGGATTTTTTCCATCTCGCGCTTGCTTGGTTGCTCCTTCTTTGTGCGGTTTGAAGTTGAGTATGCCATTTCATTGGTGATTGGATGTTGTTTATGAGCACTTATTTTGTTGTGATGCACGGGAATTGGGTACAAAATTTGAAGTCCACCGATGAATATTGCTGCTTATGTGATGCGAATAATTCTCAAAACGTTTTCAAGGTACATATGTCTTTAGAGTTATCTTTGTGATTATGCAAGTGCACTGTTCCTGTGAGGTTCATACTTGTCTGAATATATGATAGGGACAGCAATTACTTATCTGAAGCTCTTATGCTTGTGCCAGTTGCTAGACTTGTAAGGGGATTGGAGAAAATATGATAATTCAACTGACGCAATTTGTTTTCTATAAGCGGTGAAAGCATCACAGTTGTTGGGGACACTGATCCAGCTCTAATGAAGTACTTTGATTGCACACGATCATCCATTCGCTCTCCATTTGACGATGATGTTGTCTATCAGTTCGAGTACATGGAATATGTTCGTCACTCCTATGACATCATCTACCTTTCTTTTGAGTGGTCTGCAAGATCTATAGATGGTTTGTTACGCAATTTTAGGCTTGAAATAGATAAAGCAGGCGATCAATCAGTCGCCATCTCTTTGCCGGAATAAACTTTTAATATTCACATTCTTCACGCATGCTCAACTCTTAACTATATGCTTGATAACAATCATATTAGAAAGAGTTAATGAGTGTGAAAACATCAGAACAATGCATATTTAACGTTTAAGGGTAAATTCTATGTGCGTCACTTGTGGTTGTGAGTTGATGATAAAAAAGGCATTGTCTAAAGTTAAGTACCACCCTTAAACACTCTGCTGTGAGTATTAGCTCCATTCTCAGAGGTGAATGATCATCTCTCATAGTTCATGCAGCCCTTATAATGACACTAGATGCCAATCGCAATTGTTATGTTTGAAAGATTTGAAGTGCGGCATGTGACCGCTTATTTCGTAATGATGATGTTTTACTGATCCGGTTTGTAATGCTTTTGTAATGAACACGTCTTGATTTTTTAACCTTTTTGATCCGGTATTACTTACGTATTGCAGATTCTTGACTATGGTTTTGATCGATTAGGTGCCACTTGAGGTAAATTACACTTGTGTCACCACCGTCTCTGAACATTTTCCTTTTTTTGTTGTAGCTGACTTATTTTCTGTTTTCCTTGGTCTGGTAGCTTTGCTTTACTTTGTGATGCCTGGGAGGCAGTGGTTAGCGTTGGAGGTGGTTGACTGCAGTCCATGGAATGGGGCTACGTGGAGTCGAATTTAAGAAGCCGTCTTGGTGTTCACGACGGTGCTAGACCGGATCGCAGGAGGCCATCTACGACGCAAGGACACCATTGAAAGGTTATTCTTTTTGTGTACCAATTTGTTTGTGGCGAATGTTAGGAACCAAGAACTGGATACAAGAATTAGGAGTAGATTTGGAAATAGAATTAAGGAAGGATAGGTCGAACAATTTGATGATATAGTTTTATATAGTAGCGGTGAATAGTTGAAACAAACCGAACTATCAGCAGGTTATGCGGCTGGGGTTGGTCAATGAAGCACGGGAGATGTTCGACGGAGTGCCAGAGAGGAACCTGGTTTGTTGGCTATGTTGATCATTCACTTTTCTTTCTTATTCTTGCAAAGGCACATTGATTTGGTCTCAACAATTACGGATGTTCGTGGTGTTGTATGTCATTGAAGTTTTAATCACCACAATGGGTCTCTTTGCCAAAATTTACTAATTCGATTGCAAATTGGACACCGTGCTGCGGGGCTTGAAAATGTTTTGGGGAATTGCACGTGAGTTAGTTTTGTGATTGCAAATAATTGGACTATGATTGTTGGAATGAAGAAGATTAATAAAGAAGAAGCTAGAGGAGCTATGCTACTTTTGCATGAGCAAAGGTATAGTCTCCCCTTCCCATTTGTCCGACATGACAATTATAAACGTTCGGTTTTGCATTCACAATAGTGCGATGTTTGCTTTTTGTAGTGACAAAATCATCTATAGCTACCAGTGTTTTTATATTTGATTCCTATATTTTTCTTTTGTTGGTGTTGAATTCTCCACATATCAATAACTAATGATGCGATCAAAGGAAAGAGGACATCAAACGAGTGACATAGGTGCAGGTGAGTCTTCATTCGAATTTTTAGTTAGACTGCATCGCTTGAGAGAGTAAGAAAAGAGACCATTGCACCACTAATGATGAAGTTGAGCTCTTACGAAACCAATTGCATGTCCTATTTAGAGAGAAACACTATATGCATAGATCGAAAGGCAGAAGGGGGGTGAACTTGATTTACTAGATTGGTTGAGAGCTATGTTTGGCTTTCAGGTCTGCTAGCGAGACAATTTCAATTTTCCCATTCTATTACTAAGCTAATACCAGCTTCTCATGTGTGCAGCGGGACGGTGTTAGGAAAAATGGGAGAATTTGATTCTCCTCCTCACTAATGTGCACATAAGACTTGAGCCAAAGCCCGATCCACTTAGCAAGGCATGATCCTCGTCGCTATTTACTTTCATAGCTTGACTATATGGATATAAATGTTAATAATGTAGTAATAAGCATAAGATTAGTATGTGTTCCTTGTGTGACTCTGGTCTCCTCAAGTAAACAATTGGCACTTCTATGAGAAATGTCTTGGTAGCCTTCGCCCAAAAAAGTATTGTTTATTTTTATGATGATTTACATAAATTAATTTTTTTTCACTTGATTTGTAGCGTATGAAATCCTGATCAATTATCCATTGTGATCATTCTTTGTCATTTGGCATGCCATACACATGCAGTTTGAAAATTTTCTTGATATTACTTTTGACTGTACTTTGATTAGTGGAGCTTGTTTGGAAAACATATTTTTGGCATTGTATTAGTTGCGCTTTGATGCAACTGTTTGCAAAATGCCAGCTAACTTTATTGCCTTCCATGTTACATCACATGGCGAAGATTATCATCATGGAATTAGATTGATTAAACTGAATGTACGCATGTCTCTCAAGTGCTTAGCAAATAATACTATTTCATCCCTGATTTCCCATTCATTCCTTTTTTGTTCATCATTGCACGTTAATTAATTGGAGCATTTCTTTCACACTTGAAATAGCTTGATGACCAAGTCGTCGATGTGGTGGTAACTAAGCTATTCAACAATTATAGGAAGTGGTGCAAATTTTTGTCACGCAAATATAGTTTTGAGGTATAAAATTCCTTATTTCTTAAAAAAGCCTATTGTTCTCTCTATGTACATTGTGCTGATGATTTTGCAACTAGAAATCCTCTAGGTGCGATCATAGGAAGTTCAAGAACGAAAGATTTTGTATCTAGGTCTATTTCTTTTCATCTGGGGTGAAGCAGCTTCACTTTCTTAATTATCATATCAAGTAGCAAAGCTCATTGCAATAATATGTGTGAACAATATCTTCTAATATATCCGGATGGCATATGAGTCGCATGGGTTGCTTCTTGTAAATGTTAGTATTGTGACTTGTTATTTTCTACTATTTTCCATAGACTATAGTCATTAGAGATGCTATTTGCATTGTATTTGTTTTCCGTTGCAACGCACGGGCACATGACTAGTTAATTTAATAAATAGTAGTTAGCTGAAGTTAAAAGCTGAAAAGAATAAGATCATTATCCTGGATCGGACCTGCCGGCCTGCTGCCGCCTTCCCGGCCGTGGCTGCGGCGTGCGGGCTAGTGGGCTGGAGATTGCTCGCAGCCCGTTCGGCTCTATGAAACATGTGCCGCGGCGGCATCGGACGCTTCGGCCGGGGCCGGCGAGCAGCCCTCCCCGCCGCCTCCCGCTGCGCGCAAGCTGTGGGGCCCTCTCAAGTTCGGTGCCCTCGCGGCTGTCGCCGGGGCCCTCGGCGGCGCCGGCTACGTCAGCTACGGTGCGATCCCTCGATCCCCCGCCGCGATCTCGCCTAGGGTGCTTCGTTTTTTTTTTTTGGTGTGTGGATTCGGTTCGGATTTGGCAGCTTGCGCCGCATTTTGACCTGCGCTGTTTTGTTCCCGTTTCGTCGCGTGCAGCTTATACGTTGGAGGAGGTGGATCAGAAGACGCCGGAGTTCAGGAAGAACCCGGCGCCCCCCGTTGCGGAGGATGCCTCAGGACTTGAGGTAAATAATGCCATACGGTCTTCCGATCCTCGCCGTTGCTTGGTGGAGTAATTTTTTGAGGGGCAATAGTGTAACAACATGCAAACCTGATGATCCTGTAGGCAGCTCTGTTCCTTGTAACGCAGCAAGGAGTAACGGTAAGAGGTTCAAAGGAAGGATCATTATCAATTTAGTAGTTTTTATGCCTCGATTTAAACTGAGCATAGATGATTATTCTACTAGGGATTTTTGGTGATATATAAACATGCAAGAAATTGTCTACTGCCGTTATGGTTTTGTACAAAATGGAGATCATGAGCATGAACTGCAGTTAGCAGTGAATAACTTTGTCTTACACTCTTATTGAGTGTGATAGTATTTCTAATACTAGAATGTTTGGTGTCTTAATTGTATGCAGAAACATCAGGCTATGGCTTTCTCGACAGCTATGAAAGGTACAGGCTATGGCTGCTACGGCTTCGACAACTGCTAATTTTTTAAAAACTACATTAACTTAATTTTATATACAAAAAATTTAACTATTTTTATCTATATCTATAATTTTCTACTAACCTAACAGTCATATACAACATTACAAATACAAACAAAATACCCACAGTTGCTTCTTCCTCTCCTCTCCGCTTCTATGCCTGCTAATTTCCTATAACTACGTTAACTAAATTTTCTATAATAAAAATTGAACTATTTCTATCTACATCTATAATTTTCTACTAACACTAATAGTAAAAAAATATACTGCATATACAATATTGCAAATAAAAAATTATCTGAATTTAGTTCTTCCTCTTCTCTACTCCCCCTCCTCCTCTCCTCCTCTCCCTCCTCCTTCCTCTCCTCTTCTCCTTCTTCTTCTTCTCTCCCTCTCCTTTTCTCTCCTCCCTATCCTCTTCTCCCCTCCCTCTTCTTTTCTCTCCTCTCTTTTCTTCCTCTCCTTGGCCGAACAAACTTCTTCTCTATTGAGTGAGACGGCGGTGGCCGAGCGCTCGTTTTTAACCCCCAGTCGCCCCCCCGGTTGAGCGACTGGACCTCCAGTCGTCCAACGCTCGGGTGATAGCAATTATTCATCCAATAGTCGGTTGATTGCCTGCGTGTCGTCTAGCCGTTGGGCGATTAGTTCCAGTCGCCTAACCGAGGAGGGGGAGTGACTGGAGCCTATTTCTGTAAAAAAATTTGCCGCTGATATATTTATGTTATTTTCGAATAAAAAATAAAATATTCGTAAAAAAATTCGTTTTGGCAGTTTATGTTGCAAAAGCTGATTTAGTCCTCCTAGCATTTGATCGCATCATGACTTCAATTTACCTATCTCCATTGCTTCGGCATCTTGGAGTGCCTGCCATTTTGTTAACATAACTGAACAAGCAATTGATGCTCGTCAATTACCTGCATATGCTGAGATGAGGCATTTTCATAGAATATTTTGTAATCGCTGCATCTTCTGAGGTGTAAAAAAGGTGATTCCCAATGACAACGAATCCGCCGACATAAAAGAGTATATCGACCGTATGGGAAATAATTTAGAAGGTGTGCAAATGAATTCAAGTGTTTTTTATAGTTTGGAGTAGCGCTCAGATTTTGCATCATTGGATGTTTGGGTCGTCTGTTTCCAATTCCTTGCTTTGGGTCGTTTGTTTCCTTGCTTTTCCGGCCCAAAAAAATGCCTAAAAAGCTAACTTGCACGTCCAGTTGAAAACAAAGAATAACATTGATCAAAGCTTACAATACGATCAAATTCCTTTTCAGCTTTTGGTTTCTGTTTTTATTTTTTTTATAGTAATTAGCTTTTAAACGGATTTTTTTAACATGAGACCTACTAGTTAATTATTGTATATACTGTACCGACTTTATTTATATCGGCAAAAACCACACGTGAGTTACTGTTACTCTGTAATCTTTCGCACGAATAACTTAAAAATCACATGCCACAGCCAAAAGCCATAAGCTCTGCCAAAAAAACAGGCCTAGAATGGGGCAGGTAGGAGAAAAAGGAACACCTCAAGAACGAGCAGAAGAAAGAAAATCAAAGGAACACCTCAAGAACAACGAACAGGAGAAAGAAAATCAATCATGAAAGAAGAACAAAAAGAAGAGGGAAAGCATCGAAAAGGTAAGATCAGAAGCCTGGCTACCCTCCTCCTGGATCGGCACTAAGATTTCTCCTATCTTTTGGTTCGTCAACATAAACATAGAATTTGCCCCGCCACCCGCTCCCTAACTACCCGTGTTTGGCTTTGGATTCATAACTTGTTGCCCCTCTTGTTTGTTGCTCTAGAATTTAATGTATAACTTGTTGCCCCCCTCTTGTTGCTGCTTTAGATTCCAATCAATAACTTGTTGCCCCTGAGTACATCTCTTTTGAGAGTATCAGAACTAAAATTTTCTCTGCAGAAAAAAAATACATTGCCTTAAAAAGTTTAGAAAAATGAACAAAATAGATTGCACACACACATGATTTATGCAAGATCTTGAACAAAACAGATCGCACATGCACAAATTTTGTGCTAGCTCTTGAAGCAAAATACACACACCCTAGTTCCAATAAGAAATCACCAGCACTTGACACAGAAATTAGCACGGGCAAATTATATGTCAAACTCATGATCTAGTCAGATTGAAGGGCAGACTAATTCATATGGAGCAAATTTACTCTTCAGCAACACTGTTTAGCTTCTAGACGGGGATCATATGAAGATCATTGTAAGCTTTGCAGCATGAATATTTTTAGTATGGTTGTTTTATTGAAGCTTAAGGCAATTTATTTCTCTCTTAACACACACACAAAATCAGTCACACAGAGAGAGAGAATAACAGATAGAGAGAGATACACTGACACACAAAACAAACTAAAATTTCTGGTTAATTATACATATTTGGACATGACTAACTATGTAAACACAAACTAAATTAGTATATAAAAAGGTCAATACAAATTGTCAAACAGTATGATCTGTCAATCATAGTGCTATTCTTTCTTCTACACATGTAAAAAAAGAATGATGTGTCTACAAACCTTTTAGTAGAATGAAATAATTATCATGATTGCTTCTTTAGAAACAAAAAATATTGCAGATAGTTCAGAAACACTCAGTTCACAAAAGTCACTACATCATGTTGACAAATCACAAAATTTTATACCTAGGTTGCAACCAATATATACACAGGTTGCCATCTATATGGGAACACACTGAAAAAAATATGTTGCTCAGCCTTGATATACATATTATCTTTTGTGTTAACAATTTTATGTACACAGGTTGCAGCAATTGGTCTACAGGACAATACAAATCAACATCGCTCTTTTGTAACGAGATACCTATGTACAATGCATCTTCTTATTCAATCAGTTGACATCAGTCTTCTGCTCTTGAGAAGTTAATGCAAAACTGATCAATAGCGATCTTTGTCATAATAGAGTGTTTATGTGCAGCTTGCAGATAGCTTCAATAGTGATATAGTTCATCAACTAGACCAACACGTGCTAGTCCCCCTCCATACACTGGTTTTTATATAACATAAATATATAATTTACTTGTGTTTATGCATGTAACAATTACCAAAAATTATTGTAAAAATTACCATATAAAAAATATTGACACCTTGGTATTCCAGCCAGCTTCGAGGCAATCCCAAATAGAAACCAACAAGGATATTATCAAGTATCCAGTTTTTTAAAACATAAAAAAAAACTATATAGAACAAAAAAGAAAGATAAAAAATTTCATGAAAAAATGCAGGGCATGCTCGCTGCTAAGGATAATGATCTTTACATGTACACGTTCAACAACAGTATGGAGGGGATAGGGTCGTTCGCAAGCCATTTGCAGCAAGTTTCAGGATTGCATATACAAAACCCAAGTTATGTGTAGGTACATGTTGTGAACAAAACTCAGGGGCATGTAGAAGCGCAATGAAAAGGGGATTTACTCTCAAGATTTTCCTTTTTTTTTGCCCAGAAAACCTATGTGACAACCATACCTACCAGCAACAATCACCAACCCATTTTTTTGTATCACACTTCTTTCATGTGATTTTTGCAGTTACAGATCAAGTAGATTGCACAACAACTCACAAAATCCCAAAGTGTGGGTCTCCCTTTTCCTGTGTCAAAAACTCAAAATCACCTAAAATTGTCACATTTTGCGTCAAATTTTCCTGAGTCAGTAGATAGTAACATGCACAAGTCCCATTTATAGCACATGGCCACAACAGATTTATGTAAAATTACAAAATATCGCCGCAACAATGTTTTCGTAGAACTAGCCACAACACTGTTGATAAACTACTGTGATCTATGGTGGGAAGAGGTGGATTCCACAGGAACATTTTTCATGCGTGTTATGTTTCTTTTCTTTTCTTTTTTTTGTTCTCGGATCTGATCATGTTGGATTGGGGACAATCTGCAGGGGAGAGCGATTCTAGAGTTGGTAGTTTTTTTTAGAGGTAATTGATCTTTTGCCACACCTTTCATTGCATTTGATGATTTGCCCTGTGATGTCTCAATGACATATGGGTCCAAGGCCCACATGTCAATGAGACAAATGGGGCAAATCATCAAATTCCATGTTTATGTATGGGGCAAATGCTCCAATCTCCCTTTTTTTTATACCAACCTTTGTAACTTCTAACCATTCAAGTATGCTATATTACCTTGGCCCATGCGCATGGGGCAGCAGAAACAAACATATTTCCAAACCAAACAGAACAGTGCAAAGCTTGAATGATTAGAAGTTGCTAACCTCCCGTCTCCTGGCCGCGGCACCGCCTTGGGCTTCACCATGGCTGGCCGCTGCCTTGGTCCACAGCTTTGAGACGGCGGCGAACGCGGCTGGGTCCATGAGCACAGTAAAGAGGCAGCAGAAGCGCGCGACGTCGTTCTCACCGAAGAGTGTGGCCGGCTAGCGCAGGCGTCGGACGATCTCCTTCCTAGGAAGTACGTCCTTCGCGTCGCCCTGGTGCTCGGCCTGCGCCTCAGCAGCGTCGGTGGAGACGGGTGAGAAAGCGGAGGGCGAGTCGGCGGGGTAGAGCTGGAGCTGTTGCTTCTAGAGGAGGAGTTGGCGCTCGGCGGCGCTGGATCTCGCTCGCTCGATCTTTGCACGGCGGAGGAGCGTGTGGCTGCTGAAGTCAGCCTCAAGGAGCTGAAGTCACCGAAGCGGCATTAGACTAGAGGCTGGTGCGACGGTGAACTGATCCGTCAGATTTAGAAAAGAAAGAGGAGGAATTGCTCAACTGTTTCAAAAAAGGGCAATACGGTCTATTCACATGAGCTCCAAGGGTTAAACAAATAAAAAATGATATAATATATAGATAGGGTAAAAAATCAACTGATATGAGAACTTTAAGGTAAAATATAAATGATAAAATAAAAAAAGATAAATAATCATAGACCGTCAAACTGAGGGGCAAATAATTAATTATTCCTAATCTTCTTAATAAAATTGATATCTAGTCTAGTTTTTTTATATGTATCCTCACTTTTTGCTTTGGTCACTGTTCGAGTTTAAATCTCTTGTTGGTTACTTTCCAACTTAATCAGTTATTTTTTAGATTTGACAAGCGACTTTATCATGGTTACTTGGAATTACCCACAAAAACTTTGAAAAACTTATCGAAAAAACTGAAGTAAACAGTTTCTTTTTCTTTTGAAAATCCAAAACTATAAGGAAGTGACGGCTACTGTAGAGCCAGCCAGTTCAGGCTCGCAAGTCGAACGCTCCGCCCCCCGCCCACATCGCCGCCGCATCATCTCCGGCCGCTCCTCTCCTCCCATCCATGGCCGCGAAGCAGCAGCCGGCAGGCGAAGCCTTCGCGGCCCACATCTCCGCCATGTCCCGCCCCGAGATGTACGACATGATGTCCCAGATGAAGGTGCGCCCCAATCCTCGAACCCTACGAGCCCAATTCCTCCCCGCCCCCGGGTTTTCTTCGATTTCTCACCGTTTTACCGGTCTCTGATGGTGTGCCGCCGCCGCACGCACAGGCCATGATCGACCACGACCAGGAGAGGGTGCGCCGCATGCTCGTCGACAATCCAGACGTCACCCGCGCGCTCTTCCGGGTGAGGTTTCTCTTAGGTGGTTTGCGTTTACTTGCGTAGGGAGAAAGGGGAACGGTGGTGCCTCTGCTGCGAGTGCTCTTGAAATCCTCGAGTTTTTTTTTTTTTTGGGGATTTAGGTTTTGTGGAGTCTCGTTATGATCCTTGTAGAGATTTCGCATTTCGTTAATGCAGAAGGGTAAGTTCATGTCTGTTACAAGAGGATGCAGCTTAGCTGGTAATCGCTTAACAGTTTAGGGAGAAACTTTTGTATTGTTAGCTCTTCTAGTTTGGGCTGGTTCATGTTTGCATCGAGAAGGGATCTGATGAACATTTTTGTAGCAAAAACTGTCTTGGTTGCTCTTTACATGATACAGATGGAAAATGCAGTCTTGCAGTGAGAGTGTGAGACCATGGGGTTTAGTGTATTAGCGTTGATCATATGCTACGAATCTCTTTTGAGTGCCACCACAATGCGTTGTTGTTTCTATATGAAATAATTGGATGAAGAAGAATGTGTGTCATGTACTAATGCTGTTTAGCAAACTCTCTAAAATTGAGCCCACTACCTGTTCTTCTACTTGACGATTGTGCTCCAACGGTTTGTTCTAAAGATTCTATTACAGCTGTTTATGTTCTTGTTCTCCTGGAAAAATCTGCTTTGATGTCTTCGACATCAATATAGAATTATTTGGTGTGGTATCTGACACCACATGTGGTTACTAATTTCAACTGGATTGTCTTGCGCACAATGAATGAATTTCTTATACGCATTTGTGCAGAATGAATTTCTTATACGCATGCCTTCTTGCAGGCGCAAGTAGTACTTGGAATGGTGAAAACGCCTAAATCTGTATGTAACTTAAGTTCTTTGACTTGACATTTATTAATATTTGCATTTTGGATTCTTAATCAGAAAATTGAATGTTATCGTCACCAAGTGCTTGCTGTCCCCACAGGCACAATCTTCAGACATCGCCCAACCCACAGCTGTGCAGACAACACCTTCTTCATCAGTTAAAGCTACAGTTCAAGATCATGTTAGCTTGTCCCAACCCCAATTACCTGCCAATCAACAGAATGTGCAGCCTTCTGGCCCATTTTCATCTGGCACTTCTAATCTGACATCATCTTTGGACCTTCCAACTATGTCAGCGAACCCACCACAATCAGCACAAACAAAAGGATACCCTATCCATCAGATGCTTTCTGCATCAGCACCTCAATCATCTCAGCATACAAATGCTCCCCTACCTCCTCATATCCCTCCACAGTATTCAAATGTTCCATCACATATGCCTACAGTTCATAGTCAGCCACAGCAACCTTTGCAAAATCCTGGAATGTTTAATCAGCAGTTACAACCACCCTTGCCCCAGTTGCCTAGGCCACCTTCCATGCAGCCCTTTACACATCAGATGCATCCGCAAGTGCCCAATTCATTTGGTTTGAGTCATACAAATGCTCCTCAGCACATGCTGCAACAACAGATGTTTCATGTAAGGTTCTACACTAAATCTACATGATCCTGAATTCCCGATAACTAGATACTATGTTCTGCAAACTGACCATCATATTTGGAATTTCTCAGCCAGGCGGGAATCCACAAACTTCTTTCCTTACAGGTCAACCACCATTACCTAACCAGCCACCACCACAGCTATACCAGGTATGATTTCTTGTCTTCTGGAAGATATGATTATGCTGTATTAACATTGAGTTATTTCCCTTGCACAAAGAAAATATAAGCATCTTCCCAAATGTTCATGCTTTTGCTGTTCAAAGCCAGATGTTGGAACTGCCTTGATGAAGTAATTGTTTGCTATCATCACAAGAGTTTTAGGTCTGAACCATGTCCAAATAAGTAATTTGTGTCTAATGTTGACTAACATCTTGCTATCTTAGTGTGGTTATGTGCTAACCTGATGTTGAAATATCTGTATCTAATGACATATGATCCACATTACTCTTCTTATCTATTATCCAATAGACTAATACTGCTCATGTATGTATGGCCTGTATAGCATTTATTAGCATTGTCA
The DNA here is from genome assembly GCA_036346245.1 of Bonia amplexicaulis. Taxonomy (NCBI): domain Eukaryota; kingdom Viridiplantae; phylum Streptophyta; class Magnoliopsida; order Poales; family Poaceae; genus Bonia; species Bonia amplexicaulis. The sequence goes on along the minus strand of CM070748.1, from coordinate 2,099,064 downwards.
TCTTACATCTATTGCTTGGCTAGGTTCTACTGGTGCTTTCCTTATTTTGTTTTTTTTTTCATTTGGCTTTTTTATTATTTGGCTTTTTTTATTATAAGGCATTATTTTATTCCTAAGGCACCAATGCAGTAAACTTCTGCTGCAAAATATTAACCACTATATCATAATTCTATTTCATGTTTCGGAAAATCTATTGCACATCTAGGTGTGTGTTAGCCTTAACGCATACCTGCCTCACGTTCGTTCGATTGCAGCGCTTACATGTCGTATCTGTTCAATACAGTAGCTTTTCACCGGCGTGTTTCTGTTGTGGGCCCACCACTGCTTTTTGTTGCTCCATACAACTACACTGCATCCAGTGCTGCCCTTGTGCACTGTGTGCAAGCTATACAGAAGGCCCAGGCAACCTAGAGGCGATCTAGTGCACTCGGTCTTGCAAGCCACGACGAGTCTCGTGTAGGGAGCTCATGTGCCTGCAGCATGTGCTGCTTCTCGGTTCTAGGGCCATGCTTTGCTTCACACATGGATTTCTTCCTGTCATTGTAACACTATCACGGTAATATCACTACTTCTACATGTAGCGGAGGTACAAAATGAATGATTAGAGAGAGAGTAGTAAAAAATGTCCTTTTTGGCACGTAAGAGTTTTATATGATTGTCGAGACCCAAATATGCAAATCCAGACTCTGTGTATTTTGCACTAGTCTAGGCGTGAGGAGGGTCTTTGGATCGAGGTGGGGAGGCGGTGTTTAAGAAGATCGGACGGCTGAGAGGGAGTGCCATCCGACGCACGAGTTTAAAAGGTACGGAGGGGAGTGATCGGCGGGGATGGAGCCACGTCCGTCTTCTTCTTCCTCTTGCCGGTGCGCGCGGCAGAGGGGCGGAGACAAGGGGAGGCTCTGCTCTCCGGCGACGGTGAGGTCTCCAGCGGCCAGGGGGCACCACTGAGAAGGTCTCCGGCGGCGGGGTTTTGGGAGGCCGGAGGGTCAACGGGGAAGGCAGGAAGCAGGAGGAAAAAGATCGGCTTCCCGGCGGCGAAGGAAGGACACCGGCGGCGATCAAGCTAAATTGGCGGCGGTTTCACGGTCTAGGGGCTTTGGGGCTCACATTGGTGGCGGTGGTTGAAGCTCGGAGCCTTCCTGGAGAGCTGGCCACGGGAGGGGTGGTTCGGCCGGCGGTTAGAGATGGTGTCGGCATTTCACGGGCGGTCACCTGTTCGAAGAAGCCCACCAATGCGATTAGCACACCGAAGAGAAGCTCTGGTGAGAAGTAATTGAAGAATGAGGGAGGGGAGAGGGAGATTGGCTCCCGGGGGTCGCCGGCTCACAGGGCGGCAACGGCGGAGCTACGGACGGCGGGGTTTCAATCGGCTACTCGGGGAGGTAGCCGGGAGTGGTGGGGAGTGTTTAGAGGTTGCGGGGGTGCCCGGGAAGCAAAGGGGGAATGAGGAGGCAGAAATGGGGTTTTATACCCGAGCGGAGGGGAGGAGGAGCCGTAGGGAAGAAGGCACGGGCGCGGCTCCGGGGTCAACAGGAGGACGGGGGAGTTGCTGGGGCGTCTCCTCCGCGACATGGGCGTTGTCCGACGCGGAGCGGCAGTAATGGCGGCGATACGGGCGCGGGGGCGGTTGGCCGAGCGGCATGGGCGAGCGCAAGCTGCGGGGAAGGAAGCGAGGAGAGGTGGCGTGTTGGGACCATGGGTAGGAGGCGGCGACACATGGCGCAAGGTGGGGCGCCGGGACCGGACCGGGCAGCCAGGCAGGCGGCGGCGGTGAAACATGGCGGCGCAAAACAAAGGGGAGGCGTCCTCGCGGCCGTGGGCGAGGAGGAAGCGGGAAGGAAGGGCGTGGGCGCAACGCAGCGCGTGCGCGAGAGGAAAGCGGGGAGAGAGAGGGCGTCCGCGGGAGGGAGAGGCGGAAAAGCCGGAAGGCGCCAACGGGGAGGGGAAAGCGGGACGGCCCGAAGGGGAAAGCGGATTTGAGCCGGGGGTTTTTCGAATTGGGAAAGTTTTCAAAAATTCACCAAAAATTCAGGAAAAATCCAGGAAAAATTTGGTTTGAAATTTTGGGGTCTTTCATTATATCAGCTTATTGCTGATATGTCCAATGTTGTCTACAACGCAATCCGAAGAAACCACGTGCAACTTCTCGGATAGCTTTACTGTTGTACTCTAGATTCTTGTAGTCCCATCTTCCATGTGATGTTTTGATCATAGACTCAATAGTCATTACATAACTCCTGTGATCTATCTGTTCAGTCTAGTTCACATGTTGGCTCGCACTACAATTCTCTAAGTATGCAAGTCGATAGATCAACTCCATGGGGACGTGGCAACCCTGAAGCATCTTCAGCTGGCTCCCATTTCCCTGTACAATTACCTGGGTTGCCTGGACAGATGACCCAAGGAATTGGTGGTATACAGACGGGTCGCCCTGAAGCACCTGTAAGTGTCTTTTGTCTTCTGTGTTATGTTTTTCCCGTTCTCGTAAAATAAACTATTCACTTGATTGTTTTTCGAGCAGTTGACATCTGAGATGGAAAAGATGCTTGTACAGCAAGTCTTGAGCATGTCGCCAGAACAGATCAATATGCTGCCTCCAGAACAGCGACAACAAGTGTTTCAACTACGGGACATGCTACGGCCATGATACGCAAGCAGCTGTCCGAGCTGAAGAATTTCAGTTCCACAGAGCCCTTCAGATCAGCTCTGTGGTCCATGGTCAGCTTATGCCGTGACACCCTCCCTTTTTGAGCCATTGTTCAGCTGATTGACATCCCGACTAGCGACTAGCCTTTAGCTTACCTTGGAAATATGACTGCAGAACGCTCGTCCTTGTCGTTATTTACAGGTTGTTGTTTGAACTTGTATCATGATCTATGATTCACAATGAACGGCATGTTTTGGTACTCTTGCTACCACAATTTCAAGCCGTGTTAAATTGATGGTTGAATTTTGCTGCCCATTTTTTCTTTTCGGTCTTTTGTTGCCATTGTTTTCTTCCGCGGGATATAATGTACCCTGTAAATCTTTTGTCAGCTACTCCATGTAGCAAGTTGGGGGGCTTTTCGTTGTTCCTTTATATCCAACACACGCACAACATAAAAAATAAAAAATCCAGCTCTTGACAGCATCAGAGAAATCGCACCTGTGACTTCTGGTTTGATAGTTGGTAGCGAAGTTAGCAACGCTCATTCCGCAGGAACGAGAGCCGAGTTACGTTTCAGGGAGAGAGTGGTGGTAGGCGAGGAAGAGGCCGCATAGGTACGGTTGACCGGGTACGGTGTCAACGGTGACAGCCTTGTAGAATGGTAGTCTCGGTTTAGTCAACCACAGTAGGAGTTCTTGGCTAAAATTATTTCACTATTATGTAAAATCAATTGGATGTGACTTTTGTGAAACTATTCTTTCGGGTCCTTTATAGTCGCACGCGATCCTCTAATCCGAGTGCGGAGATGGGCTTTCCTAAAAACAAAAAAAATCTTTATTGTACTTCTTCATCATTTGTTCTTTTCATATCTTTTAAACCAAGTATCAAATTTACGTTCTATCTGAATTATTGTGATCCATATGATAAATTTAACAAAATAAGATCCATATTAAATACATTTTAAAGATATATTAATAAATTATGTATCAACTAGCAACTTTAAGAGCTAGCAGCTTGCAATTCCCTCTCTAATAGTAATGCTCCACTACTTAGGTGATGACAGCTAGCAACTTTAGATGCTGCTAACTAGTAACTCTAAAGTGTTGGTAACTTGTAAATTTTTACTACTAGTAATTATATGTTTCACTATGTAGGAACTGGTAACTAACAACTTTATGTGATGAACTGATGATAACTATCAAACTCTACATTAGTTACTAACTCTACATATTATTTGCTATATTAGTTACTAGCAACTCTATATGGTATCTACTATTTTAAATGCTACATACTACATTAGTTGCTAGTAAATCGATATGTTACCTGCTACATTAGTTGCTAGTACATAGAAATTATAACTACTGGCTACTACTAGCAACTATAATTTGGTAGTAGCTATAGGACATGTTCTTTTTAGCTGCGGCTTATGTTTTTGGTTAAATTTTTTGAATTTTGGCTGTTTACAGTACAGATTACGGAGAGATCGATACTCACTTGCGATTTTGGCTGGTACAGATGTTAAGCTTTTAACGTGTACTACGTTCAACTTGTAGACTCCGTCTTAAAAAAAATACTCCGTTTAAAAGTTAGGTACTGTAGCGGCTGCCAAAAGCCGACCGACTTGTGGCTTGAAGAACATGCCCATAGATGTTATTTGCAACATTAGTTGCTAGTATCTAATAACTATAATTGCTAACTACTAGCAACTAAAATATACTAATAGCTCTATATATTATTTGATACATTAGTTGCTACCATCTAGCAACTATTATTTGCTATTAATTATAGTTGTTAGTATCTAGATGTCAATAACTAGTAACTTTAGGTTTCAACAACTAGCAACTCTAAGTTGTTGGTAATGAATAATTTACCTTAACATTATATCATTGAAACTATATGTAAGATTAATCTTGTTTTGTTCGGTTTGTTGTATGAAACACAATGATTCAAACAAAATTCAAAACAGACACTTGACTGAAGAGATATAGTTATTTAAATATCAAACAATGAACAAGTACAAAACTTATACATGCAGCGCTGTCCATGTGTTGGTTTCCTGGATCAATCTCCTATGCACTCCTATGTACGCAAGTGGCCAAATTGGCTACGTCAACTATACCAGCTTGAGGTATAGTACTGTTAGCCCCCCAGTCTATGCATAACACAAACAGTAACCAGGCATATTGTGTTTTGCCCGTCACAGCGGCTTGGCCCGATACGGTACGTATATTAACTCTCCTATAGTTGTGTAGTAAAATTACTTATGATTGATAGTAAAATTATGTGTATTAGGATTATTGCACTCTTCTGAGCGCGGACGTATGATTTGGCAGAGAAATTACCTGTGACTAGCATTAAATTACTTGTGGTTGACATTAAAAATACTTACGACTCAACGACTAGTAGTAAAATTACTTGTGATTGATAGTACAATTACTTGTGACTGACAGTAAAATCAATTGGCCATCAGTAGTCCGTTTGGCTAAGCGTGCTCGAACCGACCCCTTTTCGTGCCATACCTGGATTGCGCGACCCATTTGGCTAGTTCTAGTAATGCCTCACCGATCACACGTCTCTCCTTTCTGCCTCGTATATGACATCACATGCGCAAGGTCACATAACCGGTATTAACTAAGTATTATCAAAATAAATTTGCACCAAGTAAAATCGAACCAAATATCCTAGCTCGAGAATATCCCCTCTGCTAAAAAGATCAATAGTGCTATTAGCTCTATTCTTTTCAGCTTATGACTTATGTCATCTTTCGAACAAAAAAATAAAATGACTTTTTGGTTGTATTTTTGAAACAATTTATTAAGATAATTTTTTAAAAATAACTTATTGATACTAAGTTTGTTCACATGAAATCTAAAAACTGTCAGTGGAAAAAAAATCGCGCCGCAACATAGTTCTGCCGAATGAGTCCCACCTATCAGCCCCAGCCCCGATCAGCCATTCAGCCATCACCCCCAGCCCAGCCAGCCAGGAAATTTCCATCAGCGTGTTTTGTTTCGTCTCGTAGTCCTTCCTACGCGAAACAATCCAAGAATCGACATTCCCGTCGAGAATAGGGAAACAAATATAGAGAAAAAAAGAGAGGGAGAGGCAACAATTGGGAATCGCGCGGATTCATCCGATCCAACGCTGCCGAAATCCGAGGAGCTCGACCGCAATTGGGGAGTTTTGGGGTGGGGGATGGGAGGAGGAGCCGAGGAGGAGCTGTCGACGGACAACGTGAAGGGGATAGCGCTGGCGCTCCTCTCCAGCGGCTTCATCGGCGCCAGTTTCATCATCAAGAAGAAGGGCCTCCGCCGTGCCGCCGTCGCCTCCGGCATCCGTGCAGGTCGCCTCCACAGTTCCTCTCACGCTACCCTCTTTTTTCCCCCGAAGTTTAATCCTGTACAAATGACTCTTTTTTCTTGGTTTCTTCATGTGGTGTGCAGGGGTGGGTGGCTACTCGTACCTCATGGAACCCCTATGGTGGGTCGGCATGATCACTAGTAAGGTTTCTTTCTACGATTTCAGTACAGCAAATGAAGCGCAATCTTTAGCGAGCAGTGGGTAATTCGGAGCAAAGTTTTTTTTTCTCTTTTCAGTGATTGTGGGAGAGGTCGCGAATTTTGTCGCATACGCCTTCGCCCCCGCGGTGCTGGTTACTCCTCTTGGAGCACTGAGCATAATTGTTAGGTACATACTGCAAGCTGTGATTTTCCTTTCCAATTGCGGAACTGGAATAGTGGAATGTGATATTGAAGGTGGGTATTGGTGGTCTTCACTCTTCAGTGCAGTGCTGGCCCATTTCATCCTGAATGAGAGGTTGCACGCGCTCGGGGTTCTCGGTTGCGTGATGTGCATTGCGGGATCGGTGGTGATTGTTAACCATGCGCCACAGGAGCGAGAGATTACATCGGTTAGGGAAATATGGAGCATGGCGACACAACCTGGTGAGAATTATCAATTTATCATGAATGCGATTCTATTGTGTACAATCATTCGCTCTTGATTGTGGGAACTTCCTTTGTTGTTATATGCGATTCTAGGAAGTTAAACCTGATGACTGACATATATTGCCATGTGCTGTTTCAGCTTTCTTGCTCTATGTTGCTTCAGTTATATTGGTGGTCTTTGTCCTGGTGTTCCATTTCTCCCCTCTCTATGGGCAATCAAATGTGTTGATCTACACTGCCATTTGCTCTTTGATGGGTTCTCTTTCAGTAATGTCACTTCTGCCAGCAGTTTCTGTTTTATCCAATGTTCTGTATGTAATTATTCAGTTTTTTCTCTTACTAAGGAAGGCACTAACTTTTTCTCCTTAATCAGGTGATGAGTGTTAAAGCTCTTGGTACATCCTTAAAGTTGACTTTTGAGGGGACAAATCAGTTAGTATATCCAGAGACTTGGTTCTTTATGCTTGTTGTGGCTACCTGTGTGCTAACACAGATGAATTATCTGAATAAGGTTTGTACAACTTGTTCGCAACTGATGTTATTTCAGGAACCATTGTATGTCACTATAAGTATAGCCATTTAAATGATAAATGCCTAAATGGTATGTCCTAGAGAAGACCAATTTGAACACAATTTGTGAGTTGAACCTTAGCAATGCATAATATGCATCATGTTGTCAAAGAATTTTTTATGGATTCGAAAAAGAATTGATAAGAGAGGGGTTGATCGGAAACAATATAACTAGACCAAATGATCAATAAGACCAAATGATCAATAAGAACTATATGAAGTTATGAACATTGATCAATTAGCAAGAACTAAGAATAACAAATTTGAGTATAAGAAGTGTCATGTAAGTACTAAGAATAGCAAATTTGAATATAAGAAGTGTCATGTAAGTAACTCCAAGCGATCATGGGTTTTTAACTGATTGGGCTCAAGTTATGCTGATGTTTCTGTTGTTTATTAGGATAAGGAGTGCCACAGTCCATTAGAATCAAATCATTGCTATGTACGTTCTATGCTGCATTCTATCACTCTTCTCAACAACCAAAGACATGGGAAAATAAAATAATCAGAAGATTCTGATAAATTGGTAGATATATGCTATTTTGGCATGATATGGAACCTATTTAAACAAATTTGTCTTCAGCTCCCCCATAACTAGCCCTATTTGCTTAGGCTAAGTTTGTTTCTGTCCTGTGACTACTGTCCTACACTGTAAGGATACCTACTTCAGGCAAACATCCCCAGCCTTGCACCAGTGGTGTATTATCCCTGTGTCCGAAATCTCCTTCAACTGGCTTCCTTGCTGTGATTACTGCTATGATAAAGTAAATTCCAATATTTGTTCAACAATGCACTAAATTGCAAGAGTTCATAGAATGATTGCTTGCAAGTCTGATTGTATCGGTGTCCTCCACAGTTTAACAGAGTAAATTGTACTTTTTATGGCAGGCACTTGACACATTTAATACGGCAATTGTATCTCCAATTTATTATGTAATGTTCACAACACTTACAATACTTGCAAGTGTCATAATGTTCAAGGTATTTTTTTTATATTCTTGTAATATATTATTTCTTATTTCTGTTCTACCATCCACCTTCATTTATTGTTTTAGACCCCTTTGGAAAATTTCATGTTGTTGCCTTTGTTTCTTATGCATGCCTCTGATATTATAAACTATTGGCTTTACAATTACACCTTATTATAATGTTCTCCTCGAACAATTATATGTCGGAGCAATCTTGAAGCTAAGGTATGAAAAGTTACAGTCCTAAACTTGAACTCATGGAATTGTTTCAGTTAAAACTCCAGCTTTTCATCCTGAACTGTGTCCAAGAAATTTTAATCTATGGCATATACGTTGCAAATTTGTCTAACTGGAAAAATTGGTTACGCCTAACTTTCTAAAGAGCACTTAAAGTACGGAAAAAAGCTTGTTTATATAGTATTTTTTTATAAAATTTGGATTAAAATTTGGGACTACAAATTGAAGAAATCCCATTTGGTCTAGAAGCTCCAATTATACCTTTGAACTTGAGAGCCATGACTCACCAAACAGGGTGTAAGTACATTGCAACAAATTGAGGGAACACAGTTGGCTCTCTGATGGACTGAGCAAAGTACTGGTACTCTTGTGTTTGTTGGGAATTTGAACCTTAGCTCACCTGATGACTTGAGCTTCATACTTAAACAAAACAAAATTATAATTTCAGGTTTGAGGGATTTTTGTTCATTCAAAATTTAAGGCTTGACATATCTGCTATTCCTATTTCTCATCCTACTTTACTGATGTGTGCAGGATTGGTCTGGTCAAAGCCTTGGAAGCATTACTTCTGAAATTTGCGGCTTGATTGTCGTGTTGTCTGGTACTGTTTTGCTGCATGTAACAAAGGATTATGAAAGGATCCCACAATCAAGAAGTTTGTGACCGCAACATCTCCTTTCTAGTTGAAATTACCAATGTCTGCAATGTCTCATTATTTTGTCATAATGTAGGTATATATGCACCATTGTCTCCCTCCTTGACAACACGACTAAACGGAGAGTTGTTGAAGCACGTCGAGGATGAGAGAGCTTCTGATGAAGAAAAAGTCTTGAGAAGACAAGAGATGTATTAGCACCAGAAGCTCGAAGCAAATGTTGAATAACTCTGATGCACAGACGCCCCAATGGGGCTTGTATATGTTACAATAGTGATACCTTCACATCAGTGATAGCCGGCTGCTCGATTGTGTCGTGTTGGCTTGTGTATATAATGATACATCTGCAGCAATTGGTGCAAGAATGACGGTGGCCATCGAGTGCCTGCAAATATGGAGGTGGTTTTGGGAGGCTGCAGAGTTCCAGCAGATAGAATTTAGTTGGTTTTCTTCTCCTTCCCTGTCACGTTTTCCCAGTTTTGTCCACGGCATTTGTTATTCCTCGTGTAGAGTTCTTCAGAGTTAGCCACAGAGCTTGTATGCAACTGTGAATGCTGTACATTATTACTATTGTGTTAGTGGCGTTTCTGCAAAATTCTGAAATCGTTTTATCTCAGACAGAAAGCTAGACTGCTGGAATGGTAATAAATTGCTCAACTTTTTGGGGTTTAACGTGAAGGTGAAATAAGCTGTTGGGTGTGTTCATGCTTAGAATCGGCTAGTGTTCAGGCGAGGCGTGGTGGAGACTAAAGATGTCAAGATCGCTAAGAGTATCGTGGATTGGTATTATTCTATAGATTTTTAAATACATTTTTTATTAATATTAATTAATATATTGTCACTTAAAAAATTATATAAATAATCTTTTGTCACCATTTCAAATGGGGATACACTATTTGAACTTAGAACATAACTTCAGTCATCATTTCAAACAGCAACGTACACTCTATCGTCAAACAAATAAAAGATAGAGTGCCACCTCGGTGTTATGTCATCTGTCACCATTTCAATTGATGACAGAAGAACCAATCGTCAATTAAAATGATGACAGATGCTCTGTCGCCATTTCAAATAGCGATAGAGGCTAGTCTATTTAAGGGTTAAAAAACATAGCAAAATTCATAACAATTTGGTGAAAAAGAGAGGGGGAGGAGAGGAGACGAAATGGGATATATTTTATTTTGAAACCATGTTAGGTTAGCAAATAACATAATTAGTTGTGCAGCTATATTGAGTAGTGAATAGATGTGTAAATACTATGGTTGTAGATATGTAGTTATTTAGGGTAGTTTGTGTAGGATGAATTCTTGTATAACTATTAATTTCTCATAGTTGTAAATTATAGTACAACAATTAGTTTTAGAATATTAGATTTGCTAGTTAGGTCTATTTGGAACATGAAGAGTAGAATGTTTGTAGGATCTATTATTAACTATGTGCGCTATGTAGATGAACCACGCATGGTAGGTTAGAACTTTACAAGACATACGATTGTTTGTCTTTCTTTATGGTGTTGTATGTTAGGAAAATTCTCTTATATGTAAGCTTATTAGTGACTAGTAGATTTGTTATTATGTCTGTTTTGTGTTTATTTAATTGAATGAGGAGTTGTCATGGACACCAGATTGGCTATCGAATTGATCGTTCAGTATGACTAAACACGTAGCTTTCAAAATATACTACGGAGAAGGGGTTCCACGAATGGGTGTAGAAGAAGTCGATTTGCATGATTTTCCATCTGTGATAACCATTCTTTCAAATGCAGAGCAATGTTCATGGGGTATTGTTATGAGATAGTTGTACCAATTATTCTCGCTAGATCATGCGTTGCACGACTTGAAGTTGCATAACGTTGTTACCCGGGCATGATAACACGCATACTGAGAGTTAGTGGAACTGAATGGGCGAAATTCATAGAGCTCATATGTGAGATTGGCGAATGAGTGTGGATGACCGCTAGTCTGGTCGATGACCGGTGTGGTCAAAGATCGACGTGGTTGAAGATCGTAGTGATCGAAACCAACATGGTCGAGATTTGTGTGATCGAAACCAATATGGTCGAAGCCGACGTGGTCGAGATCTGTGTGGTCGAAGACTAGCATGGTCAAACCAACGCAGTCGGGATCGATGTGGTCGAGATCCGTGTGAACGAAACCAACATGGTCGGCACCGATGTGGTCGATACCTATGTGGTCGAAATCGACGTGATCGAACTGCCGTGATTAAGACAACGTGGTCCAAGATCAACGTAATGGTCTGAGATCTATGCGATCGGAGACGAACATGGTCGAATATTGATATGGTCGACGTGATCAAGAGCTGAGTGGTCGAAACCAACGTGGTCATAGACCATCGTAGTCGGAGACATATGTGGTCGATTCGGACAACGTGGTCGGAGACCAGCGAGGTCGTCGACCAGCGAAGTCGAAGACCTGTGTGGTTGGTCTGGACAACGTGGTCGGAGACTTCCGACCAACTCTGTGTAAGCGGTTCGATCAGCTCTGTGTGAGCGGTCCGATTTAGGATCAAGGATACCGACTAGAGGGGTGAATAGGAGGTTTTTGAATTTTTCTTGTCTAATTAATTGATTCTCTACAATTTCAATAGCAAGAGTATAAATCAATTAAACCTACACAATTCTAGTCAAGTAGGCAACTAAGCTAGCTCTAAATCAAGCAATTGATCACACTAATGAAAGCAAATAAGAGCTATAATAAATCAACTTGAGAAATGTACACAATCGATATTTTTACCGTGGTACTCGGAAACTTGCCGGTTCTCCCTAATCCACGTTGAGGTTAGCCCGAACAAATCGGACCGGCTCCATGGATTAAGCCGAAACACCTCGATCACTAGAGGTAGCTCTTCCCCGCTCCGGGTAGGTGAGCTCTAACCTTCACAAGAACGCCGGGTCTTCTCACAAGCTTCTTGAGAAGATCACCGATCAATCATCCGCCCAATCGTCCAGGTGCCAACAAACACCAAGAGTAATAAACCAGGGCTTCGCTTGATTTGCAAACAAGTGCCAAAAGATCAACTAATGAATACAATGCACTTTTTGCTCAACCACCTCAAATGAGTGCTCAAGAGAGAAAAGAGGTGTGGAGTGAATGCTCAATGCTCAAGAATGATCAATAGAGTCTCTAACTTGTGTCCTTGAGCAGTGGTACGGGTATTTATACCCTCCACCAACCAAACTAGCCGTTTGACACAAATTCCAGAAAAAATCAGGGCGAGCGGAACTACCGCCGGTCTAAGGCCAGTAGTACCGCTACCTAATCTGACGCGACAGAACGGCTATGTCAAAGCCTCTGCAGTTATCGTTGGATGGTCGGCGCGGTACTACCATCGATAATTCTTAGAGTATTCATGTATACATTGTACTTTTTATGTTTTTTACCTGTAATGTTAAGCTACAGTTTGTACTCTTTTTCTTTGCCAAGATTTTCTCGAATTGAGCTTTTTACTTAGCAAAGTTTTTAACAAGGCAACCATTTTAACATCAATAAAGTCATTATTCATTTCTACAAATTATTGTGTCTTTTTTCTATAATTTCTATAATTTAATGTATCTTTTTCTATAATTTAATATGTCCTTTTGGAATTCTATATATTTTTTTGAACTACTATTTTTTTCAAATTTTTTGGGCCGAATGGACTAGTTGGCCAAACGGGCGTGTCGTGCCTCCATGGCCCATCGGGCTAAACAGGACGCATGCCGGCCCAGCACGACACGGAACCCCTCTAGGCCATGCTTGGGCCAGCGTCTCGACCCATGGGCTGGCACGGCACGACCCGTTCCGATTGACGAGCTAAACAAGCCATGCCTAACTGGCCAGTGACGTGTTGTGTCGTGCCATGCTGCCCATTTGGGCATATTTGAGCTAACTTAACGATGTAGAAATCAAAGATAGTCCCTTGATTCTCGGCCTACTGGGCTTTATGCCCAATATGGTCCATCCCCTAGTAGCTCCCAAGCGATGAGCGATGAGATGGATTGACTGAGCCACTTGACGCAAAGAAGTCAAGCATAGCAGAACAGCCTAGATTAGTCCAGGAAAGTCTGGATTGTTCTTTTGGTATTTTGACTGTTCTAAAAGTCAAAACAAACAGGATAGCAAACTGGACGATTTTTTAAAATAGATTATTCAAACGACTTCTCGAGTCTAAAACCGTATACGTCATCCACATCGACGTCTTCATGATCCACTGTTATCTCAAAAGGTATAAACAAAAACCATCAACCACAGGCAAAAACCATCACATCCCACTAGAGTTTTTGTCTAATTACGAACGGAGCAGCCCAAGATCAGCCCATCCAAACTAGATCACGAATAAAATCCGCAATCGAAATTGGCCCATGGAAAATTGGACCGCGCACGTACCAGGTCAGGCACACATAGAATTTCGGCCACAACCGAGATAGATCTACGCACCGACGACCAACACCTCCTCCTCCACCTTTGGCTCAGGTTCCACACACCCGAGTCGTGGCGGTCGTCCATCCGTGTCCACATGGCGACATTCAGGCCGCTATCCTTGACGCCATGGACGCCTGCCGCCCTGCCTCAAGGAGCTCAGGCGCATGAGCAAGGTCGACGTTGAGGACCTTACCGACAAAGGAATGTAGACGACATAGTTGACTATGATATGCACGATCGTGGCTGAGGAACAACACCCGGTCGTGCGAGGCTGGTGGTGCAGTTCGCATAAGACCTTACTTACATTCTTTTCAGTTTTTAGTGGCATGTTGATTTTAGCTTCTATCAGCCGGCATTATTTATTAGACCTAATAGCCGCAGCCTAAAAAAGGGGACCATCGTATGCGCCACACATGAGGTAGTGCTCATTTGGACTTATAAGCCTAGGCTTCTAGCTTCTTTGCATTGGAGCGGTTGAAAAATACACTATAGGGCATGTTTTTTGCGGCTTCTAAAAGCGGTTTTTGACTTTTGTTATAGTACCTAACTTTCAAACGGAATATTTTCTCAAGACGGGGTCTACAAGTTAATTGTAGTATACGTTAAAAGCCCAACATCTGTACCAACAAAAATCGCAAACGAGTATCTCTCTTCGTAATCTCTGTCGCGAACAGCCCAAAATTCAAAGTTTTCAGCCAAAATTCGTAAACCACAAATATAAACCAAAAAAAGAATATGTCCTATAGTTTTTGCTAGCTTTTTTAGCTTAATTAAACCTTTTTAAAAATAAAAGGTTATATCATTACGGATAATACACAAGAATAAAGAAAAAAAGAAAAGAAAAACACTGAAAACAAAAGAAAAGACGAAATTACGAAGTTAGAAACCAGAGCTCGTTGGAGAAGGGTAAAAATCCTTAGTTTCCAAAAAAAACATGAGTGGAATATCCTGTTTGAGTATTAAAAAGACTCATCGAATGTTAATTTCAAGTGCAAGTTTTGATCTGCTCAAGTTAGCTTATGTTTTTGGCTTTTAGTCTTCTAATTTTGTCTTTTTCCGTCTTTTTTTGTCTTTTCTCTTTTCTTCATATTCTTTGCATTGTCTGTGAGGAGAGAATCTATTTTTAAATTTTTTAAATTTAATTACGCTAAAATAAATTTACAGTAGCTATAATAAAAATTTTTAAACAGTATCAGATAGTACCAAGTAAACCCAAAATTATGTAGCGCCCTGGATCCTTCCCACCAAACCAGGACGCTACCCATTCAATTCAGACCGCCGCCCGCTCCGTAAAGTTCCACAACGCAGGGTACGTGGCGGATTGGACGTACGGGAGCGTCGAGAGGAGATGACGGCCATGTGCCTGTCCCGGAAACCGTTGTCGAACAGCCACTACTCGGGAAGCGCGACGGCTTTGCCGTCAAAAGAGATCGAGGCGCCGAAGAGGCTTGAAAAGAGGAGACCACAGCTAAAAGCTCAACGGAAAGAAGGGAGCGCCATTGGGTTATTTGGCCCCACATGTCAGTCTCAGCGATTTGTTTTGCTTAATCAAAATCAGTCTTGTCTGCGGTAAGATAAGAGACGAGGGGGCAGGATCCCCGACCCGCTCCGCATGCTGGGTAAGGTTCTCGTGGGCCGGGCCATCCGTGGGGTCCACCGCCTCATTCCCTGGTGTTTCATTTGAATGTTACCGTACGTAGATAAAGGTGCCTATTCTTCCTTGAGGGGTCAGTCTTTTCGTTTTTCTTTGGGAGACACTGACGTTCGCTGGCTTGCTCAATATAGGTTAAGCTTATTGGCTTAAGTTTATTTTTGCACTATTTATATTTTTATTTTTTTTTCTGAATTTTTAATTTTTTTGAGCTTTTTTGTCTGTTCTTTTTTTCTCGTATTCGTTTGCGTTGTCTGTGATGGGCTAGCATATTTTTTATATTTTTTAATTTTTTTAAATTTAATTATGTCAAATAACTCTCATTCTGGTGTTTCTTTCACCATTCACAGTGTTTTCAGCCATAAGCCTTCAGCTTTCAGCCGAACCGATCACCACCTGAATCCTGTGGTTTTAGGTTAAGAATTTTTTTAATGATAAAGCATGTAGATGTAGGGGTTCTTTCTTTTTCTACTCGGAGAGCAAAGCAGAAAAGTTTAAATTTGAAAAGAAATGTACAAGTATCCAAAAGCTATTGATGTTGTATCACATTAGGGCATGTATAATAGTTTGTCTCTTAAAATTATCTTTTAAAGCTTCTACCTCATCTAAAGGTAGCAATAGAGAAATCTTCTCAAATAGTAAATGATTTTCTAGCTATTTTATACTATTTTCATTGTAACTTCCTGCCTCACACTCTCTCACTATTTATGTTGGTTTACGGACTCGAGTCGTCTCTTACATAAGAGATAACATATCAATGATATCATCTCTTCTCATCTCTCTTCCCCATATGATTTTATTTATTTAATATAGCTAAGAGACAGCTGAGATAACACTATTAGAGATACCGTTAGTTGATTCTCCTTATGTATAGGTGTACCGTGTTCTGTTGATCCTCCAAAAGGCTTCAGCTTCTGGTTTCTGGCTTCCAAAAGCCAGAAGACATTTGGAACATGTTGGTTTCTTAATTTTGTCTTTTTTGTCTTTGTTTTTTTTTGTTTTTTCCCCATAATTCTTTTGCATTATACCAAAAGATATAGCGGTGTTTTTCAAATTTTGTTATTTCTTATTATTATTTCTTATTTTTTAGAAAAACTAACAACCATTACAGTATAATTACAGCCAAACGGCATGGCTTTTAAACCATTTTGAGCACTACCACAGTATTACAGTACCACTGGGATGTGTTAAGTGCTATAAATACAAGATTTTTTTTACAACTGCTGTAATGCAACATCAAACTAGTTTAATCAACTCATATTGAATTACGGTGTTAATTAGCACAAAAGCATGCAGGGTCTCTTAATATTGGTTTTTTGCTAATGACTTTTGGTTACGACTGATGAATAGTAGTGTCTGATAGAAATAACTAACGAATAGTAGTGCATTATGTAAGAAAAACTGTGCAATAAAATGCACTACAATATTCGGATCGTTATACGACTTATGAAATTGTGATATAATAAAATACAAAGTACGTTATAATATGTGAAAGTGAAAAGTAGTGACTGATATAAATGACTTATAGAAACCGGTGTGTTCGTATTGGCTTCTGCTTCTAAAAATAGAAGCTATATGAACAGACTCTAAAACCTTTGTGACCTTTCCAAAGCATACTAAGGGGTCGCTCTAACCGGCTTTTGGCTGCGACTTCTGGTTGTTGGCTGAAATTACACTATAACGGCTATTAGATTTTTCTAAGTGATTCAATTAAAGAAAAATAAATAATAGAAACTCTGTTATATCTTTATAGACAATATAAAAGAAGGAAAAAAAATAAAAGCAAAAATGTCAAGAAAGACGAAATTAGAAACTGGTATATTTTAAATAGTTTCTAACTTAAAAACTCTAAAAACTAGAAAAAATCAAAAGACAAAAAAAATCAGAAGTCAAAACCGTTTACAGGAAAACTGCCAATGTTTTCCCTTTGGCCTCCTTTTGAACGCCCCGAGCCCAGCCGAGCCGGTGCTCCTTGCTGCCTGCCTGCCTCCCCTGTACTTTCATGGTCGTCCACCCTGAGTCGGTCCATACTGGCTTTGCCATGACTTGACAGTGCATCAGTAGTAGCGGTAGCTAGCAGCAAGCTGTCAGAGGCTCAGAGCCTCCTCAGCTTGGCTCAAGATCTCAAAGGCAGAGCTGAGCAGCACGACACGAGCAAGCAGAAACCTTGTCGTGGTTGCGCTGCGTTGCGCCCCATTCCAATCCATACGGCCCCGCTTTGACACCACACCTCCCAAGGACTTGAGAGAGCGAGCCGAGCGGTTCTTTCTTTAAGGAAGCAGGGGAGAGAGAGAGCTGCTGCTGCCTTGCTTGCTTGGCTTGGCTTCTTGGAGAAAAGACAAGTATCCTTGTCTCTGACCGTGCGTCTCTGCTTCTGCTTCCTCATCGCGAGCTAGTACTAGTGGAAGGGAAGAGAGGGAGAGGCGAAGGGGGGAGAGCCGAGATGAGCGCGACCAAGTTCATCAAGTGCGTGACGGTGGGGGACGGCGCCGTGGGCAAGACCTGCATGCTCATCTGCTACACCAGCAACAAGTTCCCCACTGTACGCTCCCTTCTCTCCTTCCATCTTTATTTGCGCGTTTTAGTGAAGCTTTGTTCATAGCTGAGCGGCTTCTCTCGGTACTGTATTCTCCCATACATCTTGTTCGTTCTTGAGGCGTACGTACTAGCTCGTTCAGAAGCTGATCTGCCTGACTGTGCTGTGCTTCACATTCTTTTGGGTGCTTCTTGTACAGAGCTGGCCTTCTGGTAGTACTATTACTTGTTTCTCGCTAGTTCGTTTGCGTTTGCCAAGATTAGTAGGTGGTAATAGGTACTCTAGTCTCACCATGTGACTGCTTTGCTCTTTCTGCTCTTCTTTCCTTTCCTCTTTGAGGAAACACACGGGCCTTGCGTTCATCATGAAGTGCGCCATTTCTGGCATCGCAGCTGGGACTGACGGTAGCATTCTGTTCTTTGTTTTGGGCAGGATTACATCCCCACGGTGTTCGACAATTTCAGTGCCAATGTTTCGGCGGATGGCAACATTGTCAACTTGGGGCTATGGGACACCGCTGGTACCGATTCATCTTGCTTTCTTTTCTGAGCTTTGTTTTTTCTCTACTAGTGTTCAAAATCTGAACTTCTAATTATCTTATTCTCTGTTCTTTCTTCGTTCAGGTCAAGAAGACTACAGCAGGTTGAGGCCACTGAGCTATAGAGGCGCAGACATATTTGTGCTGGCTTTCTCCTTGATCAGCAGGGCAAGCTATGAGAATGTTCTTAAGAAGGTACTCTATGCAGTAAAGTTCATCAATTAGGATAAGCTAGCAAACATACCTGTTTTCGTGTGCTTTGGTGGAAATAATCCAAAGCCTGAAGTTCTAGTCTAGATTAAAGATATCTGAATCTCTGACACATCAGAACACTGACCAAAATAGCTGTAGCGAACCTTTACTTCTCCTTGTGACACAGACATTTAGACTACCTTTGACCAATGCCCAAGAATCCCTCACTTTTCTCAGCTTCCCAGATAAGTAAGTATCCATTATTTCACTGAAATCTATTATGAACTGATCTTTCTATTTCTTCTATTTCCGAGCAAGCAGTGGATGCCAGAGCTTCGCCGATTTGCGCCAAATGTTCCAATTGTTCTTGTTGGGACCAAGTTAGGTGAGGAACTTGTACTGAGTATGACGTTGATTTAATGAAGTTTAATGCCATAGATTCCTTCTCATGCTTGTGGCTATGGTTAATGGGGTTTGGTTGTGATTGTTCAGATCTCCGTGACCACAGAGCCTACCTTGCCGACCATCCAGGTGCCTCAGCAATCACAACAGCACAGGTTAATTTCTTTTCTTTACCAGCTTCTTGAGTGGTATAAATTAGATTGTTATTTAGCTTTATGTCCTTTTCTTATTTACGCAGGGTGAAGAACTTAGAAAGCAGATTGGCGCTGCAGCTTATATCGAATGCAGTTCGAAAACGCAGCAGGTAGTACAATTGAGAATTGAAGTTACGTAGAATGACTAGAGTCAGTTGATCAATCTGTACTGTAAATAATAGTCCAACAAGCTGACTTGGTGATACTGTTGGCGATGCTAGAACATCAAGGCTGTCTTCGATACTGCCATCAAAGTGGTCCTTCAGCCGCCTCGGAGAAGGGAGGTGATGGCGGCCAGGAAGAAAACTAGGCGAAGCTCTGGATGCTCGATAAAGTAAGCACCCACTTCTTATCATTGAATGGTCGAACCCTATGGTCATACTTGTTGTCTATTATTATATTGATGTGAGCACTCATCTTATAATTGTATGTAACACTATCGTTAAAGCAGAGCACCACCATGAATTTTTTGCTCACTCATGAACACCTAAAAACTATGCAGATCCATTGATTAAATTACCTCAAAATTGGCACATTTATTGCGAGTAAATTAATTAGTGTATGAACTGCTGTTCAGACAAGGTTTTGAAGAGTAAAGTAAAACTACTATGGAAGCGACCAATTTACTGTCAATTTAACTGCCTTCTTTTTTGACTCACGAGTACTGTTAGAGTACACATCTCCGGCAAACCACTGTTAGATTATAGGCATGATTTGTATAGCCTTAATTAGCTGTAATCTGTTGTTTATGGTTAGGATCCCAACAGCTATAAACTCCTGTACAACGTGTATATATACATGGTAACCCATCAATGAGAATCATCGTGGAATTCTCCAAAACTATCTCTACTTTCATGGTATCAGACTCGATCCTCTCCCCATCTCCCAGTGTCTCCATGTGTGCGTGAACTTGGAGACACCGTTTATATAGATAGTACCCTCCAAAAAATGAGACGCCGTAGAATTGAGCCTAGGCGGGCGGGCTGCACGACGGCAGCCACACCATCCGAGCCGCCTTAATTTAACTGTCTTCTAATGCATCTTGTACGCCGCAGGAACTTGATGTGTGGCAGTACGTGTGTTGCCTAGCCCTCTTGACCTGGAAGGCGAAGCATGGTGTAATGGCAAGTGAATTTGCTGACATAGCATGGCCTTTCTGCTGCATATGTTTTCTTTCGCTACTGTCATGTGTTTCGGTTTCTAGACACAGAGCTTCAGGCTCTTGTACTTGACTTATCTGAATGGTGTATTGTTTTGTAACAAGGTTGTGGAACAGCTAGATACGGCAAGCAATAGGGTATGCTCTGTTACTCCGGTACAGCTATGTGTGTATGAACAGCTTTTTATTGTGAAGATGTAACGCTGTATTGGCGTACTGCTAGTTTGTTCTATGATTGCAACATGCTAGCTCACTTTCAATTACGCTCACCACTGTACAATGAAGACAATGAAGAAACTCTGATACTGTCTGAAAATAGCCTGGAATAAGAACCAACAAAATTGTTAAAGCCTACTATGTTTGGAGAGGGAATGACATCGTTCAACCCATACAACAGAAGGTTCAGCCTGCTCATTTTCTCAACATGCTTTTAAGCTTTACGTTGGCTGCTACCAGTTCAGCAGAGACACCAACTTCATTGGCGAGTGTCCTGCATCTGGAACCACCTGCATCCAGTAGGGGAGATGAGTTGGGCAAGTTACTGATACATTTCTTGGTCAATATTTCTGTCAGCAATCAGCGCATGTTTAGCTATAAGTAAACTAAATATGTAGAAAGAAATGCGAGACCGGTATGAATATTGCATGGCAAACCACATCGCCCAAGTTGAATCATTAAATCATCAGAATGTGAAATAAATTCATGCTTAAGCTTATACAGATTGCAGGCGAGGAAAAAAGTGCTGATCAGAAGAATTTAGATGAATAATGGCAAGTCTGAGAATCAGATACTATTGCTTACACGAGTCGTTAGTAATGACACGCTACAAGCACGTGCTCATCATACCGTGAGTCTTCAGGTTACATATAAGGTGAACACATATTATCTTTAGTTTTAAATCAGAAGATTGCAAGCAAATGATAAAAACGCCTTGTATTAACTGGAAAAAGAATTGTTTTGGTCCTCCAACTTTGGACTCCAGTCAGTAACCCACCAGATCATGTCATGTTGGCACCCTACATCCAGATCACAACTTTGGTTCCAATTGGACGAATGTTAACAGATGAGGAGCTACACACCATGTCAAGCTTGATACATAAAAGTTAATCATGTTTGCTATTTGGCTCATGCGCAGACGCACTCATACAGTCATACCCACATATGAAAATACATAATATCACAACTACAAAGACTAAGGACAAATGTACCTATACAATAAAAACTTTAATGTGTCAGAATCTTGTCAACGTTGTCCACTAGGTACGACTCTGAGAGTAAAAATCCCTTATTCACAAAATAGTGGTTTTCAATCCTTGCAAGTGCCTAAAGAAAAATTAACCATATGCTATCAGATATAAAAGGATATATTCATATATAATACAAAGTTCTAAGACCATAAAGACAAAGTATTACAGCATACAGAAAAAAGTGCGTATAGACAAATATGTTGTGCTGCGTAATCTTTGAAGCAAAATGCACACTATTTAAGTCATTGCAGATATGTCGTGCCACTGCCAGCAGTCATAAGTGTAGTAGCATCAGATGAATTATTTTAATTACAAATAGAAGCTATACAATAATATGTAAAAGTTTCTCTTTTGAAAGTCCAAAGTAAGATCAAACATGTAGAACAAGTAAACAATAATCCTACAGAGCCCTCCAAAGGTACTATTCTGTTATTCCCTAAATAAAGCTAAATAGTACATTTTTTTTGAAAAAATAATGTATCCATGTAGGCCAATGGTAAAGATAGAAATAATGTAAGTTCATCAAACAACAGTGTTACCAATAAATCCTAGATGCTCATGAAAAGACTTACCAATGAAAACTTGTCATCTTCCCCTCATTTGATGTTCTCATGGTTTTGAATAAGATGTGCAGTCATCATCTCCAACATTGTCCATCTCTTAGCACCTTCAGCCTAACTGAACAAACATTAGCAATCCATGTCTGTTTGTCCAGAGGATCAAGAGAGGGTACCACAGTATGCCTTTCAACTGTTCGTTATGCGAGGGCATTTCGATAATTTTTCAATTGAAAAAGAAATAAAGGAAAAAAACTGCAGGCTGGGCCCACCTGTCAGTGAGTCATATTACAAAGCGTGAAGCAAATAGAAAAATGTTATTAGAAATACTTTCTTCATTTGAGACTGGGCTATACTACACTAATATTAAAGCACCTGTAGCTTATACTGCCTTGAAAACAATATTTACAAACTCTGAACTATTCTATCTCTGACATAATATATTAGGTCACACAGCTCTTAGAATGATGAGAAATATAATTAACAATTCACTGAGACATAATATCGATGTAAAGAATTTTCTGAATTAAGAAGATTTTGTGTGCCCCACATGTGCCACCGAGAAATTAATTACTAGACCTTTTGCTCTGAAAGTAAATGATGAAGTCCTTGCATTCCTAAAACGTATCCAAGGAGATATTTACGGTCCTATACAACCATTGTCAAGGTCATTTAAATATTTTATGGTGTTCATCGATGCTTCCTAAAAATGGTCGCACGTATATTTATTATCTACGAGAAACCATACTTTTGCAAAACTGATCTTGCAAATAATTCAAATTAAAAATAACTTTTCTGATTATCATATAAAATCCATCAAAACGGACAAAGCTGGAGAATTTACTTCAAAGGTGAGTACCTCACCATAAATATGGGTCTCAATTATCATCACTTGTATTTTTTAAAGGAGAAAGTAATAAAGAAAGAAGAATTTCTTCAATCTCTTGTGTCTAATCTTATTTTTTTTATATTATCTATGTCTAATCTTATCTCTTTTATATAGAAAAAAGGGAAATGCTATAGAACATTCGACTAGTTTTCAAGGAAAAAATAATCAGATGATCTGGGGGCGTTGGATCTCTATCCAACGGATCCACTCATATAAGCATCCCCTCCAAAAAAATATATCATATAAACACCTCTTCCAAAAAAGATCTGGAGCGTTGGATCACTATCTAATGTCCTAAAATCTGACTATTTTTATCTTAAAAAAATAGTTAAATATTGTATGGACATTCCCTTAAAAAAAATTGAACAGATTAGAACACGCAGGAGTCTGACCCCAACGGCAACCAGCGCAGGAAAGGAGCGAAAAATGAAGGGTGAGTTCCTCCCTCCAATGCCGGCCACTCGTCTCCTCCTCCCCTCGTCCCACCGCATCACCACCACCACCACCTAATCCGCCTCCCTCTCCGCCTCTCCGTCCGCTCAGGTCCCGTCCTCCCCATGGCCGCCACCCGCCGTCGTCGCGGGACCCGTCGCCGCAGCCCCGGCGGCCGTCCCCCTCCGCTGCCGGGGCGGGCAAGCGCGGCGGCCTCCTGCTCGGGCGCTACGAGCTCGGCCGCCTCCTCGGCCACGGCACGTTCGCCAAGGTCTACGACGCCCGCCACGCCGACACCGGCGAGACCGTGGCCATCAAGGTGCTCGACAAGGAGAAGGCCCTACGCCACGGCCTCGTCCCGCACATCAAGCGCGAGATCGCCATCCTCCGCCGCGTCCGCCATCCCAACATCGTGCGCCTCTTCGAGGTCATGGCCACCAAGTCCAAGATCTACTTCGTCATGGAGCTCGTCCGCGGCGGCGAGCTCTTCGCCCGCGTCGCCAAGGGCCGGCTCAAGGAGGACACCGCACGGCGGTACTTCCAGCAGCTCATCTCCGCCGTGGGGTTCTGCCACGCACGCGGCGTCTTCCACCGCGACCTCAAGCCCGAGAACCTCCTCGTCGACGAGCGCGGCGACCTCAAGGTCTCCGACTTCGGCCTCTCCGCCGTTGCCGACCAGTTCCACCCCGACGGCCTCCTCCACACCTTCTGCGGCACGCCCTCATACGTCGCGCCGGAGGTGCTTGCTCGCCGCGGCTACGACGGAGCCAAGGTGGACACATGGTCCTGCGGTGTCATCCTGTTCGTGCTCATGGCCGGGTACCTTCCTTTCCATGACCAGAACCTTATGGCCATGTACCGAAAGATTTACAGGGGGGAATTCCGGTGCCCGAGATGGTTCTCCAAGGATCTTACCTGTCTATTGAATCGTCTTCTTGACACGAACCCGGAGACAAGGATCACCGTGGCCGAAGTCATGGAGAGCAGGTGGTTTCTGAAGGGGTTCCGGCCAGTCAGGTTCTATATCGAGGACGATCAGGTGCACAGCTTGGCGGACGGCGAGAATGAGGTGCCGGAGCTGGAACCTAGCGAGCCTCCTCCTCCTCCACCACCACCACAGCAAGAGGATGACGGTGAGGAGTCTGGGTGGGAGTCGGACTCGTCTGTGGCATCCTGTCCTGCCACACTGTCGTCCGAGGAGCGGCGGCGGCCTGCTGGGTCTCTCACACGGCCGGCAAGTCTTAACGCATTTGATATCATATCGTTCTCGAGGGGGTTTGATTTGTCGGGGCTGTTTGAGGAGCGAGGGAATGAGGTGAGGCTCATCTCAGCGGAGCCAATGCAAACGATTATTACAAAATTGGAAGAGATTGCGAAGGTGAAGAGCTTCTCTGTTCGGCGGAAGGACTGGCGGGTGAGCATAGAAGGCACAAGGGAAGGGGAGAAGGGACCATTGACAATTGGGGCTGAGATATTTGAGCTCACACCAAGCCTCGTGGTGGTGGAGGTGAAGAAGAAGGCGGGGGACAAGGAAGAGTACGAGGACTTCTGCAACAGGGAGTTGAAACCTGGGATGAAGCATCTCGTGCACCATATGGGCTCAGTTCCGGATATACCTTCTGATACTGAGTAGTTTGAAAGGTAGTTCTCTTGCTTGAAAGGAATATAACGAAATTTTGGATTAAAAGGATGTGCCTTTCTGTTTAAGCATGAGGCACCCGAGCAGCAATACACAATTCGTAGTTTCCTTAGTCCCTTTGTTTCTGTATTATTCATTTGTGCAATCCAAAATGTTGTGTGTTAGTGTCTGCGTGCTAATATCAACTGTGAAATACTTGTTTTGGGCCCCATTTGGAATGAAGGAAACCCGGAGGAATTTGATGTTTGGAACAAAGGATTGACTTCCAAGAATTCCTATGGAATGGGCTATTCCATAGGAATTTTAGTTGTTACAATTTAAAGAGATTAGTCATTTCACTGTGGCAATACTATCGAAGCAATAAATTTTAGTGCTATTAGCCAAGATATATAGCTTTAGTGTAACTTCATGAATTTTCTGGGCTCCTGAGAACAATCATCACAGTAGAAACAGACTGGCCATTGCTTAACTAATATCTAGCTTCACTGAATTTAAGTTATTGAGAATCAAAATAAAATAATAAGCGAGTATTATAGGTTCAACTGACAACAAAAATATTTGTGGAAAAACAAAATAGTGAAATTGATTCGACTCAACTCTACAATTCTAACGAACTTGGCTGCTGCGGCCCCCCTCCCCGCAAGACTAAACCTCTCCCCTTGCAATTGTAGTTCTTTTCACTTTAGGGAAATTCCATTCAACTGGCGGCGGTAAAATTTACTCTTTAGCCACTTGTATTTCTATGCTCAACGGTTATTTTTCAATGGACAAATAGTGGACACCTGCCTTGCAAAGAAACATTGATATGTAGTGCTCTACTGAAACTAATTTCATTCTCTAATGAATCGAATGTATCCTGTTGAATATCTAATTAGGGAAATGGTCAAAGTTTTAAATAGTGGGTAGCGGAAGTGTAGCGGTAGACCATTTTTATAGCGTATATCGGAGATATAGCGGATGCTACATGCTAAGCTATAAAATACTTAAAATATAAAGATACTTAATCTTAAACTATAAGTCTCAACCATAATTTCCATAAAACATCCAAAATATCAAATTCGACAGGTTTATATCTAACATAACATCAAGATTATAATGCCATGTAGTGTTTTGTTGATTAATCTTCATCCTACGAAGAAGAAAATGGGAAATCAATGTCCCCTTTGTTCTTTCTTTTATGTCCACATGGAGAATCTGTGCTTACTGCTTAACTTCTTGTTATCCTTTGATAACACATGCTTGCTTTGTTTGGTAAATCATACAAGGAAATATATCAAGGATTAGACTTACCTTGTTTGAGCTCTTAGGTGTGCATAGGCCCTTCCCTCCTCTTTTGACGAGAGAGAATTTTTCAATGGGTAAAGGAAGAGATGGAATGTTATTAACTAGCAAAACTGGCGGTATGGAAGGTTAATTAATTGGAAGTACATCCATGAATATGGAAGGTTAATTAATTGGATTAGGTGGGGATATGGAAGCCTATTCAATGGAAAGGCCGGTATTAGTGAAACTTAGCAAATCAAGAGGCACATCCCTATATCAGAGGTAATTTAAACGTTCTTGGACAGTAGTGTTGATATAGCTTGTAGCGGATAGCGAGTGTATCGGTCCAACATATTGGCGATATTGCACAAAACTGCAATAACAACCGATATGTAGCGCTCGAGGTACCTTGACCGCTATAGCACGATATTTAAAACAATGAAAATGATTGAATGGCCATATGGGTAGCTGCCCACCTTTGCTAAAAATTGAACCCACACTATGCCAAAAAAAAGTGGGAAAAAATCATGGATGTACTACATCTGTTGTTATGCACACGTCCAAACTTTCATAATGAAACTCATTGGTATTTTTTAGAACAAGAGGTGCATCCCTATATCAGAGGTAGTTTAAACGTTCTTGGACATGGTGTTGATATAGCTTGTAGCGGATAGCGCGTGTATCGGTCCAACATATCGGCGATATTACACCAAACTGCAATAACAACCGATACGTAGCGCTCGAGGTACCTTGACCGCTATAGCGCGATATTTAAAACAATGGAAATGATTGACTGGCCATATGGGTAGCTGCCCACCTTTGCCAAAAATTGAACCCACACTATAATGTGGGGAAAAATCATGGATGTACTACATATGTTGTTATGCACGCATGCAAATTTTCATAATGAAACTCATTGGTATTTTTTAGAACATAAAACGACAAGTAGTGGATGTGAATAGTGTATGTAAAATATATATGACATCTTATTCTTTTCGTTTCTCTTAACTCTGGACTAATTTGAGAATAAAATTGTAATTGTTAGATATGCACATAACTTGTAGTTGTACACCCACCTTTTTGCATATTTTTTTGGATGCATTTTGTGAAGTAAATGATATAATACATGCATAGGAGGGCAACTGTCCATATGCCCAGAAAATCTGCTTTCTATGTAATTGTTGAATACCTTTTATGCATCAACTTGCACCCTTCTGTACAAGTGTACATTATTGTTAGGCTTGCTCTCTGGTATTTCTGAATACTGCTATGACTGGACTTGTTTAAGTAATGTAACTAAATGGGAAAAAAGCTCCATGGTTTGATATTGATTCGGATGGGATCATGGGAAATTGGACAAACATACAGCTAATGTAATTTCCAATCTGAATACTTGGCTCAGTCAAACCAGTAATTACCATGGATGGATATTTTGCTGCTTAAAGGATAAAGTGAAAAATAGATGGTATGCTTAATTAGTGGTCTCAGGTTACGTTGGTCTTTTCACCCGTGTTTCAACTGCCATCCATAATTTGGATGTAAAACAGGGAAATTGATTATGTTATGTGAAAGCACTGTAAAACCAATTATGAGTAAAGATCATTTTATCAGGAAAAATTGGAAGTATATTGAGTGCAATCAGTGAAAATATACCTAGCAAAATCACCATACGGGAAAAAAATACAAAGCAACATGAACAAAGGAACACTAGGAGAAAATACCATATACTCCCCCATGTTAGAATCTCTGTAGAATTATCATATTGGTTGTTTATCGTGTTTAAATTAAGGAAATTTGAAATTTCATTGTTCATTCTAGCCAGCTGCAGGCATATTTATGCAAACACAATTAAGTCTGAAAGGCAGTAAGCCTTCTTTTCCCCCTTAATTGTATGTTGGATTTTGTTTCCTTGGTTTAAAGTTTTTTTTTTGTATAGTTGGGTAGTTTTAATTCCAAACTTCTGGGATGCATTTTGAGAAGCTTAATGTGTGAGGCTGCCAGCAAGAAACCCGTAAAATGGGAGACTCTAGTTTTTTCATTCCTTGTAAGTTGTTTGTAGCACTTCCAAAAGACAAGCCATCGGTCCTGCCTGAACAAGGACTTAAGACTGCAGTCGCAAAGCACAAGCACGGGCAAACACATGAAAGCATGAGCATGGGCAAAGTCAAGAGCATGTGCCAGTACATCCTTGAAGTTATTGCATTGCTCAATCCTGCTTTATGCTGATTTGAAGCAGATTAATGGCTTAATGCGTACTGTTATTTGTAACTTATGAGTAAAGACTTATAATTGCTTTAACAAGTTGTGCCTTGGCTTGAAGCTAACAACATCCTTTGGCCCAACGTCTTGTTAAATTCACTGACCTAAGGTTGATTCATTCAGAAAATAGTTATATCATAATCATCCTCTAGTATATTAATTGGTCATTTAATGTCCATGTAGTATTTGGGGTTTTGTTTTCTTGGAGTTGTTGTAATTAGTTGAGGCTCGTATCTGTTTAAATTCTTATTCTGCTTTATACATATTCAATTGAGTTCTCACTTTGATGGTGAATGAGGGATGTGAAGTGATTTGAAAATGGTTGGTAGACTCTTAACTATAATCTAGGTACGAGAAGCTGAGATGACAAGAAGCTGTTGATTTGGTCTTATACATCAACTGAATTGACATTTCTTGCTGGTTGCAGGTTGAACGGTTTCAAGGTTCGTAGGGCAGTTTTCTCGTGCTAATGGAGCTACTGTTGACTAATATCCCAGGTATTTGCTACTTGCTAGAGCCTACAAGGATACCCATGAGTGCTGTTGGCAGGAAAAATGTTGACTGGAACAAATTGGCATGTGCAGTTTGAGCGCCGTAAGAAGTTTTTTTTTAGTTTGATGAGAGCATAAAAATGTTGTTGATCCAAAAGGAAGAAAAAAGTGTGAGAAATGTGAGATTCCTGTTGTACACATGGTTCAGTAAAAACAAAGATACTAACATATGTATTGTAAGAAATGATTGGTTCATTAACTTGAGCAGCATTTGAGCTTAAGTGCTAATATTGGTTTATTCTTTGCACAATCAAATGCCCAATTTGTCAAGATTCTTAGTCTTTTCTGGGTGCTTTTTGTAGAATTATTATAAAATTCTCTTTTTATACAATGATGACTGGGCTTCCCCGATTCATTCAGTACACGGTTTTGTGGGTTGCGATGGTCCTCATCGTGGGGGCATGTCACTCTGATACTTCAAGGCTGTGCAGCTCAGCACCGATCGATGTGCAAGCCTAAGATTCAACTGGGCCTGGAAAAAATATTCACTCTTGTAAGATAGCACAGACTAGTCGGCAGCAGCGACGTGGCGGCCAATATAAACCACAGGGCCATCATAAACAAGTAAACGCCGCTATCAAGCACCTAATCAATCTGTGGCGATCGATGTGCACGCCAAACGAATGGCAGCTCACCCTTGTTGTATATGTATTGCATTTATCAAGATATACAGTTACATGGTGTTGAATACATCAAGAGATAAGCAACGTTACAAGCTAGATATATAGTAGGATCGGTAGTTGAGGACCGAGCCCATCGTGCATGACTGGTAGTTGCCGGCGCATGCAGGGCGTCAAAAGTGCCTAACACTATGGATATCTAGGTCTTCTAGTTCTAGGCTCGCCAAGGAAGACCTACCGTGCGTGCAGCTACAAGCCGGGGGGGCCAAGCAGCGAGTGGAGTACGTGCGCGCATGGCCCCGCCCGCCGATGGCGAAGTCCAAGTCTACGAGGCGAGGTCGGCACTGGACCTGGACCGGGCACGTACTGGAGTCACAGAGCCACGGCCACCGCGCGCGCGTCCAAGCGTGCAGTCGGGAACAGCGTACGTGGGCCGGAGCGCGAGGCCCTGCCGCCGTCGCTCGGCCCGGGCGCGCGCGCGCACCGGTGGACCGCGACGTGCCGCCCCACCGATGGCGCTCGATCGGCCGACACGACGGGGCCGGGGAGCGCGCGGACGTCGCTGTCGGCGGTGGTTGGCCGGGCGCCGATGGCGACGGGAGGATGGAGCGGCGACTTTGTAGCCCTTGTTCCATTAGAGAGAACGGGACGGTGACCTCACCCCACTCGCAGGATGTCATTTTGGTGACCTCACCCCACTCGCAGGATGTCGTTTTTGAACAATAATAATAATAGAAGAGCTTTCTCACCATGAATACACTAACTATTGAGGTATTAATATGTGGGCCCGATTATTTACTGGACCCACGTGGCATGTTAGACGGAGTATTATATATGGCGAGTGATTATAAAAAATTTTAGACCGCTGATAGGGGCGAGACGAGCGGAGGCGCACGAGCACGACGAGGCATTTTCATTCGACTCCATTTCGTTCGTTCGTTCGTTCGCTCGCTCCTCCTCTCGGCTCCCCTTTATTCCCCCTCTCGTCGCGTCCATACGCTTTTCCATCTCTCGTCTCGAAGCTTCGGGGGGAGAGATCGCCGTCCCCGTCATGGCCCTGTGGAGGCGCAGCCCCTCCTGGCTGTCGTCCGTCTCCCGCTCGTCGCTGGGCTGGGCTCCCGCGGGTGGCGTCGGCGGCGGCGAGGCCAAGGTCTCGCCGGAGATCGTTCCGGCGGACGCGGAGGGGGAGGAGGTCGACGAGGAGAGGTGGTCACGGCTGCTGCCGGAGCTGCTCACCGAGATCGTGCGGCGCGTGGACGCCAGCGCCGAGCGGTGGCCGCCACGCCGCGATGTGGTGGCCTGCGCGTGCGTCTGCCGACGGTGGCGCGACGCCGTCGTCTCAGTCGTGCGGCCGCCGCTCGAGTGCGGGAGGATCACCTTCCCTTCATCGCTCAAGCAGGTGAGGCCCCGCCAAACCCTAACGTCTTACCGTAAGTTGTCTCGATC
The DNA here is from genome assembly GCA_036346245.1 of Bonia amplexicaulis. NCBI lineage: Eukaryota > Viridiplantae > Streptophyta > Magnoliopsida > Poales > Poaceae > Bonia > Bonia amplexicaulis. Next base: position 2,068,044 of record CM070748.1, on the reverse strand, counting down.
TGGTTTTGTAGGTCACTTTTGGCTACTCTGCTCGTGAATCGATGTGTAGTTTGAGAATTTTGGGGGCAAATGGTTGTTGTGGTTGTGCCTTTTGTAAGTGTCCATCCTATCAGTGACGTCGATTTGCCGCTGTTGGTTGAGGAAATGCTTTTCTGCGTCCTTCACTTATGCAGTTTGATTCGATTTTAGGTGATTTATGGGGGCCAATTATTGGGTGAATTCTTGGTTCTATTTTATAGCCTACCGATGGTCAGAGTCTGATATGTTACTGAAATTGAAAAAAATGGAAAATTTTGTCTTCAATTAGTACATGTGTCCGGATGCGTAAAAGGATCGAGCAGATCGATATTTGTAGCCTAATGATCTTTAAAACTCTTTTTTGGTTGTAATGATCTCAATACAACGTAAGGATTTAGAAGTGAAAAACGCATGTTTATCTTATCCTCATTGTTTTCTTCATTTGGTTACATGACACTTTACTTTTGGTGACCAATGCGAATAAAGTGAGGTAGTATGGGAAGTTAGTACAAAAATACAGAACTTTCGTGTGTTCATACATGAAAGTTGCTAACTGTGACGATTGGTTTTTTATTCTGGCCTGTTAATAAGGGTATATTGATACCTAAAAGCTTTGCTTTTGTTTGGTGATCTATATATTGATTTTGTGGATGCCTGTGTTTTTTGCACAGCCTGGACCAAGGGATGGACCGATGCACTGCTTCATCAAGAGGAACAAAAAGAACTCGACTTTTCATCTCTATCTCAGCTTAACGCAGGGTAAGTCAGCATGCATAATTTGTGCTGGTTCCTTCATGCTTATTACTCCATGGTATTATGGAATTGGTGCGGCTTCATGGACTATGATACGGGTTCCACATCTTCCTTTTTATTTAATAGGTAGTGCCAAGTAAGCAACTAAAAAGGCTACTAACTGACTTTGCCGACGTCCCTGTTCGACCTGTGATATGTGGCATTGCAATCTTACAATTTTATCAAATCTTGTTTAGAAAATGGCAAATTTAGTAGGCATTGCAAATAAGCAGCAAATACATCTCCTAACTTTGCTGAGGACTTGTGACGTTGCAATTTTCTTACAACTGTATCCCGTCTTGTTTAGAAAACAAGGAGGTACTTTCTTCCTGTACTCAGTCATAACTTTCTTATACCATTGTGATGTGACAAAGACCCTTACAACTACTTTGCTGTCCCACCTACATTATATAAAGGGGACTTTATAAAATCTAAATAGAATCCTATCAAGGAAGATATCAAGGAAGATTTGACTTGGGTAGTTGGTCGTTGACACCTAATTTCAATTGAATACATTCCTAATTCCCTGTAGTGACGACTTGTCACCTACTTGATATGATCTCAAGTTCTTCATGGCCAGCATAGGCTGGGTATCCATGGTGCATCTCCAATTATGTAATCAACGCAATATATGGTCTACCAAAGCATAAGGATGTAAAAAGTGGCCATGTTTAGATCAGGTCATTCTTTTGGTTAGGTATATCACCCCTCTATTGTTGTATTTCTTATTGTCCCTGGCTTCTCCTGTTGATTGTTGATAGGAGATTAGTAAGATGTTGGTGGATAAGCATCTAAAGACAAGGAATAAACGCATCACCATTTGAGTTGACAGTTCTGAGAATTATTAATCAAGTTTCTAGGCTTCTAGCAAGACGGAAGATAATTAGCTAGCCTTCGGGGTTACATCTTATGGTATTGTTAAGTTGCATGTTTTTGATGTAATGTGTGTGTCAAACCATTTCGTATAAGTATAGTGTGTATGGTGTTGTTGAAAGACATGGTTCTTATTTGATGGATGCTTCTGGATATTCAAAGGTTATGCATGCCTATGTTTTATTGGTAAGTTTAAATTTTAGAATGAACCCAACGGACATTCTTATTTTCCTCAGTTATATTTTATTTCCTAGATTGTCAATCTTATGACATGCTCTAGATTATGGCAATGAAAATCGTAATGCAGTCCTGAGTCCTCTAATGTTGCTGGCTGCATGAACACTTTTTTTTTGTGGAATGCTTAAATACATATCAAAATGCAACTTCTCATATGATCTTGAATAATTTTATTTGTACTCTTTTGACAGCCCTAATGGACAAAGGGAAGTTTCTGCTGGCTGCTCGAAGATTCAGAAATGGGGCGCATACAGAATATATCATCTCGTATGACTATGATGCTCTATTCCCAGGGAGCAGTTCATGTGTTGGAAAGCTGAGGTGAGGTCTAAATTCCATAACTTCTTCAGTTTCTGCTAGCTGATTGGTGGATTATGCATGATCATTTGGTTACTAAGTACAATTTTTTGATTAAATGTTACCTGAGGAGTCACTATAACTATGATGTGGGCATAGAGACATAGAAGGCAGGCATTATGTAGACATGTTTTCTTTTTATGTGTTGCCTGTTCATTCCTTTCAACCTTGTTTTTATTGCTGATATGTTCCTCCCAATAATCTTATTATTATTTGAATAGTATACTAAATAAATATCTCATCTCTTTATTTGTTATAGTTAATTTGTTGCTGTGCATATGCATAGTCATGTGTTGTGATTGCATCAGGTAATGAGGAAACTGCTAGGAAGATTACAGCTACCTGATTTTCTGCTGATCTGTAGGATTCAGCTAACAATCACAAAAATCTAGCCAAGTCACATTCTGAGCTATGGCTCATTTGTATCAATGAATTTTGGCTGCTTTTATATGTCTAGTAATACTTGTTGCATAAAGTTATTTGAATCAAAATTCAAAAGAAGGACCAGAGCCAATCTATTGGACAATCTATGCCAAACATTGCCTTGTTTCTTGCCAAGTTGAATTTAGGGGTATGGATAAGCGCTATCATCCCCATCCTGAACCTTTTTTTTAACACAAGTTGGATGCGCAAGTAAGTCATGTCATTTGTTTTGTACCACACCCCACTGCCTGCTGCTGCTGCCATACTTGTTTCTTTGTCTACCGGCTACCATAACCAACTGCCTACCACTGTAGCCACCACAACCTACACCTTCACACGTTACTATACCCCATAAGATGTTTTTTTTACATATTTATTTGCCGTGGTGGATCAATTCTCCATCTAGCAGGATGTACTGCTCGTCTGCCCTAATAAATTTGTTTTACCCCCAAATGTATGAGTACCCTTGAAGTAATGTGATTGAAGTCTTTTGAAGCATTTAGAAACCTGTATTATATTAAACTATCTTTGCTCTGTTTGCAACTAGTGTATGGTGTGACAGGTTCAAGTTTTGTTCTAAAAATAGTTTCGTTAATACCTCTGTCTCTTTCTTTCTGTGTGTTATCTTTAAATAGTCATTGTATCATCATGTTGCCCCACCTTCTTTGTTGAAAAGTGTGGCCCATACATGTATTTTTTTTTTCATATCATGTATTAATACCTATACCCAAATCTAGATCTAGCTTTGCATTGTTAAAAATGCAAGATATCTCAGTTCTCAGGTGTCCTCGATTTCCTTAATTGTAGTGGATACAAAATGTATCCAGAAGAGAGCCAGGCTGAATGAAACAAAAACATATCTGAATAGATAGGAAATTCTGTGAAAATAGAGGTAGAGAAGCATCAGTAGGATGGTGAACTTCTTACATGAGGCACATGTGGTTTGCTACAACAGTTATTTGTTCTATATTACATTATTACTAAAGTACTACACACAGATGCACCACATGCAAACGTGCAGCACAGGTGAACACGCAATGGGGAGGGAGGTTAATCAATTCTTGTTGCAAACATATCATAGTTGCTTGGGCTAGTTTTTTCTGGACCCGTGTTTGCTGTCAACGACATCTAGATATTGGGTAGTTGAGTTTAGATTGTCATCAGGAAAAACATGTTAGATGCCTAACGAACCAAAGCTACCCCTGGCCCAACCACTTTTGGGGGACCCTCAGACTTTCCACCACTTTCAAGCTTATAGTGCATTTGTTCAAGTTTTTTAGTGCTTGATAAGCTCGTAGTTTGGTGCTTTATGCAAGTTATTTTCCTGTGTATTCATTTGTCGGACAGAAAATGATTTTGATCACGTAACTTCGTTCTACTTGTAGATCTGACTTCCTGGGGACAAAGTTCATCATCTATGATAGTCAGCCACCATATGATGGTGCTAAGCCCTTGAAGAGCCGATCATGTCGTCGCTTTGCAAGCAAACAAATCAGCCCACATGTCTCAGGTGGTAATTTTGAAGTTGGACAAGTATCATACAAGTTCAACTTCCTCAAAACAAGAGGACCAAGAAGAATGCAGTGCAGTATCCAGTGCCCTGTAGGTCAGGGCACCCCATCAGATCCATCGAAGGAGAAGCCGCAGAGCACCTCAAGTTCCTTGGCTCTAAGAAACAAAGCACCACGATGGCATGAGCATCTACAGTGCTGGTGCTTGAATTTTCATGGTCGGGTGACTGTCGCCTCCGTGAAGAACTTCCAGCTCGTCGTCCCAGCTGGCACCAGTGATCCATGGGGTGTCGGAGACGAGGAGACAGTGATCCTGCAATTTGGGAAAATTGAGGACGACGTGTTCACAATGGACTATCGGCAGCCCCTGTCAGCCTTCCAGGCATTCTCCATCTGCCTCACCAGCTTTGGCACAAAGCTGGCTTGTGAATAAGTCTTAACTTGGTTGATTTATCATGCATATGGGATCGCGTTGTAGCGGATTCCCTGTACTTGCTTGCCCTGTTTATCCGGGAGAAAGGGAGCAAGAAACAGGGGCACACCATGTTCCTAACCTGACTGTTCTTTCCTCGTCTAATGATGGAGTAATATGGATTTGCGTCTATGGTCTTGGAGAGATGATGCCATGATGGTGACTTGTGTGGTAAATGGCACCCAATTGAGTGTGCCACTATCCACTGGGCCTTTGTTTCTTTTTACTTCTCAAGGAATGGCTTCGAACACGCACGATTGACGTAAATGCAGGGGATGCTACGCGCCAGGAAGCATCTAGTGAACTGCTGTACGAGCCAGTCGTCCGTGTATCCCTCCTGCGCCATTGGTGCTTTCAAGCTTAGCACAATTCCATACAGTCGTTATCACCTCTAGTTGCTTCTAAGGTAGGACTCATAATAAGTTAAAAGAAAATAATCTCTCATCTATATTCCCTAACCCCTCTCTCTCTCTCTCTGACAGATGGGCCAACAAGTCTCTCTGACAGATGGACCAACATGTTTAGATGTAGCCTCTAGCTTAGAGGTTGCTGCCACTTCCCCTGCAATGTTTGGAGGCGGCCTCCAAGGTGTTCTCTCTGCTTGTAGAGGAAAAAGAAAAAAAAAGAAAGGCACCCTGTGGATGCTCCACCTCTTTGCTGCAAGATAATCTAGGCAGTTGCCACCAGTGGCGAAGCTAGAAATAAAATTGAGAATAGGTTGAACTATTTATAGGTCTAAACTAAGTTGACACAAAATTAATCTTTTACTCTTATAAAATTTCAAATTTATATAGAAATTATAAATGGATGGATGTCGATATAAATGAAGTCGCTATAGTGTATACTACAATCAACTTATAGATCACACCCTAAAAAGATATTTCGTTTGAAAGATATTACTGTAGAAAAGTAATTTATTATAGAAAAGCCAAAATAGAAGCCGTTAGGCTGTGCTCATTTGGGCTGATTAAGCCTGGCTTATGGCTGAATTTTTACTGTAGATGGTTTATTTTGCACTGTAGCTGATGGTGACTTATTTAGCGTAATTAAATTTAAAATAGAAAAAGCATGTTAGCCCATCACATATGATACGAACAAATACAGGAAAAAAGAACCAGCAAAAAATCTCAAAAAAACTAAAAGTTTAGAAAAAAACGAAATTTATGAATAGTAAAAAATAAGTCAGAAGTTTAAGCCAAAATAAGCGGGGCGTAACTCTACATCTAGCAGCTGTGCTGTTCGAACGGTACAATATTTTGTAGTTTTTCTTTGTTTAAAAGTGGCCTCTACCTGGTACATCCCATTGGTCAATCTGGCAGCAATCCATCACACGGTGATGGGAGGACCAACTGAACGCACGAGGCCCACCTATCATGGGGTTGTAACAAGAGCAATGCACATAAGCGCAAGCTAAATTGGTCTGTTTTTTTGGACTTTTAATTTATTTGAATATCAACATAAATGAGACAGTTTTATAAAATATATTTTTCAAACAACTATTTAAACTTAAAATCATATATATCATTCGTAGCTATATCTCTATTGTAATAAAAATACAAATAAAAACTATCATAGCCGTAAACAGCTGCAAATCAAAAGAGTAGGCCCCAACTCTGGCCCGCCCCGCGTTCCCTGCCACAAGGCCCACTGCTCATAAGCAGCGAAGTCCTTTTCGGTGTATTCTTAATTCGTCGCATCTCTTCGTACGATCGAATCCGCCCGATAAAAATCTCGCGCCTCTCTCTGACACGCGGGTCACTATGCCCATAGGACCCACCGGGCAGTGAGACACACGTAGTATTATACGCAGGCCACTTGCGATGCTTTCAACAGTACGAGCCCTTCTTCGCAACCCCACTTCGCAATCGTGTTCAACACTTCACCCTCCCCTTGCCCTTCCATGGCGAAGCAGCAGCTGTAGGCTCTGGTGCGCGCGCGCGCGCGGGTATCGGCGGTAGCAGCGGATCCATCGCCCGCTGGTCCCCGTTCCCCGATTCATTTCGAGTTTACTAGGTGAGTTTTGTTTATCCCCTTTGTTGTGAATTGACGTGAAGTTTGTCGCTGTGGGTCCTGGAGACTGGTGCGGTTTGCCGATTAGGTGCTTGATCAAATGTCCATCGGCTCGGATTATGTCTTCGCGATGACCACTCTGCTGAAATTCGATCGGAGAATGATCGGTTGTTGGTGGAAGTAATCGTGCTAGATCCTGCGGTTTAGTCGACGAGATATTTGATCAACTGTATGCCTCGCAAGAGCTATTGCTCTGTACTTTTCGAATTTCTAGGTCGTGGAGTGGTCAGTTGTTGTCTATGCCTGTAGGAGATCCATAGAATTGTGAGGATTGGTGTTTATGTAATCTTAACTGAAATAAATTAAGTAGAACCAAGGTAGAGCGTATTTGGTTATCTTATCATGGACTAAATGTTGTGTAGTACTAGTGCTACCTTCTGATAGAGGACGTGTGGCATCATACCTGATAGAGAAATTGATTCCTAATTCCTATCACATTCACATGTGGCCTAGCTGAATCTGGTAATGTTGTGGAATCCCCTCCAAAACATGACTTGCAGCTTTTCATTTCATTTGTGTGAGAAATTGAGACTCCGTGACATTAATGCTTTGGGCGTTACCTATCTGTGTCCAACTTTCCCTCTTCTAACCTGTAATATAAGTTTTCTGCGAGCTACCATGTCTAGATCTTTAAGGCTACTTTCCAAACAGGATTGTGTTTACACTTCACTTAGCACGCTGTTTAGATAAATGTGGTGGTTGTTGTCTACAAATGTAAGGTTTTACTTCTTTTGGTTCCTATATTGTAATATTGTATATACGAAATTACTTGCTGTGATGTGCCTATCTGTAGATAATTCACATTATTCTGTTACTGGTTTAAACAGGGGAGTGGATTAGTAACTTATGCCCTGAAGCTACATGTTTGTCTGGATCAATTGAGCAATTCTTCAGTCTGTGTTGCAAGATTTAACAAAGCATTCTGAGTTAGAATTCTTACTTTGATATTAATATATTGAGGTTCAGAATGCCAAAAATAAAGAACTTGTGCAACACGTGTAAAGTATCATTATCTGTGGATGGACCCATATCTGAAGAAGCACTTGAGCGAGTCCGTGCACTATTAGGTGAGCCAATGTTAACATCCCTTGAAGGTTTTGTTCCAGTGTGAAATAAAGTGGTAAAAAGGAATATAGATCCCAGGTAAACAAATGCACTGCCTTAATGTTCTTACTTTTTTTCAGATGATATAAGACCTTCTGATGTTGGTCTGGAGCAAGAAGCATATATTGCCCATAACTGGAATAATTCAATTCGTGTTACAAGTGGGAGAAGAGGGCGTAATGGGACCAACCAGCATATGCCTCCAATCAAATATCTGCACATCCATGAATGTGAAAGCTTCTCTGTAAGCTCATTGTTTCATCATTTAATACCCATGACATTTCTGCAAATTAATCAAATACACCAATAGTTTTTTGTTGGTTACTCAGCAACCTGGATGAGCATTTCTATGTTTGAAATCCATGCAGATGGGGATATTTTGTATGCCACCATCATCTATTATTCCTCTTCATAATCATCCAGGCATGACTGTGCTGAGCAAACTTCTGTATGGCAAACTGCATGTGGAGTCATATGACTGGGTCGATGTAAATGATCAAAGCGATCAATTGGAGGGTTAGTTCTGACATTTGAATACGCTATTATTTATGTTATCAAATAATTATCCATAATGATGCCAATTTCAGATCTCTGTTGTTGTAGTGATCCTCTGAACTATTTCTTATGTGCCATCTTGGTATTTTTAGAAAAGTATATGTGTGTAGAACTGTAGATCTATGGGTTTACACGGTTATATGCAAAATAGTGAAGGAAAATTAAACACAAATTTTACTTAAGTTTATATTGTTGCTTTGTCCATCAGGCCCAATAGCTGGTTCTTACTTCACTATGAATTGTTCGTGCCTATGAAAATTATATTATTTCTCTTTCCTTGCCGGCCTAAAGTTCCTTTACCTCCCTACCTGCTAAATATTGCTTTGCTGTTTCGTGCAGCCCCATTCCACTTTTTCCTCTTCATGAATGTGCTTGCAACTTGCAAGCCTTCTATCAACTAAACAGCTTGGTGTGTATTTTAAGCTATACTCAGACTGCTTTCCTTGGTGCAGTAGCAGTTGGAGAAAACCATTGCATGCACCTACTTAAAGTGATTGTCCCACCTGCCAGTTGATCAATGGAGGGATTCTGTGCATAATTTGTTTGCCTACATGTAGGGGGTGCACAAGAAAACAAATTTTTTTTTGGTCTCTTAATGTCTTTCACATTGCCCATTTTCTGCCTTTATGTTGGATTTTGTTATCTGTTCATATTGAAGATCCATTCTTTAAAGTAATGACATGCCGACTGGCTTGTGGTATAGAGGATTGCTTTAAGCTTTATTCATTGCGTCTGTACCTAGGCCTACCTAAACTCTTCCCAAAATTGTATATAATTTGGTTAACTTTTGGCTAACCAAAACATTATGACTTTGTTGACCATTGTTATCTGTTGGTTGGAAGCTGAAATCCCCAACCCAAAATAAAAATATAGTTAACCAAAATAATATTTGTGATTAAGCAAATGACACAGTAAGTGATTAACACTGCTCGTTTTATATCAGGTTATACAGCACAAGTGCCCTGGACCAAACACCATGGGCCTTATGTTTTTTTTTGACCTTGCCATGGGCCTTATGCTAGTAACTTGTGATGTTATGTTGCTAATGTGCGATGAGTTGAGGCGCTAAGTTAACATCTAATGACGAAAGCTTAGCTGTTGACACATGTTTCTTGAATGGTAATGTATGAGGGTTGGTAAATTTGAGTAAATATGAAAGCTAATTATTGTGGTCTATTACATTTGAATTTCCAAAGTATCTTTGGTTTTTATTTGGGTTTGGATATATCAGGAATTGAAAATTGAGAATAAATAAACTGACAGTAATGAATAGTCCAAATAAGCTAAAACACCTAGACCTGCCTGGTAGCAATTGATTCAGGCATGAAGACCTACATTGTGTCACGAAATTCTTTACAAAACTTGTACCATTTGCAAATATATTTCCGTTACAGTGTTTTACAAGTTGTACCAAAATTTCTGTTGTGGAACTTGCAGCTAGACCAGCGAAGATTGTTAAGGACTGTGAAATGTCTGCACCTGAGACTACTATTCTTTTCCCTAATAGAGGCGGTAACATCCATGCTTTTAGGGCCATCACGCCATGTGCTCTCTTCGACGTTCTTTCTCCTGCATACTTGGCTGGTGTGGGCAGGGACTGTTCGTACTTCAGGAAGTCTTTATTAAAGGAACCACCTGGTAAATAAAGCTCCATTGTAGCCTATGTGCTTATTGTTGTGCCAGCACTGAACTGTTCATTTGTTTTTTTTCCTTTTCTCCAAATATATCAGCTCTTTTACCCAGTGAGACAGATAGCTCAGAAGTTGTTTGGTTGGAAGAATTGGAGGACCATCAGCCTCCTGAGGGCTTTGTTGTTACGAGGGGTGCGTACAAGGGTCCTATAATAAGATGATGATCATCTCTGTTGCACATAAGACTTGTATCGGCTGGAAGAGGATGCATAATTTTAGCACTTAGTAGAGCGTGTACCGTTAAACCACTGATCTGCAGTTTGTGGTTCACCCTGTACATGTCAATGTGATCTGCAATCATTTGGGCTCAGTTTTACAAAAACAAGGATGAGCGGTATAGTTAGATCATTCTTAGAGCGCTGCTGTTTAATAACTTAGTTTCATGAAATGGAGGTGTATCTTGAATTTTTTTTTATCGAAGCAGAGAGCTCTTGTTGCTGTATTAGGTAGATCCAGGATTACTATCTATTGTCCGGTACCCATAAAAAGAACTCTCTTGCTCTGGTGATTAAGGATAGATTTTTCGTTGGAAATTTTCCATTGGATTTGTGCATTATCTTTATATATGCTATTTTTTAATCTAATCTAACGCAATGGCTAAAGCCTGGCAGCGATTGCGAATTCGGGGGGCTTTGCACGCTCTACAATGGCAAAAAAGACAAGTGACAAACTTTTGTGCAGCCATGAACATGAGCAAAATTTCCTATAGATATATCGGGAATGTAAATTGACTTCAATATTTGTTTTATGTTGGAACAGACGTTACATTGGATGCTTCATTATTTCATTAATCTACCCTTTTATGAGCTACATGGTATTGCATTATTTCATTAATCTACCCTTTTATGAGCTACATGGTATTGCATTATTTCATTAATCTACCCTTTTATGAGCTACATGGTATTGCATTATTTAGATTTTTAACCTTTTCTGATTGTTTTGTTTAACTAATTTTACAGCCACTCATGTGCTCCGTGGCACCTGCCCAGTAGTGTAGTTTATGCGACGACTGGCATTACTATGAGTTAGCTTGGCAAGACCGAGAGATAGCTACACCGGTACTGAGGTACTCTTCACAGATATATGCCATATTGTTTTGAGTGCAGGATATTTTTTAAAATATTTAGGCTGGATACATAAAAATTATTCGTATAGATTTATTTTAAAAAATATAATCATAATATTATAATTTTATTAGATTTTATAAATATATTATAATATAATTAGTGGTCAAAATTATACTTTAGATACCGTGTTGATGTCTAAAACCATATGTATTTATGACTAGAGGTAGTAAGACTTAAGAGGACTTGGCAAGCAAAATGCAGTAATACTGATACATAGTACATGCATGATTTACAGTACTGATACATAGTACATGCATGATTTACAGTAAGTTACACTACCACCGGCTTTATCTCGGAACTATATACAATATTGAAGCTGCAAGTCATGGCATGAATGTAACTACTAACATTTCTTCACCACAAAACTAAACGGATGCCATAAAACTACAGAAGCAAAGAGAGCATTCTTTTGATACTGAGCTGCAGATCAGCCTGTGGGAACAATCTCTGGTCCCACGATCCGTTGTCATATCTCAGAATCCAATGGAGCCCGCGTTTCTGTCACCTAAACAATCAGGATAGAAGTATGGCAGTTAGCGCCGAGTGCTGACCGTGCAGTAACTGGGACATAGAGCACAACACATTCAGCAACAAAATACAGTACGAGACTACAAGCCTGTATTATTTTTGAAGATCATATATTCGTATTTGCCGCGGCCTCGCATGATCAACGATCTTGGTCTGATCACTGGAGCACCATGGAGGTGGAACCCGCTTCTTGGGCTGCACACGGATCCCCAGGAAAGACGTCGCCGGAGGTTTGTTCGACACAGAAGGCAGAGCGCGCGAAAGCCAGGATTCTGAAGGCGCATTCGGCGGAGGCAACGGGAGCAGAGGCAGGATGTCACGGCTCGCCACAACCTTGTCCTCCAAAAGCAGCCTGAATTTCTTCCCGTCGTTCGCCTTCGCCGCCGGCCGCGAGCGTTTAGGAGGCAGCAGCTGTGCAGGCTGCTCGCCGGCTTCTGGTTCATCGCTTCTGTCAAGAACCAGAAGCAAACCCAGATGGCGATGGATTCCCTCTCCTTGATCTGTGTAAACTTCACGCACCGTTCTACCCAGCTCCGAGGACATGGTGCCAGCTGGTCCCTTCCGGCCGCTGCGATCTGATCGCAGCAGTGAATTGATGTACACTTCCTCCCAGGATCGCTGCAACACACCAAAGACAAGGCGTGAATTGTTCGGATACAACGGCAAGTACTTCACCTCCAGGCTAAAATGTACATCAGGATATGTACTGCTTAGCACTCACCATGCTAGTATCGTGTCCCAGATGCTGCCCATTTCCCGGGCGCCGCACGAGTGGATTCGTTGCTCTTTGGCCTCTGCCGCCTTTGGACAGGAACCGCTTGCCTCGCCCTCGCCGCGCGCCGCCGCGGCGCCTCATGGCGGGCGCTGGGTTCAGGAGCAGCAAGGCGCTCTTCACGCACCATGTGGGAAGCAGCCCGCACCTCCTGGACGCGAAACCCCGCGTGCTTTGCACATCCCACTCGTCGTCGTCTTTGCCTTCGTTTGTGTCTGTTGAATGGTTACGCGGCGCGCTATTCGCCGGCGAGTACTTGGCAGGGTGTTGAGTTGGCAAACTGTCACCGTCGCCGGTGCGCGCATTGACCGGAGCCAGTCGCGCGGACTCCTCGGGGGACGCGCCAGCGGCAACGCCGGCCTCCCGGAAGGTGCACTGCGGGGAGCCCACGGCCACGGCTTGCGCGTCCGGCAAGAAGCGGTCCATCATGACGCCGCCCCAGGCGCCGGGCTCCGCGCCAGCGTCGCTGATGCCAGTGACGCTGCAGTTCACGGTGAGGCAGCTATCGACCCGGGAGAGCGCGTCCGAGAACCGCTCCGACTCCTCCGGCGCGGGCGCGGCAACCGCGATCAGCGCCTTCGCGTCCCGCGCAGCCTCGTCGGTCTCCGTGGGCGGCGATGGTGCGCGGCGGGTGCGGACGCTCTTGGGGCGGCCGGGACGGTGCTCCCACCCGAAGGGCACGCCTCCGGGCGTTCCGTCCGGCTTGCAGGACGGCAGCGCCGTGGCCTCGGCGCCCGCGCCGCGGTGGCGTCGCACGGAGAGGAGCGGCGCGGCAAGGTTGATGCGCTTGCTCGCGTCGGCCATGACGGCGCCGCCCGCCTCCTTCCTAGCCATCGCACTGGCAATTGAATAAAAGGAGGCCTTAAAGAGTTTTTGTATAGTATTCAGTGCATAGTAGCTTGCATGGTCTTACTCGTATAGGACGTGGCGGGAAGTGGCCAACTGAACCGACATTTCGGTAGAGTAGTCCGCGTATGACTGCATGAGCTATAACTCATTGATTCCTCGTAAGAAAAAAATGACAGATGAAAAGTTGGTAGAGATGTAGCACTCCCCATTCTACTAGTACTATGGCACGTAAGCAGGTTAATTTTTTACTATTCATAAGTTTCGTTTTTTTCTGAATTTTTGATTTTTATTTTTAGTTTTTTTTACCGATTCTTTTTTTTCGTATTCATTTGCGTTGTTCGAGATGAGATAGCATATTTTTCTATTTTTAAAATTTTTTAAATTTAATTACGTCAAATAAACCACCTTCATTTACAGTAAAATTTCAATCGCTACATTGTAATTTCAGCCATAAGCTACAGCTTTTCAGCACAACCAAACGGAGCTTACTCGTTTCATGATGTTGCAGTGCTGCAAATCTTGTAGCAGGTGAGGATTTGATACGCTCATTGGCTTCTGCCGCTGCTAAAAGGAGGGAAGGGTTGGACGATCCGGTGTCCCCTGATGGAACGTAGCTGCATCACGACGACAAATTCGTCGTGGAGATTGCAACAACCGGTAGGTGACCATTTTTGTCGGGCGCTATGAGCAGTCGATGCACGGTCACGTTCATGGTCGTAATGCCATGCAGATTGCATCAAAATACGTCGTTTTCGCCGTCGCTGAGAGGGGCACCGCCGACACTGTACATCCTCTGGCGCGATGACTGACTAGACGGCCAAAACTATATTATCCAACACCGCCCAATAGTGCCTTCTAGGTGGTCTGAGTTTTTGCGTTTAATCCGTATGCATCTGAAGTATGCAAGAGCCCATATGATCTGTCGTGCGTGTCTCGTTCACTCGTTGTTTTGCATTCAAGAGCCCATATGTTTACATCTCTGGACAACTGAAAATTAATGTTACGAGTTTCTGTCGTCTATCACAGGCATATAGGAAACCCCATGGGCTACCGCTATCAACTATTGGGTCTCTTCTTTTTAACTTTTAAAAGCTATTTTTTAACTTTTCTACAGTAATTAACTTTCAAACATGACATCTTTTCAAGACGGAGTCTATAATTAATTATAGTATACATTATAGCGACATCATTTATATCGATCAAAATCACACATCAGTTTCCGTTACTCCGTACTCTCTCTTACAAACAGTTTAAGAGTCATAAGTCATAACCAAAAGCTATAGATCAAAACTAAAAAGAACAGACCTATCGCCTAGAACCTGATACTTCGCCATCTCTCCATACTGCCTGCCGGTCTTTGCCCACCATGGCACCATCTCCCTATGAATTCAGTAACCGGGGATGAAAGCACCGGCAAATCCCAATTTTATCATGGATCGCCAGCTAGCCCTACAGTGATTATACGGGTGGAAATGGATTGAATGCGTCGAATTGCATTGCACCTGAATCACGTTCGGATGGAGATTTGTTTGCCACACTCGTGCTTTCTCATAAACGAGTAAATCTTAGGTATAATTTTTTTAGATACGGCTGATGATTTTTTGTTTTAGCGCGAGAGTTTATGCGAACAAACTAAATATTGATAAACTATTTTAAAAAATATATATTCTGATAGACCACTTTAAAACGACAGCGAATAAAATATCATATTTATTTGTTCAGAGAAATCATAAGATAAGGTTGAGAAGAACCAGGATTTGTTGGGGGCAGGGCCAGCAAGAAGCCCAATGTATTTTGCTCCGGCTTTTGCAATTCTGGCACAGTACGGTAAGGTAGTAAAGCCAGGTCGGGCCGAGCTGTTATTAGGCCAGGCCACATATATTTTACACTGAAGTAAGTATATAGATGCGTCGGCCCTGGCCAGGCCTGTTTTTCTTAGGTATAGCTTCGAGCTGAACAGAGATACTGCTACTTTTTTTTTTAATAAGAAAGCTGATATAATCAGCGCGGACATTTAAGTCAGAAAAGAGAACCTTGCCTGTCGGGCTAAACGGCCGATAGAGCTAGGCCCGTTCTCGTCACAGAGCCCAATTTTGGCCCTAAAGTGACTTTCTGCTGCGTACAGCCCAACTTGTCGTATACTAATCTTATTTCTCAGCCCAATAGCATAGCAATCTACCGCGAACAATATGGTCCCCCTGCCCGTTTAAAGAGGGGAAACAATATGGCCCGTTCTGTTTTGAATCGCACTGATCATTTTTATTTACTAGTTAGAGACCCGTGCATTGCAACAGAGTCATAAAAATAATAAGATGGAATTTATTGCTTGGCCAACTTCACACATCAAACATTGGAGAGCAAGCGACAGAGAGAAGGGTGGCCAGAATGCGCAAGGAGATGAGAAAAATAGAGGGGGTGGACGGTTGTATCCTGAGAGAGAGAGGAGGAGAGAGACGAATGGTCCAGATTAAATCGAATGGATGAGAAGAGATGTGTGAGGACGGACCAACCATCAACTCCTTCTTTTTATAATAGTAAAGATACAGATGTTACGATCATAAACCAAATGCCGAATGACGTGTGAACTTCACCAGGATCCCTGAGAGTCGTTCGAGTACATTGCAGCACGACGCATGCCTAGTACCAGTGCGTGATTTATCCACATTTAACAGAACAATGGAGCGCATAAAACCCAACAGAAAGAAGAAAGAAAGAAAAAAAAATATCAGTTTAACTAAAGTACTACAAAGCTCTGAAGGATCGCTTTTGGATTGGCGGGAAAAGCAGGACTTTCCCAACCTTTCCAACCAAGCCGATTCGCACTTTCGTCTCTGTCCCCTTCAAAAGCTACTGATCAGCACCATACTACCATATGGGAGAGACCATGGACGCACAAAGCATGTCCTTTCTGGAGCTAAAGTAAATGAGAGAATCTTGTTTCGGATACTACCCCAGCTTTTATCGATTTTTTCGATCGCCACAAGGTGATCAATTGATTGGAAAGTAAGGAAGCTCTCTTTTGAGTCTTTTCTAGCTAGCTATACTTCCTTATTAAGATTACCTCTAAACTTTCTATCTCACCTAAAGACGGTACTAGAGATAATCTCTTCAACAGTTAATTATTCTTCTAATTATTTTTATACTATTTTCACCGTAATTTCTTGCCTCACATTCTCTTACTACTTGTGTCGATTTGCAGGCTTAAATTATCTCTTGCATAAGAGACAACATATCATCTCTCCTCGCATTCTCTCTCCTTTATATAGGATTTTACTTATTTAGTATAGTTAAGAAATAACTAAGATAATACTGTTAAAGATGCCCAACACAAAGTCTTGCGAGCGTTGAAGCCTGGGGCTCTGTCCCACTGTGGCGTCGAAATGGGGCAGGTCTTAGCTAGGTTTAGTGCGACCAACCCAAGTGGTGGATGTTAACAAGTCGCCGAGGCAACTCATGCAAGTCTGAATTAAACGTGATCACTTTCGCAGCGAGGCGTGGCCAAGTGCGAGACGGGGACAGAAACCAAACAGCATCACATCACGCTGCAGCCTATTCACTTCGCCCTGCAAAAGGGAAGGTGTCCACCGAACACTCGCCCGAAGAGCACAGCGTCACAGCCTAGCTATATATAAGGATCAGGGTCGTAGGAGTCAGGTCTACTTGATACAATGATACTTCTCTCCCTTTTGCACCAGAAAGTGTAGAAACCCCTCATCACGCGCGCGCGTCTGGCATGGTGTCTCACGTCGAGATGGCCCCCGCGGCCGGCGCATGCACCGGCGCCTCGGGGTTCAAGCTCTTCGGCAAGGTCATCACCCGACAGCAACCAATGCACGCGAGCGGCGGCGCCACCGGCGGCAACCCATCGAAGTTGCAGCCATCAGGCTCACCACACATATTCTCGTCAGGGCGCGGAAGCGTCGATCAGCAGGAGGAGGCCGCGAGGGCGCGCGCCGCGGCGGCGGAGGCGCCGCTGCCATGCCCGCGGTGCCGGAGCCGGGACACCAAGTTCTGCTACTTCAACAACTACAACGTCAACCAGCCGCGGCACTTCTGCCGGGCCTGCCACCGCTACTGGACGGCCGGCGGCGTGCTCCGAAACGTGCCCGTCGGCTCCGGCCGCCGCAAGAACCGCCCGGTACCGCACGCTGCTGCCACCGGGAGCACCGACCACCGTTCGGTGGGATCGGTGTCTCCGTGGCTCACGCTTGGCCTCCCTCCCGACCATGGCTGGTCCCATGCCGCCCCATCGCCGGCTTACACCGGCCCCGGCGAGATGGAGCAGTACTGCTTGCTCGTCCGTACAGAGCGCCCGCCGGTTGGGTCGGACCGCGCGTTTTGATCCGAGAAAAGAGCGTGTTTAGTTAATTACTACTTCGAGCTTTTCACGGATCGAACCGGCCGCGCCGCGCGGTGGATATGTTAGGGTTTGACTCGGTGAGTTGGTGGCTTTTTAGGTGTAACCGTGTAAGGTTAATTTGCACAGGAATTTTTTTATCCTTTTCCAACTTTGCATGTAGAGTCGTTTGAACTTTGGAATTTTTGGGATTGGTGAAGGTGGAACTGAATGTAAGATTTGCAAACTTGTGAAGAGTACTCACTCCCTTTTCTTGATCATTATGCTACCTCGCACTTTATTTTTTTAAGTATGCAATCAATCTATTATGTATTATTAAAACAATGGAAAAAAGTCTCCTTGTTCTGTCTAAAGGGCTAGAAATCATATACCAATTGGAGGTAAAAAAAGGAAAGACCTACATCGCCGATTTTTGGTGGGCTCGAGCTATAATGGTTGATATTAATCAGATATAGATATTAAAGCTGTTAAAGTTGTACAACAAATACAACTGCATTTTCACCATAAGCATTATAGTTGTATGACAAGTACAACTCTATATTTCGATATAAGCATATGAATTATATTATCTACTACACGGGAAATTCAGCTAGTTACTAGTATGTAACGATACTGATGTGCATGAATCGGTTACTTGAATATCTTTCCCCTTAAATAAACAAGGTTTTCAGCTAAATTTAGGTCCTATGTTTTTTTTTGTGAAATTTTGTTGTTAGGGCATGTACAATGCAAAATACTTTTGTATGTGTGATTAAAAAGAGAATATAGCTATATCATCAAGTACCTATATAAGAGTCATATCCTCTAATGCAATAATCTCTTTTTAGGTGCTTAGATGATTGTATTATCCATTGATTGATATAGTTATATGCATAAGCACATGTAAACACAGGTGCCTACTCAAGCATCCACACTACAAAATTAGAAACTTATTTATCATACGTGGCAAAAAAACAATTTTATTTTGCTAAGAACCTCTCAGGTACTTGAATTGTACATACCCTTGAGTGAGGTGCATTGTTGTATGTATGCTCCTAATGCAAGGTGTTTCCAGAGCTTTATGCTGTTACTAATGGGGAAATGCAAATATCCACCTAGGAGGACCTCCACCTATTCTATTTGCCACACATCCATCTTGAGATTGGGTGTATAATACACTATCCATGTATTCCATTCATTTTCCTCTTTTGCTACAGAGGAAAACTACAAATTGTATACCATTTTTTTAGAATCAAACATGACAGCTTCCTACAGTCAGATCCCATGCATCCAACGCCTCTCCACCGATGACACACGCTCGACCGTCGTTTTCATTGCCGGCAACATTTTTTTAGAATCAAACATGACAGCTTCCTACAGTCAGATCCCATGCATCCAACGCCTCTCCACCGATGACACACGCTCGACCGTCGTTTTCATTGCCGGCAACAGGATCGAGCAGATTGAACGACACCGACTTTGGATCTGATGATGCTGACCTTGAATCCAGCTGGATTTGGTGACGCCGACCTTGGATTCGACGGCGGTGCAGCTCAGCAACGTGGCATGGAGCTCGGGCTAGAGCTAAGGAGGGGCCACTGCCATTGACAGGTTCACCCCCTGAATGTAGAGGGAGGTCGGGGAGGTGGTGGGCCATGGTAGAGGGCATTGAGCAGCAGCGGAGGGTGGTGGGAGGCAGTGGAGAGAGGCACAACACATTAAATATTAGGTTGGGCGAGGTGGGGACGGTGGGGAGGGTGGAGAAGGGTGTGGGGAGGCGGAGTTACGTGTGGAGAGAGAGGAGGGAGGAAGTGCGGGGAGGGAGGCGAGGCGTCGGGAGCGCTAGGGGAGAGAAGGGGAGCACCGGGGAGGAAAGGGAGGCTATACCATGGGGGAGGCCCCAACGATATAGAGCCAGGGAGTAGCTCCCTGTTCTAAAATCACTATTTTCATTATAGGCCACACCATTTTTCTCTCACCCACATCTCTCCCATGCCTCATCTCTCCTCTCTCTCCCCCCTGATCTTCGTTGGATCTGACTCTAGCCAACAGTCACTGCCGTGCTCACACACCGGCGATATCAAAGGAAGAGAAAGGGAGAGTATGTATTCCTTCCGTGTTTCTTCTTTCCTCCTTGTACATATCTCGAGGAGTTTCAAGCGCAAATCAATGGTAGGGAAGATGGGCGGACATCCTCTTAGGTGGAGAATTTCCAATGTTACTAATGACCCTAATTGTATTGTTCAGCAGATGTTTGCAGGAGGGCTTGTGGTATCCCCCAGAGGAGCTTTAGTTGTGTAGGACCGATGGCGGAGACCAAAGGGGTGAATGATCTTTGCCTTTTTTTCAACTTCAACAAAATAACCCCCTTTGGTTTTTTCACTCAATTAGTTATGAGAAGCTAATATGATCATATGCACAACAAAAACAAGCACAAAACAAAAGCCAACAAGCGAAGGGAATAAAAGAAGAAACAAATGGGCCAAAACATCAAATGGCCAATTTGATCGCAGGCATCACTCTAGTATGACCGCCACAGTCGTTTTAACCACAGGTCTCAAGCCGGTCTAACCAAATTCACAGATTTAAAAACCTCTCGGGTCAAGACTCAAATCTCAAGAACTTGCTTAAATCTCATCCAAATATTCTCAAATTTTATATCAGACTTGTTCAAGGCAATAGAATCTTAAACCAATAAGGAATCACAAGGTTTTTAGGCTCAGGTTCACTGAATTGAAGAAACTCAAATCTAGGTCTTAAGAACATCCAAAATCCTAAAATCCAAATTAGTTCTAGCTCAAAGACTTTCTAATCAAGAGGACAATCCAGATCTTCTCTACATGTCATATAAAACTAATCTAGGCATGGATATGGATTAAAACTATCTAGACCACGAAAACCCAAATTTGAGCCAACAATAAGTAAAACAAGGCTTGATCTTAAATCTTGCTATATGTACGATCTAGATGGGTGAAGATTGATCAACTAGACTCATCTTGTACTTCTTACTCATCATGAATCATAGTAAGATCAAGAAGAAAGAAATCCAAACAAGAACACCAAGCAAATCAAAAGCACAAGAATATATCCATGGTAATACTCACTTGGACAAAATTTGGATCTTTGTTTCACTTGGAGATGAATGTTTACAGCCACTCCACTCATGAAGGACCAGGCTCTCTCTCCATGGAGCACACACAAAGGTTCTCTCTTGAAAGCCCTAACCCTAACTCTGCTCCCAAAGCTTCCCTCAAGCCAACTCCTCTCCCTCCTTGTATATGGAGGCTCACACCACAAAAACCTAATCAGCCCGCTAGTTGGGTTTTATCTACTTATATTGGCTAACTGGTTAACCTAACACCATACTGGATTTTACACACATGTATACTTCTCAAAGCATTTACAAGACTCAACTCACTAAACCATTAGTGATTGATCAACGTAGCAATCCCAGTTCACCTTGACCTAAACCATTTCTCATTTGTGCCTCCCCGTACCGCGTTTTGATCAAGTCACCAACACAGTATTTGGTTAACTACCAAAATACCCCCGATGAAGCTTTCGGACACCTTTCCTTGATTTCTTCTTCACCTTTAATTCAAAGCATCTCTGCATGCTTTGACATTAGCCCGTAGTGCTCAATAACTAGTCGTCATGTCTTCACGTATTTGGACTTCCGTGAACTATATCTACGTGCATCGGCCTTGTCACTCGATGCAGCACATGCATCACCTCACCTCTTTATGATCTTTGTCTTTTATATGCTTCCTGTTTGAGCCACATAGCTTCACCCCGAACTTACTCAACCACACGGATCTCAGCTCTCTCGTCTAGTCTCGGTCACTTGCCATTGACGGATAGCATTCTCCAAGCCACCTGCATATCGAAAGACTAAACAACCATCTTGAACATAAGTTTTGTACATCTAACTCACATTAGTTAAAACAATGTATCATGGTACTTAACACAACACCACTTGAACTCAACTCAAAACACATTTTCATCAACACCCAAGACATGTCTAACCTCTTCAAAACCTCTCTAGACATCCTAGACATGTCTATCATCGAGAAGCTGATCTGACTGTCGTGTCACAGCCGGTCAAACCGCTACTACCAATCTGACTGCCGTGCTATGGCTGGTCACAACCAGTTTCCACAACCACCACACTAGTTTTGCACGATCAGCTTCCTTGATCATACTAGTCTTGCAAGACTAGTTTTCTCGATCATGGGGGCAGTCAGACCGTCTTCCTCATGGCGGTCGTACCAAACGCGCCATACTTGGCTACATAGCTCGACTCCGGTCTAACCGTCGTGCGAGGATTGGTCAGATCGCCTATGCCCAGTTGTCTGGCCGCTGCTCCAAATCGATCAGACCAGTAATGCACTGACGACAACTCTGAACATTGCAAACTCCTAAAATCAAATTTAAACTTTCGACAACATTTACACAATAAAATTAAATACTCATCATATATCATAGGGTGACCTTTACATGATCCCGTAGGTTGGTATTTTACATGTACAGAATAGCTGGACAATTGGACATAATAAACCAGGCAAGGAAGGAAGGTTCGCTTTCGTTCTTAACTAGGGTGTACTACATTACACTAGATAACCATACCTGTGAACTTGTTCCACGACCGCGCGTGCAGGCCCTTTGCTTTGTCGGGGCAGCTAAGCCAAATCCAAACCCAAACCCAAGTTTGCAGTAGCATCGACGTATACCGGCGAGACGCGCGACACGGTCGTTTTCTTCGAGCTGCCTGGAACATGCATCGATCGAACAGGCATGCGCTGATGCGCATCACAGCGGCAGAAGCCATCACGGAATTGCAAGCGTCTACAAGAATGTTTGCATCGCTACGTTTCACGTGTTGCATGTGCGCCGCCCTCTCGACCGGGCCGGTCGCCGTCGACCTGCCTGGGGTACGGCACGCATACATGAATTTGTTTTTTTCGGTTTCTAAAAGTTGTTTTTTGGATTTTCTATAGTAACTAGTTTTTAAATGGAGTATCTTTTTAAGATAGAATATACTAGTTAATTGTAATATATATTGTACTGACTTCATTTATATCAATAAAAACCACACATGAGTTTTTGTTACTTTGTAATATCTCGTACGAACAACTTAAAAACCATAAATCATAGCTAAAAGTCACAAAAGAATAGACCCCGTGTCTGCATGTTCGCTTTCGTGCCTCGTGGCGATGTCGCCTGCTTTTAATTCCGCTGTTTCCTTCGTCGTTGCCGGCCGTCATTTAGGCCGGGCGGTGGTATCCCGGGGCCGAGGACGAACTCTGTACGGCCTAGCCCGGCAAACAGGCCGACCGCGAGCCAACGTTTTCTCTCTTCCTGAAAAAAAAGAAGCCCAACTGAGCCTCACAGTTACGTCGACCTCTTTCTAAGCAGTGTAGTGTTAGCCTGTGCTTAGCAGGCGAGAGATAGGATGATAGAAACTCTCATTTGAGCCACCCGATCGTGCTAGAGAATATTTTTGTGCGATCGCCAACCACATTGACAAATGGAATTGATTCCAGAACCAATCGAACAGCTGTAGCTAGAAACTCACGTTATCTGGTTGATGTATCTCTACTAACTAAAATAAGAAGTTGAGGATGGTGTTTCATTTACCCCTTCTAACTTCCTCTTATATCTTTTTTAAAAAAAATCTCATAAAACCAAAAAATAACCTACTAAAAACACAAATTTCACCAGCATAAAAATTTTCTAAAAAAACTACAAAGCTCTACTAGTTGTGTGTGGCACAGCCAAAGTCGCGAAGGCATGACATGATCGAGCATGTGAGCCAAGTAAATCGATCCTGATAATATCAACTCAATATGTTAGAATAATATAATTTTTTATATATAACAAAGTTCCGACATTTATATACATGTACTAGTAAAATTGTTGGGAGTGTCTATACAATATTTAACTGTTTTTTGAGGCAAAAACAGTCAGATTTTAGAACGTTGGATGGTGATCCAACGCTCCAGATCTATTTTTTGGAGGGGGTGCTTCTATTCAATTTTTTTTGGAGGGGATGCTTGTATGAGTGGATCCGTTGGATAGAGATCCAACGCCCCCAGATCATCTGACTGTTTTTTCCTTCAAAAACAGTCGAATGTTCTATAGCATTTCTCAAAATTGTTCATGTCCCTTCATATTGTTGAGGTGATCTGCGAAAGATTTATATGGTCTGCATGGACTTATCGTGGCATCACCGCACTAATTGATGGTTAGCTTGGAGAGCAGATTATTCCATCAATAAACGATCGAAGCGTGCGGTTTAATTTGCTCCGTACGCAAGGCCGAGTAGGCTCTTACCTTTTGTTTTTTTGCCCTTTCTTTTCAGCTTCTAAAAGCTGTTTTTCAGTTTTGTATAATAACTAACTTTTAAACGAAGTATCTTTTTAAGATAAGATCTACTATTAATCGTAGTATATACTGTACCGACTTCATTTATATCGGTAAAAACCGTACGTGAGTTTCTGTTACTCTGTAATCTCTTGCACAAATAACCTAAAAACCACAAGTCACAGTTAAAAACCATAAATTTCAACAAAAAAAAAGAACAGGCCGTTTTTTTCCCAACAAAGACGTCGTTTCTAATATTCATTGCCTGCCGTACCTGCGATTTTTTACAATTGCAAACTTCGAAGCTACATCTCCGTGGTACGTGCCGATGCTGGTGAAATCTCGCGTCAACCAGGTGAGATATACCACTCAGTCTCTGCTTCAATCAATCTTAACCCGCATCTCGCCATTTTTTGTTTTCTCATAACTTATATATATATATATATATATATATATATATATTGACATTAATAAAATGAGAAACTTAACCTGATCGTAACAATGCATTGTGATGGATTTGTTGAGATAGACCTATTTTTCTGAAACTAGCAGAGTTGCATGCAAGCACGGACGAGGAATCCAAGAGATGGATGAATTTTTTCTTTCAATTGATCTTCTGCATGAAATTCAAGAGAATAAGAAAGACACACAACCTAAGCTCCAACCAGATTAAGCAGTTCCAAAGTTTCAATGACATTCCTCATGTACCATATGCCAAGCACATCCACATTAATACCGACCAGACTTGCACACCAACCAAACGTCTCCAAACTTCCGTTCACTCGACGATATAATTCCAGATTTGAAGTTCCTTTCTGTTTCAAGAACTCGCTCTTGCTTTCAAAGGGAAAAAAAAACAGAGAACTCGCTCTTGTTCTGATGCTGGGACGCACAGGCACGGCCTACGCCAAGAAGACGAACAAGTTCGAAGACTCGGACAGTCACATGTCAAGGCCCAGGTATTGAGTACTGCTAACTTTGAATGTTTTTGTAGCAACGTTGCTTGATCACTTCGAGTTTGTTCTCGTTCTGGAGACGAATTAATACAGAACTGCCTTCACTTCAGGGCCGTGTTTGAGCTGCCGCATCGGCCCGCACCACGCGTGCCGCTGCGCGCAAGGACGGCGGTTGCGGCGGCGGCGGCCGTGGGCTCGGAGGCGAGCGGCGCGCATCACCGTGCTCTCGGCGTCGGCCGAGGGACGTCGCCCCGCAGCCCGTTGCACGAGGCAAGCATGCTCTCCTGAAATGAACAATGCAGTTAATTACAGTGTGTACGTACGGTTAAAGACATGACACTTGTTCGCAATATTGAATTGTGGTGAAATTGCAGAAGAAAGCTGCGGGTGCAAGTGATGGTGTTGGTGCTGGGTCGGGGGTGGCGGAGCTGGAGGCGAAGCTGGGGAAGGCGCAGGATCAGCTCACGGACATGCGGGAGCAGCTCGCGGCGGCCGAGAAGGCCAGGAAGGACGCGCGCGCCGCGCTCGTCGAGGCCAAGAAGCGCTTTGGCGCCGAGAAGAAGAGAGATGCCGCCACTTCAGCGCCGGTCGACGACGGGGCAAACGTGCCGGCAGAACAGAAGCAGAAGACGGAAGTCGTCACAGCTCGTGTTACAAATGGTGGCATCGGGGAGAGACGAAGCATAGGCTCGCCGGCCACCGATGTTCTTGAGCCGGTCGTGCCGAACGAGTCGGAGAACAAGAGGGCGCAGGATAAGGCCAAGAAGACTACTCATGATGATGATGAGGAGGTGAACAGCATTGCCAATATCGCAGACGGTGATGGCAAGAAGGGAAACCCGGAGGTCGACCAGCTGAGTAGTAAGCTGATGGCGAAGGACGCGGAGGTCAACTTGGTGAGGGCGAAGCTCATGGTGAAGGACAAGGAGGTCGACGAGCTGAGGGTGAAGCTGACGGCGAAGGACACGGAGGTGGACGAGCTGACGGAGAAGCTGATGGCGAAGGACGCGAAGGTCAACTTGGTGAGGGAGAAGCTCATGGTGAAGGACAAGGAGGTCGACGAGCTGAGGGTGAAGCTGACGGCGAAGGACACGGAGGTGGACGAGCTGACGGAGAAGCTGATGGCGAAGGACGCCGAGGTGGCCGCCCTCCAGGCTGACAACGCCGATCTCATGAAGATGGCCGAGGAGTCCTCCGAGGCCGTGAAGGATACTGCCGCGAAGGCGAGGGAGATCGAGCACGCGCTGAGGGAGAGCGCGGCGCGGGAAGCCCGGGTAGCCGAGCGGCTGAGGGCGTCGGAGCGAGCGCGGGAGGCGCTGGAGGCCGAGATGCAGCGCTCGCGCGTGCAGAGCGAGCAGTGGCGTAAGGCGGCCGAGGAGGCCGCCGTGGTGCTCGGCGACGTGGACCACCACGCCGGTGCGCGAGGCGCGGAGACGGACAAGGACAAGCGGCGCCACAGCTCGGCCGGCGGCACTGGCGAGAGCTCCGGTGGGAAGCGGAAATCCGGCGCGACCGGCGGCGCCATGCGGATGCTCAGCGACCTGTGGAAGAAGAAGGGGCAGAAGTGATCGAAATGTGACGGCGGTGATCGTACGAGCGTGCATGGCAAACCACTTTCTCGATCAGTTCTCTCTCCACTAGGATAGCATTTAATTTGCCACTTTGTGAACCAGTTTAATTTACTTACTTGTGTTGTTTAATCTAAGATCGATATGCTGGTGAAATAAAACCGGGTTGCATTGCCTGTGGTACTAGTGCTAAATGTTTGCGAGGAGGGTAACAACATTGCTTGGTGACATCGTTGAATGCTGTTGATGCTCATCCTCTCGTGCCGTTAGTTTCAAGAAAAAAAAATCACCTGCAGTTCATCTGAGCAAACCGCAGGGCAGAAGTAGTATTACATTTTTTTTAGGAAGAGAAACTAGTTTTACATTTTTTAGATAGAAATTAGTATTCCATCTGGCAAGTGAAAGAACAAAGAACGCAGCGTCGTGCCGTGCCGTGAGACGTATGTCGGTGGCGCCTTGGGCCCCTCGTTGCAGTCAGGCCCAAACATATACAAAGGGCGATGGGCCCAAGTTACATACAGGCCAGTCCACGCTGCCGCTAGCCACTGACGACGCGCGTCTCCCGCTACAGGCGCGCCGCTGACCCCCGACCCGCGGCCCACGGTGCCTTCGGTCTCCCGCTACAGCTGTTTCCGGACGTGGGCTGCAGCAAGGACATCACTGGGCCTAAGCGGAACGACTGCTACCAAGCCGAGCTACATTCCCTTAGTTTTTTTTGTCGCGTTTGTTTGCTTCGATCTGAGCTCCATTGGTCTTGTTTTTTTGCCTGCGGCTAATAGTTTTATATATACTTTTTAAGACTACGACAAATGGTAGACACGTTGACGTAGATGATGTATATAATTTTGTGCTCAGAAAGTTGTTTGGAGAAGCGATTTTGAGAAGCTGTTTAGAGAAACCGTTCCGATTGTTTCAGCTTCCGGAGAAGCTAAAGACAAAAGTCAAAAAGAACAAGATCATTCTTTCTTTCTTATTCGTTAAGTTAATATTCTTATTTTATCAATATATATATTTTCAACTAATTGCCTTGATTTGAATTATTCCACAGCCTTGCTAATATTTTTTATTTCCTTTGGTTTGTTCCACTGTTATTTTATTTATATTTGTTTAGCTCATTGCCTTGACTTGCGTATCACTAGCCAATTCACCTAGCTCTACCATTGAAACATCATTGTAAACAGTTGGAACATCGCCGATGAATTGTTGGAACATTAAAGCCAAATACATAGAACATAGTCGATAGACTACTAGAATATCAAAACATTCCTATTAAAATCAAACACATGGAACAAGCTTGGCGTTCTCTATTACAGTTGGTTTGTGATGGAATAGGTAGCTCTAGCTACCTCTACGTACTAATCCGGTCGTGCTTGTTGCTGGATGATTAGGGTCTTACGCGGCAAGTCCATACAGCATCTCGCGCCGGAAAGCATGCTATGCGCGTACCCTTTTTTTTCCTTCTTTCGAGAGCATGCTACGACCTTACATGCATATCCTGTAGGAGTGGTAGGATCTTCGACGTTTATCTGTGTTAGACCATGTGGTTAGGTCAGGTTATTTTGGTGATGAATAATTGACAACGGTAAATTTATGATGATGAATATTTGATAATATTGTTTATCGATGTTATGCGAGGTGTGTTGGCGTGTGTGCGTATGGACTGATGTTGGTCAAGTTGGGATGAACTTGTGCCGGAAGAATGTTCTTTGGTCTTTACATGTGCAGGTTGAGCATGGAGGCGATCATGGTCGGTGACGAGGAGGACCGGGACTAGGATGGGGAGATCCGAGGTCCAGACGGTCGAGGATGTCATGCGAGATGGTCGGGCTCATGTTTGGGGCGCATGGAGATCAGAGATGGATGATACGTGTTGGAGCTACGGAGGTGCGGTCCGGAGGCTACGACACGTGGTGGATGATGCGTGGAGAAGCTACGGGAGGTGCGGTCCTGGAGGCTTCGACACGTGACACGTTAGAAAAGTCGGGAGTGTGAAAAACCCGTGTTAGGAAGGGTTTCTGGTCCCTTAGAAATTAGTGGGCCAAGAGCCTAGTTGAGGTAAAAAGGCCCATGTCTAGTTGGATGAGTTGGATTAGGATTTTAAGTAGAGTTTGAGTAGGACTCATATGAGGGATAAGTTGGATTAGGATTTGAAGTAGAAATTGAATAGGATTTTAAGTAGAGTTAGATTTGGTGTTATAGGGCTGCGTGTGCATATATATATGCATGTGGCGGCGTAGCATTGGGTAGCCGATTTGAGCGGACGGGAAAAATATCGCGTCGGCAAATTTGAGCGGACGGGAAAAATAAAGCGGCGGCCGAGCTTTTGGTGATTGATCGAAAAAGAAGCTGCATGCTGATGCTTGGATGGACTACGCGATTTCTGCGTTTTTAATTAAAGTTTGTGAGTTTTCTAATTCGCATATATCATCTTTTTCTAGTTTTCTGATTTCTATAGATTCTCTATGTATTGATCTATGTCTAGGTATTTTTTGTTGCTTACATTTATAAAGTAGTTTGAATTAAAAATCATTTGTTAGATTGAAAGAAAAACGACGTTTCTCCGTTCCGTTGTTCGATCGATCAAAAGCGTTTCTCGGTGCTACAGTAAACTGCTACAGTGCGATACAGTATTTTGCTACAGTAGATCGGTACAGTACTTTGCTACAGTAAATCAGAAAAAGAATTTTTCTATTTCTGGTTTTTGCAATTTTAAAAATTAGAAGACAAAAATTTGAGAAAAAAAATTTTCCGCTGTGCATTGCAATCATTCACCCCCCTCTGATTGCTATCAACGATCCTACAAGTGGTATCAGAGCAGGTTTTATTTTTCTAATTGATCTTAACCGGTGATTAGAAAACATGTCGATGGATAGGTATTCCACAAAACCTTGTGTTTTCGATGGTGTTGATTTTCAGTTTTGGAAAGCAAAGATGGAGGCATATATTCAAGCTCAAGGCTTCGCAATATGGGAGAAAGTCTACAAACCTTATCAAGTGCCTGAGAACGATGCTGTGTCAGCAGCAAATATAGCACAAGTGGAGGCAAATAGCAAGGCAAGGAACCTGATAATTCAAGGACTAGGAAGGAGTGATTTTGATCGTGTTGTGCATCTTAAATCTGCATATGAGGTATGGAAAGCACTATGTGATTATCATGAGGGTTCATCTACTATTAAAGAGGTACGTCAAGATATGTACAAAAAGGATTACATGCGTTTTGAGATGAAACCTGGTGAATCAATAGATGATCTCTTTGCTCGCTTTAATAAAATTCTTAGTAACCTACGTCTTTGTTAATGTTACTTATACTGATGCTGAAAATGCACGTCAATTACTTGGAGCATTAGATATGTCTATATGGGAGATGAAGGTTACATCCATTAGAGAATCTACTATCATGAGTACACTTACATTAGATGTACTTTATTCTAAATTGAAAACTCATGAATTAGATGTTTTTGCTAGAAAAAATAATAGTAATAAATCAATTGCTTTAGCTTCACAATCTAGCAAGTCTAATGGTGATAATTCTTCTACTAGCTATGCTTTGTCTTCTTTGTCTTCACTAACCGATGAACAGCTAGAGCAACTTCCGAACATGATTTGGCACTCATCACTACACGTTTCACAAGAGCTTTGCATAATGTGAGATCAAGAAAGAGAGGAAATTTTGGTCCTCAAAGGTGCTATGAGTGTGGTGATCTAAATCATATTCGTCCCAAATGTCCAAAGCTTCTAGCAAGTTTTGCAAGGGAAGAGAATGAGAAGAAAGAAGAGATGGAGAAAGAAAAGAGGAAGAATAAAAAGAAGGGCTATATGAATCGCAAGGTGGTGCATCGTGTTCTTTCGGCTCTTGGGCAAATTAATTTGAGTGATGTGGACACGGACAGCGAGGATGATACTCCCAAAGGCAAGAAAGATTTAATTGGGTTATGTCTAATGGCAAGTAGCAAAAGCTCCACCGACAATGAAGATCTTGACAATGACAACTACAATGAGGTAGAACCTTCTTATGATGATTTAGCTAAAGTCATTGCTAAACTTGGTACTTTGCTAGAAAAGAAAGATAAAAGATTAAGAAATACGATACTTTGATTGAATCTCTAAATTCGAAATTGCAAGACTTAGAGTTTTAATTCCTGATGATGAATCTTGTGAGTCTTGTCAAATTTTATATTCTGAGTTAGAGAATGCTAGGACACTTAATGCTTTAAACATGGATCAACTTAGAGATGTAACTGCTAAATATGATGAATTAAGATTAGCACATGACTCTTGTGATGAAAAATTAAAATGTGCTAATGATGAAATTGAAAAGCTCAAGTTTAGCTCTTCTACATGTTTAGTGTCAAGTATTTCAAATGTCCAATCTAAAACTTGCTCTAATTGTGAATTGCTAGAAGCTAGACTTAATTCATCTCGTGAATCTATTCAACAAATGCTTTATCATGAGAATATGTCTTGCTTAAATTGTCCTAAGTTAAATATTGAAATTGAAGCTTTGACTAGACAACTTAATGATTTTCTTTGAAAAGAAAGATTGGCTCAGTCTAGTGCTTCTAAAGATCTTGTGAATAAACCTGTTAATTGCATAACTTGTCTCACTCTAGCTAAAGAAAATGAGTATCTTAAGGACACTTTAGAGATTTTCTTTTGGCAAGAAAAATTTGAACATGATTCTAGATAAGTCAAAACAAGTGTAAAAATCATGGTCTAGGATTTAATTTTATTGAGCATGCCAAAATAATCCTCCTAAGGTTGTTAAGTCTCTTGAACACGGAAAGATTGAAGTAAAATCGAACCAAAACAAATTGTGTTTAAATCACTGGTTTTGTGCAAAGTTCATCGAATAATAATGTAGGTGCTAGCTCATCATCTCAAAAGAATTCTGGTTATGTTAAATTTCATTGCACCTATTGTGGAAGAGATGGACACTTGCATGAATTTTGTTTTAGGCGAGCTAAGAAAGAAAGGAAGGAAAGGTTGAATGCTTTAAGACAAAACGTCTTGGTTTTGGATTTAATTCAAATGATTCACGTTCTTTTCGGCATTCTGATCACCCACATGCACGTGATTTTGGTTCTAGCTTTGTTGCTCCTGTTCGTCGCGTGTCGCAGTACTGGATTCCTAGATCTTATTTCACTAACCCTAGTACTGTGAGACCGATGTTTCCTGTGATGTAAGAACAGTTGACAAGGATGGAGAACATGAGCTACATTGAGTTCCGGTCTTTTATATCATTGCTTGATTGGAACACTTGATGGTTCTTCACTCTCTTTGATAGCTTACAAGATATTCCATTTTTTGAGCGACCATGTGGAAAAGGTAATGTAATCTTACACTTTGATGAGTCTGATTTTCAGATTTCTGATATTCTCACTAAGTCACTTGATACTTCTCGTTTTGCTCATGTGCGAAGTGAGTTGGGTGTGTTACATCTTATGGGATTATTTTGAGGGGGAGCTTGTTGTTTAAAAATTTTCAGGAGCTGTGTTTATTATACCTGTCAAATAAATCAACAAGTCAAAGCCATTGAAATTATTTGAGTTGTAGAGCTCTCTTTATCATATTTACTCATATGCTGTGTAGCTTTGTTCATGACTAGTTAAAATTAATTTGCTATACTTGAACTAAAATATGACATGACGGAATACTTTGGCTAGATTAATTATAGATAGTACTTTATGATGTTCATCAAAAAGGATTAGCTTGAATGTGAGTCTTATTTTAAATCTTGGCTATGAGGCTCGCATATTTCATATTGCAATCTTTTTATGATCACTTAATTTGGCATGTTTTAAAAAAAATGAGAAAGAGAAAATTGAAAAGATGTATGCTTCAAGCATGCCATGGTATACAAAAAGAAAAAGGCACAAAAAGTGCACAAATGAAAAGAAGTATGCTTCAAGCATGCCACCATCTAAACAAGTATGCTACAAGCATTCTATTATGAAAAGAAGTATGCTACAAGCATGCCACATGCCTATAAATTGAGTGTGGAGCAATAGATTGCTATATGATATTGCTAGCTCGTCTAGATTTAAAATTTGCTTCATTTTTAGGCTTTGACTTTTTGTTGTGATATCTCATTGTGCTCTTTATAATTGGTTTAGTCATTGTTGAGATACCTGTTATTAATATAAATTGTTTAATCATGCTCAAGACTGGTTTTGTCATTGCTATATGATATATGATTTTATATGATCTAGAGAGCTTGACTAAAAAATATGGCTTGGTTACTCAAAAATATCAGTGCACAATGACTTGTATAATCTATAAAGCTTCTTGTTTTTTTTACTCTCATTGCTTCTTCTTAGAATTATTACTTCTTTGAATTTTCTTGATGATTACATTGCCAAAGGGGGAGAGATTTGGTGTGCTTTGTGAGATATTGGATAAATTTGCTAAAACTTCACCTCTTGTGTTGAGGGAGAGATTTGAGTCGTGTGGGTTGAAATGCTTTTTCGCTTCAGTTCTTCACTTATATCCGTTTGAAGCTAATTTATCATGCAATCTTTGGTGTTGTCAATGTATTCATCAAGGGGAGATTGTTAGACCATGTGGTTAGGTCGAGTTATTTTGGTGATGAATAATTGACAACGGTAAATTTATGATGATGAATATTTGATAATATTGTTTATCGATGTTATGCGAGGTGTGTTGGCGTGTGTGCGTATGGATGATGTTGGTCAAGTTGGGATGAACTTGTGGGAAGAATGTTCTTTGGTCTTTACATGTGCGAGTTGAGCATGGAGGCGATCATGGTCGGTGACGAGGAGGACCGGACTAGGATGGGAGATCCGAGGTCCAGACGGTCGAGGATGTCATGCGAGATGGTCGGGCTCATGTTTGGGCGCATGGAGATCAGAGATGGATGATACGTGTTGGAGCTACGGAGGTGCGGTCCGGAGGCTACGACACGTGGTGGATGATGCGTGGAGAAGCTACGGGAGGTGCGGTCTGGAGGCTTCGTCACGTGACACGTTAGAAAAGTCGGAGTGTGAAAACCCGTGTTATGAAGGGTTTCGGTCCCTTAGAAATTAGTGGGCCAAAAGTCTAGTTGAGGTAAAAGGCCCATGCCTAGTTGGATGAGTTGGATTAGGATTTTAAGTAGAGTTTGAGTAGGACTCATATGAGGGATAAGTTGGATTAGGATTTGAAGTAGAAATTGAATAGGATTTTAAGTAGAGTTAGATTTGGTGTTATAGGGCTGCGTGTGCATATATATATGCATGTGGCGGCGTAGCATTGGGTAGCCGATTTGAGCGGACGGGAAAAATATCGCGTCGGCAAATTTGAGCGGACGGGAAAAATAAAGCGGCGGCCGAGCTTTTGGTGATTGATCGAAAAAAGAAGCTGCATGCTGATGCTTGGATGGACTACGCGATTTCTGCGTTTTTTAATTAAAGTTTGTGAGTTTTTCTAATTCGCATATATCATCTTTTTTCTAGTTTTCTGATTTCTATAGATTCTCTATGTATTGATCTATGTCTAGGTATTTTTTGTTGCTTACATTTATAAAGTAGTTTGAATTAAAAATCATTTGTTAGATTGAAAGAAAAACGACGTTTCTCCGTTCCGTTGTTCGATCGATCAAAAGCGTTTCTCGGTGCTACAGTAAACTGCTACAGTGCGATACAGTATTTTGCTACAGTACTTTGCTACAGTAAATCAGAAAAAGAATTTTTCTATTTCTGGTTTTTGCAATTTTAAAAATTAGAAGACAAAAATTTGAGAAAAAAAATTTTCCGCTGTGCATTGCAATCATTCACCCCCCTCTGATTGCTATCAACGATCCTACAATCTGAACACGAAAAGGACCGTCCTGACTCCTCGTCCACTCAACGGTACATACTATACCACTTCTTGTTCTTCTTTGAGTAGGATGCCACTTCTTATTCACAGTATATACCATATTTGCAGGAATATAACATGAATCAATATATGATTTTCCGAAACTCTGAATTTCTCCGTTCGAAACAAATAGTTTCTGATGGCACGCATATGTGTGCAGTAGCATAGCAGGTAATAAAAGCTTTTTACAACTAACCTCTTACATTAGCAGCAGCTGCGGTAGCGGTAGTACGTAGTACCCACGTCTCAGAACTTTCTAGTAGTTTTGCCAACCCACTCTTCATTCCGCGTTGTTCGGTCATCAGAATTGTCTTCACTCTTCAACTTGAAATAAAAATTGTCACAATTACAGATCGTAGTGGCACCCAGTATATAAAGATGGATAGCTTTTCACAAATCTGAGAGTACGCAGCACTAGTAAAGTTGTTTGTACTCTTTACAGTTCAGGAGCAGACAGTGCAACGGCACGAACTTGGGTTGTAGAGGCCTTTCTTTTGGAATTTTGATTTATAGCTTATGCTATAGTAATAAATTTTTATACGTAGTATCTTTTAAGATAAGGTTTGTAAGTTAATTATAACAGATATTGTACCGACTTTAATTATATCGATCAAAATCGTACCCGAGTGTCTTTATTTCTATACTCTTTTACAAATTACTAAAGTTTAATTATAAATTATAGTCTAAAAGAGCCACTAGACGCTGTAATATGAGAAACCTCGACAATACTGAGCAGAGCACTACGAATGCGGATCTATCCGAAGGCTGATTACCTCATCGCACATTTCTCAAATCTGAAAAGCAGTTGACACATTGGACTGACTCAATCAAGGATGAAGTGATGAGGATTTAACGAGACCTAAAAAGATTGTGGGTGGTGACTAGGTTCATAGGCTCATGGCTTGATCCATCGTCAGATTTGTGCTTAATTAGACCTTCATTATCCGATGGTTAACTTTCGGCCGTTGTGCCTTTTAGTAAGTTATTGAGATTGCTGGTTATCTATCTAGCCGCAACTCACTCAGTTGGCCTGCTCAAGGCGTGGAAAGTCCTCACTTTTAGTTTTTTACGTAGGCTTTTTACTATATATAGTAGCTATTAGATTTTTGTGAGTAAAAAAAAAGAAATTTATATATGTGGTATTTGGAAGTTTGGTCATCTTGACAGATTTGTCCGTTGCTTAGTTTGTACTACTAACCAAAATTAAGCTACTCCTAGCTAGTAAAGGTTTGTTTGGAAGGAAATTCACGGGAATTTCATAGAAAACAATCAAACTCTTACCGAAATTAATCTAGAAATATTTCCGCATTTCAAATAGAGCCTAATTCTGGTCCCCACTGATCGATACTAAACGCCTCCTATTTTGTCATGACCAATTTTTGTGAGCTTGGAAATCGGATGATGTGCTTGACAAGTTCGATCTGGATCGGTTGGGCTGAAAAGTTGTGGTTTATAGCTGAAATTGCACTGTAGCGGGTGAAATTTCATTGTACCTAAAGTTGGCTTATTTAGCGTAATTAAATTTAAAAAATTTAAAAATAGAAAAATATTCTAACTCATCTTGGACAACGCAAACGAATACAAAAAAAGAACCGGCAAAAAAAGTAGGTTTAGGAGTGATACGACAAAGTTGATCGGGGCTAAGTTTAGGGGGAAGCTGAGGCTCAGAACGGGCAGGAAAGCCGAGTGCCATCATGGTGTATGGAGAGGCATAGGGCACGCTAAGTCACTTGGCCTCGTTTGCAAGCGAGGACGGTTCGGTAGGATTTAGACACGTGATAGGCTTTGTGGGAAATCGTTGGGAGCCATATGGAGTTAAAGATAAAGCACAGGGTTATTTCAAGACAAAAAAAGCGCGGAACTTCGTCGAAGGTGGTTTTGGGGGGCAAAAAGGACTTTTTTCCTAAACCAAAAAGTTGAAGATCAAACTGTAACTACCGGTCTGACCGCTCTTCCCACGTTTGTCAGATCACCCCGATCAGAATGCCAACCACTAGCCGATCTGATAGTGCAACCGGTGTGACCGTATTTTCAATGCCAGTTACACCGGCCAACTCACCCCGATCCAACCGCCAACTATGGCCGGTCCGACCGCACATGACCAACGTCAAAACTCACTCTCTGGAAAAAAACCACAGCTGTCAACTAAAAATTGATCATACCGTCCCGACGGTCTAACCGCCACCCAATATTTGATCACATTGGACCACCAGTCAGACCGTCATTCATAGGCCGGTCCGACCGCTACCTCTCAATGGTCTGACTAGTCCGACCGAAAACACTGATAGAATTTTCTGAAACTATTGCAAAAGTTCAACCTTTTGTACGATCTCTCACTTAGCCCGTCCAAACAGGAGCTTGCCGCTGTTATGACTACTTGGCAAACTCCACGTACATGCATGGAGACAACATGCGACGTCCCATGCATATGCCAGAATTTGTGGTTGTTTTGACTCTGATCTGACGCTTTAATTAGATTGATAATGTTGGTATGGGAGGGAATTGAAGGGGAAGCTTCCGAGCTGCGAGCTGCAGGCTGAAAAGGCGCGTAACTAACCTTTTTCAATGGACTGCTAGCTAGGGCTTAAAAGGGTTCTTGCTTTCAGAGGTAAAAGTGGTGCCTATGCGTGTCCGGTTGTGCAGTCATTGAATCAACGGTTTTACCATCAACGTTGACCCAAAAAAAAAGTTCTCCAGACTGGTTGATCCAGGACTTTCATTCTCAATCCAATTAATGAACTAATATACAAATTCAGTCGTGACGCGATGCTAGTGAATTAATTAGAAATTAAGATAAACGCTATATGTTCCTTAGATGCTCCGGTAACTGAAATGAAAGCACCAAAGGGAAAGATGCAAATCCTGCCAGTGAATCCAAGTTCAGTATAGACAGGCATGGGTGCAAAACCGCGCGCGCCAACAGGAAGCACGCATAATCGCAGAAGGCCGTAAACTTTTGTGTGGCGCGACTAGTGGTGGCCATTCGGACGCGCGCTTCCCAGCCGGCTGGCTACGTGATCAATCTTGTCCTCAGTAACCAACAACGAAATCTTTTGCTCGTCAGGATGCGCCTGCGAGGAGCGCCTATAAATAACATGCAGCAATACACCTGACCATGAACAAATCAGGTATAGTACACATTGGCACATATCTAGGCAAGATGTCTGCTCGCATCGGCATTGTGCTCCTGGTGATCTTGGTCGTCGGCGCCGAGCTCGTGGCCGTGCCGGAAGCTCTCCGGATCGGGCGCCCGACGCCCGCCGGACACGTCGGTACCGGCGGTAGGGTGGCCGGCGATGGCAACTCGGCCGGCGTTCGCCCGTCCAAGTGGAACACGCGAAGGACGGTCCGCGGAGAGAAGAGAACGGTTCCCGGCGGCCCAGACCCACAGCATCATTACTAGCTAGCTTTACCTTCTTATGTACTCGTCTGCTAAGCTGGGGAGGAAGTGAGTCTCTCAAGTCTGAACGTGGAAATCAAACCCTGTTCTACGAGAGCCACTGATCGAGCCGTCTGTTCAACAAAACATATAGCTGCTAGCTCTACACCATCTTACATATTATTCGTATAAAAAGCTAGCTGTTTATCCTGCCGAAGACGACTAGCTTCCATAGGATTGGTTTCTATGTTCAGGCCGGGTTTCCATTTCCTCCCTCTCGGCGCAGATAAGCTAGCTAGGTTACATGCATTTAGCTACCTGTTTAACGATACAACTGGCACAAGTTTCTTTTAAGGGGTTAAGTAGCCATATGAGCTGCTCGCCCATCGCCCCATATGCATCCATACGCGCGCATCTTTTCCTCCATGAATAAAGTGATCCGCACATCGATAAGAAAGAACGAAATAAACCGAGGCTGGTTTTATTTCTATACGATCCATTGACCCGTCCAACTATTGCTGAATTTTATCGTGACTGTACGTACTGCTGTGGTTCGATCTGGTTGCCGACAGGCACTCTGTCGTCGTCGTTCCCTGCGCCTCGTGGCCGCCAACTCGCCGCTCCGGACCTGTTCTTTTCGGCTGCGGCTTATGGCTTTTGGCTGAAATTTTTGAATTTTGGCTGTTTACGGTACAGATTACAGAGAGACAGATACTCACTTGCGATTTTGGCAGGTACATATGTTGGGCTTTTAACGTGTAGATCGTTTAACCTATAGACTCTGTCTTAAGAAAATACTTCGTTTGAAAGTTAGGTACTATAGCAAAAATCAAAAATCGCTGACTTCGAAGGAAAAGAACAGGCACTCCGTCGGTTCGATTCGCAACTGCGTTGGGACAGACACTCGTTATGCTGCGTTGTAAATTTGGCGCCTGAATTTTTGGTTGAAGAACCGGCGCCTGAAATATTTTTTTTTGCTGCCGTGCATGCACGTCACATCTATCAGCTTATCTCATTCCGTACATGCCTCTGGGCAGTATTTACGCGCCCACACATTACTAGCCAGTGACACGCGCACGCCTTAGCCGTTCAGTAGTACACTGCAGTTCTCTGTTCGCGATTGCACCGAGGCTGCATTGCACTGAGGCTGCATTGCACTGGGCAAGTGTGTGGCACAACATACACTCTGTTCATGGCTTCAGTTCAGCTCGACTCTAACCTGGTCCGTGTGGTGACCTGTAACATTACCAAAGATAATAATACTAGTTAACATATTATTACTTGTTTATTCATACAACACCGCTTTAACAAATAATAATAATTTCATTAGAGTAGTTACAACAGAACAATAATTAGAGACTAAAAGTAATTTATTAATTACAAGACATGCATGGCTTAAAATTTGTACATACGGATATCTTGAGTTATTACAATATTTATTGTTTATCACCGTACAGGACACAAAACAATAGTAAACATATATATACATATCATAATACCCGTCCGTCCTGCTCGTGTGGCGAAGAGTGGCGTGTCGTTGCCGATGCGGCAAGCCCCCGGGAATATAGCCGAGTTGCAGCTCAGACTCCCTCCCGTTCTTTTCTCACACAACGCAAAAAGATTGAGCAAAACAGAAAAGTCGACGAAGTGATGTGCACAGCGCGATGCAGCAGCGATATGCAACGCCGGCCCAGCGGTCCAGCTGTAAGCAGCAAAGTTAACACACATCTTTTGAAGATACCGCATCTTGTTAGTTGTGTTGGTATATTTGTTTATAACGAAGGAGTTTTCAACTGTGCTGTGGGGTTTTATAAGAGGAGAAAATTTCGCTCTTTTCTGCTGCCGGATGAATAGATATTACAATTTAGAGGGGGATGGGAAATGCAAAAGCTAATCATATGCAAAGAGCTGTTAGCTTTGTATGATGGTTCATGGTTGAATTTTCAGTTCATGGTTCATGGTTATATTCAAAGAGTGTGTTAGCTTTGTTGTTATGAATGGTTCATAGTTGTATTCTGTCCATGGTTATATAGTGCAAAGAGTGTCTATCTGGCCTTAATTCTTATTTGTAAGGGTCAATGATGACGTTCGTCTTTCTACTGGGCCGTGGTGTTCGCGGCAACCACCGTAACGTTGCGCGCACTGCGGCAAGCCCATAAAAGGCATCAGCCACCGTAAGTTCGCAGCGTCTCACGTCCCCTCGCTTTTACGGCCTTTTCCCTCGGCTTCGTGGGCCTCGACAGGGCACGGCGGCAGCGGCTCACCTGGGCTCTCAAAACAATTTCCCTTCCCCTCCCCCCACTTCTCGTTCGTCTTCGCTGCCTTCCGCCCGTCGATGCCGTGCAAGCAGCGGAGGCCGCTCTGCTTCTCCTTGAGCAGTCGTGGGCGCTTTCTTCCTGTGGGGGCGCATCGGATGAAAATTCATTTGTTCCAAGCCTGGTCAGCTGGTCGATGGGCCGCGTGGGACGGTTGTCAATGTTGGGCCTCCCGCTAGAGTGGCGCATCAGGCCGTTGGATCGCCATCGCGCGGCCGAGGGGTTGCGGAAGCCACCGGATCGCTGGAACCGAGATGGACAGCTAAGATAGTCAGATCCGCTCGCCCGCCTTCAGCACGGCAAAAACCCTAGCCCGGCCTATGCTAGTCTCGAGCCCTGTGCCCCCCGCGTGCTCGTCTTAGGTGATGCCTTAGGTGAGCACAGCAAGATAGATTTTAGTCTGAAACATAAAAAAATAGTTAATGTATAGTTTAGATATTTTTAGTTCAGTTCGAAGTAATATTCACAAGGTTCAGTCTAAATAGCCCAGGCAGCCCATGCGGTCATCAACCCATTCTGCCTACTCCTGGCTACTGCTAGAGATGGTCAAGTGGACCGAGCCCAATCGTGCCAGCCCGTGGCCTAGTACTGTTGGCCCGGTTCGAACACGGCATGGCCCAGTGAACCGGGCTGTGCCTGGGCCGACGGCATGGCACGTCGGGACTTATATTTTAGGATGGAAGGAGTATCATGTAAAGAAGATTCGAATATTACAAAAATAAAAGCTTAAATCTAAGCAAGATTACCTCTAATTACGTTACCTCTTTTGGACATCTTCGTGAATACCATATCATGTTTGGAACCGTCTCTCCGTGTGGTCATAGAGTTTGTCGGAGTACGATTTTATCTATCAATATTTAAATTCCAATACTCACTCTACGTATTAGTAGGAAGCTCGCTTGCAAAAATTTAAACATGTGCTAAGGACACACTGTGTGTGGTGTCCGTGTCTTATGAATTTTGATTTTATTCAATCAAAAGGTACGGTAACTTTCATTGCTTACGGTGCGGAATTTGTGCGCGCGAGCATTCTGTGCGTCTCATGACTGCTAGCTTGAAAGGGGTGGGAAGTACTTAGCTAGCTAGCTGATCAGTACAAGGTTCCTAGCTTGAACGAATAAATAACCGTACACTCCTGCGAAACACAATATGCTTATAGACCGTACGTTTATTGAACTAACAAACAATTAATCACTTGTACGTTTATTGAGCATTCTGTGCCTTACTGAACTAACAAATTCACTGCCTTAAAAAAACTAGCGAATTCACACGTACTTCACACCAATTAAGCACTTGTACACCGTACGTTTATGGATAGACCTCGATGATTGATCGAACACCTAGAACCGGTATAATTTTGTAGTCACTAAATCCAGCTTCAAAGAAAATCTTCCTCCACTCCTGCTCATCTCGCTCACTTCCATCGATAAACATCATGAAGAGATCTAACAAGACTTGTGTCTCTTTGTGCTTCGAGTCTGACGACGCCCCCGCTCCAACCACCATATCTAGGATTATCACTTTTCCTCCTGCATTTCTTGGGGGGATAGCTTTCTTGCAATTCTTTAAAATTTTGACACATTCATCATCCCTCCAGTCATGCAAAACCGACTGAAATAAGCAAACATTAATTAAAAATAAAATTTTATTATTAATATATCTCAAAATGTAAATATTTGTATTGTAGCCACTAGAAATCTACGGATCTTTCATGGTGGTTTAAGGCCGACAGAAATTAAGGAAAAGCCGTCAGGAATTATTTTCCTGACGATTAACCATCAGGCATTACCCATGAGCAGTGTGACGACTTGAATGACTTAAATGCTTGATGGTTAAACAATAGAAAAATAATTCCTGATGGTATTCCCTGACGAGCACCGATAGGAAAATTATTAAGAGTTTATGGATAATTATTGTTAAATTATTGCACAACTAATTCAAAGGATACACCACATTTGCTCTAAGGGGTTAGAAATTTCTACATTAATAATTAAATTATGAAATATATATTTTAAATACATCATGGGTCCAACTAGATTATATAGGTGTAAATACATGTAGACATTCAATTACAGTCACCACTACGGGAAACACGTGATTTACCGAGTGCACAAATCTTTGCCGAGTGCCAAATTGCGGGCACTCGGCAAAGACCTTCTTTGCCGAGCGCCGCACTCGGCAAAATATAGCACTCTAACAACGAGGACTTTGCCGAGTGTCCGCACTCGGCAAACACCGCACTCGGCAAATATTGTCTTTGCCAAGTGTCGCACTCGCAAACGTAGGCACTCGGCAAAGATTGGCGGGGCCCAACGGCATCCAATGGCGTCCTCTTTGCCGAGTGCCCCGCTTGGCACTCGGCAAATAATTTATTTTGCCGAGTGCCCAAACTTTCAACACTCGACAAATGATTTTTTTTGGTTTTGGCACTAATTTTTTTTTGAAGCTTTAGTACACTACCACAAACAACATGTTTAAATTTGGGACATTTGCATTGCCTTTTGGCATATTTCTATAGTTTATTTTGTTTTGTTGAATTTTCCGAAATGTAAGTTTGAGCTGCGGTGCATCGAATAATGGATTACATTCGTTCAAAAATGTTATCCTTGTTTCTTAGTGTAAATTTAGGCTAAATCCGAGGCGTCTCGAAATTTCGATCAGCGTGGTCACGACGGGCAACGCGCCAACTTGCGTGGGAGTGGTTTTTAATTGTATAAAATGCGAGCAATTCGAAAATCATGAAACTTGTCGAGTTGTCGCCGTATCGTGTCGTATCGTGGAAAAATTTGAAAAGTTTCGAGCAGCGTCACGACGATGCTCACAAACCGTGAGATCTCCCACGCTTGTTATTTTCAAATGTGGAGATCTCCGGTTTGTGAGCATCGCACGTGATGCCTGCTCGAAACTTTTTCAAATTTTTCCACGGCATACGACACGATACGGCGACAACTCGACAAGTTTCATGATTTTCGAATTGCTCGCATTTTATACAATTAAAACCACTCCCACGCAAGTTGGCTGCTGTCTCG
This sequence comes from Bonia amplexicaulis, assembly GCA_036346245.1. Taxonomy (NCBI): domain Eukaryota; kingdom Viridiplantae; phylum Streptophyta; class Magnoliopsida; order Poales; family Poaceae; genus Bonia; species Bonia amplexicaulis. Next base: position 2,024,865 of record CM070748.1, on the reverse strand, counting down.
CGTGACCACGCTGATCGAAATTTCGAGACGCCTCGGATTTAGCCTAAATTTACACTAAGAAACAAGGATAACATTTTTGAACGAATGTAATCCATTATTCGATGCACCGCAGCTCAAACTTACATTTCTCGGAAAATTCAACAAAACAAAATAAACTATAGAAATATGCCAAAAGGCAATGCAATGTCCCAAATTTAAACATGTTGTTTGTGTAGTGTACTAAAGCTTCAAAAAATTAGTGCCAAAACCAAAAATCATTTGCCGAGTGCCAAGTTTGGGCACTCGAAAATAATAACTATTGACCATATTGGGCCGACCCAGACGGGCGCTTGGGTGAGATTAGCGCCGCTCGCTCCAACAAATCCCTAAATCCCCAATCCTCGCCAGACTCCATCTCCCCCGCTCCTCCGCCTCTTCTCCTCCCCCGCTCCGCCTCCTCTCCTCCTCCCCTGCTCCGCCTTCTCCTCCCGCAGCTCTCCTCCATCTCCCGCCGCTCCGCCCTTCTCCTCCCCGCCGCTCCGCCCTTCTCCTCCCCGCCGCTCCGCCTTCTCCTCCCCGCTCGCTCCGCCTTCTCCTCCACGCGCGCGCGGCCCGGCCGGGTGTGCGGCGCCTCGCCTTGCTCCTCACGCCGCCTCCTCGCCGATCGGTGGGTGCGGGTTCGCTCGCACCGCCGTCCTCGCCGCCGTGCTCCGCCGTCCTCGCCGCCGTCCTCCCGCCGTCCTCTTCACCGCCGGCCTCCTCCGCCCCGGCTCGTCCTCCCGCCCGCTCGTCTCCACCGTCCTCTTCCCTCGTGAGTAGATAACCCGCTTATGTCTCATGGAGAAGTGAGTGACAAAGATGAGCATTAGCAAGACATGGTGCTACAATTTTGCAGATTCACGAATCATGTTGTATCGCATACAATCACCTTCTTGTATCGTGTGGTGATTAGCTCGATGGCTCGGTGTGGTATCGCTAATTGTCTTTGTCTTGTTTGCTTTGCTAATTGTGCTGTGTTGTTTGCTTTACGCTGGCCTGGCCTTTTGGTAGTCTAAGGAAGATGGCGCATGATCCATGTCTATATTGTATAGCCATGTGTTGAGGTAGTAGTCATGCTTATGTCTAGCTCATTTCTAACAAGTAGATATGTATATGCTTGTAAGAAACTAAGCACATAAAATAGTTCTCGGCAAAGATAGTTGCCGAATCGCATAAAAGTTACTGCCTCCTGGGCCGCTTCTATTTCAGGTTCACATTCCCGTTGTTTTTGAGAAACTGTGCAGTGAAAGGATTAAAACTCTTTTGGAACAATATGGAATCGTAGTTGTATCTTGTTTGTACTTTATTGGTATGTACATGATAAATGGCATCTTCTCTTTGGTGGAGGCTGGCGTGTCCCCCTGAAACCTATACTAGCTTCATCAACATTAGTCTGATGTTTCTATTATTGCGATTTAGCGAGTCGGCGATGTTACTTGGCTTAGTCTATGATGTTTTAGTGACATATATATCACTTGGTTATATTTTATGAAAGATGCTATTGCTATACTGATATGTTAATGTTCTAAAGAATGAGGGGGAGTTGAATGCTATATCTGATTGGTATATCACTTTGTTATTGCTATATCACTTTGTTGAATGCCATTCTCTGATTGGTCGGCCCAGTTTATTCTCTGGTTAGGCGTAACCTAGTTAGGCGTCTCCCGTTCGAAAGAGATACGGTTGGAAATATGCAGATCTTTGCATATCTATAACCGTATCTGTTTCGAATTGTCCACGTTTTTGATAGCTGAGGATGCGTAGATGGGGTTAGTTTCGTGGTCTACTCCGATCCGTGACGAGTTTGCGACATCTCCTGTTGTTCTCCTGATACACAATCTCCCCGCCAGACGTGTATTTGGAGAACAGCGGGAGGTGTCGCCAAATTGCCCCTGATAGGAGTAGAGCATGGAAACTAACCTCATCTACGCATCCTCTGTGGATTAGGACCTATCTTCACCTATTAGATAGGAGAAAGATCGTGTAGATGCATTTGATTCTTATATTACTCCCTGATATGTTAGAGGATGGATGACCGTGAGTGGATGTACACGGCCGCTCAAGTCGTGGTTCGTTGTCCGATGAATGGATTGAGAAGACCGATGCTTTCTTGGAACTAGCATTTGCCAAGGTTAAAGGAGCGCGTGCCACTTGGTGTCCCTGCAGAGGTTAAAGGCGGCAGGGGATTCCGCTTCCTCTGGTTCGTCGGGTGTCTGGTTGCGAGGTCCCTCGACCCTCCCGACGCGACCGATACCTCTTGAGAGACGCCACGATTCGACCCTGGGGCTAGGTAAGTAACTTTAGATGTTATCACTACTTTTCATTTGATATGTTGAAAATCACAATATAAACTAATAATTTATCTTAATCACTTGGGCGGTGTTGGACGCCAGGTGCAGGTGATCACAAACGCCATGTCAATGGCATCCTGGTCTTTGTGCGAGCTACACTTCCCCGGCCCGGTTGCGTTTGGCGGGCGGAGCCGGCCACACGTGGGACCACTACGTCGCCTTCCCGATTTACCGGATCGGGATGGCGGTGGTATTCGCCAACAAGGCGGCGGTGACGGCCGAGATGTGGGTAAGTCTTCCTCGCACTACATTGCTCAATACATCGCATTCATTGGACATTCTTGAAATAATGACTGGATACATCGCGTCTATATGCGGATTTCTTCGATGCCGGAGGATATTCGCCAAGGCGGTGGTGTGGCTCATAAAGCCTGTTATAAACTCGTGAAGGACATGCATTACGAGGCGCGTCCGTGCCATCGTAACATACAACGCTAGCTACCTTGGAGTGAAGATCAACAAAACTCAAGCAAGAAACATGAGGTCGACCGGAAGACTACATGCGGTAAATATAGAACATTAATACCGATTTTTCCGAGATTAAGTACGCTTAATTTGATCTTCTTATATGTTATATACTTGATGACGTGTAGGTGCCTCCGTGGTGGTGCGCCCAGCATCTCCAGTGCTGGGCACAGATGGTGGACAAGTGGTGCGCCGCCGAGTGGGAGGAGACGCACAACGCTGCCGGGAGCGGCGTTTGATGATGCCAGTGCACCACACCATCAAGGCAATCAGAGCCTCGACGAATTCGCGGCTACATAGGTACGCGAATTCATTTCTTTATTATAATGCTCAATTCGCATAATTTCTAATCATCTTCTTTGCTTTTTTTCGCGATCGTCGTCACATGGTGGCCACCTTGCTCCCAGCTCAAGGCGTGGGCTTTGGCCCACAAGGGCAAAGCGACGTCCGACGTCGACTACAACCCGGAGGACCCGCCTCGGTGTAAAGCAATGCGACCGTCCACACCGCCTCGGTGAGTACACATCGATGGCAAGGGCGGTCCATGGGCCGAGTACGATCCGAGCACCCGTGACCTTGATGGAGAAGTCGTCATGAGGGTGGGAGGAGGCAAGAAGCATGGGCGGTCTTGGATTGGCGACAAGACACTCGACACGGCCACTACTCCCACTCTCTCCCGATTCGAGCAAGGAGCACGAGCTCAAGCCCGCCATTCGCCCACCACGGACACCGCACGATCCGGATGGAGGCACTCCGAGTTATTTTGTTTTATTCGTCATTCATTAATTTTACATACCTTTGCTTTGCATTGTAACATTGGGGTGAAATATTGTAGGCCCGGTGGAAGAAGAGAAGAGGCTACGGGAGGAGATGGAGGCGAGGATGGAGGCCGATCGGCAGAGGAGTGAGGCCGAGCGGCAGAGGATGACGCAGATGTTTCAGTGGATGCAAAGTCTTGGCGAGAGAATGGGTCAACCTCGCCACCGAGCTATTCCTCCACCTCCTCCCGCAACTACTCCCGTGAGTTTCTAGTGGAGTATGAATGTTTAAGTTTGTATGTTCCTACCTTAAATCTTGTCTCACACATGCAATCTCTTCTCTTTTGTGCGTAATCAATCGGCTTGAATAATATGCCTCATGACCCACCACATCAGTCGGGGTGACTATATGTGACTTGTGATATGTGATATGTGATATATTGTGACTATATGTGATATTGTGACTTGTGATGTGATATTTGGAGACTTGTGGTGATATATGTGATATATTGTGACTTGTGGTGATATATTGTGGACTATATGTGATATATGTGATTACTTGTGGTGATTACTTGTTGATATATCTGTGATATTGTGATTTGTTTGAGTGGGGTGCAATAAACATTTAAAATTGGCGTTTTCGCCACTTTGTCGTGTGTTACACTCGGCAAAGGGAGGCTTTGCCGAGTGTCATGGTAAAACACTCGGCAAAGTAACGCTTCGGGCATTCGGGAACGCACTATGCCGAGTGTTGTAATTTTGCCGAGTGTCGTGGTAAAACACTCGGCAAAGTAACGCTTCGGGCATTCGGGAACGCATTATGCCGAGTGTTGTAAGTTTGCGAGTGTCGTGGTAAAACACTCGGCAAAGGTTTAAACTTTGCCGAGTGTTTTTACCACGACACTCGGCAAACTGTAAAGATTTGCCGAGTGCCATTCCGTCCTGGCACTCGGCAAACCACGCCGTCACCGTGTTCCTTCCGTCCGCTCGCCTTTTTTTTGCCGAGGGTTGTTTCGGCACTCGGCAAAGACTTTGCCGAGTGCTCGATGAAAAGCTCTCGGCAAAGAGCTCTTTGCCGTCAGAAACTATGGCGTGTGAGCTATGCCGTGGGTGGCACTCGGCAAAGACTTTGCCGAGTGTTTATCGTGCTTTGCCGAGTGCCACAGGCACTCGGCAAAGTTGCTGAACCCGGTAGTGCACTATAGTTGTATAAAAATTATTTTTTAAAAAATATATAAATATTTGTATAGCAGCATATAGCCACACAATTTCATGGGATTTACCGCTAGTTAGTTTGATAAGACTAAATTTGGCCTCGTTTTTCTTTGTCTTTCGCAGCAACATATAAGTTTAGTCTAATAAGACTAAATTTGACCTCGTTTTATTTTGTCTTTCACAGCAACAGAAGTCATTATATCCATAGAATTGCAAGTCATAGTCTAAAAAAAGTGCTTGAGTCATCCATCAATTTTTAGTGTTATCTATAGAAGTCACGTCACTTTAATACATATCTTTCTACGGTATTATTGTTGAATATGGTTTTTCGACACATATATGTAGGTATATATACGTACTATCACTACCATCAAATATACCTTAAGATTGATGTAAACTTTTCCAATTCAAACCATTGCCCCATTTTCTAATCATTGAATATCTCTTTCACAACTTTTGAGGCACTATTGAGGGTTAAGATATCACATGTATCCACATGTGTACACATGATTTTGGGTTTTTAATTATTGTTGAAGACTTTAGCATCCCAAGCCAAATAAAGCCATGTAAATTCATATGATGATACACATTAGTTTTGATTTTACGAGTTGCTAAAAAAACCTGTTGCGTGCTTTTTGGGGCCAAAATAGTTGAATTTCTGATTTTATGATTCACTTGGAGATTCGACTCCAGCTGACAAGGATGTCTTCTCCAATAGCAGGTTAGAAGTTGAAGTTCACTTGTTAGAATTCAAGGTTCATCGGAGCCCCTTAACTTCAAGAGAAGCTAAGACTTGGAGGACCGAGGTGATGGCACTGTAGGACGCAGGCTTAGGGGAGGGTGGTGGGCGGGCGGTGGAGGCTGATGAGGATGAGAGCGATGGTGGGGGAGATAGAGACCGGCGATAGCATCAGTGAGAGGGAAGGGGCCGGATGGTGACAAAGGGGGGGAGGAGGAGGTAGGCGATGGGGCAGCGATGCATGGGGTGGCTATGGGGACAGGCGGTGACTCGCAATGCTGGTGTGCAGAGTCGAGAGGACGGCAGTTGCTACCTCTCTAATGGACAAGGTATAGATGCTAGATCTATTCTGGATAGTAGGATCAAGATCCAATGGTTGAAAATTTAGCTGATTTTTTCGAGGAAATAACCGATGTATAGACAGATCCGTGTCAATATCAGATTAAAGAAAGAGAACTACACGATGTACCTTGAGGAACACAGCGTTTGCCGGTGGAACGCTCTCAAACATGTCGCCGGCGATATAATGCACGTTGGTGCCACTGGGAGCCTTGGCGACGACGTGAGCGAGATCCAGCACGCTACATTTCACATGCGGGAACGCCTCTGAGATGTCTATGGCCGCTCCGCCGAGCCCCCCGCCAACGTCGACCAGGGAGGTTGTCCCCTGGAAGACGTCGCCGCACTCCCTGATAGCGATGTCCATGAGGAAGCGGCTGTCGGAGGCCATCCCGTTGTTGATGAGCGCGTTGAAAGCTGCGTCGTGTTCGGCCATCTCCCATATGGTCTGGCCGTGCGTTATCTTAAAGGCGGACGGATCCGGCAGCTCGTGCCGGAACCATGTGCCAAGGCCGAGGAGGCTGGTGACAAATATATTATGGAGCGCCATGGTCACGAGAGGAGTCAAGTTCGGCGAGCCCACCAGGAGGCGGGATGCCGGTGTGAGCCCGTATAGGGGCTCGCCACCGTCCGCCGGGTGCTGGACGCTGAAGACGCCGGTGACGGTGAGCACGCGCATGAGTCGGCGTAGGCAAGGGATCTTGGACGGGTGGAGCGTGACCTTGGTGACTATCTGGGTGAGCGTGGCGGCGCCGTCGTGGTGGTGGATGGCGTCGGGGATGCCGAGGTCCAGGGCAGACTTGAGCGCCATGGACTTGACGTGGGCGAAGGTGTTATGCCAGAGCTCTAGCTGAGCAGCGAGCAAGGCCACGTCAGTGCTATGCTGGTCCTGGGTGGGCGCCATGGTGCAATGCTTCGATCTTCCTTTCTTAAGGCTGGACCGCTGAGAACCATACTATCTATGTCTCTCTCTCTCTCTCTATATAGACGTTCTGATTCATAGTACATTAGTGCGTATATACCAAGCAACTATGCATGATTTGGCTAGCTAGCTAAGGCATTTTGGCACTGATCTACTCCCCATTAAAAAAAATCTAAGCCGAACTGGAAAAAGAGAATTGACAATACTAGAGGAGATGAGATCAATTGGATACTTTGTTGTAGGGCGCTGCAGTTCATGTCAAATACCATTTCTATTAAACATACAGTATACTTGCGTGTTGCTTGAGATTTAATGACAGGGAAGGCTTGAACCTGTCGTCAACTCATCATCTACGAGCTCTCGCTTCCTGCCAACGTAACAATAGGTCAATCGCGGCGTTACCTGACATGGGGCACGCATAGCTACTATAAGGCATCCACGATGGCACAACGGCGGAACCAAATTCTCTAGAGGGCCTCACCTGAGGCGCCTCCTCACGTCGCTCTTGGGAGCCACGTGGCAGCATCGGGAGGGCCTCTAGAGTCTAGACCGATTCTTCCACAAGGGCAACTAAAGAAGTCACGGTCATCAGGATGCAAATACAGCTAGTATCACGGTAATCAATGGCCCATCACCATATACAGCATATATACTGGCTGGGTACGACTGTGAACCGATAAAAAAAGAATCGATTGCGTGTGCCTCGTGGAGATCGACAAGCTGTGCTGGGAAGATCGGAATGTAACTTGGTTCAATTTAGATAAATCCAGAACGTGTACCGCGAGAAAGCAATGTGCTTATGACCTTTCTTTCTTTCTTTCTTTCTTTTTTCTTTGGGAGGTTCAGCCTTTGTTTTCATCATAGAGATTTTTTTACCCCTTCTAACCCCAATCAAAATCAATCCAAAATAACAAATAAGAATCAGTGCATTTCGTAAGTGATTTTTTCTCTTTATAATTAGCTTCATTTTTTAGACCTTCTTTATACATAGTTTTATATACTATATCTAGTTTATCTCTCGAACTTGAATTTGATCACCTTCCATACTTCACAAGCTATGACTAGTTTTAGGACACCATTTGCAAGCTGCTTGAATAATTTCGTTACCTTCTCGAGTAATAACATCACACCCTTCGTTACGAGCTTGTACAAAAGCCTTTATCCTAGCATACTTTCACTGAAAATATGTGTGTACTTGAGGGACCATGTGAGAATGTTCAGAATTATTTGTGATCAGCCAGTGTCAATGTTTATGGAGTTGAATTTCAAATTTGTGAAATTTTGGATTTTTTGCTTGTTGTTTGGCTTCTGGCGGTCTGGTTGGCTCGACTGAGTGGTCAATCTGTCAGGTGAAATCGGTTTAACCGATTTGGCTTGAGTGGTCAGACCGATCGTCTACTGGTTTCGGTGGAAGTTTTGAAATTTGGGAATTTGGTCGTGGGTTGGGGAATTTGGTCTTATATCAGTGCATTCATGTTGCATAAATCATATTTGAGTTAACGTAGATCAAGTTGTGAAGAACTTATGCTTAGAAATGATTTCTTTGTCTTTAGATGTGCAGGAAGGCTTCGAGCCAACTATGGTCAATAGCGATGACCAAGACTATGCTCATGAAGGAGTTGAGATCTACAACGATAAAAAAATACTAGGTGAGATAGTTGAGCACAAGCATGGCACAAGGAAAGCAAGGAATATTGAAGAAAAGGATCGAGCGACGGGTTTCATCAAGTGGCTTGATTGGTTCAAGTGAGGCGTGGTCCGGTGGAACTGAAAAAGAAGAGACTTGTTGACGCGCGGCAAGCCATTGGTTCACCTATATATGATAAGCATGGTGATTGCTTGCAAGAGAAGATGAAGACCGGATCAAGGCGAGGGTATTTTGGTAGTTTTCCAAATACCAAAAACTTCGCTGGATCAAAACGCAATGCTTGGGAAAGTGGTTTAGGTCAAGTAGACGCTGAGAAGATCAAGTAGATCAAAGGCTAAAAACTTAGCGGGTTCGGGCTCATGTGCTTTGAAAAACATACATAAGTCACAACCTGTGTTGTGCGGAGTTAACGAGTTTCTCCAATTGTGCTAGTGGATAGTATCTATTAGGGTTGGATGTGGCCCGGTTGCCTCATATATTTAGTGGATGGGGTGGAGGCTTGTATGCTAACCATGCCAACACATTTTGAGTTAGGGTTAGGGTTTGAGAGAGAAGAGTGGGTGTTATGGTGTTCTCTCTTATCCTTCTCATAGAGTGGTTGTAATACCTTCATTCTCAAGTAGCAATACAATCATTGCATGTATGTTTATCTCTCATAAATCCTTCTTATAATGGTTGATTTGCTCTTATTCTTATTGGTTCTTTACCTCTTCTCTCCCCTTCTTGATCTTGCTAGTGCCAATGACATGTAAGAGATGAAGATAACTCATATAGATCCAATCACATCCATTTAGGCACTGTAGTTTGCAAATTCTTGAAATTTCACGATTTTGCTTGATTTAGAGCCTTTGTTGAGAATTCTTGATGTGAGGATTTTGGCTTTGATTCTTCAGTTGGTTATGCTTACGATGACATGTGGGAACACATTTAGAGCCATCTTGGCTAATATTAATCCACGAGCAAGTTGTATCTCAAGATTTTGAAATTTGCCCTGTTTTAGTGCAAACTTGCTTGTTTTGAGAAAAGATCAGGACTTTAGCCAGGATCATCCGATCCTTAGATGGAATAGGTTCTCAATACCCACAATAAGGTGTGTGTAAAGTTTGATATCTTTTGATAATAGATTTTCAAGTTTACACCAAAAGTGGTTCAAATTCGGGTCGATTTTCTGTTCTGGGAATAGCGGATCGGTTCAACCGCTTATGGGCCTAGTCAGACCACTGACTTGAGGCTAGTCAGATCGATCTGGTGTAGTGCTATGTGTCTTTAGTGTTTCGGGTTGTTGCTTGGTTGTTGGTTATGAAATATGATCTTTTTAGCCTCTAGCTTTGGAGTGAAATACTTCAAGTACGTGACAGCCTTAAGACCACAATTCAATGCTCCCAGACCAACTATGGTGCAATGCCATACGTGTGGAGGGAATCATTTCCAATGAAATTGCCCACTTGGAGCAATAAAATGCTTTCAACGTGGATAGGCTGGTCATTATAGAAGTCAATGTCCAAAAAAGATTTGCCATCTGAAGTGGCAAAAATTCAAACCAAAGTGCAACCGCTAGTCATCAAAACAGCTATTACTACACCAACAAACCAAGAAGGAGTAATGCAAGCAAGAAATCCAACAAAAAGACTGACAAGACCTTCGACCGGAAGAGGAAGGGGCATGTCAAAACCAATCTAGGGAAGGGCCAACCATATTTTCAGCGGAAGATGTAGCAGGAGCCACCGACATCATAGTTGGTACATTCTTAATCCATTTGACCCTATAGCTACACATTTATTTCTTTCTTTGGCTTTGTCGTAAAAAATCAATTGTTATTTACCTCTTTGCAAAAGCCTTATGCATTTGAAACACTCGGAAGCAGGATAAAATCCCTCTTTGGGTGTAGTGATTTGTATATAGAAATCCAAGGGGTTTAATTTAGGCCCTGTTCTTTTCAGCTTCTAAAAGCTGCTTTTCGGCTTTTCTACAGTAACTAGCTTCTAAATAGAGTATTTTTTTCAAAATAAGGTCTACTAGTTAATTGTAGTACATACTTTACTGACTTTATTTATATCAGCAAAAACCGCACATGGATTTCTGTTACTCTGTAATCTCTCGTACAAACAGCCCAAAAGTCATAAGCCGCAGCCAAAAGCCACAAGCCGCAGCCAAAAAGAACAGGCCCTTAGAACCAACCTGTTGCTATTGGAAATGAGAGGATTAGACGTTATATTGGGAATGAACTAGTTAACTAAACAAAAAATCCAAGGTAGATTGTGAAAGAAAGTCAGTGACATTGACTAATTTAGAATGTCAGGAAGTGACAGTGAAGATAGATCACACCTTATAGAGAAAATAAAGAAAAGCATTAACAACATGATGACAAATGGGGTAATTCAAGTACCAATAGTTCAAGAGTATCCAGATGTGTTTTAAAAGAATTGCATAAAAGTCCACCTAACAAACAGATTGAGCTTGTGACAAAACTAATTCCAAGAACAAAGCCAGTCACAAAGCATCAGTATAGAATATCTGCAAATAAATTAAAAGAACTTAAGAAGCAGCTGGATGAGCTAATAGATTAATAATTTGTTCATCCTAGTGTCTCTCCATGGTCAGTGCTGGTGTTATTTGCTAAGAAAGATGAAAACCAAAGAATGTGTATAGATTACAAAGGATTGAATACAGTGACCATTAAAAATAAATATCCACTACCAAGAATTGATGATCTAGTGATCAACTCAAGGGGGGCCAAAGTATTTTCTAAGATAGATCTGTTATCAAGGCATCATTAGCTCAAGATTCAAGAACAAGATCGCGAGAAAACCACTTTCACTATAAGATATGGGTTGTTTGAATTCACAAAGTTTCTTTTGGTCTGACCAATGCACCAGCATATTTCACGAATCTGATGAATCAGGTGTACATGAATCAGTTGGATCATTTTGTAGCAATCTTCGTAGATGATATATTGATTAATTCTAAGAATGAAGAGGGACATCAACAACACCTACATATCGCCTTAACCAAATTGCAAGAGCATCAATTGTATGCCAAATTCACCAAGTGTGAATTTTGGATGAAAGAAGTTGTTTTCTTGGGACATATTATCACTGAAGGAGTGAAATTTGATCCAGAGAAAGGACAAGCTGTAATGGAGTGGAAGCAACCAACAACAGTGACAGAGGTCCAAAGCTTTCTAGGATTGATAGGGTATTATCGTCAATTCATAGAAGAATTCTGGAAGACGGCACGTTCTCTTACTCAACTCCTTATTCACCTTGACAACCTTAATAATAATAAATTGTTGTATAATTAATTTTTAGTAGATTAGACAATCTAATGTTTTACACTACTAAGTTGTTTTGGCATTTTGCTGATAGGTTTTAAAATAGTAATAGGGTTAAGGATGACTCATGGAAAACTACTAAATGGTTAGAGTCTACGACCTTATTTTAGAGTGGAGGCTTTGGTATGAATTGGTGATACAGTGTTGTAATGCACTAGGTTTGTATTTGGTTACTTCATTTGGGAAAAATAAGGACTAGAACCTTATACTGAGTAAAGGACACAGAAATCACTCAACAACAAGTTTTGACTTGTCAGACCTGGTTTAGTAGCACTCGATTCAATGAAATATCTATAGGAGAGTTAGCTTTTCCATTGTGATGGAACGGCCCACGTACGATGGGTGAAATGGAAGTAGGACTGAAAAGTCACTTGCCATTCTTCACAACGGTAGGTCCAATCAATATCAGGCCACGATTTCCGCCCTGGCATGTGGATTCTCAGAAAGGTTGTTTGCCATGGAGCCTACCGGATAGAAGCTAGAAAGAGGAGAGCAGTGAACGACCTTATTATCTCAGCTCAGTCGCACGCTATTCTATTGTGTGTCTATTGAATGATATTGAGAGTTTAAGATATCTTGTAGGTAAAACTGGGCAACTCTGTAGAGTAAAACTTATAGTATTCGAATATATCGTGCTTTCAGTAAATGAAACTGTGTTTAATGGGTAAATCCAATAGCAAGACATAAGTAGCTTTGATAAAATTTTCAATTTGATAATTAAGTTGATGAAACCCCTTTCCTCTTAAGTAGATAATATTTTGCTTTAGAAATTAAACTTGTTTACAAATAAACATGCATAACAAATATAATAAAAAACTATCACATTCTATCTCTTGAAATACTAGCAATTAGTTAAACATCATTCTCCGTATGATTTGTTAGTGCGGTTGTACTCATACTTGCTCAATTATCAACAGAAAAAACTTGAGAAGATAACAAAGAGCCTTGTGAGGAAGACTTCGATGATTCCTTTGAAGTATATGGTTACTGCCTTACTGGTTTTAGGTCTTGTTCTCGCTCAGACATGCCTGTGGATTTTTTTTATGATGTCATATAAATTTTAAACTTGAACGCTTTGTTGTGTCAAACTTGGCTGTTACATCATAATTACATAATAAATTTGTACTGGTTTGATGCACACTCAACTATAATACTCTATAGTTGAACATTTTGAACAATTGTGAAAAAATTTAACGGTCTCAGAAATAGATGCATTGCAGAAGGTATCGGATGGACATTAAGAATCCAGAAGGTCAGAGCGTGTACCGCGAGAAAGCAACGTGCACGCATGCGTCCTGTCCTTGCCATGATATCTGCTCAAATCACACGTACGCTCTATGCCTCCATCCAAAGTTGTATGCTACTCCTTCCGTTTCAATCATGCATACTCCAAATTATATGACATATCACAAACACCAAAGTGTTTAAATAGAAATATTGTAATAACTATAGTCTTGATTATCTCAATGAAAATATTTTAAAACCGATACTTCTGAGGAGCCTCAGAAATATAGTGAAACGGAAGAACTAAAAAAAACTGTATGAACGCATGCCATTGCAGACTGAAGCTCAATCTCTTTCATTAAATAATCATAATGGCATGGTGCTTTTATTAATTTGGGTGGCTAGATTTTAAAAAAGTGCACGAGCTCCATACAAACTTTTGAAAAGCTTGAAGATATGGTTGAATATTTGGGGTTCTCAAAACCTGGTGGCTGTCTAATATAAACCTCTTACTCAATATACCCAATGAGTAAGTCACTCTTGATATCCATTTGGTACAACTTAAAGCTCTTAGATGCTGTTAATGCAAGCAAAATCATGATAGCCTCTAGCCTAACTATATGGACACAGGTCTCCTTAAAATCTAAACCCTCAGCCTGGAAGAAATCTTGAGCTACCAGTCTAGCCATGTTTCGAATGACTACCACATCCCCACTCTGCTTGTTCTTGAAAACCCACTTGGTTCCTATGACATTATGACCACTAGGGGGTTCAACAAATGATCATACCTTATTCCTCTCAAAACTCTCTAACTCCTCATACATGGCATTGACCTAAGACTCGTCAGAAAGTGCATGACAGATATCCTTGGGCTCGGAAGAGGCGAAGAAGGTAGAGTGTTGACAGAAGTAAGATGATTTTTGGTATTTTTTTTCCAAAGTACCAAAATACCCTTCCTTGACCTGGTCATCACCAACCACTGCAAGCATTTACCATGCTTATCACGTGTAGGTGCACCACTAGCTTGTCACGTGTCGCCAAGTCATTCTAACTCGATCCATGACTTAAGTCCTCAAAACCCTGTTTTCTGCGAAGTTCGGTACTACCGTACTTACCACGCCAGTACTACCGCACTGCGGTAGTACCGCTCACCAAAGCGGTACTTCTGCGCCTTGTAAATCCGAATTGGACCTATTTAGAAAAAAACGTACCGCGACTCAGAGCGGAACTACCGTTCCAGCGAAACTAACGCGCTCATAACGTCGGTACTACCACGTAAATACATGCGGTACTTCTGATTTTCCTGACACTTCCAGAAAACAATCCAAATCAAATGTAATTTTTGTAAAACTTTTTTATTGCTCTACAAAACTTACAATAATTTATCACAACAGTATTCTGAACCTTCTCATATAGCACTTCAATCACTCTTCATCCTAAGCGGCATAGTTTAGATGCTAGTGTATCTGCACTATGAGCGCCTTTACTAATATTGACTATTCATTTCATATCCAGTTTTGATCAGGGCAACATGAAATTGCACTGTGTCGGCATTCAAGGGTAGACCTCGATGATCGACCTAATGCCTAGCACTGGTATAACATTGTAACCACTGAATCCGGCTTCCAGGAAGATCCTTTTCCACTCGTGCTCCTCTCGCTCACCTCCCTCAATAACCATGAGAAAGAGATCGTACAACGCTTGTGCATTCTCTGGAATGTCGTCTTCCGACGATGTGGATCCAACCACCATGTTTATGATTATCACTTTTCCTCCAGCGTCCCGAGGAGGAATAGCTTCCTTGCATCTTCGCAGTATCTTGATGCACTCTTCGTCTCGCCAATCATGCAAAACTGACTGCAATATATGAGCAAGCATAAGAAAAAAAAAAGAAGAGAAAAACATAATATTACTATAACCATAAAATTGTACAAAATGTTACTCACTCTGGTCGTAAAAGAATGACGCTCTAGGCTTTTTTCTTTTGGACTTATAGTTTAATTTTTTATAGTAACTATTTTATAAATAAAGTATATTTTTAAGATAGAGTCTACGAGTCGATTATAGTAGATATTATCACAAGTTCATTTATATCGGCCAAATCGCATACGAGTATCTCTCTCCGTACTTTCTCTCATGAACAGATATATTTTAAAATTTTAAGCTATAAAGTATAGCCCAAAATAACACTCTTAGAATGCATGCAGTTAAAATATAATAATTTTGATCAAAGATACTGTCTCTAATGTATGATTTGGATATATGAAAATGATACGGGTGAATTTGATATAAAAAATGCTTTCACAGTGTTTCACTTTTATAAATTCTTTTGAATATATGAAGACGCAGTGGTCAAAGTGGCATATTTTGTGACACTTGAGGGAAATAAATTTGAGAATTAATCTAGTTGTGTTAGCATGCATGGGACGCACGCGTATACGTACCTTGAGGAGAACAGCGTCGGCCGGTGGAACGTACTCAAACATATCACCGGCGACGAACCGCACGTCGTCATCGGCGGGAGCCTTGGCGACGACGTGCGGGAGATCCAGCACGCTGCACTTGACGTGCGGGAACGCCGCCGCGATGCCCCTTGCGACGGCGCCACTGCCTCCGCCGACGTCGACCAGCGAGCTCACCCCGCGGAAGACGTCGCACGCGCGGCTCTCCCTCAGGAGCACCTCGACGACGAAGCGGCTGTCGGAGGCCATACCGTCGTTTACCGTCTTGCTCAGCGCGGCGTCCCGCGCGGCCATGTCCCAGATGTCCTCGCCGTGGTGCATCTCGAAGAAGGAGCGCGGCCGCTCGTCCATGAACCACGCGCTCATGCCGAAGAACGGCACAGCCAAGATCGGTTCGAACACGAGGGACACTAGGGGGGACAGGCCCGACGAGGTCTCGTCGCCGACTAGGAGGCGGGAGGCCGGGGTGAGCCCGTAGACGGCCTCTCCGCCGTCCGCGGGGTCCGGCTTGTGGGCAGTGAAGACGCGTGAGACGGTGAGCACGCGCATGAGGCGACGTAGGCGGGGCAACCTGGACGGAGGGAGCTTGATCCTGGTGGCGAGGTCCTCGAGCGTGGCGGCGCCACCGTTGCCGTGGATGGCGCCGGGAACGCCGAGCTCCATGGCACATTTGAGTGCCATGGACTTGACGAAGCCGAAGGTGTGGATGCAGAGCTCGGCATGGCCTTGGAGCATGTCCTCGGTGCTGAGTTTGTCCTGACCGGTAAGCGCCATGGCGTGGTGTTGTTCTCGGCCCGTTCTTCGTACGTACGTGACTACGTGTAGATCGCCAAACTTGCTAGTTAAATGCACTCCTTACCTGCTGTAAGCAGCTGATGGTTGCGGCTCCCGGCTGTTTGCCAAAATTACACTTTAATGGCTGGTAGTTTTTTTTAAATTATTTAATTAAAGAAAAATAAAAAAAATAAATATACCGTTATATTTCTCGGACAATACAAAGAAAAAAAAAGCAAAAGTTAAAATAAGCAAAAATTAGAAACCAAAATATTTCAAATGACTTCTCGCTTAAAAAAAGCTGGTAGCCACTAGAAGTCAAAGCCGCTTAGAGCAGGGCCTCAATTGGGCTTCCAAACAGCTGAAGATCACATTCTTTTTAGCTCATGGGTTATAACTTTCCTTGAACAAATAAGCGGAACAATTTTTCCGTCGCCATTTCGAAGCGGCTTATTGAAACAGCTTTTTTAAAGTGACTCATCGGATTATTGATATTCGGTTCGTTCATATAAACACTCGTAATAAAATCAAAAATCATATGGATCTTAAATATAATGCAAATATAATGCCACAACCGGAGCACGTAATCTTCCAAGGGAGGGGAAATTAACCAGTACCAATTGTCGAATTGGACCTAATAAAAAAACCGGTGAATTGCCAAGTGACTACTGCTCTGTAATGAGTAACTTACTTGAATGCGCAAGTCCTATTTCACGTGACTTTCATAAAAGTACACTTTACTTGCATATTACTCCGTTCACCGGGTTTCCAAGAACAAATAGATGATCTAATCAACATTAATATTTGAAACAATTTTTTTCAACTCGTGCTCCACGCGGTGGGCCATAGAGATCAAGTTCCAGATGTTGTGCCATTTCATGAATCCAACCCCCGGCCATTCTAGGATTGAAACATTGCGTCATGAATATCGAAGGATAGAATAGCCAAACAAAACTCATTTCCCTTTCACCATAAGAATGTCTTACGGAACAAAGCCAGCCACCGTATAAAAGATTATAGCATATGGATAGGTTTCTTGCAAATCTTTTTCTAAGATGTTGACACGCCAAACATTTAGGGGAAAAAACACTATCAGTATTAATCCTTCATGTTTCATGAAGTGGAAGTGAATGCAGCAAATCCATCTACAATTTTCACTACCTAAGATCAGAAATTCAACTTATTTAACAAAATTATCGTAATGGTTCGTTCGGAGAAGAGCCCAGCAATTATTGCCGAATACTAGGCGGATGTTTCCTTTTCTCTTTTGGGGACCAACCAGCGACCTTATGTACCCCCTGGAGTAATATCGGTTAACAACCTTTGTAACATTTATAATCAATATAGGCAACAAATTGCATAATAGCACTAGAATGTTGAGAAAAAATTAAAAAAAATATTACCTTCTCAACAAAAAGAATTAAATGAGCAATGGATACAGAACTTAGCTAAGTGCTAAAACAAGATCAGAAATTCTAAACAACAAAATTATAACCTTATGACATTGCAACATTTATAATAGATGATGCAACATCCTGAAGTCTCAAACCCAACATTTTGAAACTTTGTTGCAACAATAAAAAAACAAATTGATCAAACATCTCAAAATTATTATTACAACAATTCAAACAACATATTACAATATCTCACATCTTTGTAGGGGTGAGTAGATACCTTCGGACAGCAAGGAGGAGTTCCCTTGCGAACCGTCGCTGGAGAAGGTTTTCTGATGTGACCATGCCACAAACGCATACAACCATAGCATCCAACATTAATATTGAACAAAAGGTGATTTCGTTTCTCTCTATTCCTACTAATGTTATTCAGGAGAATGGAGTACTACCTCATGTCACTACTTTGTACATTCTCAGATTTGATAAATGGAAGACTTTTGAATCGAAGAGAAGGAGGCTGGGGCCAAATCAATGGAAAGGAACAACGAAGAAGAAGGTCAAGGAGAAGCCCATACAGTGGGAGAGTGAAAAGAGAAAGGTCCAAGAACTTACAGACCAAGTTTTGGATGAAGTTTTTAAGCCCAATTCGGAATTTCTTCAAGCCAAATCGAAATCAAATTCGGAATCAACTCAGAACTCAATTCAGAATCAGTTCGGAACAGCCCAACAGGTCTCCAATAAAAGGCTATAACTTTCACAAACGGGGTTCGATTTGGGTGTTCTTATGCTTATTGGAAAGCTTATTCCAAGGCCCATCCAATGGGTAAGGCCTTAGCTTCAGAAACCTTTTGGTCGTATCGCAATCGCCAAAACAATCCGACGCTGATTCAGCTTGATAGGACTGACTTCCAACATGCATATAATTCGTATCCAGAGACCGTTTGGGATGAGTGAGTACTTGATGAAAATGTTATCTTATCCTCTTTCCAATGGATCTGGCCTTACCTCAAAATTCCTTCTGTGCGCAATGATATCACCGAAACAAGTTAGAGCTATTTTTGAATCCGAGTCTAAAGGTGTTGCGCCACCTCCACTTGGGCCCAAGGGCTTTGTAACTTTCTTAGGATGGGTGTCCAACCCTAGGACGACCCTTGGCCTCCCCTCTCTCTTCTACAACTCATATATTCACCCTCTACCCCATTTGAACTCTTGAGGTTTTGTTTAGATTAGTTTAGCCCCATGTGCAAACTCCACGTTGTCTCTTGTGTCGACTAGACCAACAGATCCGTGTTACAGAACCTCAACTATCATTGTGCGACTTTTATATCTAGCAATTTTTAGATTGCTCTTTATCCTTGTTCTTGTTTGTTCTTGATTGCTTGCAGGAATTGATCTTCGTGATTAGATCAACCGCGTTCTTGGCACGGTTAATAACGACTCAAAGCGTGGTGTAGCGATTGTTGGATAGCTTGATCGTATTTCGGTTAAGTAGCCTTATCGTCAATGTCATTCTCTACCAATCAAATTATTATCTATCGGAAGATCAGGACCAACCCTCTCATCATTTTCAGAGGGAGGACTCGTGCCAGGCGAAGTCGTCACAGCTCAGCCACACACCATCACCTTCGAATCACAAAGCTCATAATCACTGGATGCAGGAGCCGTACAAGAGCAGCACACACCATTGGAGGTCGTCAGGGACAAGAGTTGTGCCGATGCAAGGTCGTCAGTGGGAGGATCTGCGCCCCACGAACCCGCCAGAGCTCAACGCCGCGCCATCGCCTCCAAATCGCCCTAACCCTCGCTCATGTTGGAGTCGATTTGGGGCCTTGTGAGGTTGGAGAATAGGTGCAAGGGGTTATGTGCAAAGTCTGCAATCTAAATAGTGGAAGCAATGTGGGGGGGGAGTGATGATGCGTCCGATTCAAAACGTCCTATCGGACGTCTGTATATTATCATTTTCCTAACAAAATTATCGTAATGGTTCGTTTGAAGAAGAGCCCAGCAATTATTGCCGAATACTAGGCGGATGTTTCCTTTTCTTTTTGGAAGCACAGGCAGATTTTATAGTTCAATTCAATCGTAAGTGCATGAGTGACCCTCCATGGAAGAAAGCATGCGGCCCGACATGTTTTGTTCTGCTGTCTTGACAGATTGACAACAGAGGTGATAAGATCAGAAACACTGCACTTGTTGTGCTTGCTTTTATTTTGTTATGGCCTTACGGTAGATTAGAGCCATGCCAGTTGGTCTATATATGCACAGATTCTAACTAATTCTTTGCTGGCTAAGGCACAGGGTAGGGCCATGGGTAATTAGTTATTTAAGGATGGTATGACGTTTGGGATTGTACCAAGGCATGTGATGCATGCTTACAGTAACAACGTACATATTTGTACATGGCAGGCAAAAATGATGTAAATGATACTTCAAATTTTGATAGCTATCGAACTATTTCCTATTGCCACTGTTACTACAAAATCGTCGAATCGAATGTTTGTTCAAAGAGAAACTTCCATGTTTGGTTCCACTTCTTTTTCAAACGTTTCACTTGAGTGTCCACTTCTTTCAAATTTAAACAACACTTCGTAGTTTCAAATTTGTTCTTTTAGACAATGGAAGACATATTTGTCACGCCTCATGAATGGTTGTAAATTTTGCCCTTCGTAAATATTGATACTTGAACAAAAGATTTTAAGCACTTGGCAGGAAAATTTCTCTGGGATGGGTATGTTAATGCGTTTGGTTTGCGTCCAAACCAACCCTGTCAAAATTTGGCTACCTAAATTTTTGACCATGATTGGCAAGAAATACATAGAATATGATATGATCATAGAGCCATAGGCTTACCAAAATTTTGACAACCATTTAAACAAAGGCCAAGCTGTCGGAGCTAGCCAGATTTCGGAGAGATTGGTTTGGAGACAAACAAAACACACACCTCCCAAACTCCAAACCTTGAGAAATAAAATACTTCCCAACAATTAGATTTATCATACATACTGCTGTCCAATCACACGGTCAAGGCACGATTCTCACGCCCCAAATATATAGAACACTTTCTACATCATTCGTATCCGTGACATCACCCTCCCTACTTCTTACCTTTTGAGCAGCCGTATACTTCGCCCTTTGTTAACTTGTATTGTCAAACAACACAGTTCATGCAATCGATAGGCAATTTTCTTCTCTGCAAACATGAAACACCCTAGAAAAATTTTTAAAAAAAATTATGAATTTTTTCTGAATTTTTAGGTGAATTTTTGAAAACTTTCCTTTTTCAGAAATTCTCAGCGGAATGCGCTTTCCCTTTTCGGCTTTTCGGCTTTCCCTCCTCCTTGGCGCCTTTTCCCTTTTTTCTGTTTCCCCTCCCCGCTGGCGTCTTTCCCCCTTCCCGCCTCCTCCCTCCGCCTGCGCCCGCGCCCGAGGATAGCCGCGCCCACAGTTTTGCTCTGCCTCACCGGTTCTTCCGCGCTGCCACCGACCGGTCGCAAACCAACGGCACCTCCTGGGTACGCATCGCCCTGTGCCTTCCCTCGGTCCTACCTGGCGGTCTCCGCCGCCTCCTCCCTTCGCCGCGCGATGCGTCCCGCCCCAGGCTCCGCAACCTCGCCCTCGCCACGCAGCCGTCGCTGGCGGCTTGCATTCGCGCCAACCCTGGCGCCTCAACGCCTTCGACTTCGACCACGGCGTCGACCACGTCCCTCCTTCGACTACACCTCGACCATGGCTGGCCTTCCTTCGACCATGGCCCCGATGCCTTGACCACGACGTCGACCACTACGCCTTGACGTCTTCGACTTCGACTACGACGCCGACCACTGCGCCTCGACACCTTCGACTTTGACCACGGCTCCGAGTACGCCTTTGATGTCGACCATTGCTACGACCACGCCTTCGACGTTGACCATGGCTACGACGTCGACCACGTCTTTGACTTCGACCACAGCCGGCACTTCGACCTTTTTTTCTCTCTCACAAGCACAATTTTATATATACCGATTGAAACTAGCACATTATTTAGAAGATATTTTTTCTTTCCCCTCCTCTTCTTTACCCCCTCCCCTCTAGGGGCGCCGATCAGCAACTATGATGGTAACCAAAAAGTAGAATGAGACTGATAAGTAAATTCTATTTGTAAATCTGACTAACAAGTGAAATTTCGTATCTTATTAGATAGAGCAAATCTAGTGGTTTTTTACTTTTGCCCAAAAACATGTTTTTTTACTTTAACAAGTTTGAAAAATTAGAGGTTTTACGTTACATTTGCTTCGAAATATGAGATTTCTTAAAATCTACTCTATTATTTTTAGCAGCGCATTGTTATAATAACAATTTATGCTCTGCAATCTATGTTTCATTGACCTCTATTTTGCAGTCAAAAAAGAAAAAGAAGAGAAAAGAGGAAGTTCAGGGCCTGTTCTTTTCAGCTGCGGCTTATGGCTTTTGGCTGAAATTTTTGAATTTTGGCTGTTTACGGTACAGATTACGAAAAGACAAATACTCACTTACGATTTTGGCAGGTACAAATGTTGGGCTTTTAACGTGTAGATCGTTTAACCTGTAGACCACATCTTAAGAAAATAATACGTTTAAAAGTTAGATACTGTAGCAAAAATTAAAAACCGTCAGCTTCGGAGGAAAAGAACAGGCACCTCAAGGACTTCCTCTGCGATTTCCTCGACCAAAACATAGGAAAATATAAGGGAAACGGAAACCCGAAAAAACACCCTTGCAAGTTGCAACCCAAAGTCGACCCCAGCCCCCAATCGCCACAACCGCACCAGCGCCACCTTGATCGGCACGATGGCGGGCGATCCGGCCAGCGGCGGCGGCCATGGCTCCTCGCCGGGCAAGGGATCCCGCTCGTCGTTGCGGCACCGGCAGTTCCGCGACCGCGCCAAGACCCGCGTGGACGACCTCCAGGAGATGTTCTCCGGCCTCCAGTCCGCCCGCAAGGAGAGCCGCTCCGCCGACTCCGCCCTCCTCGAGGAGCAGGTCCACCAGATG
Source organism: Bonia amplexicaulis (assembly GCA_036346245.1). Lineage (NCBI taxonomy): Eukaryota > Viridiplantae > Streptophyta > Magnoliopsida > Poales > Poaceae > Bonia > Bonia amplexicaulis. The sequence goes on along the minus strand of CM070748.1, from coordinate 2,002,215 downwards.
CTGCGCGAGTGGCGGGCCGAGCTCAGCGTCGCCTCCCCCGCCTCCTCCCTCCAGGCACCTCTCCAAACCCTAACCTCCCCTTCCGCATAGATTAGTGTTCGTCGTTTGCTATCTCTGACTGGTCTTCCTGGTGTGTTGCAGAGCTCGCAGGGGAACAACCGGGAGGTCTCGGATCCGCCGGCGGACACGCTGCGGTTGCTACAGCTGGCAGTGTTCGACGAGGAGGACGACGCCACCAGCAAGCTGGTGGTGCCCCGATCGCCGCTGCCGATGCCGCCTTCTCGTCAGAGCCACGGACACGGGCAGGACGGTCAGAATCTCAATCCCGAGATGCAAGTGCAGGTGGAGGCTGTGGCGGGGGGTGCCACTGTGTCCCAGCAGTCCCTGGGTCAGCAAATGCAGGGTGATATTGGAGGAGAAGTACCTTCTGTTTCTAACGCGATGTTCAATGATCAGGTATCGCTCTTGTTGAGTCCCGTTTTCAGTGATCTATTAGACATCCTTTGATTGTGTCATGAATCACGTAAGGGAGCTTGTGAGTGAGACTACTAAGTGGCTGGCTTAGTGTTGTTTGTGGAGTTCACCCTTATTGCTCAGCTTTATGCCTTTATCGTTTGCTAATACATTAGGATGTGTCAGCTCACTTAGTGTTGTTTGTGGGGTTCACCCTTATTGATCAGCTTTATCGTTTGCTAATACATTGGGATGTGACTTTTCTATTCTTGGATAGTGTGTAACCCGCAAGTAATTTGTCACTTGTATCAAGGTTTCGCTATGGGACTTTTTTTATGCCTTTGTTGGTCAAATTGCATTACCGTTTGAACTGTGTACCAAGCATGACGTACTTTTTGTACTACATACAGTGTTTTTGTTCAATTTCTGTTAGCTATTCTCAAAAAGATATTAATTGGAATTCTATATGTATTGTGTGAAATTGCATTTCAGCAAAAGAATTCATTCAATTTGGTTCCTGTACCATAATGTTTAACTAACAGATTCACTCTCTGATGATTGGACTACTTATGACCCTTATTTCCTTTTTTTCGATAGTTTGGTTAATATATTGCCAAACAAATTGAAACTGTGTCAATGTTAAGAAAAATCTTGCCAACATCATATTGCTCACTATCTCCTTTATTTGTGGTTGTAAGTTTATGACCTAACTGGGCTCCTTCCAATTCTATCTTGAAGGATACAACATAGCGTGATTTTATCTGTCTTCTTTTTTGTCAAAAAGTTAAAGTTTTGTCCTCATATACCTCAGTTTGGATCAAAACTGTGAACTAACTTCATGCTTCTTTAGATGAGATTATGATAACAGGTGATCACCTTGATTTAACTCCGAGTGTCCAATACTGGAGTGCTGTACTTCAGTATATGCTAGCATAGACAACACTATTGTTCTATGACGAGCAATGTGTTATAGTATCATATGTCTAGCTTTCTGAGGAGCACAAGTCACAGCAGTATAATGTGTTATGTGCTTGACCAAATTGTAAATGGGAACTAATAATGGCCTCCAGAAGATTACATGTTGAGAGGCCTTGTTTGATTTTTTATGTCTCCAGTAAAAACAGGTTGGCTAGATTTATTTTAGTTGTCCAAATGTCCTTTTGAGTTTCTGGCCCAAATTGGTCGATGTACGAATTTTAGTTTCTAAAGTTTTGTTCCTGCCTTCTCTGATATATCCTAGGTACCTTTCTGATATGATGAATGAACATGTATACGCTTTATGATGCTTTTGTGGTACTGGTATTCTTTACTCTTTATATGCCAGCATGCACGCAAAGTTGTGAATCACACAACGTGTAGGTCAATACGTGTATGCATGCCGTTGTCTGTGCATCACTTTTGGTCTGTTTGGTGGTTGTAACTTGTAATGTCTGTTCATGAATTTTGCTTTTTCTACCGAGAGCTTTAATGGGCTTTTTGTCTTACCTTTGATTGCAGATGTACTATATAGACCATGAACTCAGTATTGATGATTTTCTTTGCGATGATGATTACAAGACAAATCTTCCTGGATCAAACCCAGATGGCCTCAATAATCTGCAAGGGATTGGTCAGCTGGAACATCAACAGTTTGATTTGCCATTAGAACTGCCACCACCTAATTCATATGTTGATGCAAATAACTCTGCACAAAATACTGCAGATGTTTTTTTTGACATGCCAGACTTGCTCACAACAATGTGTCCATCGCCTTCTCAATATTTGGGGCCGAAATGTGCACTCTGGGACTGTGGTCGACCTGTTCGAGGATCAGAAGTGTGTCAAGATTACTGCAACCCTTACCATGCTGGTTTGGCTTTGAATGATGATGGCCTTCTAGGGACAAGGCCTGTGATGCGTCCAAGGGGTATTGATTTGAAAGATGGCCCCCTGTTTGCTGCTCTTTGTGCAAAAATCAAAGGAAAGAATGTTGGTATTCCTGTATGTGAAGGGGCTGCAACTTCAAAATCACCTTGGAATGCACCTGGTAAGTTTGGTTGTGTAAGTGTTAGCCTTTCAGGTGAATAGTTATATTAACAAATTCTTGTGCTAATTTTTGGCTCCTGTTTTTGCAGAACTTTTCGATCTTTCTCTTCTTGAGGGTGAGTCTCTTAGAGAATGGCTGTTTTTTGACACACCAAGAAGGGCATTTGAGAGTGGCAACCGGAAGCAAAGATCATTGCCAGATTACAACGGCCGTGGATGGCATGAATCACGGAAGCAAGTGATAAAAGACTTTGGGGGTTTGAAGAGGTCCTATTACATGGACCCACAACCAGCCAGCAACTATGAGTGGCATCTTTTTGAGTATGAGATCAATGATTCTAATGCTCTAGCCTTGTACCGGCTTGAGTTCAAATCTTCTGATACTAAAAAGAGTGCTAAATCAAAATTAGCTAGTAGTTCACTGAACGAAATCCAGCAGCAAATGGTCAGGCTTAGTGCAGACAGCCCTGTTGAAAACAAACGGACTACTAGGAGCAGGCCAAAGACTAATCAAAAGGATAGCAATGCAAACACCTATCCAGCTCTCAACACCCCCAATCAAGCCAGTGCTTCGCATGCTTATCAAGCAGTGTCTCTCAACACCCCCAATCAAGCCAGTGCTTCGAATGCTTATCAAGCAGTGTCTCCCAACACCCCCAATCAAGCCAATGCTCCCAATGCTTATCAAGCAGTGTCGCAGGTGGACCAGATGACATTTCTGAATGAAAACGTGGTCTATGGGCCTCATCTTCCATATGGTTACTCCACTGAAAGAAGTGACTTCTATTGGAACCCAAGTGACGAGATTTGAAGATAGGATATATAGAGCTCATACATTCTATGGCATCTGTCAGACAAATTCTAACAGCGTCAGCAAAATTATGGCTTTATGGGGCTCAACACTGTGGCCCTATAGTTTTCTAACTGTAGACCTCTTTGAAAGATGTCATGTTTGCAATGCAGTGCTATACTTTGCGTTGACTCTTGACTATAAAATATAGTTCGGTGCCCTAGCTTCCTATTGAGTGCAAGTTAAATTGACAAATTGCTTCACCAGTAACTGTTGCTGTTCGGCCGGTTATATTAGCCTTCTGAGCTACGAATTCAGATGGCTGTGTTTTGTCCTATCTTATGTATATATGTTAATAGTGTTGTTGAGGATCTCTAGAATCCCAGATTCACTTGTGGTTCCCGTACTACTAGTAGATTCCAGTTTCCATGTAGTCTCATCTGAAGGTTGCAATTGGCGGTTGAAATTATGAAATTTCATGCTACTTATCTGGCGGCGCGCACACCCTCTGCCGCGAGGCGCACCGCGGTGCCCGGGGGTGCGGGCTGGCGGGCTCGTGCTGCTCGCCGCCTGGGAGAGGACCCAGGACGACCGGCACGGCGTGGCGCACGAGCGGGCAGTGGTCCGCGCGGCGTGAGAGACTCCCCTGATGGCTGGTTCTTGGAGCAAGACGTACGCAGACGCCGTGTGTCGTGCGCGAGGGAGGCGAAGAAGGTGGCGATCGAGGCGCGCGCGTACGCGCTGAGAAGAGCCGGGAGGTGTTCGACTACCACGTGGAGTCCGGGCCGGGCCGGCCCGTCCGCCCAAGAAGTACGCTCTGAGCAGTGAGGCAGGCCAGGCGCACGAGTGACATGCGGTGGCAGGCCGATCTAAGGACGTAAGCGCAGCTGCGCGCGAGGTGGGTGGAGCAGCACCGGTATCTATGCATGGCCGGAGCTGGTGCACGAGGATCGAGGCGGCTTCAGAAAAATATTGTTAATTTCTTCTTGTGTGCACGAGCAGAATTATTCCAATCGTAATGAAATGTGTCATGGTGATCGACATTCTTGGTGTATTGAGAAACTTGCAGGATTAGTTGTTGAATATAGTTAAGGATCATCCTGTAATGCATGTGGAATAGTGCTTAGTGCCTCTTGCATGAGAGCATGAAACTGTGCTGGATAGGATCAAGCATTCTAGCTAATTACACGCGCGTGCATCAGCTGCAGTACCCAAGACTAGTAGCACATCTGCTTCGCTAATACTATGCGATCGTTCCGCCGTTGTATTATGTATCAACTTGTTACTAAACTAATAAAGCGCTGTGCACGCAAACTACGTGATTTCGATCACCGAACGCTGATGATCGACCCGATCCAGTAGGGTATCTTGTAGCTACTTCCCTAGCTTACAACATCGATAAAATATGGACGTATCAACAGTAACACGTCTAAAAACACCCTGATGAACTAATGACGAAAGACGGGATCCACACAGGTGACCTAAACGGTGATGCCACTGCGCAAAAACTCCAGGAGTGGTGGCAACAGTAGCGGTGGAGGTAGACGGAGCAACTGAGGTAGGAGCAGCTAAAGACGTGGTAGAATCAACTGAAGTGGATGGAAGATGAAGACTGTCGAGAATGTAGAGACCCTGACGATCCCTACGGCGCCAGCCAGTCCCAAGTATCGTCCCTGTCTGTCGATCCTGAACGAAACAGGTGTGAGAGTTAAAACCAACCCTACAACCAAGGTCAGTGAGCTGTCCCATTGAAAGAAGCTGCATGGTTAGTTGGGGAACATAAGAAACAACTGAAACAGAAAAATTAGTGGACAAAAAAGCGCCCTGACAGCTAAAAGACAAGGAAGTACCATCAGCAGCCTGTACAAAGATAATGAGGGCAGGAGGTCCTACTAAAATGAGAGATGTGGAATCCGGTGTCACGTCGAAAGAGGCATCAGAATCTAGAACCCAATAGGTACCTGGGGAAGACATCTGAGCTAGACTGGCAGAACCTGCTGAGCTGTGAGAGAGCTGCTGAAGTAGAGCCTAACAGAGCTTAACTGCTGAGCCGCTCGCCACGACCGACTATCACCGAGGCTCTTTCGAGACGACGGTGATTCACCAAATAGATATAATCTATCTTATATTTTACCAAATGTTCGATTTGAGTACTGTTTTGGTACCTCTGTTTAGTATTCGTTGCTTGATTACTTGCAAACAATTATAACCTTGTCCTACCCTTTTGCAACTGTAGAGCGCCTGACTTTGATACGGCAACAAAGAGCGGAAGCTGCAAAGAAGCGCGAAGAGGAAAAAGCTGGTATATCTCTTGCTACTGTTAGAAACAAGTTTAGCTTTTCCTTCATGTTCTTACTTTAGAAATACAAAATTGAGAGCTTGAAACATGTAGAGTTAAATTATTTGCTTATGCTGATGTTTACTTTTACTGTTGGCAGCCAAAGAAGAGAGGAAGGCTGAAGCACGCAAATGACCTGCAAAACTATGGACTATGATAACTGAACGTTGGCTTTCCTGTCACCTGGAACTCCCATTTACCTTATTGATTTACCGTAGGAGTAGAGTAGTACGCACTATGCAGTATCTGTGTAAAAAGCGCTTGTGCTCGATGGCAGCTTCCTAGTAGATGTGAAGTCTGAGCTTGGAGAAGTAGAAAAGTGGTAGTAACTTTTGCAAACAATATTGTCTTCACGATGCTGTTATACTCCCTTTGCCTCGGTCTAAAGCTTCTAAACGTGGTTTTAGACTTTTGCTACAGTACATAACTTTTAAATAGAGTATTTTTTCAAGACGAAATCTACAAATTAATTGTAGTACACGTTAAAAGCTTAACATTTGTATCACCAAAATTGCAAGTGAGTATCTCTCTCTTCGTAATCTTGTTGTAAACAGCTAAAATTTAAAAATTTTAACAAAAAAGAACAGACCTATACCTGCGGATTCGAACTAGCCTTGGCATCAGTGTTTTAGCCGTTGAATACGAATGTATCACGAACGGAAACGTAACAATCGGGGACCTAGCAAAGAATTCCTATTTTTGACAAGTGGTTTCGCGCTTTCGGCTATACTTGGATAAGCTGATTTGCTTGGAAAGTAGTGTTCCAGATTGTACCCTGTTTCGCGACGCTTTGAACAAGTAGAAACAGAAATTTTAGCTCTGATCCTTCGAACAATGAAAAGAAGAAATGACTCTTGATTGGTTTAGGAAATAAAATTAGTTTCTTTGAAAAGAACAGGTACAAACGAGGAAAATAAGGAAAAAAGATAGACAAAATTGTATTTAAACGACTCCGCTGGGGATCGAACCCAGAATCTCTGGTTCCGTAGACCAGCGCCTTATCCATTGGGCCACGGAGTCTTTGTTGGATGACCTGAAATTTTTAAATATACACGTACTGAAAGTTCAATACGCCAAAAGGACATGGCCGTGTACAATCGTACCAGAGTACCTCCAATGCATATGCTTATCAAATGTTAATTCTAGGATAAAAAAGATGCCACGGTAGCTAAAGCTGCCACCCAAAATTCTCATAGTGGGTATCAAAATAGGCCCAGGAATTAATGGAAGCTGCTATAGCTTTAATCAAGCGTCCAAAGCAAGTATCCCTGCTTACGTGGCATCTCTCTTCCTGAAGTCCTTTGCATTGTAGTCACTTTATTTTTAAAATTTAGCATCTTAATACACAAGTTTTAAATTTTAGCCTCTTCACGACCACGGAAGCAACGACATATGATATGTGTCACTTACCGAACTCCCACATTGCGACAAGTACCTGCCAAGCTAGTCAGGGTAGTCAGCAACATAAATCTTAGTAAGTTGGATTAGTTTGTCTACGTCAAAGTTGGTAAAAGAATTCTTCGGGTCAAGACAAGCAATACATCTCAACAACTAAGTTAATCTTTCAGTAAAACAGATGTTTAACTCAACAAAAATTTGGTCAAGCACTGCATTGAAAATTCTATGATGAAAATGATGGAAGTAACTCACCAATGTGTCACCACAACACCTTGAACGACCCCTAACTGGTATTGTATCTTCCATATCTGGCACAATTATGTTCCTTTTGAAACAAAAGCTCTTTTCCTCTTTTAAAAGATCATCCCAACCATTTGTCCTCATGTAATCCAAATTCTTCAACACAGACCAAATTAATCCTACATCACGAACAATATTATGATTTTTCTTTTAGATATTACGAAAATATTTATATTATGATTGTAGAATCTCTCTACACTCGGTAAAAATTGACTCGCAAAATAACAGACGAAATTTCTCAATCAGGGAAACACGGAAGCAGGATAAACTGGAGGGATGGAGCCAGAGCCGGAGGCTGGAGGCGGAGCCGAGGGCAGAGGCAGGAGGTGGCGGCTGAGACCCGGAGGGGCAGAACTAGAGGTTGGAGGTGGAGCCGCCCGAAGGGGCGGAGCCAGAGGCGAGGGACCGTAGGCACCTGAACGTGAGGAGCCGTAGGCGCCTCGGCGGAGCCGAAGGGCCCAGAGGCGACGACAACACCAGAGAGAGGAGGTAGTTGGCAGGAGGTGTCAGGAGGGAGGACCCTAAGGTTGGGAGGGAGGAGGCACACCGCACACGGGGGGATTGATTGTCGTTTGCTTTGCTGTGCATCAAGCGAGGCTACAAAAACAAGAGGCCCAATGGCCCATTGATGTTAATGGGCTATACCGGGGCTACAACCCCTAGCTCAAGCCCTAGGTCCACCCTTAAGAACATCGATAAAAGGGCCCAACCGGTAAGCGCAGCCCACATATCAACGACACCCAACCTGGGGACTCCTTGAACCATTCGATCATATTGCGCGGCCCTGATTGAGGCGAGTAATGCAATAGGTGAAATTTCCCACATGGAACCCTCCGATCACTTTGGAGCGTTCTTTTGGCTACGACTTATGATTTTTAATTATAACTTATTAATTTAATAAATAGTTATTACTGGAAAAAGGCGTTTGAAAAATCGAATTGAACGAAAACTTTATAATTACTCTTCCCACCATCCAATTTCCGGTCGCGGTTTTTATCCGCCGTCCGAAATCTTGATGCGGACGCCGACACATCGCCCCACAGTTGTGGTGGCCCGATTGTCAGTCATCCAATCCGTTGCGGGCTCGCCGTCAATCCGTTGCGGAGCGGTGCGATCCTCGCTCGGGCTCCCACTCGCCGTCCTATCATATCACGCGGCTGAGATCACGACTCGTGACGTGGGTGGGTATATGGGCCAAGCCAGTTCTGATGTTCTAATATCTGTGGGCTGTAAAGGCTGCTTGGGCCGTTCCTGCGGTACCCGGAACGTCGAGCATTGACGTCAGGAGGGAGGGTGGCAGCGGAAGCAGGACGTTGGTTGCAGATGCAGGCTGGCACTTGCACGAATCTCATGGCAATCCAGTTGATCTGGGGTATACGTGTATCAATTTTGGATCGACCGGTTTAATCACACTTGTGTATCTACATGTAAGACACATGCAACTTCTTTCTAGAACCGTGATGACTGACGAACGCGGTCCATGATAATGCTCGATTTATGGACCAGTTCCCAGAGGTGATTTTTCACACGGGCTTTCTGAGAGAGGTTTTGATCAAGCTTTGGGTCGCCGTCAATACTGGCCAAGTGCAGAATTCATGGCTCGCGCATATCAATCAGTCGTTCTCAATACAAACGCCCGTAACCCACACCTAAAACAATACAACGAAGCAAGTTACACCTGAGAGCATCATATACGCACGCTGAGTCGCTGGACTCACCGGCATCTCTATTTATTTATTTATTTATTTTTACATTGCCTCGCCGCCGCCCGGAGGTGTCCTGAGTCCTGACCCCTCCTAGTCAATTGTAAACCCCACTTCGTCGCAGGAGAATTCACTTGTCGGACGCCGGAATGACTGCACTAGAAGCTTTCAATGAGGATGACGAACGCAGCATACATGTCCACGGCAACTGCGACGCTCTTTCAAATAGTTTTTGGCTTGTTTGTTCTGTTTTTAGAAGATAAAAGATATTTGAAATGCGTTGATTTCTTAACATGCATTTTTTCTTTCCCTCTTTTTTTTTTGCATTGTCATGGAGATATGGTGGTGGTTTCCATTTTTTTTCTTTGTTTTTTATTTTCTTTAATTAAATACCTCAGAAAAATTAATATCATGTCATTTAAGCTAAAAGAGCCTATTTTTTTAAGCCAGCAATTGCTGGAGCCATATATTAGAAGGGGAAAAATAAAACCAAGTTGACTTACGAAAACACAAGTGGCACTTGTGGAGAATTAGGGAAATAATGCTACTGTTTACAAGGAAACATGGGCGACAAAGTAAACTAGGCATTGCTTGCTACACAACATTATTTGCCCTTTGTAATTAACTCTTTGAAGTGTTTTGCTCCAACCATCAATATCTTGGCATCTTATTGTGACAACCGAGCTCTTATCCAAATTTACTTGCAGACCTGGGGCATTTCCAAATTTCTTTAGGATGGCAATTGTTGCTTCTAGTTGTGTTCTATCTGGGTTGAGAAACAAGATCGCATCGTCAGTATAAAGTGACACTCTCATTGTTGTAACTTGACCTTTTAGAGGTGTTAGAACCCCTCTCTCACCGGTGATTTGTAGGATACGCTACATGGAGTCAATTGCTAGGATGAAGAGGAAAGGGGAGAGGGAGTCGCCTTGGCGTAGTCCTCAACGATGCTTTATCGTGTGTCATGGTACTCCATTGAGAAGGATCATGGATGTTGATGTTGCAAGGGAGATTGCTAGCCATTCTCTCCATTTTGTCCCAAAACTCCTTGCTTGCAGAAGGTCCAGTAGATATTCCCAGGGCACTGAATCAAAAGCTTTTTGCTATGTCTAATTTGAGCATCACTGCTGGTGTGCGACTTTTGTGATAAGCTCTAGCACGATTCCTGACAAAGAGAAAATTGTCCTGGATGCACTGCCCCTTAATCAAGGCACTCTATGAACTCAAAACCAACATATCTAAGTCTCGAGAGTTGAACAGCAAGCACTTTTGAAAGCAATTTGGCTATAGAATGAATTAGACTAATTGGTCTGAAATCTTTGGCCTTCGCTGCTCCATCTCGTTTTGGTGTTAGTGCTATGGTTGCTTCGTTAAGAGGATCAAAGCAGTTCGCCGAGCAGTTGTGTATGCATCAAAAGACCATCATGATGTCGTCTTTGATGATATCCCAACAGTTCCTATAGAAAGTGCCGTGAAGCCATTCGATCTAGGGCTTTTTCTGCTAGCAGTTGTGCAATCGCATGGCGCACTTCTTCCTCAGTGAAAGGAGCTTCCAGATCATGGGAAGGCAGATCTAGTTTAGTCTAGTCAACATCGTGCAATCGAGGTGTCCTTGTACCTAGGATGTCAGTGAAGTGGTTGTGAAGTTCTTGCGCCTTGTCTTGATGTAAGCTAACAATGACACTTGAGGTTTGAAGCATCTGGATGAAGTTTTTACGCCTTCGAGCATTAGCCTTAACGTGAAAAAAATGTGTGTTAGCATCTCCTTCCTTAATCCATGTGATTCTAGCCACTTGACATTTTGATAAAAATGTTGAATTTTATCTCTTGTAAGAAAGCAACAAGGTACCACTAAGGACTAGCAGTAGTGAATAAACACTAAAGTACAACATCATTTCCATTGAACTAGGATGCCTAATGAAAATAAACTGTATTTAGGGGCGGCAGGTGAGCACCAAGGGGAAAAGGCCCCCGCAAGCTGGTAGATACCAACATACTAGTGAGAGACGTTAATCCAACATACATAAATGAATATAACTAAACAACTAGATTAAGCCTAAAATCGACTGATGCTACAGCTGGCTTATTTCTGCCTCACGCCTTTGTAGTGGCCTGATCGGTGCCTCCCATTGCTGTGAGTGATACAATTTCCTGCTCACGTGTAACAGCCTGCCATTTCGCAGACACGCGGGTCCCACTGAATCCGCCGCTGATCGCATGCCTCACCGCCGTGGCCTATATATGCGCACCCGCATCCAGCGCCGAGCCCCAGCTCATGTCCTCTCTCCCCTCCCCTCCTCTCCACCCCCAAATCGACTCTGCTCCAGTGGTAAAGGCTTAGTTAAGAGGTGCTGTTTGATCTCCACTTCGATTAAAACTTGCCGATTTAGTTGCGCCTTGCCTTGATAAGTGGAGGAGCTGATCGGGTTGGGCGTGGTGTTCTCCGCTTAGAGCGGCTACATTTGGGACGCGAGTTCGATCGATTCGGCTGGGTTTTCACTTGCTGTTTCTCGTGCTGTGCTGGTGACGTTTTCGCAACTTGGATGTTTTTTGCTTACGCTTCCATCTGTTTCGTGCGTGGGTGCTCGATTGGTACGCTTTTGTTCGACGTTTCTCTGCTCTGAGTTCGTAGTTTTTTTTTTTGACCTTTTCCCCCTTTAGCTTTGGAGCTCTGGTTTCTAGCGGATGAACATTTTATGGTTCGTTTTGGTTCTCGTGTGGATGTTTCAGAGCCCTTCACCTTCGGAGGTGCGATCCGATCCCTTCTAATCTCTAAACGATGAATGCGATGGGCTCACGTCTCGTTTTACGGGACGACTCATGCTTGGGTATTAACTGATGGGTTTGCGTTCTCGATTTTTTCTGCGGTTGAAGTCACTAGTTGTACTCTTCCTAGTACGTTTTTTGTGGCCGCTCTGATATTTATAGTAGGCAATGTTTTCAGGAATTTTCGAATGTTTAAGGAGTTTTCGCCAACGTTAAAAGGCGTTTGTTCAACTTGTTTGGGTTCTGTAAGCCCAAGGACAATAGCATCCTATCACTATTGTCTCCCGCGTCAGACAGAAATGATCTGGTGGACTTTTTTTTCTGCAGCAACATGAGATTTTTATGGCATTTGTACTGCAGACGCAAGAACTTTTTGAGTTACCACTCCTGATCATTCTATTGCGCTTGCCCGCTTGGATTTGTTTTGCAGTTCTGCTTGGCACGGAGCAAGTTACAGATCGAACTTAATGTTTTATCATCTGATGGCTTCTTTTCGCTGTTAATTGCTTGCATCGCATTTTCAAATGCTAGCCCATAGTTCCCTCTTCTTCTTTTTTGGATTCTAGTCATGTTCAACTAGTTTTGAGATCGTAGTTCTCTTTTTTTTTATTCTAGTCATGTTCAACTAGTTTTGAGATCTTAATTCTCTTTTTTTTGGATTATAGTCATGCTCAACTAGTTTTGGGATCTTTTTGGGCAATAAGTTTCTGTAGTTTTCTTTCGCTCTGGAGATTTCGTGACATTTCGATCCATTTCGTTGCAGGGATTAGTTGTTTGCGGAGGGACAAGGGACCCGCCGCCATGCAGGAAGCTCTGCTCCCTCCGGCCCACCCTGACCGCCTCCACTCGGGCTTTGGCCCCAAGGGACGGCTCTCCAGCCTCTCCTCCCCCAACCTGCTCAGTAACGGCGATGATCTCTTCTACGGCAGCTACTCCCCCTTCAGCCCCGGCCAAGGCGGGCTCTCCTCGCCGTCGCCGCGCGCCACCTCGCTCTCCCACCGCTCGTCCTCCTCCGACTCCCTCGTCGACGACGGCAACGATGCAGCAGCGATGGAACACCGCCTCCACCTCGCCCGCCTCGCGCTCCAGTTCCAGGAGGTGTCCAACCGCTACGAGCTCTGCCTCTCCCACCTCGCCGACACCGCCGACGAGGCTGCCGCGCTCCGCGTAGAGAACGCAGAGCTCCGCGTCGCCAACTGCGACCTCGCCCTCCGCATCGCCATGCTCGGCGGCAAGCAGGGCCCCGCCATCGCCATGGCCGACGAGCTCCGCCGCCTCAGCCTCGCCGAGGAGCAGACCACGCCAGCTCCCCCGACGCCTACGCGGCCGGCAGCACAGGCGGCCGAGAAGCACGCGGTGCTGCCGAAGAGCATCTGCATCCGTTCGACCGGCTACCTGAAGATGAACGAGGGCGGCAAGCATCGCGTGTCGAAGCCGGTGAACGTCGGCTCGGTGAGATCAAAGCCCACATCCTGCATTGTCGACTGCATTCCTCTACTCAACCTGTTCGATTGATGTTCGTGATGCGGCAATGCAAGCAGCAGCGCGTGTTCGTGCGCATGGACGGCGCGAGCGTGAAAGGGGAGGAGCAGAAGGGTGGCGAGAAGACGGACCAGCTCACTGGCGGGCTGGACTTCGAGGTGTACAACCAGGGCATGTTCAAGACGGAGCTGTGCAACAAGTGGGAGGAGACCGGGGCGTGCCCGTACGGCGGCCAGTGCCAGTTCGCGCACGGCATCGCGGAGCTCCGCCCAGTCATCCGCCACCCACGCTACAAGACCGAGGTCTGCCGCATGGTGCTCGCCGGCGGCGTCTGCCCCTACGGCCACCGCTGCCACTTCCGCCACTCCATCACCCCCGCCGACCGCCGCCTCCTCCGCCCCTGATTTTATATATGCCAGCCCATCACCGACCACCACTCTCTCACTCCCTGCCTCCCTCCCCTCTCTTCAACTATGCCACAGGAAATTAACCAAAAAAAATCAAAATGGAAGCCGTAAATAAGGTATAATTAGATGCACAAAGCAAACGAGAACAGAGCTATATAATTAGCACGCAGGCAAAATGTCAATATAGAGTTCTAGCTATTGTTGAGTTGTGGATTATATGTTGGGCTGATCTGGGTCATCAAATATGTGAATTATGCTGGGGTTATTTGTCGTATGGTTTATCGGTATAGGTTATTATGATCTTGTTACCTAGTTGCGTTTTGAGCAAACGGGGTGAGAATTATTGGACACTACTACTGTGATTATACCTTTGAAGTACTTGATTGATGTGTTGAATACTTGCACACTTGGTAAGTGCATGCGTCTTCAGTTGTATTGTTTCTGGACAATTGAAGCAATGAATTACATTTCTGATGAACATGTCAAGCATGCATGCCATTCTGTTTCTAGATTCTATTGCCATATATATTCTCCAGACAAGCTTTCTGTCCCAACTGCAGTCTGTCAGTATATCACTGCAATGGCCGGTGTTTGTGAGTTGTCTATTCTATCTTTTTAACGAAGCCGGACAATGACTTAAGATCTTGTTGTCTCCTAAACAATGACTAATGATGGATACACAACTGTTGATTGTATGATTTCTTTTTAATAAGTTCATGCAACACCATAAACTTTATTTGAAAATTTATCTAGCATTTTGAACTATAAAACTAGATATTTGACCTCCGAATTTTACAATCTAGCTCAAATAACACCCTAACCCTTTGTATGGTAATATTGCTCGTGTGACACGATGAGTGAACACCACATAGAATGACACGCTGACCAATTTGGGTAAATAACATGAGGGGGCCATAAGGGATTCTCCCTCACGAAACTCACAGCCGTGCTTTTATGGTCATCGCCGCTTGTAGTTCCCTCTATTTTGATTTGGGAGAGAAGATCACCTGTCATTCATCTAAATTTAACCCATAAGTTATCCTACATGGTCAAACCGCTCACTCATCGCGTCACGCAAATAATACCACCATTCAAAATTAGGTTATGATGTTATTTGAACTGGATTGCAAAGTTTAGTGGTCAAATATTCGATTTTATAGTTCTCTCGTTGCCAAGTGCAGCTCTGCTTTGTTCTCTCTGTAAGCCTATTCTGAATTCGCCGTGCCAGCTAATTTGGGCTAAATTGTAAGTTGGAATTTGTAAAATCCGTGCTACCATGCGCGATGAGTACTGGGTGGTCATTACATTTTACAATTTAGTCATTGAATGCTAGTTCAAGGTGACAGTGTCACATTCCCCAGCAATCAGCATGAAGCCTGAGCTTGGACTTGCACCCTGCAGAAGCTTAAAAGAACTATTGTGACACTCCCAAGCCTTAGGGCTTAATTTTATACATTTTCACTCGATGGGTCCAGTATAGCAATTAGCAAGGTGAGCCCAAAGAACCTGCTGATTTTGTCAAACCGATCTGCCTTTTTTTTTTTTTGTTGAGGCATCAACATGAGAGGGACCTCTGTAGAGGTAAAAATGCCTTAGTGATGGGCTTTAATAATGGGGAAAAATTGACGTATGGCAATTACGGGCCGACATTAGAGCCTTTTTCGCAAGAATATTCCTCAGAGTTTCCGTCCAGGCGGGGCGAGAGAGAGTTCCGGCCCTTTTCCGAGTTGCTGTCCACGTGTCCAGCTTTAGTGGGCCCAGTTTTGGTGCAGCCAGCAAGGCAAGCGAGCCGATCCCGCTCGTTCGGAGTTTTTGGTTTTTATTTTACTATTTCTTGATTTTATCTTTTTTATTTTCAGTTTATTTTGAGTTTTTTTTCTATATTCGTTTGTGACTAGCTAATCAGTTTTTTATTTTTAAAATTTTCTAATTTAATTACATCAGATAAGTTAAATAAAATTAATTATAATGTAAAATAAACTATAAAACAGTTGATTTCAGCTTCCCATCTAACCGTCCACGATGGCGAAGCTCTCGAAGGCGTCGAGGCCCGGGAGCCCGCCGAGGTAGCCGTGGAAGGGCCTGTCGGGCCCGTAGTAGTTGCGGCGCTTGGTTTCGACGGGCAGCAAGAAGAGCGGCCGGACGGCGCCGTCGAAGAGGCTGGTGCGGAGCTCCGGTGTCAGGGGCGGGTAGTGTGCGTCGAAGCAGCCGAAGGTCATCATCAACCGAGAAGGACACAGGCACACAGCTGCATCGACGACGGCCACGCGAAGGATGGGACGGCACGGGATTTCGTCGGTGGCAGCGGGGTGGTCTCGGCTCTCCGTTGGATGCACGCGAGGATGTTTAACCGGACCGCAAAGGGGCTCACCGGCGGCTCGCAGCAAATCTGGGCGAGGGCGTGCGACGGGACGGCACGGGGTCGGCGACAGATCGCCAACATTGCAGTGTTAGGCCAAACAAGCTGATGAATCTGTCAGATCAATGTGCAATCGACAGTGTTTGTTGCAAAATACAAACTTGTTCGTTTGTTCTCGTGACTGACAGATTGTTCATGTTTCAGACTACAAGAATCGCACTTCTAAAAAAAAGGACGACAAGAATTGCAACCAGCGACTTGTCTAGCTCTGATGTATGGTGTGCTGTTTCGAAAGCGTGATCCAAACATCCCAGTAATCCAGTGTACACAGTGAGTTTCAGAAGCAGCACAGCCGAGATGGAATGCCGACCAGATGGGCGGAGCAACTTGGGACTCAGCTTGCACTTGGGACTCAGCTTGCAGATACTGATATTGGCATACGGCCTATAGTTTACTGTTGTTGAAGTTGATTCGAATTTGTATAGTATGGACACTGCATTGTCTTATGTTAGATGTGGCATAACCGACAACAGAGCTATGCGCAGATTATATCAGACGTGGTGTCAACTTGCATCAACTGATTCTGATTTAGTTTTCTCTCCATGTGAAACTCGTTTCCCTCGTCCTATATATACACCCTAATAGTCCATAAGAAAAGTGTCATTGGTACGAATCTGTGCAGGAAACTTACAAGCACTCCCGATCGGATACGAAGAGCACGACGATGCGAAGGGACCCAGAGAGAAGCATACAACCACCAAGTGTATTCAATATGAGTGTCCTAGGGTTACAAAATGGTCTTCTCCCCTTCACATTACAAGAGGTCCTATTTATAGGGCGAGAGACGGGTATGTGAAATTACAAGTTTGCCCTTAAGGCCTAGCTTACTCCTAGGGGTATCTACACCATTTGCCCCGCGTGGGCTCCGCCACGTCTGAGACTCGGGGGTCGGTCTGAGGCCAGTCTCACGTATCTCACCCAGGGTCGGCCTCGCACACCTCACACGGGGTTTGCCCCGAACCCCTCCAGGATCGACCTCAAGTACTTCGCCCAGGGTTGGCCCTAGGTCCTTCTAGGGTCAGCCTCATGCACATCGCCCGGGGTTGACCCCGGACCCCTTTGGGGTCGGCCTCGCGTATCTCGCCAAGGTTAACTTAGGGATTTAGCTTAGGGTAGATCCTCCAATGGGTGCCATCGCTTCCACGTGGCCGTGAGCCCGAGGTAGCATGGGGACCCTCCCCCAACAGTAGCTCATCACCAATCCAGGTGGTCGTTAACCGTCCACTCAGGCTAGCGCACCGACTTGCAAAAAAAGTCAGCATGCTGCCTCGGGTCGACGGTCCCACTGGTAGCCTGTAATGCATTCTGACAACATGTTAAACACCTTAGTCCTTGCGCAAACCTCGGATGATAGGTCGTGCCCACGCCTCTAGGTTGGGTTCCCCTGCTGTTCACCAGAGGGCCATTGCTCCACTTGGTCGATTCTGGGTCGTATCGAGATAGTTCACCGTAGCACAGAAGGACGCGGGTCGTTAACAGTTATGGAGTCAAGCATCGAGCACCTAGATGTCGACGTTATGTGGAGGCGGGGGATTAGGACAACCAAAAAAAGTGTCTCGTGAAGTTAGTTCTCGACCCATGGCGTTTGAGAGGCGAGGTTATACATGGGAGTGCCAAGCTCGACTTGCTTAGACATGGCCACTGAAGACCGACAGAACCTAGGGGTGCAAAAGATTGACCCATGTGAATATGCTAGAAATAAGTGCCTAACTTGACAGTTCAAGACACGTGGATTCCTTGGATAATCGAGTCATTGCGTGAACTCATCGGGGTAGCGTGGATATACCGCTAGCACAAGGTGCGATAGAGCTTCAAGGCACATGAAGCTGATTGGGGGATAAGCATTCCTATGTGCAAGCTCGATTGGCGATGCTGAGTTGGACGTCATCTCGAGACATGAGAGATCGATGCATGCCAACACGCCAAGATATTCAAGGTCGGTGAGCGTACCTTAGACTAGCCTGATGAGGTTCAACCTTCAAGGTGAGGGAATACGCGCTAAGCTATTGTCTGCTCGGCCCATTGAGGCCCAGTGCTAGAAGCTTGGAAGCACTTGACCCTAGACCGGGGGAGACCGCTTGACCCCGGATATGGGGTATTGCCAACTCAACCCCATATCAGCAGAGACCACCAACTCAACCCCAGACCGGGGGAGACCACCAACTCAACCGTAGACCGGGGGAGACCGTCAACTTGACCCCAGACCAGGAGAGACCGCCTACTCGACGTCAGACTAGGGGAGACCACCAACTCAAACCCAGACTGGGGGAGACCACTAACTCGACCCCAGTTAGTGGACATGATATCTAATAGGAAATCAAAGTCAGATTCTTAGGGAGGAGGTTTTTGTTCTGCAAGTGGAAATGAAGACTCACCAAAATTGATGTGGTGGGAGATGATGACACGGTTGGTAGCAAGGTAAAGACAATGGTATCCTTTGTGGTGAGAAGGATAATCGAGAAACACGCAAGTCGTGGACCGTGGCACAAGCTTTTGGGTGGTGGTAGCAGACAAGTTGGGGTAGCAGCGACACCCAAAGACACGAAGATGACCATAGGAGGGCGCTTGGCGAAAAAGTGCTTGGAAGGGGGTGAGGAACTGCAAGCATTTGGTGGGGTACTGGTTAAGGATATAAGTAGTGGTATGAAGTGCCTCAGCCCAGTAGGTAGGCGGTATGCTAGCCAGAAAAAGGAGAGAACACATATACACTCTAACAGTGAACTTCATTGCTCCAAAACCGTTTGAATATTAACCCTGAACTACCGATATCGGGTCACGTGACCCCAATAAGCGAACCCACCATGGTTTAGAATAACTTGGCTGCCATGTGTGTCCTCGCTAGGCAAAGTTGACCACACGCCACTGGGACCTCTAGGCTCCATGATCCCCACCACTCCAGATCCGCTCATTGTCCGCAGGAGTTCGGGAGGATCGCTGGAGTTGAGGGAGGGATCAGATAGGAGTGAGCCGATGTGGTCAACTTTGCCAGTAAGGACACACGTGGTGGCCAGGTTATCCTAAAATCAAGGTAGGTTTACTCGAGGAGGTCATGTGACCCAATATCGATAGTTCAGGGTTGATATTCTTCCTTTTATTCACTCTCGTCTTATTCTCAATAGATAACATGGCTTATATAGACACATTCAGGCCTCACAACAGGCCACTCACCCACTACATGACTCAATCAACAAATACCTGCCCATACCGAGTAGTTCGCCTACCCACATCGCTCAGTCGCCTGATGACTGCTACAATGCCAGTCGCCTGCCCATACCGGGCAATTAGCCGACCAAGGTATGTCCTACGTCATCCATTACAACCCGTGCTGACGCCTGCTACAGTTACCACCAACTGCTAAAGTGATTGCCGGCTGCTACAGTGACTGGCCGCACGACACGGGCGCTACGACTATGACCATGACTGCTATGACCATGGCCACGGCTGCTACGACTAGGACTATGACCTCTATGACCACGGCTACTACTAGTCGTACACACAAACTAGTCATTTCTGCCCACACACCAACTGCGGTTGCTCCGACCACACACAGACTGTGGTTGATCTGACCACATACAGACTGCGATCACTCCGACCACACACACAGGTCGTAACGACTTAACACACATTGGTTGTAACGACCACACAAAACCTGATCGTAACGACCACGCACAACACGGTTATAACGACCACGCACAACATGGTCGTAATGACCACGACGCATCAACTTGAAGCTTTGACCACGACGTATCATCTCGATGCTTCGACCACGACTTTTGGGACTGCTTCAACCACGCCTTTGAGTGTGGCTTCGACTATGGATTCTACGACCACTTACAGATCATCAAGATTAACTCTAACATTCTCCCCTTAATCTTGATGGTTTGATTCACCGATACGGATCACCCGCATTCTCTTGCCATTCGTAGAAGCTTCTTGTCATACGCTGCGGCCTCTCACTAGTGTCTTCTTGTAGCAACTTCTCATCATCGTTATTGTCGGTCTCAGACCGACTTATGATTCGATGATGGCCTCCCCCACCACCATTGACCTCATGTCAAAACTTCACACTGCCAGACTTGGCTGCCACATGCTGTCGGTCTCACACCGACTCCTCTTTGCGTGCATCGCATCAAGAATCGCTCGGCCTCACACTGAGGCACATTTGTCAGCTTCCCACCGACTTCTCCTTACAGCGGTCTCACACCGCCATCGACTTCACGTCGGATCATCTCGATTCTTCTTGCAGCGGAATCACACTCCTACCACTCGGCCTCACTCCGAGGCTCGGTCGTCGGCTTCACACCGACCTCTCCAGCGACGATGGCTTCACACCACCGTCTTTTACTCCCTTTCATAGCAGCATTGCACCGCCATCATTATTGGCCTCACACTGACCTCTCCTTGTGATGATTGCTGTCGGCTTCACACCGAGACATCATCGAGGATCACCATCAGCTTCACACTGACTCTTGTTGCGATGGCCTTCACCACCGCCAGCCTTTTATGGTGCCACAGACTACTAATACGCAAAGAGCTATACAACATGATCACTACATACAAAAGACTAAATTAAACATGCAGATACAAACTTGTCAAGATTAGTATCTAACAAATTTGTTTTCCCCTAATCTTGATTGACCATACTTCTTGAATCTTCACAAAAGAGTTGGCTCATCATCACTCTGTATGTCATAGAGTAGTGCCATCACCTCCTTTCCTTTTCCTTTCACCTCCTTTTCTTTCTCAGGACACTCGTATGCGAAGTGTCCAAACTCTTGGCAGTTACAGCACATCACCTTGGTTTTGTCAAACTTTTTTCAACTACCACCACTGCTATTGCTACCGAGGAGCCCTTTCCATTTTGCTTTGACAACCGAGTCTCCCACTCGGGCTTGGTGAGAAGCTGATGCTCCTCGTCCCCCTTGTTGCTTGTCGATGACTCCCTGTCGCCGCCTTTCTGCAGCTTCAACCACTCAGTGTGAGTGAGGAGGAGCTGTCCATCGGTGTTAGTGTTGACGGCGCGATGACAGATCCTCTCCTCATACGCCTTCAGCCGCCATATGGCCTCCTCAAACGGCATCATCTCCAAATCGGAGTGCTGCTCGATTGAGGTGACCATCAGAAGGAATTTGTTGGGCGCTGAGTCGAGAAGCTTCTTCACGAGCACTGGATCCTCTAGGGTTGAGCCAAGCAAACTGTACTTGCTCGCCATCTCCGAGCCCTTCCAATATCATCCTCCGCACCATCTCCTCTAGCTCCAAGATGTGCCTCGCCGCGCCATGGACAGTCTCACTGTGCACCAAAACAAAACCAATCTGGCTGTAAGGTTCAAGTAATTCTTTAGTCAAATCCAGGTAGGAAGAGACTAAGTTACTCACCAGAAACCGGCGTTGCCGTCGGGCGAGTCGGGCCACATGAAATCGGCGAAGGCGCGGACGGGCTAGGCCTTGCGGCCGTCCACGATGGCGAGGCTGTCGTAGGCGTCGGGGCCCGGGAGCCCGCCGAGGTAGTCGTGGAAGGGCTTCTCCGGCCCGTAGTAGTTGCGGCGCTTTGTGTCGACGGGCAGGGAGAAGAGCGGCCGGACGGCACCGTCGAAGAGGCTGGCGCGGAGCTCCGGGGTCAGGGGCGGGTAGTGCGCGTCGAAGCAGCCGAGCGCGTCCATTACCTGGGCGCGCACCGCCGCCCATGGCCCAGCGCCGGGCGACGACGGGTCAACACCGGAGAAGTCGATCCTGGGGAGCTGCGTCACCTCGGCACCCATTCTCACTGTCTCAGCTCAGATCCGTGTCTCTCTGGCTGCGATGGGTTGCTTCTTCCTTGTGGCTAGTGGGCAGTGGCTGGCGAAGGAGTTCAACTTAGCCGCCACAGTTTACTTCCTGCATATGGAAATGGAAGGATTCTTCTCTCGAAAAAAAGGAGAGAAAGATGGGCTTGATATTCAGTTCTATGGATCTATCGTTCAGGAATCAGGATTCGGCCTGGCCCTGCCCATCTAGCAGTTGGGTCTGGCCAAGGCAGGTCCAAATCCAATCGCCAGCCAAGCTTCCTACGTCGTTGATGTTTAGATGCGTGAAACACTAGCAGACCGACTCAAGCTGACACGACAAAGAAATCAATATCCTCTCTAGCTAGACCTTGACGTTCGCTTTGCTTTTGCTTAACCAACAGCGCACAGGATATCGGGCCTCCTTTTTGTGGCTGAAAAAAACGGTTTTTAGTTTTTGCTATAATATCTAATTTTTAAACGAATTATTTTTTAAAATAATATCTACAAGTTAATTGTAGTATATTTTATAAAACTAATATCTGTATAAATCAAAATCACAAACGAGTATCTCTCTTTGTAATCTCTGTCGTGAACAATCTAAAATGAAACAAGGTTAGTGAGACAACAGATAGGACAAGCTATGGAACATCACATGGGAACAACAGATGGGACAAGCCTGACGAATTACGTGACGCATAACGAGAATTTTCTAGTCTTCAGCTTCTAGATGAACCAGGGATCATTCATGGGAAATGCAAATGTCCTCCGAGGACGTTCTCCTGCACTCCCTCCCCGTTGACCTTCTTTTGAGATTCGTGCAGCCTTTGGGTTTCTGTGAGTTGTATTTATTTCCTATACTACTAGTACAGATTTATTTCCCACCCCATTGAATACTAGTACAGATCTCAAAGCAGCATCCAGCGGCAATGAACTGGTGCCGTTTGAGCTGAAATAAATTGTCTTATGACTAAAATTACACTATAGATGATGATGACTTATTTAATGTAACTAAATTTAAAAAATAAAAATAGAAAAATAGGTTAACCAATCACAAACAAATACAAATAAATACGGAAAAAACTGACAATAAAGCTCAAAAAACAAAAAACCTGAAAAAAAATTTATTAATAAAAAAATAAATCAGAAACTAGAAGCTAAGCCGAAATGAACATAACCTCCTAGGTCCTACTCCGACATTCGTACTTTGTTACAGCATGCAGCCAAGTGCATGCGTTGACAGGGAAAGGTGCGCGTTTGTTCCAAACTTCGATTACACGTTTTCAGAGGTATTCCATATGTACAAGACTATACAATTCACACTCTTCTGTCAAACACATGTTTCTGAACTTGGACCATATGTTGCACAGCTGCAGATATGAAAGCAGTCGCAGCAAAGTAGACGGCCGCGAAAGACCGCTTTCTCGCCTTGCATTAGGTTACGAAAAGCTAGCGTTTCCCTAGTCCTTTTCCGTCGTCATGAGGAAGATTCGCCAAGCCGGGCTGATGTAACATTAGGGGTGCAACGGATCGGATACCATCGAATAGTCTTAAATACAAATACGAATATATATTTTTAAAACAAATATGAATATGAATTCGAATATTCTCAAATACAGATACAAAAATTCTCGAGTACGAATACGGATTTTCTCGGATACGAATATCGGATAAAATGGAATTCTAGTGGTTGTGCCGATTTTTTACATGTTTTTGACCGGTTACCGGTTTTAAACCGCCTAAATTCAAATTTTGAGTCACAAAATTCGTACGGATTTTTTATGGATTCTAGAAACGGATCGAATACAAATTAAATAGTCTTGAATACGAGTAGGGATACGAATATTCTCGAATACGAATGCGAATACGAATATTCTCGAATACGGATACGAATATTCTCGAATACGAATACGAATATTTTCGAATACGGATTTTGCTTACCACATTCGTGTTTTCTCGGATATGAATGTCGAATAAAACAAATTATCCGTTACCGTTTTCCACCCCTATGTAACATGTAGCCGCCACATCGAAAAAAACAAATCCATGAACTTTGCTTTGCCATTTTTTCTTGGTTACATTACACATCAGCCCTTTGCAGCAGGGCAGCTTGCACCATGAGACGGTCGGACGAAACATCCACGACCACGATTGCGAGGCAGTCGGACCAAGCGTCAACGACCATGAGGTGGTCGGACGATGTCACGACCGCAAGACAGTCGGACGAAACGTCCACGACCACGAGGCGGTCGGACTGGCGTCACGATCGTGAACACATGTGCGCGGCTCGTCCTTTGCCCTTCGGACTTGGAGTCAACAAAGGCGGCAGTGAGATGAAGCCCTTGATATATTTCTTTATACTATTGGACCTATTATATATTGGACAGTTGCAAGATCTATCACGGAGTTAAATCACCCCTACAACAAGAACAGCAGAACAGCTTCTAATTTCTTTCTGAGCCAGCAGTAGCACTTCATAATATAACAACGAAAAGCGAGCAAACATCGGCATGCAAGTGCTAGCCTGCTAGGGACACCAGCACTGCAAGAAAGTTTCCAGTCTCCATGTCGAGCAGATCGGTCGATGTTACGCCTAGCTAGATGATGTCTGCAGGTGCGCCGTGGAGGAGTGGAGCATGGTGGTGAGCTCCTTGGACGCGACGATGGACTTGTAGATCTCAAAGATAAGCCTCTGCTCGAACTCCGTGGGCTGGTCGGGCCTTGCCGCCGGGAGCTGCTTCCGACGCGGCACCCGCTTGGCCCACAACCCCTCGGGCCCGTCGGGCAGCGCCATGGCCGACGCCTTGTTGGCCACCGCGAGCATGCCGCGCACGTAGGCGTCCCGTATCCACCGCAGCACGCGCGCGGGGGCCGTCACCACCCGGACGCGCACGCGGAGCAGCCTGCGCAGCCGCACGCCCCACCCGCCGCGCCGCGTCCCAAGGTGCTGCGTGCCCCTGATCTTGCCCCCGCCGTCCGCGGCCTCGAGCCGCTGGTACTTGCGCCGGCGCCAGTACGAGCGTATGCCCCTCGTAAACCGTACCGGGAACGCCTCCACCTCCATCTCCTTCGCTCGCTCGCTCGCTCTCTCTCGCGCGCGCGGCTGTTTGCGAGGGGTTGGTGGGGTGCAGCTTGGCTAGCTAGCTAGCTGCTTGGGGAAGTTTCGTGAAATAGCGGTGCCACCCTTCTCTTTATGCAGGGGGCCGTGGTTGGTGGGAGTTCTTGCTGCCGTCGCAAGATAAGGAGATATGGTGCCAGCTGCGGCAGATGGCGCGTTGAAATGTATGATTCCCGTTCGCGCCAAGTGCGCATCAGTTGTTGACTCGGCGTGGTTGCTCGGTCGCTTTCCCCTCCTGCATGCCCCTAGTATAGTATTAGAGAGAAGGGACGTGACTTCGAAGAAATTTTCATTGAAACACACTTTGGACTATCCTATAAGTATTATTAAAATATTTTAAAAAAAATATATAGCAAAATTAAATGGTTCTGATGAAATATTTCAACTAAGTCACATTGAAATATTTTAGAATTAGTATTTAAGTATACCGAAAATGATAGATAAGTATAACACATTCGCGTGAAGTGCACACCGGTTGTTGACTCGGCGTGGTGGTTTGGTCGCTTTCGCCACCTGGGGTGGATTCTTTTGCACTTATGCTTTGGCTTCTGTTACTATAGTAACTAACTTTTAAACGGTGCATTTTCCCAAGTCAAGGTCTACAGGTAGATTGTATTATACCCTGTGCCGAATTCAGTTATACCTGACAAAATCACATACGACTATTTTTCTCTACGTATTATCTCTCGCAAACGGCCAGAATTCAAAAACTATAAGCCAAAAACTATAAACTACAGTCGAAACAAACCCACCCATGGCCCAAGTTTTAGAGGAAAGGGACGTGCACACACAAGCACACACGTACACACAAACACACACATATAATTACTAACCAGCGCACAGGTGTAAAATAAGTGCACGCCCCTAATTGACCCAACCAGACAACCGCTCCACCATCCCACTCTATGCTCAGTTACTAGTGTTTGTTAATTATGGTAAAGTTACTATCAAATATACATCAAGTTATCATCTGTAATACCTGAAGTTACTTTCGGTTACGCATGAAGTTATCATCCATATGGAATAAAGTTACCATCCTTATGGTGAAGCCCCACCAACCCATCCCATTCCGCAAAGTTACTTTCGGTTACGCATGAAGTTATCATCAATATGGAATGAAATTATCATTCCCATGCGAAGTTATCATCACATGGTGAAGTTACTATCATGTACACATCAAGTTATCATCTATTGTGAACAAAGTTACTATCGGTAGCGAGTGAAATTACTGCCGAACGCTCACAGTATACAGCAGGTACTAACTTTCCTCACAACAGAATGTAACTTCACTCACAATAGGCAATAACTTTTCTCACGACTGAATCTACTAAATTATCACATGCATCAAAAGTACAGTTGACGTGGGGACTTTTTTATCTTATTTACAATCTAAAAAATATAATAACTCTTTCATGCAAAGCCCGATCTATGATTCGTTTGCACCATTGTATTCAAAATTACGAGCTTAATAAAACAAGATGCATGTGAAATATGTTTCAACACTACGAAATTCATGTTTTTATACCAGTCGCAAGTAAGTAACTTCATGTTTATCTGATGATAACTTCACGTGTAATAGTTACTGCCGACTCAACATGGCTTGCACCAGGAAGCCAGGCAACAGGGCCTATGCGTAGCGTGCGCGCAGGCGCTTAATAGCGCTACCGCGTGTGTGTAGGAAAAATACCTTTTACTCTCAGGTGTAATTACACCGACCTCTAATATACCACCTAAACAAATTTGAAATAATCATTTTATCACTGTAGGTATATTTGTATACTAATTATAAGATACTCTAATGTGAACCACACGAAAAAAATTACAAAGAGTCCATAGTTTTTACCATATTTTATAAACACATTCATATACGCACATAAAAAGAAGTGTGTCAAAAAATGTACATACCACCTAAATGGTTTTAAATACTCGTATAATACATGTCCATACCCTCTTGTACGCGATATATTCTCTACGTTGTGAGATACGACTAGAGTGTAATTACAACCGGAAGTAGAAAAAAGCTATATATATATATATATATATATATATATATATATATATATATATATATATATATATATATATATATATATATATATATATATGGAGCATATCTAGTGCTAATGGCTATTTCGGTGCTAAGGTGCTAATGGTGATGTGGACCCCGATCTAGATTGCGTGGTTCAGACGGAGGTGGGTGGGAACTTCATCTCACTTAAACACTTTTGCAGAAAACCCCCCGCGCACGATACATACCTATTTGCAGAAAATTCAACTTTGCAAATTAGTAAACTAATTAAACTTGACATTTAAGAAATTTTAAAATTTTGCACATGGTACATACATATTTTAGACTATGTTGCCCGAGCACTAAGGAGCACTCGTTATTTTTTTACTCTCTCTCTCTCTCTCTATATATATATATATATATATATATATATATATATATATATATATATATATATATATGAAGCCTCTTTTCTACACCGGGTGTAATTACACCCTATGTCGTATCTCGTAATGTAGGGAGTATCTAGCGTAACGGAGGGTATGTACGTGTAGTATACAAGTATTTAAGACCATCTAGGTGGTATGAATAATTTTTCAGAAGTGGTATGTACATTCTTTCGATATACTCATTTTTAAACGCGTATATAAGGGTATTTACAAAATACGCTAAAAACTATGAACTCATTTACAAGTTTTTCGTGTGGTTCACATTGGAGTATCTTATAATTAGTATACAAATATACCTAAAGTGATAAAGGAGTATTTCAAGTTTGTTTAGGTGGTATATTAGAGGTGGGTGTAATTACACCCGGGTGTAAAAGATATTTTTCCTATATATATATATATATATATATATATATATATATATATATATATATATATATATAAGGTGTAATTATATATATGTGTGTGGAGCATCTAGAAGCTAATCAGAAATAGTGATAGTTTGAACGAGGCAGCGTGAATATTGAAGATTATGTTTTTGACTTTGTACATGACTGATAACTGGTAGTTTACTTCGAAAAGTCTGTACTACTGGCAGGAGGATCCCTTGGTCAGAGAGGATTTGATTGCTCGATACCTTCAAAGTTCGTTCATGTAAAGTCTTGGATCATATGTTTGGTGGTCAAAGTAGAGCGATGTGGCAAACTAAATCACGTGATTAATTAGAAAATCATTAAATCAAGGAATAGTCAGTGGCCTGGCTTGGTCTATAAGTTTTGTCAAGCAGTGGCGAAGCCAGGATTAAAATTGAGGGTGGGCTGAAATATTTATCGGACTAAACTAAGTTGACATAAATATAGTCTTATACTCTTATAAAATTTTAAATTCATACAGAAATTATACAGTTGGAGTCTTGGGAGACAAACAACGAAAAATAGAGAAATACAAAGTACATACTTCGACAATAGAAAACGCATACCCAATAATATATAATTATTCTGCTATGAGTACGGAGTAGAAATAAATCACATGTGTATGAAACATATGAAAATTAGGTATCTAATAGAAAATTGTGAATAATAATGAAAATTTAGATCATATGAATTATGCAACATACCACAAATAAATCTATGAGTTCATTTCTCCATTATAGCAAAATCTATAAATAAATTATTAGTCTAAAATATAAATTCTAAAATGTTAAATTGATAAAAAAAAGTACAAAAAATTTACTGAAGATCGAAGCCGTCGGCCGACCTATCCTCTGTGTTGTGTGCTCTGTTACTGTTCACATGGGAGGACACTCGTCGGCAATCTAGCACACACTGCGCTTCGCCTCATCGATCGCTCCGCGGCTCCTTATTTATTTCTTCGATTCGCCCGCACTCCACAGCAGCGCAGCTCCTCAGTCCTCAACGCCCTCTCTCTCTCTGGCTTCTCAAATCGCTCGGCGGTCGGCTCCTCCGCTCCTCGCTCGCCGCCTCGCTCCCAGCTCCTCGGCAGCTTGGCTCCTCCTCGCTCGCCACGTCGCGGCCCTCGCGTCGCTCCCGGCTCCTCAGCTCAGCTCCTCCTCGCCTCGCCGGAGAGTGAGTCCGCCCGCCCGCCGAGTCCGCCGTCCCAGACTCGCCGCGGCGCCTCGACCCCGCCCGCCCGGCGGCCCCGCCTGACTCGGCCCCCGTCGCCCGCTCCGACTCCTCCCGCCGGGTCACCGCGCCGCCAGATCCGCTGGGAGACTGGAAGTGCAAGTGGATCTGTGCTCTCGGGGTGCCGCCTTTGTGAATAGTGATTGTGTGTTTTCGTGGGCTGCTGGGGCGGTTGATTTTTTGTTGTTTGTTACTTGTTGTTGTTGGGCTTAAACCTTAAAGCCTCCGCCTGTGAATGATTTCTCTGTGCATGAGTGCTCCAGCTGCCGGAGGTAATTCTCTTTGTTGTCGGCCAGTTGCAGCGGGCGCTCGCCGGGAGGGGGGTGTCCGCCGCCGGAGGGAGGTGAGGCTCGACCCTTACTAAGCCTCCCCTTTGACTTCGCCCCTGTTGTCAAGCATACGCACACGTGTGTTCGGAATGCTCGGATAAAATTTGATGCATGATAAGTTTTGTCAAGATTACGAGGACTTAGTACACGTTCGGTAAAAACAGTTACGGTGATAAGGAATGGGCGAGAAAGGACCTGACGTGAGCTGCGTTGGTCGACGAGAACCGAACGGTTCCTGGTCAGGGCATCAGGCGCCGGATCAGACATTTCGGCTCCGGGGTTTGGAGCTTGGACGGCACGTGGTGGAATTTTCGGGCTCTCAGCTTTCTGTGATCACTTAAGTGGCACTTGTTGACGGTTCAAGCCTCTAAGGTTCAGATTTGGATCTTTACTTAGCGCTTTGTACTATTTACCAATTCACAACCTATTGCTTCTGACCTGTGACTGCTTTTGACCTATCCTGGCCTCCTCTTCTCTTTCTCTTATCTAGGTGTGCTCTTCCTCCTCTCTTTTTTGTTGCGTTAGGTATTTTTAAATATTGCAGCTATCATTTTTAGATGTTGTAGTATTATAAGGTTCTAAATTTTTTTTCGGGAATTTTGATTTTATTTTAGCACTTTGCAAAGTCATATATTTATGGTATTATGTATTTTGTGAGAAGATTTTTTTCAATTTTTCTCGAGTTTACCCAATATTGTTATGCATTTTGTTGTATACAATGATTATAATTATTGCAAAAGCAATTTAATGTTATACTAAAGCGTACCATAAAAAGTCTACTATCGTCCGGGCACTAGTAATCCTTTTTTATATAGAAACTAGTTAGAGACACGTGCGTTACAACGGAGTCATAAAAATAATGAGACGGAACTTACTGACTAGCCAATTTCACACATGAAACATTGGAGAGCAAGCGATAGAGAGAGAAGGATAACCATAATACGCTAGGAGATGGGAAAAGTGGAGGGGTGGGCGGTTGTATCCTGAGAGAGAGAGGATGAGAGAGACGAATGATCCAGATCAAATCGGATGGTTGAGAAGAGAGGAGAGAGAATATACCAATTATCAACTCACACTTTTATAATAGTAAAGAAAACCAAGTAGGATTTGTACTGGACTTGCCTACAGAACGATGTAATTGTTTGGGCTTTTCTGAGAGTTTCGCTGTCAGGCCCAATTACCTCATTTAGTCATGAGGCCTCCACGAAGCCTATCACAGCCTAATATGGCCCTGTCTGATTCAGTCGAGACCAAAGGAATCGAAGGAAGTCTGGCCCTGTTATATTTTGCTTAGCTTTTTGGCTTTGGTTTCTCCGAGGAAGCGGCTTCAATTTTTTGAAGCCATCTCTCTAAGGCCGAAAAATATATATCATCTATGGTTAACATCTTCATTACCTGTGATCTTAAAAAACATAACAAAAAACCATAAACCAAAAAAGGGCAATGAACACAGAGGATTGGATAAAGGGTTTTGGCAATCATCACCATTGAACAAATTGATATTAGCTCCGCTAAGAAAAATTGGTAGCGAAATTCACAAATTTTCTGCCAGCGAATTTCTGGCGGTCGTTAGCTTATATTGATACAAGTAAGCTATATCGTCAAGCTTGAGATCTGGATGATGAGATCACGCGCGCACGGTGCATTGTATGGCTCACGGATGATGATACAAGTTTGCGTTGGATTTCTCGTCACATGAACTTCCTATAATCACACGCAAAGTTTCTTTTGTGCGTGCGTGTTACTTTAACCTTGGCAAGAGAAGCATTAATGGGAATCAGGCTGAATGACGAAGTTACTGATCAGTTCAGCCTGGCGCAGCGTCTTATGATCCAACTAAATACAAGACGGGAAAGGTGCAAATGAAGTACGTACGCTACATAAAAAAGGCGGAAATTAACAACAGGAAAATACACAGAAGACGAACAAAAACGGACAACGATCTAGCTGCAACATGCACGGTGGTGCTGGCGCGCCTACGCGCCGGGTGCGGCGTCCTTGGCCCGGGTGTGCAGGTATCCTCCGTACTCGCGCGCGCAGTCTTTGACATGGCTGGCCGTGTCGGCGATCCGGCTGCGCGCGTAGTCCACCCGGTCGGCGCCGACCGGCTGCCTCCCCGTGAAGTACCGGTACACCCACGTGCCCCCGGCGAGCGCGGCGACGATGAAACCGCAGGTGGAGAGCACGGCCGCGACGACGACGGTGAGCACGATGGCGACGGGCACCCAGACGGGGCTGGTGAGCAGCGCAAGGGGCCCGAGGAAGATGAGCGCGACGACGGCGCCGGTGAGGGTGAGTCCGGTGAGGAGGAGGAGGGCGGCGCCGGAGACGGCGAGCGTGAGGAAGCCGACGACCTGGGAGGAGTTGGGCGCGTGGGTCTGCACCCGCCGGAGGAGGGTCGACGAGTCCGCGGGAGAGAACCCCGGGCGAGCGGGCCTGGCCGGGGCAACGCCCTCGCCGTGGACGTGCTGCTGCCGATCTGCCATGCTCGCTCGCTCGCGTGCGTGCGCGCGCGGTCGCGTGGATTTGAGGAGGCGGGGGAGCTAGGAGGACCGAGGATGGCAGTTGGGGAAACGGCGGGGACGAGTTAAAGGGGCGGAGAGGGACGTGCACGCGCCGACACGTGTCGGGGCGCCGTGCATGCATGCGCGACATGTGTGGGGCGATGACCGAACGCTCGCTCTTCAGTCTCTCGATCCTTTTTGCCTTGCTCTTCGGATCGGACTCTTCTTCTCGATCTCTTACTGCAGGTGCAGGAGATGCCTGCATGGTGCGCCAACAATCTTTAGAAATTCAACGAGAAAAAATCGCACCGTGAGAACAACACTTATGGATAATAACTGGCTACAAGATGTAAACTGAGCAGTCAGTCTAACACCCTGATACATTCGCGAGATGATCAAGATCCAGAGCCACATCTTTTCTTTTAATATAAACTTATACTGCAGCATCTGCCTACAAGGCTCAGTTTTTAGGAGTAATTAAAACCTCCATGAGCATTCTAGTCTTGAAAACATGGGCATCCCAAAAATGTAAAATTTTGGCCTACCTGACAACTCAAAATAGACTTTGGACAGCGGATCACCTGCACATCAGAGGGTGGCCAAATCAAACTTCTTGCCCTCTGTGCTCGCAGACACTGGAGTCCGCCATCCACCTCTTCATTCAGTGCCGCTTCATGAAATTTATTTGGACCTCCGTGGTGCAGTGGACCGCTCGCGACTCCATCGACCCGACTACATGACACACTTTCCATTCTCTTCGGGACTGGTGGAAATCGGTTCTCTTCACGACAGGCACACCACGTAAAGCAATGGAATCACTCATGATGCTTGTCACATGGCAAATTTGTAAAGAACAGAACGTCCGAATCTTTCAATCTTCAATGACAACTCTAGTGCAATTACTCACCACTGTAAAAAGAGGAGGCCGAAGCTTGGGTCCTATGGGGGCCAAGAAGCTAGCAGAGCTATTCCTCACCCTGTAATCGCTCTGCACTTTTGTTTTTACCTCTCTCTGCCTGTCTTCCATTTACTAACCCTTTGCTACCCGCTCTCCCTTTGAATTAATATACGACAACCCTCTTGCCCAGTTAAAAAAACATCTGGTGGTACTGGCCAGTGGCGGATCTAAAATTTGAGTAACGATGGTGCAAAACTATAAATTTAAAAAATTCAAAATACATAGTAAAAGGGTTCAAATGTAACATATTACAACTCTTTTAAGTACAATAAAAATACAAAATACTTTAGCAAAAAATTACAACTCCACATGGTGCTCCTTCATTGATTGAAAACAGTTGATTACATCATTGTCATTAACTTGTAGAAAAAAGACACGCTCAATATATGTAACCAAATAATCATTCAATTATTGATCACACATGCTATTCATCTGTTTGTCCTTCACATAATTTATTGCCGAAAGGACTCGCTCAACACTTGCAGTTACTACAGAAAGGATTAGCACCAACTTAAGAAACAAATAGACATGTTTGTAATTATTGAACTTCTTTGTCTCAACAAACACCACAGAAAGCTCAGCAAGATTCTTCACCTTTCTAAATCTTTCATCTCTACGCACATCGGTAATAAACAAATCAAGTTGGAAAGAAAGATGAACCAAATCAGTGGTTGAGAAGTCAGGAGCAACCGTCGGCCCGCCGCGACGCCGACTCACGGAGCGACCTGAGCCAAGCGTGCACACCTGAGCGGTGGGTCGCCGTGACCTAGAGTTGGTGGCTGGGGACTAGGGCACTGAATGGCTAAGGTTTTTTTTCCAATGGGCCAATCAGCGCCAATGGGGCATGGCCACATGGAGCATAGGTTGATCCACGAGGAAGATGCTTTTGGACTGAAATCGGAGAAGAAGTGCAAATAGAACATCACACATAAGACAACCTAAAAGTTAGTTTACGCGTAAGACAGCAACCAAGCATAGTACGTAGAATGATGAGGAGGAAGAGACCCCGGCCATGACTTGTACTAAAACCGGTATACGTATAATCAGAACCTGTAGATTTTTAGTCCATTCTTGGCATATACAACTTGATTGAGACAACATTGGAATTTACAGTTCTCTTTTTGTACAATTTAGCTAGCCAACTAATCATGCC
This sequence comes from Bonia amplexicaulis, assembly GCA_036346245.1. Classification (NCBI taxonomy): domain Eukaryota; kingdom Viridiplantae; phylum Streptophyta; class Magnoliopsida; order Poales; family Poaceae; genus Bonia; species Bonia amplexicaulis. The sequence goes on along the minus strand of CM070748.1, from coordinate 1,968,211 downwards.
TTCTGAACAAATAGACCAGAGAAGTGTGGAATGCTGAGTCCAAGTTATGCATCAGATATCTGCGGAGCGGATGTCTGTGTAGTCATCTTGCTTCTTAGCTCTTCAAAAGCCTTCATACTTTCCGCATCAAAGCCTCCAGCAAACTGTAGAATGGTGAACAGTGGGTTTTTGATTTAGAATCTCCAAATTACCTGTAAAATTACCCAGTTTCATATATAAAGTTGAGATATTCTATACCTGATGAACTCGGAAAGCGAATCTGACACCCTGGAGAAGCAAGAACTCTCTATTGGGCTCTTTCTCAGTGCCTTGCAATGCATCAAGCTCCGAGGCAACCCTCTTCATATACTTCTTGGCCAGCTGAACAGATGCCAATTTGATCTACACCCAAAATATGAAATGGAATGTTGCATGGTCTGACTAGACACATATACATCGTTATAAGGAATTAAAAGTGTTAAGGATAAGAATAGGAAATAGATAAGGACCAAAGGGGGGTGTTTGGAAGGAATATAAGTCATATAAGGAAATAAATAAGAGTCATTATCTATTTCCTATTCTTATCCTTAACAAAAAGATGTATGCTTTTTTAACGTAAGGTTGCCAACATAAAATGATAATCAGGTTACAATGGACATAGGCTAGAGATGCACACCTTGCCAACTACTCCAGAATCAGACAGCCAATCAACTGGTATTCCATATTCCCTGTAGCGTGATATGGCCATGTCTCTTGAACGGAGAAGTGCATAAACACTCTGCTCCACTCTGGCATAAGTATGGCACTAGTTAGTTCATTGAAACAATAATGCTAGTGTTTATCACAAACGTTTTGCACTTGTCAAAGGTTTCTTGATTCACTCTGAATAACTATGCAATTGGGGAGAATACTAGTTCAGAGGAGGTACTTACTTTTCAAGCAACGAATACATCTTCTTGATAGCTTCTTCACATGGAAGTTTTGGATCATCGGTAAAGGATGAAACCTTGTTCTCTAATTTTAATAGGTCTTGGTATTCGAAGGCTGCCTCTCTTAATGCATCAGTTTTGTTCTCTGGCCAATCGAAATGCTTCATCACTGCTCGCTCATCAACCTAAAAAGTTTATTGATCTTTTTAGTAGCAGATCGTATGTAAATTTCCTAAGTACAATACCTTATACAGGATATCTTACTACTTTGTCATGTGTTGTATGGGGAAATTAGTGGGGTCTTACCAAGAAGGATAACTCCTCATCCAGCCAATTTACAAACGCAACAACATCCTCAATATTTACAAAACTCGCTGTCCGGACCTCATTTGCTAGAGATTCAACAAATTCTCCTTGTGTCTCCACATCAGCTTTGACCTGAAGCATTCCAAGTTTTTTGAAAACACTCGTCATTTCTTATATTAATATTTTGCATACCGATTATAACGAGCTGCATTAGTAATGGATTACATGAATTTGGCAGGATTACGCAAGGTAGATCTGCGGAAGATACTTACAGCTAAGAGGAATGCTGATCTGTTTTCAATCTCTCCAATCATGTTGCTTCTGACATCAGAAACACTTGATGCTGTTGATCCCAGAGAAGTTGTGTCCTTCTTGGCTTCACGCTTCATGAGACTTTGATAAAACTCCACAACCTCAGGAGCACGGTGTACCTTGTCGCCACCAGCAAGACTCCTGGATAGAGAACCAGGAGGTGGCGGTGGTGGCGGAGGTGCACCAGGTGGGCATGGTGGCGGCGGCGGTACCCCACTTGCAGTATTGGTAGCTCCTGAAGCAATGGCTGATGGTGTGGGAGGTGGACGGGGGACTCTTGGAGCTCTCTTCTCAATGTTAGCAAGCTTCAACTGGGTCACCTCGAGGGGGCTGTTCTGGTTATTACTAGATTGCTCACTGGATTCAGCATTAGCTGCAGGGACCTTCTCCTTTATTTGAGCAAGTCTTGGGGGGAGTGCGACTTTTGGAGACGAAACAAGGCCTGAACTATGGCCACCGCCAAACCTTTGTGCTCTTGCTTGCTCGGCCTTCTCTTTTATTGCCTTCTCCCGTTCTGTCGCAAGCTTATGCCGGTCTTTGTAAGCGGGATACTTCTCATCAGCAAAACCTTCGACAGTCCTTGACATCAAATGGAATGAGGACACAACATTGGCCTCATCCAAGATATCATTGGGATCTTGTTCCCTCTTTCCAAATGTTGTAATGGCCATGCCGTCTCCAGCATTTCTGAGCATGAGAGCTTCCAGGGGGCCCTTTGATTTCTGGCTGCTACTGAGCCTCTTTGGGGAGCCACTGCTCAGGGACCGTGTCGGAGATGCTAAATTGCTGCTGTCATCCTTGCTCCTGCCCCACTTCTTGAGCTTTTGCATCAGATTAGGCCTTTTGCCTAGAAAGCTGTATCTGCTGGAAGAACTGTCAATTGAAACACTGTCGAAGTCTTCACTTCTGGGGGAAGAATGTGCAGAAGAAGCACTTTCCAGGTCAGTGTCACCCTGACCTCGTTCAGATCCTGCATATTCCAACATTAGCTGTTTGGCTCTCTCCTGTGACTTTGGGCTCAGCGTCCTGTTGAGGTCACGGGCAGATATTTTCCCGGATGGTGTCTGGTAGTTGCGGAGCTCGTATCTCAGACAAGCATTGACCCAACGCAGGTAAACCAGCTCCTCTACTTCACTGAATCTATTCATTTGTAGGCCTTCTACATGCTTTGTGAGGTCCTCATTTGCATGCCTCAGCTTGTTGATCTCCTCTCTTGCATGGGCAACTACATCACTCTGCATGACATCATGCTATGTCATTAGTACATGTTGGAAAGGTGTATCATAAAAAAAGCCTATCTAATAGTTGACTATAAATTACTAGGTAGAATCCTTCCTTTTCAGAGAATCTGGAATTTGTAATTATACTGATACTCGGCTGACTGCATGTTATATTGAACAGCGAAGGAATCTAAATCTAGTAAAGCCCCTCAGCTGACTCCATGTTATATTGAACAGGGAAGGAATCTAAATCTAGTAAAGCCCCTCAGCTGACTCCATGTTATATTGAACAGGGAAGGAATTTGTAATTATACTGATACTCGGCTGTGCAATTTCTTGCCCAGCTGAGAATGATACATCAATAATCATGCGCAAGAGAAAAGGTCAAAATTTTCAGTCCTGCTCATGAAACATATTGATTGGTTTTTAGGGAAAAAGCAAAAGAAAACAGAAGGATATCATTTGTTGCTACTTTTTCAAAGTGAAAACAATAGCAAAAGCAAATCCTAATTGTCAACTAGAGACAAGCAAAGAAGATAAGCCTGCACAAATAAAGAAAAACGCTACAAATGTAACAGAAGTAATGCCTAATGCCTGTCTGCCACAGAAACTAGGATCCTTGAGGACCATGAAAAATGGTTAGGTTAAAAAGAACTGCTGCTTTAAATTATGTCATGTAAATTCAAAGCTTTACTAACTTTGCAGTGTAACAGTAATACAGTATTATTATACCTCCGTTATTTTGCCTTCTGCTGCATCCAACTTCACCATGAGATCCCTCTTCTCATACAACAGCTCCTTGTTCTTCCTCCTCAGCTCAACTACCTCCACCTCCAGCTCCCTGAGCTTCTTTAGCTTCCTCTGAACCTCTGCATCCTTCTTGGCTGCCTCCTCCTCCTTGGACTTCAACCCTATCACCTGTTGCTTCAGCAGCATCAGCTGACCTTTCGTCTGGTTCGCCTCCATCTGTATCTGGCGCTGCAGCTCTTTAATCTTGTTCCTTGCTGCTTCCAGTTCTTTCTTGGCTGCCGCGCTACACGCAACTTCGTCCTGCAGCTTCTTCCGTTCTGCTTGCAGTGAGTTTATGGTGACGTTGAGCATGTCGATCTCCACTGTCTTGATATTGAGCTGCTTTTGCAGCTCAGTGATGTCGGTCTCTTGCTCCTTGAGGCCATAATACTCTAAGAGCTCGCCTTCGAGCTTCACCTCCCTCTCCTCCAGCTCCCTCGCCAGGTTGCGCAGCCTCTCCAGCTCATATGCGTTATTAGTCATGTGAGTGTTGTACCGGGACCTTTCTTTGACATCAAACTTATCACTAGGTAAAGGGATGTCAATCTCCCCTGACAGGAGGCTCTCAATCTCTGAAAGCATATCATCGTCATCGTCTACTGACGGAGCTGAATTGATTATGCCGCTGATTGTTTTAACCTCTTCCTTCTCTTCTTCTTTCTCCCCCTGAAACAGTTGGACAGAACAGTAGGTCACATGTCACTAATACAACCAAGAGTTTTATTAAATTGCAACTAGCAGAGGCTACACGTACATGTTCAGAATGCCGACTTTTCTCCTTTCTTTTCCTTGCTTGGCCATTGTCTGAAAGAAGCGATGCAGCAGAGCTTGAGTGAGAAATTCAAATGAACTGAAAGAACTTCTGCATGGTGGGGAGCTAGAACTGTACCTTTATTAGGTCTCCTCCCACTGTTTGCTCTCTTAAGAGTAAAAGCTGCAACGGAAGCTGCAACCACGAAGCCTAATCTCACAAGCATGACTCCGATCACTCATCACTGTTCCGGCCACAACCAGCAGGAGGGCCGAGACAGACAGCTCTACTCATCCGAAATTGGCAAACAAGAGTTAGAGCAGGTATGAATGGCCAAGGCTGCTAAACTCTCTTCATTTCTTAGCCTAGAGATAGATTGGAGGAGAATTCAGTGCCTGATTGGAGGAGAATTCAGTGCCTGAGAGAGCTAGTGAACACCACTAGAACATGTGGCTGGCCTTATTCATCCCATGTTGGCACTGCAAATTGTCTATCCATGTTTATCCCAAACAGACTCATGTATCGCACATGTCCCTTTTTCTCTCTGTGTCCAACAGTGTGGTACTTACAAGTAGCTGACAAAATTTACATATGCTGATAGTAGCAGGAGGAAAACATCTTCGTGGCTTCTGATTTGCCCTGTCGTGATACACGAAAGGCCTGTGGCTTGGAAGCTAGGAGACCATTTCCTGTGCACAAAAATGGGTGGTGTCTAGTTTGTGTGGGTGTCATTGAGTAGGGGGTGTTTTAGTCAGATAGTGATATTTGAATAGGAACGACGAGGAAAGTTATGAGGCTCACAGGATGGAGCATGTCATTACCCTGCTAATCTGGATTGATTTTATCTGAAGCAATAGTCGAAATGTTACTATTTGCATTGTATAAATGTGGAAAAAACAGGGCCAATTCCTTTTTAGCTTTTGACTTCTGCTTATGATTTTTCTACAGTAACTAGCTTTTAAACGGAGTGTCTTTTTAAAATGGGGTCTGTTAGTTAATTGTAGTATATACTATACCGATTTCATTTATATTGGCAAAAATCGTATGTGAGTTTCTGTTGCTTTGTAATATCTCGCACGAACAGCCTAAAAACCACAAGTCGTAGCCAAAAGCCATAAGACTTAGCTAAAAAGAACATGCCCTTTACCTGGAGTGTGTTTCACAAACTGAACTGGTTTACACGCTGTCAAAATTTCATTCTTCTTCTTTTTTTTTCCTTTTCCTTCTTTCTCTTGCATTTTTAAGAATCTAATGGCTCACCTGCACTGTACTCAGTTTTTAGTGATTTAGGGGCCGGTCCAGTGACTTCGGCTTCCGGCTTCTTGGAACACATTACCTTCTTATTTTTAGTTTTTTTTTATTTGGCCTTTTTCTTTTATTCCTTTGTATTGTCTATGAGGATATAACGGTTATTTTCTTTTATTTTCTGTTTTTAAAATTGAATTTTTTTATAAAAAAACTGAGAGTCACTGTATTACATTTTTTGTTAAAAATCAACAGTGACAGATTCAGGTCTGTCTCCCTGGAATGAAGGTGTGTGTGAGCAAAAGAGTTGACAGCTTGACCATAGCAAACAGACCTTACGGCTGAAGCCTCAAGCGCAGCAACAGAATACATGAACACGAGCGGATGAATATTGCACAATTCGTCTCATATATCCGGTGTATGGTTTAGTGGGTAGAGCTGGCGCCCAGCAATTTGTAGCAGCGATGTATTCTGCTCTCTCGCGTGGTAACTGTTGCGTCTCGGAAGTTTCGCCGTAGTTTTTGGATGGTTCTTAACTTTTAATATTAACTAATTTTTAATTAGGGTATATTTTTAAGGTATGATCTATAAATTGATTGTAGTAGATATTGTCCTGACTTCATCTATATCGGTCAAAATCGTACGCGAGTATATCTTTTTATACTCTTTCATGAATAGTTATTATTTAAAAATTTAAGCTAAAGACACAGCCTAAAAAAATCCACTTTTTGAGTTGGTTTTGTACCATGTGACCTCTTGTAGTTTCTTTTTCTCCTTTGTCCTCTTAATACTGACACATGTAAAAGATGTGCATGTTTTTCAAGAAAAATCATCATACACTTTTCGAATCGCTCAATATTTGGCCCTACTATTTTTTTTCATCTTATAATAAAATCTCCTTGCTCTGCATCTGCTGTAGAATATTTATTCCAAATAATGTATATATAAAGGGCTGTTTAGAATGCTACCGATCATTGACAATGCTTTGCCCTACAAAACTTTACTAGCGATGATCAAGATTCCCCTCTCCTTTAGCTCTCGTTTATTTTCTAGTCAATCTTTGAAAGTTTTCATTTAACACCCTTAGCTTACAAAATCAAATCAATTTACACCTAAGACAGTTTTAGAAAGCGGTTTTGATGACGTGGTTCTAACTCAATGTGAATTTTGCTATATTGACAATCATATTATTGGGTTTTGCTGACGATGATCCATCTCAAAGATATTGACATCCACATGTTCATCTCTTTCTTGCTCCCCTCTCCATTCTGTTTCATCTTCTCCTCACCTTCCCTCCTCCCCTCTCATTCTGTTTCGGTGGTGTTCAGTTCGGCTTATTTTTGGTGGCTTATGGCTGAAAACACTGTAGTCTTTGAAAAAACAATGTAGTGATGAGTCTTATTTAACATAATTAAATTTAAAAAAATTGAAAATATAAAAATTTGTTAGCCCATCACAGACAACGCAAACGAATACGGGAAAAAAAAAGAACCGGCAAAAAAGCTCAAAAAGCCAAAAATTCAGAAAAAGACGAAATTATGAATAGTGCAAAAATAAGCCAGAAACCAGAAGCTCAAGCCATATTGAGCGGTGTTCATCTTCTCCTCACCTTCCCTCCTCTCATTCAGATCCTTGTCAGCAAGAATGATAACATGATTGTCGACATGGCAAAACCACCCTAACTTCAATCCCCATCAACAATAACATCCTCTAAAACCGTTTGAGTGTAAGTTATCCGATTTTGTAAGTCTATGAGGTTACGGCCCTACTCCAAACGGTTTAAGCTTCTGGCTTAAGCCACTTGGAACGTATTAGCTTCTTAGTTTTAGCTTTTTTTTATCTTTCTTTTTTCCCATTTATTCCTTTGCATTGTCTGTGACGGTGTAATATTTTTTTCTTTTTTTTAATTTTTTTAATTAAATGGTCCAGAAAAAAATTAACAGCCATTACAATACACTTTCAATCAAAAGCCAATAGCCAAAAACTATAAGCTACAACTTAAAAGCCGTTTGTTCTGAAGCAGCCCCCTAAATACCCGGCTTTATTGATCAGTGGATTAAGTGGACTTTTCACAATCTTCAGGTGTTTAAAATTGATTTATTCGTTTTTAAAAAAATTTACCACTTAAAAGAAGAAGAAAAAGAACAGTTCTTGACGTGTTCCCCGGTCTCAAGATTCAAACGTCGTCTACGGCCCTTCACCCACGTTCCGTGCTCCCCACCGCCGTCCCACTCCCATCCTGCATTCCTGATCCCACCCCACCCCAACCGGCACGAACCGCCACTTCACCACGCCACGCTCCCCCGCGCGCCTCGCTGCTCCAGCCCCCCGTGACTCGCCGCGCGAGACTCGCTCCCGCGGCGACCGGGCAGGCCCCGCGCGCCGCGCGCCCGCCCAATGCTCTTCCACCACCCCAAGGGAGGCGGTTTATGGGCGGCCGCGCCCGCTCCCTCCTCGCTGGCTCCGTCACCGCTCCCGCCGCGTCTCCTCCTCCTTCCACCTGACCTCCACCAGTAATACCACCAGCGACATCCACGCCCACTCGCTCCCGCGACAAGAGCACGAAGAGGAAGAGGACGACGAGTGGGAAGAGGTGGCCGAGGTTCCCGAGTTGTCCGACCCCGAGGAGTACATTTTGTCGGAAAGCGGGGGCATACGCGCGCCGGTGCGCACGAAGCCGCCACGCATGGATCCGAGTAAGAAGGTGGGTGGGCTTCTACTCCGTGGTCGCATTTTGGATCCTTGTGATTTGTTTTACTGCCCACTTTTGTCCATTTCTGTTCCATCTGCTGTGATATTTGGATCCGTCCGCGACTGCTGGCTTGAGCCTTGTGGTGAGTTACAATGCTTCCAATGGCGGCTTCCGTAGTTCGGTCTCTCGGTAAGTTGCGCAAGTTACTCTGTGCTGTGCATGGAGTTGTGATCTGTGCTTCATGGGGTGAAAGGAAATCCGTGAGGTTGCCTTGTGCTACGGATCTGCTCGGTTGGATTTACCGATTTAGATACGATTGGCGCTCGATGCGGCATCCAAATGCTTGCATAAACCAATGCTCGGATCATTGTTTGTGATTTTAGTACAAACTGCATACATCAATGGGGTTTGACTTCTATGAATCCGTGACAACTTAGTAAAGTGCGGCAGTTTAAGAAACATTATCAGACCTACTGCCTTTTACTATTCCTGTCTCATTTGAAACTGAATTGTTACCAGCAGAATGCACACTAGAAGAGGGTTCTTTTGGGCCGTGGTTTATGACTTTTGAATTATGGCTATTTGCGAGAGAGAGCATGAGAGAGAGCCAGAGAGGCAATTGTATGCGATTTTGGTTAGTATAGTATATGCTACAATTGACTTGCAGACATCGCTTTAAAAAGACGCACCATTTGAAAGCTAGTTTCCTGTAGCAAAAACTAAAAACCAAATGCGACAAGCCCAAAAGAACCCACCCCAAGTTTTTCAGTGTTCTCCTTTTACCTTTTGATGATTCCATGGTGAGGCTTTTGCCACCTTATAGTCGATGTGAGAAAAATAATTGTTTACAGTTCAACAATGTTCAGCCACTCTAAATCTGAAAGGATCACAAAAATGTCTTGAGTACATTTTCCAGTAGTGTACATGCCTTTCGGTTCCGCGTTCCAACCCTTTTACATCAGCATCAGACGTCCATTCGATGAAACGTGATTTTTTTGCCTAATACTTCTTACCAGTGGTACATCAGGATGTTTGATGTTCATCACACTATCTAGCATTCAGCATTAATGGTACTAACATGAACACGCTTCTCCTTTTAAGACCTCGGAATCCGACTTCTTCACAGAGTATGGTGAGGCAAGCCGGTATCAGGTCAGTGAGGTCATTGGCAAAGGGAGTTACGGTGTTGTGGCCGCGGCTGTCGACACCCAGACCGGTGAGCGTGTGGCGATCAAGAAAATCAATGACGTCTTTGATCACGTCTCCGATGCCACCCGCATCCTTAGGGAGATCAAGTTGCTCCGCCAGCTGCGTCACCCGGACATAGTTGAGATCAAGCACATTATGCTTCCCCCTTCAAGGAGGGAATTCAGGGATATATATGTAATCTTTGAACTGATGGAGTCGGATCTCCATCAGGTAATAAAAGCAAACGATGATCTCACGCCGGAGCATCACCAGTTCTTCTTGTATCAGCTGCTCAGGGGGATGAAGTACATACATACAGGTAATGATACCCCACATAGGAGGAAATTAGTAATGGTTTATCAGATTTTTTTCATGTGTGGTTGCTGTGCATATTGTCTAAGTGAGGGTTTTGCAGCGAATGTTTTCCATCGCGATCTTAAGCCCAAGAATATTCTAGCCAATGCTGATTGCAAGCTGAAGATTTGTGATTTCGGCCTTGCCCGTGTATCGTTTAATGATACCCCATCAGCCATATTCTGGACGGTATCCATTTTAGGAATGTTGAGAAGACATTTTTTATGATGAGCAGCCAAAGTTTGATTTCTTATGATTTTGCATGCCTTGTCCTAGGATTACGTGGCAACTAGATGGTACCGTGCTCCAGAATTGTGTGGCTCCTTTTTTTCGAAGGTGAGGGGAATTTTGTCCTAACTTTGTATTGCCAACAACAATGATCATGTTATGATTTTTCTCCCAAAATTGTTATATTACATTATTACTATGACATGTTTGGATCCAACAAAGTAAAACTAGTTTTAGAACGCTATCAGGTGTTGTTACTCAAATTAAATCTTAGTCATCAGGTGATATCTTGAGTTTGTGATTTCCATTAATTAAATATATTCAACTTCTGTGTGTGCAATTACATATCTCCTTTCTTTTAAGAGTAGCTAGTACAGTTATAAAATGTCTGTAGTTAGGAAATATATTCTGTTCAACTTGTCATGATCTGTACATTGTTCTGCCTGTCTTTAAACAAACGTTTTCCCAGTAAACTATGAAGAACATATTACTTATTGTGTTCTCCCCTATGCTTCTTTCATAAAAGCGTGAATATTGAATATAAATATGCAGTCTGAGTGCTAATTTAATCTTGATCATGTGATTGTACTGTCTGGGCACTGAATTTCATCTGTACTTGGTTATGACTTGATGTGTGCGCATGTTTAAAAAATGTCAAAGGATTGCAGGGAACTGGATTTGACTTTGACTTTTGCAGTACACTCCTGCAATTGATATTTGGAGCGTAGGATGTATATTTGCAGAAATGCTTACAGGGAAGCCACTCTTTCCAGGGAAGAATGTTGTGCATCAATTGGATCTCATGACTGATCTACTTGGCACTCCTTCAGCAGAATCCCTCTCAAAGGTATTTCACTTCTCACTAGTCAGTAGTAAATTAGGACAGCAGTTGGAGTCCTGTATTCAACTACCTTAGCGATTTTATGAATTTTTTATGCTAGGCATCACTCTCTATTTCAGTTTTTTCAGTACGAAATTCCTGTAAAATCACCAACCTTGCATTCAAAAGTGTCTACTGTGTAGTTATGAATTTCCTGTCTGCCTGTTCCATCTCTCAGTCTCTTGTTATTACATTCACACTCCATATTAGAACTCTGAAGTGTTTTAATATGCTTTGGTGTTTAGTTACTGGGTAGTACAGACCACAGAGTCTGCTCCAATGGACATCAATAGCAGCACAGTCTTCTATATATTCATCATAGAAATGAAGTGTAAATTGTAGGGATGATGCTTAAACCATATCCTTTACAACCATTTATTGAATGGTTTCAGATACGGAATGAGAAAGCTCGACGATACTTGAGCAATATGAGGAAAAAGCCTCCAGTTCCCTTTACTAAAAAGTTTCCAGGTGTGGATCCTATGGCTCTCCATTTGCTTGAGCGTCTTCTTGCTTTTGATCCTAAGGATCGGCCAAGTGCTGCAGAGGTAGGAGTGGTTGAGACCAACTTTTGCTCACCATCAAGATATATTCCAGATTTGAAATGTTGAATAAATTGATATCCTCAATACTGAGATATGGAAATGTTATGCAAGGCCCTGACAGACCCATACTTTACTGGATTAGCAAATTCTGAACATGAACCCACGACACAGCCTATCGCAAAACTTGAATTTGAGTTCGAGAAGAGGAAACTGGCCAAAGATGACGTTCGAGAATTAATTTACCGAGAGGTACCATTGCTCAATTCTGTTGCGGACATATGATAGAGCTGTTACTTGACTCATTACTTTACCAACACGTGTTATTTTTTTAGATTTTAGAGTACCATCCTCATATGTTGCAAGAATACCTACGTGGAGGAGACCAGATGAGTTTCATGTATCCTAGGTGAGTCCACTTGTTTACTTTTACAAACAATATTCACTTGTATGGAGAATTTTATGATGACTATGCCATATTACACAAACACTGAACTATACTAATTATATGTATTGTTTGTTGAGGGTATATTGCAAGTATAACTCTGATGTCTGTATATGTGTTGACAGTGGGGTGGATCGCTTTAAGCGGCAATTTGCTCATTTGGAAGAAGGTATTGCCAAGGGTGAAAAATCCAGTCCACAGCTGCGGCAGAATGCTTCCTTACCAAGGCAATATGTTATCATCAAAACTTCCATTTTATTCCTTACCATGGAAGCGGACGTATGGACGAGATTATTTGTTTTCTGACCTACTTGTGCTTGTTTCTTTTGAGAATCTTATGCCTTTTCCCTAAAGAAACTTCTATTTGGACTAGGCAGGGACATGCAATTGGTTAGGCATGTAGAATATGTATAGATCAATAGTTTTGAGTTCGATTTTTTGTTTTCTACACCTTGGGGTGAGCACAGTAAAGACCTTATGACAAGTATCATGTAAGTTCAAATTTACTCTTCTGTTTTCTTGGAGCTAACAATTCTTGCATCTTGTCTCAGGGAAAGAGTACTTGGCAATACGCATGGAGATGGTGAGTACCATATAAAGCTGAATGTAGGTGACAAGCCAGCACATGCATCAGTGACGGATGGCATAAGCAAGCCGCTCTTGAGTGCTCGGAGCCTGTTGAAGAGTGAAAGCATCAGTGCTTCCAAGTGTATAGGTGAAATACAAAGGCAAGATAGAGATGTAAGTTCAGTAGCAGCATTCTTTCATTCCTGCACTACATATATGTTAGGATGTTTTTCTTCTCTCTTTCTTTTCCTTTTGTTGTGAGGTAGTATGGTTTTTTCTCAAGAAAATTGCTGGTATATTTGAATTCCATCCTTGCAGACTGTTTAATGCCTTATTTTTTTTTCCCTTCCAAGTGTCTGACTCTTTAAGATAATCTCTATCTGATTTGAGCAATTTCTCAATTGATGATGCAATGGATATTTTGCACTTTCTAGGAGGAATCTCTTTCGGAGAGCGTGGATGAAACAGTTGACGTCTCACTGAAGATCGCTCAGCTAAAAACCTGATTTTCTCAAGGTCACAGAAGCGATCATAGCATGTACAACAGCAAAGAGTCGATAGGTGCTCAAGATCGGAACGACCTTAATCACACCAAGAGTCTGCAACTAATAAGACCACAATTTGTTATGGTAACTTTGCTATGCTGTAAATTTTCCCTCATATTTTGTGTTTCGTCAGCAAACAAGAACTGTCTAACTGGACTAATTAGTTCCTCGTCTTTTCCTTGACGGAACTACCATGATCCTGTAAATTTTTCTCAATCAGAAGTACTCTATACCTATATTTCGGTTCCTATCCTGCTACTACGACGCTGTAAAATTTTGCAGTCAGAGGTGCTCTATCCAAGTGTCTGTCCTATCTTCCAAGACTGCTCGTTCCACATACTGGGGAGGAGGTATATATCCCAAGCCGCCAAGAGGTCGCGTTGGCGAGCACGAACTCGCGCTATCCGCGGCGCGGACGACATCGGGTGGGTGACCATGCGGACGGGACGGGCGCGGCGCGGCGCGGTTAATGCCCGCGTCGCCGCTCGCAGATTATTTTCAGCGGTATTTAGATTATTTTAATAATTACTATTTATTAAACTAATAAACTATAGTCATAAACAACAGCTCAAAGTTCCATTTTAGACTCAAGGGTGGGCCACCGTTGCATCGCACGGATTTCGGGCCTTGCAAATGATCAGAGCGAAAAATGCTAGAGCTGCTCGGTTAGTCTACGAGGCTTTGGAGCGATAGAGCCATAGGCCGGTAGGCCTTATGACGCGCAGCCACCGTCCAAGTTGTTGCATCTCGCCGGAGCCTCACGCCAAGATCCGGTCTGCACCGTGGCTTTCAGTGCCATGACGTCATAGATCGGGCTCCCAGAGATGATGGCTCGCCGGATATGGGGCTAGAGTTACCAGTAGGGAGGAAGAGGAGAAATTGGAAAGCGGATGAGTCATGAGTGTGAGCCATGGAGAGAGGTCGGCGGCAGTGGGAAGCCCTAGCTGTTGTCCAGCGGAAGGGGAAGGCTATTTGGGTCGGCCAACCCAAGTTGCAACGCCCTTGCTTTATTGGTCCCCTTTAACAAAACCGCTCGGTTCTGAAACCTACCGGTTGGCGGTTTCTTCCAAATCGCCTGGTTTGCCCGTTTTTTGGTCTGACTACATGAACGGTTTTTTAAGCGAACCAAGCTGGTGAGGTCACTGTTTCGGTTTTTCTCATTGAAGAATCTAGACTCGTTATTATGAGTTAACGATATGCTTTGGTAATTCATGACAATTAAATTGTAGAACTAATATTTTCATTAAGATTGATGAATAGGTTATAAATTGTAGAACTAATATTTTCATTAAGATTGATGAATAGGTTATGTCCTGTGGTGGTGGATGACTTAACATGACTTCATGTATTGATCGTCATCAAGTCAAGCAAATGTTATCATATGTTAATGACTAAAGTTAAGCACTCAGACTTGAAGTGAAGATGTATATTATCAAGATTCAAGAGGATGCGCAAGCCAAATATATAAGTAGTTAGGGTTAATAATGTGTTCCTAGTCTTGGTATTTGGTTAGAAGACTAGTTGCTAGTGTAGGTTTTCGTACTATTAAGAGGGGGTCATGACTAGTAGCTTGAGTGTGTCATATGTTAATAGCTCATTTACTTGCTTCAACTCTCCATGGCATGTTGCTAGTATTTTTAAATATGTTTTGAAAATAGTTATAGCTCATTTACTTGCTTCAACTCTCCATGGCATGTTGCTAGTATTTTCAAATATGTTTTGAAAATAGTTGTAGCTCATGCATAATCCTTGTGACATATGACTTAGATTTACGAATGTGATTTGCAAAATAGTTGAAGTTCATATTCCCTACTCCCTGAGGCATGATGCTATTATTTGCGAATGTGTTTTTACAAATGATTGAGGCTCATGCAAAATCTTTGTAACATGTGACTTGAGTTTGCGAATGTGTTTTGCAAACGGTTCAAATCCATATCCCTAATCCTTGTAGCATTATTCTAAAGTATGCGATGTGTTTTGCACCTTATTGTGAATCATGTTTTGAACTTGATTGCATGGTACTACAATTTGTGAGTGTGTTTTGCGAATTGCTTGGAGTATATGCATCTTGATTGACTTGTGCTTGCCTTGGTACACCGGTCAGACCGGCCAAATTGTGGTCTGACCAGTGCTGGTGGTCAGACCGGCCTTGAATTGGTGGTCTGACCGGCTAGTGATGTTGTATGACCGGTTCAACAGTTCGACCGGGCTTTTGTTGATGGTTGCTTTTCCAAAGGACCTTGTTTTTCTGAGTTTTGGTCTAGTGGTCTGACCGGTGTTCTTGTAGTTTGACCGAACCTAGCAGTCAGATCGGTCTTTGTGTGGGTGTATGACCGGCAGCTCCTGCAACAGCTAGCTTTCTAGTCGTTGTGGAGGACGTGGTAGTACCGTCCATTAGTTGGTGGTAGTATCGGGTCTCAGACTAATTTTTCTAGAATTTTTTGCTTCAAAGGCTAGTTTATTTGTGTGGGGGTATAAATACCCCCTTGTGGTCGGTTGGGGAAGAATATTTTCGAACGCCACGACAAAATATAGTATGTCAATTGTGGTTTGCTTACTTGACCTAAATTTACTTACTTGCAATTTATATTCATAGAAATTGAATTGATTGTTTGTCACCCTAAAATTGCAAACATTGACATAGAATTAGGATGTTAGTGTATTTAGATAAACCTAGTTGATTTAGGCCTTAATTGTGTAGAACCTATTTGATTTACGTTTCTAAATTATAAAATCGGTTTTAACCAAAGAAAATAAAAAGCGCCTATTCACTCTCTCTAGTTGGCCTCCTTATCCTTACACCGGTTCAATTGCCAGCCTGGTCGGTTTAATAACTATGGGCTGGATAATGGGGAATGGAGAGGCTCTTTAACCTCCCCACCCCTTGCGTCATAGAATCGGCCCGATGCAAAGATCCTTCTTTAACGAATTGATATAGCGTCTCTGAAAGATCGGTATGACAACAGAGTAGGTAGATGGTGCCTTTAAATTTTTTTCTAAGTATTCACTGATTCTTTAGTCAAATAGCTATAAGAAGCTATCAAGATCAAGAAACCAAAATTTCAAAAATTCACTATGTTACATTAAAATCAGCTCCGCGAACAGTAAAAACAACATTATTTTAATTCCAAAAATTCATGTAACTTTTGATACCTTGATCCAAAAGACTTGAAACTTGAACCAAGGCTCGATCATGACATTAAGAACCTATCCCAACTAAATATCTTGAAAGAAGTCAAAAGAATTATGATCTTTTGATTCGTGAAACTCTGCTACATCAAAACTAGGCTAAAATCACAAATTAAGCAAACTGTCATACCAAGACTCAAAATCACCTCAAATTTGGTATGCACCTTCTCTAGGATGTCAGGAATCTATCCAATCAACGATTAAGAAAATCATTACCAAAGTTCAAAACTTTTTTGTTTGAAGGAAAATTGCACTAAAATTGAGCAAAAATTAAAAATCGTGAATATGACTTGCTCATGGGTGAATGATGGCCATGATAGCTCTAGATGTACTTTCACATATCACAATAAGATAGAACACCCAAAGAATCAAAGTAAAAACAACTGGATTAAGAAATCACTTAGAAATGCCAAAATAAGCAAAAATCAGGCATCTTCAAGAACTTGCCAAACCTGATGACTAGATGGATGGGAATTGATTCCAAGCTATATCTCTATCGCTTACTCATCTTTAGCATATAGCAAAACCAAGAAAGGGGAGAGGTAAGATCAAAACCAACCAAAACAAGAGTGATCCATGATAGATGAACAAAGTTGATATATTGCTACTTGACGAGGAATGTTTTACAGCAACTCCCCCAGGAAGACAAGAGAGCACATCACAACACTCATATTTCTAAAACCCTAACCCTAGAACACTTGGCTTCAGTGAGTAAAGTTAGGATGGTTGGATGGTTAACTAGCAAGTCTTCATCACAACCCATTAAATAGACAAGGCTACCAATCTCATCTAACTCCAATAGATTCTATCCACTTAGTATAAATGGGGAAAACCCGTTTAACTCCATACAACAGGGGTTTTACTCACACACTACACATATAAATGCTTTTCAAAGCATATAAGCTCAAATCCGCTAAGCCCTCAGCCTTTGATCTACTTGATCATTTCAGCTCCTCCTTGATCTAAACTACCTTTCCAAGCCACATGGTACAACCCGTCGCTCGAACTTCCCTTCAACATTTATCGCCTTCCCTGTGCTATGCTTGAGTTCAGCCATTTCGCTCGACATTATTGATCGTTCTGGGTCTCGGCTCCTCAAGAGCGTAGCTCTTATCCTCGTCATTGACCATTGTTGACTCTAAACGCACCTGCACATTCAAAGACTAAGAAATTATTTTTGGACATAAGTTCCTCATAATTTAACCCATGTTAGCTGAAATATATATCATGCCACACATACACATAGACTTAGCTCAAACTAAATCATCCCATGAATCAAATTTCCTAAAATCATCACCCGATTTCCGCCACGTGTGAGCTTTTTGCACGGTCGTTCTTGGTCAGTCACAGTAGTCCAAGAATGACGGAGTAGACCAAGGTGATGGGAAGAACTGTTAGCATGCCAAAAATAACCCTGAATAAGAATGTGAATATTTTACCCAAAATTGGAGTCACGAACAGCTTAAAAAACCTTGCAAAACAGGTGAAGGGTATATGCACCGATTTCATGTGGTTGTTCACCTACCCGGTGCAAACAATGGCGGCATGGAGATTGTATTCCTTAGCGAACACAAATGGCACGATTCCTTGCGGCAAAGCGGCCTAACAACATGTACTTGGAATCAGCATCTTGGCTTATATGTACAAGCCAAAGATACACGGCAGTTTCAGGGATCCTGCAAACAAGTCATCACCCTGGCAGTGATTACCTGAACAATGGCGATAGCAAGAGCGTGCCTCGAAGGCCGACGGCGACGGACGCAGCGGCCATGACGGCGGGGCCGAAAAGGAAGCGGACGGTCATGGTGACCGCCACGACGGAGTTGCCGCAGGCGATGATCTTCGGTTGCATGGCCATGAACAGTCCTGGACGGAGAAGAAAGGAATCAATCACAGAGCGTTAGTCGGATGGTAGATACGCTCTGGCTGAACTAAACAATAACCAAATTAGGATGCGCCGTGGAATTGAACTTACCTAAGCTAAACATGGCCAATCCCTAGCCCTGCATCGGAGAGTATGGAGATGGAATTCGTTATTATGGTTGGCATGGAGAGGTGCAATCTGCAGCAACACGGCACGTTACAAAATGCTGTAGTACAGTAGTACAAGCTATGAGACTTCCTGCAACTACTACAACCATACTCCCCCGTCTAAAACTGTTACATCATCCGGATGTTTTCTTTCTAATTATCATTCAGATTTGTGATCATTAGATTAGAGATCTAACGGGTATGAATTCTCCCCCACCTCCTCAAAAAAATATCCCCCTCCTAAAAAAAGAGGCCGTTGTTTTCTCAGATTTGATCTTCGACGTCTGCTTTTATAAATTTAGCCTCCTATTTTGAGCACCAAACTACTCGTTGTCATGATTAACGATAATTAAAGCTAATAATTAGCGATAATTAAATGTGATTAGCACTAATTTAATACAATTAGAATTAAGTGAGCGTACATCCTAATCTGACGGCGACCTGTCAAGCTAGTGTAGGTGGGCACAACTGGTCTAAAATGGAAACTAGATTTGTAAAAATAAATATGTAAAATTAAATTTAGAAAAAATAATAGCTGCATGTTATCTGTGTATACAGTAAGAATTGGAGACGGCGAGTTCAGGCGCGCGACTGGTCTGTGGATTGTGTTGGCCCGCGAGTATGCGACGCGTAGCCTGAGGTGGCTTTGCGCGTGCGGCACTGCGGCGTGCGTGCGGCGTACGCAGCGAAGTCACGCCGAGGGCGAGCCGGTCTTTTGCGTGCGCCGCCGTGGGCGTCCATCTCGAACGGTTGGGTTGGGTTGGGTTGACGGGGCGCGGCGCGAAAACCGAAGTGATGGCGGGCGAACGCTTGGGGCGTTGTCGCGGGCCCCCGACAAAAACGTTCGTCCGTTGCATGGCTGCGCCGTGCCGTGGCTCTTCCACCCGCCGGCTCGATCTCTCAGGAACGCGCCCTGTCCGTCTGCGTGAAAAAGTGGACCGTTCTTCGGTGCCGTGCATGGTAGCTAATGACTTATTTAATATAATTAAATTTAAAAAGCTAAAAATAAAAAATTATGTTAGTCTATTACGAATAATATAAATGAATATGAAAAAAAGAACCAGCAAATAAACTCAAAAAAGACTAAAAAATCCAAAAAAATAAAATTTATAAAAAATAAATCAGAAACTAAAAACTCAAACCGACGGCTCCATCGGCAGCATGTCTGTTACGATGCGCGTCGGCGCGTTGCTCCTCCGGGTCGGTGCGCGCACATGCATGGACGGGCTTGCTCAGCACAAAAAGCGGAACGCAACAGCATTTCTCGATCTGACAAGATAAACTAATACTGCACAGGCACGCACAGAGCTCCATAACAAGTGTCATCAGCGTCGATCAGGCATTTGTTTCAGTTTCACAAATGGTAGAACGAACCAAATCATGAACAAATTAATCAAAATCTGTACACGCATTTTTCCTGTTAATGTGCATCCATGAGTTGCTTGATCGCTCCCGTCGCAACCATCCTAGCTAGCTAGCAAGAACATACTACAATCCTAAAAATGGAAAGTTAATCGACAGGTAGCGACGCGCGCGTGCACGCGTGGTTAATTCAGGCGACGCCGAGGAAGTCAAGCGCGGACCTCGCCATGACGGCGGCGAACTCCTGGAAGCTGATGACCCCGTCGCCGTCCGCGTCGGCGTCGCGCATCGTCCGCGTGAGCTCCTCGAAGGTGAGGGGCTGCCCCAGCCGCGCCATGGACCGCGCGAGCTCGGCAGCGGAGATGTACCCGTTGCCGTCGCGGTCGAACGCCCGGAACACCTCGAGCAGCTGCGCCTGGTCCACGAGGTGCGTCTGCGTGGTGAGCACCGGCGCGATGGCCGCCGCCAGCTCCTCGAACTCCACCGAGCCGTTGCCGTCCGCGTCCATGCCGGCCAGCAGCGCGTGTACCTCGTCGCCCGTGGGACGCAGCCCCAGCGACCGCAGCAGCGCCGCCAGCTCCAGCTGCGTCAGGCTGCCGTCTCCGTCCATGTCGAACCGCCGGAAGATCTCGCGAAGCTGCTTCAGCTGGCTGCCGCGCAGCGCCGGGGTGGAGGCTGCCGGTGCTGACCTTGCCGCCATTGTGCCTCGTCTCGATCTAGCTAGTGGTAATCTATGCGTGGGGCTGTGGAGATGGATCGCTGCAGTCTGCAGATGAGGAGAAGGGTGAGGGGTGGACACTTTTATTTATGGAGGGGAGAAAGCTGACACCGGGAACGGCGGGCGGGAAGACGCGTCGGGTGCTTGGAGAGTTGGGACTGACCGGGTCGGTGCGTGCATGGATGGATGGGCGTGTATAAAAAAAATGGACGGTTTTGGGCTTTGGTTTTTCTGGTTGGAACTGAGGTTAGCTGCAACTTGTTACCTCCTTGAGAGGCGGATTTGCGCTCCAGTGAGGTTTATTTGGTTTGAGGAGACAAAAAAGTGTTGTTAGACGTGCGTGTATTGTGCGATAGATAAATTCTCACTAGCCACAAACCAACTTGTTTATGTACCACTTATAAGGGTAGTTCTATTGTACTAATGATGTAAGATTGTATTTGATATCGGAATTTTGGTGTCATTGATGCGTGCATGTCGAAGGTTTCCCCATCGTGATGTAATGCTTCTATTGTAAAATTTATATGTCCAATTGGATAAGCTTCTGTATATATTTTTACAAGGCCATTCTACAATACATGCTAAATAATTTCGTTCCTTCGGGTATTTTTTTCGAGCCAATCGACGGTAATGTGTGTCGCAAAATTGTTCGTTTTATAACTGTGTGACGCGTGGTAGGCTGACAGCCTTGATTGAAGTGTCCAAACGCGATTCATCTTTTGACTTCCTCCTAGGACAAAATGACGGTCGAAAGGGAGGCAAGGATTTTCGATCTCAGTTGTTACACTTCTAGCTAGGCACCAGCTAAGACTAGGAAGATGCACGGAATCTCTATCCAAACCTAAAGGTTGCTTGTATCCAAAAAGAAAAAGGAAATATGGCTGTCATTAGCAGCTCAAGATTAGCAGCATGGAATCTTACAGCTCCCTCTTAACATAAACAATTGTGCCTCGTCATCATCCATCAGGATGGGTTGGCCATTTATAATTCTGCAAAATAATGGGAAATATTTAGTGATGGAATATTTCAGAATTGTCTAGTCTTGATGCTTCATTAATCGAATGAAATCTACGATGGTTATGGAGAAAGCTACAAACTGACATAAAGCGAACATTAGCTTCATCTGATCTATGTCGTTCTTTTCTCGGTTGACCGCATTGAGGACCTGCTTGTCATCACTCATCAGTATTTGTTTTGATCAAATACTTGTCATTAATATGTACTCCGGCCACAGATCTTGGATTTGGTCCTGTCAGTGAGCACCGGCACCAGCCTATCAGGTCAACTCATTGTTGGGTGGGGTGCATGTGGTCAACTGCAAGACATTTTCATGTACAGAACTGTTTCTTGAATTCTCTTAAATTTTTCTACCTGTAAGAATTTCTTGTATATGTCTACAACTATCATGGAGAACACATCAGAATCAGATGATATTGAATTAGTTATTAATGTAGTTTTCTTAATCTTTTTGTAATGGCTGTAGCCTCAAAAATATGTTCTTTTGAAAGGTATAAAACGACCAAACAAAAGCATAGAACATTAAACTGGGGGTAAGCAAACCAAAGCATAGGACATTAATCTAGGGGAAAAAGATAAGCAGACCAGTCAGTCCTTTGTTTGGGGTTTTCTTCCTACCTACTACTTGCAGATCCTGGTCAAATAGTTTGCGTCAGAAAACATATATGAACGAGCCGGTTCTTTCATTGTTAAACAGAAGGGATGAAAAAGGAATTTCATAAAGATTTTAATATGTAAAACATAAAGTGAATTTTCCCTAAATGTGTGCATACAAAAATGTATAATAGAAACATATACCATATTCAAGTTTGACTATTTATAGAGTTCAGTCTATATTTTAGATCTGAGGAATGCACTAAATTATAAGAATGTGATATCAAATGCATATCTCTGTGATTTTCAACTTTTCATCTAAATGAGACTAAATAATATCATAATCAATAAACACGTTAGTCTCACAATATCATTTTAAGACGGGCTGCTTGTTGCAGATGTCGTTGTCCGACAAATGAAATGAAAATGCATCAGGTACCTCAAGTACCGACAGACTGTTCTGCCCCGCGTTATTAGTCTTGAAGAAATCATGAGCAAACCATCTGATCAATTAGTTCAACGCGCTAAATAAACACCTTAAGTTGATTGCCTACATTCCAATCTATGGAGTAGATGTATACGTTTCCTGGTGAGCTCTCACGCTGTTCCAGTGTACACATTTTCACAACCAAAATTCTATACATCAGATGGAGCAGCTGCAAACATCTACTCTTGCGAATCTGAAAGAGGCCTCGAATTTACAAGGCTTTTCAGACGTACTTGCTGATGCTCCTTCGACCAAAGGATGACCCAAAAAAAAGACCACAGTTAGAATATCTTGCCAATAGGCTTCAACTCTGTAGGTAAATGGTCATAGTTGCCCGAATCAATGTCTGCCTGAAACATGGGCCGCTTCCCGTACTCCCGCAATACACCTGGTGCCAAGTGCCCCTTGCTTGGTGTCAACATAACATAGTTAGGATCAGCCCTTTGGTAACTGCATTTCATTAAGATTCGCAAACAAAGTGTTCTCAGTAGTCAATATAACATTGCTAATAACTACAATAAAGGATTCGCTTGCAGTTCATTATGCCATTAGAAGACTCGAACAAAATATAATCCAATTACAGGAGATAAATAACAGAACCTGGGCTGTCTAAGATCCTCAACACGAATTCCGAAGCCATATGATTTTGTCCCCTTTGAATGATCATTCACAGCTGTAAACAGATTGATGTCAATGCAGCCAGTGAACAACGTTCTATTTAATGAATTATTACTAATTTGAAGCGATCTCAGAATTCTTCCTTTCCGTGTTCTATGGATTCAGTTGTTCTACTTCGCTGGAATACACACTAACATACAAATTTAACAATGGAATATGCAGTATAGATTTGGTTGTTCTAAATATGCGCTTTTCTTTAGATTTAGCGAAAAAAATGCTATTCTTCTTCACAGTTGTCCTTTTCTTGGCTTTTGTTTGTACGCAAAAATATTTATAGGACAGGATTGCACACCTGTGGCACTAAATGTAAAGGACGGTCTCCACCATGACTTGAATGCCAAAGCTATAGAAGACTTGGAAGGACCTAGCTTTCCCTATTAAGAAGAAAAGAGTAATGGACATCAAAAACGATGAAGTAATGTGCTAATCTAAAGGTAAGGGCATGCCCAATGCATTCCCACCTTTTATTGCATCTCTTAAGTAATTCACCTAAATGACTTCCAAAGTTCAAATAATAATAATAAACAAAATAGGGAAAGGAATGGCATACCTGGTGGAAAAATGTTAAATTCCATCTAAGGAGCTAGATACGAAAAAAGAGAAATTACTCTATAGGTTGAGTTTGAATTTGGAATTTTGCCACCAGGTGCCCCCTATTTAATCTATTTTAAAATGTTGAGTTGGGACATGCACATTGTGTAGTGGGAGGTGCGCATGCTCTCTAAAGATTTGTCATCAAGGCCTAATTGATGAATGTATCTACTCAACCTTCAATAGGAAGTTCTTATTAGGTTGCCAACTTGCAGCTAACTGAAACAAGGAACTGTTGGCACTCTCTGTTGGTTTATCTTTATCAATCCTAACAACAGTGTGAAAATGATGTTAGTCAGTTGATTTGATGAAAAACAGAGCAACATTTCTTCAATTAAGGCTCACCTTGTAGCCAACTCAAGTCCAAAATCAATGTAGTTTGTGATTCCAACAATCTGATCATCTTCAAAAGGATTTTTTACCTGATATACAAGCAGTACAGACTCTTAACAAGCTTCACCTTTCAAAACTTATGGGTTGCCATGATTAAACTTAACAATGAAAGACAGTACAGTAAGCCAGGAAATAAAAAGACAAAGAAAAATACCATCCTATGCACGCATGGAAGAAAGAAGCAAATATACAGCTCCCCCTAATAATGAGTGTGATTGGCCACAAAGCATTTTTTGTGACATGGAAATTTTAAACACAATTATCAATGACATGGAACATCAATCAACTGAATAGTGACATCTTCAGTTTCAGTCGAAGAGTGGAGGAGTTCAAGTTCGTGACCAAGAAAAATTTACACCAGTTTGTGGGGATGGTGGTTTATTGTTGGTGATAGTGTGTACTACATGCCTGTTGTCTAAGGTAAGTAAATCATGGTGTTGGCAACAGCAGGCAAGCGCCAGGGATGGCTGTGTTTTGTATGAACTCTGTAAATTTTTAATCTTTTTTTTTCTTTTCGAGAACATGCAAAAGATTTGTGCGCTTTAGCATTAAGAAGGAAAAAATAGCACAAAGTTCTATGGTACAAACAAGAGGGTCGCTACAACCACACCACCCAAACACCTATCTTTTGCAATACAAGAATGGGTAGCTACCTAACACCCTGCCTAGCCTTGAACACTTAAACAAAGACTCTGTCAATAGAACATTGTGCATTTCTTAAACAAAGCCTGAACTCTGTAATTTTTCCTCTTCTTAGTAAAATGATAAGTGTTTCTGCGTATCCTAAAAAATGACTAGCATATAATTGTCTACCCCATTGTGACATTGATGCAGATGCAGTACAAAGGCACCAGAAAACTACAAAAAATCAGGATCCACAGAAAGTAATGAATTCTCAACTAAAACTAGAATTCTGATGAAGCATACAAGACTTGAAGTTCTAATTAGTTTCCATCTCATCAAATACAGATAATCCCACCTTTTCCCCTTGAATATCAACAATAGTTACATTGAGATGAGAAAACAGAAGTAACCCTCCACAAATTATAAAACGAAATAGAACTGCCCTTACCCTTCTTTGAACAACCAGGTGCTGATAGAATGACGCAACAAGCTGCACATCAGGGAAAAGAAAATGTCATTGCACATGAGACTCAAAAGGAAATAAAAACATATCCATCAGGTCAGTTGTTTCATGACATGGTTCAGTGTGGCGATTATATAATTATTTGATATCTAGGTGAAAATCTAAGATATTTTTACGAAGCATATATTGTGTGAGCAGCAACCTTTTAGGTACTCCCTCCATTTCGAAATACTAATCCAACTCTAATTATGTTGCGCGAATAGATCAATGAGAGATAAAATCAAGAGAAAAGTATTCTAATGCATCAAGACTTTCCTTCAGAAAAAGCATCTACACATGTATATAGCCGCTTTTAAAAACCGTGGCTTAATTCATGCACCGAATATCTATCGCTCCATAAGAGGCAGTAACTTGTTTATAGCCTTGTCAAAAGATCCTAGCAGTTGCAAGCTAATAAACTGAGTGAAGCTTTCCAATCGAAAAACAGGAACAAGAACAACAAACCTGTGTACTTCTGGCAAGCTCTAGGGAAAAAATGAATGAAGGGCTGAGCGGGCTTGCTGAGCCTACACCATAACTGATTGCATAATTCCAGTTCTTTAAGTCTGTAAACGGCATAAGATCTTTGTTTCCACCTATTGCAGAATGGACAGGAGAGAATTAAATATAGCAGCATAATAAATAACTGAATATCCACATCTACTTGTCTACATGCAGGAAAAAGGCAGACAACTGCCAGGAAAGCAGATACCTATTGTACAAGTCATAACAAAAATGACATTTCTGCAAAATATTAGAATTCAACAGAACAAAAATCTTGGGAAGTCGAACAGAAATAGAAAACATTCAGAATTTGAAACTTGAAAGTACTTTCATCCTTTGTAATTTGATAGTAAAAGACGCATCTATGTTCCTTTGGTGGTGAATAAAACAATGCAAATGCAAAGCATCAAAATGACGTTGGGAAAGACACATCCATCTGCATAAGACGATTTTAAAACCTACACAGAAGAAAATAAGAATAGCTGCTCAATATGAACACCCGACGCTGCAACTATTTATGCTCCCATGCTTAAATTCTTCCCCTTCAAATAGACCCCAAACCACCACAAAATTTCAACTTCTAACTCAAGTACTCAACCAATATAATACAAGGATACTACTCACCATTAATTTCCTTTTTTCCTTCCATGTTTTGTTGGAATTTGACAGGTTGATGAACTACTCTACCTCTATTTGACTTTTGCTAATGATAACAAGTTAGGCTTTAGACTAGTAACACTCACTAACTGGCTTATATTGTACTCCTGCAGTTAAACTCCCTTTTCTCCCAACCAACCATGCACCAAGAGGTACCTCAGCAGAAGCTGCAAACAAAAGTAATAATGGCATATATTATTCGGGAACAATGAACTGAATGTTATTAGGGAATAATGCAAATCCATTACACAAATTCAAATTTAAGGTGTGTTTCTACTTTGTTACATATCATCTTCAATCACAATTCAACAAATTACAAGAGAATAATAAATGATTGCATACCAGGAAATGGCACAAAGGATGCCCCAAACGATAGATTCTCTGAACCATATCTTACACCCATGACACCATAATCTTCAGAATGTGCCCTGCAAAACCTAATTCCCTCATTCTTGTCATCTTGTGGTTTCTAATCATATCAATTGAAATCAATAACATGTTCCATTGTATTTGGAAACATTTCTTGACAATATCAAACAAACAAATCAGTGGACAGCTATCTAACAACACCATGTATGATCTGCAACTGCGAACAAGATATATAGTCTACCTGTTTCCCACTAGCAAAGGGAGTGTCCCAAATGCACCAATACGATACTTAGGATAGTAAGCACATGACCTCAGCTGCAACATGCTGGATAAACAAGTTATGAGCCAAAACAGCACTGCCTATGCAGTTTTCATAAATAAATAAATAATGAAGTGATGATATTATCCATCCAACAAGAAAGCACTTACGGTTTTGAAGTTGACACAAGAATGTCCATAAAGGTATTAGGATCGTCCAAATCTCTAAAAAACAGTAAAGCATTTTCTTATGTTAGATTATAACAAAGATTGCATAAAAATGAAGTGCTGGTAAATTATGGAATAATTACTTCTGCCAGCGAAATAGAGCATCTCCCTTTACTTCTGTTCCACCATTTTTATCAGCAGCTGCAGACACCTAGTGATATTCAGGTAGGCAAAAAGCCAAAAACTTCTCTTGCAATAACTAGAAGTCAAATCCATAAAAACGCATTGGATAGGAATAAAATCTCACTCCAAATACAGGACCTATAACCATTCTACAAGAGTATAGGAAGTTAATGACTTTATGTACATGTGATTGCACCAACAGCGTCATCTGGAAATATTTCCTAACACAAAGGTGACATGAATCAATGCAAGCAATCTCACTTAATTTATTACTTATTGTGAAGATCATGTTACTCAGTGGACAATTGGACCTCGGCTCGTGTCAAAACGTAACATCCAATGGCAACACTATGTTATCATAATTGACAGAACAAGCAAAAAATGGTAGACGGAGAGTCATTCTCAAAAAAAATTCTTGGTTTTCTAGATTTTCTTGACATACAAAAAAGAGGCCAGTAGGCCATTAGATGGTATAAGAACCATGACATGTTAATGACAAATAGAGATATGAATTAATGCTCCTTTAAACAAAAGAGGTACAAGAAGGGGGCAAAAATGCTAGCAACGTGAAGCAGTAGAAAAGATGAACTATAAGAAAGCACCATCGGTTATCCACAGATCCTAGTTTGCTATCAAGCATAGACAGAAACGATACTACCGAAAGAATATAATGCAAAAGAATCAAAATATGTAGTAAGATACTTCATGCTCAACAGGATACACTGGCAATCAAATCAACATGAGGATCTTCCAGTGGCTTCAGCATAATCCTTGATGTCATAGTCCTAGCTTGATCGAAGTAGTCCTCAAACAAATTGTGCAGCGAGAGCTTTCCAAACATTAGCTCATATGCCGGCACCGACATCCTGCGAGTTTAAGACCAAACCCACTTCAGTGAATCGCAATAAAGGATCACAAACTAGTCCAATGTAGAGTCTCTCGTCTTTAGGAGCCATTCCAATTAACCCTAAGGAATACAGGAGAGGTAAAATCTCGTGAAAGGACTCCTATGTGCTCAGAGATGTGTATTACCAGTACAAGCTACGAGAATACAGAAGTACAACCGTACGACAAACCGGTGTTAATGCCATGATACATTTCACCGGTCCACGGTTTCATTTCAGAACATAGAAATAATCAGGCGCAACTGCTCAAGAGGCATCACTAATTACGATCGTTTAGCCTAGCAATTAGTGGGGAAATCTGTAAGAGCCCTTCGTTACTGAAGCGAACCGTGAAATCATACGTCGACGTTTGAATCAGCCGAGAGCGATTCTACGAAGCGAGGTGTCATTTCCTGACGCGGACGAGAGGGCTCGAAGGAGTAGCCTAAGATTTTTTTGGGGGAAGAAGGGAGGGGATGGGGAGACGGCCACCTGGTGCGGGCGGCGATGGGCGGGTAGTCGAAGAGAGGCGGCACCAGCACCATCGGCGGCGGCGGCTCCGCCTTGCTCCAGAAGATCCCCATCTCCTCCGCTTACGATGTGCGCGCCTGTGCGATTTGCCACGCTGCGTCGCCTGAAGCAAAGCGCTGCCTAGCTATTTCTGCGCAGTGAGGAGGGGGTCGTTGCGGCGGGGGCGTCAAGACGATCAGTTTCCACCGCTCTCATTGGATATCAGATGAATGGATGGCAAATCGACGCTTGGGATTAATCGCAGAGAAAAAAATAGGTGGGTACAAGTGCAACAATCCTCTTGCTGGCAACACAATACTCCCTCCAATTCTAAATATATATAGGTTGTTTTAGGCTTAGGCACAAGAACTAAGAAGGTAGGTGAAATGATAATTTTATGGAAGGTGATTTTATGTTTTTTTCAAAGTGATTTATACAACTTTTAAAGAAGAATTGAATGGTGGATAGTGATTACTTATCTCTTCGTGTGCTTTTAGATTAGTATCATTCTTGTTAGAGTGAAAAACATAAAAACACTACTCTAATTTTATCCTTAACCATTGCTATGTTAACTGTGCCATCAATGTTGTAAATTCTCTCTCTCTCTCTCGAGCTTATTTAGCGATGAAATTAAGGTTAAAACAAGAACAAAAGAGGCAAAAGTGCCTCGAAATCATAAAACAACTTACATTTAGGAAAAGGTAGATAATACTAAAACGACCTACATTTGAAATCGAAGGGAGTAGACAATAACACTTAAATGCAATACACGGCATGATAATAAAGGAGGCCAACAAAGGATCATTTTCTCCCCCTCGCAGGAAAAGCATATATTGTGATGACGAGACCAAACAATGGGTAGTTCCTACCCTTTCTCCCTTGAGGATGCTGAATTGAGAGAGCCAGAGACCACCACTCGTGTGTGGAGAGAGAGCTGGTAGAGAAAAAATGAGAGAGCCTATCCCCCCTTGCCCTCCTGGGGTTCTTTATCTCTACTGCATAAAAGATGGAGTTTGTGGTAGTGGTTTATCTGCCCCTTTCAACTCTCTCTTTCATTTCCCTACAAAATCTCTAACAAAAATAGAAAAAAAAATCTACCAAAAAGATAAATTCCACCATGCTAAAAAAATCTCTACAAAAATAGCAACAGAATTATATCGGCTGCGCGACGAAGCCTAGAGCACGAAGGCACAACATGACCAAGCGCGAAGGCGGAGTCGACGGCGTGGGCCAGATAGGCCGATCCCAGCAATATCGACTTGATGTGCTAGGATAATATAAATTTTTTATCCATAGCAAAGAACGAGCATTCAACTAGTATATATAGATGGGGCACCCAAGCCCAAGGTTTGCACTTGGAATTGCTGGCTAACCAAACCCTCATAAATAATATGGATTAGCTTCTTGTAGTCTCATGATGGTGGATAAAGCAACATATTTATGTACATAGGAACTACAAGCAGCATTTGATGCTGAATTCATAGTATCTTCATGAGAACAACGGTTTGCTCACATTTATTTTGCTGGTAAACAGCCATGGGAAAAGCCAGGTCAAGAAATTTCAAGCTTGGATTTGAAATCTCAATCAAGCAACTCCAGCGAATCGAGATCAGAAGTTCAGAAATGATAGCATCAACCAGGCTACGGGATCAAGCAGCAACTCCAATCAGGGTGACTTGCTGCTGCTGGCAGAAACGGCTGCGGGTTCTGAAGCCCCAGCTGATGGCGCTGCCTCTTCGAAGTAGTAACTGTGGAAACGCACGATGATGGAATCAAACCTGATGAAAAGCTATCTCAGCCTGTAGCTTGGCCAAACAAGCTCCAGATTCCAGACTACATCAATATATTCTAGGGATGGTCTATGGGTCCTCCGGAATTATCAGACGCTACTTGAGTTTACTAAACAGCGTACTTGTGACTGGATAGACACTTATTTGCTGAAATCAAATGAGCAAGTACAAAAGATCTTCCACTTTCCATTTGATGGTAACAATTGGTTGTAATTGCTAATTGGTAATCATGCAAATATATGGCTATGTTCTTTGGTTCTTTGGACTACAGCTGATGGTTTTTATCTATACTTTTTGATACGGTAGCGGATGACGGATATGTAGACGTGGACAGCACATGTGTCGGCAGGCTCAGAAATCCGTTTAGAGAATAACTTTGAGAAACCATTTGAAGAAATAGTCCGTTTGTTTTGATTTTTGGAGAAGCAAAGCCCAAAGACAAAAATAAAAAGGCATACAAAGCAAGGTAGCAATGTTCATGTGAGCAAGTCTGAACACCTAGTGAATGTCTTGAATCGTAATACGCAAGATTGCTTGGCTTGATGAACTCTCTACGTACTGCACAGAGGCGCTCCGGTGACCGGTGTGAACCCAGCCTGGGCGTGAACCAAGTCTCCTCGCACGTGTGTAAGTGCATCAACTTTATTTGTGGCATCGAATATGCTACTACGCGCGTGTCCTCGATACGAAGGAAAGGCATCGTTTCGATACGCCTGTAGACTGCAGCGGTGGGTCCTGACGTCGACACATCGATATATAAATATCACACATAGCTTAGTTCTCAAAAAATATGTCGCAGGTAGCTTCAGTCCTTTTCGCCTTTTTCTCCCAGTTTCTAAATAGTCCGCGACCAATAAGCCAACCTAACCTATACGATACAAAAGACGATCAAGACTAAGCTACATGCCTAACCAGTCCAAAATACTACGACTACTACTACTGTTAGTCTCTTAATTACCCGGCTTGTTCGCCGAATTGACCACATGTTTGGAGCGTTTTTTGTTGGCATTGACTTGACTATAATGACCACTACTTACTACTCTAGTCAGACTTCAGAGGGTCCATTCTTTTTCTTCGAACCTGACGGTTTTTGATTTTTACTATAGTACCTAACTTTCAAACGAAGTATTTTTTCAAGACGGGGTCTACAAGTTAAACGATGTACACGTTAAAAACCCAACATTTGTACCATCCAAAATCGCAAGTAAGTATCTCTTTCCGTAATTTGTACCGTAAACAGTCAAAATTCAAAAATTTCAGTCAAAAACCACAAGCCACAGCCATTGCCAAATAAGTTGCATTTGACTCGCATCATGCTCTCGTCAACGAAGAAACTCTTGGCTTAATTAGGGACATGTTGTTTTAGCGTCCCGGAGACGTCATGTTATAGATCATGCCCGATAATTCATGACTATGGCCGGCTGAGTATGTGCGATAAATGGAATCGATATCCAGAATGTCGAGAGGAGAGAACGACCAAAACTTCGTCACGGGAAAGCTAGTAGATCGTCAACATAGAGCTGGCCTAACGTTAGGTATTAGGCAGCTTAAATCGATCATCATGCCAATGACACCAAGAGAAATCCCAGTCTCGTTTCTTTGCAGCGAACAAAAAAAAGAGAAAGGAAGAAAGAAACCCTAATATCTTTGAAAGAAAGCACATGCAAAGCGTACTCTTTTGCAGCACATGCAATGATGCAAAGCTAAAACCGATTTCCATACGGTGTTTACTAGTTAATTCATTCTCCATTGAATCTCATAAGGATGCGATTAATTTATTTTCCCATTATCCCCTTAGGTACGCAGCCATGGCTGATGCTGATGGCACTGGTGTGGGCAAGCTGGTGAGTTAGCGATAATCCAGAGAACAAGTAGACGCGAACTGATGACCGCCGATCAACGAGCGGCTGAACGGATAATAGGAGTACGAGGCGGACTGGGACACCTTATTTCATTCTTTCCTCCTGTTTTTTATTGTTTCCCTCCCTGAGAAGAACAGCGCGCGGACATCCAACGAGAACGCGACTCCAAACTAAACGGAAATCGCTAAAAGATTTGAGTCCGACGGGGCATGTTCCTGCTAGCTAAACCAAAAGATCTCACCAGTGTTACTGCTTCCTGCTGGCGTTGAAAGCAACTTATTGTTGGAAATTATGCGGTTTTAGCATAAATTCAGAATTAATTCTAGTATATTTAATAATGACAAAAGCATGATACCAACTGCATAAAAATGAATTAATCAACACATACACATATAAACCTTTTACGTCATTCAAATAGAAGCTTATGCCCAACATATATATATATCATGTAAATGTCTAAAATCAGCACATTGCTAACATTTGGAATGTTATATATTGCTCTCAGAAGGCTAGTTGCACAAGATTCACTCTTGGCTGTCTCCGTCAAGACAAAATACAATCTTAATTATATATGACATCTTATAGATTAGTTCTTGAGCTTGAATCAAATTTTGCTATTGAAAGACACTTACAGATCATGAAAATGACTTGCTCTACAATGTATAAGAGCACAATAATCAATCTGACATTCAAATGAGATGAACAACATTGATTATAACAGCATGATAATAATCAGATGTCAAGTACAATGACCGAACAGGATCACAGAGCATAGAACTTGGACTACACAGTAAGCAGCAAGCAATGTAAATAACAACATCAACGATCAGAGCATATAAAATAGCAAGCCAGCCGAAAGCTCAAGACTAATCTATACTCAAAATCATATATAATCTCAGTTCTAAAGTCATTTCATCATTGAGCAATTAACCCACCAACAGTACTTTGCAATTTCCAATCAGTGATAACTCACGTATATATGAAATAGATCACAAAATTGCAAAGAGTAAACAGCTAGTATACTCAACGCCAGTGATACTCAAAATCACCAAGAAGAAATCAAACAAGGCAACGCACACATGCAGCGCTATCCTAGAAAACAAAGCACCTCGCTATGCCACGCAAGAAGATGAGGTAGACGGAGATACAATGCCGCTCTTCAAACCCTGGGTTGCCAGAGTATGAAGACGAGGGTCAGGATGGATGCCGCACAAGACTGACGAGCACTCCGGCCAAGAGCACCTGAGAACACAACTCGATATCTCCTTCTCAACTCGACACAAAAATCGAATCCAACCCTCAATGGAAAATGCCCAAGGTTCCTCCTTGACGGATATCAAAAGAGATGGCATAAGGAACCATAGGAGAAAATTCCAGAGGAGGTGATTTGGCCTTGCACAGTCACTGGCGCCGAAGAATAGCACGACGAATCGGCTGCCCTGAATCCCAAATCAAGAGGAGTAGGAGATTGAGGGGAAGAAGACTCACTGCGTTCGGTACTCAAGAGAGGAGAGGGAGGCCGCCTCTTATCGAGGAGCGGGGCGGAGGCCATCGAGCTGCTACTATGGCTGGCGCTGAGGCGTCCGGACCAATGGCGCCTCCGTCACCACCTCCGCTTGACCCAGTCGGCCGGAAGAACCAGACAAGCCGAGTGCCTCCCCCCAACTACGTGTTAGTGATGTGCCCAAGAGGTAATCATAAACAATTCGGTTTTATAGGCTAAGAGGGATATTGATCCATATGGAATTAGGGTTATAATGGGCCTACAACGTAGAAGCTCATTAGCATGCTCTATAAATATATGGAGACGGATCGCAGTAGCGCACTCGCCTAAAACCCCGGCACCACCTCCCCGGCCGCATCCCGAAACCTTAGGCGGGCGCGGTGCTAGCACACACCAGCAGCGGCGTTCCATCCCGAACGTGTGGACTCGTGGAGGCGCCGCCGCTGTCTTGCGGTTGATTGGCGAAGCGCAAGGCTATTGCGTAGGACGCGAGGCGTGAATAGATTGACTGCTTCTTCTTCATCAACGCGCATCTACATTGGACCGGGCTGCTCCAACTCTTCTTCCGCTGTGCAGCGCATCTAGTGGTAACTATCCATGACTCCCTTACACGCATGTTTTCTGGTTGAACGCGGTAGAAAATTAATTATTATAGGTAGCGTAGCCTACCCGCTATCCTTCACTACGCACACGAGGAAGAGATGGCCTTCGGCCTTTTCTCTTCATCCTCTATCCCACCGACAGGTGGGAATGAGACCACTTCTCCCTTTCTCTCTTTTTTTTTTCTCTTTTCATTAAATTGGGAAATTACCCAACTGCCCTCAGAGTCCAACACTTATTACAGTGCAAAGTGATACTGAGGGTACTGCTTTTGATTTCTGGATATGGAACTATCAAAAGAAATTCTGGAAAGGAAGAAAAAGGGACAGGTAGGGGGGAAAACACAAAGAAACTGGACGGCAAATTCTCGAGAAAGCATAACAACAGGAAAAGGGTTTCAGCAGAGATAAATAATTTAGGGGCTTCCGTTCAGTGAAATAACGCGGACAAAGATGACCAATCAGCAAGATGGTAAGTATATTAGCTAGAACAAGCAAGACGTTGAGTGCACAAATCCGTTACTCCTGTACTGATTACATGTGCTTTTCATGATCTAAGCACCTGTTAAACACGTGAATGCTACTGTACTTGTAGAGAAGATTGACACGAAAGCTACACAATGGAACACCGGCATTCCAAATCAACCGGTGAAAGGAAAATAACAGGAAAGCCTGTTTCATCATGACGTCCAGCTAATTAACCAGTGTCGGCTGGTGGTGCCCATTCAGATAGACCATTACGTACGCTAGCGCCGGTGCTGTCATGGTCCCGATTATGAACAATTGAACCGCAGGTATCATCGATCTCGTGCAATCTTAAGCGACAAGCACAGAAACATAATGACGAGCAACATACACAGATCCGTGCATGCAGAATCGTGCATGCATCCAACTGCATGCGCGCGTCGCGTGCCTCGGCGACGGCCGCGCGCGCCATGAATGCGCAGCTGCATGCACGAGCGACGTCGTCTGAGTCCGACCACTTGGCGTCGCCGCCGCCGCCGCGCGCCCGTGGTGGCGGCGCATACACGGCACCTCGGCCGGCCGGGATCGCCACGTCGCGCTTGCTAGCCGTGCTTGGTTTCAGTAAAGCGCCTGGCTTTTTTCGTAAAAAGCATGTATCGTGTGTTTCGACGCCACGCCATGGCCCGATCAGCCGTTCTATCGCGACACAGTGGCCGAACAGCCTCAGTCTCCGTAAAAAAGAAAAAGGTGTTGATAAATATCATTTAGATATTTTTTTAATTATTTAAAAAGAGAGATCATAAAATTATAGTGCGCATTTCACAGCACAAAACAAACAATTAATTGAACACAACAAATGGAGAGTAGCGGAGGAGTGCAATTAGTTTGCAAATTAGACGGGAAAAAAATAAATGTCGCGCTCACAAATTAATGGCTACTATTACAAATGTACAAACTCGGATCTGAGCACCTTTTTAATTGAGGTGTCTCCCACGCCACCTGTAGGCGTTCACACTTGGCCGAGAAAGCCACGCCACATGTCCCAGTTCCCACCGCTCCCACTGACTTCACACTGTTCACAGTCCACATTAACCTTATTCTTTTGACTTGCTCAATTAATTAACCTAATCCCACCATTAACCTACCCACTGATGGCAAATCCAAGCCTCGATTTCAAATTAATTACAACTAGCTAAGCGCGACCCTCAGAACGGGTGTGGGTGGCTCCGGCTGATGCCGTTCACGTTGGCGAAGAGGCCGACGAGCTCCTCACGGTACGGCAAGAACGTGCGCCGTGGTGCTCCTCCGGCGCCGGTGACACTGCTGCCCTTCGCGCTGTAAGCTATCCGGTGGGCGGCGGTCACTGTGTTGGCCTCCGCGGCGGCGGGAGCCTTCTTGCCGCCTGCCGGATTCGGCTTGGGCTTGGGCTTGTCCATGTCGGCGGCCTCTTTGGGCGGCGGGGTGGGGAGGAACAAGAACTTCTCCTTGCCGTCGCTGTGGCTGCGGCCGACGACGAGCTCGCTGATGCGGCGCCACCGCGCCATGGACCCCGTGGAGCTGCTCTTCCTGGGCGGCCGCGGGGAGGACGAGGCCGACGCGGAGGAGCCGGAACCGGAGCCAGGCGTCCACAGGCAGTAGCTCTCCGGCGGCACGCCCTCCAGGCCCCCGTCGTCGTCGGTCGCCGCGGACGAGGACGTGGACGCCGTCGAGCTGGTCGACGAGCTGCGCGCGGGACTCCTCGAGGAAGAGCCGCCCGAGTGGCCCCTCGTCCGCGGCGCCGCCGGAGCGGCCGGGGCCGGGTCGGTTCCTGCGCCGCGCCCGAACACCGGATAGAACGGCCTGATACGTCCGTCGGCGAAGAGCTCGTCGGCAAGGGCGGCAGTGCCCGCGGGGGAGTCCCTGCTGACGAAGGGGAACTCGAACTCCCCGTCGGAGTCCACATCCGTCTCGTCGCCGGGGGAAAGCACGGGGGCGGCGGCGGCGTCATCGCCGGAGGGGCCTTTTGGTTGCGAGGCCGCCTCAGCCGGCACATCTTCGATGTCGGCGGCGGGGTCTTGTAGTTCTTGCTCACGGGGAATTCTGTCCTCCATTGCTACTACAAGTCTGTAACTTTTTTATGTGGCTCGGGGAGAATCAGGAGGGAAGTGGAGTCGGGGAAGGAGAGGAGGCGAGGCGGGGGATAAGATAAGCCACGGAGCGGTGTTTATAAAGGTGGGGACTTGGGGAGTTCGAATGATCGTTTATAAAGGTGGGGCAGGCGCTCGCCTTCGAGAAGGGAAAAAAATGCCATGCCTGAGGCCCTCCCCAGATGATGACACGTGGCTCTTCGGATACATGGCAGCATCTGGGGAGAGAGAGAGGGGGGGAGAGAGAGAGACTTCCTCAAGAATATCAGGTCTTTGTTTTGTGTTGAGTTGGTGCAGGTGGAGTCTGCCTAAAATGCTTCTTCGTCGTCGTGAATTCATGAGACCCCATGACAACATACAATTGATGGCACTAGATTCATAGCGAAACAATTTCATAATATATAACCATTTTTCATTTGGAATAATAGCGGAACAGAGGAGCTGAGGTGATTTATGTGTTGGCTTACGGTGGTGATTTGTTGGCTGCACTTGCACACCAGTACACGACTACACCACCGCGAGTCCGCGATGGCGTGAGCACTGGGCACCATCAGTGATCAGCGGACGCAAGATGGATGATTATTCAACGGCTCGCACGCTTTTGCAATTTGCAGTGCCCCACCGCGAGACTTGTGTGAGAGTGGTGCTACTAAAGTCCCTTGGACTCGAAGTCTCCCTTTGTGTTGGAATCAAACGACCGTAGATTGGGTTGGAAATAAATGCTTCGCAAAGTGGCTTACTACTATAGTAAATTAAGTAAAGACTGAGAACTTATTCTTTTCAGTTTTTAAAAGCTACTCCTTGACTTTTTTACAGTAATTAGTTTTTAAACGGAGTATGTATTTAAGATAGAGTATACTAGTTAATTGTAGTGTATACTGTACCGATTTCATTTATATCGGAAAAAAACGTAATTGAGTTTCTGTTACTCTGTAATATTCGTACGAACAGCCTAAAAATCATAAACCGCGGCCAAAAATCATAAACTTCAGCTCAAAAGTGCAGGTCCTGAATCTCGATGAAATGTCGTAGTCGCTATCGTCTGTGGATCGCCTGCCCTCATCAACCGAAAAGCTGATGATTTGCGCCGGTCGGCGGCGATCTCGTCACATACTCGATCCGTTGCTGTTGACATGTTTCCGGATCAACAGCGATCGGTCCCCACCGTGCGCTGTTCTGCCGTGCCCCTGTGTGCGTGTTCATAATTAAAGACCAACACACCATATGCGTTCCCACGCTGCGGTTTACACCGGACGAAAGCGGCAGAAGCAGACTTGCTCTGCAACGCACGCAACAAACAAACGAGTAAACCCCGCTCATTTCAGCTTGAGCTTTTGAATTCTAGTTTATTTTGCACTATTCATAAATTTCGTCTTTTTCTGAACTTTTGGTCTGAAAAATACAGATCCAACTTTTCAACGTTTAATGCAATTAACCATTATACATCAAACGGACCGAAATTTGGAAGCCTATGTTGATGATCTGATCATAAAGAGCATCAAACGACTTAAATCATGTTTCAGACTTGCAGGAGATTTTCGACAATCTCAGAAAGCACCGCTTAAAACATAATCCCAAGAAGTGTGTGTTCGGAGTTTCTTTAGGAGAATTGCTCAGATTCCTTGTTTCGGCAAGAGGTATTGAAGCAAACCCTGAAAAGATGAAGGCCATCGAGCAGGTACGCCCTCCAACCATAAAGAAAGAAGTTCAAAACTTCGTGGTCCGACCGCCTGTGGTCGACATTGCCGACGCTGCGGGACTTCGCCACCCTCCTCGTAGTTATCGCCTCGAAGGGGCGGCCCGACCCACGACTTCACCTCTACATGTCGACCGCCTCGGAGGTAGGACCTCACGCCCACGCGTCGCCCAAGTCCGAGGCACAACCTCGACGTAGCGGCTCAGGCTCTACCGAGGAATTCCACGACCACATCATGATCAGTGCAAGAAGAACCCTACTCTAAGAGATTTAGAGCGTCCTCACCCCCGGGGGCTAGAGTTACCAGTTGTATCAGCTTGCCAATCGGGACCTCTTGCTTGCTGTCGGGGGACGGGGGGCTAGGTCAAATGGCCATATCAGCTCGCTCCTTGGGACCTCCGCGCTTGATGTTGAGAGAGTACTATTTTAGGGTGGCCCAGGCGCAAATGACTGGGCCTTACAACAGACCCGGTAGAAAATGGATCAATGTACCCTTACCTTTTGTAACTATTAAGAAGTAGGATAGATATTTCCTATCCTATCCTATTCATGTGTATATATAAACCCCAAGAGGGGTACCAAAGAGCCAGAGCCACTCATTTCACTCACCAGCCTTCTCTCGTAGTCCATATCTCCAAGGAGGAAAGAAGCATCCTGTACCTGCTGTTGTGCCCACGCTACAACACACGTCATGAATGTTTTTTAGACTGACACTCTGAAAGGAACTACAGGCCCCAGCTTCTATTACTGAAACTAGATAAGTCTGAAGAATTTCCCTATCTTTCTGGGAAAAAAAGTCTGAAGAATTTTCCGCGTCAAAAAAAAAAAAACTGGAACACATCGTTCCGCGTCCATTTGAAAAAGAAAGAAAAAAGATATATTCTCGAGTTCGTGTTATATGTTCACTGTCCCTTGGTTTCAACGGAGGCCACTGATGATCATCATCAGACCATAGTTATGTTTTCTGTTACACTTAATCGTAAGACCTGTGCGTTTGCGGTGTGCCTACGTGCTTCTTCTCTGGTTCCTTCTCTTGTATGAAATTTCTAACATTGCTTGCAGCTTCATATCGTACTAATGGCGAGTCTATCGAAGGACTCAGGCCTCTTTCAGGTGACGTGGCATGGAAACATTTTCCGCGGATATATATCCCTTTCTCCAAACCTAAAACCAAGCAATAGGATTAAAAGTTGTTTGGCCTACGCTCCAATAGGATTAAAAGTTCCAGCTTCTGAGTTTAGCTGTTGTTTACAAATACATTATAAGGACTAATAGTTTTTTCAAAGTAAAAAAATAACAATAGAAAAGAGAGAGAAGAAAAATAAAAAATAGGTATATTGTCACGAATAATACAAAGGAATAAAGAAAAAAATCAATATTAAGAAGTTAACATATTTTAAATAAATTTAAGAAAGAAGTCAAAAGTCAAAACTGTTTAGAAACAGAGCTTAAATCCTTCTAGATAAACCGGGGCCCAGCGATACCCACGGCAAAATTCATAATACCGGGCCATCCGCGCATTCAGGCGGGGCCGTTGCGGCCGCCGGCGGGCAAGCAGAAATCAGAAATGGGTGAGAGCCGATCGAGCCGAACGCCACGGCTGAAAAGCTAGCCGAGCCAGAGAATGAGCAGGCAGAACCAAGGCAACTAGTGCACCACACCCGGTTCTAACTGCCGAGCGACGCCGTTAGCTGTTGTGCCGCACTGCCGCCGCGGGAATGAATATTCGATAAAACACTTGTTGGTCGTGACAGTTAATGTGATCATGCAAAATACATAGAGAAACACTCTTCGCCGTGTTGCACGTTTGGAAATAGGGAGTGGCCGGCTGATGGTATATATTATTGCAGCTTCCAAGCTGGAGTAGAACTGAAGAATACTATTTCGGCACAAAGGTTCAAACTTAGGGTCAAAATTAAAGAATTGTGCTGGCTTCTCATGCATTTTAAACGCTCCTATTACATGCTCAAGAAAAAGGGCATGCTTCTTTTCCTAACCAGGAACCACTCCATTCCTTTTTATCGTCTCTAAACACATGTGTAAAGGTAAGGTAAACCTTTAGGAAACATCACTGATGGTGCTAGAACCATAGTTTACTCAGGACGGTCGGGCTTGTTCATACTAATTTTTTACTTAAAGAAGCTAGAATCTAAAATGAACACCTGGCTTCCTAAGCAGCTCATCCGGCTTTTCGAAGCAGCTTCTCTATTCATTGCCCTCCCGTCTTACTCCGGGGATAAATCATGGGTCACAATCACATTATACACCTCACTTCTCTCGCTCCCATCTCGCGCACGTATCTATCCTTTAGTTTGCCCACCGTTCATACATTTCTTCTAAAAACCATTTCTTTTAATCATTACTATTTGTTTTTAACTAAAAACCATCAACCACAACTGATATGAACACCCCTTTGTATGACCCGCCTCTAGTTTCCTTCCGGAAGGGTGCACCATGCATTTTCCTCGGACCATTCACTTGGAGCTTTTGCAATAGAGCCAAACACAGACCAAACGTGAAATCTGATGTATAACCCTGTTCGTATTTGTTTCTATTTAGATCATGTGAAACGACGCAGGATACCCTACCTTTCCTCTTTTTTACCGGAGCACAGTGGAAAGTTGAAACGGCCGCCTGACCGTTGCCCATATGAGCTGGGAGCCAGGGACGAGACGAGCCGACCAACACATCCGCCGTTCCAAGCCGCGACGTGGAGCGCTGCCCAGGAATTCGTCACCAACAAAGCCGACCGATGCGTGCGTGACCTCGCTAGCGATAGCAATGCCACTCTCGTCTGGTCTCCTTCATTATATATCCACGTCTCCAAGCGCAACCACCTAACACACAAACCACCACCGCCACTCCACGCGATACGGCAAAGCGGAGACGCCAAGGCAAGGCGGCAGTGGGAGGCATTAGCGGGCAAGCGCTCATCGTAGCGATCGAGAGAGCGAGCGCCACGCGAGGCGGCGGGGATGGGGGTGCTGCGGAGCACGCAGAGCACGGAGGCCGAGGTGGAGGAGATGCGCGCCGCACTGCTCCACGGCGCGGCCGGGGCGGGCGCGGGCGCGTGGAGGTCGGCCGGCGCGGTGAAGCGGGTGGCCGGGGCGGAGGAGGGCGCCGCGGAGGCGCGCACCGTGTGCGTCACAGGGGGGATATCGTTCGTGGGGTTCGCCGTCGTCGACCGGCTCCTCCGGCACGGCTACACCGTCCGCCTCGCCCTCGAGACGCAAGGTTAGTCTCGACTCTTGAGCAATTGAGTTTTTCTTAACAAATGGGAGGAATAGGATGTTTTTCCCCACACATTTCACATTGGATCGCCTGCCGAGAATCGGCAACGTCCCTGTTTTTGAAGATGGTTTCGACGCATTTGCAATTTTGAATGGCTGCTGTCCTCCCTGCAATGCAGTTCAATTCGCACGTGTCTTGTGATCTTGTCCATTTACTAATTCAGTTCAATACTATAATCCAGAAGTTTTATTTTGCGTTGAAGTACCAAGTTGCAGTTTAAAATCTGTAGAATCAATGGTTAGTTTATAAATTTGGCATGCTTTCCTTTCAAAAAAAATGCCATATGTTTCGCTTTTGTTTTGTTCTAGCACTCCTTTTCTTTAACCTTTTCCGTTCCTTGTTTTAGCTGTTCAACCGTTGACTTTTTGCTCATCTCCTGTTTTCTTTCCACATGCTTGGTGCGTTGCGGTAGTGGAATTTCTTTTCTTAGGCAAGCACCAAACATTTTGCTAGCAAGCTACAACCGAAGATCCTTTTCTTTGTTGCACACAACTACACAAGCACCAAAGATCATTTCTTACAAATCTGGATGATGATTAGAAAGAAAATATTCAGATGATATTTATTAATACCTTTCAAAAAAGGTCATTTATTTTCTTAGACACGGGAAGTGAGAACATTTTGCTAGCAAAACCATGTTTTATTGTCAAGAAATCATTTCAGGATATTTATTAGCGCACGCCCATTTTCTTTTCAATTAGGTCCTTCGTACGTAGTGAGGTGTCCAAACGTTGACTCGTATGTATGTGTTTTTCTACTAGAAAGCTGGAACAATTGGTTGAATGTTGCATCACAATTGGTCCACATTGTACGACCACATCACCTTCCGTAGTTGATATTTCACCAATGCAGTGTTCTTTTGTACCCCTAGAACTCTAGAAGTTTTGCATAGCCCTTGCGATCAATTCGACCAGTTTACTCTCTTTGGAAGCAAGAGGATACTAAGTCATGCATAACTGCATAAGAGATGTCCCATTTTTCTCTCCTACCGTTTCATACCTTTTGGCTGATCGATTGCTGGGAAAGCATGGTCTGCTAAACCGCTCATTCCATCTGTGTGGCGTAGGGTAATTTAGTCAGCGAATGCGCAAACAAACTGCAATTTCCATGGCAGAATGATGTTTTTCTTTTGTAGCACTAGATTATGGCCCCGTTCAAAACGGTTTTTGTTGATGACTTTTAACTTAAATGTGCACTGTAGCAGCTATTAGTCTTTGACGAAGGCATTCAATTAAAGGAAAATAAAGAAAAAAGAGTGAAAATGAAAAAAAATTATATTCCCACATGCAATGTAAAGGAAAAAGAGAAAAAGAAAAAAAACTGAAACACATTTAAAACGGCTTCCGACTTCTAGAAGCCAGAAACCAAAAGTCATTTTGAATAG
The DNA here is from genome assembly GCA_036346245.1 of Bonia amplexicaulis. NCBI lineage: Eukaryota > Viridiplantae > Streptophyta > Magnoliopsida > Poales > Poaceae > Bonia > Bonia amplexicaulis. The sequence goes on along the minus strand of CM070748.1, from coordinate 1,924,803 downwards.
GACCTATGTTTTATCTGTTGAGTATACCAGCTAACTTCACCATGCTTACTGCTTAGTTATAAACCAAGGCTATATCAAGCACATCAGTTAACAAATTATGGGTCAATTACGGTAGGCTCCTATATATGAACCAAATTCTCTTCCTAAATTTTCCTTCCCTTACAAGAAAGTTAAGTCCAATCCCCTTTCAACAAATATGAACCTTTCTTTGGGACACAATTAGGGAGCATAGGAATTTCTTGCAAAAAAAATAGGGAGCATTACTGATAAGGTTCTCCTTTTCTTTAGTAGTATACTGATAGGTTAACCTCATTTTACCACATCCTAGAATGCACCATTTGGACAAATAGTTTGATGTCGAAAGATTACTGATGCATCATGTCTTGTCCGTTAGCAGTTTGTCAATTCTAAAGAGTGTAGTGTGCCAATCAGGGAGGATGAGAAACCGTGGGCACAGGTTACTTGCGGAGCCATTAATCAAAGAAAGATGTTTCAGACTAGTTGTTGTGTTTTTTGTTTTATCCGCGTATAAGAGGTAACTTTGACACTTTGTCCATGCTGGGTTGGTGATTATAAACTTGTTTTCTCTCTAATGGAATGGAATAAGGGCTCATTCATATTGGTTTTTACTGATGGCTTTTGATTTTGGTTTATAAATAGTAACAGTTTTAGAGAAGACGTACGAAAAGAGACACTCGCGTGCGATTTTAGCCAATATAAATGAGTCACTACAGTGTCTGCTATAATTGACTAATAGACCCTGCCTTGAAAAACACTCGTTTAAAAAGCTAGGTACTGTAGAAAAGTATTTATTGTAGAAAAACGGCTTTTAGAAGCTAATACGAACAGAGCCAAAGCTCCTCTGCATTATTGGTGCTACACTCTAGTTTTCACCTTCTCGGAACAGGAGGACAATTGTAAAAATAGGCTGCATTTGTTCTTATCCTTGCTCTGAGTCAGCAACAATGTGACAAACCAAATATCCTATATCTATCCCTCTTAATGCAATGTTTGATATGACATTTATAGTCCCAAAATTAGCTTCTTAACTTAAAAATAAAAATAAAAATTTCCATTTGTGGTTTCCTAGTCCTCTTCACAGTTGCTGGCAAAAGTGGTTTCTTTCAGAAACTTGACGTGTTACTCATTTATGCACTGTTGATATGGCATTGGCCCATTCATATTCCAACAATGGGCTTACTGAACTTAAAGTAACAACTGAAATATCAAGGCTTAAATCACTGTTACTGGCAGATTGAAGTGATTTCTTCTGAAACTTGATGTGTCTGTTACTTTATTTTGCTATGGCAGAGGATCTGGACAAGCTGCGGGAGATGGAGATGTTCGGTGAGAACGGCAGGGATGGGGTCTGGACCGTGATGGCAAATGTGATGGACCCCGAGAGCCTTCACTGTGCTTTTGACGGCTGTGTTGGTGTATTCCACACCTCATCACTCGTGGATCCAGGGGGCATCTCCGGCTACACGGTGAGCTGCTCGACCTGTGTTAATGTTCCTACAGTAGGTACTTATATATCCCTGAACACAAAATCCATCATAAAAGAATCATCCGTGCAAATGTAGGCCAGATAAGTTCGTCTTCTTATTTTGTTTGTCTGCAGAAGAAATATGCGGTTTTGATAGTGTCCTCACTCCTACATCTCAACATGTGTGACACTCAAGCATTTGTCTCAGTCTCACTTTGATAGTGTCCTCACTCCTACATATAGACATGTGCAACGCTCAAGCATTTATCTCAGTCTTTTCAAGGAAGACAAGATGTACGAACTGTTCACACATATAGCACGGTAGCTATTTTTTTCAAATTTGATCTCCTGATGTCCGTTTTTGCAAATCTAATCCTCTCCCTAAGCACAACAGCTCTACAGGTCTTGCTAAGCCACCAGAGCTCGACAACACCTGTCAAGCAACCCCACCTCGGCAGGTCCAGTAACTATGGCTCGGCAGGACAAGCTGCCGAGAAGCAGCAAATCGGTAGGATTAATTAGTAATTAACGTAGCATGATTAGCACTAATTAAGTGTTATATTGTATGATCAGCACTGATTAAGTATAATTAATACTAATTAAACACCGCCGTGCTGGCCAACTCGGCACGCCCTCCTGCTAAGCTTAAGGAGAGGCTAGATTTGCAAAAACGGACGTTTGGGACCAAATTTGAAAAAACAATAGATACAACATTATATGTGTGAACAATTCAGTATGTACACATTATGGAATAGGTAGATGTCAACTTGATAATATCTAATTAATTTATTAGGTATAATAGATGGTGCTGATGTTCCAAAAATGTAAATTTCTGAGAGAGAAAGGCACAAGTCTACCTCACGAGTCATGGCTAACAGACAACAACACAATCATATTAGGATGATTCATGATGTACCACTTGAAAGAGTGGCGTGGCTCAAAATGCCACTCGAAAGATTGACTTTCACTACATATCACTTCAAATATATTTAGATTTAGGATATATCATTATCTTGATTTTATTGCATATTAAAGCTTTTTTCCCTTTTTGGCTATGAGAAATAACCGTTTTGTCCATAGATGGCACTGCTAGAATGGCTAACAACTGCAGAGAGTTAGATGTTGTGTTTTGTGCATGAAATAGCACAAGACTTTGGTGCACTTTATGTAATAACTTAGATGGTGGTATGACAGTATGTTGTTTAGTACTTAATTGTTATTATTATTCGTCTTTGTAAATTGTTATTGATATAACAGGGAAAATTTCGGTAGAGTTGTTGCAAGATATCTATTGCAAACGACATGTCAAGTTAATTAGACAACCATCCATTGCAAAAGCACTGGTTCATGACGCCATTAGAACATTCAACATTTACTAAAAATGAAATCCCATTTCACATCCTTGCACAAATCTCACATAAGCAGTGGTATTTTCTAGAAGTGTGAAAACATGGAACACAAGGGCAAAACGATCATTTCCCATGGCCAAAAAGGAGGAAAAGTTTTAATTCACAATAAAATCGAGGTAATGGTGTATTCTAAATCTAAACATCTTTGAAATGGTATATAGTGAAAATCAATCTTTCGAGTGGCCTGTTGAGCCATGCAACTCTTTCGAGTGGTATATCATGAATTATCCCATCATATTAAACCAGTAAGGTATCATTAAAGAGGTTAAATGTTTGTGCCTAATAGAGTAGTTAAAGTACACCTTGCGCTGGCAAAATGGTTGATTTTTTTTAGATTAAATGTTTATGCCTAATAAGGTTACTAAATTACCCATGTTTACAATATTCTCTCTTCCTAAGTTGCCCAGGGGCAAGTCAAGGGTGACCTTTTTTAGAGAGAATGTATCTGAAATTTCTTCCAAGCACCAGAGAAAGTCTCAAATACAATATACAAGCACAAGAGTTTTTTAGTTTCCATGGCCATATGAGGTATGAACTATATATCATATATGGAGGCACTTACCCCTCAATGATCCTGTGAAATGGCTCGAGCCACACCATCCGTCCATCACGTATTCTGTGCAGTATATTACTACTCCTTATTTAACTTTCCTTTCAGTGAGAGAGGGAGAGACTGAGTTGTTTGTTTTGAGTTTGCTATGTACAGGAATACTGACCAAGTGATCTATTATAGAAATATATTGGTTGGCAGAGTGTTCACCTCTTATGTGAACCCTAGCATCAACCACTGATTTAATAATAGTTCTTCCTGAGACCACCACAATTTTGATTTGAAATTACAGAAGGCTTTGTGTAGCTGGAGTGCTTGACTTTTCGGATGTCATTTCTGAAATTCTTCCCTACTACATCTGACCAAAGCATCAACGAATGATCTGTGATAACCATTAAAATAAGAGGTAACAATCCATCCAGGTATTGTTCTTTAGTCTGAAAAATCCCTACTACAGAAACAGTGGTGGTAGGTGTAAGCCTAGCAACTCCAAATATACACCTTAATGCTGGATTGGTGTCGTGGAGCCTTCGTTAGATCATGTCTGATGTTGCCACCCCTTACTTTAGTAGGCTCATCATAATTGGTCCATATGGATGTTGCTCTTGCTTTGTGCATGCCGCTCTTTATCTGTATTATTTATCTTCGCTTACACTTACGAAAACATACGTGAGGAAACATCTTTTAGGTTTACTGTACCATTGATTCCCACATGCAGTTTAGATTCCTCGTCATGCAAAGAATCTAGCCTGAACATGTAGTCCACATGCTCTTTGCCTGTATATATAACCTATGCTTGAGATGTTGCTGATTTGAACGCAGATATGAAAGGCATCATATTGCTCTTTCGGTTGCAATTGTATGCTCGTCCAGTTGACGAACAGTATTAACATTTTAGCACTGCCTCTCCTTTTTCTGTTGTATTAGCTACCAGTGCCCTTACTTAGCAGCATTCAAGTCAAGAATGAGTTGATCAAATTCATTGGTTATGTAGTCTCCTGTCTAGTCTTTTTTGACATTCTCTGCCAAATTCATATTACTTTTGTATCTGAAACTTTCGATATAGCTCTTACCAAGTTAATCATACTGGATTTGCAGCATGGGCCGAAAAAACTTCCTTTGTATAAAATATCAGATAAATTTTGTCTTTAATTTGCAGTAGGCTAGTAGCCCATCAGTGTTGATGTTGTTTCCTGCGCTTTCATGTCTTCACGAACTTGACATTAACACAATCAAAACTTTATGATCACGAGCCAGTAGTTCTAGAACAATCTTGCTGTTTTTTTAACAAATCTTGCTGAATTTTCAATTTTATGATTCCTTTCAAAGAAGCAATTAGGGAAGATAGTATGCTTTGTGCCTTGATTGCTAGTTGGTCAGTCATAATCAAATTATGTGAACATGGACCGTGGCACTGAAATCAGTCAACCAAAGACATCATTTTGCAACTGGCTGATTAAAGAACATGTACTGTTGTAAATGGCATGAGGCTATATCTAGTTGTTGAAGTACACTTACTAGAGAGTAGTTGACACGATTACTTTATAGTCCACTAAGTCAAACATCTTATTTTTATTATATTTTCTTAAAGGCAGTTTAATGATGCCTTCTAATGCAACCCTTTTTTTTGGCAAAAATTGAATGGATACCATAGCCCTTTTTTCATGGCAGAGGCGGCGGCCAGGCTGCGCAGCCGTGACTTCTTCCTTGCCCTTAGTTCCTTTTTCTCTTTCTTCCTCAGATTCGACAGAGTTCACCACAGCTTCGCCGGTGCGCATTTCAGTCATTGTCGTAGAAGATTAGAAAGAAAGAGTGTTTAGAGTGGCATGTGGGCCCCAGCGCTAACGAGGCTTCATTTTATAGCAATGATTCAACATGGCGTCCAAGTCATTGCCGTAGAAGAAGATTAGACAGAGTTCACCACAGCGTCGCCGGTGCGCATTTCAATTGCCGTAGAAGAAGATTAGAAAGAAAGAGTGTTTAGAGTGGCATGTGGGCCCTAGTGCTAACGAGGCTTCATTTTATAGCAAGGATTCAACATGGCGTCCAAGTCAGCCCAAATCTGAAGTGGAGTGGGTGAAGTGGAGTGGGTCGGGGGGAGGGGGGTTGAAGTAAACAGTTTTGTTAGTTTAAGGTTACGAATCAGATGGTCTCATAGTTTAAGGTTGAAAATTGAGCCTAGGCCAAAATTTCAGGGTTGAACAAGTCAGCTTTTCAGCCTTGAACTTTTGCTTCGGTTTGAAAAATAACTCTGAATTATAAAACCGTTTGGAGCACGAATTTGAACTATTAAAACCGTTCACTTGACCTCTACCCATTCCACCTCGGTTTTGGGCTGACTTAGATGCCACCTCAGATCCTTACTATCAAATAAAGCCACATCATTTTCCTCTCTCTTCCTCCTGCCCTCCCTACAACACCGCTTGCTCGCCCTCCACCCGCTGCCACTCATTGACTTCATTGCCTCCACTAGATTCTACTCCACTAACCGACGCTACCCCTTCGCACCGCCACATATGTGCTCGTCTACGCCACCAATTTTGACTTCTCATTCCTCCCCTTCCCTGCTCGCTGGTTTGTTCGTGATGTCCACAACGGTTGCATCCTCCTGGAATGTGACGACGGCGATGCCACCTACCTAGACACCGCCGTCAGACATTGACCATTGCCGCCTTTAGTTCGCACCATTAGATCGTGCTACACCATCTCTAAGCCCTCGACTTCACCAAAAAATCGTCAGAGCTAGTGTCGGTGAGGTCCCCTGCTCTTGGGCCATGGCTGTCACGCATGGCTCACACCACCAGCACGTGTCGCCCCAGCTCTGCCCAAAATAAGGTGAGCACCACAAGCACCTTGACACCCTGATGCTCAAACACCTCCCAATTGAACGATGCCACAACCAAAAGGTCATCACTGCTAAGATCGTCTTTTCCAAATTCGGCCTACCACCGCTGGCTCACCATAGGCTATCTTCGTGAAATCCACCACTTCTAATAGCTTCGCTTACCTCTGGAACATTCCATGTGCATGCCATCCCGACTGAGGCATCGCCAGAGATTCCTTATAATTGTCGCCTTATAATTGTCGCCTTCAGTCCACGCCTCCATGTCGAGTTCAGCTCGAGGTGGAGGAGCTCGGTGCCGGCAATTGAGAGAGAGAGAGAGAGGAAGGGAGAGGGAGGGAGGGAGGAGAAGGGGAAGGAGAGGAGGAAGAGCAGCTCGGGCCATGCAGCAGCTGTCATCGGCAATTGAGCTCGGGCTCACCGAGCATTGCAAGGGAGAAGAAAGAGAATGGGGGAGAAGGAAGAGGGAGGGAGAAATAAGAGATGAGGCTGACATGTGGGACCCATAGGTCCATCATCAAGTTTTTATTTGCTGTTGACCATTGTACCAAGTCAGCAAATCCTTGCCAACTCAGATCCAAGTAAGCGCCACGTGGCAAAAACCACCAATGAAACCGGGGTGGATTGTCTTGAGGGGTAAATTAGACGGATTTGTTAGTTTGAGATTGCAAATAAGATGATTTTGAAGTTTAAGGTTGATTTCCAGACTAACCTAATAGTTAAAAGGTTGAAAAGTAAACTTGTTCCTTTTCATATAAAGTTTCAACCAGTTTCTCCTGCTGGAACCTGGAATACCTCAGTTTTTGTTCTACGCACGAATACTTAAAATTGTAAAGTACTTTTTGTGTGTGAGGGGCTTAAAATTGTAAAGTTTTTTCTTTTTGTGTGTTTGTGAGGGGCTTAAAATTGTAAACCAATTTTATCCATTTAGTTAACTAGCAACTTAACAAGGCGGGATCGCATCCGCAATGATGATATACGTGATAGGGTGGGGGTGGCACCAATTAAAGAGAAGCTTGTCCAACATCGTTTGAGATGGTTCGGACATCTTCAACGACGGCCTCTTGAGGCGCCGGTACGTAGTGGAATGTTAAGATGTACTGAAAATAAAAGAAGAGATAGAGGTTGACCAAAACTGACGTGGGAGGAAGCTGTTAAAAGAGACTTAAGGAATTGGAATGTATCTAAAGAACTAGCTTTGGATAGGAGCACATGGAAGTTAGCGATCCACGTACCGGAACCATAAGAAAGTTAGGGGTAGTGTTTAGACTCTTGGCTCAGATAGCAGGTTGTACGGCTTAGGGTTTTAACATTGTAGGTTTTATTTCAAAACTCATATTTCTTTGATCTTGAAAATATTTCATTTCTAGTCTATTCAACTTATTTGGGACAAAAGGCTTTGTTATTGTTGTTGTAGTAGTTAACTAGCAACTTAAAACTCCTAAGCCAAAACCACGCCCACTAATGTGTGTACAATTATTGTGTCTAAAGTATTTTCAAACTCTGAATGAATGGTAGCCTTGCAGGCGCCGCAGGCAGAGTAGGATATCCCGGGGATAATCTGTGCACTAAATTCGCGATCTTATAAGTTGAAAATTCCTCTTGTTCTTGCATACACATTATCTGGGCTTCACAGAGCATCAGAGTTTATTGGGACTAATACTCCAAGCCGCTACAAGATAAGTAGTGAGCATTAAGTCGAAACGCCTGGCCTGCTCAACTTTTTCAATGCAATCTCGACAGAAACACATGGCAAGTTTGGAAGCGAAAGCGGCAGAGCAGGTGGTTGAAGCGTGCGTAAGGGCAGAGTCCGTGAGGAAGTGTGTCTTCACCTCATCGCTATTGGCATGCGTATGGAGGCAAAACAATCCCCGTCACCGCCGGTTTCCTACCACCATCGATGAGAACTGCTGGAGCGACGAGAGCTTCTGCCGTGATAACAAGGTGCGAGTAACATGGAGGCAAAATTGCATGTCTGTGTTGAGAGCAGAACGCGAACAGAATCCGTTTTGTGGAGCAATGAACAGACTGACGATGTGATCTAAACCTTTTTTTTTTCAGCTATGGTTTGCGCTCGGCAAGACGACGGCGGAAAAGGCGGCGTGGAGGGCAGCACGGGGCAGAGATCTGAAGCTTGTGACGATATGCCCTGCACTGGTAACCGGGCCAGGATTCCGGAGACGAAACTCTACCCCATCCATTGCCTACCTCAAAGGTCAGCAGTGTCTATCAGTCAACGGATCAGTCGGATGTTCAGAACACCACACTGATGTATCATCTCATCCGCAGGAGCGCGCGCCATGCTCGCGGAAGGCGTGCTCGCGACGGCGGACGTGGAGAGGGTGGCGGAGGCGCACGTCCGCGTGTACGAGGCGATGAGCGGCACGGCCGGCGGGAGGTACATCTGCTACGACCACGTCGTCCGTCGCGCGGAGGAGTTCGCGGAGCTGGAGCGGCAGCTGGGGCTCCCGGGCAGGGCGCCCGCGCAGCGCGGCTCCGACGACCGGGCGGCGCCGTTCGAGCTCTGCAACCGGAAGCTGGCGAGGCTGGTGTCCTCGCGGAGGAGGTGCACCTACGACGCCTTCTACCCCATCGCGTACGACTAAAGAAGGCTAAAGCTCCGACGAGTTCTCAAGGGGAGGGAGGGAACAAGAGGAGGTTGCGTATGTGATGTTGTACAGAGTTTTGGTGCGTTAATAATGCTAGCCAGATAGAATTTTGTACAGTCTAACAATTTTTTTATTTAGAACGGAGTATGTACTCGTGCACACCACCAACACATACGTTAGATCCAGAACAAAGATTGCTGGATAAATCTTAGATTTATATAGGCCCTATTCTTTTTCTCTAAAGCTGGCGGCTTTTGGCTTTTGCTACAGTACCTAACTTTTAAATAGAGTATTTTTTCAAGATAAGGTCTACAGGTTAAACGATCTACACATTAAAAGCCCAACATTTATACCTGCCAAAATCGCAAGTGAGGATCTGTCTCTTCGTAATTTGTACCGTAAATAACCAAAATTCAAAAATTTCAGCCAAAAACCATAAGTCGCAGCCAAAAAGAACAGGCCCATAATACCTCATAGAATATAGACATATACTTTTCTATTAAATATATATATGTGCATATGAGTTGAGACGCTCCGAACCTATCGGAATGATGACCTCGACAATGGGTTACTTGCCGACAAGGCGATAACCTAGTTCTCATATGCCTAACAATCAAAATCCGCTCGAAAAGAGGACCACATGGCACACGGGGAGACCTAGGGAGAAGCCCGGTGCGCCCCGAAACCGATGCACCAACCAGAGTTGGCAAAGGGAGTACGACCGGTTCGGCCCGGCCAAGCACAAAAGCTTACCCCACCGACGTGTTTGGGCTGTTTCGACCGGCACGACGAGAACATGGGCCGAATTAGCCATGACAAACGGTAGGATACGCCACTGACACAGCCACAGGCAAATCGAGAGAGGGGGGCCCTTTTCCTATGCCCTGTTAGGTGTCATAATTTTATTGGCTCTAGTTTTATTGGTGAACCTACAAAGTTTGCTTCCTTTCCAACGAAATGGTGTTATCTCTACATGCTTGAAAGAAACAAAGCAGCATCCTTTCAGGGATTAACAAAAAAGTTATGGCGCCAAACAAACTGTAACTAATGGAGGGAACAACTGAGCGCCAAAATATATAGAAAACATAGCTCTTTTCTCTTCCATATCGACATATTGATAGATTGCATCTCCAAAGTCCATCACCACTAACTAACTTAGCTATCTTCTATACCTTGATGCAATGGCAACTTCACCAAATCTTACGATGCTCGATGGCATGGCTTGTTCCATGGCAGCGACACCTCATTTGCAGCCCAATTCTCCTGGGAACACCATCGCAAATAGAAAATGTAAGATGTGTAGTGAATCCAAGTTGAACAATTGTGTCATTGTTAAAATTTGACTGTTATAAATGTACATATGTGCATCCAAATTGCTCGTATGGCAGCTCCATTGATATTTTTTCTTTTTTTTACGGGAAATACTTTGAATCTGAGTTGAACAATTGTGTCATTCTTAAATTTTGACTTTTATAAACATACATATGTGCATCCAGATTGCTCGTATGGCAGCTCCATTGATATTTTTTTCTCTTTTCATGGAAAATAATACCAAAAAATAGGATCATGTAAAAACCGAAGATCCTCAAACAAAAGATTCTTTTGAAGACTTGATACCGAAGGTCGGAATGAAATTTAACTCTGAATAAGAAGCTTACGACCTTTACAATGCTTATGCTCATGAGATGGGTTTTGGTATTAGAAGAAGCAGCTACCATTATGTGGGAAATTCTACAATAATAAAGAACAGAACATTTTTGTTGTTCACGTGGAGGTATTTACTGACTTTCTTTTCTTTTAATATGACTACGTAGAGGTATGCAATTTCAATAAGTTATTTGTACTTACAGGAACTCGAGGCCTTGACAAAAGAGCAGAAACTTCACACAATGGCAAATGTTTCTATAGGCTGGAAACACGATGAAAGTGCCAAGCATGTATAAAGATAAGTCTTAGTGACGGGTTCTACTATGTCTACAACTTTGTATCTGAACATAGGCATAATCTTGCCACTAGAAGCCAAGTTCATCAATTAAGATTGCATAGGAAAATAAATAAAGCACATATTACAAGCATCGAAGTTGCAAAATCTGTAGGTAATTCTACGAAAGTAACTATTGATCTAATGTCAAAAGAAGCATGTGGATTTGCGAATCATTTTCTTTGAGATGTATGTAAATACTTACATTACGCTATATGTGATGCTTTCTGCTAGTGGCTTAAGTGTAGTTCTCACTTCTTCCAGACAGAGCGTCATCTTCTTGTGCAAACTTGTCCAGGCCATAGTGCCGCAATCATGCTTGCCTTTTTCTTCGGTGGAGTTTCCTTTGGGTAAATCCTCCAAAGACCATAAAAATCTTGTGTAAATCATCAGTAGCCTTCTCATACAACAAATAAATCTCAAAATTTAATAGCATCAATCAAGTACAAGGGGAAGAAAAACCTTACCAAGGAAACTTAAGCAAGAGGAGTCGGAGTGTACTGCGATTTTGCCGTGAGCTCTGTTGTGCATCAGCTTTGCAGGAAACCATCGGCGTGAGCACGACGAGCTACACCATCACTCCTTAGTCAAGAACTAAGGGGCGCGTTTGGAACAAATGGTAGATGAACTCATATCAAACCTACGTCGAGCTCAAGCATGAACCAGTTAAACTTCTCCACCAATCGAACTCCCACGCCAGCTCAACCTCTGTGCTATCGAAAATTGGAGATTTACTGCTCCTCAGTGGAGAGAGAGAGAGAGAGAGCGAGAGTGATTTTGATGGAAGATCCTCACGGACACTATCCCATATCATCAAACTTCCTATACTTGCTTTCAAAAAGGAAGCAGCTTGGCACATGCCATGATAACCATATCCTCACGATAGCTGCATACCACACGGCGATTGTGCGAAAGGGGTCGGCAGAATCACAACGACCACCTTAACTCATGAGCACCTAGCGTACAGAGTTCCCAGGATCACTGTGCTTCCATTCGTTCAGAGAATTTCAACATAGATCATGTACCGTTCTGGTGTAGATTCCAAAAGTCAATACTTCGGGTACTTCTACTAGTGTTTTTCAGCTTACTCCCTTAGACCTGAATTTTGTCCTTTCCACTGGTTAATGTACTGCTCAGAGAAATTGGCTTTTAGGCTATACTATGCAATTACCTAAGCTGAGTGATGATTAACAGACTGGGTCTTTATGGCTTTTAGGTTATACTATGCTATTATCTAAACTGAGTGATCAGCAGATTGGTCTTTATGGGGGTGTTCGTATTTGTCAGACCCGGATTTTTCAATCCGAAATCTCCTGTGATTTAATGCACTATTCCCTGGATCAGTAGATAGTGCTCACGATTCTGTAAAATGAATATCAAATACATACCATGCGGAAGCATAATTAAAATAGTAAACTTACTCATGGGCCGATTAGGCCGAAATCAGAAAATTGCAGCAGCGGAAGAACGAAGCACACATGTGGGACCTTCAGGACATGCCCACAGGCAGCCAACTGGAGGTTCGCGACCTAGCCCTTGACATCTTCATCTTCTTTGTCTTTCGGACCTGTAAGCATTGCTGATGCGTAGCAATCCAAGCCTTGATTCTGGATTTGTTATGAGAGCGAGTGTGAGCACACTAACCACCGTGCTCCGCGAGCCAATACACAGAATGCAAATATATAGTATGCATGGCTTATCAAAGGAAAGGCTCGGGTTATTTTGTTTGCCAGAAATCGCTTTTGGTAGCATTATCGTTATTGAGCCCTAGTGTTATAGTTGCCACCTAGTACTCCACACGGCGGTTGCCAGAATTGACTTAGTCCATCAAAATATATTTTCTTTATTGATTGCTGACTAAGAGTCCAAACAACAGGGTTCACCGATCATATATTCCCCATATACATATATCTATTCGAAACCATCAATACATTTGTATTTCGGATTCCTAATATTCCAATCTTGCAATCACTAATCACCATCTCCTCACTTTTAAACTCTAATGATTCTCTAACATGATTACTTTTTAAACCACGAAATCATTTGTATTAGAATACTCTATCAATTATATCCTTCTTGTTAATAGTCCAATCCCTAATTTGTTCTTTCTATGATCAACCTTACTTGCCATTATCTATCTCTAACCATTTCATCAATATCTTTCCACCAAGAATGTTATTAATCGAGTTTATGCCCCAATTATCATATCTCCAAATTTCCACTAATTCAAGTCCTCCATTAAGACCAAATCCTTTTAATCCTATTAGATCAAGGCTACGACTTACTAGTATATATCCACCAATGTTATCATTGATCAAGATTATACTTCCGTATTCGTTATTACCCCTCCAACTTCCAAGATTCAAATCATTCATCTAGGTCAAATCCTACTAATCCCATTTATCCCAACAAATACCTTTACACTCTTCTAATTCCCCAAAGTCATTGATCCAGATTATACTCCGGTAATTATTATTATTCCTCCGATATACCCAAAAATTCAATTCATCCTTCCAATATTTTGATCAAATCATATCAATCACATTATTCCCAGCCTCTTCCAAGAATTCATACTATGCCTGTATTGTAATCCCGTGATTTCCTTTGCACTTCCTAATTCCCCAACAATCATTTAAAACATCTACCTAGCCTATTTATTCATTTAGACTCCACCCACTTATTTCTCCCAAACTCCTTTCTGTCATTCCCTTTTTATAATTGACATGAATCCACCAATCATTGTTATATACTTACCCCAACAGACATCCACTCTTCCTACGACTCTATTTATCTTCCTATCACTTTACTTTGTAAAAGCAGAAGCTTTATCATTGTTTAGCTTTTGAAATATAATACATAGAAAACCTCCTGAGACTTAGCAGTTTGAACAAAACGTAATATATATGAGAATGCAATAACAGTAGCGATTCAGATTCCATCCACCGTTACATGGCATCGCACCATATGCTTAATCCTTCACGTTATAGCAGCTTAACTTACCTGGGACGACACCGGGACAACTCAAACCGGGGCCTTGCACTGCCCTTCACTTTTCCTTCCACCCACAAATCATTTTGAAACAGAACTATATCTAGTTAAGTTTCCCATGTCCGCCCATGACCGTGGGCACGGCTATTCGAATAGTTTTGACTCTGCGAGTTTGTACACTTTCACCACAAGAGACAATCAACTCTTTGCCCCACACGATTCCTTAGTCATGTGGTTGAGCAGACCATCACGGTGGTCGTTCGAGTATCTAGTTCCTTTATCATCTCACCTTATGGGCTTCTCCCACTTGCGGTGGGTCCCATCTATGCACGGATGTTCTCCACGATTACTAACGCAGTGGGCTCCACTTCCCGCAACGCTTAGAACAGTGGAAAACTTCACCTCCCTTGGTGTCCCTTTAGGCCTCCCTTGCCCTTGCTTATCCACTTCAATCCACTACCGGTGAGATGAGTCCGGAGTTTCGATACAACTACTTAGCCAAGTTGTACTTTACGGACTTGTGGTTGCCTTTGTTTACGTGGGAGATCATGACAAGATTCGGTCCTTAATGGTATCTGGGCGGTTCTTCCACTAACCACATTGTGCTTCCACCGCACCACTCACACACCCTCGAACCATCCGCCCAGATATTCAAGCAAGTAGAGTTTTGGGAACATAAAATAATCATATCGAACATATACCAGTCATTACCACCATGACTGCCCAACCAAATATTCTCATGATTAAAAGTGATGCTTGGGCGTTTTCACGCCCATGAATATCTATGCAACACTACGCATGGCGTATAAATTACGGACTTATTTTCAAAAGGTTACTATCATACTTTCGCTAGGGCGACAAGGTTCATATATTCAAATATTCAACAAGGGGTGTAATATTAATCAAGGTAAACAATGGGCATATAACTAGAATATTGAATTAAGCATGTATTTGTACATAAAATAACAGCATGCAATTTGCTAATTTAAACAAAAGTAATTTGCAGAAAATGTAGGTTCAACATGATCAAAGTATTGACTCGCCTGACGCGATTTACCGCGGTCTTGAGCTCACACAATGCCTTCTCCTGAGCTTTTGGTATTTATCTTTACTTCTATCTTGATCACGCTTGATTTCTCGATTCTTCGGGACTTCGACTTCTAATTACGTGCTAAGAGACTGAACACGAATAAAAGCGAATAACTCAAAAGATCGAATAAATCCAAATAAACTCGATTTAGTTTTATTATGGGTTAATAGGTGTCTTGAGGCAAGGTCGGTAGTAGTATATGATGATTTGATCTTTTTATTAGCAATCTCTTTTATTATTTTACATTTATTTAGGAAGTTCCATGAGGTAGGTTAGACCCATGAGTTGGTGTATTTTGTCGGGTGCTAATGTTCAGGGCATGTGATATATACATATATATATACACATCTATATACATAAGTAATGTTTGCAAATTTTAGCTTATCGAGTTAATCTCATAGTTTATGTTTTTAGCATTTTAAGGTGTGATATTTTATGCATCTTTAGTTATTATTTAGAGTAATCTTAAATCCTTTCTTTATATATATATATATATATATATATATATATATATATAGTTAAACATAGTACCAAATTTATTTTTTTCTTAACTTGAACTGGGATGTATCTTTAATTAGGGTCCTTATTAAATTTGGACACTAAATAGAACCATACTTTATAAATGCCTTTAGTTGATAATTAGACCTCAAATAAATATTTAAGCTGTAATAGTTGCTCATACATTAAATAATCAAATGTTAATTCTTAAGTGATATTATTTTACATTCTATTTCATTCATTCGCTTCCATAGATTGTTTCTAAATTTTTCCTTAGCTTTTCCCTAAGTGAGGTGATTAGCAAAACAAAACAAAAAGGGAGAAAAAATGCGCCTGAGGGATCGAACACGGGCCGTCTGGGTGAGCGCGGGCGGGGCTAGCCACTCGGGCTCGGATGTTACCTGACCGGGTAGCGCGGAGAAATGCTGTTGAGTAGAACGTGCGGGGGCGGAAGTAGGGGAAGCTCGGGGTGGCGGGCGGCGGCGAGGTTGCCGGCGAGGGGAGGTCAGAGGAGGGCCGGCGATGACCAAAATAGGTTCTGGTGCCGAGGGAAGTCGAGGATGTTCGTGGGACCGAGGAGCTCGAGACGGGCGTGGCGAGCACGAGCGGCGGCGCAATGGAGCTCACCGAGGAGGGAAGAACTCGGGCGAGGAGCCTCGCCGTCGCTTGGAGGAGGTTCAGGACACCGAGTAGATCCTCCCACCGCTGAATCGAGAAGAGGGCTGAGGAGGAGGTGGCGGTAGGAAATGGCGGCGGGCTCGGGAAAGAAGGGAAAAAGGGTGGGAAGGAAGAGGAGATGGCGCAGGAGGGAAAAGGAGGACCGGAGACCCTTATAGCGGCAGAGGGGGGCGGAGAGGCCGGGCGGGGGACCGGGTGGCGGGACGGACCGGGCGCGGGGAAGGAGCTAGGGCAGGGCCGAGGCGTTGGGCTCGGCAGCAGGTGGCTGTGGTGAGGTGATGGGCGGCGGCGCGGAGGGGACGACCGAGGCGGCGGGGCTCGGTGCTGTGAGAGGGGCGGCAGGCGGAGAGGCGACGTGGGGTCACTCGGCCACCAGAGAAGAAAAGGAGGAGGAGAAAAGAAGGAGCGAGGCGCGCGTGGGGGAAAGAAACAGAGCGCGGACGCACGGAGGAAAGAGAAGAAAGAAAGAAGAAAGGAGCGCTCGGGCCCGCGCGCAGGAAGGAAAGAAAGGAAGGGAGAGAGAAAAAGAAAGGTGGGGCCCACATGCCATAGAGAAGGAAGAGAAGAGGGAAGATGGGGGAGCAGTTTAAGCGCAATTCGAATCTGAATTTTAATTTTAATTTCTATTCCATGTTTAAGATTATTGATTTCAATTGTTGAAATTTTAATTCACATCTTGGTTCAATTATCTAGATACAAAATTTAATATTTCTTTATTTTCTATTTTATTTAATTTTGCCCTCTTACTATTGGAAACTCAACCAAAATTTAGAGGAAACATCATTAAAATCCAAATTCCAATAAAAATATATTGCAAAATAATTCAAGAGCTTCGTATTTTCAATTTAAAATTTTTCAGGATGTTACAGTATTGGCTTCTGCTTGGAGAAGCCAAAAGCTAAACCTGCTCTTTTGTGCTGCGGTTTATGGCTGTTCACAAGAGAGAGTACGGAGAGAGAGACTCACGTGTGATTTTGCCTGATATAAATAATGTCGCTGCAGTGTGTACTATAATTGATTTGTATACTCTGCCTTGAAAAGACAGTCCATTTGAAATCTAGTTACTGTAGAAAAGCGGCTTTTAGAAACCCAAAAGAAGAGGGCCATATGTGACTAGGGGTGCAATCGAAATGGATACGGACGAATATGGCTTATCCTGTATCATATTTCATATTTTTTCCTCAGAGTCGATGTCAGACACAGATAATACCGGATATCTATTTCTTCATTCCGTATCCGTTCTATAATCTTTCGGACGGACGGTCGGACGAAAATTATCCGCTTCTTTGCACAAGACATTGGACAGTTTGGTACAATCAGAGCGAACATAAAGAGACTAATTACTGAGATGTTGAAAGAAGAACACTTAGTACTCCCGCCTGTTTAGATGTGACAATCTGCCTATATGTTATCTTGTTCTTAGGTGAAATCACAACAGATTTCTTTATATCACTTGATATACGGATGGATATCACTTATCATGTATCATATTTCATATTTTTCCTTGGAGTCAGAATTAGATACGGATAGTGCTGAATACCCATCTACCCCTTCTGTATTCGTTCTGCAAACCTTCGATCGGATGGACGAAAATTATCCACTCCGTTTACACCCCTACCGGCGATGCAGTGTAACTTGAATGGCGTGATCATTCATGCTACTATTTCTATACAAGAAACAAACAGATCAATTAATCCCTTGCGACAGCATGGAAGTAGAAGAGGCTCTTACAGGCTAAAGAATGGAATGGGACGTACTAAATCGAGCCTAGATTCTAGCTAACACGGACATTATGTAGTACATTTCTGCAGCCAGTGCAACATTTCAATCGCATCAGGGCTCAGGAGAGCCGGTTTTCGTGGTGGCTTGCTAACTGCCGGGCCCATGCGCCGGTTTTCAGGGTTAGGTTTGTAAATGGGCTTCATTTAGGTTACACTAATTGGGCCCAAATAAAAGGGCAAGGACAGGGCTGGGCTGGCTTTAAACAGGGTCGGGTTAGGATTCAAGTGCTACATGCCACGGCTCATTGATTAGCATTGGATTCAATTCATCCGTTATATTTTCACACAAAAAAGTGTGGTAGGACGTGTAGCAATGCCAATGCATTGCATGCCTTGAGTTTTTGACGGTATGTATATGTGTGCATCCGACTGTTCAAGGGTAGACGTCAGCGTTATAGAGTACGGAGAGTATTACCCTAGAGAACTGAGATCGATTCGATCGTATTATTTGCCCCTCTGACCGAATTATTATCCTACATTAGATTTAGACTGTCCATTTCCGGAGGCTGATCGATCGAGATAACACGAATTCCTGTCGGTGCAATTGCAGTCTGCAAGCACGTGACGTTCGGGTACGACATGGCTGACTCGACTTAGAAATTTAGAGCCTGATTGTCCAATCATCTGCTACGCGCAATCTGTGACCACTGACAAACATGGCTTGGGCGCGCGGTGGCGGCGGCATGCTGTCTCCCCTCCCTCCGGCCACCGGCGACGCAACGAATTTATGGCCCCAAAGTTTTTTTTGTGTGTGTGTGTTTTTTTATGCAAGACACAGTGTTTCGCCTTCCAAGCTGGAGCCCAGGCTCTATTCATTTTGATTTCAGATTCTAGTTTACTTTTTAAATTTTATTTTTTTCTAGCTTTTTAGCCTTTTGAGTTTTTTTGCTTTTCTTTTTTTTTCATGTTCATTTGTATTGTCTATAACGAGATAACAAGTTTTTTCTATTTTTAAAATATTGTAAATTTAATTACGATAAATTCCTTGGTCGATAAGGTATACCCCTTATCGATAAGGGAGAAGTTTCATAAGGTAGTCATAAGGCCTACCACGACTATTCCTTGGTCGTAAATTTTTCTACGGCTATATATGTCATAAGTCCTTCTACGTATGCTCCGTAGTTATAAATCTTTCTACGACCATATGCTCGTAAGTCCTATGACCACGTAGTCGTAAGTTATCCCTGATTGGCTTGTCTACGACGACTTGCTACATCATAGGTCTATCTGACAAGGCGATTAGAATGTGCGCTTATTCCTAATAACCGCATATGATCTCTCTCTGACAACAACCACCGTACGACGAATGGGCCACCACATTTCTCAGACAATAACTTCCGCCAGACGGTTATCTCTCGAAGTGTTGAGACGTCTTTTGGCAAAAGACAACAGCCATCGCTTCCTCAACTATATAAATGTTAACGCCAGAGAGAGATGGATGGAAGGACATTGGATCAGTGCTAGCCATTTCACATTACTCTCAGTTGTAAATAATTTCTTTGAGCAATACGTAGGGTTGTTATTCTCCTAGGAAAAGCCCGAACCTGTATAAAAATTCTTATGTCCCTACTCTGTATGTTTATACACCGAGTCTTCTAGAGTTTCTCCAAATCCAAATAAATCATATGTAAGATCGGTATTAAGATACCGACAGTTAACGCCGTCCGTAAGGAAGTTCTTCCAAGATCTGGTAATTTCCTTGTTGGCAAGTTGTCTTTCTTCTGATATCCTCATGGCAGGGGAATGGAACGAGGAGAACAGGTTTAACTTGACTGATTATGCAGATCTCGATATGGATGCCTGCTACGACTACGAGCAGACAATGCTCGCTTCCGACGATGAGGCTGTCTCTGGAGATCTATCCCGATATCTCGAAGACCACACTGCGAGAAAGGCTGAGGAGAGATCCATATCTCCGCAGTAGTACACCAAACAGAGGAGTCACTTCCCCTAAATGGCAAAGGTGAATCCGACCATGAGGATGACCCGTAACACGACAATGGGTCTGCCCCAAGTGTTCGAGTCCTCAGGCGACCGTCCGAGCGGTTTAAACAAGCCCTAGAGTCTGTCACTTCAGAAATCCATCGTCAACTAGTAGTCGTAACTCTCCGGTGGAACCTGCAAAAAGAGTTGATAGTTTCCCTGCAAGTTCACTTGTACCTTCTCAGAGTACCTTCGCCGATTAAATAAATCACTAGTGGTTATAGCAAAAAAATAAATTAGCTATAGGACAAAAAGCCACCACCGAAATAGCTGAGGCTACGGTTCTACACTTCTACCGTGTTACGCATGCATGTTCCCGCCGCTTGCGACCGTACAAAACACCCCCAAAAAACGGTGCAGCACCCACCGATACAATCCCCGCCTATCTAGTTGTACTGGAACAGGCTAGCCCGCTCCGGCCAGACCGAGAACGCCGTCGCCGGTGCCGGCGAAACAAGGTTAAGCCGCCAAGCGAGGAAGGGCGCTTCGGCGTCGGCGTCGGCGTCGCCGCACACGAGCGCCTCCTCCGCGTACGACACGGCGCGGGGCGCTTTCGACGCTGGCCCGTGCGCACGCTGCGTGCTGTAGCAGCACCCGGCGGCGCCGCTCCCCGCCGCTGCCGCTGCGCGCCGCTCCTCCTTCTTGAACCTGATGCCACACGCGTTGCAAAGGGACTGCACCAAAACGTACATGTACAGGCAAAAGTCATTAAACGACCTGGAGCCAGAGGGAGAATCGAATGAAGCAAGCAAGGAAAAAGCAAACAGATCTAGCGAGGAGTAAATAATCCTTAATAGCAAAATATCCATAATAATGATCAGACGGATAATGCCCCGCTCGTTTCGGCTTAAACTTCTGGCTTATTTTTCACTATTCATAATTTCGTCTTTTTCTGAACTTTTAGCTTTTTTTTGAGCTTTTTTGCCGGTTCTTTTTTTGCCGTATTCGTTTGCGTTGTTTGTCATGGGCTAACATATTTGTTATATTTTTAAATTTTTTAAATTTAATTATGTTAAATAAGCCTCTGTCAGCTACAGTGTTTTTTCAACCAGCTACAGTGCTTTTCAGCCATAAGCCACCAAAAATAAGCCAAAATGATCACCACCAATTACTTCCATAGTTCCTTCAAGTATCTCTGATCAAAAAGAATATGTTCAAGCCGAGTATCAACCACCCTAGCTAGAAGGGTCTATAACCAGATATGTGAACTCTACCCTCTGACTGGATATCAAATATAACTAACTATGCGTGGTAGTTAAAAGGAATCATGTGCTCTTATCTCTCTTATATAACCGACGTATCCAACCATTGTCTTTGAAAATAACCGTCAATGATGGTGCGTGAGTAGAAGTATCACTGACAATAACCGACAACTACATGCGGGATTCATGAATCGTCGAGACGCTTCCTTGTGGGCTACAGCTACCACTCCTTCGGTGCTTTACAAGGAGTAGAGCCAGGAGATGAAGGATAGACAGAAGCATGCAGAGCGCAAGATAGTCGCATACTTCTTGTAGCCATAGCTTTAAGAACTCCATTGTAATCTCTAGTAATATAAAAACACAAGAAGTAGGGTTATTATTCTCTCCGGATAAGGCATGAACTTGTCAAAAATACCCTATATTTTTTTTGCATGATCTCGAGAGTTGTGTTCTTCACATTCACTGTGTAAAATCGGTGGTAATTCATTGATAGCTAGTGCCAACCGTGGGGACACAACGGTGAAGTTCTAGTTCCCTATTGACCCTCATACGTTTATGGCAAATGAGTGGAATGAGGAGAACTGATTCAAACTCACAGATTATGCAGGAATCGATATGGATGCCTGCTTCAACAAACTGGAGTAGAGTGTCTTCTCATCGGAGGGAATACCTATTCCCTGACGCGTCGCCAGACCGCGAAAGTTGTTTCTCCAGCCAGGCGGAGGCGGAGGTGGTCACACCACCACCAGCATCGCTACGACCAGATGGGGAACCATAACCATAGGGTTCCACCCGCTTTGAGGCCACCACCTCTGAGCACTTAGGCTCGCTAGTTGACGGCGGACCTTCAATGCGAAGTCCTAGAACACACTTCTCTGGGTCTTTGTCATCACCGGGTAACAACAACCCTGTGGTTATCAGCACTGACGCTGCGTGTGGGGTCAATAGTGCTCCAAATTTGATCCTACCAATAGAGGATCCATATTCACCCACCAATGGAGTGACTGGAGATGATTCTAACCTAGAATTGCCCTTCCCGACAGGGGTTGCTTAGAGTGGTAAGGCACTATCTTTTGACTACTCCTCGAGTTCTGAGAACTCGACCACGAGCAGTCCCCAGGAGGTCGTCGTCATCCGTGATGATCTCAATAACTCTCCGCATGGAGGTTCTCAAGATGCTGCCCGCACTCCACCCCCTCCAAGGACTGGTGAGAATGGCTAAGATGCCTCCAACCACAATGGTGATCTCAACATTGCTGAGCATCCCCGATGTCCTAGAGTTTATTGTACTCTACCTAGGGACACACCATCAGATACAGATGTAGATGATCTTGAAACTGCTAGAAGAAGAAGGATAGAGGCCCAGGCCAGACTACCCAGTTGGGTGCAATGTCAATTAGTAAAGTTGTACGACCTCTACAGAGTGTCAAACAATCTTGGATAGTCGTGCCCATAGGCATGGGCAAGTGGAGTAAAGCTTTTCACGGATTAGACTTTATTTTTCAAAAACTTGGTTAAATGAAAGATGACGAGATCTTTTAAAAAAGATGGTTCAAGCGGGATGCCCGTGAATAGGTTAGTGTTAGGTTGGACCTACCCTAATAGGATTAACTTAATTAAAACATTATTTTATTTACTTATTATATTAAATTCAGTATTTACATCTATTTATTGCATTTACTTGTCAATTTGGATTTACTCTTAAAAACC
This sequence comes from Bonia amplexicaulis, assembly GCA_036346245.1. Lineage (NCBI taxonomy): Eukaryota > Viridiplantae > Streptophyta > Magnoliopsida > Poales > Poaceae > Bonia > Bonia amplexicaulis. The sequence continues at coordinate 1,901,996 of CM070748.1, read as the reverse complement.
ATATTATGGCTTCCTTTGATAATATTCATGCATGCATTAATTCTATTATTGGTGTAACTTGCGGAGTATATTTTTTACTTATTATTATTCTGTTGCTTAAATGGGCTGCTACTGTTGCTTAAATGAGCTGCTACACACTTTTTTCCAGCTCAAGTTCATCCGCAAGAACTTTGGCATCATTTTTTAGCTTACAAAGTACTCGGAGATTAGAACAATGTAATCTTCCACAGAAAATAGAACACTTGGAAGAATGATTTACCATCTTCCTACATGCTTGCAAAGAAAGTCTCTCTCTTTCTTTATTTCTAGCAGTCATCGGGTCATCTCTCCGACTACGGTGACCTGCTCAATTGACCTCTGAAAAAGAGGAAAATAAAGGCAAGTGTGTGAGAAAATAAAAATGGCGATCCAAAAAGAATATTTGATAGGTACTTACATCAATTATTTGATGGGTCATAACCGAGTATAAGTGCCTAGGATCCTCGAATTTCTCGAGACTGTCGACCTTGTCCCCACCAAACCTTCTGCAGATGCTAATCATCAAAAATGCGTCCATAAGTTGGAATGTCTTTGGGAACATGGTTTCTAAGTTTCCAAGATGATGTCCCGATCTCTGCAGATCCGCAAAACTCTGAAAAATTCTGCGCCTCTTCCTCCTTCTTCCTCGCTTGGAAGGAGGGAGGCAGTTACTGGAGGTTGAGGAGGATCGACCCCCTCAATTTCTGGTTAGAGGCTCTGATAGAGTTCTCCATAATTTCTTTCCCTACCACTACTGGTGATAAAGTGGCTTGGTTCTCTATTTAGAAACTTATGTCCTCAACGACATCCCCGATCTCGTGAGTGGTTGAGCCCTTGGCTGCCTTTGCCACGTCCCACTCAGTAGCTGAAGGAACTGGCTCTTCGACCTCAGGAGACACAACCTTTTCTCTTGAGACTTGCTAGGGGCTGAGGAAGTAGGACCACTTGGGATTTCGACTTCCGAGTAGGTAGCATTAGCAGGAGAACCACTTGGAACATTTTCCTCTGAGTATATGGTCGCCTAACAGGTCGAGCCCAAGCTAGGGTTTCAGCTCGGTCGCCTAACGAGCCGAGCCCGAAGTGGCTCATGAGCCACTCGCTAGCTCGTTAGGCTCGATGGTCCAACCCCAACGCACAGAGATGGAGTCGCCCAATCCCCAATAGCCAACCCATTGGCCACCATCCCCGTTCCATTCCCCATCCCCTTCGCCTCCAACCAAACCCATTGACCCCTCGACGGTAGTGGGAAGGTTTTTCGCCGACCAGTATTTTCAAGCATTTCTCGAGTAAGCCATTTTCACTTGAAGTTGGGAGCTAGATAATGGGGATTAAATAATACTCAATAAATAGATTTAATGTCCATAATAATTATCGAAGAGAATTGCTCCAAGAGTTCCTTTGAGTACCCCTGGTTGGGAAGAATGTGCTTGGGCCAAGCTGGGTATCGACCACCCCCTGGTCAGAAGGGTCCTTAATCAAACATGTGAACTCTTCTCTGACGAGATACTAAATCCACCGCAATTAACTATGTACGGTTGTCAAAAGGGAACGTGCATACTTATCTCTTTGACATAATTGCATATCCAATCTCTGTATCTAATAATAACTATTCGACGATCATGCATGGACAGAAGTCTCACTGGCAATAACTGGTGACCACATGTAGGATTCATGAACCGATGAGACACTTCCTTGCATGCTACAACTGACATCCCTTTGACACTTTATAAGGAGTAGAGTCAGGAGATGGAGGGCAAGCAGAAGAATGTGGAGTGCAAGATAGTTACATACTTCTTATAGCTCGTTCCCGATTAGCAACAGCTACAGGGGAGAAGGATAAGGGGAAGAAACTAGTGGAGCATTTGAGGAATGCTACATGGTCGAAGATACCACTCTATTATGATACCCCAATCATTTTGGTCTCTCATTCGACCACTCTTACTAAAGAAGTGCAAAGAGAGGACTAGAGATAATTTGTTTCTTTTGTGAAGGCTATGATGACGTCGGATAAATCCCAAGCCCCTAGTTGGTTAAAGTTATCTCTGACCATCCTAGAATGAGAGTGCTCAATCAATCATGGTTGAACAAAGTTCGGATGCTTCAATTATCGAAGCTGGAGGCCGCTCAGAGGTTGAAAGCCTCAAATTGGTGAATCAGCCGAGAAGGAGGAGAAGAAAAGGAGCAACTCGAGTGCTTTGGGCAAATTGCCCCCTGTCTAGGGGTGGATATTGAGCCGGCTCGACTCGACTCGCTAAAACTCGTTAGGAAAATGGCTCGGCTCGTCTCGTTAGGCTATCAAGCTGAAAAGGTAGCTCGGCTTGGCTTGGTAGGAAGCTCGAGATCGGCTCGTTAAGCTAGTTACTATTTTACCATCAGATTCACTGCTATCCTGAAAAATGTGATGCAAATGTATGTGCATATCATCCATCTATGTTTCTATGCATCAATCATCCAACATTGAAGCATCAATTTTGATACTCCCCATTCATCCATGCGTCATCCATGACTCGACCAAATAGGATTTAGGAGTTAGAGATAAGGGGGCCAAACCTGGAGAGTAGGTGGTCGGCCGGAGTTACACCACAGAGAGTAAGGCCGGGGAAGTAGGGGCCCTTGGGGTGTCCATCGCCGAGGCGAAGGGGCCGTCGAGGCGCTGGTGACCTTAGCAGTGGCGGAGGCGGCGCCTTGAACCTAGGACATAGGATTCGGGGAAGGAGAAGAGGGCAGCAGCGCGAGGTCATAGGCAAGGAGGCCGGCGAGGGTGGTGGCACCATTGGGCAGTGGCGTCGAGTGAGGAGAGCAAAGAGATATGTGGGGACTGTGGGTTGTGTGGTTCTAGGGTTCTACTTGTTTGGGATTGGGAGGACGCTTTGTGAGCCATCACCACCTCTTCCGTAGCAGCAGTAGCCGTCGCAGCTGCTTCTCCATTGTGCGCACGACGGTGGCCCCAAGCATTCGGTGTTTAGCAGCCTCAAAGTCCTGTTGCACACGCTCGGACACGTCGGCCTTGGCCTCCTGGAGCTCGTGGAGGCGTCGCTCCTCCTTGGAGTCAGTGGTGAGCATCTCCACAACCGCCCAAATGAGCGCCACGGCCTCCCTCTGTGCGCAGCAGTGGCGCTGCTCCTTCCGCTTCTTACTCGTAGCCGTTGTCGCCATCGAGGAGTCAGTGGGTTTGGTTGGAGGCGAAAGGGATGGGGAATGAAATGGATGGGGATGGTGGCGAATGGGTTGGCTATTGGGGATTTGGGTGGCTTCGTCTCCGTGCCTTAGGGCTTTGAATCAGCCGAGCCTAACGAGCTAACGAGCGGCTCACGATCCGACTTGAACTCGGCTTATTAGACGATCAAGCTAAAACCTTGACTCACTGGTTTATGTCATGGATCGAACCTTAAACGAGTTGAGCTGCCTCAAGCTTTTTTCATTCCTAATATATAGCAATGACGAGTGACTGTTCCAGCCTTTTGCTTCGTCACAGCTACACCGGACCGGACATCGAGCGAGAGAGAGCTGGCAAGCAAGGTTGCTGCAAGCTCCGAGTCAGGTCAGGCCAGGCTTGGCAGGGACAGGCACAGGAGCCTGCGTCTCCCTCCAGCCAATGCCCACGTCCTACGGTCACTGGCCCCCAGCCACAGGTCACTGACAGACGGGGGCGAGACGACGCGCGTACGCAGGCATCATCAACAGCGCGCAGGAAAGCTGCCTGCCGATCTCGAGTACCCCTACCATACCAGGCAGCGCTGCGTCGCAGCAGCAACTGCTTGCGGTCAAAAGACGGGGCACGTGACCCGTGGAACAGTCTCCCATGCATGCACGTATATACCTGCTCATATTGGCGCGCGGATCACGAGGCGCACGCAGCGTTGGGATCGATTGTTGCCGTCCCACCGGAGCACGTACTGACGTACCGCGGCAGAGCTCTGGTCAGGCCCTGGCCTGGTCGCGTTGAGGAGCGTGCAACGTGACACTCTCCTACATATCGTGTAGGAGCCTAGCCCACTGGCCTGCTGCTCCATCGATCTCGGCAGATCACCAGTCAGGTAGACACATATTGCACCGTACGTACCGTCTCACGCCTTAAGCGGCTGATCCGTGTGTGCATCGATCAGCACATGTTGATTCGTGTCGTGCAGGCGAGGGCGCCGAGCTTGTTAGCCGTGGCCTCCGGCGACGGCACGTAGTTGGGTTCGTTGCGGGGCCAATCCACCGATCAATGTTCGTGTCGAGATTTGGTGGCACAACGCCACCTCCTATGCCTCCCTCTACATACGGGAGGCACGGTGAGACCATCGACGGCACACAAATCCGAACACCATCAGATTTGGTGGCCCTCCGTCCTGCCTCATCGGACGCAGACGCTACACGCTGTCGTCTGTTGCTTGTGAGAAAGAAAGGAAATGGGAAGGCAACGAGCTATACTGTCGGAATGCTGTAGCATTCTTTAGATTTTCTCATTAATCAATCACGTGTGATTTATCCTTATTTTTCCTCTTCAACGCAAAAAAAACTATTTCCTAGGTGTAGCCGTATATTTGTATTTTGTTTTTGGAGAAGGCTGCTATGGTCGTATGATTAAAAAACAAGGAAGCATCAAAAGGGAAAAGGTCAAAGGTGCAAAACGCCATGTTCTTTTCGAACACAAAAAGCTTTCGAACTTTTCTACGAGAATAGCTTTTAAATGTAGTATTTTTTAAAATAGGAGCTACTAGTTAATTGTAGTACATACTTTATTGACTTTATTTATATTGGCAAAAACCACATATGAGTTTCTGTTACTCTGTAATTTCTCGTACAAACAGCTCAAAAATTACAAGCCGCAGCCAAAAACCACAAGCCGCAGCTAAAAAGAACAGGCCCTCGAAAATGTAGGAGGGCTGAAAGTAAAAGAGATTGGAAACAGAAGGCTACTAGTGCAGCAGAATTACGCAGCCTTGCAGTTGCAGGCTTGCAGCTATGCTATCACGTTTAGCTCCAAAAGAGCCGAAGCGAACCAAACATTGCGAATGTCCAGTCCAAGCGCACACCTGTCGGTCTACGCCTCTTAGGTCTGTTCTTTTCCTTCGAAATTATCGACTTTTGATTTTTGTTATAGTACTTAACTTTTAAACGGAGTATTTTCTCAAGAAAGGGTCTACAAGTTAAACAATATACACGTTAAAAGCCCAACATCTGTACTATCTAAAATCGCAAGTGAGTATCTCTCTTCGTAATTTGTACCATAAACAACTAAAATACAAAAATTTCAATCAAAAACCATAAACCGCAGTCCTTACAAAACATGCCATGTCTCTCTCTCCGGCTTTTCATGGACATCGATCGGCTTTCCCTTTTGGAATAACACGAATCTCAACGTACCAAAATCGATGATAAATCATGCATGCATCAAGGAATAGAGACGAACTCAACGAATATCTATGGATTGATCTTTCCTTCTTTCGATCTCCTCGAGTCAAAGAACGGAAAGAAGCATAGCTCAGGTTCACGAGGAGAGGAGTAGCTTAGCTATGGATGCAATGTGCAGTACAACATGGACACACTCCAGTACCGGCTCTACTGAACGATTTCTACCAACATGAACGATTTCTACCAGAATTACACTGTGCCCGTAAAAATCAGTTAGTAGTATATAATAAGTCGATCAACTTGGGTATTTAATTTAACCACACGATACCTCTACACTAGTCAATGGCACATGTCAGTGGACCCCAGAAGGCCGGCCACCATTAACAACAAGAAGCTGTATATTGTTTGGTGATCTCAAATTCGATACTCACATGGGCTTGCACGTGTGATGGCAAAACATTCAGCTAATCTATCGATTAAGTTGATTACTACTGCTAATAGTACAGTACAAGTGCATGCACGCGCATTGTTCCCATCTGGTGCAGTACACTGCATCGGAGAGAACAATTAACAATTGGTTGGCCCAAGGAGATCGTTGTTCGAAAGGCTGTCGCCTAAAAAGGCCTCGAGATTGCTTTAAGAACGCTTTTACGCGCTAAGCACGGCAGATACATGGAGAGAGAGCATCTTTTGAGATGGCTAGCGGCATGCAGCTGCAGTTACCTCTTTGTACCCTAGCTCTGCACGTAACGCAACATGTGAGCTCCGTATACTATAATACTATCATAACAGTATGACGACTAAATAATCAGCCACAGAAGATCGGGGCGGGCTCTGCCAGTCGCCTTGAGAACTGAACTGAGACATGACGATTGTCTCTTTCCCTGACCATGGTGTCTGTCCGCACCAACCTCCAATGTTTTGCTGCATGCTGCCCAGCGCTATGCACACAGCCCGCTGGTTCCCGACACGTCACCATCACCTGGACTAACGATCTGACGTGGACGAACTGGAATGGCCCCGTCAGCGTCTTCCCGTCGACACATGCAGAGTGAATGACGAGCCTACTGGCCACTGACAAACTGGACAACATAGTTGTCGTAGGCCACGTACGTACCGTGTATGGGGTCTCGGCCTTCGAGGCGGCACGAGTAGGCCTAGTGTACAATTGTACTAGTACTATGGAGTACATACGATCGAGTAGCCTCTAGGCGTATGTATGTGCAGGGACCACTGTCAGTGTCTGCACATCGACCCAGAGCTGTTGCGGCTTTCACGGGCAGAGCTGGGAGTTGACGTACCTGCCGGCACGGCCATTGTACTTTAGGCTGTTTCGTACCGGCATAATCTAATCATCTCCCTGTGCCTATCGTGTCATCTGTCTCGTCTTCGGTTAGATTCAAACACGGTCTAAAACCTATCACGTAAATATTCATGCTGTACCAATCTAATTTTAGCCCTGAGTAATTATACACAACGAAGACGACAATGACAATGGTGACGACGACCGTCATCTTCTTTTCTCGCGTACCCGCCTCGTTAAAAACTAGTTAAAATTGAATTAGTTGCATAAAAATATAGGCACATAATAACATAAATATTTCGAAAAAAGTGAAATTTTCTTGATATTTTAAAAATACAATGTTACTGTCTCGTTAAAAATCTTACGCTCCAGAGTAGAGTTCCCCAAGTAAGGAAAAGAGTATAATAACAATATGTATACATACTAACTATAACAACATGCGTACATAGTATCTACTCATCAATATCTAGGTAGTTCACGCGTTCACCTTTGCTCAAATAGCCATGAGCGAGGGCTCAAGCCGAGCATACCTTGTGTCTAGCAAACCATGTAGTTGGGGCAACCGAGTCGGCCCAAAGCCTATCGTAGCCAAGCTGGCCAAGTGGGCCAGGCTTTACTGTTTAAGCCCAACACTATTCACAGACCGACTCATTATTGCATAGCCTCTGAAAACCAACCCAGACCCATTACTGTTCACCCAACCTGACCCGTTAGAAAATAGTGCCAACCTGGTACTATTCACCTGACTCATTACTATTAATCCAAAACCCATTAAGTATATTTATACCTATTTCAACCATTTTGAGCTTATTTAAACTATTATTTATCTCCGTTTTAACCACCCAAACTTTTTTTAAACCCTAACCATTCAAACTTGCCTATGTTTAACTTTTTTTGAATTTTATTTCTCTTTGATTTCTCTTTTATATTTTCCTAGCTCAAATCATTTTGAGCACATACTTATTTGTTTATTTCTTTCTCAGAGCATTTTGGATTATTGAATAGTTCATCGCATAAGCAAGTCAAGATCCAGAAAACATGGGCCCAGTCGAAGAATATGAATAGGAAGGCAAGTCACATGTCATTAATTTCATTTACATTATTTTTGCATTCTTATTTACATGAAATGATATTTTAGAATGACATGAGAATTAGCTAAATCCTACCACCAAAAAGAAAGCCATGTCTTAATTTTGTAAGCCATATTCACTTTAACAAACTTGGATATTAATTATTGTATAATTAATTAATATTATTATTATTAGAATTGGACAAGCAAATGATTTATTTAAACTACTAAGAACATTCCGACTTCGTTCCATTATATTTCAAAATGGTACTAAGATGGAGGCTACTTGGTCGGAAGACGCTAGATAGTTGGGGCCCATGATGTCATCCTATGGTGCAGAGTTCGGTGGCTATGTGCTGTGGTGCACATGAAATGTGGATGTTGGCCTCAATCGAGAAAAATAAAGAGTAGAACCTTATGCTAAGTAAATGACACAGAAATCACTCAACCACAGGTTTGATCTGCCAAATCCGGTCTAGTACATTGCTCGATTTGATCAAATATCTATATAAAAGTTAGCTATTCTAGAGTTTTATGAGAGCCCGCGAAACAGGGGTGAAATGAAAGTGGAACTAGTAAAGTCACTTGCCATTCTTCACAATGATGGGCCCACTCAACGTCAGATTGTGATTTCCGCATTGGCCTGTAGATTCCTGGCAAAGGTTGAATGATCCCGAGCCTACCAAGTAGAAGTTAGAATAGAAAGAGCAATGAACAATCTTGTTATCTCAACTCAGGCACATGCTAACATGTTGCCTGTATATTGTATAACATTATGAGTTTAAAAAATTTTGTGCGTAAAGCTGGACAACTCTGCACAGTAAGACATATAGTATTCGGATACGCTATCTTTTCGGTAAATAAATCTGTATTTAATTGGTGAATCCAATAACAAAGTATAAGTAGTATCATTCAAGTTGGTAATTAAGTTGATTAAACCCTTTTTCTTAAGAAGATAATGTTTCACTTTTCCTAGTTAGAACTGTTTACAAATAAATTTGCATCCACAAATGTGGTAATAAAACCAACACATTCACTCCATTGAATTTTTGGCAAATATATAATTAGATATTCCCATGTGACTTGTTAGGTACATTTTTACTCATATTTGTTAAAATATCAACAAAAGATATCCGTGAAGATAATGAAGAGCTTTTCGAGGAGACCTGTGATGATCCCCTAGGAGGAGATGATTATTGGTTTTAGGTCTCGTCTATGCTCAGACATGATTGTGGATCTTTTAAAAGTTTTTTGTGATGTAATATAAACTTTGGGCTTAGATGCCTTTATGCTGTAAAACTAGGCTGATATGTCATAATCTCCTGTAATAAAGTTGTCTTTTAAGTTTAAAGCCATGAGCAGTTTTTGTTTCTATACACACTCATATTCAAAACTCTACGATTGAATACCCTAGACAATTGTAGAGAAAACTGATGGCCTCAGAAATAGGATCGTTACATTAACCGCAGTACTGCTCCCTCGTCATCGACGGTGGAGATGACGACGATGTACGGCCGGCGTTACATGGTGATGCCATGTTGGAGTCCAGCCGGCGCCTCGGCATCTAAAATTGAGGGATTGTGCAGCAGAGGTGCTTAGGGTACAACGAAAGTGCGAGCGATGGAGATGCCCGCCGGAGAGGGAGCCGCCAGGGAGGATGGGAGCGAAGATCTTGTCCTCCACGAAAAGGGAGGTGAGCAGGAGAGCGGATACAAAGAGAGGACGAAGCGTCGGCAGCCACTGGAGGCAGCGCGCGGCGGCACAGGTGATGGGCGGCGGCGTCGTGCTCGTCCCACACAGGGATGCTCGGGGGGCCCAGCAGGCAGCGAGGGTGGGCAGAGTCAAGAGGAGAGGTGGCAGCGCCACGCAAGGCAGTTGACTAGTCAATCTCTTTTGTCCACATGCTGTCCATTCATGGGTATTCCGTCCGGAATCCTTAGCTGCCGTGCTAGCTTTCTATGCTAGCCTTGATAATTTTGGTACGCGTTAGATAGCTTATCGATTCTATTTTCTAACGCATAATTCAATATTTTACTTAGGGTTTTGTATAAAAAGTTATTTGTGTTTTACTTGACACTTGTACTCAGATTGTATGGGTTATATGCGCGTGAAAACAGAACGGTGACTCATTGTGATATATTTGCTCAAAATTTATTATTCTGCATTACATCTTCATTGTTCCACCGGGGACAGCTGTTGAATTCTATCAAACGTACACGAATACATGATACAAAGTCCAAGCGTTCGAACCTCAAGGCGCAACTCGATAGCTCGTGGAACCAAATCCGTTGCCAACTGGTGCATGTCGAGCTCAATCAAACATTGAAGTGGCTCTGAAACATCGATCATAATGCCTGCCATTTGACCTGCACTTGTGTGCTTCAGCGGAAAGAAAATGCAATTTCCTCCAGTGTTCTTCCCTTGGTCTCCGGCACGCACAAGCACACAAAAATGAGGGTCCCGGTACACACCGCAGCATAGATAGCAAAGGTTCCTGATAAAAAGAAAATGGTGCATGGTGAGATCTAATATTCTAATCTCGCAAGGAAAAGGGCACGCTTGGCTCGCGGCCGGCATATGAGAGAGAGAGAGAGAGAGAGACCTCCATTGCTCCAGTTTAACATCAAGCTCGCAGTCATCGTAATGAGCCACGCTGTCAACCAGTTCGCAAGGGTTGCAACACTTCCAGCAAGGCTCTTAATATTAACAGGAAGAATCTGAAAGCACACTAGGTAAATACATTAATCTACCCAGCTAAATTCAGAAATAAATTTTCTCTAGGCCTTTCATTATATATGCACAATGCGGCATCTATATAGGCTGCTCGCTTTCATTTGCAATTCCAAATCTAGCGAAGAACCACTAAATGAAGTAATTGCAGTCATTAGTGACAGGTACAGTTATGTTCATGTAATATGGCTAGAGAAAACCATACAGTTTCCTGTGCATTTAAAGTAGCAACTAGTTCACCAATCACAAGAGTAATTACACTATTTCACTCCCTTTCAGAAAGAAAAAGGTGTTGGGAGGGACTCGGGGTTGCAGTGTCGATTGATAAACATAACTCATGGAAGAAATCCACAACTAGGAACAAAAGTGACAAGTGACAGTCGTAACTATTAGTCAATTACATACAGAAAAGATGATATACATGTAACAATTTAAGTTATATTTAATATTAGCAGTGAGGAAGAGCAAACTATACCTCAGACATTATGATCCATGGAATGGCTCCCAAGCCAAGAGAAAATGAAATCACAAATGCCTGGAGTAGCAAAAGAAAAGGCATCAAGCCAGCTTGTCTCAGCAAGAAAAAGAGATGTATACAGAGCTGCAACTAACCACAAGACCAGCCAGCGAAAGCATACTCATTACGGAGTACAAATGAGAACCATCAGTTATGTTGTCCTGTTTCAAAATTGACGCAAATATTTCACAAAGGGATGATAGTTTCATGAAGCTCGAGTAATATTAATCAACTTAAACTAGACAATTAGAGTTTAGTACAAACCATTACATAAATTACCAAATAACTTTTTAAAGTGACGTTACCTTCACAAAAAATGACACAGAAACAATGACAAGAGTTATGGTCATTCCTGTAGTAGAGACCTGGAAAAAAAACAACTCAATGAACATAACTGACGTTTTTTTTCAAAAGAACCATGCCCAATAAACAATTGTAATGAAACTAACAATGAGAAGTAGCCGTCGACCAGCTTTGTCAGTCAACCAGGTTGTTACTCCAGTTGCAACCACCTAACAAATGATTAGATTCCGTTAAGTACGCAATACTAAGCCCACATTTGTACAGAGTTGATACGCACATGGATAGACAAATATACCTGAACGGCCCCCAAACCACATGTTGCTAGATTACTATTTGTAAGACCTGTTTAGGAAGAGAATTTTGTAAGATACCAGACTTGACAGAGTTCTAAGCTATTGTCGTTTGTTGAGGTATTAAAGTACAGTGTTGTGATAGGAGCCTCATGCAAGCATAAATCACATACAAATAGGGTAGCTTTGCAGTTGCTGCAAGAGTTCCAAAATATCCAACTCAAACTGGTATACATAAGTAGCATGCTTAGTAATAATTGATTTTAGCATTTGGTTCGATCACATATTCACATGTATGCTGCAGAGTTCTGAAATATGTGTTGAAAACAAGTACACACAAGCAGGCTTAGTAAACAAAGCCTCATCATGTCCTGCAGAACATACCAGCAGCTTTGAAGATACTTGCAGCATAAAATAGAATGCCATTGACACCACTTAGCTGCTGCAGTACAAGGAGACCAATTCCTATCTAAAGAAATAAAACCAATAAGCAAAAAAAAAATGGAGCATTAATGTGTCAAACAAAAGAATTTAACAGCAAGCCACCAACCATGAGAGGAACACTATATCTCTTGTGCCTGATATCTGCAAATCTTATGGTTGTCCTCCTCCTTGATGATGCAACAGATCTCTGCGTAGACAAGTGTAAAACATATAAAATTCACATTTCCTCATGTTACATTGTGCTGCAGAAATAAGAGAAAATCACCACCAGTCCATATCACTTGAGAGCAATACATTGACAGGTGTAACACAAAGCATTAAATTGTCGACAATGCATCCATATCAGTTGATTGAAACAAAACTGAGGCCTGTTACTACTGGTTACCTTTATTTCATTTACTTCTGCTGTGATGTCAGTATCAAATCCTCGCAGGACTTGCAGTGAAGATTCAAAATCCTCCATCTTTCCCATTTTTGCCTGATACAACAATCTGTTCTATTTAGATCCTGCTGTTAGTGTAACATAAGATAATGCAACACAGAACACTTACCAGCCACCTTGGTGATTCAGGGATAAAGAACAATGCAGGTATCAGGACTGAGCAAGGTAAAATGCCTACGAAATGTGAAAGTAACAGAAAAGAGTTAGGATAATGTTTTGTATCAACGAACCTAGCAAATTAGCCAAACTGATTTGTACCAGTGGGCACTAGCACATTTTCTATCATATTAAACCAACAGGTAAACATAATAGTACACACTAATTTGTCCATCTTACCAAGAACGGCAAGAATTCTCCAGGGAACAAACATCCCTAACAAGTAGGCGAGCAATATACCAATTGTAACAGACAGCTGCAAAACAAATTATGAACAGGGTTAAAATTTGCAAACAAATGGACAGAGCAGAAGACAGACTATGCATAAATCAAGTGTTATTGTTTATTATTGAAAAATGACCTGATTGACTGAACCAAGAGCTCCTCTCATGTTCTGTGGAGCAATTTCTGCTATATAAACTGGCACCTGAGACCACGAAACAAAAGTTTAATCAGAAAGCTAATATCGGAAATATGTAGCTGCTCAAGGGTAGCTACCCACCCGGATTTTTAAAGTTGAAATTCGACATTTTCCCGTTGAAAGTTGAAAATTTTGAGTTGGAAGTCTTCTAATTTGAGTTGGAAGTCACCGATTTCGAGGTCATAGTTTTCAACTATGGTATTGATAGTTTTCAAAATTTTTGAGTTGAAAGTTAAATTTTTTGAGACGGAAGTGAGAAATTTTGAGCTAAAAGTCGTCAAATTTTGAGTAAAAAGTCTTCGTAGTTGACAAGGAGAAGAAAGAACACGAATCTTGATGTAAAATCTAACTGTGGATGCCAGGTGGGTAGCTACCCCCTTCGCAGAAAATCCTGTCTCAGTGACTAACGTGTCCCTTTCAAAAAAATTTGGTATTGAACGCCCGATCTAGAAAACTTAAAACAAGAAGTGCTATTCACGAGTTGAAATGCTACCTATCTATTTATTACAATGCAAGGTAACAACACTAAAGTTGAATATCATTCACGATAACATAAACTTCCCAGCTTCAATATCCGGTATGAGAGAAAGTTCTAAATCACAACTCAGCTGTGCAACCATAAGATGACGTGGAATATTAGCCATTCAGTTCCTCTTATGGGCTACTTAACTTAAATCCTTTTTGACATACAAAAAAGCATGTTGTTTTTATTCTATTTTCTATGAGGACTGAACAGAGGAGCAAGATTGTTATATGGGTCATCATGAATAGGCAAGATTGTTAAAATTATGTTTAGGCTAAGGGAAATTCTCTGATATGATATGTGGTTGGGTACAGGTCTGAGGACCGTAGAGAGGCTATGAGGCCTGATTTTAGAAGGGGGGACTAGAAACCTGTTTGATTGTTCATTATTTGCCTCCAATGATTACAATAGATCTTGTATAAACGGTCCTCTTAACAATTATGGATGAGATCAAGCTAAATAATAACCTTCCTAACTGATAGATAAGATACCAGTTAACTAATCACTATCCTAGAAAACTGATTAATTATTTGGGAAAATAGATATTCTTATTTAGGAAAATAATCCCTTCCAAATCCCAATGTTGTAGCACACAGGTACTAGTCATGCGTGCAGTACCAACGACCATAACATTTCACCCCTTACGGCGAGGCAACTCATCCTCGAGCTGTGGCGATGGCCATAGTTGAAGTCCTTTGTAACCCCATCTCGACGAGAGGGAACAATGATGACGTCATGTCGCATGGAAGAAGATCTGCGAAGCCCCGATGAACAACAACAAGGACAACAACCCTTCAACGTCGGTTGACGTCACAAGTCGCCAGTGGCAAAGGCAACCGGCGTGGGGTAGCAGCGGTATCCTTCTTGCCTCTGGATGCAGCGGTTGTGGGAGTGATGCAACTATGTCGCTGGCCCCCACCTGTCAGCCACTGCGCTCTGCATCACCTGCGGCACGACGCCGGTGGACGACGTGGCAAGGGTGACAGCGAAATGGCGGTGCATTATTCTTCCTTGGTGGCGTTGGTTCCGAAGGTGGTGGAGATGGTAGCGCTGCGGCCATGGTGGCGACAACAAGCATCGCCTCCTGCTGCTCCTCCACCATGGCAAAGGTCATAGCCGACTACGATGGCGACTTGACCTGTGGTGGCATCACAGAAGTCGCAGTGACATGTTGTGCCTTCTCTTGCTCCATCTTCTTGGCCATCAACTCCATAGTCTTCTTCAATGTGGCCTTCATGTCGTGAAGTAAGGCCTCCTGCTCTTCGCTGCTAGCCTTCGACTTGTACAAGATAGATAGTGCGGGACCGGAAGTCATGGTGAGTGACTCTGATACCAAATGATATGATTTGTGGTTGGGTACATGTCCGAGGACCAAGGTAGGGTGCTCACCCTCATCAAACGCCGGCGGGGCTCTTCCCTGGCGAGATAGAGGGCTCTAAGGCCTGATTTTAGAAGAGGAGGGGAGAGAGACTAGATACTTTGTTCGATTGTTCATTGCTTGCCTCCAACGATTACAGTAGGCCTTTTTATTTAGAGAGCTCCTCTAACAATTATGGATAAAATCAAGCAAAATCATAACCTTCCTAACTAATAGATAATATACCACTTAACTAATCACTATCCTAGGAAACTAACTATTTATTTAGGGAAATAGATATTCTTATTTAGGAACGTAATCCTTTCCAAAATCCCAATACTACAGCACATGGGTACTGTTCATGCGTGCAGTACCAGCGACCATAACATTCTCATATATCATATGAATATCACTCCTTTATTCCCTTAATGGCACAGAAGAGCACATACCTTTGTTGTTTTCACTTGTCATTTGATTGAGTTTTGTGATGTCCGGCTATGTGGCTCACTATGTTTCCCATAAAGTCTACTGCTTAATTCCCCGTGTGTTGGGACTGTTGCTTTGTATGAACTTCTAAAGGCTAATTTTTTAGCGAAAGCGGGATTTTTGTTATGTTGGAAACATCATAGTTTGTTATCACTATTCGATCTCAAGGTAGTAAGGTACCAATTTTACATTCTGTGAATGAAAAATTGAAAGAAGACAATCACCAAGGATATCACCATTTTCTTCTGTTTAGAGTAAATTACTAAATTTGTTCGCTAAGTTGCGAAAAAAGGGTTGCATACCGTGTACGATATTACACCAACTCCAAATCCTTCCAGCAACCGACCCATAAACAAAAAGGAGGAATCCTGGATAAACCGATTCAGAAGTAAATTAACAAGACACAGGACATGTTGCATTGAGCAAAGCAAACCAAATGCATGATCATGGAAATAAGAACAGAAAATACACCTTACTTTGGCAAATGATATTGCGAGCCACCCAATGATGTTCGGAATTGCGGCGATCATTAGAGACTACAAGACCAACCCAAAAGAGAGCGGCAATCAGTGCACTAGTGAATCTCGTTTCATATGAAAATCTACCCCGAACAGATCCTTCTAGGCCCTCACCACCAATCGTGGACACGCAAAACACGATCCGGTTTCTCCTCTCACATTACACAAGTCGAAAAGAAACCGCACAATTGTCGTGATCTAGGACGAGACAAAGGGACAGGGAAGTCTCACCCCCTTGCGGCCGATGTACTCGGCGATCTGCCCGCTGGCGATGGCGCCCAGCATCGCCCCGACGTTCGACAGCGACCCAAACACCGAGAACTGCAGCCCGAGAAGAGAGCCAAAACAAAGCAAATCCAAACAACGTTAAAGCTAAGCATGATAGGCGATGCACCATTCACAATTAAGCAAGCGGCCGGAACACCTCACCTCCGAGAGGGAGAGCCCGAGATCGGAGATGATGGCGTCCTGGGTGGGCGAGGAGTAGCCGCAGGTGAAGCCGAACTGGATGGGGCCGAGCGCGACGATGAGCGTGCAGAGCACGGCGGAGACGGAGCCGTCACGGAGGGCGTACGCGGAGGAGCCGAGGCGCTCCATGAGGCTGGACTGACGCGAGCCCATCCCCCCCGCCGCCGACATCTTGTACCAGCTCCCCGTGTGCAGGAACGGCTTCCGCAGGTCCGACGCCGACGACGACCGCCCGCCATCCTCGCCGCCGCTCTCCTCCCGAAAGCTCATCTCGCCTCCGCGCTGCCTTCCGTTGTGGATCGGATTTGCTTCCTCGCTGTGCTGCGTGGATGCGATTCCGCCTCTCTCTCTCTCTTACCAAGTTTGATTGGGGAGGGAAAGAGAGCAGAGCGAGTGGGTTTCTTTTGGCTTTTGTCCTACCATTTTTCTTTGTAAGGTAATATGATGAGCTGGACATAGAGGAGTGACAGGCACTCCTCCGCTTTCTGCGTGCGAGCGTCTGTTCCAAACGGTTTCTGATTTATATCTTTTATTTTTAGATGCTAAATATTATTTAAAGAATAATGATATGGGTTAGACGTTCGAATAGAACATATTGCATTAGACCCTTGCACTCGAATCTAGACGCTTCTCTTTGACATTCCCAAGCATCTAGTACAACACGCACCATCAAAAATTCAACAACACCTCACTTCCTCTCTCCCTCTCCCCCCTCCTCCACCGACGAGTCGAAACTCCTCCTCCATCTTCTTTCTCCCTGCCCCTCATTTTCCCCTCCTCCCTCTCCCTCCCTCACCTTCCTCCCCTGGAGTAAGCTGGTAACAGCCACATATCACCACCAGGCCCAAGAGAAGAGCTCCTTCCGATCTGTTGCCATGCTGCCATTTTTATCCACCTCCATTGCTCAGTGAGTTTCGCTATCGCCTGAATTTGCTGTTGCAGATGTTCAAGGGAGGTAGGTGTTGTTTTGTTGTAATATTTTGATTTCATGTGTGTAACAATTAGCAACAATGAATGCAACATCAAGATTTTTATCAAATATTTTTGTTGTATACGGTAATTAAAATTATTGCATACATGGTGTAAGATTGTCACATCGGCGTGTCCGATGGGAAAACTCCGATCAGACGTACATGCATTAGCACAACCAACATGTTGGTTTTTTAACATAATTTTCCCTTTTTTTGTACATTACCCATGAGATATAACATTGTTTTTCTTTTTTCTTCTTTTTTATTTTTATTTAATTGAATAAATCGAAAAAATCTAACAATCGTTCATTTTAGCCAAAATTCAAATGCTACATCCAAAAGCTATAACACTTTTGAACATACCCTTAATCTCTTTCTTATCCTACCATTGTAATTTAGGAGTATGACTATTCAAACATATATCAAAGAAATGTATTAACGAAGACTAAGCACGTGATTATGGTTTTCACACCTCTACTATGGCTGCGTATCACAGATGGTTATTAACAAGAACCATCTGTGATAGTTGCGTATCACAGACGATAAACGATCACGCTTGTAAAATCGTCTATGATAATAACATCACAGATGATTCCCATAAACCGTCTATGATGAGACGTGCAGTATAGCTTGTTTTGTCGTAGTGTTTGCTCCCTAATTGCGCTTAGATTTGATTTTGTATTTGCACACATTTGTACTAGTTTGCTCCTAAATTTGTACTAATTTGCTCTCGAATTTCTCACTAATTTGATCTTGAAATTACACATATTTGTACAGATTTGCTCTAAATTTGTACTAATTTGCTTCTCAAATCAACATAAATTTTCTTCCGAATTGCTCTCCAGTTTGATAGTGAATTTACGCATGTCTGTACTGATTTGCTCTCAAGTATGCACCATCTTGCTCCCCAAATTTGCACCAACTTGCTCTCGAATGACTCTTAGATTTGCCTCTAAAATTACTCTTTTTTTTAAAATTATCAATTCTATTTTTTAAAAATTATCTGATCTATACATAACTAAGCTATGTCGTGGTGAGAAAAGATGGCAAAGATTGATCTACATTTTTGGTATCAATTATTGTGAAAATAACGGAAAGCAACAGGAAAAGTAAAAAAAGGAAAGAGAGTGCTTACTAGTTTGTTGTTTTGCTAAAAATGGATATGCGCGCGGGAATGTAGTCATGCGCAAGGCGAAATATAGCCACATCCATATACTTTCTAATTCACCTATCCGGCGAGTGACTCTATGCTTTCTCTCTCTATGATAGCTTGCACAAATCTTGAAACACTCAAAGAGTAAATATGTCACACCTTGTGGATGTGCATTAATAGAAGTATAATTTACTGTGCACTTGGTGCATGGAATCATGCCTCTTCTTTTCAATTTTTTAAGTTGCTTTTCGATTTTTATACATTAACTAGCTTTTAAACGAAGTGCCTTTTCAAGTTAATTGTAGTACATACTTTAGCAACTTCATTTATATAGATCAAAATCACATAAGTTTCTATTACTCTATACACTCTTTTATAAATAGTCTAAGAATTATAAGTTATAATCATAAACTATAAATTGGAGCTAAAAAGAACAGACACGTCATCCATTTTCGAGCCTGTTCTTTTGTGACTGCGGCTTGTAGTTTTTAGCTATTCGTATGAGAGATTACAGAGTATCTGAAATTTATATGTGGCTTTTGCCGATATAAATAAAGTTAGTACAGTATATACTATAATTAATTTAGTAGACTCTATTTTAAAAAAATAATATGTTTAAAAGTTAGTTGTTATAAAAAAAAGTGAAAACTGAAACAAAAACCAAAAGAACTAGCCCCTTCATCTACAACTAGAATCTTCCTCACCGAAGACACACCTCCCATCCACGCGGCCGTTCTGGTGTGGCAAACACCGCCTCAAGTCCAGATCCAAAATACCACAAACGCCCCCAAGTCCGAATCACCAACAAGTCAAGAACCCACCTCCACCATGGGCGAGCAATCCCTCTCCCAGCCCCAACCCCTCTCCCCATCCCCTGCCGCCTCCGCCGCCGCCTTCACCTCCACCTCCCGCGCGAGCGCTGCCTCGCGCTCCAAGAAGCCCCACTCCTCCGACCCCTCCGGGTCCAACCCACCCAAGAAGCCCCGCCTGACGCTGTCCGTCCCGGGCCGCCCCCTCTCCGCCGACGGCGAGATGGCCGCGGCCATCCGCCACCTGCGCGCCGTCGACCCCGCCCTCACCACCGTCATCGACGCGCACGAGCCCCCAGCCTTCCACTGCCCGCACCGCCCATTCCACTCCCTCGTCCGATCCATCCTCTACCAGCAGCTCGCCTTCAAGGCCGCCGCCTCCGTCTACTCCCACTTCCTCGCGCTCCTCGGCGGCGAGCCCAACGTGCTCCCAGACGCCGTCCTCGCGCTCACCCCGCACCAGCTCCGCCAGATCGGCGTCTCCCCGCGCAAGGCCTCCTACCTCCATGACCTCGCCCGCAAGTATGCCTCCGGTATCCTCTCTGATGCCGCCATCGTCAACATGGACGACCGATCCCTTGCGGCCATGCTTACCATGGTCAAGGGCATTGGCGCCTGGAGCGTCCACATGTTCATGATTTTCTCCCTAGCGCGCCCCGATGTGCTCCCTGCCGCGGACCTAGGGGTGCGGAAGGGCGTGCAGCTGCTGTATGGACTAGAGGACGTGCCGCGGCCGTCGCAGATGGAGAAGCTGTGTGAGCGGTGGCGCCCGTACCGCTCCGTCGGGGCGTGGTACATGTGGCGGTTAATTGAGTCCAAGCCACCGCAGCCGGCACCGGCCATCCCTGTTGGACTGCCCGAACTGCCTGGGCCTGGTGAGGAGGTCATGCTCCAGCAGCAACAGCAGCAGCAGCAGCAGCAGCTGAGTGTCATCCAAATGATCGATCCGCTTCAGATGCTTCCAGGGATGGGGTGAATTCGGTATCAATTCTGCAGTTCTGCTCGTTAGTTCTTGATATAGTTGGATGGTTACTTCGTGAATCTGTTGCCTGCTTTGTGTATCATTGTTCTGTGTTGGGGGAGAAGGCAGGATGGTAGCATTGGAAATGAGAATCCGGGGGAAACTACTTAATCAATCAATTGGCTTTGTGTCACTCATCTGTGTTAAGAATTCGTGGAGATTGGGGCTGGCCGTTCTTTATATCATGTAAAAATCATTCATAGTATTTAAGAATCTCCCCTTTGGAGTTGTGCCATGCTTGTAGTTTGTCTAAAATAAATTCATTTAGAGCATGGAAAACATAAGAAACCCTCTTCTGAGGGCATTTACTAGCATCCCAATGTCGATTACTTAGTGAGAAAAATGTTATCATCGTTTCCATCTATGTAATGTTGCAGATTGGAGCATTTACAAAATTGTGTTGAGCTAACGATGTATGTTGTAGTTGAATATGTAGGCTTGGTAAAATATGTTTGTATATGTATATCACAAATGGTATGATATATTCTTGAGAGCGACTCCCTCCATCCAAGTTTATAAGGTGTATTTCCTCTTGGCATATAGACCAAGAAGATAGTGAAAATAGCTAGATTACTTATAATTATTATTTCTAAACACGATATTTAATGCATGCATATAGAGAATAGCAAATAAAGTTGCATATTTATTAAGGGTATGAAGAGAACATCACACTAATTTTGCATTGGAACATGAAATACGTCATATATTTATAGATAGGGCCGTTCAAAAAATACACTCTATAAACTTAGACTGAGGGAGTAGTATTGATAAGAGAAAAAGAATATTGGCAAGAATTTAGTTGAATCCATTGCCATAGAAACATGTGGGTTATGGTTAGTTGAATAATGCCATACTTGCCCTGAAATAAAAATTTTGAATACTGCTACCAACATATGTACAATAACCTTTGAAAACCCATCATCCAAGCTGGTTGTGCAGTTGGCATCAGTAATTCAGTATATCCATAGCTGTTCAGATGTCCAGGAGTTGAGATATTCCCTTTTGAGGACAATGCTTGAGGTTTCTGAGTATTCTGTATGATACCTCAATGCTTTCAAATCACCAACCATTCACATATCTACATATTAATGGTATATATGATGTTTGTATGGTGTGTAGCAGGTGGATAAGACTCAATAGTCGATAGGGCATAGGGGGTTTCATAAATAGCAAGATGAAGCACCTAGTAGAATGCCACTAAGTTCTCGTCCAAATTTTTAATACGACTATACTGCACTAAGCAGTTTTTTTGTGGTGGTCATATTATAAAACCAAGAGAAGAGTTGTGTTGATGGAAGATGTAGTTTGTGAGGGAATAGTGATTGCCTGTTTTGTTTTGTGCAGCTTTGATTGAATTCAGTGGATCCAGCAAATGGTTTATACTTCACTTCATACAACTAATGCAAAATGGTAGGATAGACTAAGTGCGTGAAGCATAGGAAGTTTGGAAAGATCAGCCAGAAGAATAGAATATCTGTATTCTAAAAGAGGAAGAGTTATGGGAATTGAAATATTTCTTTTGGAGGTTATGTTCTTGACTTCTCTTTGCCGAATGCTTCAATTCCCATAATTCTTGGTGCAGTTTTGACTACCTCATTTTATTCAGTGTAGCCTTGTCGAGGTCAAGATTAATGCTGTTTGATCTCTCAATGTATTGATGCTGTGAAGCCTGTGATTTTTGCGAGGCAAGCTAACATAGGTTGTGTGATCACTGATCAACTTCAAAAATAAAACTAAGTTTATTTACATATCATCATTGCCGTTGTGTCATGAAAAAGACAATTCAATGTACTGTGTGACACACCCTGACAGTTAACAAGGGTGGAGTGGAGATAAGATCAGAAAAAGGGTCAGGTTCTGCATGAAAACAGGTAACATATTGTCTTACATTTGTTCCACAATCATATGATGCAAGTATCTGTTGTGGTGCTGGCACACTAGAAACGGGAGTATCTTTGTCTCTTCGGCTCTCTCTGATTTTGTAATATAGAACAGGCGATTCAGGCATACTGTAGAAGCAGCTGTTAGCTTGGTGTATGGTTTAAAGAATGGGCCTGCAGTCAATGTCTTCAACGTTCTCACTTCACAGCTAGTACATTCTGAAAAGAACTCAGCTGCATACCACCGGGTTCTGATACAAATTACAGAAAGCAGACACTGCATGATCCCTCCCTAAGTCCTAGGTATGCTGCAACACATCATAAGAAAGGCAGCTTTCTAATAAAAACCATACCACCGAGTTTTCCTTCATGATAAATACATTAAATTGCCTCTCTACTCAACCTCTTCATCTGGCGGCCTCCAAGTAGCTATGCCAGTGTATTGGCCTGCTTACCACACCTTCCTGAAATACCAACCGTGCCGTCATGCCTCCACCCTGAACACGACACCTGCAACAAACAAGCCAATTCGTACTCCAGTTTCGTTAATAAGCCAAATTACCAAATACACCAAGCCACCAGCCCAACACTGGACTAGTTTGAGCAAATTTGTAACATTCAAAAAGGGAACTCTGCACACTAAGCTATTTCCTATACTAAACACAAGGGAAATTGAGGCGGAATTCTGGATGATCATGTCCTCCACTAAGCAGTACGTCGCCGCCATGACCAGGCAGAGCAAGACCTCCAAGCATCAGACCTAAAACCACAACCCACAGCCTGATCTTGCTTTGTGCTAGAGATGTGTAAGTAATGAAGATATCTCTTGGAGATTATATGTCATACATCTAGACACTTTGTTATTTGCAAAATCTTGTGCTTGCCCAGTTTTAGCTCAAGAGAGTGTGATTTTGGGATTTTGATCTTGTGGGTATTTTGGCTTGAGTTCGTGCTATGATTTAACTTACTATTACATGTAAAAACTCATCCAAGGTCGTCTAGATCATCAAAAACTCACGAGGAAGAGAGGATTGAGATTTTTATCTTTTGCTCAGTTTTGATGCAATCTTTCTTCAAACAGGAAAATGTCAAAATTTTAGTAACAATTTTCTTGATTGTTGATTGAAATGATATCCTAGAGAAGGTGCATACCAAAATTCAAATAATTTAGAGCCTCGGTTTGAGAGCTGGCTTATTTTATGGTTTAAGCTTAGTTTTGCTAAGCAGAGCTTTAAGAGCCAAAAGGTCTCAACCTTCTTGTGATCTTGCAACCTCTCTTACTGTTTTAAGTTCATAAGGTTGTGATCTTATTTTGGTTCAAATTTCAAATTATTTGGACCTTCCATGTGAAAGTTGCGTAGTTTTTGGTTATGCTCGGACTGATTTTTTAGTGCTAATTTGAGGGAAAGCTAGTACCGCCAACTAAGAAGCGGCAATACTGCACCGAAAGATACTGACACACCTTACATGATGGTAGTACTATACTGAGTGGTACAACCTTATTTTCTTGGTTTTTCTTGGAGATTTCTTTTGTGATGTCTAGGCTCTGATATTCACACTTTTCATAACTTATAATAACTTATAATAACTATTAGGGTTGGCTCCTATTCATCTCCTTGTAGTTGCCGATTCTCGGTTCCATATTAAGTTTGAGTCAATTTTTGTGACCATTGAATTTACATTGAGATTAATGTGCCAAATGATTGGTCTAATACATGAAAAGGTGACTTATGCTCGAGAAAAGTCCAGTCACCTTACCGGTAGACAAACAATCCCAAACCCGTGTTCTTCACTCCACACTCATCCCTCATTTCATGGCATCGTATGTGTTCTGAGAAAGATCTCTCATTAATCAGCATACATACATACGAAACGAACAGAACATATATACGAGTTGCATGTATTTATACTAGCTAACATACAATTCCTTAATTAATCTTCTTGATTGATATGGTACATGTGCAGACAATACTATATATATATATATATATATATATATATATATATAGTATACGAATACGATAGACACATGGGAGGAGATCGGTCGATCGATCTCTCTCGCGTAGTAGACTAGCTAGCTAGTACTCCTGCTAATATTAACATGCATGCGTCTGCTCGATCGATTCTTGCTTCCAGCTTAGGGAAACGAATTCTATGGGTGAAGGCCTCACGTGAGACCACCCAATATTCATCGTTAAATCAGGTGAGCCCCTCTCCTATTAGATTTTCTTCCCCAACTTAGCCGGCCCTGCGTTGACACATGGACCATACGTACATACATGCATATAGCCTCCGGGTAGCGTACATGCTTCTTCGATCTGTCCACCTAGATCTTCAAGTGCTTCAACCTGCAGCACGAAATTCACATGGCCTGTCAGTTCATAGGCTACCCAATATATATATCCAACTTTAACCAACCTAAGTACAAACTGATCATGATGGTAATAGTAGTCGTAGTACCTCTCGGCCTCGTAGCCGAGGGAGGCAGCGCCACCGACGCGCCCGGCGCCGGTGGGGCACCTGTAGGCGGGTAAGGGCACCTTGCCGGACTCGATGTGCTTGATGTCCTCCACCAGCAGCTCGTAGTAGCGCTTCACCTCCTCCGCCGACTTGCCGCCGACGGCGCGGGCGATGTTGTGCCACCGGTCCGGCGTGTCCTTGTCGTACACCGCCAGCGCCTGCTCGAACAGCTTGTTCTGCTTCGGCGTCCACTGCGCCCGCGCCGAGCTTATCGACAGAGACGCCATTGATGACTAGCACTCTTGAGACTCGACAAGAAGCTACCAAAGACCAACCTATATACTCCTGTGTATCGTTAGCTAGCTAGGTAGGCAGCTGCTGATGAGGCACTGGGAGCTAGCTGCGGATGAGGAGGGTGTGAGAAGGGGTGCTACTTATAGGAGTCGAGGGGGATTCTGCGTGGGGGCGGAAGAACAATGGTGCTTTGGGAGGAGGAGTGGGGTCAGAACGGAGGGAGGAAAAACAAAGAGGAATAAGGCACACAACGCAATCAACTGGACCGGGAGAGAAAGCTAGCAGCTACGATCGATGCCGGGGGTGAGGAGGATCGGAGAGCAAGGAACAAACATTTCTGTCCCCGGGAAGTGGGGATCTAGCTTTCTATCTCTTCTCCGTCGCGTCACGATTCAACTCAGCATCTGTTCTCGGTCTCTTCCTGATCAACGATTCAAAGCCTCCCCCGGCACCATGCATGTGGTGTGTAAAGATGCATACACTCTCATGCATGGTCCATGAAGCTGTTGGCTATGCGAAAGCTAAAGTTCTACTAGCCTGTATATACTGTCTCAGGTTCTAGCTTACACGACGTACGGATATATCGATCAATATTTTGGTTCAGCCAATTCTCGACGCAATGATTTTGGTCCCGTTGCTGACTGCGTGGAGGTCACCCTATATTGTATGGTAAGTATTTAACTTTGATGTTTAAGTTTTATCGAAGTTTGAGTTTGGTTTTGAAGCTTTTTAGATTTTAGAGTTATTGTCAGGACCAGCACGGTTTGATTGGCGGCTATGGAGCGATCAGATCTGCCATATGGCCTTTTAGAAAACATATACCGAACATTTGTATACGTATGTTTGAGGATGACTTTACACTAGGTTTCACTTAAATTGGAGTTCTGAGTTGAAACTAGATAAAGTTTAACCGAAATTCTAAAAAGGGGTTTTTTTTTGTGTTCATAAGCAGTCAAGCCGACCTGTGGTCGATGGTTTGACCGGTGTTGAGCCAACGGTCAGACCGGTCCCCTATTACAAGTGTGAGGTTGAGAAGTGTTGGACAGTCTAACATGCCTGTGGTTGGTGGTCAAACCGGTCCTTTGGGTTCAGAGCATGGTATGAGTTGAGTTGAGTGTATGCACGACATGGGAGCCATTGGTTGGTTGTGTTTTGTTGCATGTTTGGCTAACATGAGTCAAGTGCATAGAACTTGTGCTCAAAATCAGATTGCTTGATCTTTGGATGTGCAGGTGGCTTAGAGAACGGTAGTGGTCAATGGTACTGGACCAGGACTAGGCGAGGGAGCTGAGGTCCGTGCAGTTGGGCAAGTTCGGGTGATGCTACATGGCTCAAGTGGGAAGCATAGAAGAGACAAGGATCATGATGAGACGAGCTGGTGCATGTGGTGCACCGAGTGATGAGCCCAATGCACATAGAGACAGTTCAGGGGAGACCGAATGCGTGAAGACGTGATGACTAGTTATTGGACACTATAGGTACATGTTAAAGCATACGGAGATGCTTTGATTGATTGGATTGGCGTTTCGGGCTATCGGAGCCCTTTGGATGTACTGCTTTGAAAAACATGCATGTTTGTAAAACCCGATATCATGTTGGATTAATGGGTTAGGTCATGTAAGTAGATGAAATCTAATTAGAGGTGATGGTTAGGTTCCTTATGAGCCTCCGTAAGTAAGGAGGGAGAGAGGTGGCTCTTGAGAGTTAGGGTTAGGGTTCCAATGGAAAAACTTTACGGTCTGATCACAAGTTCAAACCACACTTTGGTTGGCTATCAGACTGCTAGTGCGGTGTGATCAGTTTCTAGTTGGCAACTGTTTTTTTAGAGAGGTGTTTTCTTGGTGCTCAACCTGAGTGGTTAGACCGGCCATAGGGATAGTCCGATTGGGGTCAGCAGTCTGACTGACTGCTCAATGGCGGTCAAACTGGTTTTGTTTGAAAGTATCCGAGAGGTTTTGGATATTTATGGGAAATGGTCATGAGATAAGTTTTGAAGTTCTAGGTCATTGCATTCATGGTGCATGAAGTATGTTTAGACTAATGTGGGTCAAGTTGTGAAGAACTTATGTCCGAAAATGATTTATTGGTCTTTGATGTGTAGGAAGCTTGGAGCCAACCATGGTCGATGGCGTGAACCGAGACTAGGTTGAAGATGAGCTAAGGTACAATCAAAGAAGTTAGATGAGATAGTTGACCTCAAGTAAGACATAGGGAAGACTAAAGATGTTGAAGGAAAGGTTCAAGCAACAGTTCATCGAATGGTGTGGTCGATACAAGTGAGGCGTGGTGGGGGAACCGACATGGAGAGACTTACCGATGCGTGAACCATTGATGAACCTACGTGTTGCCGGTATAGATATTGCTTGCAAAGGAGCTGATACCATGGAGTAGGCTTGGGGAAAGGTGAGGTCCACGGTCAAAACGAAGATATTTTAGCGGAGAGGCCAAAATACCAGAAACGACAATGGGACCAAAATTGCGGCACTTGGTGGGTGTTGGGAGATCGGTTTAGGTCAAGGAGATGCTAAAAAGGCCAAGTGGATAGGAAGCTTGCTCCTCAGTGGGTTGGGTTTATGTACTTTGAGAAGCGTATATAAGTCATGTATGAATGTAAAATCCGGTATGTGTGTGGGGTTAACGGGTTACCTCAACTATGGTAATGGATAGTATCCATTAGAGTTAGATGTTAGCTGGTTGCTCCGTCTATATGTGTCGAAAGGGTTGGAGCCATGTGGCTAACCAACCAACCATCTCTCCATTAGAGTTTGAGAGAGAGGCTTCTTTGTGGTGGAAGCTTTCGGTGGGTATTCTTATGAGAGCTCTGTCCTCCATAGTAGAGTAACTGTAAAACCTTCATCTATAAGTTGCAATGGATCAATCTTGTTCATCCTATGTGGTGTGTTCTTGATCTTGTTGATTTTGCACTTAATTTTGTTGGTGTTTTGCCCTCTCTCCTTCCCTCTTGATCTTACTGGATGTCAAGGATGTGTAAGTGATGAAGATGCCTCATGAGGATCATATTCCATCCATTTAGAGACCAGCTATAGCAAGATCTTGAAGGTTGCCCGATTTAGTTCGATTTGGAGCCCTTCTAGTGATATCTTGTTCATAAGTTTTTGACTTTGAATCTTTCGGTGCTCTTACTTATTGTGATATGTGGAAACTCATCTAAAGTCATCTTGGTTATCCTCAATCCACGAGCAAGTCATATCTCAAATTCTTGAGTTTTGCCGGTTTTAATGAAAATTGCTTGTCTTGAGGAAATATTAGAACTTTAGCCAAGATACATGCGATCGTTGGATGGATTAGGTTTCTATGATCCTTAGCAATGTGTGTGAAAAGTTTCAAATCATTTGGATATGTATTTTGGAGATTACAACATTTTTTATTTTGGCTTAGGCTGATTTTCAGTTCTGAGAACAGGGGTGCGATCCGACCCACCCCAGGCCTACGATCCGATAGGAGGCCAGTCAAACTAGTTATCTCCAGCGATCAAACCGCTCGGCTGGTCCAACTGCTCCCTCATAGCGGTCCGACTGGTCTAGATGAGTTGAACTCAATTTGCTTCCGCGCTTTTATAAGTTCTTCGTGAGTGAGCAAATATGATCTTTCTAGCTTTTATTAGCTAGTGGAGTAAAAGTTTTAGAATACCATTTAAAAATATAAATTTAAAAACATCACTCACTCTCTCACATTGTCATATTGGGTCCAATAGATTCTAATTAGTTCTTCCTTCTAGTCGAATCAGGAACGTTTAAAGGCAACCCCTCCTTTCCCTGTTACACTGTGATAACTTACACTGGATCCTAAACTGAATAAACAGAGTACGGAGGGGGAAAAAAGGAAACGTCTCCGCAAATAGAAGAAGTAGAAGCAGAAGAAAGAGGGGAGAAGTAAGTGTCACTTCTACGTACGGTGAGTGTTTTTACCGATCGTACAAGTTGTGCGCGTAGCTTCGATTCAGGCTTGCTGGTCATTCAGGTATAGGATCAAATAAATGTTTTGCTGTGATTTTATTTGCTCTTGTTGTAGTATAAATCCAATTAAGCTTCAGAGATTGTTGAGTGAGAAATTATCAGGCATGCTTTTGCATGTCGGCTCATCTAAACGTAAATCTTATTAATTCGATCATTTCCGATACATGAACTACGAACGAATATTTAGCATAGCGAAATTCTTATTCCCACTTGTGAAAAGCCTCGGTCATTGGAGCAATGGATGGAGCCATGTGATGATGTGATCGGTCTGATTCGGTCCTTCATTTTTTTCTTTAAGAAGAGATTCTTTCGCAAGTTGACGTGGATCTTTACACTAGGCGATGCATGAGAAAAGTAAACGATATGATCGATGTGTACAGGAGTAATCGATCGATCAAAGCGTACCGCGTGTGCACTGGGAGGAAATATACCGTGGTCGTTATTACTGTTGGAAGATGGATATAGTGCATTGGATTTATTATTGTATTGAGTCTTAAGGGTGGTTTATACAGAGTATAAGGCTTGTAGGGAAAGAAGTCTCTCCTAGAGATAAGACAAGTATCACGGGATTATAAATCCTAAATTACCAAAAATAGAGATATGCCAATATACTCTAACATCCTCCGCAGTCGTAGCGGTAGCTTTGCGGACAGCAGGCGCAGGAGTGGACGGTCAGACTAGAGAGGAAATCATCGCGAACAGCAAGAGCGTCGCGGATGGTCAGATTGGAGAGGAAGCCGAAGGTGGGGAACCATCGAACTGACATCCTCCACAATCGCAGCGGGAGCATCGGGGACTGCTGTGGCGTCGCGGACGCGGTGACTGTAGAGGGAACCGACTAGTTTGTTCAAGTTAATAATAGCCTTTTGTTGCCGAGAGTGTGGTGACCATAGTTGTAGCCGTGGAGGAGGGAGCCATGTCGAGGTCGTCTCTGTGGTCGGGGTGGTGAAGTTGATACAGAGGAGGTCGTGGCTGAGGTCGATGAAGAGGTCACCGACGTCGACCGACCATGCTCGATCGAGAAGATAAGGGAAAGGAGCAGAGACAGGTCATTTGAGGGAACTGGTCGGAGCTACAGAAAATCGGTCGGAGCCATCGTGGTCCTTCATCCGTGGTTGAACAGCCAGGGTCGAACAACCGTGGTCGAACGGCCATGGTCAAACGACGTGGTCGAACGGCCATGGTCGAACGACGTGGTCGAACAATGTTGTTAAACGGTCGTGGTCGAAGATGAACCAAAGGGGGCCGGTCAGATCTGGGGAGGAGGACGTCCAGGGAGAAGGTTGGCTAGGCGTGGTCGTAGATGAAGCATAGGGGGACTGGCCAGATCCGGCGAGGAGGAGGCACGATCAGAGACACGATCGAAGGCGCGGTCGGAGGCACGGTGATGGCGCAATCATAAACGTGGTCATAGGCGTGGTCGTAGACGTGGTCGTGGGCGCGGTCGTAGACGTGGTCGTAGGAGAGGCAGGAGGAGATGATTGGGAGAAGGCGTGGTCGGGGTCGAAGGCGAGGTCGAATGCGCGGTCGGAGACACGGTCGGAGGCACGATCATAGAGGAGGTCATGTCCGTGGTCGTCGGCGCGGTCGTAGACAAAGCAGATGGGGCCGGCCAGATCCAGGGAGGAGGTCGGTCGGTCGTGGTCATAGATGAAGCATAGGGGGCCGGCCGGATCTAGCGAGAAGAAGACCAGATCCGGGAGTGGCGGCACTGGAGAAGGCCGGGGCAAGCTGGAGGCAGCGATGCCGTCAGCCAGGAAACCCAAATCTCGGACCGTGCAAATGAGCGGCAGAGCAAGCCGGCTCTAGATCCGGGCAAAAACCACTAAGGAGAGTAGAGAGGCGATGAAGTTGGGGAGCCGTCAACGCAAAGAAGCGCTTGGATGAGGACAGTGGTGAAGACGATGGCAATGTTGACCATAGGCTTCAGTGGTGCGACGGCTCATACTCGCAGATGACGGGCCATCGATGATGATCTGGCATGATGACGATAGTATACGGGGCGCTTGAAAGGCCGCAGATGGAGGGCCATGTCGACGAGTGCGCCGCGCCGCATCACGCCATGACATCATCAAAGGAGAGGAGGCACTGAAGAGGTCGAAACCAAAGTGGTGAAGTCCGGAGCCGAGGAACATCAATGAGTAGCAGGGCGACGCAAACCAATCTATGATCGAAAAAAGTAGAGAAAATCTGATCTGAAGATGACCGGGGGAAACTCTAATTGGTAACCGATCGGATGATCGGCGACACGGCTTAAACTACGGGTTGCGCAACCCCCAGGAGAGATCATGGAGATAAGATCATCTCCCAGGGGCGACGTGACGGAAGCTGTGGAGGCGGTGGCTCAGGAGCGGCATCGCTCTAATGCCATGTTGGAAGATGAATATACTGCAATAATTCATTATTGTATTGAGGCTCGAGGGCGGTTTATATAGAGTACAAGGCTTGATGGGCAAGAAGTAGGGATGCAAACGGATCGAATACGGACGGATAATGTCTTTACCATATTTGTTTTCATATTTTTCTCGGATGCGAATACGATATGGATACCTCGGATACGAATACAAATACGAATAATACTGAATACAGATGCGGAGAGAATACGAATCGAAACGAATACGGTCACGAATGTTTGTTGGAACATAAAAACCCCTTAAACTATACATCCAAAATCAATGAAAACACATAAATAGTTTATCTTGTCAAAATATTAATGAAATCTAAACAAGCATAAGTATTTTTATCCACAATAGTTATTCCATTGTACAGATTTTAAATCTTCAAATGGCAGTTATTTTTTTCTAAAGTCCTAAATAATTCTTAATGGATTTCTACCATTTACATGTGACTAATAAATTAATTAAGAATTTAAATTTGCATCAGAATGATTTAAATAGAAGTACATCAATTTAATCGGTACAAATTTTAATCTACCGACAATACTAAATTTATTTTTAATAAGCATAAATATTTACTAGTGGTGTTTGTAATTTAATATGACTAGGGAATCTGATGCCTAATGATAATGGAGGCTGATGGCTTGGTTGGGCTAGTGGGTGGTGGTAGGGGAGATGAGAGAGATTAGCTTGGGCTGAGCAATGTTGGGCTGAAATTTCGAATATCTGATTCCGTATTATCCGGATAATCCGTATTCGTATTCGCCGGATATCAGGCATACTGTATTCGTATTCGATTCTGACAAAAAAATCCGTATTTGTTTCCGATCCGAGAATTATCCGAAGAAAATCCGATCCGACACAATCCATATTCGTTTTCATCCGGATCGGTCGGAAACTATCCGATCCGTTTTCACCCCTAGCAAGAAGCCTCTCCTAGAGATAAGGCAGGTATCACAGGATTACAAATCCTAAACTACTAAATATAAAGATATGCTAATATACTCTAATAATTACACATGCATGCATATAGATGCGTAGGCGTGTAGCTATGCATATTAGCTGCTAGACATATCGTCAGGGAACACGACATCGATGATTTTAAACGTAGAATATATATAACATGAAACATTAATATTTCTAGCAGTACTGATCGATGATCAACTGAAGTCTGATTAATTTACTTCGTAAGGTGGGAAATAGTTCTTGTTCGATCACCACCCTTCGTTTCTTGATCAGGCCTTGTTTTCTTGCCGAATTATGCTTGATCTGCAGTCTTCTGCATATTTACTTGCACGCATACATGCCCCAGTTGATTGTATTCTTGAACATGCATTGGCTCTAGCAATACAATTATATCAAGTATTCTTATTTTAATCTTTTATATATATTGAATGTATATTGCAATGTACATATAAATGAAAAGAGAAAAATATCAAGCATTCCTGTTTTAATCATTCGTCTACTGTTGAGCGTATAAAATAATGTTGAGAATTAATGTGAAATAGGTTCATATATATATATATATATATATATATATATAGTAATGTAAATTTAATTTGTGATAAAATCTAATCTTTTGCATTAAGATATTGCTACGAAATCTAGTTCGTTGCATTAAGCTATCGTTATGAAATTCGGTGCGTTGCAATAAGCTATTGCCATGAAATTCGATTCGTTGCAATCAACTATTACAATGAAATTTAGGGCATTGCATTAAACTATTGCCACGAAATTTGATGTGTTGCATTAAGCTATTGCCATGAAATCCAACGTGTTGCATTAAATTATTACCACGAAATCCAGTAGTTGCATTAAGTTATTACCACGAAATCCAGCTCGTTGCAATCAACTATTGCCACGAAATTCAGCTCATTGCATTAAGCTATTATCACGAAATCAAGCTCATTGCATTAAGGTATTATCACAAAATATAAATCATGGCAATATGTATGTATTGCAACGTTTTCTGTTTGTGGTGATAGAATACTATCACAACAGTACAATCGTTGTAATATGATAATTTATCATCATGATTTTTTTTGTTGCTATGAATTATTACCACAAGTTTATTGCAATGCTTGACAACGATTTTAATTTCATTGCAAAATATGCATATTACAATAATTTTAGTCTTAACACAAAAATTAATTTTATTGTAACGAACGTGTTTCTTATAGTGACATATTGATCAGTGTGATGGGAGGGTCAGAGCCCTGTCCTCGGCCGTCACCAGCCTTGGCTATCACTCAAATTTTAGGTAGCTAGATCAGCAGGCAAACAGAGCGTAAGATATAGATGCATGTGAGTACGCGTGTTGATTTAGCTGTTAATGCATGTAGGTGTAAAGCTAGCTAGCTAGGGCAAGTTGACGGATGAGTCGGTGATCCAAATTCTTACGTGCTTTTTGTGCTTCTTTGTGTGATCATCTTTCTTAATTATGGTGGTGTGCCGCCGCCGGTTCCGACAGATGACGATGGAGATAAGTAATTACGTACCGTCCGTCGTCGAGGCCGGCGGCGGAGGGGTTGCCGATGCTGTAGCGGGGGAAGGGGACCAGGCCGGACTCGATCTTCGCGACGTCCTCGACGAGCTGCTCGAAGCGGCGGCGCACCTCCGCGGCCGACTTGCTGCGGCCCATGTAGCGGGCCGGCCACGTTGTGCCACCGGTCAGGCGTTTCCTTGTCGTACACCGCCAGCGCGCACTCGAACTGCTTGTTCTGCCACTGCGTCCACGGCGACGACGACGACGACCCGCGAGACGAGCCCTTGGAGCTATCCGATGGACGCCATGATCTATATGCAGCCAGTGCTTGCAAGCTAGGCGTGCTAAATGTTACAACTTACAAGGCAGATCTAGCTAGGCGCCGCACGTACGGTCGGAATCAAATACAAAGTTGCTGACAACTAGACGACGTGCGTGCGAGCTCTCCATGAGAATGACATCGACACATCTTCGATCTTGTCACTGAATTGGTGTCGGCAGCCTAGTGCGTGCTGTACTACGTATGTACGTACGTACATATGTATGTATGTATGTATGTATGAAACATTTTTTGAGTTCTACATGCTTTTTTTTTGTGCCTCCGTGGAGACTAGTTGTACTACATGCATGTATGTTCCTATCTGAACTTCTTCCGCATTCGGATAGTTTACTACTAGCATGCCGGATGCAGGTATGCCGTCGTCATCGCTTTAGAATATAATGTATATACTCTGTAAAGAAAGAAACCGAGATACTTCATCTCTGTTTCTGGCTCCGTCCCTGCTCATGATCCGGATATTTTCTTTCTAACTATCATTCAGATTTATAACTATTAGATTAGAGATCTAACGGTCATGAATTCTCTATGCTCCCTCCAAAAAAAATCTCCCCTCCAAATAAAAGAGGTCGTTGGATCTCTAATCCAACGGTCCGAAATTTGGATGATTATTAGAAAGAAAACATTCGGGTGATACCTATACACACCCATATCAGTCTTGATGAAATCATTCTATATTACACCCGGGGAAGCGCCCTCGAGCCCTCCACGTCAGCGATTTTGCAAATAAGTCCTTCGAATTTTACACAATCACGTTCATGTCCTCAATTCTTGCAAAAAGACCCTGCTATGTTGTTTCCAAAAACCCCCTCCAATTCTCCGAAATTGCGTACAGGTTCTCCGCATTTGACCCTTCTTTTGCAGGATAGCACCCCATAGTTTTCCAGAAATTATATACAGGTCCTTGATTTTATGTAGAAAAAACATTCGCTTTCTCAAAAATACATATAGGTCCTCACTTTTTCAGATAATCCCTTCTTCCGAATTTTCATCTCTTTTACTTCGGTTACATGGTAGCTAGCACGGCGTGGCGCCGCGCTTATGCTGCTAGTATAATTGAGTTCAGGCGGGCCTGCTCACCGTTGCGCCTTCCAAAAAAATCTTTTATCTCTGTTGTGTTAGACTTAATTGGACAATCTCGATCTCAGCTCTTGGCTACTTTGAAAAGAAGTTGCATAAATAATCCATGAGTTCATGCTTGATAGTCGTTCTGTGTAAGTTTATGCAAGTAGACGAAAATAAAACCTAGCCCCTTGTTATGTGCAAAGCTTATGCAAGTTGACGTACCTTGTACCAGACTTTCGTAATGAAAATGAAACTACTTATCGTTTTGTTATATATCAAACAGGTATCTCCTCAGTACAAGATATCGACATTATTCGACTAAAAACAGCTTAAAGATAATCTCGGAATCTCGGTCACTTCATGTTCTCTAGAAAGGAAATGGTACTAATTACTAATTGACAGATAATTTGTGCTAGAATTACTTTTCTCACATATATATTGGAGAGCACGGTGCAAGATGCTGAAACCACTTGCGTAGAACCAGGCTCTGGCCTCTTCTTTTCAGGATTTTGTTAAAAGAAGTATATTTTTAAGACAGAATCTATAAGTTAATTATAATACATATTATAACGACTTCATTTATATCAGCTAAAACCACACACAAGTTTCTGTTACTCCTTACTATTTCTCATAAATAACCCAAAACTTACAAGACGCAGCTAAAAGCCAAAACCAAAAAAGAACAAACCTAAGGTGGTGCTCCAAATAGCTTTTGGTTCAAGCTTCTGGCTGAAATTGCACTATAACGACTATTAGCTTTTGTAGAAATAAATGAGCAAATATTGAAAAAAAATTAGAAAGAAATGAAAAAAATCGCTACATCGTCACGATAATACAAAGAAATAACAAAAAAACCAAAATAAATCAAAATTTGCAGCTTAAATAAGTCTAAAGTTTTTTTTTAAAAAAAAAGCAGAAGTCGAAACCGTTTTGAGCAAGTTTAAGAGTGTGGAAGTCCACGATCCACTGGGAGAATGATACGTCGGCCTTTCAGATCAAATTATCAAGCAACTTGCGCTCCAGGGTGCCAGATTTTGACAGCCACAGTCAAGAATATATGCCATATATGCAAAGCCCACAGGATT
This sequence comes from Bonia amplexicaulis, assembly GCA_036346245.1. Lineage (NCBI taxonomy): Eukaryota > Viridiplantae > Streptophyta > Magnoliopsida > Poales > Poaceae > Bonia > Bonia amplexicaulis. The sequence goes on along the minus strand of CM070748.1, from coordinate 1,865,678 downwards.
GAAGCCAAATGCTAACCGCAGTTAACCAGAATATTCCGAATTGGCTACAAATGGAATCGTTATCATTTCTTTAAGGGCAACAGCGACGAGATCGGGTCAGGACAGGGGATCTATCGGTTGTGAATTGGTGCTAACATATAGCCAGCCTTGTTGATGTGGGATGTCCGATCTTCATGACGTAGGATTGATAATGATAATTTAGATTTGTGCAACCTGACGAACCGATGACGTCAACCACTGTTAGAACAGTAACCTGCGATAGAAGAATTCGCCCAACCACACCCTCGTGATCCCGTCCACCTGACCACAAAGCAGACGCATCGTGCTCCTGAGAATCACAAGGAATCACAAAAATAACATGTAGAGAAACGTCCAATTCCCCTCTAGATTGCAATCAGATGGCAAACTGTAATACGAATAAGCGTATAGTTCTCTCTTAAAAATAATAGATTCGATCGTGTCCTACCATCGCTTGCCGTCCGGCTCGCCTCCTACTAAGCTAGGGGCACGGCAGGTAACATATATCATCTGTCACATCTTCTAAGCTCGAAGAGAGAGCCGTTTCTATAAGAACAAGTGTAAAGAGGTCAAAATTGGAAAAAGAAAACGCTACTACATTACTAGATGCCTGAACACACCAAAGGATTGCGCTAAAATAATTAGTAAAAAGATCAAGCATGTCCGGACGTGATTGTCGTTGACGTCCACCCTGTATGACACGAAGAAGTGCTTCCGCAGCAAGCACGTCAATCTAAAACGCACAACGTTGATCAAACGGCCCACGGTCGCGCATGGGATTCCCGATAAATCTGGGAAGGGTGAACGGGAAATACTGAATATGGCAAGGGTATTACGTGAATATGTTCCCGCACTACGCGCTTCTACTCAATCTGTGCCGCACATCTGTGATCGGACGCCTCATGAAGACTAGGAGCGGATTACCCACGAAACGACGGCTCCCCCCTCTGCCCGTAGCAACCGCCGCTCGCCGTTGCTCCACCTTCACCGCCGGCCACCTCCTGGATTCCTCGCAGCCATGGATTTCAATGCCACCAACTGAAGAGACACGGTGTTCGGGACTTCAGGGTTCTCTTCCCCTCGCCAACGGCCCGTCATGCGCGCGTCCGGACGCGTTCAGCACTCAGCGGCGGTCCTCACTGGCTGATGGCTCGGCGCTGCGTCATCGTAAGAGCCTTACAAACTGCATGCATGAGATCTTTGGTTTCAAGGTGACCATTAGATGTACTGCTCCTCCCAATCTTCATTTCCATGATTAGAAAAAGGAAACAGCCGTGAAGATAATATAATGCATCATCGCTCTCTGATGTTCTTCAGTTCTTGTTAATTTGTTCCTTAATCCTTATCACTGTTAGAACAGCCGTGAGTATTGCATTTTGTGTGATCAGATGCTGAACAATCTTACACATCAGCAAGCCACCTGCGAAGCGGTTTCAACTTCATGGCAATTTATTAGGACTTATTGGATAAGTTTAGGACAGTTTCTCTAAGGCCAGCCGATGAGTTAGTAGGTTCATACGTTGATCTAAAATACTGGTGTAGCCTGTAGGAAGCCTGGACTCTCATCTATCTTTACTATTATAAAAAAAAGAGTTGGCAGTTGGTCCGATCTCTCCCACTCCTTCTCACAAAAGGCAACGCTGACATATAGCCCCAAAAGACCTGCGTCGAATCTTTCCACCTTCCCTTCAAAATATCTTTATTTCCATGATTTAGTGGTCAAGGTGAATTTCATCTAGACTGCATTGTAGAGTACATGCTGTATTTTTCATCCAGTGCTTAATCTTGTACTAGCTGAATGCCCGTTGCTACGAATTTTAAAATTTTATTATACTATATGTTCTGAAACTAAAGGGTGGTAAAAAATTTTAGAACATGCATACAAATATGTTTTAAAATTTTTTTAAATTCGTAGCAACGCACGGACATTCAACTAGTATTATATTAAAGTAAAGGCAAAAGAAACCACCACGTTCACTCTCAAAAGGTAGAATTTTCTATGTTAATCAAAGAAAAAAAGAGAAATATTTTACACCGTTGATCATGGTAGGTTTAGATTATAACAGTTTGGATTAAAAGAATTTTTTTTGTCAAGTACAACCCAAATAATAACTGAATTTCAGAATAAAAATAAATAAAATTAGAAATTTGATTTCTATCCGAACTCCTAAGTAAAATATCTAAATAAAATAATTCAGAATAAAAAATTAAACTAAATTAGCAATTGAATTTGTATAATAATTCCAACAAAAAATAACTGAAATTCGGAATATAAAATAAAAATAGTAATTTGATTTTGATATAAATTCCAAAGTAAAATATCTAAATAACTATAATCAGATAAAAAAATAAACAAAAATTGGCCACAAGATTTGCATATGAATTCCATCTAAAGATTGAAAAAGATAAGAAATAAATTCTGTAATGTAAATTCCATACAATTTTGTAGTAAAATCCTTAAATTAAAATAATTCAAAATAAATTAAATAAAATTATAAATTTGGTTTCCATACGAATTATAAAGTAAAATCCATAAATAAATATAATTTAGATTAAAAAATAAACAAATATTCAAAAAAATGAAATTCAGAAAAATATAATAAAATTAGCAACTTAATTTTGATACGAGATCCAAGGTAAAATCCCTAAATACTTATAATTCCAAATAAAAAATAAACAAAAAAGTAATTGGATTTGTATACAAATAACAACAAAAAATAATTGAAATTCATAGTAAAAAATAAAAGAAAATTTTAGTTTGATTTTCACACAATTGCAAAGTAAAATCTCTAAATAACTACATTTTAAAATAATTTAAAGAAATTAACAATTTGATTTGTATATAATCTTCAATAAAAACAAATAAAATTTTAATAAAAATAAAAGTTAAAAAAAGATAGCATGAATAGTATCGGAGAAGACCATGAAAGAGTGCAATGGTGTTGATTTATTTAACAAGAAAATATTGACCCATCAGGAAGCGAAGAGCAGAGGTGATGGCGGGGGAGATGAGGACAATATTGTGCTACCCACTTAATTGTTCGACAAGGAAAATATCGTGTTGCTAACCGAAGTTGTTGAAGAAAACTATCAGAGTCAAAAGAGCCAAGGGCCACGACAACGAGTGGTTAGCATCAACATTATTGAAAAAGTTAATGTCTAAATAAGCTTAATAATATAAAAGCTTCGGCAAAGAGGATATGAGGCTTTGCATTAAAGATGAGCTATAACGATATAGAGCCATCAGATAGCTAGAAGCGTGCCATCACTGGTGAGGAGGACGGCGTCATCGACAATGGCGAGAAGATTCTCCATATCGTTAGACAACGACTAAAGTAGATATGTCGGCATTAATGAAAATACGAAGTCACCGTGGTTGGTGAGGAAGGTATAATGTTGAGGTGGTTAATGTCAAAGAAGAGGAGTAATCATATAAGAGAAGTGTACATTAAACATGTATAACATCATACATGCGTATATCCATGCATGCATCTATACAAACAGAAGCACAGACATACAGAAACAAAGATGGTACAACCATAGAGAATAGGCTTATGGCCACCTGCGAGAGTGTGACCGATGTCCTTAGCAGGGATCAATGACAGTTGCACATTTATGTATGTCTGATGTTGCAACGGTCAGCATTAAGCAATAATTAAATAAAAATAGAAGATAACTATGTGGTAAGTATTGTGTTGGAATAGGTAGCAGCGAAGAGATTGTATTATAGTGGGTAACAGCTAAGAGGGACCGATCAAGAATTGGACGCGCTGTTGGAGGTTGAGGTAGAAAAATTGTAGTGGCGAGAAGTGATAGAAAACACATGGTTCGGTAACATAGCCAGCGTGTGAGGGATTATAAATTTAAGATAGATTGCCTATGGTGCATCGATGTATGCATGAGCCATATACTTTAATACCATATAAACTAATAAGATAATTTACTGTACATATAATCAATGTATTGCTTTGAGATTAAACAAAGGTACATATACATGTATACATTTTTTGAAAAGAGTAACTAATGAAAATAGGGATATACAGCTATATGATCCATGCATAATAGAGAGTGTTTACGTTTTTAAGAATCTCAATAATTTAGTATGCTCAATGATTTTCCTCCATCAAGCCTATATTTTAATTACATTTTTTAAGTTATATTTTTTAAATTTCTATTATCATTTACAATGTTTATGATATCTTAAAATTTTAAATAACCTATAAGATATATAAATATATTATTAAACATCTAAAATATATCGTTTGATATTAAAAACTTCCAAATAAATTCAGCCGCGCAAAGTGTGCGGGCCACACTGCTAATTAACACCCATTCCACCTCCATGGGCAATAGGCTCTCGCGTCACCCGCCGCGGTGTGGTGTACGTGTGGAGGGGCCGAAACCCGCGATTTTCCGTGTGCTTTACCTCGCCCGCGAACCCACCATGGCGGCCATCTGGAGGCGTACACTGCGACGGCTGACGAAAAGTACCTCTCTTTGGTGGCTGTGTATGAAACTATTACGGTGTTATATTTCTCGGTGGATCATGCCTCTATAGCTGACAACAGATATATAGGTGATGGGGAAAAAAATCCGTTTTTTTCAGGCTAAAGTTTATTTACACGCCAACATCCCCAAACGTTGCCGCTACTTTACTCGGGCAGCTTATTACATACATTCAGCAAGGGAAGAACGACTAGTACCACCACTGCTACGCCATCTTTCTCGATCTTAGCTCAACCGTCTTCCTGGGTTCTCTCATCTGAAATCAAGGCCGCGCATCCCAACCTCACGAGAAGACGAACTTGTAGACACGGCAAGGTCTATATGACGGTTCCCGACCTTATGTAGTATCCTTCCTCCGGACGATCAGCTTCTTGGACACCCTATCGGAAACGGTCCAAATAGCACTGTTACAAAAGCAGTGTAGAGAATTTAAGAGAGTATTAACTTGGAAACGTTTGTGTATCTTCCACTAGCTTACCTCGCGGTTTGTGATAACCACGTTCCTTCCTACCCTTGCATTCATGTCGATGATGCAGTTGCTACAATGTATCGACAAAAGGACTTTGACCATGTGGGAAACAGGGTACTAGCTACTAGCTAAGTCGAAGTCGCAACAGTACACATTTTTTCAAGCTTCAGGTCGGTCTCTCACCTTATCTTTGTGTTCTCCCCTACACCAATGGGGACCTTGCTCTCTGACATTAGCCTCGAAACTTCATCTTCAGTTTCGTACAGATCCGCACCCATCATCATAGTGTTCTGCAGACATCATTTGCAAGAATACCAGTTGTTCAAACCAGATTTGACATTCATTACGCGCATGATTTCCATTGGTGAAAGAGCGTGCCTTGAGCTCACTTCCAGAGTTTAAGCGTGAACGAACACCGACAATAGAATGCTCAAAGTGTTCTACTTGATGTAGTACAAATTTTGATCAACTTTTCTTAAAAATAAAAAATGATTTCTACTTCAAGTTGTCCTTGTCGGCCGAATTAGCTCAGCCCAGTATGTTTTCCTCGTCCCGGCCCACTCCCTCTTCTCATGTCTAGCAGGCCGGCTCATATCTCCTAACCGTAATTCCTACCAGGCCATGCATGCGGGCTTGGAGAGGTGATGTGATCAGGAAGACGGCTCGCTCGCGGTATGGGCCAACGCAGAGAGCTGGGCTTCAAGGTGCGGGCAACATGGAGACGGAGACTAGTACATGCGCTGATCGCACCACGGGGGTTGGCGTCCTCGCGGACCGCGCAGTTGTGTGCACCGATGCTGTTCGTCCCCAACCACCACCGGCCGGCACCAATGCAGAACCTCAACGCCCGGCTGAGGCGCATGGTCCGGGCGGACCGTCTCGCTGACGCGCTGAGCCTGTTCGACGAAATGCCGCACCGCGACGAGGTCTCCTACGCCACCCTCTTCGCGGGCCATGCCGCCACAGGCGATTTCGCCGGCGTAATCGCGCTCTTCTCCCGCTTCCATGCATCCTCTCCGCCGCTCGCGGCCGCCGACCCTTTCGTCCTCAACCTCGCGTTCGAGGCCTGCGCCGCGGCGGCCGATGCCAGGTTCCTCCCGCACGCTGCGTCCCTGCGTTCAGGAAATGTGCTGCGTCGGGCTAAAGCCCCTTCGGACCGCGGAATCACTAGTGGCTGGCGCGTGGCAAATCAGCGCTCGTGGAGCACGGCTTATGGGTTAGATTAACTAATATAGGTTAGCGTTGCGCAGTTGCTAGGAGTTGGAGCAGACATGAATGTGACAGGCCTGATGCTTTTCTAGAAGAAAGGCCTGCCTGACGCTGTAGAATATGATCTTATTCATTCGTTCATTTGAAGAGAACCGGACCACAGTCGGCATTCTTCACAGCAACATTGCCACATTGGTGGCCTCGAAAGTTGCATCGATCTGTATAGCATTCCAGTTTTGCTATAATCTTGAATCTAGACCCAAGATATTTGATTATTTGGTGTTAGTGATGATTCTTGTAAAGGTTGGTACTGTCAATCCTCATGTTATAATAATAGAGCTATTATTACCTTAGTCTTCAGCCAAATGCTCATAGGATATTTTTATTGTTCACAATTGATGACATGATGTAATGGTGAATCATGTCTATTATACAGACTTTGACCTTTTGTCTTTGTGCTAAATATTTACTGCTTTTTTTGGAACAATTTGCAGTTGCCTAGTGATAATTTTATGTGCTTGTTTTTGTCATGCAGATGTTTTTAGATCGTGTGTTTAAGTGTGCCTAATTGATTGCTAAAGAATCAAGAGGAATTGAATGTTATCTGGATGTTCACAGTGCACAAGAAGTTCCTGTATGGAATCGGCAGAACATCACTGCCGATTTTAGAGATGATCAGCGGCTCCTTTTGACTTGAGGGAAGCAGGTGAGGTCCATGACTAAAACAAGCTAACATTAGCCATTACTAGAGGCGTCCTTAACAAGGTAGGAACACTAAACTAGTAGAAAGAAACAACAATCACCAGTGACAGTGATGGAGTTGTAGCAATGATGTTGCTTAGGTGATGGAGCTTAGGCTTTGGGGCGCTTTAACTAGCTCATCCTACTCATTTCTCCATAGCTATTTGCTCCTGCCGTAGCTTTATCCGGTTGTGACTTCGAGGCACCAAACCAGTGAGGCCCTACTTAGACTAATGTGTCATAACCATGTCTAATAAGAACCACAACTATTATTACTCTAATCTCCGCAATGATGGGGTTAGGGGTGATTCGATCAGCTCCTCCAAAATGCACTACTAGCACTAGTAAGAAAAATCATTAATCAATGATCACGGCTAAAGCAAAACTATGGTACTAGCTCTTCCCTCCTCCCAACCTTCTTGTAAGACCATGTAGGGGTTTATAAGAGTGATGAGTATTTAATATTGCTTGTGTCTTGCCTTTTGTTGTTTAAGTTTGATTTTGTGAATTTGCATTTTGACCTGTGCTTTTTTGATAGCACCGGCCAGGCTAGCCTAGGGTGGTGATCGAACCGTTGTGCGGCTACGGCCAGATTGGATGTGGTGGCGCCGTGGCGGTCTGACTGGAGAGCGGTAGTGCCGGCCCTTTGTTAATGGTAACTATTTTCAAGAGGAGGTCTTTTAGAGGTTTTTGGTCTGAGACCTAGTATAGTAGTACCGGTGTTGTAACCACGGTATGACTTGTGGGTGTTGAGCGATCTGATCAACATGGGTGCCGCAGTCAAACCAGCCCCTATTCAAGTGTGCTGAGTTGATTGGTTTTGGTGGTGTTAGTCACAGTGAGAGTTCGTATATGTGTTAGTCATGGTGTGTCCTTCAGTCCATGCATGGGTTAGTCATGGCATAGGTTATTGCATATGTTTTGCTAATTGAGAGTCAAGTGTACGTTATTTGTGCTCAGATCAATTATTTTGTCTTTGGTGTGCAGGTGCCATAGGGTACCACCGGCCGCCACGTGCTGGATTCGACGGTCGCTGCCCTCGTACCTCTCTTTCGTTTGATTGCCATCGCTTTCTAGCGTCTTCTTTTTTGTAGCTTCTTGCGCATTCCCCACGGACGACACTAACCATTATGGCTATTGACCAAACAGCATATGAGAGGACTAGCTAGAGAAAGCGAACGATAGGAGAGAGAGTGCTCGTGTATGAAATGACTAGATCTGGTCCCTCATACCACTCTTGGGGGCTTATATATATGAGTAGGGTAGAATAGAAAATTCATATCCTACCTTCTTAATAATTACAAAAGGTAGGGATATATTGTTACATTTCTTTATACACATATCCCTATACTGTTAGATCTATTGCATACTGGGCCAGTTGTAAGGCCTAGTCACAGGGGTTTGACCACTCCTACAACAGTAATAGTACTGCTCTGAGGTGTTGGTTCGATTTTTCTTAGGATTTCTCTAAGGTGTTTAGGTTCTAATCTTTATAATTTATCATAGTTATTAAGGTAAAATATTCTAATAATCTTGAGACAAAAAAATTATAGAAAAATCGTTATCGATGTAGCTCATATTCATCTCTCTAGTCGTCATGTTCATCCTACATTTCTAGAGAAAAAAAGAAACACCTTTCAATTCGTTTTACTCCGTTGTAATTAAGCTCCAGTGCTAGTGACAGGCCCCTACACCACACGTGTTGAGCCCAGGACGAACACTCGAAAGGCAAGACAGCTCGAATAAACAAAGTCTAAAGCGTCTCTCTCTCTCTCTCTGAATTTTTAGGTGGCCAGAATTATCGTCGAACCCTCGACCGACCCGTTGTCGAGGATTCGATGATAATTCCACGCGCTGAAACCGGCCTTTGTCGCTCATCTATGACTGTAATTGCTTGCGGTTGCGAAGAACAATCAAGCAGCAGCTGGGAATCACGAACCCGAAACGGAGCATTTCCGTCGAGGCAATGACAAGGCTAGGCGATGCAATGCGATGCGATGCATGAACGGAATAAATTTGGGAATTAGGAGGATAAGATCGGCTCTTTGGGGGCATTTGGAAAGGTGCTTTGGAGCAAGTGGTTCACTAAAGCGGAGCAAATAAGAGAGGCGAATTACCGAGATGCTTTTAGCTGCGGCATCGAATTACCCAGAGGGGGTGCTCAATATAGCTTATTTTGGCTTAAAGCTTATGGCTTAAGCTTTTTTTTTGCACTATTCACAATTTCGTCTTTTTCTGAATTTTTGATTTTTTTTTGAGCTTTTTTGTCGGTTCTTTTTTTTCTCGTATTCGTTTGCATTGTCTGTGATGGGTTAACATATTTTTTATATTTTTTAATTTTTTTAAATTTAATTATGTCAAATAAGCCTCTCTCATTCTGATGTTTTTTTCACCCACCTGATGTTTTCACCATAAGCCTTGACTTTTCAATGAACCGATCACCACCTCTATTCGCTGCTGGGAAGGTACATATCCATTTCTTAACACGGTTTCTGTCTGAATTGTTGAGCTCATTTGAGAGGTGAGCAGCAGTGCAGACTAATAGGGGTAGCACCGCGTATAGCTTGTAGTCCTGTTATTTTTGGTTCCTTGGTTTTAGTTTATCAGGAAGCTAAAACAAAATGAACCATTTGCAAACATATTTCTAAGTTTAAAATCGTGTGTCCATTCATCATCGTCTTGAAAAGTACAAATAAAAACCATTAATCACAGCCTAAAAAATATTAGGGAAAACGGAATGATCTGGATTTAACGATTTATCGGTGTGTTTCTCCGTTTGCATTTCCTTTAAGAGATGAAACCCAAAAGGATATTCCATATTATTAAATTAATTTAACAACCTTATCACAGAGCGCCTGTAGCTCAGTGGATAGAGCGTCTGTTTCCTAAGCAGAAGGTCGTAGGTTCGACCCCTACCTGGCGCGTACTCGTTTTTGTATATTTACTAGTTACTATCATTAATATTTCTTTTACCATATCGCATCTAGAGAGTATAAAGTCATGTTCCAAACTGTTTTTATCTTTTAAAAACTAGTTTTTAAACGAACTTATTTCTCCAAATAGTTTCTATAAGTTGTTTGTAAGAGTCACTGCAGAAGCCGTTTTGAATAGAGTGATTTCTCAACACGAGTGTTATTTGCTCTCTTAATTTCTTTTATGATCAGTCAAAAATCACAACCGAAAGCCATAATATTTTTAAACACAGCCTAAGTCATAAGAGACAATAGCAGATCAAAACTAAAAAGGCTATTTCATTTCCTTCCGAAATCTTGTGCAAAACTGACACCGGCTCCAAGCAAACAATACTGGCAAAACAAAATGTATCTAAAACACAAGTATTTTCAAGCCAAATTGAGTTGTGTTGTTTAACTGTGCCATCTTCTAGCTATATCACCTCCGTGCCCGACATGATTAGTGTAATCCAACACTATCATAATAGTCAATCATTGCAGTCACTATTCTAAGCTACGTGCATTATACTACGGGCATGTTCTTTTTAGCTGCGGCTTATGGCTTTTGGTTGCGGTTTGTGATTTTTGGACTGTTTGTACGAGAGATTACAGAGTAACAAAAACTCACATGTGGTTTTTGCCAATATAAATGAAGTCAGTAAAGTATGTACTACAATTAACTAATAGACTCTATCTTAAAAAAAATACTCCGTTTACAAACTAGTTATTGTAAAAAATCAAAAAATAACTTTTAAAAGTTGAAAATAACAAGGCCTACACCAGCAACTAACCAGAAGCTTTTGCAGCAGAGGTCAATGCCACAAAACTGTGCTTTGACGAAAGATCGCATGGTTGGCACTACGAAAAGGCAATGGCACGAGCCAGTCACTAGCGTCTAGTTTATTTATGATACCAAACTTACTCGGCTGCGATAAACGGCGAATTGTGCGCCACCATCACATGTCTCCCCCCACCAAATTTGCCCTTTTTGTTAATACTAGTTAGAGACTTGTGTATTATAACAAATTTATAAAAATAATAAGACGAAACTTATTGCCTAACAAACTTCACACATCAAATATTAGAGAGCAAGCGACAGATAGAGAAGAGTGGCCAGAATGTGCGAGGAGATAGAAAAAATAGAGGAGGTGGGTGGTTATATTCTGAGAGAGAGAGAGGAGGAGAGAGACGAATGATCCAGATCAAATCGGATGGTTCAGAAGAGAAAAATAGGGATGGACCAATCATCAACTACTTCTTTTATAATAGTAAAGATATGCCGCTTAATATGAGTGCACCATCAGGCAGACTAGTATATATATTGTACTAGTGTGTGTGAGGCGTCAAAAGTTATTTTGCATCTGCAATAAACTTGATCATCTCCCCCTCACAAACCGGCACCTCACATGCACATGACGACGACCTGGTGCATAATTAACTGTCGCCTATGTGAACTAGCTAGGCACCGGCTTTGCGATATCCTTTAGGCAAATCAAATTGTTCGATCCGTGTGCTTTTTGCTGTTGTATTGAAAGGAAAGGAAAGGATTTGAGGAAAAGGATGCCCTTTTAGACTATGTTCGAAAAATACTATGATTTTTGGTTGAAATGACGCTATAGCGTCGGCTAGTTTTTAAGTTATTTAATTAAATAAAAATAAATAAAAATAGAAAAATTAAAAAAAGCTATTATATCTCTAAGAATAATACAAAATAAAAATAAGAAAAAAAAGAGAAAAAGAAAAAATGTCAACAAGTTAATGTATTCCAAACGACCTTTGGTTTCTAAAGCCAGATACTGTTTAAAACATGCCTTAATCTCTATCTATAAAATCATGCGAATTTTTTAATGCTAATGAGGCGTATGTGATGCAAAATCAAATGTTTGGTTTCTTTTTTTTTCTATGTAGTGATCGCGCGAATTTTACTCTAGTTTCGCGGAGTATTATCAATTGTGATGCATGTGATCTGAATTTTCTTCTTTTTTAATGCTAGGGAGGCGCATGCGATGCAAAGGCTCGAAAGGGCTACTTGCTTTCGAATTTTATACTTGGTTATAGTAGTTAACTTTTAAATAATATTTTTTTAAGTGAAAGTCTATAAATAAATTATAGTAAATATTATACCAATTTTAACTATACCAGACAAAGTCACATGTGTTATAAGAGGGTTCCCGCGCTACCTCGGTCCCACAACTACCTCAGAGCGGTGGCGCCCGTTAGAAGGTCTATCTAAACCATATCCAACTCAGTATCGCCAGTCGAGCTCGCGCATAGGGGTGTGTACACCCTAATTAGCTTCACGCACCTTGAAGCTCCATCACACCTCGAACTAGCGGTATACCTATGCACAACCCGTCGAGGCCATGCAATGATCCGATTACTCAGGGCATCGTGTGTCTCAAACCAACAAGTTAGACGTTTATTTCTAGCATGTTCACATATGTCAACCTTTCGCACCCCTGGGCTCTATCGCCCTTCGGTGGCCATGCCTAAGCAAGTTGAGCTTGGCACTACCGAGCTTACCTTTGCCTCTCGAACACCATGGGTCGAGAAAATGGCTTCACGAGGAACTTCTTCGGGCTAAGTCCTAACCCCACCCCTCCACGTAACTTCGGCATCTAGGCGGTCGGTGCGCGACCCATAACTATTCACGACTCCGCGCCCTTTTTATGCAGTAGTGAACTCCCCGATATGACCCAAAATCGGCCGAGCGAAGCAACGGCTCTTTGGCAAACACCAGAGGAACCTAGCTCGGACGTGCGGACATGACCTATCATCTGAGATTTGTGCGAGGATTTAAGATATTTTAATATGTTGTCGGAATACATTGCAGTCTACCAGTGAAACCGTCGACCCGAGGCAGCGCGTCGACCCCTTTTGCAAGTCAGTGTGTCGACCCGAGCAGACGGTTAGCGACCACCCGGATCGCCGAGGGGCTACTGTTGGGGGTCCCCGTGCTACTTCGAACCCATAACCACCTCGGAGCGGTGCCACCCGTTGGAAGATCTACCCCGAGCCAAGCCCCCAAACCAACCCCGGACGAGGTATGTGAGGCTGACCCCGGAAGAATTCGGGGCTAACTCCGGACGAAGTACGCGAGACCGACCCCGAAAGAGTCTGGGGCCAACCCTAGACGAGGTACATGAGGACGACCCTGAAAGGGTCCGGAGCTAACCCCGGACGAGGTATGCAATACCAACCCTGAAGGGATCCAAGACCGACCCCGAAGTCTCGGACATGGCGGAGCCCACGTGAGTCAAATGACACAAATATCTCTAGAAGTAAACTAGGCCCTAGGGGCAATATTGTAACTTCGCTTGGCTTCCTCTCTTCCTTTATAAATAGGACCCATATAATAGAGGAGAGGGATGCCATTTGTAACACTAGAACACTCATGTTGGATACATTTGTGGTTATGTGTTTTTTCTTAGGTCTCTTCGTATCTTCGGCGGTCTTCGCATTCGATCAGATATGCTTCTAAGTTTAATGTTTGGATTCATACCGACGATAATATGCAGTTGTCTTTCTTTTCATAATCTCTCTTATGAACGATTAGAATTCAAAAAACATAAGACATCTCAAAAGAAGCCAACCAAATACCAGGTAGACGAAGACAGAACCCCTTCGTTTATTAGAGAAACCAGCTACGTCGCTTGCTTACACGTTACTAGTACCTGTACCTAGCTAGGAAGGAGAATCGGCCGGGCGCCGACGGCAACGGCTGGTGTTGTTTCGACGTGTCTCGTCGGCCGGGGCGCTTGGTGCTGCCGAGAGCGAGCAAGGCAAAAACAAAAGGCACCACACGTGTGCACAGCGCCCCGTCCCCGTCGTCTCACCTCACGTTCTTCTTGTCCCGTACGTCCCGTCCTTTGCTCGACGCGCGCGGTGCGAAGGCTCGAGAAAAAGCGGCGAAAAGAAGGGACGGACGGCACGGCCTTGCATGCATATGCACGCACGGCTCTTCCCGCCTTCACAACCCACGAGATGCCATGTTTTTTTTTTCTTTTGCCTTGTAGCTCAGAGAGTCCAAATGAATAGAACAGACTTTTAAATTATAATTTTTAGATAATCTTTTTAGTCTAAAATTATACGTACCATCTACGTTAATATGTTTATGATCCGTTATTATTTCAAAAAAATATAAATAAAAATACGAGACATAGCCAGAAGCAACCCAATAAATGTAAACTTAAAAACAATGTAAACAAACAGTGCACCTGACCTACCTATCGATCCATCAATCAGGCTATCACGCGCACGCGCCATCCTGTTCTACCTCCTCCCGGGGCGCCTGAATTAAAATCCGTACACCAACGTAGTAATAAAACGGGCAGGTCAGGTCAGGTCCGTGGCCGTACGAAAATGGCCTGGGCTGTGAGCTGAGCTCTGGGGGTTCGGCTCACATGCTGGGTTCACAGCACATAGTAATGTGCAGGCCAAATAAAAATTCAACACCTGTCCTCCTCCTGGTCCCACCTCACATTGAACTCTCCGTCTCGGTTTGTCTCCCCCGACTCCGCTTTCTTTACCCATCGGCTCCTTTTCGCATTGAACTCTCCGCCTCCCCCGACTCCACTTTCTTCGCCCACACCACCGGCTCCTCGTGCCGCGCCGCCTCGGTCTCTCCGTCCCTGGCGCCTCCACCTCCTTCCATCTTCGAGCCGCTGCTTCGCCGTCCCCGTGATTGTCTGAGCCGCCGGTTCCCCCTGCGTTGGCCTCTCCGGTCCCTCACCTCCGCCGGCGTGGTTCCCTCGTCTTGTGTCGCCTCCCGGCCTCGCCGCCACTCCTCGCGCAGCTCCGGCCATCGGAGGCCCAGGGCCCGGATCTGGCGCCAGCGCCGACCATCGGATCCATGGCGCAGGGCCCGGATCTGGCGCCTCCTCAGTCGGATGCATCTCCCCCCTTCCGTGCTCTCTTCTTGTGGCTATTACTTCCTATGTGGAGCTTATGTTACTAGTTTGATTTGCTTTGCTTTTTGTTTAGCCCGCACGACAAAAGGCATGGAGGTGAGCTACCTTGGCTAGTCACGGCGGAGCTCGAAGCAGCCCGCACGTTGGGGAAGTGCGCGGTGGCTGTCGGGTGCGTGGGCTAGGTCGATGGTAGTACGCCGCCGCCGATCTTCGTCTACGGTGATGCCTAGGTGATGCCCTAGTGATGCTAAGTGACAATCAGATCTTTCATATATAGTTCATATGGTCACTGCCCGACAAACAGATCTTTCATATATAGTTCATATGGTTTGTAGTGATGAAAGGTATGCTCCAAGAACATTACACCAAAAACCAAAGGATTTTTCTTATTGAATCCTTCCCTTGAGCATACAAATTTTCTTGTTCGAATCACACTTGTTGAAGATCTATCGTGCCAAAATTTTCTAATACTAAAACCAACATTTCCTGTCTCATGATCTACATAACAAAGAAATGGAAGGAAATGGAAGTTGTCAATGCTGTGTGAGGTCAGGGGGCAGTAATCAATATTTTTTGTTGTTTCATACACTTATACACAGTATGTTTGCGTGATGAAAAGGCAAAGAATTGAATCATGGTCCAGGAAAGTTTGAGCTGCAAATCTAGCTAGTGCAGTAATCAATTTTTTTGTTATTTAACATGATTACGTACCAGCTGAACACAAAGGGTCAGTTAGAACTTCTGCCATATTTCTCACTTCATGTACAACAGTATGCCTGCTTTTATGTTTTAACTTATATCTTTCAAACGGCAGAAGTCCAGAGAGGAGGAAACGGCAGAAGTCCAGAGAGGACGAAGAGAGCAGGAGATACTCGCTCACTGGCTGGCGCAGAGAGGAAGAAGAGAGGACGCTCAGAAGAAGACAGGCGCGGGAAGAAAGGCGCACGCGGGAAGAAATATATGCTTGCGCGGGCTTCCAGTTAGGTGGGACCAGGAGGAGGACAGGTGTTGAATTTTTATTTGGCCTGCACATTACTATGTGCTGTGAACACAGCATGTGAGCCGAACCCGAGCTCTGGGGAGTGAACTGGAGCAGCGAGCAGAGGAGTGAGTACTTTTGGCAGTGTGCGGCACGATCCACGTGAGGGACATTTGTGCCAAGCACCGGCCTTGGCGCGTGGGCCACACCGCCCTTTCTCTTCCCTCGCTGCTTCCTGAACCCTGAGGCCTGTGCGCTGGGAGAACCAAATAGGTTCGTGTGTCGAGGCAATCGCGATCATAGGTCTTTTTTTTCTGTGACTTAACTTTTAATCGAGATTTTTGAATTTTAATTATTTACGATAGAGAAAATTCAGAGATATCTGTTTGTGATTTTGGATAGTACAGATGTTGAGCTTTTAACGTATACTATAATTAATTTGTAGATCCCATCTTGAAAAAAATACTCCGTTAGAAAGTTAGTACTGTAGCAAAAGCAAAAGGCCAGTTTCAAAAGTCGAAAAGAACATGTCCATGGGCCTGTTCTTTTCCTCCGGCCGCCCTGCTTTTGGCTTTTGCTACTGAGCTAACTTTCAAACGAGTATTTTCTCAAACGGGTCTCTGGTAAAACGATCTACACATTAAAAGCCCAACATCTGTACCATCCAAAATCGCAAGTGAGTATCTGTCTCTCCTAATCTGCATCAGTAAACACCAAAATTCAAAATTTCATTTAAAAGCCATAAGTCGCAAAGAAAAAAGAATGTAGGACTCGATAAGACACTAGGCCTTTCTTTTCGGCTTCTAAAAGTTATTTTTCGATTTTTCTACAGTAACTAGCTTTTAAACGAAATATTTTTTTTAAGATAGGGTTTACTAGTTAATTATAGTATATACTGTACCGACTTTATTTATATCGGCAAAAACCACACGTGAGTTTCTGTTACTCTATAATCTCTCGTACAAACAGCTCAAAAGACACAAATCACAGCCAAAAGCCACAAACTACAGTCAAAAAGAACATGCCCTACAAATATCGGACCAGTTTGATACACCTAATACACATAGTGGGACAAGGAAGAGGCCGGGTGATTAACTGTACAATCAAACTGATAATTAGTCCGGAGAGTGCTAGCTTGTGATCGACAGATAGCTAGTATTCTTCCGAACATTGCTATGAACAATGCCGCTTGAGTTAAACAACAGAACGGGAAAGAAAAAAGGAACAGGAAAAGGGAGAACGATGTGGATGGATCCAAGCGCTTGCTTGAGGCCGGTGGAGGCATATAGAACTAGAATAATCCACGAGATATGATGTCTTGGTTTTCTCCGGAGCAAGTTCAGACTGAGACCCGTGCGTCCACTCCAGTCCACAGTGACAGCCAAATCGATCTCGAATAGTTTGAACTGATCGAGGTCGACATCGATGGCCCCGCACACGAATCTCCAAGCCAAGCCAAACCGATAACCGAGCAACTACTCGTACATATATCCCCTGTGGGATCCCCAACTCCTGCAGTTTGCTGCTGCTAGTGATGCTTGTTGTCTATATGAAAGAAAATTAGGTTCAAATGCTAGTAGCTAGGAGGAGCATGTGAACAAGCGATTGTGCGAACAACTTGATTTGTGATGCTTTACCATCTTGAAACATGATGTGCAAACAACTTGATTTATGATGCTTTACCATCTTGAAACATGATAAGTAAACCCGTTTGTCCACCCGCTGAGATGCTACTTGTCTGAACTAAAAGTTATTGAATTTCGAGAGCCTCGAGTTTTGCATCAAACAGAACAAATCCTCTAAAAATTCCCTTGCCAATCCTTCTTCTTAATGGAACCTCAAATCTATGTATCGACCACCTTTGTAGAAGGAAAAAAAAAACATGCACACTTTTCTACTCGTATACTCCTTGATAGAACATTTTAAACTTCCTCATTTTGACTTCAATTACTACTAGCATGATACAATTGGGTGGTTCTAATGTTCTATCCACGCCACCAATCGTTATCGTCCTATAATCACCCCTCACTCCACTGTAAGACTCCCATCAACAACACCAATTCTCCTAGCAATTAAAAAAATCCATATGCCCATACAAAAAATATTCTAAAAACCCGCTGTTGAGACTAGGAGACAAATACATGTATTAAACACAAAAGGCCACAAATTCTTGCTCCACGTAGCTTCAGCTTTTGGCTTCTGATCTTTCTAAGACAGAAGCCACTTAGAACATGGCAGTTTCTAATTTTGTTTTTTTGTCATTTATTCTTTTAATTGTTTGTAGAGATATAACGGTATTTTTATTTTTTTTCTTTAATCGAATGACTTCTTAAAAATTTAAAACCGTTATGATATAATTTTAACGGCCAAAAGCCACCAAAAAATAGCCTATATGAGCCCACGTCTACCTCACCTCAACCAGAGAGAGAATTTCAAGTGCTATCTCAAACTTCTCACTCTCCCAGGGAACCTCTCCACGCTCCTGCCTCCCTTCCAAAACCCAAACAAAGCCAAACCCCAAGAGCCACCACCACGACGTACTAGTGCTGCACCATTCTGCCATGGCTGCGGCCGGAGCAGCGTTGCGGCTACGCCTCCTGTACCGGATGCTGCGCGTGGGCGAGCTCCTCGCCCTCGTGGTCCTCCTCTCCTGGTCGTCCTCCCGCGTGCCGTCCGCCGCAGCCGCCGTGCTGCGCTTCGCTGGGTCGCTCCTCCTTGACCCCCGCTTCGTCTTCGTCCTCGGCAACGCCATCGTGCTTCTCCTTCTCGCGCTCTCCAGGCACGACCTCTCCCTCTCCTCCAACTCCAACCATCCCACCACCGCCAACGCCAACGCCCCGACCCCCACCGCACCGGCCGCCGCCAGCTTCCCTTTATCCACCACCCCGACGCTGCCTCCCGCCACAGAAGCGCCGGCGGCAGCACCTGCGCCGGAGGTCCCCGTCGCCGCCGCTGTGGTGTTCGAGGACAAGCAGCCGGTGCGCGTCAACAAGGCGCGCGCGCCGAGGCGGAGCAGGTCGGAGAAGATGGGACCCCGCGGGGTAATCAGGCGGGCGGCGTCGCCGGAGCTGCGGCGATCGCAGTCGGAAAACGGGCGGAGGCGGCGATCCTCCGTGACGGCGCGGGACGCGGAGGGGTGCTGGGGGCTGGACGACCCGGAGGAGTTCCGGCGGACAGTGGAGGCGTTCATAGCCAAGCAGACGCGGTTCCACCGCGAGGAGTCCATGACCATGGCCGTCGTGGCCGGCACCGGCCACGGCGAGGTAGCTCCGGCCATCACCGGGGCTCTTGCTGTTGTGGAATAAGTTAATCCGGTGAAATCACTATGTGCTAAGTACATAAACAAGAAACTCGATCTCGTTGCCTAGCTAATCTTATGTGCACGTTTTGCCTTCGCTCTTGTCCCTCCGGATGGCTTCTAATTTCGAAGAACCAGGTTAAGAATATCTCTTATTCATTTGTGTTCAATAATTGATAACCATATCGAGTGAAAATTTGAATTTTTTAGAGTTTGTAAGTTTTCAAAGTTACTGTTATTCGAAGGCGGTCTGATCACAGGTACAGAACTTCGATTGGCGGTCAAATGTTGCTACAGTGCCATGATTTTTAGTAGGCGCTGATTTTTTTTAAAGAGGTGTTTTTTGAGTGCTCGATCCGTGCAGTCACACCGACCATGGGGGCGGTCCAACTGGGGCAATGGTTTAACCGGTTGCTTAATGACAATTAGACTGGTTTTGTTTGAAAGTATCTAAGAGGTTTTGGATATTTGTGGGAAATGATTATATGTTGAGTTTTGGAGTTTTAAGTCATTGCATTTAGGTGTATGAAGCATATTAGGGCTAAAGTGTGTCAAATTGTGAAGAATTTGAACTTAAAAACGATTTTTGGTCTTTAATGTATATGAATCTTTAGAGGTAACCATGGTTGACGACGTATACTGGGACTAGGCTCGAGGATAAATTAAGATACGATCAAGGAAGTAAGAAGGGATGGTTGAGCTTAAACAAGGCATGGAGTAGATTAGAAATATTGAAGAGAAGATTCAAGCAACGGTTCATTAAATGGTGCGATTGGTGCAAGTGATGCGTGACCGGGGGGAACCAATATGGAGAGACTTGCTGATGCATTAGGTTATTGGTGAACCTACACGTTGCAAGCATAAAAATTGCTTGCAAAAGAGGAAATGACCATAGACAGGCTTGGGGAAGAGGTGAAGTCCATAGTAAAGCAATGGTGCTTTGGCGAGAAAGCCAAAATACTGGACATGGCGATGTACTAAAATCATGGCGCTTAAAGGGCATTGAGAGTGTGGTTTAGGTTAAGAAAATGATGAGGATGCCAAGTGGATAGGAAGTATGCTCCTTAGTATGTTTAGGCTTATGCGCTCTAAGAAGCGTGTATAAGTCATATAAGTGTAAAACCCTTATGTGTGGAGTTAACAGGTTTTTTCTGTTGTGATATGGATAGTATCTATTAGTATTAGGTGTGGATTGGTTGCTCTATCCATATATGAGTGTGATGGGTTGGAGGTATATGACCAAGGTGAAGGAGAACAACCGACCAATCATGTATTCATTAGGGTTTTCTTGTGGTAGAAGCTTTAGGTGAGTTCTTTTGTGAGTGCTCTGTCCTCCATGATAAAATGATTGTAAAATATTTATCTACAAGTTACAATAGATCAATCTTGTTAATCATACATGGTGTGTTCTTACTCTTATTGATTTTATACTTGTTTTGGTTGATGTTTTGCTCTCTCTCTCTCTCTCTCTCTCCATTCTTGATCTTGCTAGGTTCTAATGATGTGTAAATGATAAAAAAGTCTTATGAGGATCATATTTCATACATCCAGTGACCAGCTATGATAAGATCTAGAAGGTTGCCCAATTTGGTTTGATTTAGAGCTTTTCTAATGTTATCTTGTTCTTAGGGTTTTGGCCTTGAATCTTTAGTGCTCTTACTTGTGATATATGGAAACCCATCCAGATCCATCTTGATTATCTTCAACCCAAGGACAAGTCATATATCATGTTCTTGTGTTTTGTCTGATTTTAGTGCATCATTGCTTGTCTCGAAGAAATGTTGGAATTTTAGCCAAGATTCATGCGAATCTTGGATGGATTGGGTTTCTATGATTCTCAGCAAGTTGTGTGCAGAGTTTCAAATTATTTATATATGTATTTTGGATATTACACCATTTTTTATTTTAGTTCGGTCTGATTTCCAATTCTGGAAACAGGGATGTGGTCCAACCGCCTCTAGGCATGCGGTCCGACCAGAAATCAGTCAGACCACTTGACCGGTCTAGCCGCTCCCTCGTAGCAGTCCGATAGGGCCAAAAGAGTTGGACTCCGTTTGTGTCCACACTTTTGTGAGTTTTTTTGTTGGTGAACAATTCTGATCTTCCTGTTTTTTTTAGTAGCTAATGTAGTGAAAGTTTTGAAATATCTTGAGGTTGAATTTAAAGGCATCATTCACCATTCTCTAATTGCCATATTAAGTCCAACAAATTTTCTAACACACGATCAAGTAGACGAGATTTTTATAGCGGTTTGATCGTGGATCGAACGGTCTAAACCATTTTCGTGTTTCTTAATTTACTATAGTGAACGAAACCATTAATCCGGATAATCTACCATCTGTTCCTGGCACTCACATAGCTCGATCAAAAATGAAGGTTTTTTACCATACATTTCTTTAACTAAAGAGTGAAAGCTTGCTAAAAATTGAAAGACAACAAATTCGGGCAAGAAAAATGACAAATTCAAACAAGAACACTTGCCTTCCCAACCATGGTGATGAGAACTCCAGCGAGGGGTCACTATAGTTAGGGTTAGGGTTTATCGGAATCTTAAACTTAGAGGGGTGGTGGTTCGGCAGTAGTAGTGGCACCGCCATGTGTAGGATTTGGGGTGGGCAGCGGCGGCAGGCGGCAAGCACGGCGACCAAGAGAATATTAGAGATGGCGGAGTTGGTGTGGCGGTGGAAGGGAAAGGGGGTGGTGCAGCGAGGCGACAAGGGCGCCGCTGGCCGTGAGGTGGTGGCCAATAGGGGTGAGACGATGGTGGAGACGTGCGGCGCTCGCTAGAGAAGAAGAAGAAGAAGAAGAAGAAGAAGAAGAAGAAGAGAGGCACCGGACGGGGAAGGAGCACGTCTGAGAGGAATTGGTGGGGGCGAACGCGCTGTTGGAGGACAAGGCGCCGGTGATTGAGAAGAAGAAGCAGAGAATAATCAGGGCAGGCGGGGGCTCTGCACCATTTAATCAAGGTAGGAGGCCAAGGCGCCGTTTAACACCCGTATAAGAGTCGCTTGACATATGACATGATGGATCAGAACCGGATGCCAAGAACTAGTCTCATTGCACAGTGCTGGTCGATATGGATAGAGATAGAAACGGATCGGATAAGATCAAATAGCTCAAATACGAATTCATATTTTTTAAAACAAATATGAATTCAAATTCGAATATTCTCGAATATAAATACGAATCGAATGTTGTAACGGATACAAATTTGAATCGAATATGTACTTAATTCAGTCGAATACGAATATCCTTCTACAACTTCTGTAACAAATCTCGGTAGAATAAATTCCTAGCAATTTTACCGGGTTTTCACTGGTTTTTTGACCGGTTATCGGAACGGTTACCAGTTTCAAACCGTCCAAATTCAAATTTCGAATCACAAAATTCGTGTGGATTTTTCCCAGGTTCCGGAAACGGATTGAATACGAATCGAATAGTCTCGAATACGAATACAAATATTCTGTAATACGGATACGAATATCGGATAAAACGAATTATTTGTTATCATTTTCCACCCCTAGATATGGGTGGTACAGTTAAAATGCAGGATAATATTCCTCACTAGATTACACTGATCAATATGAACACTCCTACTAAATTGACAGTAGCTGCTTCTCTTTTTTTTTTTCCTCTTCCTTTTTCGAAACGGAGATACGAATAGCTGCTATACTACTCTGCAAAGTTGACAGCTGGTACGAATTGGCAAAGCATTTCTTGCTCGGTATGTCCTGCTCCTTGGATTCCTAGGAAAAGATCGATCGATCGATGGACACGGCTGCGGCCTCACTTGCGTGGAGTGTGAGGGTTCGCGAGCACTGTTCGGCGTGTTCACCCACCCGCGCGCGGGGCCTACACGGAGAAACGGACGGAACAAGCTCTCTGTTCCCTGCGGTTTTCAGCTCATTATTCGCCTCTCCATCACCATTTGGCGTGTCGACTCTTTGCCGGCGCGCGCGGTGCTCGTTTATCCTCCTCTCCTCTGGCAAATTATCTTGCGTAAAGCCGTTCGAATGTTTGGCAAAACGCGAGGCGAGATGAGCTCTGGGTCTTGGCTTTGTTGATCTCTGCATCCCTCGGCATTGGACGCGCGGGTGTTGGGGGGCTGATGGGCTGTTGGTTCGAAGAACAAGCATGTCTTTTGTGGTCGGTCTGCTGGTGCATCTACACCTGGGGTTTTTGGGCGAATCCCCGCCGTTTTCGGCGTGTTTTGTTCGATGCGGCATCAGGCCGTCCTGTTGTCGAAGCTGCCGCCGTTATGATCATTAGAAATTAGTCTATTTGATTATGGTTATTTCTTTCATTTTAAAGAAATTAAAATTAAGTTAGATGCGGCATCTGCGCGACTGCTCACTGCACTGCGTTATCTACATTCTGCACTGCTTCATGTTCTTCATCAGGCGAAAAGTAAGTTGTTCGTGCCTTCGTTCGACTTTCATACCATAATTTTTTTGTGTATATTCTGAAGTATGATAAGTAGCCTACTGTTAGTTGTGAATTTTGCATCACTAGTTTGTTATATTTGTCTTCTACTAAAATTTGAGATTAAAATATTGACCACATTTCAAATAATGATTTGGCTGCGTACATCACCCACAGGGACCTCTGGGACATTACCATAGGTCCATGGGAATGCAGCGAGGTAGTAACCTATATGTCTGGCGGACGGAAGGTCGAGTGGACCACAGGAATTCAGTACAAACTTCGAAGGAAATGAAACATCCACTTTCACTGGACGTGTGAATCTTGCCTATCAAACGGACCGGCCTTAACAGTACAAGTTCTTGTAGGCTGTTGTAACTATACACTTTGGTAATGTTTGTATTGCTGCTTCCCCAAACCTGAAAACCAGAGAGGAACAATGGCTAGATCTAAAGAGGGATACCCGAAAGAAGAGAAGGTGGCTCATATAGGGGAGGCAGGGGGCTGCGAACAGCTGGCTCTGAGGAGCCCGCACCTCTGGCGTCGCCTCCCGGTCATTGCTGAGTCACGACGTAAGAGAACGACCAGAGAGAGGGCACCCAACAGTCGTGCGGCCGAGAGACCAGGAGTAGGCATGTTCTTTTCCTCCGAAACTGGTGGCTTTTGGCTTTTGCTACAGTACCTAACTTTCAAACGAAGTATTTTCTCAAGACGAGTCTACAAGTTAAACGATCTACACGTTAAAAACTTAACATCTGCACCAGCCAAAATCGTAAGTGAGTATCTGTCTCTCCGTAATCTGTACCGTAAATAGCCAAAATTCAAAAATTTCAGTCAAAAACCATAAGCCGCAGCTAAACAAGCCCGTAGCCGAGGCTGCCTTATCTCCTCCCTCTGTCCATCTGATAGGTGGGCCCTCTTTTTTTTTCTCTCCTTTTCTTTTCCTTCTCTTTTCTCAAATGTGAAATTACCAAATGGCCTCAAGGATCCAACAAGTATTACTTGTCACATAATCTAATGGGCGCCTTATTAGATATCAGTCATCGCTGAAGCTTATTAGCTAACCATTAGTCACCTGGTTGCAAGCTTATCATGATGATATGGTCCTTTTCTGAAGCAATTTCAGTGACTCTTAAGTACTTGAGAAGGAAAGAAGATAGCTTTATCCTTGCCGGCTAAATTAAAATGTTTGTCCACAAGTGTATTTACACTTTGCCCCTTCCTTTTAGTTGCTTTGTTCCTCACACAATTTGTTCTTTTATCTCCACTACTGAGAGTATTATCCACTAATATATTTTCGCCCTTTGATTACATTACTGGTTCTCTCTCCAAATCCATACCTACCCATATTCCGATTAACACATAATTTAGATCTTTGTTGCTTTGCTTTATCATGTACGGACCTCTTGGTGGAGAGCAAATGCAGAAGTTGTTTATGCATCAGTGTCCTTGGTTTCAGTGGATAGTGGATACTACCAACAGAAAATAGCTTTTGGAATCTGTCATTTTGTATGGTCGTAGTGCTGCTTGGATGTTAAGTATGCACCAGCCTCGCCCTACCTGTCCTGTAGAATTATATACAAGTAGTTGATGTGTAGTGTGTTCGTTCTCCCCAGAACAGGCAAATTTGGTATTTCTTTGTACGAAAGGTGTCGGCATTTAGTTAGATCAAGCCATTAGCCATAGTATGATTGAACCAAAAAAGCCCTTCGGAAATGGATCTCCGTCCAAGACGCCTAAAACCAAAGCCTCAAGTCCTGCATCCTTTTCTTTTGATCCAGTATTGTCCACATGTATTTGCATTGCATACATGCATGATCTGACCTCTTATAACGGTTTGCAGTGGAAGTCATATATGAGCAGAGGCGGAGGCACACCTCGAACAGGGTAAACTTTAGCCCAGAATGTAGAAAAATATCTAGTGTATAATTCGGGTAAATTCAGTCCAGCCTAGTTAATATTTTCATGGTCCAGCCTAAATAGACTAGATTATTCCACCACTGAGCTCGGGTAAAAGAATGTCCCGATAAACTACTTTGAGAAAATAATAAAGAAACCGTTTTATTTGTTTAGTTGAGAAAAATCATAAATCTAAGAAAAAACGGGACATTTACGGGGATAAAAAAATCTCAACTCATTCAAGAAAGATAAAAGTTAATTTCCGCCGGCGTGTGCAGCCCACTCTGTGTTGTCTAGTCCAGCCCAAACACGCGAAAATGTGGGGTAAGTGTTCACCACCACTCTGCTCCGCCTAGTCCGGCCCAAATGCTGCCACGTGGTGATGTGGATACCAAACGTCCGTGCCTCTCGCAGAATAACTTCGCACATGGTGTAGGGGAAAAGGGTAAAGACGGAGAAAACTTAGCACAGAAGCAAGGCGGGTATAACGATCTGGGCTTGTAGTATAGTGCATAGTGCAAACACTGTGATCCCCATGGCTTTTTAGCAGATTTGATATCATTAACAACGGTATTTATAAAAGTAGTAGTATTCAAATTGTATTTATAGAAATATTACTTTTGTCGTCCGGTGGGCCGTCGGCGGCAGGCGCTTGCCGTCCCGCTAGAAGATGGCAGGCAACCTGCCGCCCGGTGAGGAGATGACAGGTGATTAAGCCGGCTGATTAGCCAGCTTAATTATCTGCCATATTTTTTTCGCTTAGCATTTGTTTAAATTTTTAAATATATCAAATGAGCTTAAAAAATTATGAAAATTTGTATACAGTCTCCTGACACAACGTACATGATAGTGTAATGTTTTTGTAATTTTATCCACTGTGAATGTTGCTCAAAATTTCATAAAATTTTGATATTTGTATGAGTTTTTACATATAGCAATCGAGCTCCAAAAATTACGAAATTTTATGTAAAGTCTCCCGACACAGTCATAGTTATTATGTAATTTTTCAGAAATTTTATGTGGTCCAAATTTATCACGTTTATTTGGGTTAATTTAATCATGAATTTGCGTTCAAATAAACATGAAATGAAAAACAATAGGTTAGATAATTAAGATGGCTTAATCACCTATCGTTTCCTCACCGGGCGACAGTGCGCTCGCTGCTCATCGATAGGGTGGCGGCGCCACCGCTGCCCCCACGCTGCTGCCTCGCCGGCTGGCCGTCATCCATCGGATGACAAAAGTGACATTTCTATAAATATGATATGTATACTGATATTTTTATAAATATCATGATTAATAGTGTCAAATCGGCTAAAAATTCTGATTCGGAGTCCTAACTCCTAGCATAAAATTCTGATTCCGAGTCCTAACTCCTAGCATACCAAAGTACGTTTTGAGCCGTTTTAGCCGTGTAGAAACAAAGTACGTCTATCAAATCTCTGCACATTTTACAATTCAATATATGATTTGAAGGTCAATTGATGACTTACCTCCACAGCTCAGTATTAGGTTCGGTTGCTCGAGTGTCTATAGCGAGGCTGAAGTAGCGAACCTTGTCAGATACATTGTTGTACCATTCAGATAAGGGGCATACCGTTGTTACCTGATCGGACGGCCTAGATGTGCATGTGATCTGATACATATCTGCTAGTTAGCAATTTCGCCGCAAAATAATCAGAAAAAGAATTTAGCTAAAAGGGCCCATCTGTCAGTATCGTGACGTGTAGCGAGGGGAGCTCGGTGCACCACGCATTGGTCTCTTCTTTTTAGTTTCTAAAAACTGTTTTTCGAATTTTCTAGAATAATTAGTTTTAAAATAGATTATCTTTTCAGAATAGTATCTATAAATTGATTGTAATACACACTGTAGCAACTTTATTTATATCGGTTAAAACCGCAAGCGGATTTCTCTTACTTCGTACTCTCTCATAAATAGTCTAAAAGCTATAAGCCACATCAAAAAAACAACAGGCCCAATTTAACAGCTCTTGGAAGCCACAAACCCTACTCCGACACAGACATCGATTTTTGCAATTTAGGAAACTCAAGTGGCACTATTATTATTTTTGAGACCAAGGGAACTCCTTTATTAACTTTGAGTAAGATTACAATCCCAGAGCAAAGCCTCTTTCATCAAGTCAGGTATCTCAAGCCATATACACCGACTAAGACTATTAGATACTTGATTAGCACACTAATGAGCGACATTATAACATAGCCGTTTAACAAAACAGAGTGCAAAATCCGAGAAACTCCTGCTGAGCTCCCTAATTTCTAGAAGAACTGGTGCAACTTCAAAACATGTCTGCATAGGATCATTCCAAAGATCGACAAGTTGTTTACTACCTGTTTCACACCAATGTGCTTTGCTAGCTTAAGTCCATCCCTGCAAGCTGAAGCAGCAACGACAAGTAGCTTCTTTCCTTCTTTTTCACTCCTCGAAGCCAACCCCACCACTTTTGACCCGCGCCGTCGTCTACAAGTCCAACGAGATCACCGCCCCTCTTTTCGGCCGTCCGGCTAATTTACCCAAATTCATTCATATCATCTTGCTTCTTCACAAATTAATTATGCCATCATCTTCCTCATCTTCTTGTGATTCTAATGGCACCTTTCCCCAAACCAAGACATCATCACGTTTGTTGTGCCACCAGCCACGTCATTGCTACCATTGGTCCACCGCCTCTATCGCCCCCTTCCATTGCTAGCCGCGTCATCAATCAAGTGTGCCACAACATGCCGTCGCTAAATCCCACCTTCATCGACAATCACGTCCACCATGCATGATCACCGACAAGCTTCTCCTCGTCGCCATAGCCACCACCGCAACAATCCTTCTACGCCACGCCTGTCAGACCTAGGAGCAACAACTCCGAATCCTATGTGTAAATCACACTAATCCAGGATCAACTAGTACAAACAGTGGACAACAAATATAAATATCAACCACAATGACATTTATTATTTATCTAAATTGGGCCTAATGGCCAAAGTTTACATCCACGGCCCGCAGACCAAATTTAAATAATAGCAGTAGAAGAAAAGTCAAAGCGGAAGAAGCCTAAAAAGCCTGCCCACAGGCAAATGGCAGTAAGACGCGGCCTACTTATCTTGATCCTCACTGCAGTCGAAGTCGTCCTCTTTTGAGCAACAGAATTAAGCAAGGGATATACATGGTGCATTTTCTTAACTCTAGGCTTAAATAAAAAGAGAAGAAAAAAGAAAAAGTAATTTCCAGAAAAATCCAATTAAACTTGAATAAATAAAAACAATATTTGTGGAATGTTACAACACCCCAAGCCAAGCCATTTTCACCGAAAGACTTCCCATGGTCACGTCGTGTCATGCACCCGCCGTTCGCACCAAAGATCATCAGAGGTCACCGTCGGTGAGTTTTCCCCACTTGCACAACCATCCCCTTTACTCTATCTCTTTGAGCATTACGATCCTCACCACCTCCCAAAATCACCAAAAATGGGTTCGTAGTGCTGGGGAACGTCTAGTGCGCACGTCGCTATTGCGTACCAGTGGAGGCTAGTGGTGATGAATTTGTGGCGAGATACGTACCGGTGCTGGCTGGTGACAGAAAGTGGTAACGGCCATGGCGGGTGACCGTGGCGGCGGTCAACCAGCGTTTCTCCAGCTAAATTGAGTTGGTGTTTGGATAAGGGAGAGGAGGTGCTGCTCTGGATGCAAGAAATTGGCCAGAGCCTTCACCGTTGTGAAGAACAACACGACAGCGCAGTGGTCGGCTCGGAGGATGATGACTATGACGATGGCGCTCCGATGCTTGAACCCCGTGTAATATCGAGGAGGTTGACTAGAGGATGGTGAATAAGCGGTCTAAAAAATATCTTCCAATTATTATCAATTAAAGATCTTTTCTTTTTTTTCTAAACCAAGTATACAATACGGAAGCTTAAATCAAATTGGTTTAGCACAAATGAAGCCTAATACACTTATGTTCACCTAAGTGCACCAACACCCTAGAGCTATGTCAAGGTTTGCAACCCTAGCATGATAACTAATCAATGTTATTCTATGAATATAAACTAATTGAATGTAAATTGAGCATAAGAAAACAAACCACAATTGACATGATCTCTTTTTACCGTGATGTTCGGAGACTTGCCGGTCTCCCCTAGTCCACGTTGAGGTTACCCCAAACGAATTGGATAGACTCTACGAATTAAGCCTAAATACCTCAATCCACTAGTGGTGGCTCTTTCCCGCTCTGGGTAGGTGAGCTCCAACTGTCACACTTCGTTAGGTCTTTTTATAACCTTCTTTGAGAAGTCACCACGCACGACGCCTCCAACGCCGTCTAGAAGTCGGCAAACTCCAAGAGTAATAAGTCAAGCCCCTCACTTGATTCTCACCACGTGCAATGAATGCATAAGCTTGAGTGGGTACACAATCCACCTCTAGATGCAACATATGCAATCTAGATACTTTCTCTTTACTCACAAGGTGCAACACATGTACAATTGAGAAGAGGAAATCACATTAGCCCAAGAGAGTGAAATAAGGTGCCAAAAATCTTAGCCCACTGGCCATAAGGGGGTATATATACCCATACCACAAAACTAGCAGTTGAAAATAAAGGATCAGAAAAAATAGGATTATCGGAAGTACCAGCGGCAAAACTGCGGTACTTCCGCTCCCCTCGTTACGGTCAGAAAACTACCCGTAAGAAGTGAAGGACCAGTCGAATCGAGTAGTTCCGCTATATATTTTTCTGTAGTTCTGATCATCGGAAGTACCGATCCAACATGCGGAACTACCGCTCACGTGAGGAGAAGAAGACCACCACACATGTGCCTCTCTGGAAAAAACGTATACAGAGCCAGTCATTCCGCAAATTAGAAGTACCGCTCACACAGAGCTGGTAATACCACTCGCTAATTGGACCGCTCACACAGAGCCGATCGACCACTCACACAGAGCTGGTTAAAAGTATCGATCATTGACTACACTAGTCCCTGACCACGTCAGATGGTTCGACCACTCAGGTCTCTGACCACGTTGTTTGGTTCGATCACATAGGTCTCCGACTACGCTGATCTCCAACCACGTTGGTCTCCGACCACGCTGTCTGGATCAACTACACAGGTTTCCAACTACGCTGGTCTCCGACCACATTGGTTTCGACCACTCAGGTCTCGACCACATCGACCATGTCATTGTTCGATCAAACAGATCTCCGACTACTCCGTCGATCTTCGACCACATTGTATCAATCGCGTTAGTTCGACCACGCTGGTTTCGATCACATAGATTTCAACCACTTCGGTTCGACCACGCTGGTTTTGAACACAGAGATCTTTGATCACGTCGGTTTGACCACGCTGGTTTCGATCACATAGATGTTCGACCACGTTGATTCTGACCACGTTGGTTTCGATCACACAGATCTTCGACCATACAGGTCTTCGACCATATTGGTTCGATCAAGTCGGCTCTCGATCACAAAGATCTTTGACCACCAACGCATGCGGTAGTTCCGTGATTACAATACTGGTATTTTCGACCAGCAGTTGTACCGTAGACTACACTACGGTAGTTTCGATTTCCTTGAGAAGTGCAGATATTTCAACAGATTTTGCAAAACATATTTGCAAACAACAATATTTTGCGCATAAGAATCAAACATGATTCTAACAAGTTGCAAAACATATTTGCAAACTTTTAGAATCATGACACAATGATTATGGGCCTGTTACAGTGCCTAACTTTCAAACAGAGTATTTTCTCAAGACGGGGTCTACATGTTAAACGTAGTACACGTTAAAAGCCTAAAATCTGTACCAGGCAAAATCGTAAGTGAGTATCGGTCTCTCTGTAATCTGTACCGTAAACAGCCAAAATTCAAAAATTTCAGCCAAAAGGCATAAGCCGCAGCCAAAAAGAACATCCCCTATATATATGAGGTTCAACTATTTGCAAAACACATTTACAAATATAAGCCTCATACTACAAAAAATGAAAATATGGACTTCAAACAATTGCAAAACACATTCACAATGTATAGTCCCATGTTATAAGGATTCAACACATGAGTTTCAACTATTTGTAAAATACATTCGCAAATACAAGCCTCATACCGAAGAGAACTAGAGCAAGTGAGGTTGAGCTATCAACACATGATGAGACTCAGTCTACTAGACAAGACCCCTCTTAATAGTATATCAATCTATACTAGCAATCCGGTCTTTCAACCAAACTCTAAGACCGGTAAAAGATTAGGAACACAAGTTTAACTCTAACTAGTCATGCTTTTGCCTTAGCATCTTCTTGGAGTACGATGACACACATCTTTACTTCAACTCTGGGTCCTTGTCACTTGAACTCTATCAACAAATGATATGTCTTCACTTGACCTGATGATCACCACACGATCATCTCCTCTTGGACATGCAGCAACTCATGATGCATTCTTCACCTGACTTAATAATCTTTAACACATGAATCCATCCCAAATCATCATCATTTGTAGAACATAACATATTCATTAAATTCATGAAAAATGTTAATCCACAATCTATTGTTATAAATTACAAAATTTCACCATTAACTCATAATAGAGGGACTAGATTTCACAATATTTTCTTTTTAGTAATTCATGACAATATCAATAAATAATGAGATAAAAGATTATTTTTCGAGTATGCAACATGTACACAATAATTGTATACTCTAAGTTAAGTTTTTTAAGCAAAGCTTACTTATTCGGTTGTCATTTATCATTCAACCATTAACATATAATGGAGGAAATAGATAACAACTCGATTATGAGTACATATGAACTACACAAGCTATATATACTTAAGGAATATGTTTCCAAGTAAAGATTCTTAATATGTGAAAAGATGAACATGGATCAATACTAATGAAACCATAAAATATAGAGTGAACTCCCCTAAATGTGTGCATAAAAGAATGTGTAATAGAGATATATACATATATTTATGTTTGACTATTTGGTGAAGTTCAATCTATATTTTGGATCCGAGGAATGTAATAAGAAATAAGAATATCATATAGAATGCATATCTCTTATTGTTTTTATATTTTCATCCAAATGAGACTAAGTAATATCATAATCAATAAATAAGTTAGTCTCACAATTATATTTATTATTATCACCAAAATTAATTTAACAGAGTTTGAACTTACACCCCAAAATTGGATGAGGGAAAATAGTTAAGATAGTCGGAGGAAACTGTGGCTTAAAGGAATTTGGATTTGGTTGACTCTTGGTGACGATCGGTACAACAGACTCGGCATGATTTCAAACGGGTCTGAAATAATTTGAATACTAATTTAATTTCTTTCGGAGTGTAGCGGAAGGACCGAAATTTTCGAAATTTCGGTGAATTTTCAACAAAATTGTGAACCTGGCACTATTTATTACGAGCTCCTAAACAACGAGTCGGCCCGGGGTTGGGTGTGGCTGTACGCGATACGAGACACAGGAGGCGGCGGCGACGAGGGTTTTGCTGTGCCCACAGTGCACGCAGCGGCGACGCCTCAGCAGCTCGTCGCCGCCGGATCGAGAGGGAAGGGGGCGGTTCCTGTGGCGGCGGTGGCGGGAGCGCCATGAGAGGGGGCGGCCGAGGAGGTGGCGGGAGGATGCCCTACGCGGTGGCGGAGGGGGCGGGGGCGGCGACGATCCCGCCGGACTCGAGGAAGTTGGTGCAGGGCCTCAAGGGGATCCTTGCCGACCGCTCCGAGGTCGAGATCTACGCCACGCTCCTGGATTGCGGCATGGACCCCGACGTCGCCGTCGAGCGCCTCATCTCCCAAGGTATACTCGCACCGTCGCCTTTGCTCTCCCACGATTTGAATCGTAGTGGTGTGGTGCTTGTCAGCGCTAGGGCTTGATTTCGTGCGGCGATTGGTTCGGAGCTGGGGTTGCGCGCTGTGCAAATCTGCGCTTTTTTTAGTAATTGTGTCACGTTCCCGTGCACTTGTAACTCCCAGCTTGGACCGTTGCTGTTGAATTGCTTGTCAATCTGGTCTGGTTTTGTGAAACGTATGCACTGTTATTTGTATTTACGTGGTGTTAATTCGATTCAGCGGGACTGCCTATATAATTCGTAGTGTTTTTGCAGTGAGCGAAGCAAGTTTTTGATTTTTGTGAAGAAGCCAATCTCGTTATACATTTATGGATGTTGGTTTTGGCATAGAAGTCGTGCCTCATGATGTAAGCAAGTTCAATTTGGTGTGAAGGGCTTGAATTGTGTGCTCTTTTAGTCTTACGTTGCAGAAATAGGATAGTTGGTCCATATATTGACATTTAATTTCTTTTTCCATGGTTGACTTGTGGGTTGTTGTGTAAAGGTTGCACATTGCATGTAAGTGTAATAGTGTATTCAACTTGGGCTATAGAATGGTGTGAAAGCTTGTTTCATGCATATCTTTACTTTTTTAGAGATTGATTTTGCATTTATTATGGCCTTGGTGCTAATTTTGCATTCACTATGGGTTTAGCATTTGTTTTTGTTGGAAACTAGCGCATTGAGTGGATGCATTAAGTAGTAATTCTTTGTTTCTGTTGAAAACTAGTATATTTTACTAGTAAAGTTTCAGTGTAAAGGTGTTGCCTTGGGTGTCAATGGTCTTTGTTTGCTGCAAGAGCTGAGGGAAGATTGTCCTGTTCTTTTATTTCTGAGGATCATTTTGTCCTATATTCATGCATTATCTAATGGAACCTAGACATGCGATATTTTTATATGGTTTAAATGAAGTACTAGTGTACTACCTTCAAGGCTGATCTGTTTATAATAAATGCAACATAGTATAGGTCACAAACCGTTAACTGTCTGTTGGCAATTCATCTAACTTTATTATTCATGGATGTTCAGATCCGTTTCATGAAGTGAGAAGAAAACGTGACAAGAAAAAGGAGGTTAGTACATGATGTCATGAACCATCGATTTGTTACGCCTCCAGTTTTCAAGTTCACTGTTTGGTTTCCATCTTTTTATTTTATGTGAGATTATTGTTGCTTCGATGTCTTTCTGTGGGCACTATGCTATTGCACCTAAGTACCTTTTTTGGGCTAATCTTCAGTGCATTTTGGTATTTCTGTTGTTTAAGTTGATCCATGCCATTTACTTGCTTGTTCTCCTGACGAAATTTTTTCACCTGTAGATCAAAGCTTCTCAGGAAACAAGGTCTCGACTATTTTATAAATCTACATATCGAGGATCTAAGGCTGGTTCTGATCTAAGTGGGCGTTTTCACTCTGGTTTCGGAGGTAACATGCTGCATTCTGTATCCTGATATGCTAATGTATTTTTTTTTAAAAAAAAATCTAACCGAGGCACTCATTTGGATTATGTTGTCAACATGTTAACAGACTCAACTGGTAGTGTTAAAGGTCCTATCAAGAAAGAAGCAGGGTTACATTCTCCGCTAAACTCATCAGTCTTGGATTCTGTCAAGGCAAGCAATCCTATGGAAACAATTTCGGCAGCTGGGTAAGTTATAGTTCTTGATGTTGCATAGCGATTATTAACCATATGTTGATTGTTAGTAATTAATGTTTTTGCTCCTATTTTTTTAAGCTCCTGCCTTAGTTTCAATTATTCCCTTTGTAGTTGTTGATTGATTTGCTATATTTTGTCCATTCTTCTCTTTGCCAATCCAAGTACAAAGAATTACAGCACATGTGGTTGATGTACCATTAGATTTTCTTGTCCTTGTTAGCTGTCTTCCGATATGGTATTAGTATGAAGCATTACCTGGTGTCCTACAGCCTATGGTGTTTGTTTGCTAATTGTGTGTATTAGTTAGGATTTCTGCATACATATATAACATAGGAAAGAAGAGGAATAAAATGATACAAATTTACAAAGTCTAAACTGTTTATTCCTTGTTAGGACCCTGATACATATTTTCGTTTGATGATTAGGGAGAAATCAATCATTTGTACTTGTGCGTGTGCTTTAGAGTTTTCCTGTCTTTTAATTTTCCTTACCTCTGCATTATGCATTTTAGTTCTTCCCTCATGTTGTACCACAAGTCACAACCATACTCTCCTACAACTGGAACAGTGTTTAAATGTTGATAATCGACAGCTTCACTCAGTTGTTAATGCAACTTATGTTTAGTCACTAGTGGTAATTGGTGAATGTAGCTTGAAGACTTTCTTGACAGACTTGCTAACATCTTGTGCTTCTGTTTGCAGCAGTATTGCTAGCAATGAGAGTCCTATTGTATCAAGTGCCCAAGCTGATGCAAAGTCCACCACTTTCCAGCCTCCATCTCAAGTGCAGCATGGTTGGGGTGGGATGCCAGGACGCCCTTCCATGGCTGACATAGTGAAGATGGGCAGGCCTCAAGTTAAACCTGGGGTTAGATCGGTTGCAAGTAGCACTGGCAAGCCAGCTGTTGGTGGTTCAATCGTTTCAAATGCACCAAGTAGTACTTCCAAGGACACTCAGAACACAGTTGACACTCAGAACACAGTTTTGCCATCAGATGTGGACCATGGCACAGCTGATAAATTACCAAATGGTACTATTCAGGTCCACACTGTATCTAAGGATGATTCCTCTGTTGATATAGTACATCCAGTACAGGGGTCAGATGTGCCAGAATCTCTTGGTGCTCCTTGTGTGAATGCGAACCCACCAGGATCAGCAACTCCAGATGTCAACGAAGATGTTGTAAAATACACCGATTTAGAGGAAACTGAGATGAACACAAGCAATGCAAAAGGTCTAACATCTACAGGACCATTTTCTGTGTCTGATAAAGAAATACAAGCAGAATATACTCAAATTGCCACTCATCTGAACAATGACTTGCTGGAGAATACAGGTGACTATCAGTCCAATGGGCATTCATTTGAGCATCACCAAAGTAAGTCATATAAAAAATACACTTTACGCTCTTTATCTGTATGTAGTTGTACCAAATGTGAAGATTTATTATATGCTAGAACAGAAAGGAGTTCGTATTTCTGTATGTCAATATTTCGCCTGTATCATCCTGAAGACCCTACACTAGTCATTAAGCTGGAACCAAATGTCACTGGCTACCGGAAATCTCAGAACCCACCGATATTTACAATGCTATATGTAATTGTGGTATTTAGCGAAGCTTGCTATACTATTGAATGGAGTGTGAGATGTAGAAATTCAAGGAAACATCAAAACAGGAAAACATAAAATAAACTTGATTATTGTTTTGCATCAATTTTCTCTTTAAGATTGTTGCCCATTTAACTTTTTTTTTTGTCTTGTGGATGGACCAGTACAAAGTTGGATACATTCACAATTTATTTTAGTTGCTCGTTTAGCTTCTACATTAGAAATTGTGGTTGGTTGTCTATTTCTTGTTTCTACCTCATTTCAACTTTAAAGAATGGATCTGTTTTCTGATCAGAACTCCTTTCTACCTTAGACACAGTCACGCAGACAAGAGACACAAACAGACACACACACATAGGAAAATGATTCCATACTCTTGGGAGTACGTACTCCCACTTCTTATATACCGCTTAAATGATAGCGTTATATCTCTTTATCCTTTTGAGTATGCTCTGATAATAATTATAAGATACTCCAAAGTGAGTTACATGAAAATTTTCATCAAAGTCCATTTTTATAGCATAATCTATGTACATAGTCTTTTTATATATGGAAAAAGGCATACAGAAAAAAATAAAGGACTACGATGAATTTTTTCAACTAAATCGCATTGGAGTATCTTAGAGTAAGTATTTAAGTATACCGAAAGTGATAAAGAAGTATAACACGTTCGTTTAAGTGGTATATTGGAAGTAAGAGTATGTATTCTTAGGAGTACGGAAAAGGCTTCCTGGACATTATGATTTAAAATAGGTATTCCTTTGAAATTTTTTGGATGTCGAGGTTTAACTAGTTTGCATGCTATATAGGGCCTGTTCTTTTTGGCTGCGGCTTATGGCTTTTGGCTGCGGCTTGTGTCTTTTAGGCTGTTTGTACGAAAGATTACAGAATAACAGAAACTCGCGTGCAGTTTTTGCTAATATAAATGAAGTCAATAAAGTATGTACTACAATTAACTAGTAAACCATATTTTGAAAAAATACTTCGTTTAAAAGCTAGTTACTGTAGAAAAGCCGAAAAATAGCTTTTAGAAGCTGAAAAGAACAGGGCCTATAGTACGCCTTGTCTGGCTAGCTGACTGCCTGGACTTCCCTGTCTTTCTAGTCACATCTCTTTTGGGCAATTATGAGTCTCTCTCTCTCCACTCTTGACTATGTACTCTAGTTGCAGATTCAAATGTTGATATGTCTACTACAGCAAATCAATTTGAACATTTGACTGTACACGAGGGAGAAAAACCAAAATCTTCTGAAGATAACCCAGCTGTGATAATCCCTGACCACCTTCAAGTTTCAAATGCCGATTGTGCACACTTGACATTTGGTAGTTTTGTCTCTGGAACACTTGATGCAACATTCTCCACGAAACCTGCCAATAGTGATGGGGAGGTCGCAACCATTTCCGATAGCCGTTCAATCGATCAGTCGGATGCCAGGTATGTATTTGATTTTTATATTCTTGACTCCTTTTTCATCATGTAACATTTAAGTCCTTCCTTTTCAGAATCCACGAATATGAAAACAAGGAGACAGTAACACCTGCAGCTAATGAGTATGTTGCTTCTGCTACAAACAGTAACACAGAGAATCTTGATATTGCGTTAGTACAAGAGCCTGAAGTGAGAAGACCTGATGTAATGGATGTTACAAACAGCACTGAATATAATTTATCATCAACGTCTGATTATGCAACAACTGTAGTGCAACCAGATTCTTCTGCACACACTTATCTACAAGAAAATCGACAAGTGCAAAACATTTCTCCCCTCTCTAGCTTTATGGTATGTACTCATGTGTTATTTTGGTTTATTCAAAATATTACATTGATGTGTTAATTTCGATATACATCTGCCTACATAAAAATTCAGAGTTGCGCTTACTATTTTGTATAAGCCCATTTATATACTGTATTACTGTTCTGCAACCATATCTAGCAGTATGTTGTGCCCTCCATTGCATGCTTTATTACAAACGAAAATAAAACAACTCACTGACCTGTTAGTGGACAGGAAACCTTGGTGCAAATTGTATTAGTGGCTTTACTTTATTAACTAAATATTCATTAGTTCAGTGAAGAAATCTGCCCCGATTTATCTCTTTTCAGTTCAATGAGATATGATGATGAACTAGTTTATGTTCCATTATTTTATTTCGTCCTTCACCTATTTTAACACCCTTTATATCTGTAGCAAGGAAATATGCCAAATGGCTTACTGCCGCCAGCAATTCCACCGTTGCGTGAATTGGATCCAGCATTCTCACTATTGCTTACTAACCCTCCATTGGCTACAATGATTCATGGTACAACATCGTCGTCGATGAGCAATGAAACTGTTTCTACACAACCACAAGAGGTATGAACACCTCACTGAATATATGGGCTAGAAAACTCTCTTTGGAGTAGCCATGTATTGTTGCCAACTTCACACTTTCAAGCTATTTTATGGATTCTATTATTTCTATAATCCACATAACTGATATTGCTCTGTAAACTAGTACATAATAGGTATGTTTGTTCTGGTAATCAGTAGCATATATTTTATGTTTGTTGAGGACCTTAAGTCAGAAATGGGGTTCAAAGAGTTTTCTCAAGAAAATGGGACTTTCTTTTTTTTGTTGCATGGTTAGTCCTACAGTTTAACTTGATGTAGTCTAAAGTCCGCGATGTTTGGACAAGTGGTTGTAACCGTCAACTGGATAATTCTTGCTTCCTGCTCTTACATTGACATTTTTTATGTTAACTATGCCATGAGCAGGTCAGCTAGTAGCCAGCAATTTTTTTGTTATGTTTGGTCAAATCCTGGTGAAGTTACGTCTGCCTTGTTCAAAAAGAGGCCTGGTTGCATCCACTTTTTTCTGACTTGTAACCAGCAATCTGGAGTGGACAGTTATGTTATGAAGAGTAGAGCTAAATTGTAGGGCTGCCGTAATGCCATAGTCCCAAAACATTAGATTTCATGTTGTTATTTGTCGGTTCAAGCTGTGGCTCTGTTCTTTTTGGCTTTTGGCTTCTGCTTTTGGCTTTCGGCTTTTCTGGAAGTCAAATGTCTAAACGGGATAGCCTCTTGAAGCGGATTCTCCAAACGACTTTCCGAGCCCAAAACAGTGTGCACTATCCGTGTCGACGTCTTAGTCGTCCGCTATCATGTCAAAAAACGCAAACAAAAGCCATCATTCGCAGTCAAAAGGCATCAGCTGCAGCTCAAAAGAACATCTTTCTTAATAGTAGATTAATTTCCTAATTATAACAACATTTTTCTTTAGTTGTTGATCTCTTGTATTGTTCATCTATTGATCTATAGCATTCTTCTTACATGGTTGTTTCTTGTAGAATGCTAATCCGGGTGGTTTATCCAACCCTCAATTGGCTCAATCTCAGGCAAGCACCAACGTTGCTCCAGGTCCTCCCCCTCACCATCTTGCACTTCATCCTTATGCTCAAGCAACTCTTCCTCTTGGGTATGCAAGCATGATTGGCTACCCATCTCTGCCGCAAAGTTATGCATATATCCCGCCGGCTGCTTTTCAGCAACCATACATGAACAATGGCCTGTTCCACCAAGCAGCAGCCGCAGCTCCCAACTCCAGCGTAAAATACCCTCTGCCACAGTACAAAAGCAACATTGCACTTGCGAACTTGCCACAGCCACCATCGTTGCTCTCAAGCTATGTTGGAGGCTTTGGAACTGCAAACAGCATGCCTGGAAATTTTGCTCTGAACCAAAGCACAGTATCAGCAACCACAACTCTTGGGTTTGATGGAACAATACCCTCGCAATACAAAGATGGAAATCACTTCATTTCTCTTCAGCAGGTAAGGGTACCCGAGTTTTGCATACAAGGGGGAAAAACTTGATTCAGTAGGAAAGAAGTTAACAAATTGTAAGATTACTAAACTTTTTTTGTTTGTTGCTACAGAGTGAGAACCCTGCAATGTGGATGCATGGAGCTGGCTCACGAGCAATGCCACCTCTTGCCGCTAATACCCTGTATGGCTATCAAGGCCAGGGCCATCAGGGCGGCCTTCGCCAGGGACAGCTGCCTTTGCAGTTTGGTGCCGCCCTTGGGCAGTCACAGCCAGGCCTGGGCCCCGAACAGCGAAACCCTAGTGATAGTAACTTAAGTGTTGCTGCTGCTCAGGCTAACCAAATGTGGCCAAATAGCTACTGATCCAGCCTTACTATCCTTGCATGTGTGGTCCTTTTTGTGATGTGCTACGCCAGAGATGCCATGTGAAACTTTTGGCCTGATACAGGCGCCGGAATAGCAACTGTGTATATGAGTTGCTATCGTGACATTTTGAGAGGCCCGGGAGATATATGTTCGAGCATGTTCTATTTTCAGCATTTCTAGGATGGCCAAAACTGGAGCGCTATTTATTTATATTCTGATAGAAAAGGACCGTTCATTATCTATTTTCTTTTTCTTTTTTTCGTTTACATATCATGTAACAATAAACCCGAAATATCTAACAAAGCAGCATAATTTTCGAGGAAGCAAAAGATGTGCTAGCTTTGTATTACCTGTGTCGCATGCTTCTGCTTATTTCGTCTGGTTTGCTGTTATCTTGATGTTTTCTTATCCCTTGACGATAACGTATCATAAGAATAATTGATGGTGATTTGAGAAGGCAAAAATGGATGCGCAACACTAGCTTTGCCTACAATTGCTCGGATGATATTGGGACTGTTCTTTACGGTTTCTAAAAACGATTTTTGACTTTTATTACAGTATCTAACTTTTAAAAAGAGTATTTTCTCAAGACGAGATCTATAGGTTAATTGTAGTATACGTTAAAAGCCTAATATCTGTATTAATCAAAATCGCAAGCGGGTATCTCTCTTCACAATTTCTGTCGTAAATAGCTAAAATTTAAAAATTTTAGTCAAAAACTATAAGTCTCAGCCACAAAGAACAGCCCCATTGCCTAATTGTCTTGTCACGAGTGCTGCCAAAATTTCTGTATGACAGACTAGCTGTCGTGCCTGTCGGATTCAGAATCATCTTCGTTGTTCATATCAACTGGGCGTGACAAGAGGATTGCTGAATTATACATCATTTACATTTCTTTTGGGGAAAAAAATCGGAGAAAAATTAACAGACGATCCTCTCGCATGTAAATACAGCTGGATTACAAACGGAAGCCGAACCGCAGGAAGAAGAAGCAGAGCTTGGCGAGGACGACGACGGACTCGAGCACCCACAGCTGGTGGAAGACGACGTTCTCGTAGAAGAGCCGGAGGAGGTTGACGCGCGGGAGGCCAGCGCGGTGCCTCCGGTGGCACAACGCCGTGGACAGTGCACGGATACGCAGCGTCCACCGCGGCAACCCGCTCCCGCTGCCGGCCACCGTCGTCACCTTCTTCCGTATCCACTCCCGCCTCCTCCCTCCGGCCATCGGTGGTGATCGATCGGCTGATGTTTTTCAGCGCTCTTCTAGCTAATTCTTCCTGTCCCTGTGTTGATCCTAACGCTACTCTGTCTTGAGCATTTTATGTTGGAATACCACGCGGTTCTGCGCCTGCGTCTTACCTGCAAAAGACTGTACTTTGGCTTATAGTCTTGAAGACTCACGAGCCCGGCAGCTTCCTGGGACATTGCAGCTGCAGTGGACCAGAGACTAATTCGGCTTATTGATCTGACCTTATGTAGTTACGTACTACTAGATTGGAGGTGGGAGTTTGGGCTGCCGTGTGGCTTAATCAAATGCTGCTGATGTCCTGATGCGCAATGGGATTTTTTGGTAAGCTTTCCATACCAATGAACGGGAGTATGTCTCGGCCAGGTTCTCAAGGAGGAGGCTCGCCGTTGCTTCAGGCTCAACCTCAAGGGAATAGTAATCAGGCTCTTCACACCGCCGGCATCCTGCGGAAACAGCAAAGCAAATATAGTGGATTGCTAAGATTTTTCTGGATGGGGGCTAGCTCTCTCCGCGTCTGCGGCGGTGGCGGCAGCAGAAATTGCACTGGAATAAAGTGGATTGGATTGCTGCTACCTTAACTTGAGGCTTGAGGACGAATGGGGGGTAGCAGAAGCTGGCGGGTGGCGACGAGCTCCTTCTCCTTGCCGCCCATGGCGTGCTCAAGTTTCCGGCGGAGGCGGCAGGCGGTTCTTGCGGTCACGCCGACAGGTCGGCCCAAAGGCTCAGCCCATCGGATGTAGTTTTACATAAGGACCTTCGGTTCATCTCGTATTACCGTTTATCCGATCAAAATTTGAATCGCACAGGATAAGTGCGATCCGAGCGTCGACCTATTTTTGGGCCTGTTTTGCAACGACTACGGTTTATGGTTTTTGGCTGAATTTTTTGAATTTTAGCTGTTTACGGTACAAATTACGGAGAGAGATACTCACTTACGATTTTAGATGGTACAGATGTTGGGCTTTTAACGTGTATATCGTTTAACTTGTAGACCCCGTCTTCTTGAGAAAATACTCCGTTTAAAAGTTAGGTACTGTAGCAAAAGCCAAAAACCGTCAGCTTCGGAGGAAAAGAACAACCTCTTTACCGTCTGATCTAAACATAAGGTAGCTGAAATCGAGGAAGAGTAAGCCTTAGAGGTAATTTTTCATGAAGACCTTGTGTTTATCTCGTATTCCCGTTTCATGGGCGGATGAGATTGGGGTGAGTAAGTGCTACAATAGATTTTTGTGCAGCCCCTTGGGTTATCTCGTATTATCACTAAAAAGGGAGGGACGCCCGGCGGCGGACGAGTTGTTGAGGGAGGCTAGACGGCGGTGGAGCTCCAGCGAGCGGTAGCGAAGTGAGCTATTTTTGCGGGCACGCGGACAAGTGGATCACACATGAGCTACGCCCCACTCGGTGACATGTAGCCCGCGTTCCGTTAGGGTCTGTTTGGTTGCTTAGATAGAGAATGGATGGGATGGTCCCATCCAACTTTTTTAGGTTGTACCCGTTTTGGTTGGTGGGTTCGAACTGAGCCATCTCAGATGAGCTGAGCCAAAGGAAGGGAATGTTCGTGGAAGATCCGGGATGGAGCTGTGCAGTGAAAACATTCGAACGAGGCCATCCAGGCATCACGCAATAGTTCCACTCACCTCCTGAATAGATAT
This sequence comes from Bonia amplexicaulis, assembly GCA_036346245.1. Lineage (NCBI taxonomy): Eukaryota > Viridiplantae > Streptophyta > Magnoliopsida > Poales > Poaceae > Bonia > Bonia amplexicaulis. The sequence continues at coordinate 1,822,098 of CM070748.1, read as the reverse complement.
GAGATCCAAAACCATCGATCGCCCCACCATTCTCTTGCTCCACTCGGTTGCATCTGGCAACGGCATCCACGAGTGGAGTTCGAGCACCGACCAACACGACTGGAGACCAGGCGAGGAACTCCAGATGACCAGGTGACCAGATTCTGGTGACTACCTAACCCCTTTTATACGTGGGCAACCAGCTACCTATTCACCTTAGTAGATACTATCCACTAGTATAATAAAGGAAACCCATTAACCCACACACACGGGTTTCACTCACACAAGTTCACTTATGCACGCTTTTCAAAACGTATAAATGTGCATCCGCTAAATCCTTATCCTTGATCCGCGGTTTTGACCAAAGTTGGTTTTCGGTATTTTGGTAAAACTATCAAAATACCATGTCTTGACCCGGCCATCACTAACCACTACAAGCAATCGTCATGCTTACCACGTGTAGGTGCACCACTAGCTTGCCACGTGTCGCCAAGTCTCTTCCGTCCCTATTCCACTGAACCACGGCTCACTTGGCTTGTGCAAGCTACATGACACCATTTCGCCGTTCGAACTCGCCTTCAATATTTCCCGCCTTTCTCGTGCCATGCTTGAGATCATCGTCTCACCCGACATCCTCAATTGTTCTGGGCCTCAACTCCATCATGAGTCTAGCCCCGATCATCGTCGTTGATCACAGTTGACTCCAAGCGATTCTGCACATCCAAAATAAAGAAATCATTTTCATGCACAAGTTCTTCACAACTTGACCCACATTATCCAAGACATGCATCATGCAATCTTAATTCAATGACCTAGGTCATCCCAACTTGATTCATGACTCAATTCCCCAAAACCCTATTTTTCTGCGAAGATCGTTAGTACGACACTTCCCACGCCGGTACTATTGCACTGCGGTACTACCGCTTCCCAAAGCGGTACTTCGCACCTTGCAAACCCGAACTGGACCTTTCTGAAAAAACGTACCGCGACTCAGAGCGGAATTACCGTTCGAGCGGAACTACCACGCTCACAACGTCGATACTACCGCTCAATGGTATTACCGCATAAATACCTGCGGTATTTCCGATCTTCTTAACACTTTTGGAAAGCAATCCAAATCAAATATAATATTTACAAAAGTATTTCATTACTTCACAAAATTTGCAATGGTTCATCACAATAATATTCTAGACCTTCTCACATAGTCCTTCAGTGTAATTCTCTTCGAGTTAGATATACGCTCACGAAGTATCATTATTTCAGCTAGATTTATATTACACTTTGCCTGCGATAACAATTGAGGAAAGATAAGCTTCTATAATATGGCCTAACGAATGTAGAAAAAAGAAGCGGTGTGACAAAGTATTCTCATCAGGGGTTACCCTAACCCGTCTCATTCACCTTTGTCCACCTAGCTAAATACAAAATTAGCTCATCACATACACCCATAAATTACTAACCAAACAATAATATATACCATCATATCTATCTAATTAAACAGGCTCTTGGATTATCCTATCTCATCCCATTACACTAAATCTTGGATTATCCTATCTCATTCACCTAGCCAAACACACCCTTAACTGCTCAGCCTAACCAGCCACACCCGCGCCGTGCCGCGCACCTGTAGATTCGCCGCCGTACGGGCAGGGGCTGACCACGGCGGAGGGCCAACCATCCACACACACACACCAAAACAACAACCGCGGATGGAGGTGCCGACCAACGCCGGTGGAGGCGCTCGCTGCTCATCTCAAGGTTTCCCTTCCGGCTCCTTTCTCGCTAGCAGGTCTAAAAAACTGCTGGTTGCGCGGGTTATTTCACCTGAGCGCAGAACAGGGCATCAATGAACAGAAGCTCAATGTTGTTTCTGATTCCTAGGTACAAAGGTGGTATAATTTTTAACGTACAACCCACTACAACTATAAACATCTGCTGCTGCCACTAGGACAGCGCTAACTGCTGGCCTGCTCGGCGCAGCAACCACTCTGCTTCTGCTACCTCTGGCTGCGACATAAAAAATACTTGCACCGCGCCTCTCTGTTTTCTGGTGCATATCCGTATCCGCTCCAGTTCAGCCTCCAGTCAAGTGCACGCACTTCTACATCTCAACGTGCGTACTGTGATTGACCGTGTGGAAGACCAATCCTGATTCCTGCAACCTGGATCCTTACTTGTACAGGTTCAGTGACACCGTTGCGACTAGGAGGCACGTCAGCGACAAGACTGTCGTCCTCTTGCTGTCGGGCATGGCCGCGGCGGCGCTGATGTTGTCGCCGTAGTCCGGAGGTGACATCAACCCGTAGAGAGGAGGAGAGTTCCCGTATCCAGGAGGAGAGTTCTCGTAGCCAGGAGAGCCAAAAGTTGGGGTCGTCGGCGTCGACGTGTTCAGAACCGACGCACCGGTGCTGTCATTTCCATCATACAAAGAAAAAGAAGAATTTTCAGCACACTTTTAGTCCAATCGATATGCTCTTTCCTTTCCTTCTCTCATCTATTTGACTCAGCTCTGTCTCAAAAAAATCTTTTTTGGTTCAGTTTTCTTTGAGTTGTTAGGATCATTTACCTTGTTGCCGGGTACTGACACGCTGAAGTACCTGCGCAGTTGGAAAGAAGTCGATGAATTCGTCGGTAATGCTGATGCGCTTGTGAATACTTGTGATCACAAGATTTATGCAACAAAGATCCGAGTGATGTGATGCGGAAATTAATGTTGATTAGTTTTGGATGGAGCTTAATTGATTACTGGGATTGGTGCTGGTGAGGACGGCAGTGCCGCCGAAGTCGCAGCTGGTCTGGATGGGGTTCATCTGGTAGTAGCTGTTGAAGGCATACGACGCGTGGTCGCGGACGGTGTCGGGGTTGAAGCAGCTCCCGCCGGACTGGATGGCCGAGCAGTCCGCGCCGCCCTGCCCGCACGCGTAGTTCAGCGCCACCTGCAGCGCCGTCGGGCTCGCGCTCTGGCTCGCCACGCACCAGCTCCCGCCGCCGGCGACCGGGTTCGCCAGCGACGGCGTCTGCGTAGCGGGCGTCATCGTCGGCATTGCCGTGGGCGTTGTGATGGTGGGAGTCGTGGGGTTCACCACCGGGACGGTCGCAAGCGGCGTGCTCACGTCCAGCTCCGGCATGTCGTGCGCGGACTCGAGCTTTGCCGCCACGCCGGAGAGCTGCCGCGATGCATCACCATGCGTTTCTTTCGCTCTCTGATCGGCCCCGCTCCCTGCAGCTTGAACCAAAGGACGATTTTTTGTGTGACTACCTTCATGAATTTTCACTTCGTGCTCTGATCTTTATTTTGTTGTTAAGCAAAAGCACACTTTTGTTTGAGAGTTAATCTTTGATAAAAGTATGTGTTTGTCTGTTGCTACGACATGACACTCAGTTCGTCAGCTCCAACAACTAAGCAAACTAGATTAAAGAAACTAAATAAGCAAGAGAAAAATTTATTCTCGGTAACCAACCAAGCTTTGTTCTTCTAAGCAGAGCAGAGTGAAACGTAGTAACACTGTAACAGACTAACAGGAACGGTAAACAACACCAGCAGCTAATCAGACAGCAGAACCTGTTGCATCCATTTCTTACCCTACAAACAACATACCAAGAGCAAGAGCAATGAACACACACAGAGTTCAGTAAGTCACCATGGCAGCAGAGAAGGAGGACAAGAAGAGAGGCTAGGCAATGGACTGGCCTAAGACCCATGCTTGAAGCTTGCGCACAGCTCTGCCACTTCGAGCAAAGCTTGCTCGGCTCTGCCTTCCAACGAGGTAGCAGTACCCAGTAGGGAGTGTGCTAACTGAGGAGCAGGTGTAAAGTGATATTAGCTGCTGCCTCACTCTTCTAGTCAGTGCATCTGCATATGCTGATAAGCATAAGCATGTCTTGGGTACACAGAATCGCAGGTTTCTTCCCGGAGGGGGGTGCTGTGGTCGTGGAATAAGAGGAAACTTGAGCCGGGAGGCTAGCTGGGAGCTTTGCAGGATCACGCAATTGAGATAGTATAAGCAATAGATTAAGCGAAAGAGGTGGGAAAGAAAAAAAGATTGGGTGAGTTGGGAGGTGAAAGAAAGAAAGAAAGAGGAGAAATTCCTCATGTGGGGTGCCTTCATGATGGCTTAGCTATGATGAGCCATGGATTTCCATTTGGTGCAGTTGGCCACACCGGGATTGAGATTGGAGTTGGGGCAAATATTTTCGGATACGTGATTCGTATGAGAATGCTTTCTGAGTATCTTCATCACTGTATCAGCTTTAGCTGGTTGCCTGGTTCAGTCTCATTCTCAGCTCATTGTTCAGTTTATCAGAGAACCTCTTTAAGGGCTCACACAATTTTTTTTTCATTTGAAATGAGGAGAAGTATATATATATATATATAAACTCCTTTACAAGTTTTTCGTGTGGTTCACATTGGAGTATCTTATAATTAGTATACAAATGTACGTAAAGTGATAAAGGAGTATTTCAAATTTGTTTAGGTGGTATATTAGAGGTGAGTGTAACTACACCGGTATAGAAGGTATTTTTCCTATATATATATATATATATATATATATATATATATATATATATACACACACACACTAGCATTCACCGTTCTCCAAATTGCACGTAGTGACTTTTTACCTGCTTGGATGGAGTTTTTGGTAAACAGATCGAGGAACCTGCACTTTTTCGCTGATGCCGCCTGCTTGCCTCTCCTTTTTTACCGTGCACACGAGACTTGTTGGTCACGGGAGCAAACGACGCATAGAAATGGAAAAGTTCGTCACCTGGAGCAGGCTCGCCTCGCCAAGGTGATGCTCCATCCAGGCTCCAACCTTTGCATCTCCTTTTGCGCTATAGGTCCAGGGCTAGGCGCCGGCTACTACAAGAATGTGCTCGCCGCTCTGACCTCTGAATGCCCAATGAACAGTGGAGCCAGGTTAGTGCCACGACTATGATGCAAATTAAATTTACTCTAGGCTGGTATAAAGGCATGGAATCTGTAGGGTGTCACTCTATGCAGTAGCCACTGGCCATTGTGGAATGTTTTCATGGACTTTCAGGTGCATGAGTTGATGTTGAAACCTGGAACAGAATAGAAATGTAAACTGAAGGAGCGTGTAACTTGGCCCTGAGATGTCCAGTGCTGATTCATTTCGCTTGGTATTAATTAGTCATTCAGAGATACTGAAATATTACATGAGAGAGAGAGAGAGAGAGAGAGATACTGAAATGAAACGAGATAGAGCAGCAAGCATGGAAGCAAGCAATCATGATCCTTTGTTAGTGGGCTCTGTCACTACCAGTCACAGTCATAGCTCATGGGTCCAACGCACAAACAGATTAGGTAATTTTCGTATGCAAACAGCGTAATTTTCGTATGATTCTTGCGGAATTCTCATGTTCCAACGGGGCCTAAACTTTTGGAAAGGGCAGTATGAAAATTCAATCTTACAGTCACATCTACAGACTAGAAAGCCGCCGCCGCCGCCTCCTTTTTCTACTACTGCTTGTCTGGACCTAGAGCTTCTTCTTGACGAGCTCGGGATTGCTGCTAATGGCATGGCTAAACAATGAATGGATCGATGATTGCTTACGATAATGTCGATGGAATTAATATTGCCGGCGGTCACTCCGTGCGGCCCGAGGCTTGGGCCACTCAAGACAAAAGAAAGATATTCTCCTTTTGCGGTGGGTTCTTTTGGTCTGTAGTTTTGATTTTGAATTATAGTTTCTGAATTATGGTTGTTCGTGAGAGGACGGTACGAAAAGTAGAAAAGTCGTGTGCGATTTTGGTCGATATAATTGAACTTGTTATAATATGTACTATAATCTACATATAAACTCCATCTTAAAAAATACACTGTTTAAAAACTAGTTACTGTAGCGACAGAAGCCACAACTAAAGCCAAAGCGAAAAGAAACCAAGATTCGAGAAAAATGAGACGAGAAAAAAAAAAGAACGACTATTGGGCCAAAGGAAGAGCAAAATTGCCTGCTTGGGCCACTGTTTGTTGGGCCATGAGATGTCTAATTGTCAATGCTATTTGTTTCGGTTTAAGGAGAGCCGAGAAAAGGATACCAACCGGGCCCAGGCCTCCCTCATCCCAGAAGGCCGAAACGCGCTGTTGCACGATACCTCGTGCTTACCAAACTCACGTTCCTCCCAAAAAGGGGAGAATGGATCATGGGAGACACGGCCATCTGATTCTAAAATGAAGAGCCGAAATGAACTCTCTGTTCATGTCGGACCTACCATAATCAATTCAGGGCATGTTCTTTTCGACTGCGGCTTATGACTTTTGGCTGAAATTTTTAAATTTTGGTCGCTTACGATCTGATTACGAGAGATAGATACTTACTTGTGATTTTGGCGGTACGGATGTTGGGCTTTTAACGTGTAGATCGTTTAACCTGTAGACTCCGTCTTGAGAAAATACTCCGTTTGAAAGTTAGGTACTGTAGCAAAAATCAAAAATCATCGGCTTCGGAGGAAAAGAACAGGCCCTCGAGAAACTTCACGAAAACTTCTCCCGTCAGTTTCGACGGCAAACCATGTCAATAAATGCATTTCTTTTCAGATCAGTCTGAGCCAATAATACCGATGTCTTAATGCCCTGCGGCTCTCGTGACCGTATTCCCGACACGAAAGCCATTGCCCGTATGCAAAGACTGAATCCAAATTCCAAAACAACACGGACTACAGTGTAGCGGAAGAGGCTGGCTGTAACTTGTAAGACAGGACTGCAGAGCTGGGCGCACATGACGGCAAATTGGAGTCAGTCAGGTACGCGCCTGTGATCCGGAGTCTTTTTTTTGGTTTAAATGGCAAATTTTGAAGCCTGATAGCAAAAATGGCAATCTCGTAGTTGTAATTATAAAATGACGCTCTTGTTCGTATGATCACCGTGCGATTTTAATCACAGGACGACATGTGACGGAGCACCGTACAGTCACCGTGCAGTACAAGCCACGGGGCGACATGTGGCGCTAAAACCGCACGCCCCGTGGCTTGTACCGCATAGTGACTGTGCGGACGAGAATGCCATTTTTGTAATTATGGCTGTAAGGATATTATTTTTCCTAATCATGTTTTAAATTTACCATTTCGGTCAAAATCTAAATGATCCGACAGATGGAACCGGAAGGAGCCCAGCATGCAGCCAGCTGATCAAATGTCTTTCAGCACGCTCATTTCGGCTGAAAAAATGTCTTATGGCTAAATTACACTATAACTGGCTGAAATTGCACTGTAACTGACTGTGTCTTATTTGACGTAATTAAATTTAAAAAAATAAAATAGAAAAAACAGGTTAACGACAATATAGAAAAAAATAACAAAAAAAAGCTCAAAAAAAACCTAAATAGTCAAAATCCATTAGAAAAGCCAAATTAAACAGTGCCTTTAGCATTTGTTAGAACTTTAGTTTACATTTACAGTATTTTTGTTACATAATTTGTCTCGATTATTTTTTATCATTATAGATTGACTACTCTTATGACTTTGCTTCTACGAAATCCTAAATAGTCTTATTATTGTTTATGTGTGGCGATAATTAGAGAGGTGAATAATTCCCGAGATTTTTCCTAAAAATATTCAAAATCTTCACTCAAGTGATTATGATAGTCACCAACTTCAGATCACACCAAATAGGCTAAGTAAAACATGGCTAAAGACTTAAGGCAACAAATTGAGAGGACTATCGATAAGACCCGAGGGCCAGTTTACCATCACTGACGTGTGTCTGGGACCCCTCTCAATCCTCGCCGAGTAGTGTCCGCATTTCAGAGAATAGTCGGAATAGTTGCACGGGAACAGATTGAGATCACATTTATTTCGTGGAAGAAGGTGACCGAAGTTCGAAAAAGTCAGCTGCTGACAGAAGGTTTTCGATCGTTTGAGATCCCGAAAGAATACCAGGCCTCTATGCATTGACATGCGTTGCTAGCGGCGTGCAAAGCGTGAAAAAACTTCAAGAGCCTGCTTATCAAGCAATATATGGAGAAGGATCTGACGCCTTCCACAAGTATCCATTTCTAGATCCGCAATGGCAAGAGTTTGTGGCGATGAACACGATAGATAATTTTAGGAGTGAAAGCGTGGCGCATAGGGCACTCTAGGAAAAAAACACGCACCCCCCACAGACTCGACACCGCTGGGTATGCGGACAAAATCCCGCAATGGAGGCAGGAGGTCAATGTACGTACTTCTTGATGTCTAAAGTCATAAAAAAGATAGAAAATTTTACATTGTAGAATGAATTTCACTGGGATAAGATTGAGCTTAATTATTCATGTGTGCATTTGTTCATGGATATCTATTTATTTTATTTCTGTTAATTGATTTGTGAAATAGATATTCTTGTTTCTGAAATGAATGAATGTGAATTGGATGTATATATATACTGTGTTGATCTGCTTGTTTCAGAGGGCATGGCTAGCATTTCCTAAGACTAGCCAACAAACAGTCGTCTGTGATAATCTCGTACTATTACTAATCCATAAACTTAGACGGCTCACGAAATCGTTTGTGATAATATTTTTGAACCGTCTATGATAACCTTTTGTGTAGTGTTGCGGACACTATCGGCGGGCCGAAACGCGGCGCAACCAGTGTCCTCGAGTGACCCAGCCAGTGGCCTATCAGGCAGGCGCGATACGTCGAGCGACGCCGGCCTGGCGGCTTCTGCCACTACTCCACGAGCGTTCGGGTGCGTGCACATGTAATACATCGCTGCTACGAACGGGTGGTGTCGGTTGTTGCTGCCGGTTTGCAACAGAATAAACAATTCCAACTGAAAGGAAGGTTGCATAGCTGGATTTCGGGCCTGTTTGGATGCGGCTTATGGTTTTTAGCTGAAAATTTTAAATTTTGACTGTTTACGATACATATTACGGAGAGACAGATACTCACTTGCGATTTTGGCTGGTACAGATGTTGGGCTTTTAACATTTAGATCGTTTAACTTGTAGACCCCGTCTTGAGAAAATACTTCGTTTGAAAGTTAGGTACTGTAGCAAAAACCAAAAATCGTCAACTTCAGAGAAAAAGAACAGGCCCAAAGCAAGTCTTTAACTAGGGCGCCTCCCCAGCATGATTATCAGTGGTCCAAAAGCAAGTCTTTAACTAGGGCGCCTCAAGTAGCTGAAGTAACATGGACCGCGAGAGTACAATTGATGCTTCGAACTACATCCGAAGTCAGAAAAGCATGGGGCATGCCTTTGTATCTTTTCTTTTACAGGAGGAAAACCCTTGTATCGATCTCTATAGTACACATCACGGTACAGTGCTCGGAGAAAATTCTTACATGGTTGTATCAACTTTCGACAGCTGTTGCAACTTCCAAAGAATGCACGGGTTGGCCAACTGTGTTACAGTGTTTTCACGGAGAAAAAAAAGGTAAAAAAAAAATCAAAAATTGGCCTCCATATCTGCATCCTCTGGCAATTCAATTCCCAACATATGCGAGTGCGTTTACCTCCAAATGCAAATGGAATTGAGGCCAGAACCGAGCATCCTACCAAGCCAACTTTTTGCAGAAGCGACCTTCTATCAAGATCATTTACTTGGCAATTCTTCATCCCTGGAAATGAAATTGTCTACCTGTAAATTACATGGAACAAATAACTGAAGTCACAGAAATATAGAGACAACAGACTTTGTGAAAATTGCGAGTATAGTACGTTCCAGCAGTTACCTATACAATAGGAATTTTCAGAAGAATAAGTGAGCAGAAATACAGGCATACAGAGATGGCAATCCCAGCAATAAAATTTTGATATAGACGATTGTTGTCTCTACTGGGTATAAAAGCTCCCTTCAGTACGTTTGTGAGCTCAAACACTCGGTATGATAGCTGCAGTATAAATCATGAAATGAATGTCTTTGATGATTCTGGTGAATGAAATGCACCTGAGGTTGGTAAACTTACAAAAAGATAGATTGCTGTAGCAAGCATGAAGTTAAGCAATGGATAATCTGGTATGAAAGATAGAAGCCATTTTGGCTGCCCATTTGGCATGCTAGACCTGTAAAAAAAGTATCAGCACTGAAAGAGAAATCGATAACTTGAAACTGCAAGTACATGACACAAAATGTGGAGAATGACAACAAATCCTACATGCACTTCACAGTCAAATGAAACGCATCAGCTCAAAACAAAAAATTTGATGTAGTGTTGTCAAGAAATCTTCATTTCCCACAGTTTTCATAAATTCTAGTTTTCTGTTTGAAAGTAGAAAAAGATGATTTTAATGTTTCACAAGGATACCGTAGTTGCGGTGAACAGTTGAAGAGTACCATTTGGCAAAGCAAGAAACCTTCTATTGTTGGCCAAGGACATCATGTGTTACATTAAGTAGGGATAGAAGATCAGCTGGGATAGTTACTCAAGCAGAAGTTACTGATTGGTTCAGTGTAAGAGAAAACAGAAACTTGGACAAGTATTTGAGCACAATATTTTATGCATACCAATGGATATACTTCTAAGGTTAAATTCTCCCAGATAGAACATTAACACAGTTGAATCTTGACAGATAGAATATTAACACAGTTGAATCACTATTTAAATTTCATTTTTTATCCTTGACCGCATATTTAACATATTTTAGGATACTCATTACCAGACTACTGGTCTGGAAGTTCATTCAGTAATTAAAAAAAAGAAAAACATATGCTGAAACAACTCGGTTCATACCTGAGCCATATGTGGATCTGAGAAATATAAGTCTCTAGTGTGACCTTGCCAAGCCAACTATCAAAATTTTAGATTAAACTTTTAGAAAAGAGACAACAAAGGAATCCGAAAACAAACGCCTGAAACATCAATTTAACATGATACAGATTTAGATGCTTACGCAAAAAGAGCCAAAGAGGCACTCCTCAACTGCTGGGTGCAATTGCGTAGGCAGATATAAACACTGTAAGAAACAAGGTGCCATGTCAAATGCATTCAAACAAATTTCTGTCGCATACCATTGATTTTGATAGCATTATTTTATACGTACGTGATAGGAATCCATGATGTGTAGGGATGGTACTTGTTGTATGTAATTTTGTCTAGCTTGTAGATATATTCATACCATAGACAGGCAGCCTACAAGTAAGGAACAGAAGCCCTAGTTAGTACAGCATTTCAAGTTAATACAACACTGTTAATAGAAACTCAACCTAGTTGAAAAGGTAGTACAACATCTTGACATAAATAGACAGTGCGTTGGTACAAGATGGTCACACAACTTACCATCAAGGAAATAGTCACAATGGTTCCCTTGATCAACAATCTAACCTTAGTCTCAGACTCTTCCAGCTTCTCCATCCATCTTTCAACCTGTTTAGGATAGAAGGTTCTATGTTAGATTAACATAAGACAAACAAAAGGTATAAACACTTCAAATAAGGGCATACTGCTTAAGTATTTTTGTCATCAGTACTATTTATATGTATAGGGATTCCAGAGGAAGAAGTGCATGAAAATAATTGAGCAAATCTACTAGTCCACTACTCATACATACAGATTGAAAGGGAGAGAAATATAGATCCATATCTGCAATACTTACATTAGGGTGGAAGTAAGCATAAATCATTCCAATAATCCATATGTATCGATCAAGGCCAGATCGGAAATGCCACTCATGTAATAATGGTAAGTTTGTCTTAGAAGGCTCTGGATCTTTATAGCCTGTATTGAAAAAAAACAATGATATAGAATCCTGATCCATGACTGAGAAGAAATATGACATACAGAAATACAAGAATAACTCACCTAGCAGAAACGTAAAGGGGGCCCACAAAAGTTCAAATACCCCAGGAATTTCCCATATCAAAATGACAGTCAAGAAGCAGCAAGCCATCTTAATAGCCATGATTGATGGTATCTCATTGTACTTGTTAAACAGACCAAGTGACCCGTATACCATAAGAGTAAATAGGGTATGCATTGGACAGATATAATACAGCATGTAATCATTGTCAAGGACAATGCAACAGAAGGCCACAAAGAAATTTAGCCTCCACATCATCTGCATTAAAAGTATAGTTGTTGGTCTTTAGTGTTTGAAAGGTGGTTAGGAGAAATTAAGTAGAGTTAAATTTATTATTACATAGAAGAAACAAAGGTTGAGGTAGAATGGGCACCTGAGCAAATCTTGCAATGCTAAAATCTTTCTTTATATAATAATATGAGAAATTCCCAAATCCAGTCATCCAGACATAGGCAGCAATGAACACACGAATTGCATTGTATAGTTCTGAGGCTGCGAAATAGTGGTACATCAGAAATAAGACCTGGAAAGGCAGATTGAATAATTAGAACACTCTTGCAGCCAAAATACAATTAATACAAAACTTGCATAAGACAAAAGCCACAAAAGAATATATAAATGCTACTGCAGTAACTGTATATTTCAGTGGCATGAAATTGTTGTAACATAAAAGGAAAAAAGCTGCCACAGTAATTCTCCAAATAAATGCATTTTATTGATGTAAACCTGAGAGAGAGCAGTTTGGACTTTGGATACAGAATACCCAGATTATGACTAATGAATGGTAGAAGGAAAACACTTTCCTTAAATTTAATGTATAGTCCCCTCAAAAAGAAATTAATGCATAGTAAAACAACAAATAAGTATCTCAATCCATTAAGTTGGTTCTTTCTCTACTCTTTTAATCTAAGAAAAGTAGACTAGAGAGTAAGCAAAAGCAGAAAAGTGGGTTCACTATCTATATGGTACACGATGGAAGATTCACTAAATGAGCATCAAAAGACATTTGCTTACAGGTCGCAAACTGAAAGGATCAATCAATGACCAACAAGTGCATTGAAAGTGACATCACACCCAGAATCACTTTTTTTTATTCAGAGGGTAAGAGCCCCTGATTTCATTTATTGAAATCAGAACATACTAACTAACAACCCAGAATCACATTTACCACAAAGACTTAAGTGGTGAAGTAAAATCACTAACCTGCATCCACCCTTTCCATTCCTCAGTTTGGTGGCGATTAAGGTAGAGTATGGACTTTCCTGAAAATGCTGATTTTTCATGGTGCTTCTTAAGTGAAGTAAGCGCCGATGCTATAATAAGAAGAATGTACAGAAACAGAAACAAGTCGCGGTTGTAGCTCTGTCAAAAACAAGACAAGGATTACCATGCAAGTAAAAGAGAGCCTTAGACATGACGAGCATATAGGGCTTGTTTGGCCTAGTTGAGGTTTGTCCCTAAGTTGTAGGTTATTAGATCAGCACCGAAAACATCTTTTTATTAAAAAAAAGAGAGAGATCAGCATCAAAAGCTGGTTGGGCAGGCACAACTTATATAAACCGCTGCCAGCCTATAAGCCACCATCCACTGGCTACAGCTTCTCTGTCTATAGATGATGGAAAGCTTAAGCTTGTAAGATGAGCCTGAAAATATACCACCTGCTTGGCCCTGCCTCATTGACTCTAGCTTATTTGGATGATAAGCCTAAATGGAGGCTAGGCCAGACATACCACTAACTCACTATAACTTGCAGGTATTAACTTGCTGAACAATGAGGAAACAAATCATGCTAGATCACGAAGCCAGAAATAACAAGGACGATCCTCAGAGATGGGGAACATGCTATGATTAGAATTAAGCCAGTAGACACCTATTGCAGTTTACATATACTCCATAATACATCATTGAGAGTGTGCAAGGAACAGGAGCAACATAGTAACCTTCTTGCTTTCTGGAAATATGTTCGTCCGGTCACAAATGTAAAAATAAACCAGGACAATGCCAACTTCAGCCCTGCAAGATGGTTAAAGGGCAGATAAATGTCAACAGGTAATCTCTTAGCCAGAAGGCCTAGTGTGGATGCAATTAATTTTGAAGGGTCTTACATGGCTCTCAGGACAGCGCGGTTTTCAAGCAGAAAAGACTCATCCATTGTTATAAATCTACAGCTCACAATCACATTGAGACATCAGTAATCTGCAACTGCATGTGTTATAATCCTAAAATATGTATTATATTATTCATTCAAATAGTACCGTATTAAATTTGCTTTGGTAGACATGTTCCGGAACTTTGTAGATGGTGATTTCGATTGGCCTCCTTCAAGTAATACAGCCTTATCATCTTCCTTGATAGTTTCATTCTCCAAATTTGCATCTGAGTGACTGCAGATGACGAAACAATGCATGAACAGGGAAAATTAGGGCACTGGTTGTTCAACTTGTTTATGATGTAACTACTGCAAACTGCCACATCTAAACACGAAAACTCAGTTTACAGGTTTGAATTATTTGAAACAGCCGTATGCAGTTGGTAGTGAATATATACTATATGGAGTAATACCAACTCAGATCTAACTTCCTAAAGCTAACTAAAAATATAATTTCTGCAAAGAAATCTTACACTTTCCCATGGGATAAAGATTTCCTGTATTCCAGGATTTCAGAATAGATCCATGCAATGAGGACAGGGAAAAGACCAAGCAAAAATGACACCTGGGAGAAAGGAAAACATGTTACATAAGTCCCTGATAGCGTGAAAGAATAAGATCAGCTAGCAATTAGTTCATCAAAAGCATCAAATTAGGAAAAACCAACTCAGCATTGGTTTTTTGCATTGAGGGTGTAGTCACACTCACATCCCAAGTTCCCAACTCCCCACAATTTTTGTTCTATATTTTCTTCAGGGAAAGGAAGAACTACTGCTATATCCCAGCCCGATGGATCTGGCATGATTGCTCCACTGCTATATTGCCCAATGGATCCGGCATGATGGTTTGTTTGTTTTAAAGGTTTTCAACAGACAACAATTTACTCATATCTTCATATCAAAGCTCAACTCAACAAATCGTGATTTTAATCAACTTTCTTCGAGGATCAAGCTGAAATGCCAACCATGGTGATGAACATATCATAGATAGAGACATCGAATTCTAGGAAGCAATTACCTTGACCCCATACAAAAAACTTTAACTTTACAGCAATATTTCCTTCTTCGATCTCATGTGTCATGATAAATGTTAGACCATGTGGTGGTCGTGATTAAACGTGACAATGAATAATTGACATTTAGATTGTTTTGAAATTTGTGTTTGCGAAAGTTTCGGTCGATCGCGGTCAAAGGTTTTGAATCCGAATAATCTCGTTCAGTTATGAGTTGCTCTGAGTAGTTCCAAGTGGTTTTCATTGGCTCCTAGTGGTTGTGGTTGTTCCGAGTGGTTTTGGCCTGCTTCTGCTTTGAGTGGTTTTGGTTGGCTTCGAGTGGTTTTTGTTGCTCCGAGTAGTTTTGGTCTGCTCCGAGTGATTTCAATCGGCTCCGAGTGGTTCCAGTCGGTTTCGAGTGGTTTTGATTTGCTTCGAGCAGTTTTGGTCTGCTTCGAGTAGTTTCGGACCAGTCCGATCGGGTCCGAGTAGCATCAGACGGTTTTCGAGTAAGTAATGAAGGATCGGATGTTACTCAAGTGGCCCAGGAGGATCGAACAGCGTTCGAGTATCACCGGAAGATCGGACGGCCTTCGAGCGGAAGATCGGACGGCCTTCGAGCGGCACGATCAAAGATTTAGACGACAGACCGGTCAAAGCTACAAGTTTTTTGTATGGCCGAAACTATAGTGATCTAATCAAAACTGTACAGTCGAAAGAACAGTACTCAAAGGTGAACAGTGATTCAACTGGTACTCGAAAGAGTACTATAGCAGAGCTCGGCTTTACAACTACATCCAATTTCGACCACAATCGACTTCAACTGTGTTTGAACGACCACGGCAATTCGACTACGTCTAGCTTCAACCACGGCAACTCGACTACAGCATTCTGACCACGACAGACTTCGAACACGTCTGGTTTCGACCACGACAGAACGACCACTGAAGGTAATCGTAGCTACAGTCCCTTTTCATGGTCGTAGCTACAATACCTTTTCTTGGTCGTAGATTTTATTGGTCGATAGTCAAAGGCTTTGCAGTCGGTGGTCGTAGACTTTGCGGACTGCTATTATAGTCGTAGACTTCGCAGTCTTGTTTTCATAGTCATAGACTTTGCAGTCTATTGTCATTGTTTTCAGCAGTCGAAGGCTTTGCGATCAATTGCCATAGGCTTCGTGGTCGGTACTCATAGACTTCATTGTCGGTTCGAGTGCTTCACTTCTTGTGATCTTCGAGTACTTCGAGTACTCGTGTTAAGCTAGCAGGATGATTGGCTGGTGCATGGTGGTCAAGTGGTCATGGTACTCGGTAGTTGGAAGGTCTCAGTACTCGATGATTGGTGATAGGTTGTCGGAGTCTTGTGGTATGTGATCGGTACTTGATGGTCGGTACTCGATGACTCTGGTCGGTAGCGATGGTATTCCCGAGTGTTTTTGGTGGAGCGGTAGTATTTCTCTAGTACTTGTTGTTTTTCGAGTACTCGTTGAGCTAGCAGTCGTAAAAAGTTGTCTCGAGCTAATTTGCGGTAAACAATGGAATGTGTGGTCGTGGATGACCTGATTGATGGTCGTAAATGGTTTTGTTTTTGTCTATTGATGGACAAGGGTGGTGTGTGCGCTAATGACGTTTAAGTTGTGGAGAACTTGTGCCGCGAGAAAGTTTCTTTGGTCTTTACATGTGCAGGCGAGCGTGAAGACGATCATGGTCGGTGACGAGGAGGACCAAGACTAGGAAGGGGTAATCTGAGGTCCAGACGGTCGGGATGTCACGCGAGGTGGTCGGGCTCATGCTGGAGTACATGGAGATCTAAGGTGGATGATGCGTGGAGGCGTGGAGACGGTTATGTTCGGTGACGAGGAGGACCGGGACTAGGAAGGGGTAATATGAGGTCCAGGCGATCAAGATGTCATGCGAGGTGATCAGGCTCACGCTAGAGCACGTGATGATGTGTCGAGAAGCTACAGGAGGTGCGGTCCTGGAGGCTTCGATGCGGGAGCTGGTGATGCACAGGAGGTGCGTCCTGGAGGTTTCATCATGTGGTGAGATTGGAGACGTTATGGAAGGCATTCGTAACGAGAAGGTTTAGACATATGGTGAAACCCGTGTTAGGATGAGTTTCGGGTCCCGTGATTTGAGGAAGAGATAGAGTTGTGTGTTTGTGTTTGAGGCGGACACGGCTTGGACGTTAGCCTATAAAAACAGGAAGAGGCTAAGAGCTAACGTGTGGCTTTTGGTAGGGCTTTCGGGGAGAAAGCTTGGGTGGGTTTTTAGAGGGCTTTCGTCGAGAGAGCTTTTAGGGGTGTCATGAGGGCATTTTGTAACCACATCCATGATACAAAAATAATAGATCAGATCTATTCCAAGAAAAGTTTGCTAGCATTAGCGACGAGTTTTCTGAGCATTGTTTGTCTTTTGCCTCCGGCGTGTATTCGTTCAACCGATGAAGCGTTCGAGCGGCTAAAGTCTTCGAGCGGAGGGAGATAACGACTACGTGCGTCAACGGTCGTCGCGATTAAAGGAAGCAGTCAGATGATCGAAGCGTTCATCGAGCACGGACGAGCGAACCAGCGTTTTGCGATCGTAATCTACATCCGGTAATTTAGATTATTTTTCTTATGCTTTTAGTTTGGATTTAGATTCCAAAAAGCAGAGACAATCATTTACCCACTCTAATCGTGCCATACAATCCTACAATAAACTTATTTAACCTGAAAGCTAAGACACCTCCGGGGGACCAGAAGCCCACCAAACTCCTTAGGTAAGGGCTCATCATGTGACAGGTACAACGTAGTAGGCACTGAATTCGATTCT
Source organism: Bonia amplexicaulis (assembly GCA_036346245.1). NCBI lineage: Eukaryota > Viridiplantae > Streptophyta > Magnoliopsida > Poales > Poaceae > Bonia > Bonia amplexicaulis. The sequence continues at coordinate 1,804,421 of CM070748.1, read as the reverse complement.
TCCTCGCATCCTGGAGCTACCATAAACCATGGCATTAAAACCGTAACCACGTTGCAACATACAGCACTCCGCTGCTGTTGAGAACTAGTACATCCATTTACACGAACTCTGCCACGTTTTCTCGCCAAATTCGCTCGACAGGAATCCAAACGGCGCTCACACAGCAACTCCCCCAGAGAAAAAAAAAATTAAATCATGGAACCAGCCGGCTAAACCGCCAGATTTGACTCTCACCACACAGAAGCAAACGGAACGAAGAATCGGCAACCAGAGAAAGCTGCAAAAATTCTGGAGCACGCACCTGGCCGGGCGTGACGGGGCCGAAGACCTCCATCCCTGCCCACCCAAGAATCAAGATCCCGATCCCAGCACGGACGGATCAAGCGCGGACCGGGTCCACGACAGCCTCACCGAGCCAGCAGATCATGGCGCGCGAGGGAAACGAAACGAGAAGGGGACGGGGGGCGCCGGGACGAGGTGCGGGTGGGAGGGTGATGGGGATAGGATTCTATATATGTGTGCGCAATGGGAGGGATTAGGGAATCGTATCGGGAGGGGAGATGGTCGAGTTGCCGTCGGGGGGAAGAGGAGATCTGAAGCAACCGCGAGGCGGTGGCTGGTCGCGGTCGGGAGGTCGGACCGGACGGACGGGAAGAAATGAGATGAAATGATGGGACAAAGCAGCAGCAGGAGCGAGCAGCGGTTCGTTGGTTGAAGCCTTGACGGGATGGTGGTGGTTGCGTCGTTTGGTGCACCCTTTTCTACGCCTTTTTTTTCTTTACTAGTTTTGTTTAGAGTCTCGACAGGTAAGACCCCGTCGTCTGAACAGTTTTTACGTCATCTCTAGCCGCATAATGTAAAAACGTATAGATAGAAAAAAAAAAGGTAAGATTGAAATGTCACGGCTAGTTGAATTTTATGAAAAGTAAAACCACATAAATTGCTTAAAAGATATGTTTAGATGCCTTATAGGAAAAATGCAAACATTTTAAGATTAGAAAATACTTAATTAGAGAGAGAAGTTGCATTGGGATTCTCAGAGATAATTAAAACATGAGGTTGGAGCTTATGTTTGGTTCCCTCCAAAAAATGGTAGGAAATTCTTTTTAATGCAATTCTATGAACTAAACAACATGTGTAGGATTTTTCAAAATTCTTTTATTCTAAAGAGGGCCTAATATTAATCAACCCCCTTTTCCAATTTATTTTTATTACTAACTCTTGCTAACTTTATTTTCGAATCTGATTTTTTTTTTGCCACGTCACCACCCGTGACGTGACAAGACAACACTGACATGCCACGGGATAAGTCAAACTAAATATCACTTCTTGACGCGTCACTGGTGATGGTATATCTAAACAACATTGTCATGTCACCGGTGGTGGAGTAGCAGAATTTGGCCACTGCTGGTACACCAAAGCGAAACGATCTGTTTGGTGGGGGGACTTGGATTGGCAGATTTTTAGGGATTGTGGTGTTTGGTGGTGGTGGACCTACGAGGAATGATGATAGTTTCCCACTGAATGGGGTTGTGAGAGAATTTTCTTTATCCTTACTAATATAGAAAAAATGAGTGGTGGTGATGTTACGGTCTTGTTCTTTCTCAGTTTTTTATTTCTGTTTTTAATATTTTTATAGTAACTAGTTTTAAAATAAAATATCTTTTTAAGATAAGGGTTACTAGTTAACTATAGTATATTCTATATCAACTTTATTTATATCGATAAAAATCAGACATAAATTTTTGATACTATATAATCTCTCATACGAACAAGCTAAAAACCACAGCCACAGTTAAAAACAAAAAGCGGACAGGCCCGGCATACATAGTCTCCCCTCGTCTCACAAATGACAAACTCTTGGCGCCGACAAGTGGGGCATGTTTTCGAGCGCCTGCCGTTTCCTTTTTCCTCGAGCGCAGATCCAGAAAACCCGCTCGCGATCGCAGCCCGGCCCGGCCCGCACCAACCACGCCCACCCCTGTTCCATGTATGGCACCTTCGTCAGGTAGGTGCTGTGAGCGTTGGCAGCAAGATGGGGAAGACGATCGTGATGGAGCTCCATGCACCTGAGGCTGTGACGTCACTAATGGTGGAGAACCTCCGCACGCTCGACAGCAGCGAGCATATTTGTTCGCGACAACTGCCAAAGATCTTTTGGTTAGTTTATCTTTGTATCCGTCGTAAGGATCACCAGCTTTCGATGGTTCTGGCGGCGCATCTGAATACCTTACGGCTTACACATATTCTTGTTGTCTTGCCAATGCCCTTGATCCCCAAGATTCACGAGGCATGCCCATGATTGTGATGAGTGCTCACAAATTAATTCATTTTAATTTATGTGATGCACGATGGATAACTTTACAGTGCAGTCAACATGTTTTTAAAGATTCGATGTATCAATTTATAATCTATACATGCACTTTTTTTGCTATATAATTGGCATGATTCTTTACGATATTCTGCAGCAACTTGTGGACAGTGAGCTAGTTGGATTAGAAGTTTAGAACTGTGCAACTTTTGGGGAATAAAAAAAGCTTAGCTCAGGAAGCCATGCTTTCGAGAGTAAATCCCTTTTGGCCCAATACAGCCCGTCAATGCTCTAGGTGTGTTCTGGGGTGTTCTGTCGTCCATGGAGCCGATTCGTTCGGAGTGTTGCGCTTACCCATTCACCTTTTTGTATTAAATAAAAGACATATGATAGAAATAACATAATAACTATGTATTTCATCTTCATAATAAATTTATATTGTGAACTGTTACTTTTTTAAATTATGTTAAACGGAGCTAACGTGTTCGAGCCGCGCATCATTTTTTTTCTCATGGAGCCATGGAATCTGGAATACGTCGTCGTAGAGCCGTAGAATCAAGGAGTACATCGTTAGCTTGACGATGAATCCGGAATCGAAGAAGATGAGCTCGTCGATCTGCCCAAATTCATGACATACAGAGGAGGAGAAGAAGTGAGGGTGGAAGAGCTCGCCGTAGGGGGTTAGATTCGGCTAGGGGTGAGGCCGATAGCCACCGGAGCTCGATGGAAATGTGATATCTGGGTCTCTATAGAATTAGATTTATGATGGTCCATATGTGTATATATATGAAAGTGTGGATTAGTCTCATCTTGTTAGTTTAGCTTAAGAATCACTAATATATAAGTTATGACTTTTAATGGTAGCAACACCTTGTGTGTTGGTTGTTATCTTCTGATTTGTCATCTGTGCTAGTGTGTACTTCTATTGTGATACTTTTCATCATATTGATCCTATTAAGTAAGACATGCTCGTTAGGTATGATCAACTCAGTTCTCTTGTTGAAAATCATTGCCTGTGATTCTGTGAAAGCTGCTACTATATTATTCTATGATTGCCTTGTGAGAATGCTTCTTGATGAAGACCTATGTTACCGATCGAGCCTACATGAGTCGAACTCAACCACCATCTTAGACTTGCTTGAGCTTGGGTTTGTAGGCTGGGCTCGCTCGAGCTCGGTTTATTTTTAGCCCTAGTGAGCAAAAATAGAGGTATTTTAGTCTTTTCGTAGCTATTTTTGGGCAAAAAAGGGAGAAGAAAAACACCAGAATATGTAGAGAGTGGTAAATCCCAGCTATTATTTGTCTTTAGTGCAGCAATTCATCAAGAAAAATCTTTTCAACGGCAAGTCTCCAAACAAGGATCTTTAGTGCGGCAATGGGCAGATGCTCAATTTTCCAAAAACGTGCATAGCAACTTACTTATTGACAAGTACATAAATTCGGAGGCTAAGGCACCGCTCAATATGATTTGAGCTTCTGGCTTCTGGCTTATTTTTTTACTATTCATAATTTCGTCTTTTTCTGAATTTTTGACTTTTTTTTGAGCTTTTTTGTCGGTTCTTTTTTTCCTGTATTCGTTTGCGTTGTCTGTGATGGGCTCACATATTTTTTATATTTTTCAATTTTTTAAATTTAATTATATCAAATAAGCCTCTGTCAGCTATAGTATTTTTTTCAGTCAGCTACAGTGTTTTCAGCCATAAACCACCAAAAATAAGCCGAACCGATCGCCACCTAAAAAGGAATAACTACAACTGAACACGTACATTTGCGCTTCCTCTGATAAAACAACATCATTACGAGACTCGAGTTCCAAGAAGAAAAAATACGCCATTACGAGACTAGTATAATAAACCCCCTTACAAGGCATTGACTCCCATACTCATGGTCACTCTGCTCACCTTGCAGCGGGACCGGTGGCCATTGTTGGCACCCTCCAAAAATTATGTTCCATCTCAAATGCAGTACTGCTTTGGCTCACGTCCGTCGACTGGTCAGCGGCGTAAGCATTATAACTTGAGTTCGGGTCGCCGCTGCTGCCGGTGCAGAAGGTGCCATTCGTGTCGCCGCCGGCACGGCCCTCCTCGAGCTCGAGGCACTCCTGCAGCTGCGCCACCACGTCGGTCATGGTGGGCCGCTGCGCCGACGTCTGTGCGGTGCACTTGAGCGCGACGTCCGCGACCTTCCACACGCTATTGACATCATGGTCGCCGCGCATGCGTGCGTCCACCACGCCCTCGATGTTGCCCCGCGCCAGGCGCTGCCGCGCCCACTGGATGATGCTGGTGGGCTCCGGGTCGCGCAGGATGGCCGGCTTCCCCGTGACCAGCTCCAGCAGCACGACGCCGAAGCTGTACACGTCGCTCTTCGTCGTCGGCTGCATCGTTGCCTGGTACCTGCAGGTCCGGTTCCACCTACTACTTAGAACACGGCAGCCTGTATAGAGATTTGGACGACAGCGGAAGGGATTGACGTACTCTGGATCAACATATCCGGGTGTACCAACAAGCGTGTTCGTGGATACATGGGTGTCGTTGTCACGATTGAAAGCCTTGGACAGGCCAAAATCGGCAATCTTAGCCTCCATTCTTGCGTTCAGTAGGATGTTTGTGGCCTTCACGTCCCTATGAATGAGAAGCGGGTTGCACCCCCTGTGCAGGTACTCCAGCCCTGCACATCACCAGCCCAGCCAGTGCTCAAGATTCTGGAAACACAAAATGTTCAGCAACAGCAGACTCCACATTCAAGCGTAGTACCTTGCGCAGATTCAAGCGCGATGCGGAGTCTCTGTCTCCAGGGAAAACATCTTCCGTTGCGGTCTCTTCCTGCAAATGGATCGACAGTGTTAATTTCAGACCAATAGGCACTTCAGATGATTCTACAGATGAACAACAGTAACATTTTGGCAGATCGGAGTTCTAAGGTTACAGTGCACCAATCAACACGCAGGCACTGAAGTCTGAAGCTATACTGCTAAACAACTCACGTACCTCCAATATGCTCTTGCAGGGTTCCTTCTGCCATGTACTCGTAGACAAGTGCCATGTACTCCCCATCCTTGCAGTAACCAATCATGGAGACGAGATTCTTGTGATGAATCCGGGTTAAAATCTGAGCCTGAACAAGTGATCATAATGACTTATGAAACTTCACTTCGAAATTTCTTGGACAAATTTCTGTCTAGAAACGTCAACTGCAGTTAAAGTAATTCTTCTACCTCTGCGAGGAACTCCTTGACACCTTGGTTAGAAGACTGAGACCGCAACTTCACGGCCACTTGAGTGCCATCCTCCAAGAAGCCATCGTAGACGTACCCGAACCCTCCCCGGCCAAGCACTCTTTGGAAGTTGTTCGTCATCGTCTCCAGTTCCTTGTACGTGAAACGACGGTTCTCAAGCCGCAGTGAACTGTCCCCATAGCCGTTGTTTGTCGGCACATAGCTCGTCGTCTCATTCTGCGGCTTGACAGAGCTGTTCATTGATCCTTCGATTCATACGCGACGAATGACCCAATTAACATTAGTAGTGTTCACGGATGGGGAAATAGACCAGACAGATTGCTGTGCTCATGGCAGGCCTCACCTTGCTTTTTTCGTCGTAGGAAGCAAAAGAGCAGTACTACCACTAATACTACCACCACAATCAGAACTACAGGGACAGCAATGTAGACGGCTAGCTTGCTCTTCCTTTTAGCTGGTTGACATGAATCGCCGTTGGTGCAAAGATTTGGATTATTGCCATATCTGCCGGAAGATGAAACGAAGATGTTTATTCAAATTTATCAAGTATCATGCTAGTTAGAATCGGAAGAATGGGGGAACCGATCGACCTTAGATTTAGGGAGCCATCTTGAATTCGTTTTAGAAGTCCAGAGGGAATTGATCCACTGAGATGGTTGCCTGTCAAATCTCTAAAGAAACAAAAAACTACTGACGTGAGTCGAAACAATGCGTAAGAACGGGCAAAATTCTACAAAAATTTGCCACTTACAGAACTGCCAATGAAGGTAATTGTGAAAGGGTATCTGGAATTGAGCCTGTCAAGTTGTTGTTTGACAGATCCCTGCAAGATATGGACCAAGCCTTTTTTTTTTACCATTTTTGTCGCAAAAATATACAGACAAGGTTAAAATGGATCCATAACTCCGAACTTACAAGTATTGGACTGCCTTGAGGTTTGCGAAAGAAGACGATATATCGCCATTCAGACCACTGAAGGACATGTTTCTACAAATTAAGAGCAAACATCCAGTGGCTCAGTTTCACTACACGGTAGTTAGCCTTCTCCTTTTGTCATGAACATAAGTCAGTATTTTGTATAGATCTGAACGACTTACACGCTTGTGATTCTTGGAGGGCTAGAAACGGCATAGCTGCAGGTCAACCTATCCCAAGCCAGAGTCTTCGGAACGCACGGGTCACCCATCCAGTTCTTCTCCACCTGATACTTCTCCTTGATCGCCGTCATGGCATATACTGTTGTAATTGCACCGAAGTTTTCAGTAACACGCACGGCACGATGTGCTTAATCACTATCTCACGCATGTGCTATATGTGTCTGCATGCACGTACCGTCCCGGGAGTCCGTGCCAACGTTGGTGGTGGAGATGACGGAGAACATCTCGATGGCGTTGATTATCGGCGGCAGCGTCGAGTTGGCGGTGGCGTTGATCGTGATGTTGTAATGGCTGTATCGGAAGGGGTTGCGGTTGTAGATGGCGTCAGTGCTGAGGTAGTCCGGAGTGTAGCCTTTCGGGAACCACAGCTTGCCGTTGAGGTTGATGTAGAACTGGCGCACGGCGTTGCTGGGGAGGAGCTGCAGCTCCGAGAAGTGCAAGATGGCGATGTACCCCAGTGGCGGGTGGTTGGGCGTCGGCTCGGGGTCCCAGGAGAACTCGATGTTCTTGGAGGCGTTGCGCGGCGTGATCGCCGTCTGCATCACCGCCGTCGGCGCCTCGAACAGGTCGTTGTCTACGTTCAGCACCTCATTCGTCGTTGATATCTCGGACCACACTGTCGTGTCGGCCCAAGGGATCCATGCTCGGTCGTGCGGATCATCAGGGTACCTGATAAATTGCATTTGTGGCTAATTAGCACCTTGGATTGGGTACCGTAGAAAAAATAGAGGAAAACTCGAGATCTTTGACTTACCTGACGATGGCGGTATAGTCAGTCGGGCCGAAGTTGAACCTGGAGTTGCCGTACATGACCAGGCCCTGCGTCGCGTTCGCCTGCGGGTAGAGCGACTTCTTGAGAGGCCTCAGGTCCACCCCGGAGATGAACGGAGTCCCGGCGCCGGTGTTCACCAGGCAAACCTGCACGAAGTTGTCCGGCACGACGACGATGGCTTCCATGATCACCGCGTCGTCCGGCTTTGAGATGTTCACCGTCGCCCAGAAGTTGACGCCGATGTGGAGGTCAAAGATGGGCGGCCTGTTGAGGCCGTCGTAGTTCCCGTACTTGAACGTGGCCCGGATGAGGTACTTGAGCCCGGGCACGAGGGACCGGAGGGTGTAGCAGTTGCGCTTGCCGTCGGGGAAGCTGCGCGCGTTGTGGTAGCGCTTGGAGTGCAGCGGCGAGAAGTACTCGGCCGAGATGTTGTGGTTCGAGCCCGCGTCGGTGAAGCCGGCGTCCGGGACGTACGACAGCTTGGTGGCGTCGTCCACGTAGCTCGTCTTCCCTGGGAGGCCGCAGTCTATGCTTATGAAACCTGCAACACGCACAGGACACGATCATGCATCTAGATGTAGTACTTGATGAAACAACGTACGTACCTATATAGCTAGTGCAATCGTGCATGGCCCATTTCGCATTGCGAAACGATGCATGCATGCAGTAGGATCTTCCCCGAAATACCTTTGCTGTCAGGCTGGGCTCGAGCCTGAAGTACGCCGGCGGCGGCGGCGAGGCAGAGAAGCAGCAACCACGACCTAGTCGCCATTGTTGTCGACGTTGATTGCTCACTTTCACATGCAAGCGGCTACTGGACTAGCATAGTATATGCTTAACTCTAGGCGCTCCATGTCTTCCGCCGCCTCCGTATTTGTATAGCCAGAGCCTTAATCTCGACAATAAACAAGTGACAAAGCCAAATCTATCATTCACCAGCTAGCCTAATGATCGCATGAACACCACCATGATTAACCACGCGAGCACATCTATCATTACACAGCTTGCACAGCGCCGTACGTCGACTCCCAGGGTCATTGGGAATCGGGGAACGCGTACAGTGAGTCGCTGATGAGTGGACCCTGCTCTAACCTTTGGCAGACACCTCTTTGCGGTACCCACACGTCAGCCACTGTCCAACGGTGGAGGAGACGAGCAGATCACATGGGCGGAGAGTTGACTTGCATTTCGAACGGGTCAACGTCCTTGCTGGGCGCACGACATTGAAGCCCGAGTTCGGTGGCCATGGACGTGCCGTGCCCCGTTGACTTCTGACTTTTTCTCAACCGCTCGAGCCAGAAAATGCTTGTCAGAGCCTGTGCAAGTGCCTAAGGTCAGCTGTCTTAAAAAAAGTACCTAGGGCTAGTTTAGGGACGAAAGATAGGGCCGAGATTCCGCTTAAACTCAGGTCCTCGTTTGTATAGGGAGGGATAGACGCCAATCACTTTGGATTTGCCAATCCGAAGGGAATGTGTCCGTCCAAACTAGCCTCATGGGAAACAACGCACCCAAGGAAAACAATCCGACTTGGCCCAAATGAGTGTGCGCATGCAACCTGGGGGTGGGAAACTGTCATGTACTAGTCACATACTAAAGGGGGCCTTGTAGTTGAGTGAGCCTTGTACTGTGTTAATCTTGTGTGAGACTATATGAAGATCATCCTATGATTGTGATGAGTAGTTGACTTTTTGATTAGAGTATCTGCGGAGGGTGAGTTTGTTTTTTGAGGAGTTTGCAAAAGACCGCTTCTTGGTCTGTCGACTTTGTGGTCTACGAGTTCATCTGTCTGTGAGTATTGGATCATTTGCTATTTACGACTTGGTGGTTGGCAGGTCTGATCAGCAGAACAACCATAGGGTGGTCAAAAGCTTCAGTACTTCTGGTAGTCGTAGTAATCTGTGTGGTAGTTGTAGCTTATGTGTTCGATGGTCTTAGCGGTCTGTTGTGTGGTCGTAGGCTTCTGGTAGGAACTCGTGGGCTACAAGTACCTCATTTCTTGAGCATCTGATGCTCATTTCGTGGGCTACATGTAGAGAGTGGCAAATCTCAGCTATTTTTTTGTCTTTAGTGCAACAATTCATCAAGAAAAAATCTTTTCAACAGCAAATCTCCAAACAATGATCTTTAGTGCGGCAATGGGGTAGATGCTCATGTGATACCCCAGCCCATGATGACTCATATGTATATGTGCACATGAGGGTGTGGGTTAGTCCCACCTTACTAGCTTAACTTGAGAAGCACTTACATATAACCTAGGAGTTACAATGGTAGCACCTCCGGTTAACCGTTTTGCGCGAAGCGAGGACGAAAGTGCAAGCGTGTTGCTACGTGTGCATGGCCTATCTAGAATGTGGTTAGGCCTAAACCGGTTTGGACTGTAGGGCGTTACAAATGGTATCAGAGCCGACTCTCGCGGTTACATGGGCGCGTGCGGGTCAGGGGCGCGGGCATATGGCGCATGGCGCGTGTGGGCCCGGAGTGGACACACGGCATGACATATGTGCTGGCACTGAACGCACGAACATATGCCAAGAGGGGATATCCTTATTATTTGCCCCAGTATGGGTATATTGGTCCGACGAGAACGTCGGGTCCTTTGAGGTGGGGTGTATGTAACACCCCGGCCCATCATGGTTCATATGTGTGTGCACATGAGGGTGTGTGTTAATCCCACTTTACTAACTTAACTTGAGAAGCACTTACATATAAATCTAGGAGTTCCAATGGTAGCACCCCCGGTTAACCATTTTGCGCGAAGTTGGGACGAAAGTGCAAACAGATTGCTACGTGTACGTGATCTATTCAAAATAGGGTTAAATCTAAATCGGTCTGGACCCTAGAGCGTTACAGCTCAATTTTCCAAAAGAGTGCATAGCAACTTACTTATTGACAAGTACATAAATTCGGAGGCTAAAAAGGAATAACTACAACTGAACACGTACATTTGCGCTTCCTCTGATAAAACAACACCATTACGAGACTTGAGTTCCAAGAAGAAGAAAAACGCCATCACGAGACTAGTATAATAAACCCCTTACAAGGCATTGAGGCAACTCATGGTCACTCTGCTCACCTTGCAGCGGGACCGGTGGCCATTGTTGGCACCCTCCCAAAATTATGTTCCATCTCAAATGCAGTACTGCTTTGGGTCACGTCCGTCGACTGGTCAGCGGCGTAAGCATTATAGCTCGAGTTCGGGTCGCCGCTGCTGCCGGTGCAGAAGTTGCCATTCGTGTCGCCGCCGGCACGGCCCTCCTCGAGCTCGAGGCACTCCTGCAGCTGCGCCACCACGTCGGTCATGGTGGGCCGCTGCGCCGACGTCTGTGCGGTGCACTTGAGCGCGACGTCCGCGACCTTCCACACGCTATTGACATCATGGTCGCCGCGCATGCGTGCGTCCACCACGCCCTCGATGTTGCCCCGCGCCAGGCGCTGCCGCGCCCACTGGATGATGCTGGTCAGCTCCGGGTCGCGCAGGATGGCCGGCCTCCCCGTGACCAGCTCTAGCAGCACGACGCCGAAGCTGAACACGTCGCTCTTCGTCGTCGGCTGCATCGTTGCCTGGTACCTGCAGGTTCCGGTTCCATGCTGCTAAGCTCTAGAAAAAACACTTCGCAGAGATTTGGGAAAGGGCTCAAGGGCGTACTCTGGATCAACATATCCGGGTGTACCGACAAGCGTGTTCGTGGATACATGGGTGTCGTTGTCTCGATTGAAAGCCTTGGACAGGCCAAAATCGGCAATCTTGGCCTCCAGTCTCGCATTCAGGAGGATGTTTGTGGCCTTCACATCCCTGTGAATGAGAGGCGGATTGCAGCTCTCGTGTAGGTACTCCAGCCCTGCACATCACCAGCCCGGCCAGTGTTCACGCTCCAAGCAAAGTCAAACCTCTAAGCACAAATACAATGCAAATTCAAGTACGTACTCACCTTGCGCGGATTCCAGCGCGATTCGTAGCCGCTGTCTCCAGGCTAAGTATCTTCCGGTGCGGTCTCTTCCTGTAAATAGATCGAGAGAGCGAGAATTACGGAACAACAGAGGCGCTTCTGATTATCCCGTAGACGAATCCCATGCAGTAACATTTCGGCAGGTTGAGGTGTTACAGTGTACCGTGCAAGCTGAACCGCTACACAACTGACATACCTGCAATGTGCTCTTGCAGGGTTCCTTCTGACATGTACTCGTAGACAAGTGCCATGTACTCCCTATCCTTGCAGTAGCCAATCATGGAGACGAGATTCTTGTGATGAATCCGGGTTAAAATCTGAGCCTGAACAAGTGATCATAATGACTTATGAAACTTCACTTCGAAATTTCTTGGTACAAATTTCTGTCTAGAAACGTCAACTGCAGTTAAAGTAATTCTTCTACCTCTGCGAGGAACTCCTTGACACCTTGGTTAGAAGACTGAGACCGCAACTTCACGGCTACTTGAGTGCCATCCTCCAAGAAGCCATCGTAGACGTACCCGAACCCTCCCCGGCCGAGCACTCGCTGGAAGTTGTTCGTTATCGTCTCCAGTTCCTTGTACGTGAACCGACGGTTCTCAAGCCGCAGTGAACTGTCCCCATAGCCGTTGTTTGTCGGCACATAGCTCGTCGTCTCATTCTGCGGCTTGACAGAACTGTTCATCGATCCTTCATAAGCGAAGATTTGCAAAATTAACGTTAGCAGTGTTGACAGATTGGGTAATATGCCGGACAATTGAGGTGATTATGCCAAGCCTCACCTTGCCTTTTCCTTCTCAGCAAGCGAAAGAGTAGTACTACCACTGATACTATGGCCACAACCAGAACTACAGGAACAGCAATGTAGACGGCTATCTTGCTTTTCCTTTCCGCGGGCTGACATGAATTGCCGTTGGTGCAAAGGTTTGGATTACTGACATATCTACCAAGAAGATGGAATAAGGATGGTTTTAATCAGATTATCATGTTTGTTGCAACCAAATGTATGGGAGAGTCACCTTAAGTTTAGGGATCCATCTTGAGTTCTTTTCAGAAGACCGGAGGGAATTGATCCACTAAGCTGGTTGCCAGTCAAATCTCTAAAACAAACAGAACAGTTTTCTTTTTTTTGCCCAATTAAAGAATGTTTTGGCAAAGACATCAAGAGCTACTTACAGAAGTGTAAGAGACGGTAATTGCGAAAGTGAGTCAGGAATTGCGCCTGTCAGGTTGTTGTGTGACAAATCCCTGAATAGCCAGGTCCCGAATAAGAACCTCTGTTCTAAAAAGTAACACCCAGTGCTGAAGTAGATTGAGAATTTCCTACTTACAAATATTGTAAACCTTTGAGACTCGCGAAAGAAGACGATATGTTACCACTCAGACCACTGGACGATAGGTTTCTGCAAAGAACATATACAGTGGTTCAGATAATTCCAGTTACTTCTACTACTATACCATAACAGGTTTGTCATGCACAGATACTCACAAGCTTGTGACACTTGGAGGGCTAGAAACAGCATGGCTACAACTCAATCCATCCCACGCAAATTTCTTCGGGACACATGGATCGCCCATCCAGTTCTTTTTCAACTGGTAGTTGGCTTTGATCGCCGTCATCGCAGAAACTGTTGCGTTTTTTCAGTAGCAATACATCAAACCATCAGGGATACTTTAGAGTTTCTTGAAAGATATCCACAGGAATAAATAAATTAACTAAGCAATCAACTCATGCATGCAACTGAACGTCGCTACCATCCTGAGCGCCCGTGGCTACGTTGGTGGTGGGGATGGCGGAGAAGACCTCGGCTGCGTTGATAATCGGCGGAAGCGTCGAGTTTGCGGTGGCGTTTAGCGAGACGTTGTACTGGTGGAAGCCATGGTGGGGGCTGCTGTTGTAGACGGCATCACAGAAGAGGTACAGCGGCGTGTAGCCGAGCGGGTACCACAGCAAACCGTTGAGGTTGACGTAGAATTGGCGCACGGCATTGCTGGGAAGGAGTTGCAGCTCCGAGAAGTACAAGATGGAGATGTACCTACACGCCGACATGGATTCAGAACTCATTGTTCGCTACTAATCCTCATGCTGATAATCAAAAACATGTTAAATTAGCTAGTCGGGGAGGAAAAAAACGGTCAAGCGGCTAGTACCCGGGCGCGGGATCATTGGCGTTCGGCTTGGCGTTCCAGGTGAACTCGATGGGGTTGGAGGAGTTGATGGGCGTGATGGCAGTCTGCATCACGGCGGACGGCACCTCGAAATTGGCTGTGTTCTGCACCTCCTTGGTCGTTGATATCTCCGACCATTCTCCCGGGTTGCTCAACGGGAACCATATACGGTCGTGCGGATCGTCCGGGTACCTGCACGTACGTACGCAGTTGTAGTTTCGTACCATCGATGATCAGCTTCGCTTCTCCATCGGCACAGATTAATCACTACTGTTACGTAACAGATCGATCAAAACACATGTCGATCCCTAGCTAGCTTGGTGGCTACGTACGAATGCAAAAATGTGTGCCTGGATTTTAGTTTTCGCGTACTTACCTAACAGTAGATGTACTATCGCTTGGGCCAAAGTTGGCCCTGCCGACGAGAACCAACCCCTGTGTCGCGTTCGCTTGCGGGTAGAGCGCGTTCTTGAGGGGCCTCAGTTCCAGGCTGGAGATAAACGGTGTCCCGGAGCCGGTGTTCACGAGGCAGACCTGCACGGAATGGTCAGGGACGACGGCGATGACCTCCGCCAACTCCGCCGAGCTCGCGTCTGAGATGTTCACGGTCTGCCAGTAGTTGACGCCGAGGTGGAGGTCGAATATGGGTGGCCGGTTGAGGCCGTCGTAGTTGCCGTACATGAACCTGGCCCGGACGAGGTACTTGAGGCCGGACACGAGGGACCGGAGCGTGTAGCAGTTGCGCGCGCCGTCGGGGAAGCTGCGCACGTTGTACCAGCGCTTGCCCATCGTCGGGGTGATGTACTCGACCGAGACGTTGTGGTTGGCGCCTGCATCGGTGAAGGGAGCGTCCGCGGTGAACGCCAGCTTCGTGGTGCTGTCCACGTAGCCGCCGGCCTTCTCCGGCAGGCCGCAGTCTATGCTTATGAAACCTGCGCGCGCGCAATAAACAGTTGCATTATCATTATCATGCATGTACAGCTAGCCAGCTAGGTACTGCATTGCATGCACTGTGTCGAGAAACTCGAGACGTTGGGCTAGCTCACCTAAGTTATCGACCTGGCCATGGACCTGAAGAACGCCGGAGGAGGCGGCGAGCCCGAGAAGAAGCAACAGCCACCGGGCCGCCATTGCTCTTGGTGTTGGTCGCTCCATAGCACATGCATCTGCCAAACAGCTACACTAGAACACGATACATGTACGTTGAACTCTTGCAGTAGCTTATATATAGGAAGCTAGCATGCATTGCTCTGGACAACAGACAACTAAACGAAGCCTTCACTGGGTAACTCATGGCACCAGCCTCGGAATGAATGATCCTTAGAAAAGTATCAGGAGACGCCGATATTTCACCATCAAATTCTTAGTATATAATTAGCTACGTACCCGTGCATTGCAACGGGACTTATTGAATATATAGAAAATTATACTATAAAAGAGAGTTGCTCTGATCGACTGGAAAGTAGATAATAGTGAAAAGTTGAAGGAATAAATTATACCACCAACTTATTTTTTTATAATAGTAATCTTAACATATAATTTTATAACGAGGTACGGATACCTGGCATGCGAGTCAGCCAACGGCCTTGCTGGGCGCAGGATCGGACGTGGATGCCCGAACTTTGGTGAACCGTGGACTTTTGACTTTTCGAGCTATTCCCTGCGCAATTGTCGCGACGGCCAGCTCGTTTTGTAGGACTCTGCGCAAATGCTTGTGGACAGTTCGTGCCAGAATGATTTCTTTCACTAATATGCTCATGGTCTCATGGACAGTCAGCGTAGCATGTTAGGTTCGTAAGTCTAGATTAATTGCGGGAAGTGCTCCATACATGCGTTGATTTGCACCAATTGTGTTGTTGAGTTCGATAGAATTGGACCACTAGATTCTATGTGTTAGAGTACACATCACCGTACACCGGCCTTGCAGCCCGTCTGGTACACGTACGCAATACATAGCAACCATCACTGTACATGGCAAACTACCGCTAAATTATAGGCATGATTTATATAGCCTTAATTAGCTGTAATCTGTTGTTTATGGTTAGGATCCTACCAGCTGTAAACTTCTGTAAAATATGTATATAAACACGGTAACCCATCAACGAGAATCATCGTGGAATTCTCCAAAACTATCTCTACTTTTTATGGTATCAGCCTAACTCGATCCTCCCCCCATCTCCTAGCGTCTCGTGCTCATGCCTGCATGGCCGATGACGCTCCCCACGATGGGGCCACCGCCCTTGTGGCTGCCATCATTTCTGCTCTTCCGCAGGCCACGCCTGTCAATCCTGCTTTCGCCCTCTCCACAATCAGCGTGCGCGCACACAACCCGTTCGCCCTGGAGCTTCATCCTCCAAACTACATGTGTTGGCGTGAGCTTTTCCTCACCTTGTGGGCAAGTTCGATGCCTCGCGCCACATCAATGGCACAGCTGCGCCCAACCCTCCTGATGCGGCCTGGCAGGCCGTCGACTACGTCGTGTGCTTCCTCCTCTATGCCTCCATCTCTGAGGAAATCTTGACCATCGTCATCATGCTCGACGCCTCCAGCAACGCAATTTTGGCGCAATCTCGAGGGCCTGTTCCGGGACAACAAGACCTTTCATGCGCTGTTTTTGGAGGCCGAGTTCCGTAATCTCGCTCAGGGCGGCATGATGATCCTCACATACACTCAACACCTCAAGTCCTACGCCGACATCAATCAAGTTGTCACCTATCCTACCCTCATGCTCACTCTCCTTCGTGGCCTCAACGAAAACTTTCGTCATATGGCCTTGATCATCAAGATGAAGATGTCTCTGTGTAACAGCCCAGCTGTTTATTTCAAAATTTTCTGTAAAAAATTATTTTAATTTAAAATAAAAACAAATGTTCTTCGGTTCCCTAAATCTTAGAGATTTTTTTGCCTGTATTTAGCTTTCAAAAAGGCTTTTGTTAAAACTAATTTAACTAAAAACATAAAATTATTATTAAATAAAAGGTATATGTAAATTTTTATAAAAATACTATTTAAAATTAACTATTTTGTAGCATTTGGATTTTATTTGGATTTTCTGTGATTTTCTGATATTTATTTGGAGTTATTTGGATTTTATTTCAAAATCTAAAGCAAGAAAATGTACTTTAAATATTTTATTAAAGCCAAAAAAAGAGTTTATTTTGCTTTTCCTAAGCTCCCCTGAATTTTATAGAATTTTTGATAATTTTCTGGAATTAAAAATCAAGTTTAAAAGTCAAAAAGGTGTTTTGTAAAATTTTTAAAAGCTAAATTTAAATTAACAATATTTCTCCTAAGTCTAAAACAGCTCCAGGAATTTTTGTAATATTTCCTGTGATTTTTAGACTTTATTTACTATTTTCTAAGTATTTATAAAATCTTCTGGAATTTTCTAAACATTTAATCCGAAAATTAAATCCGTATTTATCTCAGGCCGACATGTGTCGCACGCGGATTAAATCCATCCATCCCTTGATCTAATCCTGACCATCCACCATAACTTATCCCTTCATCTCATCCAACGCCCGAGATCTCCCCACCCCTGCTACTTGTCTCAAATCCGACCGCTCATCCCTTCCTCTCCCCTCCTCTCTCGCCGACAGGTGGGCCCCACCTGTCATCTCCTTCAACCTCCCTCCATCTTCAACCTCAAGCCAACCTCCATTAATGCTCCGCGTGAAACTCCGAACGGTCGCCCCTCTTCCCAATGGTCGCCTCCTCGAACTCTCCCCCTCGCCGCCGCACCCCGCCACCCCATTAAGAGCACCACCCACCGCGTTCACACCCCCCCGCCGAACCGGCTCCACCTCGTATATTCCGGCGAAGCGTCGCACCCCCATCCCCCTATAAAACCTCCCGGGGTCACTCCTTCGGCATCCCTCTCCCCGCCGCCCTCCTCCACCCCTCGACCGACGCCCCGGACCACTGGAGCCGCCACCCCAAAAGCCATCGTCGCCACACTCTCTCTCCTCCACCGCTGCCTCACTTTGGCCACCCCCGCGCTCGGTGCCGGTAAGGCCCAAACCGCCACTGCCTCCTCTACCCCCGCCGCCCCTCGCCAGCCGCCGCCGAGCGCCATCCACCCGCTCGGCCACGTCAGCCGGCCCGTGCCCACGTGGCAGCCGCGTGGCGTGCCATGATGGCCACGTTAGCCAAGGCTCCATCAGTTGCCAGCTCCAACTCTGGGCCTTTGTGGTGCAAGAACAAGGGCAAGCAGAAGTGCAAGCCCTCCAGCGATTTCAACTCCCACACGGTGGTCACAGCTCTGGGCCTGGCCGTAACTAGAACCGAGGTGTTCCCTTCTTCAACCCTTGGAACGACACGTTCTAGATGTGGTTGGCACTTGCCGGATCTCCTGCTCCACCCGACGCCTACGGATCCGCCGGCATCCTCGGTCACGCCCCTGCCCAGGCATTCTTTGCGCCCCACACATGTCGTTCGCGTCCATGGGCACGTCGACCGTGCTCCCCGGTGCCCCATTCCCGCTGCAGGGGTGTCTTGTGCCCCATTCCGTGCTAATTACTACTAAAATTTTTTTGGACCTGATGTCTTGTGACACCGAGTCCCACTTCTTAGTTTCGCTAGTGTCTCCGACCAGGGGTACTCATGACGTGTTATAGCATAAATCATTATAACACTGATTTAAGAGTTTTATTACCCTTAAAAGCGGCTCTTAATGGATTATGTAATCCTTATCAATATGCATTTGTATATTATAGAGTCACGAAAATGGTTCTTGATATACCAGTTGTGAATTACTCCGCTTAGAAATTAGGCGATTCATTTTTATTGAATGCATTACAACCCTACCCTTCTAGAAAATACTACCTTCGATTTCAAATAAAAGTTGTTTTAGAATTTATGCCGGTCAAATATTTTAGATTTGATCATCAGTATATAAAGAATACAAAGATTGACAACATGATATTGGTGTTGCTAGATCCATCATAAAATATATTTTCATAATGTATAATTATTTTTATTTGAAAACAACATATTTTTATAGAAATTGATGGTCAAAGTATCACCTTGTAGACTATATCAATATTCAAAATAACTTATATTTGGAATTAGATGGAGTATACTCCACAGCAAAACTATGGTTTTACCCTATTACTAGAGACCTTTCAAATTAATAATTGTGATGATGGTGATGTAACTATACAACGGCCCTATTTTTTTAGGCTATAATTGATAGTTTTTTACTGTGACTGATGATTTTTGTTTATGCTTGTCGCAACAGCAGCAAATGACGTACACGGTTTTGGACTGAGGAAGCCGTTTGAAAAATCTACTTTAAGAAATCGTCTCATTTATTTCGACTTTTGAAGAAACCAAAAGACCAAAAGAATATGCCCGATATTCATAATCGAGTGACTCAAATCCCAGTGGCGCTGCCCATAGGCATGCGTACGCTGATTTTAGGCTATGTTCCAATGTATTGTTGCCATGAAAAGCTAATATGTTGTAAACAGCTTTTAGTTTCTAAAAGACGAAACCATCGCCATTTGGAACAGACACTTAGGCCGAGAAAAATATGTTCGGCCCCGCCGGGCAACTGGGCAACCGCCCGCCGTTCTTCGAGAAGATAGCGAGTCAATTCCTGACGTCGCATCCTTGCCTTGCGCCGCAGGAAATGAACGCGGCGTATCAGCGGAAACGCGCGTGCTAGTATGCACGTCTTACGCAACAACATAGCAGCAGGCCGGGAAAATAGAAACGCACAGTTCGTTACCATTTTGGCTGCCTTCTCTTATTCTAAATGTGATGTAATGAATAATGCTATACCCTACAAATTACAGTTGCAAGTAAAACACTAACACCTGTGGCGTTGAACATATTTGTTCACTTCCAATGGGGGTCATGGAAAGTTCGAAGAATCTAAAGCTGGCTTTTCAAACAAGAGATCAACTTCATCTCAAAAAAGAAAAAAAAAAAAGAAATCAACTTCCACTGCGTCCATTGAATTCGTTTAAACCTGCGTGTCATTCAGATTCGTACACCACATACTGAGAAACCCAATTTGATACTGCGGTTATGCTAGTAGGAAACACCTGAACGATGACAGGCAAACGGCTTCAACCATGAGGTCACCAGATCCAAAATGGACAGACGGTCCATACAGGCAGAACTGATACAAGTGTGTCTGAAAAAACACTAGGGACCGCGGAAGTGTGGCTGCATGAACACATGCTCTCTTGAGCGTATGACCACAGCGAAGAGGGCATGCCTAGTGCTAGAAACCGTATGATTATTGATCTCTGTAATTGTCCGACAAAACATTGTATGGGCCATTTATTCCAGCCGAGGGCCATTGCAACTTTGCAAGGCTGCGGCTCCAAATGTTGGAACAAGCCACACGCAGGTCCAGGTGCTTAATGCTCACTTCGAGTGGAACTTGCGGCTGACAGACTCGTAGCTAGGGACATGAATAACTGCAAGAAGAGCATTTCAGTCAGTCAGTTCAACTTGTAGAGCACCATGCTTTAACCTCATGCCTCGAACATACCGTCGCCCCATGATGCCATTGTAAGGGGTGAAGAAATTATTTTCTTTGCAGTTGAAGAGATGTCATTTGATGTGATCTCCTCAACAGCTTTCAGGAAATACTCGATGGGTTTCCTGCAATTTCAACAGCGCAGAAGCATTAAATGATAAACAATGGATCTACTGGCATAAGTAAAAGCAGCTAAATTTGTGTAAATTGATGCCCTGTACAATGGCTGGATTCTGAAGAAATGCTAGCTGTGACAAAATTGGAAGTGCTAGCTGTAATCAAAATTGGCACCATTGCATGCATCACATTACAAATGTACGTTCCCCTGCATCGTGGTACTAAGATAGCTGGCTCATTTCTAACGCCATGTGTATTCACCCATTAGACAGCATTGAACGGTTGTATCAAGTTTATTAATCCACTGCACACCCACTAGAAACTATTTCTATAATCCTGAATAGGCTTGGACTTATTGGACAACCAAAAATACTTGGTGGGTATTATATTTTCATAAACCATCTACCACATTAATATTGTATTGAGGACACCATATGTACAAATGACCTTTCTAAGTTTGGGACATGTTTGCATAGAAAACCACAAGAGTGGACTGACAGGATATAAGAAGGCTTAGAGGTGACTAGAAACAACTTTAATTGCCCATGGTCGACATCTTATTGCCAACCAGCTTGGTGAAAACAAAACAAAACATTTAAGCAAATCTATATGGACCATCTGAAAGTTGATGGTGACAGCTCTTTAATTTTGTTCACATTGTCCAACAAGATTTATATTGCATACCTATAAATATGATACATCATTTTGAAAATATGGATTGGTGGAAAATGGACTTGATTAATGTACTAGTAATACTCGTACGCATACCTTTCCCCATAAGTCAAAACCTGTCTTCCAATATCTTCAGAAGCTACAGCCTGCAACAGGGAGTAGTAAAGAACATGTTAGGAAAGCAAGTCATACAATTGGGATTTGGTCGGGAAAAAGAATAGTATACTCTTGATTCCAAGTTCATCAGAATTGCAGCCTTGGTAGCCTCTTTAGCACGATCAAGCTGTTCTTGTGTAACTAAATAAGGTAATCGACAGGGAATAATAGGAACGTTATTTATGATGGTCAACCTAATCTGGAAATAGATTGTAATTTTGAGATGACGAACAAGAAGGAACCTTTTCCAGGAGTTGCAACTTCAAGGAGTTCCCCTGCTGCCAAATCCACAGCCTTTGATGCAAAATCTGGGCTCTGTTGGATGATAACATGCCATTCAAGGCCAAGTGGAGTACATGAACAGCATATAATAAATGCAGAAACTTCTATAGAAACTTGAGTAGACTATGTTCATCCTTCAGCTTGTATTTCATGTAGAGATTTGGGAAGGTCAAAACAAAGGACCAGGACAGAGTAATGGGCTAATGGCCTGAACTGGGGCGCAAGCAAACATGTGCAATAGCCACTACCCAGCCTAAAACACTTGAGACCAGAAAACTGCACAAGAGATGAAATAGGCATGGATATATATGGACTGATAATTATAAATTTACAAAGTACTTCATTATTTTCCAAGAGACACGAGGAAACTTTTGTTCCTCAACAAGTGTTGATCTACATTTTTTAGATAAAAATATGCCTACCTTCAGCTTCCCTTACTCGTGTTTAGTTATACTCTTGTACGAGGCATTAACCACTTGAACTGCAAGTAGAAAAACTTAGGCCCCGTTTGGAATGGGAATTTTCCCGATTCCTGCAGGAATTGAACTGATTCCTGTGAAATTCCGGTGTTCCAAGCAGGGCCTTAATGGCATGGTAAGAGGGACAAATTTCAGAAGGGTAGAGCAGTCATCTTGTGCCATCATTTGATAGGTATGCATAAGTCTAAAACATTACTAAGAAAATAATAGAGTACTAGAGTTGCATAAGCATGAGAATTATATTGAAAAATATAGGTACGAAAAATCACTTGAATTATAGAAGGGCAAGCACATTATAGGCATGAGAGGCTTACAGTGGCTGAATTAATTCCAAAAAGACCTGAATGGTTATAAATACTGTTGAAGGCAGAGCATGATTCAATCTGTTGGTAGTTATTCAAGACACGAAGATCTGTAGGTACAGGATCACAGCACATGTTAGGACAGGTTAAAAGCTATGTTTGTTATAGCACTGAGATAATATGGAAAATACTGATCTGAAAAGAGGCATACACAATCGAGAATGCATTCCCTTCCCAGGGCCACCAGCAGAGAAGGACCCTCCTCCTCCCATGAGCATCTACAATGCATCAAATTGACTCAACTTATGTTTCAGTGCATTAGATTTGAATACAAAGGCTTGTACATGTGATAATATAAAACAAACCCATGATTCCTATTCAGAACAGAGTCAATAGACAATATAGGCTATCCATAAATAATTAAATCACTTCAACATTTGTTAGGCATACCTGAAGCACAGTCACAATCATTGCAGTTTTCTCTTGACACCAGCCACCTGGTACCTCAAAAGCAAGTGCAATGTGTGTGATCTGATCACAAGAAATTCAACTTTAAGTGTACGAGAATTAACCGTGCAAACAGCCTCAACAATAATGCAGCAAAGAAGCTAAAACTCACTGGAGAATCTGCTTGGCAACGATAGTCCCCTCCAATATATACTGATTTTGGCTCTTCAGGACGTTTCACACCGGGAAGGTCTGACAAAAGTGGTTCTGCAATTGAAACCAACTCATCATGCTCAACTCCTGATGCTGCAAGGACCATTCTGGGAGCAGTGTAATTTTCCTACATTTCTCAACAAAAGCAAAAAATGTCAAAGGGAGGCATTTGTGACGAAATATTATCATGGGAAACAAGTAACTGAATCTTACAGCAATGAATTCCTCCAGGCTACTAATATCTAATCTGTTTACAGAGGATTCTGAAGCCATCAATGGTTTTGCCAGTGCACCAGAATATCCAGCGGAATGAAGCGCCTCCAAAAGTAGACCTTCCGGATTACCAGACACTTCAGCAATTTCAGACTTTATCTTCTGGAGCTGTAGAAAACAAACATCACATGATTAGTGAAAGGCAGAAAAAAAACTTGAAGTTTTACTCAAAATGATCAAGTACCTGCTCTTTGACCTCCCACTCTAAAAATGCTGGGTTCCTCACACTGTCAATGAGAACTTCAACCATCTCCGGTGCATAACTCTTCAATGCATCATAGTTATAGCTCATTTGTTCACGAGAAGCAGATGCAGAGACATTTCCTCCGATGGCTTCTACCTCACGAACTAGCCGCAAGTGACTCCGATTTGTTGTGCTCTTGAAGGCCATCCTCTCCAATAGATGTGATGCTCCAGATAAAGCAGGTGTTTCGTAGATAGAACCACAGTCAATGTATAAACCCACTGATGCAGCCGGGATCTGCAATTAAGTCCTTCGGAAAAATTACTAGCATGAAAATACAAAAATATTGCAACATCAGCAAGCATAAAGCAATACCGGTGATGTCTCTGATGCAATCTTGATGCCATTTGGAAGAGTAGTGATTTTTGTCTTAGATGGCTCTACAAAATCTGGTAGAGGTGGAGGAAGTGTAATGCCTGGGATTGGAACATCAAGGGGAGGAAGTTGGCTTGAGTTCCCGCCAAGAAGCCAGCCAAATAGACCACCTGAATGCTGCTTCACAACACTTGTGCTAGCAAACCTACTAGCACCATGATGCTGAAAGTCGAAAACAAAAGAAACATACCTTCATGATGTAGAATGTTTCATAATTAACATAGCAACACAACTCAACAGGCGTGTGAATATGACAAGAACCAAGGCTGAATTGCATCCCAAAGTATGTTAACAGATTTTTAAGGAAAAACATTTCCTTATAATTAAGTAAAGGTCGAAAGGACAAGGGCATTCTGATAACTTGTAGCCCCAGCTCTTTGATACTCTAGATTTGAAAGTAGTTAAGTAACATTAGGTATAATGCAATCTGTAATAAATTTTTACCATCTGCATAAATCAACTGCAGATTATTACCAAGCAATCTATAGATCACAACACATTGAACCCCAAATTTCGCACTTATAACACAGCTGCATTGATGATCGAAATCTATAATTAGCCAAAACAAAATGTACCAGCTCGTCCTCTCAGCATATGAAATACTTTGAGGAAACAGACCTTTGAACACCTGTGCCTAACAAATGTTATTGTTTCACTTCCAATATAACAAAAGCCTGCTTCAAGCCCTCGGTTTCCACACCACAACACCACCACTCGGCACTCGCTGAACAGAAAGTTTGACCGCGGAGTACAAAGCACTACTAAACAGCGCACCGATCGCCGTTCATACGCAAAATTCCCGTGACTATCTATACTCATCTCTACATGAGTAAATCGAGCCGCGCGAGGTGTTTGGATCTAATCTAAAGTGCGTTCATGCCGAGTGGATCGAGACATGCAACGGGACTACAGGAGGATGCGGGAGGGAAGGGAAGGTGGAACCTTGAGAGAGCGGAGGTGGGTCCCCGCGACGCGATTCATGGTCGCCGACGAGTCGAGATCCTAGGACGGTGAGGCGGCGAGGCGGTGGAGGACGAGGAGCCGCAGCCGGTGAGGGGCGGGTCGGGTCCGCTTCAGGGCGTAGCTTTGTGGGCTTCTCCTTGACTGCAGCTTTCGGGCTAGGCTCAACTGCTTAATGGGCCAGAAGAATTTCGCTCGGCCCACTGTTTGCGTCCAACCGACACGAACTCGCGCGGGGCATGCGGTCGTTTTTTGTTTTGGCGGGGAGCGGGCCGGAGGCCACGCTGCACGCGGACGCGGGCCCGGAGCCGCGGTTTTTCGAAAGCCACATGCGGTTTCGGCGTTGGTACGGAGGTCGCCGCGTTGGGACGGCTGCAGTTGCGTCTCTTCCGGCAGCGTAGCCAGCCGATTCCCGATGGGAGTATGCGGGGCGGCGGGGTTGCCACGCGGGTGACCTGTTGGTAAGGTACAATCAAAACGGATACGGATAGATACTGTTTATTCTATATTTTATTCTATATATTTTTCTCAGAGTCGGAGTTAGATACGAATAATATCAGATATCTATTTCTCTATTCCGTGTCCGTTCCATAATCTTTCGGACGGTCGATCGAACGGAAATTATCCGCTTCTTTGCACATGACATTGGACAGTATGATACAATCAGAGCGAATATGAAGAGACTAATTATTGAGATGTTGAAGGAAGAACACTCAGTACTCTCACTTGTTTAGATGTGACAATCTGTCTATATGTTATTTTATTCCTATGTGAGTATTTCCTCATATCATTTGACATACGGATATATATGGACGGATATCACTTATCTCATATCATATTCCATATTTTTTTCCTCGGAGTCGGAGTCGGACACGGATAGTGCCGGATACCCATCTACCCCTTCTGTATCCGTTCGCATGCCTTTGGTCGGTCAGTCGGACGGGCGAAAATTATCCGCTCTGTTTACACCCCTATTTGTGGGAGGAAACTATGCGTCGAACACGACGCGTGTCCGGTAATTAGGGCTGTTACCATCAAAGTGGCGTCCTCCTAAAAACGAAAAAGAACTCAAAAGGGACGTGAGTGGTAATGTCTGGTTGAGCAGGTCGTTAGGCTGTCTTGCTTACTAATGCCATAACCCATAGGCGCCGCTCGGTTGGACTGAAATAAGCTAATTTATGGTTAAATTTATACTATAACTGGTTAAAATTACATTGTAGCTGATAGTGGCTTATTTGACGTAACTAAATTTAAAAATAAAAAAAATAAGTTAGTCCATCACGGATAATGCAAACAAATACGGAAAAAAAGAACCAATAAAATACTCAAAAAAGCCAAAGAACTAGAAAAGGTCGAAATTTAGAAACAATAAAAACTAAGTCAGAAACTTATACAGAAATAAACGGACCATAGTCTTTACGCCTTTTCGTAAACTGATGGTAGTTATCAATT
Organism: Bonia amplexicaulis; assembly: GCA_036346245.1. Classification (NCBI taxonomy): domain Eukaryota; kingdom Viridiplantae; phylum Streptophyta; class Magnoliopsida; order Poales; family Poaceae; genus Bonia; species Bonia amplexicaulis. Next base: position 1,778,362 of record CM070748.1, on the reverse strand, counting down.
GCGTGGACACGGTGACAAACAGCATAGTTTGCCTAGTCCAACACTCCAACAAGAAAATAGCTTAACAAATAAAAAGAGAGAGTAGTATTAAAGTTTCTAAAAACAGCAAACATAGATTCAACCCATTCGCGTACATGTTAAGCGGTTTTGTTTGTAAAATTTCTAAGCTTTGAACATGTGATATCGTGGATCAATGCAATTATTAAAGCTACTGCACCTAGCTATAAGAGTATGCAGGGCCTGTTTGGTACAGCTTCTACTCCCAATTTTTTTGGATTTCATAGAGTTATGCCAAACACTCAACTTACCAAAATGACCTGATACTGCTTCTCACGAGGAGTAGAGTCCAAGATGAACTAGGCAGGAGAAGCAGCATTGGGGTGGATTCTAATAAGGAGTCAGCACACTCGAAACCAAAGTACCTATTGAAGTTTGTGTTTTTACCCGCAATTGCCACCGAAATAGCCTTGCACCCTCTCGCCCCAACACCCTCCTCTCCCACACGGCCACTTGCCCCATGCCTTTCTCTCACGCATGGCCTCATCTCGCCATCGCCCTCCTCTCGCCCCTACCTCCTCTAGCCCCCCTGGCGCCGCCATCCTCTAGCCCCCATTGCTGCCTCCTCTGGCTATCGTCTAGATCTCACCCCCACTCCTCCTCCTCTCACCCCCGCTCGAATATCGGCCCTGCGTCAGCGTCCTCTCGCCGATGGTTCCCGTTGAGGTAAAGATCTCGCTGCCCCTTCCCTCATATTTGCATACTTGAGAAAATAACGATGCCCAATATAGTCCATTTCTTGACTTCTTCACCCTTAGCGCTGATTTGTCGGCCGGTCGAGGGCCTTTTTTTACTCAGATCTATTTTTCCTTGGGTCTCTAGATCTATTTTTATCGGTAGAATAGTGATCCGTTGATGAATGCGTGATTAGATGCATAGTGCTACTTCCAAACATGGGAATAGAGATGTCAGATGTTTGATATAGCTTGTGGTTACGAATCTATTGCTACTTCATGCTTTTGGTGTCTAAAGGTGTTTGCGCATCTATTCCATGGATTCAATCCAAGAATAGCACCAAATATTTCATTCTTTAATTCGCCCTATAAACGATTCAGAGAAAGCAGAACTACCGCTTGACACGCGCGGTACTATCAGATCTCGGTATTATCGTCTATTGCACGTTGGTACTTCCGATTTCTTTGATAAAATCAACAACTTCATTCCTTTATTTTTCAAACCTATTGAGGATGTTTTCTAGCTTATCCTTGGTATCTTTTTCCTTTGTTTGAATATGCCTAGGACAAGGAACGCTGGCCGCAAAGTGTATGTCAGGAACTCCTCTCCTATGACTCCTGGTCAATATTCATCTCAAGCAGACCCTCTTGCAGCCCAAGTGCCTCCTCTGTAGCCCAGCTACCTCAGAATCGGCACAGAAGGTAAGATAGGACAAAGGCAAGGCAATAGCCTCTAATTTTGAGACAGAGACAGAACAGCAAGAGAGCTCTCCTCTTGAACAGTCAGATAGGATATGAATGATTGAGAAGAGCTCTCCTCTAAAATGAGCAATGGAGATATCATTACCAGTGAGTTGTAGATGTCAGACCTGCACTTGTTAATAGTACAATACGTTTACCATTACGATGTCCTTTGTAATACCATAGAATAATTTCCTTGGCCGTCTAGAGCAACTGAGCTGATTTGTATAAGCATATGATATACTGGGTTAATTGTATCTTTGCAAGTTGTTGCAGAATCAAGTGTGGGAAATAAAACATGGTTTCAATTTTGCATAATTAGATGCTCCCTTGATAGTTTCTGGATGACCAATTTCCATAGGGTACTGAAGTGAAATTTGAACACTGATGACTAATGATAGTATAAAGCCCTTTACAGTTTAGATGCTTATAACTATGTTCCAAATGTGACACTACAATTCACCCGGACACTGAAATTACTCTAGTGATGAATTTTCAAAACATAGATATCCTTTCTCCCTCTCTTTTTCCCCCAAAACTTTCATTTCTTGTACATACAGATACCTACTATCATTCATATATGCTCACATAGTCTTCAAAAAATTGGAAAAAATCTCATAATTTGTGTACAAATACAAAGGAGTAAGACACAAATATAAATGAAGTGGTATAACCAGGGGTAACATGATCTACTTGCCTCTAATCCTCACTCTTATGGTTTTTAGAGCTAGCCCACTAGCCAAACGCTTTTTAGGGGTAGCTCTAGATTCTCAAAGAAGTAGATTATCAAATATCGGGAGCAGAAACTGAAAAATGAGAATCCAGAGCTCTACCTAATAGGCACATAGTGCTTGCATCTCCACACCGCACGATCAAGAATCTTGTAACATGCATAGAAAGTTATCGTGGAGGAGCATTGTTGTTGGCTCGACTGAGGCAATGTAACAGGTGTCGTTTTGGACGCTTTGGCAATGCTTGTCACAGTGAATCCAGAGCTCCTGTGTCGCAGGTGTGCGACGGATGGTGACGATGACATGCAACGAGTGTCATGGTGAAGCGTCTGGGCGTGTAGGTGGTGGCGGTTTCGACGATCGAGGGTGAGGTTAGGCTTGATGTGGTGGCATGTTGGGTGGCATGTCTCTGCTCATCGGCGAGGTAGGTCGGGGCGGAGTCGAAGCTGTTGCATCGTGGGCATGACGGGCGGCGACGATGACTCGTGTTATGCTGCGTCGGTGGGTGGCGCGCATCGAGCGAGGCTCGGTAGCGCTTGGCACGGTGCCTTGTGTTGTAGTGTGAGTGTTGGAGCCGCCCATCTCCCCTTTTCTAGGGGAGGAAGAGGTGTTGTCGTTGTTGCTCCACAAGGTGCTTGTCTTGTGGGTGCAGTAGATACTTGGTAGGAGTTTCAGTTTGGGACTTCTTTCCTGGTGTTGGCACCGTCCCTCTCTTGAGGTTGTCAGTGTTGGTGTCTTGATATTTTCCCTTCAGGGCTAGTGTAATTCTCTCTTTAAAATAAATGGTAGCGATCATATCCTTGTTTTTTTAGAAAAACATACATAGAAAGTTATCGTTATGCTGATATTGTACCAAAATAGTCATATACTCATACTACAATGATTTTTCTATAGCACAACGCTGAAGTAATCTCATGTTCTGTTTTTGGACCCAATAGCACAAAAGTTGCTTCATGGTAGTTTTGTAGCACCGTGTAATGCTCTACTCTCTAGAGGAGGACCACGATACTCACTGCATTTTTTACTTTCAGTCTCCAGCGTAACACTTTTGACTCTAACTTTTTTTGCGGGGGACTACGGTTTCATATCGTTATGTGCTAGCAAAAATAAAAATTATATATAATAAAAATATTTTGCAAAATAAATTCAATAATACTATTTTTATGTAGTCAATTTATGTACTTTAATATATATATATATATATATATATATATATATATTAACTAACGTTTTAAGATATTGACCGTACAGACCATATGGTAAAAATTGTAAAATTATTTGTTTTGCACAAACGACATGGGATAGGTTCTTTTTAGTTACGACTAATGGTTTTTAGGCTCAGCGCGAGCGTTTATACGAACAAACCGAATAGCGATAAGCCGCTTCAAAACGTTGGCAGAGAAATCATCTCCTTGTTTGTTCGGGGGAAGTTGTAGGTTGAGATTCTTTTCAGGTTATAGCTTATGAGTTCACTCGAATAAATAAATAGGATGATTTATTTGTCATTGTTTCAAAGTGGTTTATCGAAACAGTCTTTTTAAAGTAGTTTATTAATATTCAGTTCATTCGTATAAATACTCACACTAAAATCAAGAGTTATTAGTCGTAGCAACCAAAAAGAAAAAAAAAAAGGACCAATGTACACAAAGTGACTCAACCATGACTCATCGGCTAATCAGCGCCAAACAAAAGCGAAAGTGGATTCGCCACCTGTTCCCGTCGCCGTCCGCCTCCTGGGTTTGAGTTCTGAGTGTCCTAACGCCCCCTTCCCATTTTGGCGTCTCGAAGCCACTAGATTAGTCACCTCTCGATCCACAAGCCTCTCCCTCCATTCCACTACCCAAATCCAGCAGCGCAGGAGGGCACCGCGAGGTGCGTCGGCTTCTAGGGTTTGGGGCTCCGATCGGTGCGGGCATGAGGATCCGGGAGCTGCGGGATGGCGCCGGGGGCTTGGAGGAGGTTGACGACGAGGAGCGGGGGGAGGTGGGCGGCGGCGAGGTGGTCGCCGTCGCTCGTCTGAAGGCGAAGCGCGCGCTCGTCGGCGCCGGCGCGAGGGTCCTGTTCTACCCGACGCTGCTCTACAACGTCCTCCGCAACCGGTTCGAGGCCGAGTTCCGGTGGTGGGATCGCGTCGACCAGGTGCTAGTCTTATACACATCTACATGTCTATCTCCTTGGTTTGTAATCTACGCTAGTATTATTTTGGCTGCGATTAGGAGCTTCGTTTTGTCTCATGGCATAGGGGACGGTTAATGTGGCTATTGTTATGTGATTAGTTTATTCAGGCACTGGCTTTGTTGCCCTTGATTCATTGATATGTGGAATTTACAGTCTGGGGATCAGGGAGGTTTTTTTGGCGGTTATTAGATACTTGAATCGTAGGAACAAAATTTTCGGAATTGTGCCAATGTTGATCCTGTATAGTGTCGCTTATGTGCTGTTTAGATTGCTTGTGCTTGTAATTACTCTTGAGGAATGGGTCTCCGAAAATTAGTGATCATTCGGGTGGTCCTCTGTAAGTCAATAGTTCTGTTTTGCCTCCCAATACGAGTAATTTGAGTAGCTACTTGTTACCTGTATGGCAAGGGCCGTGATGCTTTGTCCGGCACTCGTGCGGAGATATGTGCACTGATTTAGGTATTTGGGGAGGGTTGTCGATTAAATTGGGGATGAAAGAATACTAGCAATTCCTTTTTAATGTGTCATCTTTTGATACCTTTACAGAATAAACTTGGACAGTTGAATCAAGTAATATTGTGAGCTTGTGTTCAATAGATGCTGTAGCCTGATTTGCTTCCACCTCCATATCCAGTATGTTTTGCTAGGTGCTGTTCCTTTCTCTAGTGATGTGCCACACTTGAAGCAACTTGGAGTAAGGGGGGTTGTCACACTGAATGAACCGTATGAAACTCTGGTCCCAACATCATTATACCAGGTAAATATTCCTTTAGCTGATTTTGTTTCTTCAGGATTTTTTCTGTGCGTCAAAATCTCTGAACTTACCCATAGTTCAGTATTGGAAATCTGTAATCCAGACTTCTGGGTCTAATGCTTTTCAGAACTCATATTCTCAACTAGAGACAAGTATGTAGTGTCAGAGGATGTTGTGATCATTTTGGAGATCATTTCCTAACTTCATTGTGCATCATGCAATCAGCAAAACACTTGGGCACAGGCAGACTTGTATCCACTTTTGTGCTGGAATAATAAGGGGTTTTCTTTCTTTTTCAGGCTCATGGGATCAATCATCTTGAGATTCCCACAAGGGACTATCTTTTTGCCCCTTCTCTGGGGGATATTTGTCGAGCTGTGGATTTCATCTACCGTAAGTACCATGCTTTCTGAGCCATAACATCAGCCATGATCAGTGTGCTTTGAGGATAATGATGGTACGGTGCTGCTAGACAGGGATAGTATTTTAATCATTTTGATGGGTGGGAAAGATAGCTTATTAAATCATGGATATGCGTCGCAATCATTCTTAAGTATTTAGTTTATTAACACATTTCCTTTTGACTTTCGTGCTATCTTGCGTATTGTTGTCTGATGATAAGCCCCTGAAGCAAATTCATTTCATTGGTCTTAACTTGTAACAACCAGGCAAACAACATTGCTGATCCACACTAGGAATAATAATGGACTATAGAATTGTTGTAGTTGTTGTGCATGGTATGGTCCAATTGCAACAGTAAGTTAGAAACATCGCTAATGCTTCAAGGCCTTAGCAATGATAGTATAATGAGTTTATGTCATGCATCTTCTATACAAATTTGCATGGAATGACGGAAGTCAAGCAGCCAGAGTTAATATATGTTTTTTTTTCATTTTCCAGGAAATGCATCACAAGGTGGTAGCACTTACGTCCACTGTAAGGCTGGAAGGGGACGAAGCACCACTATAGTTTTGTGTTATTTGGTACGACAAACTATTAATTATGTATTGGATTTCTTGTTTTCCTTCATTCTACATATGACGGCTCATTATCTGTGTAACTTGCAGATTAGGTGCAGGAATATGACTCCTGAAGCAGCTTTGGATCATGCACGATCCGTAAGGCCCAGAGTGCTTTTAGCACCATCTCAATGGCAGGCATGTAACCTAACCTCTTATGCAATTGTGCACTAAAATGATAATTATTACTCCTTTCTCTACAAGATTAAAATCCTACAGCTGCTGATATACTTCTTTCCCATTGCTTCTTTTCCGCAGGCTGTTAAACTGTTTAGCACTATCACCACCAGATGTCTTTCAATACAGAGCCCAAACTTAACCTGCTCGGTAAAATCTGGTCAAGAATCTGGTGAACTGTTTAGAGCTGTCACCACCAGATGCCTTTCAATTCAGAGTTCAAACCAAACCTGTTTGGTAAAATCTGATGAAGAATCCAGTGAAGCATCCATTGCAGACAGTGAAGTTGATGGCTACACCATCGAATTTGACAGCGAGCATTTTGTTTTACCATCGTGTCAAAGTATGCTATCCAGGCCAACCAGCCCCACTGGGTGCAGCGATGCGGTGTTCGTAACTGATGCAGACCTCGAGGGCTATGAGACTTACGCTGATGCTGGTAAGGATGCTGTCTCGGTGGAGGTGGTAGTCCGGCACAAGCCCATCATGAGGAGGCTATCCTGCTTCCTTGGGTCCTTGAAGCTTACCAGCAATTGCGAACCACCTCCAAGCCATTTTGCTGAGGTCCGCGCCTGATAGGTAGACTTGCAATATTGGTTCCTGCATTTTTCCACGTTGTGAATCAGCAGAGTGTACTTTATCGGCATGCGTTTCCATAGCCTTGGGAATGCTCTCGGGAGGAATTTGTATGTTGTATGTGCGTAGAGAGAGAGAGAGAGCGCGTCTGATTGTAGTTTGTGGTTTCACTGTTTGTCTGGAATAAAAAAGGTGTGCACGTTTGGTGTGAAGGCCTCGTAATGTCTGCCGCCTGCACAGCAGATTTTTTGGCCTCTTGGACTCCGTCATTTGCTAGTGACGAGGGCATCACTAATGCACATATGCAAGATACAGCTAGTGTACAAGGTCAGTCTTAGATAACAGGTGAATTAGTTTCTTGAGCAAAAGAATTACTCTATTACGGAACAGATGATATTGTCTAATGATTGTGGTTTACTTGTTAGTGCCTCCATGAGGGAGTTCATGAAGGTGCTGATAAAGAATTGCAACCAAGGAGCTGGAGTACTTATGCATGCAGTATGCAATATTTTCTGCATGAGGAGTAAATGGGGCGGTGTATGTGCATGCACGCAACCATGAAGAGAACGAAGAAAATTAATAGGAAGGGAATTGTCGCTGCCGTGAGGATTCAAGGCTGCATAGGGAAATTCTACATTGCATGCAAACATGAGAGAAACAATCTGTATTGCATGCAAACATGAGAGACAATCTTTGCATGCTATCTGCACCACGAAACCAGTAGATAATAATTTGTTGCAGCACATGGGAGGGAGATCTCCATCTTTCCAATTTTTATGGCGCCAACAAAAGGAAGCATATGCATGCATGCAAAGTAGTGAGTCAATATATTCTTGGCCTGTGCACACTAGTTCTTAGACTTGATTTTTTTCTTTGTTTTGAGTGTTGCTATTAGCCACTATTGAATAATTAGGTCTCATCAATCATTCATCTTCGACTTCAAGTGATTCTTCCGTTGTTGCTCTTGCCTTTCTCTTGGATTTGCTCAAGCCGTTCTTTGTAAACAGATCAAGTGTGTTTGACACGATCGGTAACCAATCTAGGAGCGGTGTAGCGATTGTGAAATTGTTGGTCATGATCCGATTGTGGTTAGCCTCCCATTTGTTAACACCGCAATTTAAGTTATCGGATTTCTCTAGACAGAAGATCGGGGCCGAACTCGTAAGTACGCATTTTAAATTGAGGCATGTGCGTATCAGCTGTCTTCTCGTCGGACAGCAGGTGATTTGAACCATGATATCAAGATTTCTTGCATGCTAAATGCCGACTGCCAACTGAGCTTTCAAGTTACAAGCTTGTGCACATGAGAAATGCCAACTGCCAAATTCCATTTCTTTCTCTGTGGATCAAGTTTTGTTTGGTTCGATGTGGTGCCAAAGTAGCTTGATACGCCTGTTTGTTCGGTGGATGTCCATTCGGAGTAACATTCGTATACTGCGTAGCCTAATCTGATATCCTGGCGATTGACCAGTGCAGGATTGGAAGGTCCACATGGACAATGGAGAGAAAAAACTTTGGATGAGTTGCTGCTTTGTCTCAGCCTTCAATTGAGCTCCTTTACTTATCAATTTTCGCACTGCAATTACATAGCAAACATATCCTCTGCTCCATATTTACAGTACACACAGAACAAATGTCTTGGATGAACATCAACAGGATGGAAGTTTCTCTATTGATGGCAGAGCAAGAAACACCTCATAAATCATTCACAGACTAATGCGCCTGCGAAGAGAATTCCCAAAAGAAAGGTGAGAGACGACCTCAAGAACAAAAACATTCCCACGGTGCTCCCTAGCCTACTACTGATGGTAACCGTTCTTGTTTACAGGAATCGGGGGAGCCCTGAACCCGTTTGCGGCCATCAGGCTCAGACTCGCGCAGGAACTACTCGACGGTTTCTTGGCTACGCCTCCCAGCGCGACGTAGCTCTTGCACGATTTGATCTTCTGGTTGAACGGGTTCTCCTTCTTGCGCAGATCCTCCAGGCACCTCACCCCGGACATGCACGCGAACGACTGGGACTTGCCCTCGTAGTACCTGGACAGCCCCTTCCTGCAAAGGAAAACCACGTACAGTTCTTGCACGGTGAGCAAGAGCCTTCATCCCTTCTGATAAGTTTCAGAGCTTCCTGTTACTTCGATTCTTTGCGTGGTTGAGTACTTACTTGACGGGAAGCTGTGCCATCACGGACGACATGTCGTAGGGGCTGTCCGAATTCATCCTCCGCACCGGCTGCGGCGCGAACGGGCGACGATCCTGCTCTCCACCCTCCTCCGAGCCGCCGTCCGAGAACGGGTCCTCGTCGTTGTCGGACTCGCCGCCGGAGGAGACGGACGACGACGTCTCAAAGAGCTCCTCGTCGTTCCCCTCCTCGTGGTGCACCGCCAGCCCCGTCTGATCCCCAACGAGCCTGCTCATGTCGTCAGCAGCGACAACCTCAACGCGCTCCTCCTGCTGCTGCTCTCCCATAGCGTCGGCTCCGAAACGCAGCTTTCTTTGCTCTCCTCCCTTGCGGTCTGGTACTCTGGTCATTGGCCTTTGCAGTGCCGGTAGGGTGGCGCGTATATATATATATATATATATATATATATATATATATATATATACAGCCGAGCAGAGCTGGTCTCGAGCCGGAACGGGATAACGTGCGGCCCGCTCCCCAGCGGTGGATCTAGAATTTAAGTAATAAGGATATAAAACTATGATTTTTTCTACTAAATTCTACGTTGCCTGATGTTTGATTGGATTTTATAAAATATAAAGTATGATCAAAAAATTAAAAAGAGAAAAAGCTCACCTTACTTCTAGCTGTCAGCCAAATTTCGAAGCAGCCACCAGCCCGCCGACTCACCGAGCGGCTCAAGCCAAAGCGTGCGTGCTTGCGCGGTGCGTCTTCATGACCTAGGGCTGGACTGAGACTGCTCCTAACTGGCGACTGGACTATGCATGAATGGCTAGATTTTTTTTAATGGACCAGGCCAATGGCAAGGGCTAGTCGGTGCTAATGAGGCATAGCCGCATGCGGCATAAGCTGATCCACGAGAAAGGTGTTTCGAGCTAAAAGCAGAAAAAAATACAGACAAAACTTTATACATATATGTGCATATATCTAAAACACCTGTTACATATTTATTTTTTTTAAAAAAAAAACTTGCAGTGTAGCTGCACCGCACGCACCCCAGATCCGCCCTGCCGCTCGCTTTCGGACGCGGTACGGCGTCCTTTGACCAGCAACGCCATGATAACATGCGCAATTTGCTGCAGGAAAGAAACGCAGACAACGCTGGCGATTCGCCTCGCATCGCCGTCTACATGGGATGAATCGGGCGGGCGGGTCGGCAAACCGACACTGACATGGGCGTGGCGTGGGCCACGGTTTTCTCAGCCAGCCACTTCCGCGTGGCTTTCCCGGATTCGGCTCCACGTCTGTGCCCCGGCCGGCCCGATCTTATCCTCCTCGGTTCGGTTGGATGGGGCCCGGTTCGGTTCCTGGGGTTGGAGTAGGGTAGATGGTCTCGGAGGCTGACTTGTGGGCTCGACGTGTTGTGGTGCGCACGTCACGGCCGACCTCGCGAGGAAGGTCAAGCGTAGGAGGGCACGTGGCGTTTGTATGGAGGGCTTTTACTTTTTTTACTTAATCTTTTTTTGTTTTTTAGGCCTCCGATATGTAATTTCTATGGCTGATTTTTGTAACTTTACAACGAAATATACTAATAAAATTATAATATTATAAAATATTTGCGATAACGCTTTAGCATCACTCACCTTCATCGCAAGGAAAAGAAAAACGTATGACTTTGAAACAGAATATGTTTGTCAATTATCGAAATCACATCGTCGATAAAACACTTCCACACGCAAGGATCATGTGGCTCGAACAAATACCTTTTTGTTCTTATCTTTTTTTCTCTCTTTTTTTAAAAAAAGTGGCCGGAACAAATACTGCTCTTCATTATTATTTTGTGAAGCACGATCGATCTTACTCTTACACAGTCTGTCTCACTTACATCAGTTCCGCTGCCATTTCTGAAAAACAAAGACATTCTCGATTAAAATACCCAGTAGAACAAAGAGAGAATTTTAATCGAGGACCTAAACACAACAACGTGGGGAGTTCAGGTAAACGGACACGCGTCAGGAGAAGCGGCTACGCGCCAAGTTCGAGTCCCGTACGTGCAGAAACCGGCGAGCCTGACACGTCGAGCACTAACCCAACACGTAGAGCTGGGAAAAACCTAATTAAACCCCGTCGCACATGGTATTAGCGCCATTTCCGGGGACGGCCATGGATCTGACCAGCACGGGCAGACCAGGGCACACCGGCTTTCTCGTGTTCGCATGTTGCTCAACACGATGTCACGCTGCTGTCTAAATGCGACTGTCACTTCTGCCTTTCCCCCTCTTTTTTTCTTTTTTCTTTTCTTCTCGAGCTATTTTTTTGAACGGATAGAAACACTGCCGTATATTAAAAATCGAGATAGATGATATATATATATATGAAAGAGGCTGTCATGTGTACGAAAGACCACATCCAACAGAAAAAATTAAGGTGTTACAAAGAAAGAAATAAGGTCCGTTAGTATCTTTGCTCTCACTAGGATCCAAAAGTGTGACTCATTCTTAATTTTGGCGAGCAAGAATATGGGAAAGACGCTATAGAATGAAAAATGTGAGAATTTCGTCGTGCGAGGTCGTCCAACCTTGATCTCTTGTGAGGCGTTGAATAAAATTCCTTTATCAACGGGAGTTTATTTAGATATGAAAAAATTTTGTGTTTACATCCCTCTGTCCTAAAACTCGGCCTTAATCCCCGTGCCTCAGTATCTGATCGAGATTATTATATGTCAGGCTCAGGCACTTAGACGCCTTAATCCTTATCCACGTCCCGGCTGCTCCAAGCCAAGTGTTGTGGACCAGCACGAAGCCATGTGTGTCCCATTGGTCCTCGCGACGTGACCTGGTTTTAGACCTAACTCCGAACTAGGGCTAGAATACTGGGCAGAGAAAGTGTTAAGACTTGAGACCGGCCGATCGGTCGGTTCTAATTGGATGGCTTTCTTTTCTCTGGTTCGGTGCAACAAACGCATCTCCAGCTGGGAGAAAGGAACCTATCCAAGTTGACTCGTGGGAGTCCATTAGATCAGGAGATGACCTCTTCTTTTGGTATTTTAACTTTGGTTTTTTAAGTAAAAATAGATAGGATAGTTTCTTGAAATGGGTCTTTCAAATAGTTTTCTGAGATCGAAACCATAGCCAGTTTGTAGTCGCCGAGCCATAATAAAAGACGGTAGACCATCAGGGGCCAACAGCCAACAACACCCAAGGCTCGAGACCACACGGTTGCCAGCTGAAGAAGACTGCAGAGTTCACGTCAAAACACGAGGACGAGCCCTACTAGACCAAGACCACACACAGCGAACGAAACCAAATTCGACCAACCCAACACCGGCACGCGAGGTGAGACCGGCTGGCTAATCGCGCGTGTGCGCTGCTAAAATCATGGGCCATTTTTTGGCGGACCGCGTACCGTGGACGACCTGCCTGCACTGCACGGCCGCCTGTCTCGGTTACAGTGTAGTGTAAGCCATTATCAGTTACAATGTAATTTTATTTTTTTTAAATTTAATTACATCAAATAAGCCACTATCAGTTATAATGTAATTTTAACTAACTATAATATAATTTTAGCTATAAACTAATTTATTTCAGCTCAATCGAGCGGCACCTAAGAGCAAAAGCAAAAGGTGAAAGCGATAAAGAAACGTCCGGACGAAATGCATGCATATCCTATAGGCCTAATCCTCCGTCACAGACACGGAAAGGGACAGAACTAAGAGAGTATCGATCGTTCTTCAAATCAGATGGCACTACGCGTATGGCAGACGGGGCGCGTACATTGCTTCAGGTTGCGCCATTTTTTTGTTCGTCTCGAGCCGGATCTAACTACCTCCGCACGAGTAACACGGCACAAGGAAGGAAGGTCGCGGAGCTCAGCGAACGGTTGCAACAGCAGGTTCGGTCCCAACTCACGACGCCGCCTGCCGTTTTCAACAAAACCATGCGGTTTCCATGACTAAATACCACACCAAGTCTCCTCCTATCTAGTCCATTCTGCCGACGATACAGCGGTCAGATGGGTTGAGATTAGGCCAACCCCAGCCGTGTGTTAGGTTAGGCGCAGGTTGGTCCATGGTCGTGTCAAATACCTTCCAAAAATTGAAGATAAGATAAAAAATCTGAATCAGTTTTTATTGTCGGGCCTCGTGCTGGGCTCAATCTGGGCTCCGGAATAGAACCTGGCCGAGCCCAATACTTAGATGACCGAGTTACACCTTCGATATCTTTCGATTAGTCCCGGTCCAGCCTTTCAATTTACTCAGCATGCTGGTTTGTTTCTTCTAGTTACACTTTTCAACTCACCTTGCACGTAACTTTATCATGTTAACTACAAGACAGACGACCCTTCAAAAAAAAAAAAAAAGACAGATAGACGCATAGACTTGTCACACCGACCGTGCACACACGCACATACACATCCTCTACACTTACCAAAAATATATCGAAAGCATCAAGGCATCGCGGAGCGTGAACCTGGTGCTTTCTTATTAAACACGTCGATGGACACCGACATATAGTCGTAGATTCATGTTAGCTTCTAAAAATTAATTTTCTATAGTAAATAATTTTTTTATAATACTTATCTTTTAAACTAAGTGTCTTTTTAGTACAGACTCTACTAATCAATTGTGGTACACACTGTAATAACTTCATTTATACCGATTAAAAGTGTCTATGAGTTTCAGTCTCTCCATATAACTCTCTATAAACTATTATTATTTATAAGACAAAACCAAAAACCAATATCGTCACCCCGCGAGTGTGTTCTTTTGCATTACGGACTGATCTGACAAGAGAAATAATGCATTGAACACGTCATACCCGACTGCATGCATTCGCTTTGCCTATCTTTCTGAATTTGTTGTTGTTACCGTTGCAATGAAATTTCGAATTCAAAGGTAGTATTCTTTTTAAATATTAAAAATAAAAAATTATATAAACAAATATTAGTTGAGAAGTGATTCTATATTTTCCTAAATAGTAAATTACACAAATATTAAAGTACAATTAGGAGTGGATTTATTCTACTTATCCTTTGGCTCATGTTTTAATATTTGGGTATGTCTATAGAAGTAAAGAGGATGGAAGCACTACTCATACTAGTTTTATATTGTAGGTTCGACAATGATAACAGTAGGAGTGAACGAGGTCTTCTCAAAATCTTCCCTCAAGTATTTAGAAATTTTTTGCTCTAGTAGCTAAAAGCTACGAAGATCAGATTTAACAAACTAAATCCAAACAACAAAGACTCACAAACTCAGCGTATAACCGGTCCGACCGCCACTGAGGTGCAGCTTGACCGAAGGTCGGTCTGATCATGCCTAGGAGTGGTCTAACCACTCCCCTATTACCAGAATAGAAAATCAGTCCGAGTCAAAACCACTTTTAGCGCAAACTTTAAAATCCATGATCAATGATGTCAAACTTTGCACATACCTTATCGAGCGTCTTAGAAACATATTCAATCCAATTATCATACGAATCTTGGCCAAAGTTTCAATTTTTCCTCAAAACATGCAAGATTACACTAAATCCGGGCAAATATAAAAAACTTGAAAATAGCCAAGATAGCTCTATATGAGTTTTCATATATCACAACAAATAAGACCACCCAAAGAATTGAAGCCAAAAACACCATATCAAGATTTCTCAAGAAAGATTTCAAATTAAGCAAGAACCAGGTAACTTTGAAATTTTGCAGCCCACAGTACCTAATTAAATGGGATCTGATCTACATGGGTTATCTCTATCACTTACACATAATTAGTACACAACATTATCAGCTACGCAGGGAAGAGAAAAGGATACTGTATATATTGGGCTAGGCCCCAGGAGATATGGTCCTACAGCCCAGCAGGCAACAACTCGGCAGCTAGCTACTTTTGGTCTGTCTTGGGCCCAGAGCGTCTGCAGAAGTCGACAGACAGCGGCGGCTGACTGGAAAGGAAGATTCTCATATCTCAATCATGCAACCGTAAGATTAGTGGGCCTTGGACTCGGATACAGGCCCATCGACAACGCCAGCGATTCCTCCCTAATCTCTCTGCGTAACCGACAATTAAATAGTTCTTAATAACTAGACTTGTATGTACAGTAACTGTCAAAACAGTAGTTTGCTCACATAGCTTCTACGTGTACCCTTGATCAGGGAGATTATGCTCGAGCTAACCTCTAGTCGAAGGGGCTCAGAATCAGTGTGGGCCCTATCCTCCGGGCTCCGGCCGAGGACTATGCCTGTTGCAATTAACCACATGCGGTGGAGGAAGAAGAAGATGAGCATGTCTCTCTGATATAACCGCACGACTTTACCCTTTATTTCTGACAAGAACCACCCGATAATCGTCTCTTGATGACAACAACCGCTGTCCACGTGCGGATACGAGGAATCGAGGAGGTTCTCTGGTAGCGTATGCGACATGATAGCCGTTTTTTTTCAGCAAATCAACAAAGTTGATGTTTGATAAACCCGAACGAAAGTTGATCCTAGTTGACGCGAAGCAAAAATGAATATGAACAAATATCGAAACAGGGGATATGTGTAACTCACAGATTGATCAACATGATGATGCGAAGCAATATTGATCAAAGTTAAATTACAGAGATAAGATTCTATTAGTTGCGATCTAGATAGTAAAGGTTGGCGTGCGTAAGTTTTTTTATCAACCAGTATAGAGTATTTGTAATCTAAAATAACCGACTCAACCTTAGATTGCATTTCAAGTCTCTCTTTTCATGTCGGCTCAACTTTTCCTTTGATAGAGTTTCTATCCGTTTCGAAATCTTCATGTATTCAAACTTATGTTGACGTTTTACTTTCTCCGCATCTACCCTTCCTTAATCGGCATCTTCTAGAAATTTCTAGCATGGCCGATACTAACTCTAATTTTGGCAGCCCTTCATCTTTCCTTGAAACCCTGTCAAATGCTGAAAATACTTTTATCGACTATTTTGCCTACTAAAATCTGGCGTCAACGCACGCAAATGCTGAGTTTTTTTCTTTTGCAACGGAATGCATCCGATGATTTCGTTTCTGTACATACATGTTGGTAGGAGCACTCGTTTCGGAATGGCAGGAAAACGAAATTCGAGCCATGCATATCGATGGGCCCTTAACCGATCAGCCAGGGCAGTAAGCTAGCAAGCATCCCTTCAAAGATGGCGAGGTCCAAGGGCACGAAGAGGTGAACGGGTGGCTGGGACGAGGCGGCGATCCGGTCTTCCAATTCCCCGCGCGCCCTATTTATGTCGCTCCCTCCATGCATCACAACCAGATCGAGCTCGTCAGTAGCAGTCCGGAGCAAGCAACGCGAGATCAGCGAACAGGGAGAGACAGAAGGAGGAGGAAGATGTCGTGGCAGACGTACGTGGACGAGCACCTGATGTGCGAGATCGAGGGGCACCACCTCTCCTCGGCGGCCATCATCGGCCACGACGGCACCGTCTGGGCACGCAGCGCCGCGTTCCCCGAGGTGATCCCTACTACGTGCAAAATCTAGATGATAGATAGAAAGAAGACATTCGGGTGATGTTTGGATGGCGCTTATACATAATATAATGTAGTGTGTTTACGTTCTCGTAAGGTCGCGTTGAATTCGCATCTCACAGGACTACTTGTTTGTGGTGTCCAGTTCAAGCCCGAGGAGATGGCCAACATCATGAAGGATTTCGATGAGCCGGGGCAACTCGCCCCGACAGGCCTGTTTCTTGGACCCTCCAAGTACATGGTCATCCAAGGTGAAGCGGGCGCTGTTATCCGCGGCAAGAAGGTGATTGACCCACCAATTCCCAAATGTATGGATATCTGAATGGGTTCAGGTGGCTGGTTGGAAAGCTGATACACATCTCGTTTGATCAAGAACCATTTTTCACCTCGACTTGAGCGTTAGATCCCTGATCGGATGCCGCCATGCCGGGGCACATTAGATGGGAGTGCTGGAACCCCCAGATGCCTAGCTTTTCTCGCCGATGAGTTTGTGACAGACTTCTTATCTTGTTTTGCAGGGATCAGGAGGCGTCACCGTGAAGAAGACAGGGCAGGCGCTGGTCATTGGCATCTACGACGAGCCGATGACCCCTGGGCAGTGCAACATGGTGGTGGAGAGGCTTGGCGACTACCTCATTGAACAAGGCCTGTAGTTCGATGTGGTCACCTTTCTTCTCTTTTTCAGATATCTGCGTTTGTTTAACCATCCATGCATGGCAATTTGGGGTTGCCATGTTTCTTCTCTTTTCCTGGCTCTGGTCATCACCGGTGACCAGTTGCTCTGGAAAGTTTCGTTTGTAATGTCATCTTGGTTTTTCGCCTTTTTCAGCTCGGTTCGATCATTTGGTTAATTGTCGTATGAACTGCGTGTTTCCTTGTAATGTGGGCATATATATATTTTGTGCAGTCCTCCACTAAGGCGGGCAGTCACGTACGAATAAGTTCAATCATTTGCCTTATGTAAATATTATCAGCAAAAATCTTGTGTGTATCTTCGTGTGCCGTACGCTGTATGCCGTTGCCATCGACGCATCACGCGCGCGCGGCCGCGGCTGACGCAGTGACGCTGCCTGGGCGGTGTGTGGCACCGCCGAATGGCTGCCGCTGAGGCCTGAGGCGGCGCGGCGGAGGCACGTGGGAGACGCTTGTGGCGGCCGTGACAGGCGGGGCGCCAGGTCGTCGGCCGTGGGCGACGCGATGAGGGGCACGCGGCCGTGACTACTGTCACGTCGGTAGTTTGGGCTACTGAGGTTACGGGCACACCTGCCGCATCCACCACTAAGAGCACTTATAATACAAACGTTTAGAGAAATGCCTAGAAATTAAAAACTGATTTTTTTTACCAAATAGGGTAGGTAAAACTCTTATTTTAAAGCATCGATGCTTAGCAGATACTTATATGTGTAACTATATCTAATTAAAAGATAATATAACATCTAAGCACACATAGAATGGATGCTTGCATTGAAGAAAGTAACTTTTACATAGATGCTTTATGATGTGGCTATATTATCTCTCTTTAAGCATTCATGTATAAGCATCTTGCATTGTACATGTCTTAATACACCGCCCACCTCTGGACTTCGGACTACTGAGGTCAAATGGGCTGGACTCTCCCTTAGGACCCCTTATGGGCGTTTCACCTATCAAAATCACGATGCAATTCCGATTTCTGAAAACCCACAATATTTTTTTGTAAATAATCCATATTTTATTCGAAATAACAGAAATATATCAGCGCAAATATTCATAACCTGCTAAATAGATGGATTAGCCAGCCACATTTAACCCTTAGTGGATACTATCCACTCACTACAATAGGGAAAACCAGATAACTCCCACACATAGGTTTTAACTCAAACACCACACTTATGCACGCTTTTCAAAACGTACAAGTCTAAATTCGCTAATCTTTTGGTCTGAATTCGCTAACAATTCGCTTTCGAATCTATGTCTACATGTACTGCACCAGGAGAAGTTCAATCTTCATGTACTACATCATAAAGTATTACGTCCACTCATGGGGGACCATTTCATTGCTATGGCACACGTCTGCAAAACAATATCTGACTTTAAGGTTTCTGAGTAGCGCATCTACGTGACTGCTCCTACTCTGCGGTATCTACGTTATGCATTGCATCAAGTCTGCACTGCTTACTGTTCTTTATCAAGCCCAACAGTAAGCCGTTCGCACATTTGATCAACTGTGATACTGTATTTTTCTTGCGTATTTTCTGAAGTACAATAAGTAGCCTGATGTTATTTATGAATTTTGTATCACTAGTCTTTTATTGTATTTATTTCCTAGTAAAACTTGAAATTAAAATATTATCTATATTTTCAACAAAATCCAGTCATACTGAACTTGTGGTAAAACCGCCCTCATGGTCGGTCAGACGCCCTAGTCTAACAGCAAATATAAAAACTTATAAACTTTCATAAATTTAAATTTTAACTCGACATATATTAACAATGAATCATTGCAAATATTCCTAAACCTTCTTGCACCATACCCTACAGCGACACCAACTTGACACCGGCTTTTCAAAAAAAGACACCAACTTGATACTAATTGATTGACATGGACAGTCTGCATCTCGTGCGGGTTGCTCTGTACTAGTCAAGATTCAAGAACAGGTGTTTCTTCCTTCTAGAGGCAAATCTCACCCTTTTTACTCAGGACTCCAGAAGTGAATAATAAAGCTCACGATAAAGGTCTGTTTTTTTTATTTCTAAAAACGACTTTTAATTTTTGCTATAGTACTTAATTTTTAAATTAAGTATTTTCTCAAGATAGGATCTACAAGTTAATTATAGTACACGTTAAAAGTCTAACATCTATATCAACTAAAATCGCAAGCGAATATCTCTCCATAATCTCTATCACAAACAGTCAAAATTTAAAATTTTCAACTAAAAAAATATAAGCCATAGAAAAAAAAAACAGCCCAACGCACCTTGCCTCAGTAGTGCCGACCTCTTGCACTGCGTGGAACAAAAAAGCCAAATTTGTTACGTCTGCAGTCTGCACTCTGCAGTGCTGTTTTTCGTTGCAGACAGTGTGCTACTGCCCCGCTCTTTATAGCTTTCCAGTGTTTTTGTTTTCTCTAAGTAATTACTATTTATTAGATTAATAAATTATAGTTAAAAACTAAAAGCATTAGAAAAAAAAACATGATGCTGCAGCTTCTATAAGAGGCACATTTCAGGGACTATGTGCTATTATGCGGCTATTATTAGACTCTTTAAGATACTTTTAGACTTAGGTCATGTTCTAAACGGTTTCAGTTTTTAACTTCTAGTTTTTTAATTTTATCTTTTTTGATTCTTTGGGTGTTCTTCCTTTGTATTGTTCGTGATGATATAACTTTTTTATTATTTTATTTTTTAAATTTTAATTACGTAGAAAAAAACTATTAATATCTACAGTGTATTTTTAACCGTTGCCATACAAAAAAAATCCGAAGTCTGGGCTTCTATGCTCGTTGGTGAGTACAGACGTGGTACAGTTCAGCTGTGAGCCTGTGACTGATGGCAATAGCAGATACAGGGTAGGTAGTAGTAGTAAGGACAGTGGACGCTAGGGTGGCAGTTTCATTGCAATTTTGTGAAGCCACTACGCGCGAGTCCACAGCCAGCAAAGGCGAGCCGCCGGCTGGAGAAATTTTCTTCAGTCTATGGCGTTGCCCGGCGAGGCTTCCCACTCCTTTCCTTACCTGTTCCACTCTGCTCTGGATCGACGCTTGCCTTTTCTCCATGGGTTTTCTCTGTGGGTGACGGGTCACTGTGCACTGTACGGGACGGCAATAAGATTTCTAGACAGTGCATCTGCACGACCGCTCACTGCACTGCGTCATCTACGTTTTGTACTGCGTTAAGCTTGCGCAGTTTCCTGTTCTTCATTAGACTAACAAGTCGTTCGTGTGCACGTATGACTTTGTTACTGTATTTTTCTTAAGTATATTCTGAAGTATAATGAGTAGACTGTTGTTAGTAGTAAATTTTATATCACTAGTTTATTGTATTTGTTTTCTTATAAAATTTAGAATTAAAAAATTATCCAAATTTGTAATAAGGAAAAGGAGAAGCCACACTCGAAGTTTCATCCATCGGGCTCATCCTAAAATACCGGGAGTGCGAGGCTGCAAGAAGAGCGGCTCCAATGCCAGGGCCATCATTGGCCAGCCTGGCAACCACCGAAGACGAGGCATCCTCCCCGAGAGAACTTGGACCTTATTCAGTCTTCGGGTAGACTTGGACCATGACTCGTCTTTCTGTCCGCACCCTATTTACTCTGAACTCAAGATAGAAAACATTCGTATTAATTTTAAAAGTCAATTTTTAAGTAAATGTCTTTTTTTATAGCTAATTTTTAAATAAAGTGTTTTTTTAATATGGTGTCTACTAATCAATATAGTATATACTATAATGATTTCATTTATATCGACTAAAATTATATATGAGTATCCCTCTACAAATTTATTTATAAACTGTTACTATTTATAAATCAAATCTAACAACTAAAGACAAATGTGAACAAGTCTCACGACAGAAAGCACCAAATTTGTTACCAAAAAAACCAAATTTGTTACCTCTGCAGTCTGAGGTGCTGTTTTTCTTTGCAGACAGTGTGTTACTGCCCTGTTTCTTTTTTTCTTGTTTGCTTTTAAGCATTTTTGGCTCTCTTAGTAATTACTATTTATTTAACTAATATGCTACAGTCAAAAACCAAAAGCAGTAGCAAAAAGAACAGGATGCTGCAGCTTCCGTAAGAGACAGATTTCAGGGACTACGTGCTATTCTGCAACTATTGTCATACTATTAAGATACTTTCAGACGTAGTACAGTTCAGCTGTGACTGATGGCAATAGCAGAGACACAGGGTAGGTACTAGTAGTAAGAACAGTGGACGCTAGGGTGGCAGTTTCATTAGGAAAGCTAATCAATTTTGTGAAGCCACTACGCGCGAGTCCACAGTCAGCAAAGGCGAGCCGGCTGGAGAAACTTTCTTCAGTCTCTGACGTTGCCCGGCGAGGCTTCCCACTCCTTTCCTTACCTGTTCCACTCTGCTCTGGATCACGGGACGTGCGGTTGGGATCGACGCTTTCCTTTTCTCTGTGGGTTTTCTCTGTGGGTGACGGGTCAATGTGCTATGCAATCAGTCGTTAGCTAACATCTAGAAGCAGACGGTGGCACCTTCGTCATCTTCAGAAGCCCCCCCTCCCTACTAGAAGAGCGGTATACATATGTCGTTCAGTCTAGAACCCTGAGAGTAGAAAATTAGTTTTTCTTATTAGAAGGCCACATACATGAGTGTTATCAGCATACAGAGCTGATGGTAGCAGTGATTCTAGGGAAATCAGAGGTGATAATCGAGGTTTAAGAGATAAAAATTTCTGAAGATATGACTAAGCATTCTTGTTTGTCTTGATCTCAGTCGTTTGATCCGCCATGAAAGGATCGGAAGCTGAACAAGAGCAGCAAAATTGTCGCGTCGTGGATGATCGTGATCCACGAGTACATGTAGTCCAGAAGCGCGCGTGCGGTATCTAGGACTTTTCCGGTTGACTGGCCGCACGATTTGCACTTCTAGATGTACCCAGCGCAACTGGCATGCGGGACCAACACCCATTCCCAAGGTTGTCCATGTCACGAAAATATGTGGAACTGTTCACATAAAAATATTGTGACCACCTTTTTTTTTTGAATTTGATCGGACACTAGCTTTTACAGATTAGTCATCTCTTTGAGCTCGACAGGTAACACATAATCTGTTGTGCTACATCAGCTCGACAAGTCCTACCGAGCAACCACGGCTCGATGGTTGCTTGGCAGGTTAGTCTTCACCGAGCCCCCGCCAAATTGACATGCGGTCAAATTAATCCTGATTAGCACTAATATCGTATAATTAGTACTAATTAAGCATAATTAATTACTAAGTAATTATTGTGCGTCGAGTTCAAGGAAGGAGTTAGATTTACATAAACAAATTCTAAACATCAAATTTGGAAAAAATAACTACAATATCATTTTATGTGAACAGCCCAAATATTTGGATAAACATTTAAAAGATATGAAATCAATGAGCAACGAAAATGAATGGTAATAAACAGTGAAACTGCAGAATTTGTATACGAGGGTTTTAACGGCAACAATTTTCCCAGTGCCGGTGGAGCCAATGGTGAAATGATTAGTGTAAACCAATGTTTGGACAGCTACTCCGTCGTCTGATTTAGATCTTGTTCTAAACAGTTTATAACTTATGCCTTTAATTTTTAGAAGTTAAAAATTAAATAGAGTGACTTCTTAAGATTATTTTTATAAGTTATTTGTAGGAAGCAGAAGCCATCTTGAACAAAATGGTTTCTCAATATAAATATCTTTTACTTCATAAATATCTCTCACAATTAACCAAAAACCACACCTAAAAGATAAAAATCCACCATACTAACATCTAGAAGCTAAATTTAATGGGGCAGCTTCGTCATCCTGCACTTTATGCAATCAGTCGTTTGCTAACATCTACAAGCTAAATTTAATGGGGCAGCTTCGTCATCCTGCACTTTATGCAATCAGTCGTTTGCTAACATCTAGAAGCTAAGGCCTTGTTTGGGAGGAAGGGGCTAAACTTTAGCCCTGAGCTAAAGTTTAGCCCACTCAAATGAAAGGGCTAAAGTTTAGCCCTTGGGGTGTTTGGGAATAGGGCTAAAGTTTAGCACCTGTTGTTGAAAATGTCAATTTTACCCCTGTATTGCATGCTGATCCGCGCTTGCATGTAGCCTCCTCTCCTCTCTTTTTTCTCTTTTTTCGCTAGGGGCAACCGGGGAAAGAGAGACCGGGACCAATTTTAGCCCCCTTTAGCACCTCTTGGAGGGGCTAATGGATTTAAGGGGGGCTAAATTTTAGTCCATTCAGTTTAGCCCTCCTGTTTGGCATGAAAAGACTAAAATCTGGCTAAAATGGGGGGCTAAAGTTTAGCCCCCCCTTCCCAAACGGGGCCTAAATTTAATGGTGGCAGCTTCGTCATCCTGCACTATACAGGGACAGCGAAGAGCGGTATGTAATGTCATTCAGTCTAGAACCCTGAAAGTAGAAAATTAGTTTTTCTTATTAGAAGGCCACATACATGGGTGTTATCAGCATACAGAGCTGATGGTAGCAGTGATACTAGGGAGAATCAGCAGTGATAATCGAGGTTTAAGAGATAAAATTTTCTGAAGATATGTCTAAGCATTCTTGTTTGTCTTGGATCCGAGTGGTTTGATCCGCCATGAAAGAATCGGAAACTAAACAAGAGCAGCAAAATTATTGTATCTATCCCGCTCATTTTGGATTGAGTTTCTGTCTTTTGATTTATTTTTTACTATTCATAAATTTTGTCTTTTTTAAACTTTTGATTTTTTGAGTTTTTTTACCGATTTTTTCGTATTCATTTGTATTATTCGTGATAATCGAGGTTTAAGAGATAAAATTTTCTGAAGATATGCCTAAGCATTCTTGTTCGTCTTAGATCTCAGTGGTTTGATCCGCCATGAAAGAATCGGAAGCTGAACAAGATCAGCAAAATTGTCGCGTCTCTAAGAAAGGTCGTGGATGATCGTGATCCACGAGTACGTGTAGTCCAGAAGCGCGCGTGCGGTATCGAAGACTTTTCCGGTCGTCTGGCCGCACGATTTGCACATCTAGATGTGCCCAGCGCAACTGGCATGCGGGACCCACACCCATTACCAAGGCTGTCCTTGTCGGGAAAATATTTGGGGCCGTTTACATAAATAATATTATAGTCACGCTTTTTTTCAAATTCAGCCTTAAACATTGATTTTATAAATCTAATCTTTTTCCCGAGCTCAACAGGCAACATGTGTAGTCTGTCACGCTACAACAACTCGATAGATCCTATCGAGCTACCAAAGCTAGGCAACACCTATCGAGCAACCACGGCTCGATGATTGCTCAACAGGTCGATTTTCGTCGAGCCCTTACAAATCGGCGGGCGGGCGAATTAATTATGATTAGGACTAATATCATATAAATAGTACTAATTATGTATAATTAATATTAATTAATCACTAAGTAATTGTTGTGCAGCCGCTGCCGTCCTGTTGAGTTTAAAGAGAGAGTTAGATTTATAAAATCAAGCGTTCATATGTTAAATTTGAAAAATTACTATAATGTTATTTTATGTGAACAGTTCAGATATTTTAGATCAGCTCTTGACCTCGAGCTGACGTACCGTCCCAATAATGGAGAAATATACTTTGCTACTCTCTCCTACCATGTTATTTACATATTGTTATGGCTTATGATTGAATTTCAATATAGTTGGCTAAAATTACACTGTAGTTAATGATAGCTTATTTGACATAATTAAATTTTAAAAATTAAAAATAGAAAAAACCGGTTAGCCTAGCACGTATAATGCAAACGAATACGGGAAAAAAAGAACCAGTAAAAAAGCTCAAAAAAATCGTAAAAAGACGAAATTTAGGAATAGTGAAAAATAAATCAGAAGTCAGAAGCCGTAGCCAAAACAGGCGGAGCCTAGATATGTATCAAAGATTTTTTTTAAAAAATGATGCAGTGGAGGACATATTCTATAGCTGCGTAGAATTTCGAGATAAAAATGGATGACATTTGGAAGATATGAAATCAACAAGCAATGAAAATAAATAGTAATAAACAGTGAAGCTTGCAAAATTTGTATACGACAGTTTTAACAGCAAACAATTTTACCAGTGCCGGTGGAGCCAATGGTGAAATGATTAGTGTACACCGGTGTTTGGAGAGCTACTCCATCGTTTGATAAGGTTTGTTCCAAACAAGTTAAAAGTTAAACAGAGTGGTTTTTTAAGATGATTTTTACAAACTGTTTATATGAGCTACTATATAAGCTATTTTGAAAGAAGTGGTTTTTTAATATAAATATCTCTTATTCCATAAATATCTCTTATAATCAACTAAAAACCACACCTAAAAGAAAAAAAATCCACGATACTTCTGAACTGAGCCTTATTCCTTCCTCACTGTGCTTCCGAACAGTTTGACAATTCTCGATTGGCCGCCACTCCCTTCGGTCCTAGGCAGAGGAGCCGATTGCCTTGCCTTGATTGAGAAGCCTAGAATACGTAGTTGACTTTGGTTTGTATTTTAGTAGGTCTATCAAAAAAAAATCATCTCGAACACATCCCTTTCAAGCTAAGCCATTTGACCAGTCTAAAACCAGAGAAAACATGCAGCAATCCGCCAATTATCAAATAAGAATAAAACAAGATTGAAGCTTCCAAGCAAGCATCAGCCAGCAAATCCAAACAATGCAATAATTAACAGGATATTGGACTGGAAAACGAAAACCACCACCTGCCGTTCCACTACATAATGCCCTTCCCACTATATAATGCCCCCGCACGTTTTCATACGGAAGTCCGCGATGGCAGGCCACACCCGCCGTGCAAACTGAACGCACGCCTCTTCCCGCGCCTGCGACGGCGGCCGGAAAAATCGCGAGAAACCAACCACAAACCACACCAAACCATGGCATTTCCAAGCCACGCGTATCTCCACCTCCTCCTGCTCTGCCTCGCCTTGCCCTGCCTCCCGCGGCACGCCGCGGCGCAAGCCGCCACGCCCGACGACAAGCAGCTCCTGCTCCGGATCAAGCGCGCATGGGGCGACCCGGCGCAGCTCGCGTCGTGGAGCGACGCGAGTGGCTCGTACTGCAACTGGACATATGTGTCTTGCGACGTGGCCGGCCGGGTCAAGTCCCTCTCCCTCCCGAACGTCACCGTCGCCGGCCCGGTCCCCGACGACATCGGCGGGCTCACGAGCCTCACCGTGCTCAACCTTCAGAACACTAGTGTCGGCGGCGGCTTCCCGGCGTTCCTCTACAACTGCACTGGCATCACGTACATCGACCTCTCGATGAACCTGCTCGGCGGGGAGCTGCCAGCCGACATCGGCCGCCTCGGGGAGAATCTGACTTATCTGGCCTTGAGCATGAACAACTTCACCGGCGAGATACCGACGGCGCTATCGAAGCTCAAGAACCTGAAGGTCCTTGCTCTCAACAGCAACAAGTTGACCGGCACGATCCCGCCGGACATCAGCGAGCTGACTAGCCTTGAAACGCTCAAGCTCGAGCTAAATTCGTTCAGTCCCGGCAAGCTGCCGGGGTCGTTCAGGAACTTGAAGAAGCTGACGTGTATCTGGCTGGCGCAGTGCAACCTCACCGGTGAGTTCCCGAGCTATGTCACAGAGATGACGGAGATGGTGTGGCTTGATCTGTCTATGAATGCTTTCACCGGAAACATACCACCTGCAATCTGGAATCTTAACAAGTTGCAGTACTTGTATTTATTCATCAACAACCTCTCCGGCGACATCGTCATCAATGGCACGATTAGAGCAACAAGTTTAATAGAGCTCGATGTCTCCGAGAACCAGCTGACTGGAGTGATCCCAGAAAGCTTTGGAAGCTTGAGGAACCTTAGGCTCTTAAACTTGTTCCAGAACAGCTTCTCCGGCGAGCTACCGGCAAGCATTGCCCAGCTACCGGCGGTGGTAATAATGAAGCTATTCCAAAACAACCTCACTGGAGTGCTTCCGGCGGAGCTCGGGAAGCACTCGCCGTTGCTGAGAGACATCGAGGTCAATAGCAACGACTTCTCCGGGCCAATACCGGCGGGCATCTGCGACAACGGCCAGTTGTGGCTGCTCAGCGCCTACAATAACCGTTTGAACGGCTCAATCCCGGCCAGTCTCGCCAACTGTCCGGCGCTCATAAGCCTTCAAGTCCAAGACAATGAACTCTCCGGCGAGGTGCCGGCAGCGCTGTGGACGGAGACGAAGCTTATTACTCTGTTCCTGCAGAATAATGGGCAGCTCACCGGAAGCCTACCGGAGAAGCTGTATTGGAACCTGACGAAGCTCAACATCGAGAACAACCGGTTCAGCGGCGGCCTTCCTTCGTCCGCCGCTCGGCTCCAGAAGCTCAACGCCGGGAACAACTTGTTCTCCGGCGATATTCCTGCCGGGTTCGCCGCTGGGATGCCACTGCTGCAGATTCTGGATCTGTCAGCGAACCAGCTATCCGGGGCAATCCCGGCAAGCATTGCGTCGCTCAGTGGCCTGACGCAGATGAACTTCAGCATGAACCAGCTCACCGGCGAGATACCAGCGGGATTGGGCTCCATGCCGGTGCTCACCCTGCTTGACCTTTCGTCGAACCAGCTTTCCGGCAGCATACCGCCGTCTCTGGGATCGCTGAAGGTTAACCAGCTTAACTTGTCATCCAACCAGCTCACCGGCGAGGTCCCGGCGGCACTCGCCATGACCGCCTACGACCAAAGCTTCGTGGGAAATCCCGGGCTCTGTACAGCCACACCGTCATCGGGGATACTCGCGGACGTGCGCTCATGCGCGGCCAAGTCATCGGACCGGGTATCACCCGGTCTCCGAGCGGGCCTCCTCGTCGCCGGCGCCGCGCTCCTGGTCGTCATCGCGGCGCTCGCCTTCTTCGTCGTCCGCGACATCAAGAGGCGGAAGCGGCTCGCGCTGACGGAGGAGGCCTGGAAGCTTACCCCTTTCCAGCCCCTTAACTTCAGCGAGGCCTCCGTGCTGCGCGGGCTCGCCGATGAGAACCTCATCGGCAAGGGCGGCTCGGGGCGCGTGTACCGCGTCGCGTACACCAGCCGGAGCAGCGGCGGCACGGGAGGCACCGTGGCCGTGAAACGCATATGGACCGGCGGGAAGATGGACAAGAACCTGGAACGCGAGTTCGAGTCGGAGGTGGACATCCTCGGCCACGTCCGGCACACCAACATCGTCAAGCTCCTGTGCTGCCTCTCCCGTGCGGAGACCAAGCTCCTCGTCTACGAGTACATGGACAACGGCAGCCTGGACAAGTGGCTCCACGGCCACAAATGGCTGGCCGGGAGCGCGATGACGAGGGCTCCATCTGCCCGGCGAGAGCCGCTGGATTGGCCGACGAGGGTCATGGTTGCCGTCGGCGCCGCGCGGGGGCTGTGCTACATGCACCACGAGTGCTCCCCGCCGATAGTGCACCGGGACGTCAAGTCTAGCAACATCTTGCTCGACTCGGAGCTCAAGGCCAAGGTCGCCGATTTCGGGCTCTCCAGGATGCTGGTCCAGGCCGGGACTCCCGACACCATGTCCGCCGTCGCCGGATCGTTCGGCTACATGGCTCCCGGTATGCACCTCACCCTGGCAATTCTGAGCACCAATTTATGGTAGTACAGCAACTTATTTTTGCACTCGTCACACTTGTTTGTGCAGAGTGTGCGTACACGAGGAAGGTGAACGAGAAGGTCGACGTGTACAGCTTCGGGGTGGTTCTCTTGGAGCTTACCACCGGCAGGGAGGCCAACGACGGCGGCGAGCACGGCTCCCTGGCCGAATGGGCGTGGCGGCACTTGCAGTCAGGGAAAAGCATTGCCGATGCGGCAGACAAGTGCATCAGAGACGCGGGGTATGGCCAAGACATGGAGGCCGTGTTCAAGCTCGGCATCATATGCACCGGCGCTCAGCCATCGACGCGGCCAACAATGAAGGACGTGCTGCAGATACTGCTAAGGTATGAGCAGATGCATCAGAAAACTGTAGACGAGAAGGTTGCGGAGTACGATGCGACTCCGCTTCTGCAGGTGCGAGGGGGCAGCCGTCGAAAACAGCTTTCAGACACAGAAGGATTCGACGGCGGAAAGGGCAGTTTCGACAGCATCGTCTGAACTCTGAAGGAAAGCCGAAATGAGCAGGGGCAATAAGAAGCTTGACCTATAGATATGAGTAGCTTCTAGTACAGGCTGTACGGTACACTAGTAAGACTTGTGCGCAATCTTAGTAGAGCAGACTAGCAGAGCAGATGGCACTTACGGACACTGTGTGCCATCCTTTAGGTGTATGTACTTCGGGGCTTTCAATTTTTTGCCACTCTTAAGAATAGCCAATTCTCGCTGTCACTTACATGTGGGGTCACCGAGTCATCGACAAGGGCAGGCAAGAATCCTTTGCCACTCTACTCATAAGAGTGGCATAGGATTAAATATTCCATGTACTTCAAGTGCACCTATATCAGTTTGAAGCCATAAACGTGCATTCGATCACGTATATTGAAGAAATCAAGCTAAGAGAACACATAGCTAAATTCGATAATGTCCCCCTCTTTATTGCGAAGTCAAAAATACAAAAGCATGAATTTTGCTTGGTTTCCAACACCAATTCAAGGGGTAAAAGAATGGGCAGAACAGGAATGGCATCGTTCAAACCTCCATTTCCACGTTCATGCCATCCAAACGTTTATGCAATTAGATAACCTTCAAACTCATTGGCGCCTATATCCCGCTGCAGAGGCACTGAAATGTGTCTGCAGAATAGCCAAAGAAGATAGAATTCCACGAGGGGAGCCCAGAATATTAGGAAGATTTGAAGGGAAAAGGAGAAGCTACACTCGAAGTTTCGTCCATCGGGCTCATTGTCAAGACTAGTCAACCTCGGCATATTGGCAGTGAGAGGCGCAAGAAGAGCAGCTCCAATGCCAGAGCCATCGTTGGCCAGCTTGGCAACCACCGAAGACGAGGCATCCTCCCCGAGGAGGTCTGTAAGAGTTGCTTCTAAGCAACTACTGAACTTCTTGTAGTGTTCATAGAGCCCACTAGGGCGGAGCCACACCCCGGGCAGGGTAGGTTTTAGTCCCGGGTGTGAAAAAATATCTAGTGTATAGCTTGGATAAATTTAGTCTAGCCTAGATAACATTTTCATAGTCTAGTCCAAATAGCCTATATCATTCCACCACTGAGCCCGAGGCGTAACCAAATCCTGACTTCGCCACTGGAGCCCACCTTCCAAGTCAATGACAGTCCTCGGCATTTTACTGCCATCACTTGGCACTTTGTCCCGGCCTAGCTTCTTCAGGATGCCATATATACCAGCAGCAGCCAAGCGTGCACCACGCTCTGCAACAATGTCGCAGATGTGACGAGTATCTGGGACCTGAAAATAAGATCAAATATTACATACACAATCGATGGTCATTGAACACTTGTGGTATCCACTTCGGCTCAAGCAAGTCATACCCCCACGATATCCTTTAGCTTAGCTCCCAGAATTTTAAGGTCATGTGACGAGTCGTGATGCATGGCTGACATATCTGGCGTTCTGTGATGCCACAATCAAGGTATTCATAAAAAATGCTTATATAGCTACATGAAATTCAGAAGTTGGATTTACTCAGAGTAAGAATAAAAGAGTACTAGAGTTTCTACAAATAAATCCTTTTCTCGTAAGTGAGCTGGTGTGAGAAACCATTTGTCAAGAAGTATCACTCGCAGATTTGTCGTTACTAATGGCATGGGTTCTTCATCAGGTCTCAAGTATGCTACACTACCCAATGCATCTATTTATTAATAACCTATTTATTACTTATTTGGCCCCAAATAAGTACCTTATTAATTCCCACTAAAGGAGAAGAAAAGGGGCATTATTCTCATTAGGACACTGCTCAGATTTTATTTGACTAAAAGGGGGAAAAAGAATCTTAAGTTTACCTTTATCATTGTCATTAGGACACTGCTCAGATTTTACGAGCCATTTGACTAAAAGGGAAAAAATATTAATCTTACCTTTAGTACTCAGATATAATACTAAGTTGTGCATAAAAGGTTTTTTCTAGCCGCACAATTGACACACCATCCAGGTAGTTATGCCAACACATCATATAAGAAAAGGGGCCAAGCATCGAGTTGCACATAGTTGTGACAAAACTGAGTTGACCAGAAGAAAATATTGTCAATAAAGAGGACAAATCCACATTTAATTTTGTATGTGTCA
This sequence comes from Bonia amplexicaulis, assembly GCA_036346245.1. Taxonomy (NCBI): domain Eukaryota; kingdom Viridiplantae; phylum Streptophyta; class Magnoliopsida; order Poales; family Poaceae; genus Bonia; species Bonia amplexicaulis. The sequence continues at coordinate 1,747,013 of CM070748.1, read as the reverse complement.
CCTTGCATGGATTAGTCAACTGATGTAACACGATAACTTCAGAAGACACACTACTACCCTGTCTGCAATTTATTCAGCTACGATTATTACTGTCACCAACTTAAATACCACTCAAGTCACAAAAGAATGTTGCTTTGGACATAGACACGGTTCTTAAACCACAGCTTTGACCATTAATTTCTACTATAGTATATATTTATCAAACCCAACAAAATTATAATACTATGAAAGCACTTCTCAAGGCAAATCTGCACATATGATTTTCATATATCCAAGCTAAATATTTATAAAGTTACATATGTTAATATAAAGGAAACTTGTTGTATTTCAATAGCCCATAGGGCATATATATGGTACAAGAGACACATAAGGATCTAGACCCTAGACAATAGGAAATGACTTTGAAACACAGAGATAGGGGGATGACTCCTGATCTTTCTTTGTTACTTTCTTTTTCTTATGTGTGTATAAAATAGTTAATAATACTATCTATTTATAGACTAATTATAAAATATTCATCGTAGACCAAGACTTCAAACCCAAATCCAAATTTCCCAACAGGTTTTACTCAACTTTCACGCCTATTTTGGTTGCAAGTAAAGTTCCCAGGCCCCAAAGCCGGCTGTCTGTATGCGCTGGACTGGGAATATGCATCTATTGCTGCCGCTACTGCTTGTGCCGAATTCTTTTCCATTAGAACAGCTCTTCTCGCTGAACACAAGAGAACAATTTTATTAATTAACCCCCTTTTCAATTCATATTTATTACTAACCCCTCTCCAACTTTATTTTTAAATCTGATCTTTTGACCATGTCACGACATGGAAAGCCATGGTAGTGATGTGGCGAAACAACATTGCTACGTCACAGGTGGTGGAGTGGTAGGATTTAACTACGCCATGGTGGCTGGTGTAGCATTATTGTCTTGCTACTTTTACCGGTGGTAGTATGACCAAAAGGTTCAATATTAAAAATAAAGTTAGCAATGAATTATCAATAAAATATTTTCAAAAAAGAATTAGTTAATACAAAATTCAACACGGGACAATGTTAGTATTTGCCGTGTTTACCAGAAATTCAGAACCGTCAGAATAAAACCGAGGTGAAGGCCGGAGGCAGTAGTGCTCATCATGCGATTGCAATCGAATCAAGTTTTTCTGCTACCCTTTGGTTTTTTTTTTCTCACAAGGCAATTGGGGTTTTTTCCGGTGCTACAATGTGACCCACTCCGATCCATCGATGAAGCTCAGGGAGACGAACGGCTTGGCCTCCTCGTCGGTGAGCTCCCTCGACCACGCCACCCTGCTGGCGTAGTTGGCGCCCGGCCCGGTGCACCTGTACTGCCCGTAGAACACCGTCCTGCAAGCAAACACCAACGGCACGTCAGGTATTAATGGAAAAAAAAAACAACAGCAGCAGAGCTAGAGAGCTGCGTGCATGATGAGATGGACGTGAAGGCGGGTGGCGGCGGCGGTGCGGCACTGACATCTCGCGCGTCGGGTCGCCCCAGTTGTACCAGCCGCGCGGGATGATGATGTCGTCCATGTAGGTGTAGGCGAAGACGACGCGCGAGAAGGTGCCCCACGCGCGGCCGAGGTAAAGCGCGCCGGAGCCCGTCACCCGGCAGCTCACGAACGAGAACCCCGTGTCCTCCAGGATGCTCATCCGGCTCTGCGCCGTCAGCGCCCCGTAGTTCCGCGCGATCGCGTGCACGTGACACCCCTGCATCGCCGTTCACCACGCCGTGCAAACAGGACACAGAAAAGAAATTCAGCGCTGGTGATAGCCGCATGAGAGAGTTCCGACGAAAACGAAATGCTAGTCCCAAGCAGTACAACCGTAACATATGGGCATAATGTATTGGTACTAGCCACCTCTTGTCCATGGATGAACAGTGCACGTAGGGCCAGTCACAAGATTGGAGGCAGATGTGGACAGAAACGAGGGGCCGTGACCAGGAGGTCAGTGATGCCGGCCGGTGCGTGGGTGCGGCACGGCACCTGTGGCTGCCACCGAATGAGACTGTGGGCTTGTTTGGTTGGTGTCCTGAGGTTTATACCTGACAAAAAGTGGCGTCTACAGGTAGCTTGGTGTTCTGATGATATTTACTTGGCGTCTACAGGTAGCTTGGAAATCGAAGGGGAAGACGTGCGCATACCTCGTAGAGGGAGAGCGCATTGCCGAATATGAAATCCACGGAGCCTTCGATGTAGCAGTCCCTGTAGTAATGCCGGCCCAGGTGATCATACAGCGTGTCCTGCGCGCCCTGGAAGTTGCATCCGACGAACGCCGCGTTGTCCGCCGATATCCGCAGCGCCACCCCTTGCTTCCCCAGCGCCCCCGGCCTCGGCACCGGCGCGGTGTTCTGGCAGATCGATGCAAACGAAACCACAGTACTGTCACGTTCGTAATACAAACACAGGTAATTAAGACTGCGTTGCACAAGATCTAGCTGCTACGACCGACGCGACACGCACCTTGAAAGTGATGTTCCTGGCGACGAAGAACTGGGCGTTCACCGCGAACGTCGCGGAGGCGAACGTGCCGAACGGGCGCCCCCACGGCCCGACCGTGTCCGCCGTGTCGCCCCACTGCACCACCGTCTTGTCGGCGCCCGCACCCTCGACGGTGACGAACGCGCGCATCGGCGATATGCTCACCTTCTCCCTGCACGCCGCACGGCACACGGGTCACTCCAACTGTCAGACGCTAAGCACTGAATAATAATAATACACTGAAGCGAACGATACCAAGCAGGCAAGCCTAACAGGCGCGCGCAATGCCGCGAGGCTGAACGCGCGCGCGCGGTCACGTACGTACGTGTATGTGCCGGCGTTGACCTTGATGACGACGCGGGCGAGATTGATGAGCGGGAGCGAGTCGACGGCGGCCTGGATGGACGTGAACTTGCCGGCCGCCGGGTTCTTGTCCACGACCAGCGTGCGCGTCGGGAGGAGCGCGCGGCTGAGCGCGCGCTGGAACGTGCTGTGGTCGAGCCCGCCCATGAACCGCACCCACCGCGTGAACTGCCGCTCGATCGTCTCCACCGCCGTCGAGTTCACCGGGCACGGCTTCGCCGCCGCCTTCCCCGGCCGCACCCCCTTGGTGTGCTTGTGCATGCGCCCGTGTCGGCCGGCGTCCACACCGCCCGACGCGACGAGCAGCGCCACGGCAATGCAAGCCAAGAACCGCGCCCACGACACGGCCATCGCCATGGCAATTAAGGAGATAACGGGCAGGAGAGGAGAAGGAACGATGGAATCATGGAACGACACAACTCACGAGTTCACAGGAGAGGCTGTTATGAGCACTGTATTATTCTTTGCTGGGTTCGGCGTGTACGGACGCTCGTGTATTATTTTCACCCGTGGTTGGATCTGTTTTGAGCACTGTGTTTTCTGAATGTTAGTATCCAGTATTACACACACTAGGAAAAAAAAAGGCATAAATAGTTGCTCAAGGGGAGCGTATGAGGTTAATTAGAACTTGCAAAATTATGATCTGAGCCGTTTCGTCGATTTGGTGGAGAAGATACACACTAGCGGTGGAGCGAGTTTATCTGCCTGGATGTGAAGGACTAGTCTAGGGCACCGGGATGTAATTTCCTCGTGTTTGATTTGCCGGCAAATTTGGTACGCAAGAATTTCAAAGAAATTTCGTGTGATTTTCACAGAAAACAGTTTAGTTTATGTAAGATTTAGAAAAATTATCGCGTTCCAAACATGCTTGAATATGCGTTAAAAACTAGTTACATGTTTAGGGAGTGATTAACGTATATTAAAAGGTATTAATGTACAATAAAGTTGATTAAGGGTCAGTAAGGTAAAATAAGGGCTATTAGACTACACTAAGACATTAAAATTTAAATATTTAAAAAGTTATTACTAATTAAAATTTTGAAAGTTTGACTGCGCCTATTTGTAAAATAACATATATTTGTGTAGCACGGTTACCATCATGTACTAGTATTGCAACTTAAAACAGTTAAGCAGGAGAAGAGATCTACTGGTACTTGAGGTCGTTACAATAAAGTATTGCCTCAACACCTAATAATGTATTTCAGATATCTTTATCTTTACTATTATAAAAATACGAGTTAGTGTTCGTCGGTCCGTTCTCTCTTCTCTCTTCTCAGCCATCCGATCAAAAATTAACCGTCCAAATATGCATGTAGGTAGTTCTTCCACTCCTCGTAGAAAAGGTCAGGCTGACATGTGGGCCATGCTCCTCCTCTTCTCTCCCCGCATGCTCCGCCTCCGACTTACTTGATAGATTTAAAAACTTTTAGAATATATTTGTATGCATATTCTAAAAAATTTTACCAACCGTAAGTTTTAAAACATGTAGTATAATAATTTTAAAAATTCGTAGCAACGCTCAAAAATTCAGCTAGTGTTTAAAAAAGTTCAGTACCTCGTGAAATGGGTAGGTACACGCATATACAAACGCAGAGAAGTCTGTTACCATGGCCCACTTTTTCTGTCGGTTTCCTCCTGCGTGAGATCTCTCAAGGTGGTACTGGAAAACCGGCCCATCGCTACCAGCTCCACAGACTGGCTCACACCGAAGGACAATACGTAGTATCGCGGCGGTATGCCTTATGCACTGCTATTTGCTAGTTAGCTAGGCTCATGCGATTGGCCTTATGTACAGACGACGATAGACGGCAAAAGATAATGCAGTTCAAGAGGAAGAGACGGAACGGCTGAACTGAAAAGACGTGAGCACTCTGAAAAGTCGCACGATCAAGAGTCTACACCAACAGTGGTGTACATACATTTCAGAAAATTTTCTGCAACGGAACATGAGTACAAGGCACGCCTGAGAAAGCGATTATTTTACAAAACTTCACTCCGACCATTACGAAGGTAAATAAAAAGGAAGGCAAGCCCAAGCCCATGGAGTATGGACTAGAAAATTACCGGAAGGGAAAACGATATGGATTGTGATCAGATCACACGGGTCTTTCGAAGTTAACTACTCCGCTACAGTACTATGCATGGAGCATCATTCGTCCTGATCAACTTCTTGTGTATCATCTGCAATCTGGGAGCTACGGATCCCCCAGAAGGATCTCGGTCGCAGATTCTTCCTGGTGGCTCTGAATAGCCAGCCTATGTTGGACCCACATTCAGCACATGATGCAATCGTCCACGAGTATCTGCGTAGCAGAACAAAATGGGCTTACTAGAGATACAAGGAGCATGCAGAAACTTTTTTCACAGCTAAGGCTTGTATGATAGACATGTAGGAGACTAAAAAGAATACCAAACGCTACAGGTAAGCTCATACCCTGGAAACCAGCTGTGAACCGTTGAAGGATCGCTATCAAGAGCAAGCCCAGTTGCCTTGCTGACTGTAATCGTCTCATGGACATAACCATCAGGATTGACATAGGCACCGAGAGGCCCATCAGTAGACATCACCACCATGTCACTACGTTTTGCTATAAGAGACTACCATGAAAACAAACATGTCAGCACATTGTAATAAAAGTTATCTAGAAATTCTTTGATTTAGCAACATTTGATGAAACATGTTTTGCCTCGTGGTCCCATACACCTGAGGAACGACCAACACATGCCAATATGAACTACGAACCAACTTGATTATATGATAAATTGATAATAATATCACTATTCACTAATTATGCAGCTGCAGCATGCAACAGCAACCAATGAGACCTCCAGTGTCTGGTAGCAACTGTAAACCTAACCTTGCCGCAAAAAGGAAATAAGGTCTACATAGAGCTAATCTAGCAGGTCATAGTCCAGTAAACAGCATTGCTGTGATATAGATGGACCAGACGAAAAATACCGACCAAAGTCTTGTAAAAAAATTCATTAGCTCCGATCAGAAACTCGTTAAAATAGTAATTCCAAATACAGTAGATTGTTACCTTGCAAATTCTACATTTTACGATATTAAAGGCCTTTAGAAGCTGAATCTCCCTTTGTAGCCGATATGAAATTCCATCAATCTCCAGCAATTTTTGTCTCACAGATTCTGATACAGGAAGTTTGCTTCCAATGTAAAATGACAGGAGATCTGGTTTTCTCACATGATCATCCATGCTTGGGTTTGTGATTATCTGTCTCCACAAGTCTGCAACAAAGGCGATAGTGTAAAAACCTAAATGACTGAATATTCCAAGCATGCCCAAGGATGTTCACACTTAGTATTAAACTATTAATTACTTTGATCAGGTAAAAAGTTTTATTTTATGGAACAACAGTAAGAGAGAGCCCTACTGGAAAACACAGGGTAAAAATTTGTCATTGTCTGGTTAAGAATCCATGAAATACAAAATGGCAAGAATGCACTGTAAGATTCATAACAAATCAGTGTGATGAAAAAGGAGCGCTTCACTACCTGCAGCCCTACGAGCAAGTGCATATGAGTCGTACATTTCATAAGCCCACCGAGGCCAAAATGATAGTGGTGCCTGAAAAGGCTGCTTTGAGTAACTGGTGGCATGGTACCGACGCTGCTGCTTAGCATCTCTTGTTCTTGCACTTGGCAAGGCTCTAAGGGGTGTCAAGCAAATATCCTCCTCATCCATGTTGGTATTCTTGCCTGGCTGACCTGATACACCAATTCCTTTCACAGAATGTGACTCCCGGCTCCAAAACTGCTCTCCATCTTCATTCGAGGATTTCATTGAGTTACTGGACTGTGAACCCGAATGGCACATCCTTGTTTCCATTGCTGAATGATCACTTGCAGTACTTTTGGGTGATGGAGTATCGCAATCTAGCTCTGAATCAATATGATCCTGTTGTTTGATTGGAGACACATCCAAACTGATAACTGGTGAAGAAGTATGCAGACGGAAGCTGTTACATGCAGCTAGCTGTCCAAATGCATCTCTTGGAGTTCTTAGAGGAGTATCTTCTTCAACGATTTGGACATCGCCCCACACCTATTGATATCGTAAAATAAAATGAAGCTATGTTCTGTCCTTCTGCTAGTTCAAAAGAATATAAAAAATATATTCTCAATTAAATATTAGGCTCACCACCCCATCAACATCCATCCAATGCCGCATCAGACGAAATCGTTGTTGCCCACGGGCTACAACATTTAATGAACCATCATCCATCCTTCCAAGTTGCCGTATCTATGTCAACAAACAAAAATATCAGCTGACGTGGCCAGGCTGTTCGGAAGAAATTGTGTAACCATAAAAGGAAAAGAAGAAGAAAAAGAAAGCCGATTATACATAAGCATTTAAATATTTGTAAATCATACTAAAGGGTTGATTTTGGAATTTATCACATGTAGTAATAGATTAACAATAATGGGCCTGAAGACATATAAATGAGACATCACAATGCATATATGTACTTCTGGTCTTCTGGATTAAGTATCAGATGAGTACATGGTTCTCTTATAGTTAGGTAGAGATACTGTGATTACGTGATTACAAGAAGAAAATTTCGACTTAAACCTAATATCGGGCATTCTGACAACGAATGGACTGTGCCACTTTTACCAGGCATGTTAATGTGAACCGCTAAGCCTTTGGTCTACTAGAAAGATATAGATAGCTTTCTCTGTTACAGACAGATAATCTGTGTTGTATAATGTGCCATAGGGTAACTAATAATTCCTATGGAAATAAAAATACAATATATCACCCCATGGAACTGGTTAGTAAAAAGTTAAACAGGGAATTTGGCATAAAAAACAAACTAACCAAATGAACAATCCAAGCACATGAAAGATAGGTCAACAACGGCTAACTGGTCTGCAAATTTCAACCGGAAGCATAACAGAGAAAAGTGTGCATCACCTCTGCTGTTGTTCCAACCGATGCATTAGCATAATATGGATGGTTTGGTTGTCTGTACATGAGAACCTGAACATTGGATCATAGTCATTAAAAAGTAAACCCGCAAGTAAAAGTAGCTGGCTTCAACATGATGGGCACGCACCACGCCAATTGTGCATGGAGCATCAACCTGCCTCAAAGCTTTCTCAGCAGCTGCCACAAGTCTACCCTGAATTAGTCTGAGAGGCAGGGTAGCTCCAGGAAATAGGACAACACCTGCAAAAGATTCATAGCACCGTGACATTTCATACTTGTCAATCTTATCAGAAAAATCCTGTTGCCTTTACACCATGACTATTGATGTGTAGCTGTGCATGAGTTATGCGAAAGAACTGTTCTGGTTTTGCAGTAGAGTATATATTCACTGGCCATGCGGTCAGTACCCATCATTCATAACATAAACCTACAGGATTGGAATAGCAACTAGCAAGCATCAACGTATAGACCTTTTTTTGGGGTTACCTATGGACTATTGATTGGATATATCTTATCTAGTCATATACTCACATGAAATCATCAATTATCAAGAGAAACCCCAGAGAGGATTGACAAAAAAAAAAGCACAAACATATAAAACGTTACCTTGAAGATACAGCATTGGTAAGCTAAGGATTGCACCAGCATCTAAGAGAGCAACTCTACCGCGTGTATCATCAACCTCTGAGTGACACATAAAGTAACTTTTACACTGTAGTCAGCATCATATAAAAATGCTGAGGTTACCAAAGGATATTTACCACCAAGATAGGTGTGCAGTGAGGCTAGGGATGCGTCGAATGTGAATGGTGCGGATGTGCTAGCCACTCCATCCCCATAGCTATCTCTGATACACAGGAATCAGGAAATGAACAGGGAGAAATATATCAGAAACATAATTTAAAACTAACGAAAAGTTGCAGGCAGTCTTCAAGGGCACCCCATTTTGTGTATATTAATCAAGTGAATAACCACAACATAAAATATTGAACATTGCTCTAAGCTATACTGTAATCCTTCACCATATCTGATCATGAACTATCTCAAGCACCGATAAAATGGATAACTAAGAAGCAAATCAAGATCCCCAAAGTGAAACTTTAGTCAAGGATGTTGTAATCCCCAACCACTAAGGCTTTGCAGAGTTATTCCTTCCCCTGAAATCCCCACACTCTCACCAGTCTAGGTTGAGAACACTATTTCTCCGTAAGCGAAACTAGGGCAAATAAACATCCGTTCATAGGCCTAAAGCTTTTCCAACTGTACCGCCCTCCGGCCTCAGCCTCGAAATCCTCGTCTAAAATGTGTTCTCAGGTTAATTGCCACTAAATAACAGTTTCACTGGTATCAATTCCACTAGTACAAATGCGCAGTGCCGCCCCTTAGAGCAAGTAGCCAAGGACGCTACAGCGCGGTTGTTACTTGAGAACCCTACGTCGCAACGGAAAGGTCAAAAAATGGCGATAAGCGGCGCCAAGTGACCTGGGGAAGGCGTCGACGGAGGTGAAGGAGCCGTCGTCGTCGTCGTCGTCGCCGACCACCTCGACGTTGAGCTCCTCCATGTCGAGCTGCACGATCTCCTCCATCTGCCGCCGCTCCCTCGCCGGGATCCTGTCCCAGTCCGCCATCTCGCCGCCGGTGCCGTGTGCCGAGGACGGAGACGCCAAAATCGCAGGCGAGATTAGGCTTGCTCCTTGGGTTCCTCTCCTCACCTTTCTATTTGGGCCGTGTCATGGGCCAGCTTTCCAAAGAAACTTCTCGACGACGCGAAGCTTTTCGTACATCCAATCCACGTGTCCACGGCCCAATGCGTATCCCACTCCCCAAGTGCATGGCCCACCTGTTCCGTACAGAGACACTCCTCCGTCGCGGCCTCAGGGCGCCGCGCAAGTGCAACCCACCCGCCGCTGCCGCCGGCGTCAAGCCGGCGTCCCGATTCCTCCCGACGGTTACCACTACTGCACCCACCCTACCATCTCTCCTGTTCAGTTGCGCGTCTTCCTTCTCCTGGTAAGAGGCACCACTGCACCAGTGCTCCTGATTTTTTTCTGCGATTATTCTGTAGCTTACGATGCCAGATCTGTAGCAACGTTGATTTGTCTTGAATCGTGCAGGAATCGGCTGGATTGCCGGCAAATTGGGGACCCTACTGGCTGCGGAGGCTCCTATCCGAGAATCATGTGTCTCCCAATCCCTCACTTGTCTAGTTGTCTAGGCATCACTGCAGCTTTGCCTCAATTTGGATGTCGCTAGGGGGGAATGGGTTGCCATGTGCCATCACATCAGCCAGGGAATCGAGATATCTAAAAAGAGGTAGTGCATCCACACAACATGCATTGCGCAGCACTACTGTGACAAAGATTGCTCAACTTGGATTTTTGTTTTCTTTTTTCCGAAGTAATAGATTTTGTTGAGCTAGCTTTGGGATCCCGCTAGAAGCATCTTGTATGCATCGTCGAGTACATGCGCTCTATGTACTGGTACTGTGGTGATGTGTGGAGTTACTACTCACTAGTATTTCAACTAGGCAGTCACTGGATCTATACAGAGTATTGAAAAAAAATGCACAATCATGAGTAGCTGTTGCACATCATGGAATGTTCTCTGGCTATCCACCACGCACCAGAGATTAGTACGCCAGTTCCATTTTCATAATTAAAATAATTTATAGTAGCAAAATCAAGGGAGCATACATACAAAAACAAAAACAAGAGAAGAATCTTCTGAAGACAAAGCAAACAAGAACATACATATCTAAAAAAATGAAGCATCTTCTGAAGACAAAGCAAACAAGAACATACATATCTAAAAAAAATGAAGCATCTTCTGAAGGCAAAGCAAACTAGAGCTCTTTTGGAGTGTGCTGCAAACCATATCAACTATCAAGTTTATGCTCTGTGTGAAACTGTGAATACAGTTTTTAGATTTGGGAAGGTGCATCTGTCGTTGCTATGAAATGCATGCTGATTACATAGTTTTCTCAGCTGACACAAGCCATTGGTATAGATAAATTTGGAGTGTACTGCCAACCGTATCAACTTTATGCTCTATGTGAAACACTGAAACTGTGAATACAGTTTTTAGATTTGGGAAGGTGCATCTGTCGTTGCTATGAAATGCATGCTGGTTAGTTTTCTCAGCTGACACAACCCATTGGTATAGGTAAATTTGATATATGGAATAGGATGTATATACCATGTATATGGTACATCTTTCAGCCACGATTATTAGAGAATCTTGTCATACTACGGTGGTCCTCTGTCTTCGATATGCTGTTCTTTGCATCTGAGAGGAAGTGTGTAAAACTTCATGAGATGCCATAGCTTCCCAGAGAAGTGTTCACTTAAAATTTCTAAAAACTCGAGCGTTTTCTCAAAACTTGGATAATGATTACTGTTTCAATCAATTCAAAAGTAAGTAGCGAGCAATTACCACATGATGTGCACCCTGTCACACACAATACAAAGACCATGAGATTTTATCATGACATTGTGATGAATCATGTGGGACCATAACTCCACAAGTGCTATGTTAATGGTTAACATATTTATGTATAAATCATGCATGATGTGTCAGCATGTCATTATGTCATCTATTACTGGCTATAATAGACTTCCTAGGTTACACATACATTATAATGAGTTAGATGCCATTGTTTAGAAATTTCACAAGTGGATTATGAACTTGTTGCACTGTCTTCAATGTGCTTTACAAAAAGGAAAATTGTTATCATCTGCTCGTGCAATTACTCCTGGGAGATATTTCATTGGATGTTGCGTGTTGAGGTCGGCATGCTCTTTTAGAAGGATGTCGTCATGAGAATGTTCCATGGTTAAAGGGAGAGTGATGCTGTTGTAAGGATGAATAGTGAAACCATGCTATGGGATCTTTAGACAAGCACATGCAGCATTCAGGGAAGGTAGCAACCGCTTAACTTGCATGTACACAATTTTTGTCGGCCATTCATTTCATCATTTGTTGCCATAGCAGTTTTATCTGCCTAGAATTTGGTTATTTCAATCCACGTCAGATTCTCTTATCAAGATGTGATGCTGATTGAAGGGGTGAAGAGCACCCGTCGGACCAATCATTGAATGAATCTATTTTACTCCTTTTGGCAAAGGTTGGTGATTTGCCACGTGGTCCAATGATTTGAGAGAGTGGTTTGTAACTGTTGAAAGGAGAATCAAAATCGTTTTCTTTCTCCAACTTTTTTTGGCTATGCACAAAGTAGGCATCTCGTAGACCTATTCTAATTCTCCATCATTCTCGATGATTTTACCATTGTGTCATGCTTGAACTTTGAGACGCACACACGCAAGTCTCGTTGTATCCTTCCCCTTATGTCTGACGATTCATTCCTGCAACATGTCGCCCTACAAAATTTCTTATGTTAGGGCAAATTCATATATTCAGACTCAAGTACTCAACATATACTTTCAACGGAAGAAACAGCTACCAGCTGAAACATGATATCAGATGAAGTGATATTCATTGTCTTGATTTTGCCAAATCAAGTATGCTCAGCCTGAGCCCTGCATACATGAACTCGTGTAAAAGTTTCTCACCGTGAAAAGAAATGTTATTTTGTTTCGCTGTCAACGGAATGGTCATTTCTTTCTGCTTTTCAGATTTAAGTTTGGTGATGTCAAGTCCTGAAAGAGCTGTTAGGACTTATCAGAAGTTGTCACATGCATACTTGTATCAGATTATGTGACAGATACTGATTTTCTCTTTTTCTGGAATGAGAGTTTAGATACCTTCATCAGGTCATCACACACTCAGCTAAATTGTGCCTATAGGTGTTTTTCTTTCCTTGTAAGGTTGGGTAATTGAAATATCTTTAGGTAGTTGTACTCTGGGGTTGCTCTTGCTTGGCTTTTTTTTTCTGTCATGAGCTAGAAAGACATCAGCTCAGTGCTTGCTAGGTTGGCTGGGCGAGCTGTCGTGCTCATGCACCCCGACGTCCACTCCTAACAATGTAAGCCAGAGCTCCTGGCATAGTTTCCAAAATAAATAAATAAACAGCAGAGATTGGTTGGAGTTGATGAGGAAAAAACACATTAGCCATTGTAATGTATTATAAATATCTAGATTGACCAAGAGAAAATGATACTGGCATATTTTCCATCACAAGTATTTTCGGTAATTCTATAATTTTACTAGCAATAACCATAAAAATCGATGGGCAAATTGTATATTCCTCTGTTTCTTTTTATAAGGCGATTTTTGCTAGGCACATGGATTAAGGAGGTTGCAAAACCAAGAGGATGGTAGAGGAAATGACCATGATTCACTTAAAATTTCTAAAAACTCGAGCGTTTCTCAAAACTTGGATAATGATTACTGTTTCAATCAATTCAAAAGTAAGTAGCGAGCAATTACCACATGATGTGCACCCTGTCACACACAATACAAAGACCATGAGATTTTATCATGACATTGTGATGAATCATGTGGGACCATAACTCCACAAGTGCTATGTTAATGGTTAACATATTTATGTATAAATCATGCATGATGTGTCAGCATGTCATTATGTCATCTATTACTGGCTATAATAGACTTCCTAGGTTACACATACATTATAATGAGTTAGATGCCATTGTTTAGAAATTTCACAAGTGGATTATGAACTTGTTGCACTGTCTTCAATGTGCTTTACAAAAGGAAAATTGTTATCATCTGCTCGCAATTACTCCTGGGAGATATTTCATTGGATGTTGCGTGTTGAGGTCGGCATGCTCTTTTAGAAGGATGTCGTCATGAGAATGTTCCATGGTTAAAGGGAGAGTGATGCTGTTGTAAGGATGAATAGTGAAACCATGCTATGGGATCTTTAGACAAGCACATGCAGCATTCAGGGAAGGTAGCAACCGCTTAACTTGCATGTACACAATTTTTGTCGGCCATTCATTTCATCATTTGTTGCCATAGCAGTTTTATCTGCCTAGAATTTGGTTATTTCAATCCACGTCAGATTCTCTTATCAAGATGTGATGCTGATTGAAGGGGTGAAGAGCACCCGTCGGACCAATCATTGAATGAATCTATTTTACTCCTTTTGGCAAAGGTTGGTGATTTGCCACGTGGTCCAATGATTTGAGAGAGTGGTTTGTAACTGTTGAAAGGAGAATCAAAATCGTTTTTCTCCAACTTTTTGGCTATGCACAAAGTAGGCATCTCGAGACCTATTCTAATTCTCCATCATTCTCGATGATTTTACCATTGTGTCATGCTTGAACTTTGAGACGACACACGCAAGTCTCGTTGTATCCTTCCCCTTATGTCTGACGATTCATTCCTGCAACATGTCGCCCTACAAAATTTCTTATGTTAGGGCAAATTCATATATTCAGACTCAAGTACTCAACATATACTTTCAACGGAAGAAACAGCTACCAGCTGAAACATGATATCAGATGAAGTGATATTCATTGTCTTGATTTTGCCAAATCAAGTATGCTCAGCCTGAGCCCTGCATACATGAACTCGTAAAAGTTTCTCACCGTGAAAAGAAATGTTATTTTGTTTCGCTGTCAACGGAATGGTCATTTCTTTCTGCTTTTCAGATTTAAGTTTGGTGATGTCAAGTCCTGAAAGAGCTGTTAGGACTTATCAGAAGTTGTCACATGCATACTTGTATCAGATTATGTGACAGATACTGATTTTCTCTTTTTCTGGAATGAGAGTTTAGATACCTTCATCAGGTCATCACACACTCAGCTAAATTGTGCCTATAGGTGTTTTTCTTTCCTTGTAAGGTTGGGTAATTGAAATATCTTTAGGTAGTTGTACTCTGGGGTTGCTCTTGCTTGGCTTTTTTTTTCTGTCATGAGCTAGAAAGACATCAGCTCAGTGCTTGCTAGGTTGGCTGGGCGAGCTGTCGTGCTCATGCACCCCGACGTCCACTCCTAACAATGTAAGCCAGAGCTCCTGGCATAGTTTCCAAAATAAATAAATAAACAGCAGAGATTGGTTGGAGTTGATGAGGAAAAAACACATTAGCCATTGTAATGTATTATAAATATCTAGATTGACCAAGAGAAAATGATACTGGCATATTTTCCATCACAAGTATTTTCGGTAATTCTATAATTTTTACTAGCAAATAACCATAAAAATCGATGGGCAAAATTGTATATTCCCTCTGTTTCTTTTTATAAGGCGTATTTTTGCTAGGCACATGGATTAAGGAGGTTGCAAAACCAAGAGGATGGTAGAGGGAAATGACCATGATGCCCCTATTGTTAATGCCTTGGCCCTTGGGAATAAGAGAGAGGATAGTGTGGGTGGGTGTTTACTCATAAATGTTAAAGAGGGGGAAGATAAATGAGGGCAAAAGAGAGAAAATGTCATTAAAGTCGCATGCACGCCTTATATTTTGAAACAAAACTGAAAAACTATATGCCTTATATTTTGAAATGGAGGGAGTATTAGATACTATGCCAAGTGAAAAAATGACAATCTTTTTTCGACTTGAGGTAGTAACCAATCTGCATTTCCAAGAAGAGCAGTTATGGTTCTGCGCACCGAGCACACACAAAATGCATCTTATAAAGGAGCATCAGAATCTGCAGATGTTCAAGTCATTGTCCAAAATGTGGATAGCTGTTGCACACCTTGGCAATAAAATCACTTGTACACGTGAGATGCTAGTCTTTGCCTTTCAAAACATCAAAATATCTTCGGTTTCACTTATGTTGGTGGAGGAATAGTAACATTCACCTCAGCTATATAAACGAACCTGATGTTCAACTTTCTATAACCAAAGTGATCGACCAGTTGTATATGCATTTTGGGGTCGGTTCCCACCTTTAAGGCCTTCACTTTGCCTCTTCTCCCATCATTCAATACTTATAAATGGAGTATGCTAATTTGCGACGCCAAGCAGCATCCTTGAAAAAGAGCCTCTTCGATCAGGCTTGTGTTCTATTCATCTCAAATCTCAAGCATTGTAGTTGAGGCAAGAACACATGTCATGTTTGTCCAGGAAGTATTCCACTATTGCTACCAGTATATCCCATGTACCACAAGAAAGATTTCACTTTTGAGGCGATGCAATTCTACTTATCAGTCCTTGTTCTATCTCCTCTTCTGTCCGCATGATATGTTCTATGCAACATTCAGCAAGCAGTAGAACATAGTGTTATAGTGTAGATCATGTTAGAGACCCCATATTAATTGCCATTTGCCAAGACAAGGGTTGACACTTGACACCACTTCATGCAAACATTGACACGATGCTAAGAAGAATTTGAATGAAGCACAAAATATTGAAATAAGTGTGTTAGCGATATTTATGTAGAGTTCAAATTCCGATTTTATATTTATGTGAACCTCAGTTAGCACAGCAATGCTTTAAGATCTACATTTTTACAGTTTCAGATATCTCCTTTTCCGCTCCTTACCTTGTTTTAACGTGTTGATAGAATATATGCTAATTTAGTGAATCATGTTGTAATGACAGGGGTACTTGGATGAGCAATTTTGTCAGGTTGAGGACTTGCAGGATGAAGCAAGTCCTAATTTTGCAGAAGAAGTTGTTTCCTTGTTCTTTAAGGACTCAGCTAGGCTAATGACAAACATTGAGCAAGCTATGTAAGCAGTGACAATTTCATAAACTAGGTCGAGGCTTAATCATATTTACACATTCAGCAGTATTAACATTTTGTTAAGTGATATCTAACAATACTGTGCAGGGAGAAGTATCCCAAAGATTTCAATAGATGGGATGCACACATGCAGCAACTAAAGGGCAGCTGTTCGAGGTAGCTCCAGACAGTTGCTTTTGAATACCTTCATTCAGCTACATATGATGCATGCCTATGTTAGAGAACTGGTGGCGATTGTGGACTCTTAAGAGGCTGTTCGAATTTTGTTGCCCTTTTTGGCAAGTTCTTGCCTAGTATTGGTTACCTATTTGGCATGGGAAGATAAATCCTGCTTTTCCCACCAAACTACCCTACTTGCTTTAGAAAAAACATCTCTTGGTGAAGGAGAGCACACATGGCCAAGGTCGGTTTCATGGGTGAAAATGAGAATGTTTAGGTTTTATATTTTATTTCATTAGTTATCGGTGAACTTAATCTGAACTTTTAACTACATACAGTGGCACGAGTATACAACCAATTTGTCATCAACCCTGATTTAGTTTGCCAAGAATCTACACACAGCTAAGGAACCCTAGCCTTAAAAGGATAAAATGAAACAAATATTCTAAATGAACTTAGTTTTTACCTTCCTATAGCCCGCATCGGCAAAGAATCAAACAACTCTTAAATTATTGTTTCATGAGCCACCAGAATGCTCGTGCAGGAATCTAGACTGCTTCTAGATGTCTGTTGTACCTGAACACTGTCTTCTTTGTGCCCTCAACTTCTTGAAATGATGGCTTACAGTTAGTTTATTTCTGTTGTTTGCTTGGGTCAGCATTTTTGGTTTACTTGAAATGCCCCTGTTCAACGTCTTCCTAAATGCTAGCAGAAGCTCAGGAAATGTGTAAACCAAAGTTATTTACAGAGACTCATTGCTTTTATTGGTGCACTGCTAAATATGTACTCCCTCCGGTCACAAAAGAAAGTTGTTTTTGGCTTTTCAATGTCAATGATATATCACTTTTGACGGTTTGACCACAAAATTTTAGCATTATATTATCAAAAAAGTTTTAAAAGTGTAATGTTATGAAAGTATTTTTTTGTGACATATGCCATTTTTGTATATCCAAACTAGATAGTATCTTTGGTCAAAATTGACACGATTTGACTGGCGACTTCCTTTTATGACTGGAGGGAGTACATCCATACCAACTAAAAAAAGTTCTATGCGTGTAGACATCAACCTTTTTTATAAGTGATATATCATGATATTACTGGCTTATTTGACATGATATGAGGAGCTGACAATTTTACATGGCTATATATTGTAATATTTTGCGTAGTTTACCCATGCTTGACATTAACACAACTTGTTACAGCATTGGTGCTTCAAGGATGAAGAATGAGTGCACATCATTCAGGAACAGCTGTGGAGAAGAAAATGCTGAAGAGTATATCTCTCGTTACTGCTTAGTTGGTTAGCATGCTGCCATGTGTTTTTGTCTGTGAAATACTCCAATAGGCATGCTAAAAGCACTTCATGTCTCGAGCATTTTGATTTTCCCCATACCCATGGGCACTATTGCAGAAAGAACCATCTTGTTGGAGTCAGCATGGCTTAGCTGAAGCATGTGAAACCGTCAGTACCCACAGCTAGTGCCTAGTTACACATGCTCCGGTGTTAGGCTGACAGTTTAACTCAAATGGAGTAACGTTACTGACAGTTCGTTCATGGGCTAGTAACTGTTTTGTTGTCCATTACTCATTAGTCATTACTGATACATCATCTATGTTTGTTATTCAGTTGCGTGAGATCTTTCCAAAAAGCGAAGAGGGAGCATGCTGTCCTCAGGCAGAAGCTGGAATCCTACTTCCAGGTAATCATCGTCAGCCACTTCCTGACTCTTGAGAAGCAGTCATCACCTTCCCTATCCCGCCACATGTGCTAATAACATAACATGGCTAATTGGCTATGTGCAGCTGCTGCGACAAGCCGGTCCCGCTGGGACTGCAACCAGACCTGGAGGCAAGTAACCGGCCATTGGCACTCAGGCTCAGGGCATGCAGGTATACCAGTATGGGATAGTTGCAGTGAAGAAGACGGTCCAGGAATAGGAGTCAGGCCTGGTGTTGCCACGGGTGCAACAAGGCTGGTACATAAGGGCAGCCTGTTGGTGCCCTATGGTGTTAGTCTGATAGACGTGTTATGCCATGTCTGCGAATATATACGATCAAATAAAATGGATGAAGGTTGCACGTTTGCATCATGAGATCGCTTTCCTGTGCCCTTGTTTTTTGTCTCAACTGTCGTCCAGACTGGGATGCATCGATGTGCAGAGTTAAATCTCATAGGTGTCGGTGACCATTGATGTGCTAAGCAAGAGTATGTTGGACCAACGAGAAGTTGCGATGGATGTTAATCAAAGCCTGATAGACATTGTTGAACTAACAGGAATAGGAGTAGATCTCTGTGATAGACATGACTGAGCTAACAAGGATATATAAATCAGTATGCAAAATTGCAAAGTGTATGGATGCGCATTTTCTAACCTGACTGTTAAGTCGCAACCACCGAAAAACGCTGAAGAGCATAAAAACATCGCCACATAGATTCTGTTTTGCGAAAAGAAAATATATCAGAGTCTTCCCCGCAAACACCAATTGAACTACAAAACGTTTTTGTGATTTATTCCTTTTTTTTTTCCAAATTGTTAATAAGACCTATTCTTTTTTACTACAGCTTGTATCTTTTGAGTTGTTTGTGTGAGATATTACAGAGTAACTAAAACTCACGCAGTTTTGCCGATATAAATGAAGTAAGTACAGATGTACTACGTAGACACCATCTTAAAAGATATTCGTTAAAAACTAATTACTATAGAAAAGTCAAAAGTTGAAACTAAAAGCTGAAAAGAATAGACATGTAACCAGTCATGTCCGCACTTACTTTGACAATTGCAGTCCCCTCAAGCCTTATTTGAAACACAGAAATTTAAAAAGAATCTTGTATGAATTGTACTGGATCACGCAAAATTCCCACGTTTCACGCGTATCGTCAATCCATTTTGAAACGCAGACCGTATCTATTTGAGGTGTGAAAATATTAAAAATGTTTAATTCGAATAAGCATCTGATAAAATTATTCTCAGGTTGCACTTGCACACATGCCTATCTATACGTGGAGCACTCTGGGCAGTTTGGCTTTCACTGCGGCCGGCTTCACGGTGCGAAACTGCGAATAGCCTCCACCGGCGGGAATACAATTAGAACTGTTTGACGTGGTCAACTGTACCAAAGCTGCCGCCCATCAAGTGGGCCCCATATCCGGCCTCACCAAAAGTCTCACATCACCGCTTCGCTAAATGGCTTAAGGCCGGGGCCGGTGCTTCTTGTTTTAGCTTTCCTTCTGCCTATCTGTTACATAACTATTTTTTAGATAGGTGTATTTTTTTAAAATAAGATTTATAGATAGATTATAGTAAACACTATATTGAATTCAATATATCGGCTAAATTACATGTAACATTTTTTCTCTGCATATTGTCTCTCACTGAATGACAAAATTCAAAAGCTATAAACTAAAAGTCAAAGTCACAATAAAAAAATCCACCAATTCGGCTTTTGAGCGATTTGTAGCATTTTCTTCTATCAATAGATACTATTATCTATCGATCGTAACAAAAAAAATCAACTGTCATAGTAAAAAAATAAACCTATTTTTGATAGATTTTAGCTGAAATAACTCTAGAGGGATCATTGGCTTTGTCAGCCGATTCAATTAAAGGAAAATAAGAAATTTGAAAACACTGCCCAGTCGTGGAAGGGTACTATCGTGAATTTGTACGATTCGGGGGGCGTATGTGTTTGGACTTTGGACTCCCTCCATGAAGCTTCAAAAGCGTCTGCCGCGCACGTTGTACGAGCGTTGGAGCCATGGCCTCGTGGTTACGGCCCACCGCGCCGGTTTGACGACGTCAGTTCGCGAGGCCTTCTCTTGTCTTCTTTTTCCCCGTAATCTTCAGTGCTTCGCTTTTGATGCCGTCTGATACGGTCTTGCTTTTTTATTTTGGTCTATGGTTAAAATATAGAGTAACAAAACTCATATATAATTTTAATATATATAAATGAAATGGCTAATTAACTTATAAATCTTATTTTTAAAATATATTTTATTTAAAGTTAGTTACTATAAAAAATCAAAATCAACTTTTAAAAACTAAAAGACTTGTATTAGGAGAGCCGCTTGGCATCGCTGAGAGATCGCTTTCCTGTGCCCTTGTTTTTGTCTCAACTGTCGTCCAGACTGGGATGCATCGATGTGCAGAGTTAAATCTCATAGGTGTCGGTGACCATTGATGTGCTAAGCAAGAGTATGTTGGACCAACGAGAAGTTGCGATGGATGTTAATCAAAGCCTGATAGACATTGTTGAACTAACAGGAATAGGAGTAGATCTCTGTGATAGACATGACTGAGCTAACAAGGATATATAAATCAGTATGCAAAATTGCAAAGTGTATGGATGCGCATTTTCTAACCTGACTGTTAAGTCGCAACCACCGAAAAACGCTGAAGAGCATAAAAACATCGCCACATAGATTCTGTTTTGCGAAAAGAAAATATATCAGAGTCTTCCCCGCAAACACCAATTGAACTACAAAACGTTTTTGTGATTTATTCCTTTTTTTTTTCCAAATTGTTAATAAGACCTATTCTTTTTTACTACAGCTTGTATCTTTTGAGTTGTTTGTGTGAGATATTACAGAGTAACTAAAACTCACGTGCAGTTTTTGCCGATATAAATGAAGTAAGTACAGTATGTACTACGTAGACACCATCTTAAAAAGATATTCTGTTTAAAAACTAATTACTATAGAAAAGTCAAAAGTTGAAACTAAAAGCTGAAAAGAATAGACATGTAACCAGTCATGTCCGCACTTACTTTGACAATTGCAGTCCCCTCAAGCCTTATTTGAAACACAGAAATTTAAAAAGAATCTTGTATGAATTGTACTGGATCACGCAAAATTCCCACGTTTCACGCGTATCGTCAATCCATTTTGAAACGCAGACCGTATCTATTTGAGGTGTGAAAATATTAAAAATGTTTAATTCGAATAAGCATCTGATAAAATTATTCTCAGGTTGCACTTGCACACATGCCTATCTATACGTGGAGCACTCTGGGCAGTTTGGCTTTCACTGCGGCCGGCTTCACGGTGCGAAACTGCGAATAGCCTCCACCGGCGGGAATACAATTAGAACTGTTTGACGTGGTCAACTGTACCAAAGCTGCCGCCCATCAAGTGGGCCCCATATCCGGCCTCACCAAAAGTCTCACATCACCGCTTCGCTAAATGGCTTAAGGCCGGGGCCGGTGCTTCTTGTTTTAGCTTTCCTTCTGCCTATCTGTTACATAACTATTTTTTAGATAGGTGTATTTTTTTAAAATAAGATTTATAGATAGATTATAGTAAACACTATATTGAATTCAATATATCGGCTAAATTACATGTAACATTTTTTCTCTGCATATTGTCTCTCACGAATAGACAAAATTCAAAAGCTATAAACTAAAAGTCAAAGTCACAATAAAAAAAATCCACCAATTCGGCTTTTGAGCGATTTGTAGCATTTTCTTCTATCAATAGATACTATTATCTATCAGTCGTAACAAAAAAAAATCAACTGTCATAGTAAAAAAAATAAACCTATTTTTTGATAGATTTTAGCTGAAATAACTCTAGAGGGATCATTGGCTTTGTCAGCCGATTCAATTAAAGGAAAATAAGAAATTTGAAAACACTGCCCAGTCGTGGAAGGGTACTATCGTGAATTTGTACGATTCGGGGGGCGTATGTGTTTGGACTTTGGACTCCCTCCATGAAGCTTCAAAAGCGTCTGCCGCGCACGTTGTACGAGCGTTGGAGCCATGGCCTCGTGGTTACGGCCCACCGCGCCGGTTTGACGACGTCAGTTCGCGAGGCCTTCTCTTGTCTTCTTTTTTCCCCGTAATCTTCAGTGCTTCGCTTTTTGATGCCGTCTGATACGGTCTTGCTTTTTTTATTTTGGTCTATGGTTAAAATATAGAGTAACAAAAACTCATATATAATTTTAATATATATAAATGAAATGGCTAATTAACTTATAAATCTTATTTTTAAAATATATTTTATTTAAAAGTTAGTTACTATAAAAAAAATCAAAAATCAACTTTTAAAAACTAAAAAGACTTGTATTAGGAGAGCCGCTTGGCATCGCTGAGAGAGTGAGAGGACACTCAAAGGGTCTTTTCTTTTCCTTCGAAGCTGATGGTTTTTGGCTTTTGTTACATTATCTAACTTTCAAACGGAGTATTTTCTTAAGACAGGATCTACAAGTTAAACGATGTATACGTTAAAAGCTCAATATTTGTACCATCTAAAATCGCAAGTAAGTATCTCTCTTCATAATCTGTACCGTAAATAACCAAAATTTAAAAATTTTAGTCAAAAATCATAAGCCGTAGCCGTTGTCAAACAGACTCAAAGTCATGTGTCATCTAATCATCATTAGTTGATGTGGTTGCTGCTTCTTTTTCCGGCATACTGCGTATCAGCGTTTGCTTTCGGAAGGTCGCAGTTCCACAAAATAGAAGGCGTTTCTTCAAATACATCAACTTTTCTAAAGACAGAAGTTGAGTCATCTTGTTCTGTCAACCGGCTGCATTTTGAAATTTGACCAAACACTTTCTGACGCCCATTTTTAACGACATATTTGCTGTATCCATTGACATTGGAAAAGACAATGAAATGAAGCATTTTGTATAGAACGAAAAACTATTAAGACAGTTTTTTTACCACGATATATTTTACATGCATGGTGCCTTATCCATTGCACATCATATATAAAAAGAAGATCGAATTCCGGCTTTCTAGTAATTTAATCTGAAGACATTTGAGAGTTTTTTTTACTTAAGTTTCAACCAACCATCTTAATTTTTAACTCCGTCTATATAGTTTTCTACATAGTCTGTCCTAAGCTGGGAAAAAAGAGAAGTGTTGTGCTAGGTTTGACGAGTCAACGTAAAAATCAAACAATCTTTTCATAGAATAGAACCCAAAATCCTTAAGGAGATTTCATTTCTAGGCTACCCTAATTTGTTTGAGATAAAAGACTTTATTATTGTTATTGTGATAATCAATGATACAATTTGCTATGATATAGGGCATGTTCTTTTCCTCCGAAGCTGACGGCTTTTGGCTTTTACTACAGTACCTAACTTTCGAACGAAGAATTTTATCAAGACGGGATCTACGAGTTAAATGATGTACACGTTAAAGGCACCGCTCAATATGGCTTGAGCTTCTGGCTTATTTTTGCACTATTCATAATTTCATCTTTTTCTGAATTTTTGGCTTTTTTTTGAGCTTTTTTGCCGGTTCTTTTTTTCCCGTATTCGTTTGCGTTGTCTGTGATGGGCTAACAAATTTTTTTATATTTATCAATTTTTTTAAATTTAATTATGTTGAATAAGCCTCTGTCGATTCTGATGTTTTTTCACCAACACTGATGTTTTCAGCCATAAGCCACCAAAAATAAGCCGAACTGAACACCACCAAAAGCCCAACAACTGTAACATGCAAAATCACAAGTGGGTATCTCTCTCCGTAATCTGTACCGTAAACAACCTAAATTTAAAATTTTCAGTCAAAAATCATAAACCGCAGCCGTTGCCAACCGCCCATAAGCCTGAAATTCAAAATGTGGAGTCCCCTAGCTCCCTGAAACATGACTTCAGAAAAACAGGGATAGAGAGAGGGGCCTCACTCCTCTCTGCCTCACTAACTAACGGTAACGGAGTCAACCAGCCAACACACGAACCAAAAAAACAAAAAACAAATCAAAACCCCCGACCTACGCGAGAAAACAGCGACAAACCAAAACGAAACGAAACAAAGCACAGAGGCCAAAAAGCAGAGCCCGGCGCACGAGGAGGCGGCGACGGCAGGAGGCAAAACCCCAGCCCCCGGCATTGCCCCGAATCGGAGGGTTTCGGCCCAATCCGAGCTCGAATCCGCCCGATCTCGCCGGCGGCGGGCTCGATCTGGGCCGAGGCCGCCGTGCGCCGGCCCGGGCGGCGAGGAATGGGGAGCGTGGATGGCGATTTCGAGGGGCTCCAGGCAGGTGAGGCGGCTGATCCGTATGCTCTGGATGTATTAAATTCCAGCCTAGGAGCTCGAAGTGTGTGTCACTGCGAGTTTTCTCGTTGTTTTTGGGGGTAAATATGTGGCGAATTGATCAGCTATTTGAAACCCGGCTATTCTTCAGCTCTGATTCAGTGTTTTGAAGTTAAATTTTAGCTCGGCGACCTCGGTGTACGGATATCGATGTTTAATTCCTGTTTCGGTAGTAAGATGTTTGCCGAAGAAGCATCGATCTGTTAGGCCGTGGCTGTTAAGCTTTGTTCGCTAGATTTATGCCCTGAGCGCGCAAATTTTGATTCCTTTTGTTATTTCGTGTTTGTGGCTCTGAGATGTTAACTTTGAGCTGTTGATCTCGTAAACTTGTGATTTTTTTTACATGTTTCTCATATTTGTTTTACATGTCTGTGTAAAAAACTTGTAGCTAATCGGCGTGCGGAGGTGATCGAATGGCTCAGTGCCTTCCTCCCGGAGTATCGTTTGCCATTGGATTCATCCCATGAAGAGCTGCGGGAGCTGCTCAGCGATGGCACGGTCCTGTGCCATATTGTGAACACACTCATCCCTGGTGTTCTCGAGGTGAGGCTTTCGTGCTTTGGAAAGTTTGGGTTTTCGTTGAGCTGTGGAGATGTTGATGTAGATGCTTTGAATGTGAGTGTTTTTGTTTAGGAGTCATGTGGCGGTTATGCATCCTCAGAACAGCGGTCAGGCAATGTGAAGAAATTCCTTGCGGTGGTTGCTGATATGGGGCTGCCAGGCTTCAGCGTGAAAGATCTTGAAGAGGTGAGGCTGCCCTTGTCATATTAAGTAGTCGATATGCATGCTTGAGTTCTGAATTGCAATAGTTGTTGAAACTAATTTCTGATAGCCTGGATGTTGGTCGTATTGTCATATTGCATAATGCGGTGCTTAGCATTGTTGGTCATGGTTTTGCATTGCTGACAACTGACCAAGTTTTAGTAATGTGTGTACATATGAGTAAAACTATGTATCTAAAGGCGATTTCTTTGCATTATATTTGGTGAAAATTCACCTCTTAAGAGGTAAGATCATCACCTATCCATAATTAGACTGCAGTAGCAACTCAGTTTCCATGACAAAAGTTAGATTGTTAGTTCTGTTTTTTGTACTTTTCTGGTTGCTGTCAATCTTAGGAGGCAAGTCTACGAAAAGGATTGACTGAAATGTGCTTCATGTGTTACGACATAGTTCTACCTCATAAAATGCCATGCTATTCAAATATTTGTAAGTGGCTGAAACATGCAAGCTTTGGAGTAAATTCCCCAATTTAACTACTTGTGAATCTAAGCTGTGTTATACTATGTACTATGTTCCTGCTTGTTACATTCTCCCATGGACTTGATGATTGCAGGGATCAATGTCCTCAGTAGTGGATTGCCTCTTGGTTCTGAGGGACAGTCTGAATCCTGGATTAGGTGATGATATTTCAGGGGATGTTTCCAGGACTCCTTCGAGAAAAAAATGGGGAGTTCCGGAATCTGAAGGGCTAGTTCCTGGTGCAGCACAAGGGAAAACATTCCCTGGAGAGGGTAGGAGAAATGGCCTTCTAGATCCCAAGTCCCAGCAGAAAACTCCTGTCTTTTTGGGTATGCACATAGTGTTGTTTATTTTGCTCGTAGTTTCATAAATTAGCTAAAAAAGAAGTCCATAGGGAATTAGCCTTTGGATCCAGGGATAGAAATCCTGCGGGGGGCCAGTAACGGTAACCGGCCAGTTACCGAAAGCCCGGAGAAAAACCGGGCAAAATTCGAAGAGCAAAACTTGAATTTGGACTGTTTTGAAATCGGTAACCGGAAAAATCGGACGGTTACCGCCCAAAAAACCAGAGAAAAGCCGCTAAAAATCGGTTATGGGTAATTAACAATTGAAAATTCCTAATACATTCATAGAAAAAAGCATCAAGTCAAGCACGGGAGGTCCTAATACATTGGATTAGTGTTAAACAATGTAAACATCATTAGGGAATCCAACTTTTACGTTCAAAAATTCAAATTTGAATTTAAACAAACCCGGCCGGTAAATTGTTTCCCGGTACCCACCGGTAAATCCGGTTACCGCTGATAACTGGCCGGTTACTGGCGGGATTTCTACCCCTGTTTGGATCTCGAATTATGTACTACAGTCAAACGGAAAAATGACATGGGGTACTTGCCACTTGACTATATTGTGGGAGGTCGATGCCTCAATGATTGGAGTAGTAGATCAGATATTTATATTCATATTAAACTTTTAATGGTTAAGTAAACATAATGACGAAGTTTGATTTGATTAGGTTGGGTGCTTTGGCATGGCTTTAACATGGTTGCTTCACACTCTCAATATTGCTAATATATTGTGTTTTGTTGCAATTCGAGTTACTGAGTACCATCTATATGTTTGGGCTGCTACTTTTCTATATCCTTTAATCTATGGTAGCTTGTTATATATCCTGCAGGACAAAAGTTTTGTGAGGTTTTCCAATTAAAACGTGGATCCTATGCTGATCTTCCAGCTGCCAAGATTTCAGAGATGATGCATTCTAACAGTTTAGATGTAACTTCTTCATTGCCACCTAGGATGTTGCTTAAGTGTGTCGAATTGTTCTATCTTGTTATTTGGTGTTCCTTTCCTAATAGTAATTATCTTCTCACAGAATGCACCAACTAAGTCACTTCTTAGCGTTGTTAATGGCATTCTGGATGAAAGCATTGAGAGGAAAAAAGGAGAAATACCGCATGTATGTCTTTGTTTTTAACTGCGTCCCCCTCTATTTTTCGTTGATACTTTTTACAACTAACTTTAACCTCCTCACCTCAGCGTGTAGTTTACCTATTGAGGAAAGTAGTTCAAGAGATTGAGCGCCGTCTCTGTATTCAAGCAGAACACATAAGAAATGTAAGAGAAACTTTTTGTCTGAAACTTGTATTTTCTTTTGAACTTATAAATACAACTCCTGAATCAGATGATCCCTTGTTGCAGCAAAATATTATCATCAAGACGAGGGAAGATAAGTACTGTTCAAAAATTAAAGCACTTGAAATATTAGTAAATGGGACAAATGAAGAAAACCAGGTAAAGATCCATTTTGCTGGTGGTTAGAAGAAATTATAATTGTTTAGTAGTTTTTTCCCTTTCAATGCTGATATTGTGTAATTTGCTTCTTCAGATGGCAATAAATCGGCTTCAGATAGTCAAGGTTCGACCCATATACAAAATATTCTAATTTCCTGCACCTTTTGAGTTTCTGACCTATTCTTCAATTGATACATTTTGTTTGCTTCAGTTATAGTATACATATATTATACCACTGAAATATCGACTATATAACATCTGACCAGATAAAAATGAGGATGATATTGGATGGTAATTTTGTTCATCACTTATAGTTATACTATCAGGAGAAGTTATAATAGTAGTACTGAATAGGATATCATATTTAGTTTCTTTTTTGCTTCTTACAGGAAGAGAAGTCAAAAATTGAAGAGAGAAGAAAAATCGGTGAGCAAGATGTTGTTCGGTTAATGAAAGAAAAAGAAAACGCTGAAAATATGATAGCGAGCCTTAAGAAAGAAATGGAAGTCATGAATAGGACGCATGAACAACAGCTTGAGCAGATTGAAAGAAAGGCAGAGCAAATGGAAGAACAATTAACTACCAAAGTTAAGGAGGTCGAGTTTCTTTTACTGCAATCAAACAAGAAAATTGAAGAAGTTGAGGCTGCCTCCCAGTTAAAAGCGCAGCTGTGGAACAAGAAGGAGAACATTTTTCAGAATTACATGAATAGTCAACAGTTATATGTCAAGGTTTGTTTAACTTGTTATAAATTTCTTTTCAGTTTTTTTCTAGTTAATTTATGTGTTATTGCTTAAAAATGATAGGATTTAAGGATATCATCACGGTCTATAAAAAACGACATGAATGTCCTTAAAATGAAGTGGAGAGACGAAATGTCCAATTTAGGTATGTGTTATTGCATTTGTTTTGTGCTGTATAAAAGAACACAATTACTTTGATTGTCAATATTTTTGTTGCTTAAACTCTTGTAGGATCTGGTTTAAAATGTTTGGTTGATGCCGCCGAAAACTATCACAAAGTTCTTGCTGAAAATCAAAAGTTGTTCAATGAAGTACAAGAATTAAAAGGTATTTTGCTGGTCAAATATTCTTTTAACTTTAGGACACAGCTATCTCCTTAACATTTTTTTTGTTTCAATATCTGCCTTTTTTCAGGTAATATAAGAGTGTATTGTCGTGTAAGACCATTTCTTCCTGGTCAAGATAAAAAATCAACCACAGTTGATTACATTGGCGAAAATGGTGAGCTTCTGATTTCAAATCCATTTAAGCAAGGAAAGGATGGACATCGGATGTTCAAGTTTAACAAAGTTTTTAGTCCATTTGCTTCTCAAGGTACATCTTCGTGAGAATGAAAATTCAATGCAAGCTTATTTGTGTGTTGATAAACTTTTCTCGCTAACTGTTCTCTCTCAAATTTACAGCTGATGTTTTCTCAGACATTCAACCATTGATTCGATCGGTTCTTGATGGATTCAACGTGTGTATTTTTGCATATGGCCAGACTGGTTCTGGAAAAACTTACACAATGGTATTAACTTTGATCTTAAGCATGATGATTAATTTTTGTTTGTACTGCTGTACTGTTATTGTTTGAGAGGTTTCATTCCTACCCTACCCTAACTTGTATGGGATAAAAGACTTTGCTGTTGTTGTTGTACTGTTACCGTTACTGATTATAACCATTGATGTTTTGTTATCTGTAATTTTTGTTCTTTAGAGTGGACCCAGCATGTCGAAACAAGATTGGGGTGTCAATTACAGGGCTTTAAATGATCTATTTGATATCTCACTAAGTAGGAGAAATGCTTTCTCGTATGAGGTAGGAGTCCAGATGGTTGAGATATACAATGAACAAGTGCGTGATCTTCTGTCAAACGATATTGCACAGAAAAGATATCCTTTTTCAAATTGTCACCATTGCTTGTTTTTCATTATATTTCTTGCATCCATGACTCCATGTTATTAAAATTGTAAAGGAATGATGGTACTTTCCTTGATATAAATAAACACTTGGAATTTGGAGCACTTCTCAACCTAATGGACTCGTTGTCCCGGATGCAAGCTTACATCCGGTTAAATCAACATCAGATGTGTTGGACTTAATGGAAATTGGACAGGCAAATAGAGCGGTTGGTTCAACAGCTCTAAATGAAAGGAGCAGTAGGTCCCACAGGTTGAGTAAACTGCTAACTGAAGTTATTTTATATGTATCTCTATTCTCTCTATTCTCTGTAATATGGTTTATTTTAAAAGCTGTTATGCCATGCAGCATTCTGACTGTACATGTTCGAGGGTTGGATGTGAAGAATGGATCCACCTCTAGGGGTTGCCTACATCTCGTTGATCTTGCTGGGAGTGAAAGGATTGAGCGGTCTGAAGCAACTGGAGAGAGATTAAAAGAGGCTCAACACATTAATAAATCACTCTCTGCTTTAGGTGATGTCATTTTTGCATTGGCACAGAAAAATGCCCATGTGCCATACAGAAACAGCAAGCTAACACAAGTTCTTCAAAGCTCTTTAGGTAACCAATTGTTTATTTGTTGTTTAAATCACTCTCTGCATTCTTTAAAATATTTTTCTTGCAGGTGGACAGGCAAAGACACTAATGTTTGTTCAGATAAATCCTGATGTTGAGTCATATTCAGAAACTGTAAGCACTCTAAAGTTTGCTGAAA
Organism: Bonia amplexicaulis; assembly: GCA_036346245.1. Classification (NCBI taxonomy): domain Eukaryota; kingdom Viridiplantae; phylum Streptophyta; class Magnoliopsida; order Poales; family Poaceae; genus Bonia; species Bonia amplexicaulis. The sequence continues at coordinate 1,716,671 of CM070748.1, read as the reverse complement.
GGGTTTCTGGAGTCGAGTTAGGTGCTGCAAGAAGTAACAAAGAGGGAAAGGACATAAAAGAGCTGCTGGAGCAGGTTCTTGCACTTTTGCTTCTGTCTGACTCATTGTGAATTGGTTTCTTTATTTTCCTTTTATGTACTTACTAAACTATTTTAGTTCTAGAAAGAATAGTGTAAAAAGAAGCAAGCCTTATATATAAATGTGATGTTAATATTTATCCAAATTTATCTCACAAGACCAAAGTATTCTTTTCCTTTTATGAGCATTTCAAATCTCAGCTTGGAGCTTGATTTTAGAACTGAAGTGGTTGCTGTGATTACAATTGGCTATTTACTCAAGGTGGTTCATTGATGCTAATACTACTCTTTAATATTTATGAAAAAATTGCAAAGAATCAGCAGTGAAACAACAGCAGTTTCCAAGCTGTTCCTGGCTGAGTTTTCTGTAGGTTTCTAGTTCAATACTACCAGTTACCATCACAAATAGGCCAGAAACTAACACGATCAGCCCCATAGGAGCTGGCTCAGGAAATAGGTTACAGATCCCTGCAGAAAATAACATTTTGGATCAATTATTAAAAGAAGCAGAAAGGCAAAAGTATCAATTGTTGAACCTTCATAGTGTTAAGGGTATTAGAGATAGAATAGCAATTGTATTATTTCTTTCCTTATATGCTTCGTTTTCCTTATCTACATATGACATATTCCCCTGTAATATCCCCTTGTACTCCCTATATATATTGCCCATTGGGCCTCTTTAATATACACACAATATTCATAACATGGTATCAGAGCCTAGGTTCCATACCTAGCCTCCGTTCGTCTTCCGCTGCCGCTTCCTCCGGGAGGATCGATCTCTGCTCCTGGGGCGGCCATCTCCTCGCCGAACGCCGCGTGCGCCAGCATCCATGCGGCCTGGGGAAGTGGGGGAGGGGAGGACAGGGAGGAGTCGCCGGTCTACTCTCCGGCTGCCTCTCCTAGATCCAGCAGCCGCCGAATCTCACCGCCATCGCCGCTCCCTCGGCCACCGTCGCCGCGTCCGGCGCCGTCGGCTCGCTTTTGGTCGTCGGCGCCGATGTCTGCATCATGTCTTCGCCCGCCATCGCCTCTTTCGGATCAGACCGTCACTGGCCTCGCCTCTCCCGGATCCGGCCGTCTCCACACCAGATCTGCGCCAGATCCGGCCACCTCCGCTCCAGATCCAGGACGGAGCTCTCCGTCACCCTCGGATCCGGCCGCCGCCGCTACCCGTAGACGACTCGCCGCGCCGCCTCCGCTGAACCGGCTCGCCGACCGGCTCGACCGCTGCGTCGGATCGATCGCCTCGCCTCGTGCGGATTCGGCCACCCGACCGCTGCGCCTCTACGGGCAGTCGTCGGCGGCTCCTCGCTCCATATCCGGCTCGTCTTAGCCCGGATCCAAGATCCCAACCGCCGTGTGCGCCTCTTGAGTCGCCGTCTCCTCGTATCTGGCGGCCCGCCTCGGCCGCCACCGGCTCTACCGGATCCGGTCCGCCTAGGCGTTGCCGTCTTTGTGCCTCCAGGCCGTCGCACCAAGGCTGCCGTGCCGCGTCGGGTCGCCTGCGTGGCTGCGCGCCCGCGCTGCCACCTTCGGACGCCATCTCCCGGCCGCCGTGTCCGTCGCGAGATGGGAGGGAGTGTGAGGGTGGAGAGAAGCGGGAGGCGGGAGTGAGGCGCGAGGAGGCGGCGAGAGTGTGAGGGAGAGGGTGTGAAGAGAGGGGAGAGGGGGTTTTGAGGGAGTGGGATTTTTTCCGCCGCTAATATCGTGTTCTTTGAGTCGATCTTGAGTTATTTTTCTTTTGAGTCTTTCGTTGTGTCCATCCAAGTCCGCAGTTTCTAATTTTTTTAGTTCGTCCAAGCCGTGCGAGTCCACAAATTTATTGTCAGTCATAGAAGTACAAGAATTTTCTTTTGTATGGTAGCAGTCGTCGCTCTACTCTCTGAGCCGCGTGCAGATTGTAGAAGTCGTTATGATGCCACCGCTTCTCTAGCTGCCGTCCCGAGTTTCTAAGGCCACCACGCGTCTTCTGCACCTTGTGCACTGCGCCACCGCCGTCTTAGGCTTCGATCTGCGGCTAATACCCTTAACGCATAGGACCATGTGTATAATTTTAGAGTGGGTTCTTTTCAGCTGCGGCTGATGGTTTTTAGCTTTATTGTAAGTGCTTGTGCGAACGAATCGAATATCGATAAGTTGATAAGCCGCTTTGAAAAAGTTGGCCTAATAAGCCGTTTCGAAAAGACGGCCGAGACCGTCTCGTTTGTTTGTTCGAAGGAAGTCATAAACCACAAACTGAAAAGAAGTGGGCCTTAAGCTTTCTATAATTCTGGATAGCTAGAAAACAAAGACCTATAGTAGTACTGTTGTTGGAAAATGATTTAATTTTCTGCATGTTGCTAATGGTGCAAATTTCTAGTTTAAACTCCATATTGATGGTTCATGCTTGCTAATATTACATGTTACTGTCATAATGACAATTCCGTCTTTTTACTATAAATATTCTGGCATCTCACTTTATGCATGTTATCCAGGTTGCATCTTTGAAAGACACGATTGCACGAAAAGATACAGAAATTGAGCAGCTCCAGCTCATGAAAGACAAAGCCGAATCTTCAAGTTCAGTAGTTGACAAAAATGGTGCTAGCATTCCAAAGAATTCTAGTTCCAGCCTGGGATTGACATCGCTGATCACAATAAACCAAGAGAGCCAACTATCAGATCCTCAGAGTTATGCTGAGGTAAATGGATATGCTGGTCATTCTTTACCCACTGACCTTGCGTCTGCGGGCTTGGATGAAGCAGATTATGAAGACAATGTATCCGAAGATGGCTTATCAGCAGGAGAGACAGAGTATTCTGTTGGCAGTGCTGCTGGAGTTATCCCGAATTCCAACTCAGATAGAACTGCTGAGACAACAATGTACTCTCAATTACTTATAGCACTTCCATCAAACCAACTTGCAGCTGTTAATTGTTTTCTTTCATTACAATGACTATTTATTATAATTTTGCTTTGTTCTATATTTATCATAATGAGAGTTTTTCTCTCTTTTTTACAAGGATGCTTACTAGCTCAATAATTGCAGGCAGAGAATTTCGTCACGACTATCTAGATTCACTCTCACAAAGAATGCCCAGCCAGCAATGTCCAGATCAAAACCAAGGGATGCGAAGACTCTAAGTATGTATAGTAAACCACCCAAGCATAGGACTTGTTCGCTTTGACACGATAGGTTACTGTTGTTGAATCGTCTGCAAAATTTTAGTACCAGCGCTCAGTGAACATTCAAAATTTGGGAAATGGCATGTTGCTCTATGCAGACAGTTTTCATACCTAGACATGATGTTTGGTAAATTTTCACACTAGAGCCCAATAGTTACATCTACTAATGAGAATTATATTGACTCACCAGGTCACACGAAAGCTCCATCCAGCCAGTTGACGGGAGGCTCTTCAGCCAGGGCCTCCAAAAGATGGCAGAAGTAGAGCACGGTCCAGTTGATCAGTTGTATTTTGTATGTCCACTGTGACTCGAGAAATGTGAAAATAGGTGGGGGGTAGCTGTAGGAGCAATGTATGATTGTAACTCAAGAAATGTGAAACATTCTGCTGACAAAAGATGAGCAGCCGATGTCTCGTCTTTTGCCTATACCGATCAAACATCAAGGAATTCCCTTCTGTGTTTCCCCTGTTCTCCCTGTGTATGCAATGTTCTGAGATTTTTGCATGGTTGGTGCATCTCCAAAGTTGTACGGTAGTGATTTTGGTATTTTCTGGGCTCTGACATACTGGATCTAGTATTTTGAGTTTGGTTTGGTTTACGATGGTTCAATATTGTGTCTTCATCTTGAACTCTGATCACAATCAGGATTGAAAATTACGAAGGCAACTGGTTCACACACGCAAGAAAGGGCAAAAGGAAAAGCGGCCAGTTCGGGAATGTAACAAACGAGTACCTCAGTAGTTTTTCGTGGTTAGGAAGTTCAGGCTGCAGGCCACTGACTGACAGAAGCAAAACTGAAACTTCAAAAAAATGGCAGAAGCAATACTACAAAGCAGCAAAAACAATTGCGGTGAGCGTGGATCGAACACGCGACCTTCAGATCTTCAGTCTGACGCTCTCCCAACTGAGCTATCCCCGCTAAGATGCTAGCGTTTAAAACATCGATAACATGGTTGAATCTAATCCGAACACGGTGGAAAGCTAGAAATTGACGTGCATTACCACATCAGCAACTAGTCTTGATATTTTGGACATATTGTTTGCATTTCAAATCACCAATGAATGAGGTAGAGACCACCTCTACCTTCACCGTTCAATGAAATGTATGCGTGTCACCTGGGAAACACAGCAAATCTGCACCCCCCCACCTCCACCTGGGATCCCATATTCGTCTGTACCACAGTGAAGAAAAGGAAACGATCCGAAAGATCGACATTGACATGACGAATCCTTTCACGCTCAAGTATCAATAAAGAACGGTAATGCCATGATCACCAATGGAAAACAATACCACCATTTCACCGTTTGAAATGGACGGTGCATATGGTATCTGAGCTGTACGAATTAAGGGGGTCATACATTTCGTTCTTACAAGAGCCCGTCTAGCTCAGTCGGTAGAGCGCAAGGCTCTTAACCTTGTGGTCGTGGGTTCGAGCCCCACGGTGGGCGTCTGTTATTTTTTTCCTCGGTCACGCGCCGCTCAACCCTGCAGGCCCATTCTTACTGCCAAACCCACCGGCATCTAGAGGCGAGAGGCCTTCTTCGCCCACGTTTACTCGTTACCGCTACCCGGGACGTGCGCGGTCGCCCCTCGCGCGTGCCACCACGCCGAGCCCCGGAAATGGACCGTACACTGACGTGACCAATTCACTTATACTTTAATACTTCTTTTTACATATAGACTTTTATACGTTAAGATGTGAAATAGAAGTGGGCTATAATTATTTTTTAATTGCGTCAGCCGAATTTTGAACTTAAAATCTTTTGACTTTGATACCATATTGAGTTGTATGTACCATTCAATTTACCCAAAAAGAACTTAAACTTAAAATCTTCTTTGTTCGTCAGCAATGAGGTTCTCTGATCTGCAGTGCTGGGACTACTACCTCCAGTGCAGAAGCCGAACAGTGCGTCCAGAATCTCGTACAGGAGTAGCAGGGCAACTGCCAAGATGGCTTCCGACGTGTGAATGATTCAGATCATAGAATGTCTGAGTTCCAATGATGCTTGAGCTGAGCTAGTACATACCTGATGATCCGACAACGTACACCATCCAGCGAGGTCCGTATGAAAGTTTCACACATATAGTTCGTCATCAGAATTCAGTTTCTGAAAGATTATGTATCAGAACAGCGCGTGCAACAAAAGTTAACATGGTATTTAGATGTATATGAATGAATATAAAGGAAGTTGAAGACTACAAGACAATATTTATTGTCACCTCTTTGAGACCAGATGGCAGAAAGAATCGCAACATTCTGTCCCAGAAGTGGTAATCTGTAGTACTCGTAAGAGATTGATGGTTTGCTTAATTGTACCAGTTCCTGTGACCAGGCAGTACGATAGCATTAGGATTTGGAACTTTACAGGGTATTTGCTGCAGATTCTGAACCATTGAGACAGCGCTTACAGTGCACAAAGTGCCATGATAATGCGATGGCTTCTCAGTTTATGTATTGATGGCTTCTCAGTCCATTGCGTAAAACTTTCCTTGCCTATGCGATGGAGCGCCACCATGCAACAAGATTTTTAAAGCAAAGGAACTGAAATCTGATATAGCACGTTGATAACTCAAAATCTCAGCAGATGAGTGGTGTTGTGCTAGTAGCACTGTACCAGTAATTGTACATTACCCCGGTATCTCTAAACCTAATTTCCTTACATGATATAAAAAAATGAAGCAATGAATTCTACTTCGGATATCATAGATATTTTTTCCTTGACTGCAATCGAGTTATTCGCTCGCCCTTTTTTTGATCGTTTTTAAATGAAAATAGATTCAATCTGGTAATTTCATTCAGATTAACACTTAGGTCTCGTTTTTAGTTTGCAGATGTGAGAGATGAAGTGCGTCGAGCTTATAACCTTTATCTTCGGTACGTCGTGAACATTTCTTACCTTGCGCAACGATGGGCAAAGTGGATAAGGCAATTTAGCTTCAGGCTTGGCCCTGTAAGTGACGTCTATTTGACTCCCACTGTTAAGGAAATATACCCATTCCTGCATGATGCAATGTACTAGTTAAATACACCTGAAACTCAGAGCATACGCGCCAACAATTTGCGCACTCTAAGAGTACATCAGAACTTGGATAGCAATATCAACTAATTCGCAGGCGTTTGTTTGGCTACCGACGGTTCTAAACTGACGACACACCGATAGGTACACTGCCTGAAAGCTACTGACATGACAAGCGCCACACCATGAATTTAGAAACGAATGATAACGCAACACTACCCTGTGATAATTGGCAGGCACAACGACGCGGCGAGCCTTCGACCACGCCGTCGGCACGTCGAGAGGCGGAGCCCCGGCCAGCCCATAGAGCACCAGCCCGTCATTCCCTTGTGGCCCTTCCCCTGCAACTGCAAGCGCACACAAGAGCAGAAACAAGCAAGCACCTCCTGCCTGGTTCATGCAGAATTCAGCTAGGCCGGTGCATGCGCAGTGCTCATCACCTTGACGTCCTGAAAGAGAACGAGCTCGCCTGCACGAGCCGCGACCCGCGAGCAACCCTGGCTGACGACCAGCTCCACCGAGCAGTAGTACCCCCAGCATCAACGCCATGGACGCTGCCCATCAGTGCAAGGATCAGTGCCAGTTGTAACACTGTAGGAGTAGTATATGTCGAATTGTCGATATAAAATCAGATACATCTTGAGCAGATGTGACCAGAGTAACAGACCGAAAAAACTGAACATGAGGAGGATGATAAAGCAGAACAGTGTTGCCTCCATCGAGCCGTCGCAGTGGACGTGAGCTGAAGCCTGAAAGGCGTATCGGCAGGCCATTGGGAGCTTTGCCAACGTGCGACGGCTGTTCAGACTTGTTTTGGATGGGAGAATTCAGACCGTCACGTTAACGTCTCATGAATACGGGAAACAGCTAGCCGTAGGCGGCTGTTGAAGACGGAAAGCCGTAGACAAGCAGGAACTGGAGACGGAAAACAGATGTACAGAACCAGTGAAATACCCTTCAGCCCTTCTCTCTTTCAGAGTTCGTGGAGGACGCACGCCCTACTTGCGTCACACACGTGTCCAGTACATGCTGGGAATTTTACGGAGACTTCAGGACTTGACGGAGTACGGTCATATACTTTTCCACGTGAACGTATACGCGTGCGTACTTGGATTAAATAAAGCACATCATGTCGCAAGGTGAAACCCTCCCACCCCGCCACCTCCATGCCACCGGGCTCGGCCGCGCCGATCGCTCGTCGCGGTCCGCCCGCCCGCGCGCGCGCTTCCGCGGCGGACGCGCATCATTGCCGTGCTGGTGGTAGCCCTGCTCCTCTTTTCGCCGCCCTGATCCCTTTCCGCCATCAATTCACGTCGTCGAGCTCCTGCAAGCAAGGGGGATCAGGGGCGGAAACGGGGTTAGGTGCCACGGCCCGATTCGTACTCTGCGGATTTAGGTGTCGATCGGTTATTTGATGGTGGTTTATTTGGCGTAAAAAAAATTAAAAAGATAGAAAAAGATGAAATTTATAAATAGTGAAAAATAATATTAATACGGTCGTGTGATTCGTCAAATTTCCCCGCAACACTAGCAGTATCCGACACGCCACAGAACCGCAGGTGGCTGCGTCTGTCTACAGTTTCGCTTCACGCCGTTCTTTCTTTGTGTTCGAAAGCTCCCGGCGTGAGAACTTCACACGGAAAAGCTGGTGCTTAGGCTAATCAAGTGTGCGACATTTCTCCAGGGAAACCCGTCATGATCTGGGCTGTCGACGGCCTGCTCGCATACGGTGGAGACCTTCTCAACATCGTGGAGATCGGAGAACGTATACATGTAGAATCTTCCGGCCTTCGGAGGAATGATAATGATTCACAATGATTAGTCAGAAACAATAATAGCTCGTCGACGCGTAACACTGAATGGCCAGTGATTTGCTCGAACTAAATGCGAGGCAACTGACGGCTCCCTATGGTGGTCCTGGCTGAAGAAAAGGGCTCCTCCCCTTTGCTTGTGCTGGTGTAACTGTAGGTCTGGGATCAGAACAACCATAGTTAAATTGCCTGCTTCAATCAGACTTATTATCGAGTTGGAGCTTGGAAGTCCTCCATATCTACACAGATTGAGAAGCCGGGCATGGCACTGTGTCTGTTTTGGAAGCAATGGTTTTGATGTGCATTTATCTGCTTATCAAGTTGCAGAGACTGTAAATTAAATTTACTTATGTTCAGGTAATCAAGAAGTGATGATACAAGCAGAATACAAGGAACTTCTTTTTGGAACGGTCTACGATGGGCTTGCGCCGACCTGAACTTTAATCATAACGCCCAAAACGGCAAAAGTACAAGGAACTCAAATCATATCATCATAATAATGTGAAAATCAAACCTCAGTAGACATTAACAATGAGAATATCATCGTATCAGTTCCTCTGCAGTTTCAAATAAGATGTTTTCCGGCAATTTTGTAAAAGAAAAAACAAATGTTTCCCTGCAATTTCTTGAAAGCAAAAGCACTCCACTGAAATTGTGAAAGTTAAGCAGATTAATTCAAAGCAGCTGTCAATTCCTTCATTTGTTTAAGAACGAGCAAACTAATAGTGCACGGACAATAGGCCGTGAACTTTCACCTTGTCGCAATGAAAATAAATCAGAGAAAACTACCCATACTTGTTACAATAAAGCATAAGAAACAACAGTATATACTTGTATAACGCTTGCAAAAGGTAGATCGAAAATACCAAGACGACTTTCTTTCAATAAAAACTCCCTCTCATGCTAATGAGTAATGACTAGTTTAAAAGAGGATTTAATTCCATCTGATTTTTTTGGACAAAACAACATATTTATTTTGAGAGCGACTACACAAATCCAACGGGGTAGCCTCCCGAGTTCGGTGCCCTCCCCCTCCCCTCCTGAGTTCAATGCTCTCCCCACCGTTCCCCCTTCCCTTCCCGAGTTCACAGTCGGCGCAAAGTCTAGCGGAGATGACGCGGAGTCTGGCTATGGGCGTCAGAGTTTATGCGGAGCTCAGCGGAGTCAGCGCGGAGTCTAGCAGAGTCGACACGAAGTCTGGCCGTGGACACCGGAGTCAACATAGAGTCTGGCTAAGTCAACGTGGAGTCCGGTCGTGGACGTCGGAGTCGGTGCGAAGCTCAGGGGAGTCAGCGCGAAGTCTGGCAGAGTCGACACGGAGTCCAGCTGTGGGCATTGGAGTCTGCGCGGAGCTCAGCGGAGTCAGCGCAGAGTCTGACGGTGTCCGATCGTGGATGCCAGAGTCGGCGCGGAGTCTGGCCGTGGACGGCGTGCCCTCTCATTTCCTCTTGGGGGTTTATATATATGAATGTGGTAGGATAGAAAATTTTCAATCATATCCCTTAATAATTATGAAATACGAAGATACATTGGTACATTCTTCTATGCTATTGTGCCTATTACATATTAGGCCAGTTGCAAGGCCTAGGTACGGGGGTTGGATCATCCCTACACAGTGGTATTAGAAATAAAATATGATCATTGATTTGTGAGGGTATTATAGATTTTTATTTTTCATTTTAAGGTATTATACAACCATGTAACACGTAGCATCAAACGATGGACACCCAACATAAGACAAGGGAAACGTTACATTTGTCTCATTTGTGCGTGGGCATGTGTATATCGGTGCTATGTTCGCTAGGCCTGCCCGCTCACCGCAGTCGTGACCTGCGTGCTCTATGCCGACTTGAGGATGAACCCGCCGAGGCCGCGGTCCGGCCTGCCGCGCGGGTCCTCGTCGTGGTACGCGTAAGCGAAACCGTCGTGCCGCGTTATGTCCATGCCAGCCATGAGCCATCTCGTCCTCGGCCAAGATGCGCAGCAGCGCCATCTTGTTCAGCACCAGGAACGTAACAGTGGGTCCATGGTGCAACTCACCCACGCTGCGATGACCAGGATCAGCACCACGTGCGCCGCGAGCAGTCGGCCGCCGTCGCCCATGAACAACTCATACGACCGCCCCGAAACGCCGAAGATCTGCTCCACCTACACCTTGTGCGTGAACAGCGTCGGTTCATCAAACTTGAGCTTCGCAGCAAGCGCATTGAGCCCAATGAGCACCGACGCCGACATGAACCCGCAGATGATCACCGCCCACAGGGCAAGCAGCACCTGCCGTCATCGAAGGCGGCTATGGCGGCGCTAAGGATAGCGGCGGCAGGCGGCGCAGACGGATCCTTGTTTACAATTTTATCTCTTTGAATATTCTACCGCTAGTGTTGTGGGTGGTAGTATAACTAAATATAGAGTGAATTCTTTCTAAATGTGTACATATAAGTATGTGGGTTAGAACAATATACATATATCCAAATTAGACTTGTTATAGAGTTCAACTTATATTTTGGATCCAATAATGTATTAAATGAATAATATGACAATTTAAACGTATGAGAACGTAAAACAACATTCATAAGATTTATAAATTATTTTGGGTAAATAGGTAAAATAGTTTTTCAATATTAATACTTTACCCCTTTTTAAACAAGCCCAAAATAATTTTGGATTTTCACTAAGAAATCCTTTTTTAAACACCTCCTACACAAAGGTTCTTCTTTTCATCTCTTTCTTCTCCTTTTACACCATTAACTCATAATAACGGTGCTAGATTCTTTACCCGATCAAACCGGTGTGATGTTTGCATAAGATGGGACACTTGATGCTTTAGCCCATTTGTTACATTTTTGTTTATATTGGCTTCAGTCTTATGCTTCTTTTCGCTACGCATCTGAATTTACTAGCTTCTCATAGTTAATTAAGTTGAAAGAGGGACAAAAATCATTCCTCTCTAATCGGCATCATCGGTCGTACAAGAACCCCCAAAAGAGAGAAAATAACAAAGAAAGTTCATACACTGTTTGCTCTAAATAACAAAAACAAATATGCCAATTTGATCATAAATCAAGAACTTAAAGATGCTCACGTCGATCTCTACGTATGTACTATCCAATAATCCATGCATGCATGAACTATTCACAAGGCTAGAGGCCGTATTCTGCACTCGATCGATCGTGTCTATCTAACCCTGTAGTAGGTACTGCGCTCCCTCGCGGCGGCGCGCTGCTGCTGCGTGCGCAGCTGCTCGTGGAACCACATAATGAACTCGTCGGCGCGCCTGTCCACTACGCCCTTCCCCTCCTCCTCGTCCTCCTCCCTCGCCGGGAACGGCGAGTCCGTGATCCGCACCTGCCGCGGGGCCGGCCCGGCAGCCGGCGCCCATGACACCGCGCTCTCCAGGTCGCCGTCGTCGTCGCCGTCCGTCGCATCGTCCGCCTCTTTGACGTCCATCAGCTCGAAAAGCCTCGTCACCGCCGCGGCCGAGCCGTACTCCGCCGCCGCCGGATGGTCGTGCCCCGCGGCGCCGTGCTTCAGGCGAAGGCGGCGCTGCGCGCGGCGGCGCTTGTGTAGCGGCGTGCTGCTGCAGCTGAACTCGACCTCGCGGGGGCGGTACTGGTACTGGTACACGGCGGCGGCGGGGTCCATGGACCGGCACGACAGCGAGGAGAGCCCGGAGGCGCCGCCCGTTGCACCGCCACGGTGGCCGGCGCCGGCGTGCGCCCCTCCTCGCGGGTACGGGTGCACCACAGCCGCAGCTGGGTCCATGGACCGGCAGGAGAGCGTTGTTGACAGGTACGTCAGCGCCGCGTGCTCCCGCACGGCGGCGGCGAGGCCGTGGTGGCCGTCGTGGTGGTGGAGCTTGGACAGCAGCTGGTGCAGGTGGACCCCGAGCGCGGCGAGCTTGGGCTGGTGCTTGCCGAGGCCCTTGACGAGGACGAGGTAGACGGCGCGCAGCACGCGCCACAGCTTCTTGGCGCTCACTGCTGGCATCTGCTCGTGACGGGGGCCACCTCCCGATTCCATTGGCGCCTGGTCACTGCTCATCTCCGCACTCTGCTAGCTTTGTCTCCTTTCTCGTTTCGGAAAATTCCGGTGTTTTTGGCCTTGTTCTTAGGACTTGTTAACTCTATTAGCTAGCCAGCCCGTGTTTGTGACAGGATTGGAGCTTAGAGATCGAGGGTATTTAAAGAAGAGTGGTGAGATGGCTAGATCACTGGACATTAAATAATTAAGGAGAATTATTGGTGCAATATGTTGCAGTATACGTAGTACGTAACGTCTCCTCGTATTGTTCCTTTTGTGTTTCGGTTTGCTTGTTTCATGACGTGGAGCTGGCCACGTAGGTCGGCACAAGCTTTTTGGAGAAGCCCGATGAAATATACCAGTACTAGTGCTAATGTAAGTGGAGTGACATTGTAACAAGTGGTAAAAATACAGCACTTCTCCAAAATTAAATTGTGTTTTGAGTTTGTTTCTATTTTGCGTAGTAATCGTTTCTTTAAAAAAAATATAGACATTGGTTGAAAGAAATCAAGTATAATCGGAGGCTTTCGTTGATTTCATCATCTAGCTTAAATTAGGTTTAAGACAAATAGGATCCTTTCGAGTGTTAGAGCTAGCGTAGTTCGACGAGAAGAAATGGCTAGAAAAAACTCAAATCATTGTGGGCATGGCTGGGCTCATCGATAGGAATACGAAGAGAAGGGCACCTGAACTTTTCATTAACTATTGTCATTAGCCCATACGGCCGGGATCATCATGATAAGTTGATGCCGTATTCAAATCTAAAAGAACAGCTGCACGAACGCTCGGCAAACTATAGCGATAAGATGGGACCTTAACATTGAAGAGAATCAACGTCAGATGACAGATCGATCTAGCTAGCTAGCGAAACATTTCTCGTTATATTTTCTTGAGAAAAAAATCTTGTCACGAAGAAAAGTTAATTTAGCAGGTTAACATTACAATGGAAATGGATTGTGAATGACAAACATAGTAGTAATTTAAACAGTGCGTCGAAGGTGAATTGTGTCAATCAACAAAGTTACGAGAAAAAAATTTACTAAAAAGAAGATGGTACGTAAAAGATGTCTCTCTCCTCCATGAATTATGACACAAACAATTGGAATTTTGATGTAACCAGCTGGACCAGTCAGGCCACCGTTCATTAATTCAAAGGTTTTATGCACTACAGTTTTATGACAGGGAGGAGTCAAGCCGCAGCTGCTGCTGCTAAGTTATCATTGTCCAAATTTAATGACACCCCACCAATTGTACACAGACTCTCTCCAGCTCGAACAAACAGCTAATGACCAACAAGCACCTGTTCCCATGGTGTTTAGCATATGATCAATAACTGTTTTCGATCCCATGGTGTTCACATGCACCTGTTCACAATATTAACCAGGCCTATACATGGGTTTAATTAATATTTTTTGCGAATCATACATGTTTAATCCTAACACTAATTAATATTGTTGAGGTTGTCCCTTCTTAATTGATTGGCAGAGCTTCTGTACTTTTCTTTAAAAATATTGTTGAGGTTGTGTTACAATAGTTTTTACAGAAATTAGTTTTCATAGATTGAGAAATGTGACGATAAGCTTCGTCGGCAGTAGTAGTACTTACCGAAGTTGAAATCGTGCCTCAAGTGTGAGTTAAGCTCCTTGATTAATTCATACGGTTACCGGTTTTCTTAACTGTATGCTTACCAAAGACATAAAGAGAGTAAAGTTATGTGCACCCAAACTCTAAGTAGGGATTCTTATCTCTCCAAGCATGTACAATACGTCTTCATCAATTTTGATCGACCCGAGAGGTTGAACACTTGGGCTAGATATTTTTTTTGGTGGCATTTAAGCCTCGCTCGAGACCCAGAGATGTGACTGGTGGTCGATCTGGTGCTGCTTGTAGTAATCAACGGGAGATTTAGGTGTGGTTTCTTTGGCAACCAAAATAATTAGGGCTAACCCAACTAGGTTGTTGGCCTAACTTATATCTATGTTTGGCAAAAAAGGATCAAGTTTGTCCAAAAATATCGTTTAGCTTTAGTAGCGAGTTATACGTAGGGCTGTTCTTTTTGGTCATGGTGGTGGCTTTTGGTCATGGCTTGTGACTTTTAAAATTTGTTTGTACGAGAGATTATAGAGTAACAGAAATTCACATGCGATTTTTGATGATATAAATGAAGTCAGTAAAGTATGTACTACAATTAACTAGTAGACTCTATCTTGAAAAAAAATACTCTATTTAGAAGCTAGTTACTGTAGAAAAGTCGAAAAGCAGTTTTTAAAAGTTGAAAAGAACAGGGTAGGAAAAGAGGTACGGTACACGAGTTACTTTAAGAGGCGGTTAGCTTATTCCACGCACTCCTTGAGTACATTGCTGTTGGGTTAGTCTAACCCTAAGCTAAGATGCTTTTCTAGTTGAATTCCAAACTGTTGAGTATAAGTAGTCCCAGATGAATTCTAATAAGATTAAAGACACGTTCTTTTTTGTTATGGCTTGTGGCTTTTGAATTATGTTTGTTCGTGAGAGAGAGTACGGAGAGAGACTACCGCGTGCAATTTTGGCCGGTATAGTTGAAGTCGGTACAATGTCTGCTACTATCAACTTATAGACTCTGCTTTGAAAAGTTGGATGTACTAATCGTTAGTCAATCAGATATTTTTCATAGATGGATATTAGATTCAGTCTATTGCTTCCATATATATTTGGTGAGGGGATATTTGACAAATGATCTCTGCGTCCAGCGCATGGAACTATTTACTTATTGCGTGTACTCTTTTGAGGTTGTGCTTATGGAATTTATGGTCGGATTGGTCAAATCTTTTCTCTCTTGTCGTGGTTGCTTCAACATTGTTATTTTGGTTCTCTCAATAAGATTTATCTTTTTTATTTTTAATGCGGTGCACAATTATACCATATCTCATAAACTCTATTTCAAGCGAAGGGCCTTTGTGTTCATTTTGACTTCTTAGGTGTTTGGACGAGGGGAATAGAATTTAGTTCGGATTTGAAATAAACCTAACTATTTTAATCTGAATATTTTAGTCTGAATGACCCTGTCCTATCCCAGCCCAATTGTTCTATTTGAGCCCAACTGAGCGCACCCCGGTCTGTCCGGCCGACAAACACAAGCTCGACGAAGCCGGCGATTGACGCCGGCCGGCAACATTGCGATCCGCGCCGGCAATATTACGGCAAAGACGTCGTGGTGTCCGCGTGCCGCATCGACCGGCCTCTTCTCTAGATCGCAGCTGGATCATTTGGGCGAGATCGTGATCTATCACTTTTTTTTTTTGGAGAAATCGTCGTCATCTATCGCATAAACGTGTTTGCAGCTTTGGACTCTAAAGAAAAAGATTAGTGGTACTTTGGGCCATATTGATGGGCCTCGCATTGCATTTGGGGTTCGTTAAGTTTTAGGCCTATGCAGGCCAGATTTGAATATGAAAACCAGCCCATCAGATGAACTACGTTGCGTAAATAACAGCCTTTCTTCCAACAAGACTCAATCAAGGCCCAAACGAGTTCTCTAATTAATTACTAGAGCAGTGGGCAGTAGTAGAGCCACTTAATTTGGAAGCAACTAACAGGATAGCTTCCAACCGTCGGATGTATTTTAATCTGACGATGAGGACATACCTCACGCAATCCATTCATATTCCTCGTTAAGCCCATTAAACTGATCAACGTCTTGCTCGCTGAGCCCATGCATGACCTGCTCAGCTGCTCCGCGTGAGACCTTGTCGGTTGTAGCCATCCTCTGTCTCGCACACAGAGCATGCAAGAGATCTCACATCCATCTTTTGTTCCATGCACAGAGCACACAGGAGACTTTGTCGTCGTCTTCACTACTACAAAAAGACGCTTCATTACAGACGTTTAACCAAAATCATCAGTATTAAATACAATTATAAATGATTTTGATTTACATACCGTCCGTGATGCTGTTAGAGCTAAAAACCGTATGTAAAGAGGTAATATCACAAACGGTTTATGATGAAAACCATCTGTGAAACAGGAAACAGGAAGTTCTGAAACTCAAGTTTCACAGAGTTTAATTCTGAAACTTGGAGATTCATAAATTAATTTTCATTATTCAAATCTGAAAAGTTGAAATTTTGGCTCTCCTTTGTAAGATTGAGGAGACTGATTAGAGTGGGTGAATAATCGGTTTTTAAAATTATCTTTTATCAATCTTTTATTTCTATTTGGCTAAAATCATGTATATAATCAGTAAGCTTAACTCAATTTGGTTTATTATAAATAAAGCTTAAATCAACTATATTCGTCTAAGTGCACCCACAACCTAAGACTATGTCAAGATTTGCAATCCTATGGTGGTCCAGAGCGAGAGCAAGATGAGTGATTGCGTGAAGGGGACGCGTGAATAGTCATGTTGATGCGTGGTGGATAGAGATATCATGTCTCTAGGACTCATGCAAACAGCTAGATCGGATAGTGAAAAGCTATTCTGTTGCTGGGTGGAGGAACGGTATACCATTTTGTAGCATTTCTCATTTAATTTCCCTATGATCTGAACATGACATATCGCTGCAACAGGCACGGATTTAAAGGCATTTTCTTAGGGGCGTTTTTAGGAAACGCCTCGGTTACCTCATTTTTTGAGGCGTTTTTCAGAAACGCCTAAAATATGTAGGTATTTCTAGGTGTTTCACAGAAAACGTCTAAAAAACTACTACTTCCTTGTAAGGTGATTTTCTAAAACGCCTCCAAAGAACCAGGCATTCACAGGCGTATTACGAAAATGCCACAAAATGCAGATCTTATTTGGGACGTTCTAAAAAAACCAAAAAAAATTATGAGGGCGTTCTCAGGGTATCTAGTACTACTAGTAGTACTACTTTACATTCAAGTGAATCAAAGTTCAGTGTGTCAAGATCAAGCACAAGCTAATCCTAATCCTGACACCATCATTCGGGTCGTGATCGTTTTACCCGACACGGCTTATTTTTCACTATTCATAAATTCGTCTTTTTCAGAACTTTTGGCTTTTTTGAGCTTTTTTGCCCGTTCTTTTTTTTCCGTATTCGTTTGCGTTGTCTGTGATGAGCTAACATATTTTTTATATTTTTTAATTTTTTTTAATTTTAATTATGTTAAATAAGCATCTATCAGCTACAGTGTTTTTTTAGCCAGCTACAGTGCTTTTCAGCCATAAGCCACCAAAAATAAGCCCAAATGATCACCACCCTATCATCTCACATTATTACCAAATTCTTGTTCCCTTCAATTTGAAGAAAACAAAATGCTAGTACCATCTACTGCTACACTTGAAGATTGCACTTTTTTTATAGCTTCCCTCAGAATCCCGAACAAAAATTAACGCTTCAGGTTGCTGTCCTCATGGACCGCTACAAGAGCAAAGACCTTGGTTTATACAAGACTCACGTTACCTAAATCTCTACTACTTAAAGGTGCATCCTTGTTGGCTCCCCTTCCCTCTCTTCCACAATCGAACCACACATAGTGGGCCAACCCCCTATTCCCTCACAAATCGCGAGTCCCAATAGTTGAGAAAAATTACGGCCCGTGCAATTACGTTGGGCCAGTGCCGACCGCAGGCGCCGCAACCGTTAGGATTTGCGGTCGTCTCCACGAGCTCGCCACTGGCACCTAGGCGAAGCACCGTAGGTTTCTGCTGTGGATTAATTGGCAGCCATCTATACATATGTGCTGCCAGGTGAACGATGTTGTATTTTGTTACTATCTGTGTTTGGGGTCGTCTTTTCCCCATCCTATTTCCTATTCGATCACCCAGGTGGATCAATCCCTCGAGTGTGATGTTTGTTTTTAATCAAGAAAGGAATATAGTTGAAGTTTTTTATTTAGTAGCCCATCTGATACACTTGAATCATATTTGATTCTGATTGACTTAGGGTCTTTTTGGAATGCAAGAATTCTATAGGAATTTCACAACAATAAGTTCATTTTTCACATAAACAGAAAAAAAATTCCGTGTTCCAAACAAGGCCTTAGTTGAGCACTGGTGATGAACACGTGAGCTAAAATTAGCTACAACGTGTATCAGGTTTGGTTATCGTCGGACTGGAGGACGGGGTGAAGGGAGGCGGTGCAATGCCAAGAGGGGGAGAGCGTCGGCTGGCGCAAGTGGCAGTGGTGTCGGGGAGAAGGGAGAGCGCAGTGCTACAAGGAGGCGACGGTGCAACCGTTGTGGTACCTGCCATCGGGTGTTGAGGAGAAGGGGCGGTTGTGCTGCAGGGTGGGACGCAGCGCAAGGGTGGTGAAGGGGCAGCGATGCAGGGGTGGAGGCGGTAGCGTGGCATTGGAGGACGTTGGTGGCGCTGCTCCTAACCTTGGGAAGCAGCCAAACCTAACCCTAACCGGGGAAAGGGGGCGTCTTCGGTGGGGAAGAAGGGTGGTCGGCGGCGGAATGGAAGAAGGCGAGGGGCCGGCGGCCTAGAAGAATGGTAGGGGGCAGCGACACGGATCAGTCGGGTGATGGCAGGCGAGAAGGGGGTGGCGCAGGGAGTTTGAGTCGGGAATGGAAGGAGCGGGCAACAAGAATGGGAAGGGAGCGGCACAGCGAGTTCGCGAGAACCTAAGGGAGGTGGGGGGCTTATCTACAAAAATATTTAAGTGATTCCTACGGTCCACATAGGCATTTACATGTTAGCACTAAATAATGCATTAACACTAGATATGCTCCCTATATATGTGTGTGCATGGGTGCAAAATACTTCAATGCTTTAAAATTAACATGCGGATCTCATTAATGGAAAATGGGGTACTGCCCGGGTTCAGGAAAAAATAAAATGCAAAAATTTTAAAGTAATTGAATGCATAACTTGTACATTAGCATTTGTGACCAATTAATGCCTTCCTTCAAGATATTATAGAAAATAGTGCTGGCCACTCCCAATGTAGTGATATCAGTAATGTCTATAGAGTGCAACATAGGATTGAAGGTGGGGTGGAAGAGAAATTAAAGAAAATAGAGGGGAAAGCCGACATTGCTTGAGCACAAAATTCAACCATCAAGAAACAACAAAAAATTCATTGGTGGGAGGAGAGAGAGGGGAAAGAGGGAGAAGGGTGGAATTTATTGTCTGGTCTCATAGATACACACCAGTACACCACCAATTGAAGAGGTTGTATCTATAGCTATATCTTTGTGATGTGGAGAATATAAGCATAACTTGCATTGGGAGTGCCTGAAGAGGGGAGAAAAATCAAATAATTGTTTCAAAAGAAAAGTTATGGATGGTTAGAACTTAGGAATTCGAATTTGTATGTACTTGAGTGCATGCATTTTTCTAATTAAATATTCTTTTAGAGCCAACAATTAATCTTCTTTTTTAAAAAGACAAATTAACGATGTATATAGGCCAGTCCATTATTTCACCTACACTTTTATGTCTTAGGGCCCGTTTGTTCTTGCTTTTTTTAGCGGCTTCTAGCTTTCGGCTATTGGCTTTTAGCCAAAATTATATTATAACAACTGTTAGTTTTTTCAAATCATTCAATTAAAGAAAAATAAAAATAATATTATATCTTTACGGACAATGTAAAGAAAAAAGAAAAACCAACACCAAAAAAGAAGAAGAAAAACGAAAAAACAAAAATAAGTTAAAATTAATAAGCCAATTCGTTTATTTTGGCTCCTATCGTTTGAAAACTAGAAGCTGAAATTGGAGCTGAATGAACGGGTGCCTTAGTTGGTGCTAAACATTACGGTTCCTTCTATGAGCCATCATTCACCACACCGACCAAGCTGCCCTACCATCAAGACTTCAGTCTGCACAGCTCCATGTAGCAGTACTAACTTGGCAGACGTCGTTGTGTCACCTGCATCCTACTACAAGGTACTCCTGTTATGTTACTATGTGTACGCTCGAACTGTACTGTACTCAAGGGTGGAACCATGCAGTGGGTACTGATGTCAAAGAACACTAAGTTCAAAAAATTTAGCAGAAATTAATGTTTTTAGTCTATGTGTGAACCTCTAGACTAAACTCAGTGCACTCAGTTTTTTCTTGAAACTCAATGAAGAGAGCACTAGTAGCTTAAATTTTCAGTAGCTAACAGTAAGCCATGAGAAACCTCTTCTTCCCTTAGTTCATGAGGCAACTACAGCAGGCCGAACTAGCCCTTGAGCCAGCGTAAGAAGGAAGACCGTAACAAGTCACGGTGTGTCACCTCGCAACAACCCTCGAAACTTATTCGTCCCGCATGGTTGCCTAAGAGATGTGCACCACATGCGCCGCACAGCCACACCAAGCTAGGCAGCGATCGATCACCGGAGAATAGGAGAAATCAGCGTCAACGGTCGTCCTCGCCTACTATCTCGCCGTGGCGTTGCGTAGTCCCTTAGGTCCACTCAATCAGTATGTAATTTGCTCTAAATTTCTCTTAATTATTTCAAATTGTGAGTTAAGCTTTCAATGTGATGATTGTTGATTGATTTTTGTCTAATTGTATGGTTAAGACAATATTTTAATTTTGATTTTTGGAATACCAGCCTAGCTCGTTGCAAATCAGAGGCAAAATTATAGTATTTAACCGCAATATCAAGTAAGTAAGCCATTGGACATATTTTCTATTATATTATTTTTGAACTATTGAATATACAAATATCTAACTGACTTTTCAATTAGCTGGTGATAATTTCATGAATGATATACTTATTTGCTATGTGGAGAAATAAGAATTGACGAAAATTACTAATGATGTTATGGTTCATTGATTTATGAGTTTGAAAGAATGTAAATATTAAAAAATAATACATTAACTTACATTGATCATTCTACTATTTTTTTACTTAAAAACTTTAAGTAATTTTGTTCTGTTTTAACAGGCCATTGAGATCGAATGATATATTTTACCAATGGTGGTCAACTTTTCTTTGTGATTTCGCCCTTATTTCTTTTAGTTTGCTGCAACTAATCAATGTTATTATCAGGATTTTTCATTATGGTAAGCATTTCGATCACTACTTTATCAACATACACTGTCGTCGATTATGTTGAAATATTGATACTAAAAATTACTGAACACATTACTATTTAGCACAGTATTATTGATGCTAAAAATTATTAAATATATTACTATTTAGCAAAATATTATTTAAAATATATATATATATATATATATATATATATATATATATAGGAAAATCTTTTCTACACCCGGTGTAGTTACTCCCACCTCTAATATACCACCTAAACAAACATAAAATACTCCTTTATCACTTTAGGTATACTCGTATAGTAATTATAAGATACTCCAATGTGAACCACAAGAAAAATTACAAGGAAACCATAGTTTTACCATATTTTAGAAATACCTTCATATACACACATAAAAAGGAGTATGTCTAAAAAATGTACATACCACCTCGAAAAATTGTTCATACCACCTAGACGGTCTTAAATACTCAGTATACTACATGTACATACCCTCCGTTACGCGAGATACTTCTAACGTTGTGAGATATAACATAGGGAGTAACTACACCCGGTGTAGAAAAGAGGCTTATATATATATATATATATATATATATATATATATATATATATATATATATATATATATATATATATATATATATATATATATATATATATGAAGTGATAAACCCTAAATATTTTCGTTTTAGTTTCACGCCTGAATGTAGTGAGTGTCAGTGTCACTTTATCCTAGAGCCAGCCGGTACAAATATGTATAGTGCTGATCAAAGTTTCAGGTAACCTTATCCTAGAGCCATCTCGTACAAATTATATGGTGCTGATCAAAATTTCAGGTACCGGTTTCTGTCACGATAAATGACACACCTGCATGCAGGTACAGGAACGTGCAGTATGCAGGGGTGGAAAGGGCAGCACGCAATTCATGGCTAAGTTATGCACGGTACAGAGTGGTACCGATATAGTACGTCATGTACTGAAAGAGCTGTAGCCAGCTCAGCTAGGCTTCGTGCGTCACTAACTAGTAGTGCGTGACATGAACCCATGCAAATTAAGTCTGAGCCTGGGAACTGAATGTGAAGGCACGAAGGAGGAGGGACCGAGGGAGCAAGGCATTGGCTGCCCGAGCTAACTGTTGTGTTGATAGCTGAGGTATGAGGAGGTGAGAACTAATTAGAAATTTAGAATTGATGTATAATTATGGTTTCCATTCCAATTAATGTTTATGATTTATGAATTAAGATAACTCGATGTACTTATGAAGTATGAACATATTTATTCCATAGACAATTTACAATTAGAAATTTAGAATTTAGATAATAATATAGAGTTCTAGTCATCTAGACTATTAATATCTAGATGTATTTTATGTAGTGGTGAATTTTACAATTTGTGGATAATTTGATAGATGTCGTGATATTTCAAAACTTACTCAAATGATGATCGAAACTAAAAAAGATAGAACTTTCTCATTGATATATCGCCTCATTAAATTAGCATTGATTCTTCTAGTGGCAACAACATCTGTTGATAAAATATTTTTAGTAATGAATATTATCAAAATAAATTTATGCAACAAGGGAACCGATGAGTGGCTCAATTATTTAATGGTATGCTATACCGAGCGAGAGATAAGCATTGATGGTGATAGAATCATAGGACGCTTCTCGTTGAATGAATTTGCTTCGTGATTTTCAGCTAGCGCCTTAGTGGTATGTTTCGTTTATTTTGAATGTTCATGCTCAATTATAATTTATTATTGTATCACTAATTTTGTTATTTTTGATACACAGATAACAAATCTATACTCACTACAAGAATATTTATATATTTTTGGATGCGTTTTTTTATTACTGAGGTAACTTCGTTGTATTTGTTTTTTTATTTACTTCTCTTCTATTTATGTATAAATATAGATCGTGCAAGAATAAAATAATATATTTATACTAATTTAGCTTAGTTCTTTGGCCTATCCCCTATTTCTATCTGACTTGGCACTGAATCCAATCTGTTGCAACCACCACCCAACCCCACACATGCATAGAGTCAGCTACAGTTACATGATATTTCCTGCATTCTTTCTACAAAATTAGCCACAGCAGCTGTCACATATGCCCCACCAACACGCTGCAAATTCAGCTCTATACGCCGGTGACTGGATGTGATGATCTCGTAAAAGAACTCGCAAGCAGAGCATCTGTGGTGAACAAAAGCACCATTTAGCGGGAGCTGTACACAAGAAGTATGTTTTGGCAAGATTCTCATGATCACGTGTACCTTTTTGCCCCTACCAGTACTAGTTCGGTTGCACACACCACATTAATAATTTGCGTCGCTTTGTGCGCACCAGCGTCCCTCCCTTATCATAGCATCGATCGATCGATTCACCACCGCAAGGGTATAATCATCTTGCTCACCTAAACACAGACAAGATCGGAAATCACATGCAAAAAAGGAGTGGTGCTAGCTTTGAACTCAACACTGCTTGTTTCCTCTTCTTCTAGGAACCCTGCATCTGCATTACACGAAGAAAAAAAATGCTGAGGAAGAAACAAACTAGAGAGAGAGAGAGAGAGAGAGAGAACTCCCTAGAATTAATTTCTAAGGTGTCAGAGACTTCAGAGCTGAGAAATGGAGAGGGTAACAAAAACACAGGCCTAAAAATGGATTGGTGGAAAATTAAATCCGGAGAAACAACTCCTAAAAAAAGTAGCTGTTTTTCTTGCTGAATTATTCTTGGGCTAACGAAATCAATTCTAGCGCGAAAGGCGTCTAGACTCTAGATGAGCTGCCGGAAGTCGGGACCTATGCGGTTGTGGATCAGGAATTCGTCCGCGCTGACGATGGGCGGCGCCGACGGCCCGTCGAACAGCAGCGAGCTCGGCACGTGAACTAGGCCTCCGGCGGCGCCGCCTGCGCCCACGTGCGGCTGCGACTGCGGCTGGTGCTGCTGCAGGAGCTGCATCTCCTTCTGGCGCCGCAGCTCGACCACCTTGCGGTGGGAGTTGGAGTGCTTCGACACCACGAAGGTCGGGCTCGCTGCCGGCCGGTACTCCGGCACCAGACGCCCCGACTTGTACCGCACCCCGCACGCGTTGCACAGCGTCTTGGGCCCCATGGGCCCCGTCCTCCACTGCGGTGTCTTGTCCGTCTCGCAGTGCAGGCACCTCCTCCCCTCCGCCGCGGCATTCGGCACTGCCGGCGTTGGCGCGTCCTTTTTCTTGGCGGGCTTCGCGGGCTTCTTGGCCGGGAAAGCCGACGCGGCGGTGCCGGACTCGCACGGCGAGATGATCGCGGACGCCGGGGAGGGCGGGGAGGTGGGATATGGCGGCAGCACGAGGAGGCGGGAGGACGACCAGCTGCACGGCGCGACGCGGGAGCGCTTGCTGCGGGCCTTGCCGGGCACGGGTGCCTCCGTGGGCAGCACGCCCCCGCCGGGCTGCGCCGCGGAAGCGGGCGGCGCGGGCCTGGCGGCCGACACGGCCGGGATGCCGGAGATGAGCTGCAGCTTCCGGAGGTCCTCCGTGGGCAAGGTGTCCTCGCCCATGTAGTTGGACAGCCATTCCAGCTCCACCAATTGGTCGTACTGCGCACAAATTCAAAGCAAGAAGAAACAATTCAGCAATGGCGCCGTTTAACTCAGCGAATTCTCGGAAATCCATTGGCGTCTGCAAAGCGAGGCCAAGCATTTAGGATGCCGCTATTTTTGCCTACAGGTTTCGTCAGTTGTTGTGTGCGCGGGATTCTATCTTTCCTTCATTCATGGAGAGTTTTAATGCGGGGTGATGAATGGATTATCATAACCGTTCTGCGAACAAAATACGTGCGAAATTCGAACAATTCGTCGGAATTCATCCAAAAAGACGTGACGTATTTGCGAGGAACCAAGAATAGAACGAAAGTGAAAGCCTCACCTGCTCGCACAGCCCGTTGGAGAAGTCCCCGTTGGCGAGGCCGGAGAAGGAGTTGCTGCAGCTGTCCAAGGCCGTCACCGTCGACGAGTCGGCCGACGCGTTCCCGGCCTCCCCGCCTCCTCCGGCCGCGTCGGCGCTGTAAGCCCCGCCCAACCCCGCCGCCTCCTCCTCGTCGCACGGCAGGTCGAGGAGGTCATCGACGAGGAAGAGGTCCCCGGCCTCCTTCTTCGCACGGACGCCGCCCGCGCACTCGGCCGCCACCTCCATTCACCACTCCTCGCACTTCTTGAAACAGAATGCGTCTTCTTTCTCTTCTCCTCCCTTCGCTTACTATTTTTGTCTGATTTTTTTTTCTGTGCGCGTGGAGAGGGAAGCCGAAATAGATCGAGGACGGAGAGAGAGAGAGAGAGAGAGTAGGGTTTAATTGGGAAGCGTTTGCGTTGGAGAGCGGAGTGGAGGAGGACGAGAAGAGAGGAGAGGTCAGCTCGAATGAACGATTCTTAAGGAGTAAATAAAGCCGCAGCCACTCCTCCCGGGGCTGAAAACATAGACGACTTTAAAATCCGGTTAAAACGGAAAATATACCTTATTTATAGCAGTAAAAATCCTGAATTTATGGTTTTAAACAATAGAGGAAGACGACAACTGGAGTAGACCAATATGTGCTCGTTGCCATTGCCCAGGTATGGCAAGAACAAATCATAGTGAATTTTGTATGGTCAATGCAAATGAATTGTAGGTTTATTTCTTAGCAAAAAGAGAAAAAAAACAAAGCCCACTCCTATATATGTTCAATGAGCAAGTGGCTTTTGATTGACATGTGGGGCTGATACACAAATTCGGGTATAGTCGAGCCATCGTGTGTTTGTGCGCTTGAAAGGGAGCATCATCATCATAGGAAAAGTAACACCACATGTTTGGTCTACTATCACGGACTTTGTCTACACGAAATGCACCTATCAAAGTTAATCACGACCTAACATGGTGTGCTCTGCTGCATTGACTAGCTAATGAATTTTGAAACAAAGACATGAAATTTTTTCCCCCTAAAACGCAGTGAATCGTGGACGCATCGTTACATGCATGCAGCGCTTGCAACAAGTAGCACTACTTTTTCTCTTGACGTGCACATGCAATAAGTACTGTGCTGTTGAAAAGTTTCAGAAAAACCCACTCCCTTAGCGCTTTACAGGCCGAGGGAGACTAGGCGGACGTCGAGGATATCGCCACGTCGCCGCCCTCGGGGTTGCCTCCGTGGTAGACGCGCACGTCACGGCCCTGTCTCGTGCTACCACGTACGCACCACGTGGACCGCCCCACCGCTAAGGGCTCCGCTGCCGTTGGATACGCACGGCCCAACACGTGGCCGGCATCGGAGTGGGCTGCCGGGCTTGGTTAGATAAGGGGGGCAGGGCTCTGCGGGCTCTCCGATCCCGAGGTGGATTGGCCTCGGAAGGCGTGACAGCGTTGGGGCCGGTTTTGTTTTTGGTAAATTTTATATTTTCGTCCTCGGGAATGGTGAGGCACCAGCATGTTACTCCACGAACCTTATTACCGAATGGCTGGATCATTAGCTTAAAAAACTGTGAAGGAACACTATGCTACGAGTTTGGCTTTGCGGAGATCAATTGGTCGAGGCCGCGTTTTTTTTTTGTTTTTAGCTGCTTTTAGCTTCTCTAAGTAATTATTATTTATTATATTAAACTATAGCTAAAACGGTAGTCCAAAAGAATAGACCTCAAACCGAAAATATATTCGTGTTAGCTTCTTGTAGTACATACTTATCTTGAGAAATGAGATCCGATTACAATAAAGCATTTCTTAGCAAATAAAATCTCACATAAGTTTGTAGGCTGCTTAAATTATAGGAAGAAAGATACACTGTCAAGACAAGGTTAAAATTGTTTTAAAAAAAGTAAGATAGGGGCAAATATTTGTCTAAAAACTTCCGATCAACTATAAATCTGTAATGCAAGAGAAGATGTTCCACAAGTGAAAAAAGATTGGAATGGCCCTGCCCTATCATCTCCTTTAGCTTCTCCTTTCTGTTTTTGTTTTTTGTTTTTTTTTAGAGAGAGGAGCTTCTCCTTTTTTTTCCCCAATAGTAGCTAGCTACACGGGCCAAATATTCTACTACCTTCACGGCTGCACCCACGTTCCCCACGGCCCAGATACGAAGTGAGGTGATTCCACCAGCCACGTGAGTGCAAGCTGGAGGCCGTGTCAGGAGTCATGTGAGGCGGGGTCGCACGCACGGGGCACCGCCTGTGGTGGTCAATGCCACGTGGCGCCATCCTATTGCCGTATTGCGTCCCTGGCTCCGTGCAACGAGCTCCACCTCCACGCGTACGTATACTTAATGTAGAAACAAAGTTACTTTTGGTACTATTTTACTTCATATTTATAAAAATAGCAATATCGTGATTATATTAATAAAAATATCATTTTTACTGTCCGGCCGCCGGGCAGCATGCCCCCGAGGCGACACATAGAGCTGCTGCCGGCGACAAGCGGCTGTCGCCCACGGAGTTCGGGGCGATGTCTCGGTACAGATAGGGATCAGCGATTCTATGCGTCACATATCGGGGGTTATGTGACGCTTGCTAGCATGCCACTGGTAGTACCCCTAATCTGGCCATCTGCTATGTGCTCCTGCAACTATGGAGTTGTGAGCACTTACCTGTCAGACGTCCGACGATCGTGATGCCAGTGCACCCGTTCGCGCGAGTTTGCCGGCGACCTGATAGATGGGTCCACTATAGGCATGCGGTGGACTGTTGTCCGTCTGCGGTGGGTGAAGGGCAAACCATCGAGGTGCTATTTGCTGTGGCACAACGAGTTTGAGTCGTTGCACGACAGTGACATCATATGGACTTCCTAGACGGTAGACTTCGTGCTTTGTATATCGCAGCACGGGCTGTCCCTGCATTGCCTAGATGACGGGGAGCTATGGACGACAGTACACCATCTGGTGTTCTCGTACATGGCGGAGGCTTACCGCCACAGCGCGTGATCTGACAGTTGGGTTTGCACCAAGCCGTGCCACCTCTGGATGGTAGATTCCTACTGCATGCCGTGCACCAGTGAGTCAAACTCCATCCGACTATTGTGTATACTTTCATATGTCTTGATATGTAACATCGATGATTCTGGAAATGCAGGCAATCGAGGGCTAGTCAGCATGATTCTGAAAACATTTGATACAATTGTAATCACTCAATTATGCTTAATCAAATAATTTATTCAAATGTACATTATTTAGTTGATATCTGTGTAATGATTGTCGTGTGCTATATATGTGATCTGTTTGCTTGTTTTCAGAGAGCATGGTTAGTATTTCCTGAGGCTAGCCGAAAAATAGAAAATAATATAGGTATTTAAATAGCCATCATAGTCGATTTTTAGTATTAACCGTCTGTGATATCTAAGATATCACAACGGCTATGTCTGAGAACCGCCTATGACATATTACAGACAGTTTTTGGTATTATCTGTCTGTGGTACTTGATATATCACAGATTGTTTTCTAAATACACTCTGTGATACTTGATATATCACAGACGTATATATTAAAGAACCGTTTATGGCACTTGATATATCACAGATGGTTTGAGAGACATCTGTGATAACCACCTATTATCATAGACACATAAATTCTTACGGTTCAAAAACCGCCTATGATGATGATTTTAAACCGTCTGTGATGAATCTTTCTATAATAGTGGGCACAGGCCCCCACACGATTTTAATTTTTGTTGCTTATATCCAAGTTTACACAGTGTGTGCCCCCACATATTAAGAACTACATCTATTTAAAAGAAAGAAGGTTTAAACACGTTGACAAAGCAAGACACTCCAAAAAAATATGTAATACTAGGTTCTTGGATTCATTCCAGATCATTCACTAATGGTAGGTTTCTTAATTTTGGTATGTTGTGTGACAAATAATTATTCACTATTGAACTTTGTCATGAAATTAATTGATATTACAAAATTTAGAATGCATTACTATCTACTATATTATTGATGGATGTAGAGATGCAAATGGAGCGGATAATTTTCGTCCGACCAACCGACCGAAGGCTCGTGGAACGAATACGGAAGGGGTAAATAAGTATTCGGCACTATCCGTATTTGACTCCATAGAAAAATATGGAATAGAATACGGGATAAATGATATACATCCGTATATATCCATATGTCAAGTGATATAAGGAACTCTTCAGTGACTTCACTTAAGAATAAGAGAACATATAAACGGATTGATACATCTAAACATATAGGAAATACTGAGTGCTCTTTCATTGACATCTCGACGATTAGTCTCTATGTGCTCACTTTGATCGCACCCTATTGTCTAATGTCCTGTGTAGAAATGCAAAAAAATAGATAATTTTCATTCGACCAACTGTCTGAATGCTTATGGAACAAATACGGAATAGAGAAATGTATATCTGACATTATATATATCTGACTCCGAGAAAAAAATATGGAATAAGATACAGGATGAACGATATCTGTCCGTATCCGTTCTAATTACACCGATACATGGATGCGTTGATAAGTACATACATGGAGTATGAGACCCCTATATTATTTTTGTTCTAGGTACACCACTGCTGGTATAGCTGAACTTAGTGCACTATATACTATAGTTAATTTATAGATCTATCTTAGAAAGATATATTATTTAAAAGTTAATTACTACGACAGAAAAGTGAAAAAGGCAAAGCTCGAACCGAACCAAACCCAGCCCATAAGAACAAGACGATACGATGACGTATAGATCGCGACGCTATTGCTTCCACAAACAAGGGTGATATATGGGAGTTCGATCGTGCTCGCTTCTGGCTCTCTTTGCTTTAGAGTGGATAATGAATTCCAACTTTCCAAGTCTTTCAGTGACTGTATGCAATGCCGCCGCCTCTTTTTGAGGCCGCGAATGATGGTAGCATGCAGTGCGAAGAGCAAATCACTAGAAAGTTTGGTTTGGTCGCGAGCACCAATTCTGCTTTCACGAGCTGGCACATAGTGCATCTCATTCATGCATGGGTAAGTAACATATGAAGCCAGTAGTAGGCCACAACCTCTTTCGCGTCGACGAGTGATTGCACATCCAGAAAGGAAGCATAGTCCGCGGCTGCCGTGCCATGCGCCGAATTTGTTTTCCGCCACCCCGGAGTGCCCGTCCAAATCAAGAGACCCACTCATATGATAGGAACATGCATTTGTCCATAGCATTGCATAATACTATGCCATGGGTGGCCTTTTTTTTCAGCGGTTTATGTTTTTAGCTGCAGCTGATAGCTTTATTTATGATTTTTTTACTCGGTAGCGAACGACGAAGACGCTGACGTAAGTGATACATACGGTTTTAGACTCGGAAAGTCGTTTGGAGAATATGTTTTAACAGCCGTCCTATTTTAACATTTAACTTTTTGGTTTATGAAAAAAATCAAAAGTAAAAAAAAATCAAAATAAAAAACAGGCCATTACCTGCCTGCATTTACCTTTTTTTGATGTGAGTACATGCGGCGGTAAGGCGCACGTATAAACTTCCGTGCTACTGCTACCGTGCTACGTGCGTAGTACGTGCTACTAGTTCTTGGCACTAGCTTACACGTCGATACTCCAAAGTATGATAATGAGGAATCATAAAAAAAAAATACGGATCTAGTTTCTCCAATTTACTTATATATATGAAGTGAAACGAGGTGAATCAAAATGCATTTTTATATTGATTTTTTTCCATCGTTCAGGATCTTTTTTAGTGAGTTCGAATACAATAGCTTCTGAATAGGGTATAAGATAAACACACACATATAACACATCATACTTGTACCATCTATATATACACATGTGTGTTCCCTACATAAAAATTCATCGGAGGCATCATAGGCCTCATGAGCACGGACATGTACCTTCTTGCTGAACACGCACGTGTATGTGTCCTCTTTTTTCATCATTCATGATATTTTTTTTGAGCGAGTTCGAATACAAGAATTTTTTGGGATGGTACAAAACAGACGCACACACAACATATATCATACTCACACCATCTATGTATATACATATGCATGATCTCCTACACATATTAGAAATTTATTAGAAACATCATAACATAGACATATGATTTCTCATTGAACGCATATGCGTATGTGTCCTCTTAAAATTAATGGACACCAGCGCTAAGTTCAGGACTTAAACTCTTATAGACTAAGTGCACACTTACATGCCTAGCCATCTGCCAGTTTTCCATATGCTAGAACTTTCTAGTATCTCCTAGAATGTGAGCTTTTCTTAGACAATCCTAGAATGCGAGTGATCTGCAAATCTTAGCCCTGCATGTGGATGTGATGCCCATAGGACAAGATCCCTATAGAGCCCAATGTAGCCCATTTGAGCCACAAAACTAGCAAACGTCCGGCCCATCTAGCGATCCGTTATCGACACGACACCGCACGCTCTCTCCCCCTGTCCCCTTCCTCCTCTCCCTCGAATCGACGGTTCCCGATGGCTCCGCCGCCGCGGCGAAACCCACCGCAAAGCCCCAGCCACGGCAACAAGAGGAAGGTGAGCACCACCCGCCGGCCTCAGGCCGCCGCCGCCACCGGCACCGCTAACGGCTCCTAAACCCTAACCTTCTCGTCTGTTTCTCCTCGCAGGGTGAGGAGCCGTGGCTCGCGGCGGGCCTTCGCCCGGGGAACTTCCTCCCGGGCCTCGCCATCGGGTTCCTCCTCGGACTCCTCCTCGACCTATCCGCCTCCTGGAGACCCAAGTCCAGCCTCGCGCCTGCTCCGCCTCCTGCTGCGGCGGCGTTACGGGGCTCCAAGCGGACGGGAGGTTCATCCGCCTCCGGCGGGGTCACCAGCGGCGAAGAGCTTAAGATGGTAAGCTGGATTGCGGAGTATTATGCAGAATTGTATCTCATTTGCTAGTTCAAGACGAGCCATGTGCAGCCTACGTTTGATTAATTGACCCCTGAGGACTTTACCATTTGTGATGTGTTTAGTGTTTTCTACACGACTTCGGGCCTGTTCTTTTCGGCTACGGCTTATGGCTTTTAGCTGAAAATTTTGAATTTTGGCTATTTACGGTACAGATTACGGAGAGACAGATACTCACTTGCGATTTTGGCAGGTATAAATATTGGGCTTTTAACGTGTAGATCGTTTAACCTGTAGACTCCATCTTAAGAAAATACTCCGTTTAAAAGTTAGGTACTGTAGCAAAAGCTAAAAGCTGCCGGCTTCGGAGGAAAAGAACAAGCCCTTCGTACTTGAGGATACGATACTGGATCGTTTGAATTGTGTTTGGAAGCATTGTTGGTTTGTTGTTCGAATTCCACAATACTAGAGTTGAATTTGTCCTGAGTTTTCGGCACTGCGATTTGCAGGTTTTAGTTGTACGTCAGGACCTCAAGATGGGGGCTGGAAAAATAGCGTCTCAATGTGCTCGTAAGTTCATCTCTTGGACTCTTAGCGTAACCATTTTGTTTCTTTGACACGTCTCTTTCTGTTTGACCTATCCCGTAGACTATTGTACCATGCCCAGATAGAGCCGATTGCTTGCCTATTCTGCAACAACCAAATTTTAGCCAGAGCAGCTCCAGTTTAGGCCGTCTATCTGGTGACGGAATTAAGGAATTGTGTGGATAGCTCATAGCTGTGTTTTTATTTGGACTGAACACTAAATGTTTAAGCCAATTTACATTTATTATACTATTAATCACTTGCGATTTATTTTTCTTGGCAGATGCAGCAACTGGCTTGTATGCAAAACTGTCGGCAAGGTGCTAATGCAGTTTGTAATCTTGCTTCATTAGGTAGTTTTAATTGAAGGATGTAGACTATTTTGTCCACAGCATATGGCTTACTTATGCATATGTAGGGTTGGATTGACATTGGTATGAATGCTGGTACATGTTGATTGAAGTTGAAAATTGTTCATTGAATTAATGTTGTTTTAGTAACCGCAACGGTGTGTCGAGTGCATTTCTGCATGGAAGCCGGTGTAACTCTTTTTTGCATGGAAGGCTCACAAACCAATCTATCTTGTCTGAGTATCTGTTGAATTTAGCTTTGAGCTGTTACCTTACGCATAAGTATTTCATTGTCCATCAGAGGAGTCTCCAGAGCATAAGCTTTAAAAACGTCTTACTTTTGCTGTTTGCTATGTTTTCAATGAACGCAATATTGGAAAAGGGCCCTTTTCAAAAAACTAGTGATGCAGTAGAGGTAGAGAATTGGAGTTAAGATTTTAGGGCAATTTCAATTTGAAGAAAATAAGTGAATGGGAAAGACAAGGCAGGCCTTTAACTAGTTCTCTTCCTTATCAAGACTTATTTTCTTTTTCCCTTGTATCTTTTCTTATGAAAGCAAGGAATTATCATAGTGTCCACGAAGCTTGAAATGTACTAGATTCCTAATGTTCTCACAAGACTAGAGGTGCTAGTGTCAAGGAGCTATTTGCCTACCTCGCATGCTTTCGTGCTTTGCAAAGTTGAAGGGTTTTCTTCGTCATTCGTCTGATATATCCCTTTGCAGCAACCGTGGTCTTTTGAGACAATGGGAGCAATTTGGCCAAGCTAAGATTGTTTTGACATGCAAGAATCAACAGGAAATGTAAGCCATTGCTCTCCTAGCACATATGTTCCTTTTGAACAATATTTTCTGGATGATGATGTAGCATGCCTTTTTCCGTTGTGTATTATCAGGAACAGGCTAAAGGACACTGCAGAACAACGAGGTATCCCAACTTTTGTTGTTGCTGATGCAGGGCGAACACAGGTTTGTTTGATGCTTCTATGACTCTACCTATGTTGATATGGGCCATTTTTTTGTCTGTACTGGGTTTGCCGGTCAGCCTTTATAAGCTGTAAAAGTAGCGCTCTTCAGGGCATTCACAAACAGCAAGAAAACGATCATGAATCATCCTTCTGATAATTCAACATATCAAAGTGATACTGAATGTCTGAATCTGCAAGACTCTTGACTGATTGTACTTCTTA
This sequence comes from Bonia amplexicaulis, assembly GCA_036346245.1. Lineage (NCBI taxonomy): Eukaryota > Viridiplantae > Streptophyta > Magnoliopsida > Poales > Poaceae > Bonia > Bonia amplexicaulis. Next base: position 1,682,724 of record CM070748.1, on the reverse strand, counting down.
CTAAAATGATGTACTTCGTTGAATAGTTTTGAGCCAGACTTATCCTTCAGGATGTTTATATTGGTGCTAATGTGTTGTGCGGTGATTCTAATTCATAGTTTGGTTTTTTTATTCTTATGTTGTAATAAATGAATAGTGGCAGCTATATTGTCAAATGATTGTGATCCCATTCACCCTGATCATTACTAACTCTCTTTGTAGGTACTGGCTGGGTCTAAGACAGTTCTTGCAATAGGGCCAGGTTAGTTTCTCAATCAGAAGTTCAGAACTAAATGTTTTAATCTGCGAGTTGCACATTGTCTTGGATTTGCATGTTTGAATTGTATATCTGAATTTACTTGTATTTCTCATTTTGTTTGCCAACACGACAAGTATTTGGCATGACTTGGAAATTCGCCTTGCAATTGCCTTGTGCTGATTCTGTTAAAAGAGGATGGCCCTCGGTCCAATATGTGACTCTGATAGTTAACTCCTGCCCAAGAAGCCTAATGATGATTTTAGAATTATGTGGCACTATGGCAGAGCATAATGTAGCATGATCTTGTGGTGCAGGGAGGAAAGCAGACATAGATTCAGTTACTGGGAAATTGCATTTACTGTGAGCTGCGTCTCGGACACGGTCAGTCTGAGTCCTCTGTTCACTCTGATGGTTTTTCTTCCCAACATACCTGCCTTTGATTTTATGAAATTTGAGGGGCTCGTGAAAAAACCAATAGTAACCACATTGTTGTTGATGCAAGTTGCATCTTCATATTTCTGTTTGACAATCACATTATGTGCATCCTTTCTGCTAAACCATAGGCTTTTATCTTTCTTTCGTTTGGCTCCCGAACAGTCATCCGCCTTCTCCAGAGTTCCATGTGTTCCTGAGTAGCACCAGACGCCTTTATCCCTTCAAAGATTATTACCAATTTTGGGGTTCAGATCACGGAGGTATTTTGTGCGCTTGCAATTGGAGGTCAGAATCCTTGAGATGCTGTACCCATTTCTCATGTTAACCTGAAGCAATTCTTGATGATCCCATTCTAGAGTTGTCATCATTTGTAATCTATTTCTCATGTTGTTGTTAGTGCATCACATCGTTTTCCGTTTTTGTGACACTGAACAAGTATTTGTGATTTTGAAGTAGGTTGTCGTTTTTCTCAAATTAATGGATCACTTGCACCGTGAGTCAAGAGGAAATATTCATGGCATCTGTACTTGCAATTCATTTAGTTATTGTGTTTTGCTTCCTCTAAAAGTGCAGAACACGCTGGATTCCTCAACTGTTATGTTATCGCTATTCCAAATGTGTAAACTTCAAACTTGTGTTCCGTCATGAAGCATTCTCTCGGATTCTTTTCCTAACCGTGCAAGCAGCAACAAACGGCACATGCACGGATGCACTACTATTCCATTTGATGACTTGGGAACGATTTGAATGTCGCTCGGCTCTTACACATATCGAAAAGTAAAGAAGATGGAATATACTATTAGAATATGCTAAGCAGTTCAGAACACGGCAATTTAGTAGGAGATATTATGTTTCCTGCAAAATTCTATGAAATTCATGCGAATTTTCTGCCCGAAATAGGTAAGTCGGCCTGTGGAGCCAAAGCTGAATTGGGGCTGGACTTAACCAATTGCCAGCTTCGCAAATCACCAGCCCTCAACGGAACGAACACCCAGCTCGGCCGCCTCCCCACTTCAGGAGGGAAAGGGGAAAGCACCAGCCCTCCAAACTCAAAAAGTCCAAAACCCGCGGCACCACTATGGCCTTCTCCTCCCGCTCCCCGGCCGCCTCGCGCCGCCGCGGCGGCGCCTCGGCTGCGCGGCAGTCCCCCTTCTTCCGCGACCTCGCCTCCCCATCCCGTCCCACCGCGCCGCCTCGCGCTTCGCCTCTGCTGCCCCTCCGCCACGCCGCCCCGCCCCTCTTCACCCTCGACGACCGCTTCGCCGCCGCCGACTTCTCCCCGACCCCACTGCCTCCGACCTCCTCCCCATCGCCTCCTCCCTCCCCGCGCCGCCGCCAGCCGCTCGCTGTCCTGGGACCGCTCCCGCGGCAAGGCTTCGGCCTCGGCCCCGGGGTCCCCCATGGATGGGGGCGTGGAGCCGCCACGGAAGGAGGTGCTCGCGCTGCCCCCGCCGTCGAGTCCTGGTACTCCACCTCCTCCGGCCGCGGAGGCTCAGTCGCCGGTGACGGTTTGGACGGAGCCGGCGGCGAGCGGAGGGGAGGTAGATGGGGAGGAGTGGGTCACTGTATTCGGGTGAGGAAATGATGCCTAGTTCGTTATTTAGTCTGTAGTGGTTTAGCAATGTGTAGATAGAGGCGTGTGTACATCTTAGAGTTGGTTCTGGAAGTAGTACTGTAGTAGTAGCGTGGTGCTGTGATTGCGTGTTGGACATGTACCTATGCAGCTGAGGAAATTATTGCGTAGCATGAGTTTATGCCCGTGTCATTTGCTCTCTCTTGTGTATGTCGATGAGCGGCAGCAGGGCTGTTCGTTTAGTGGTATTGCTCATTAGTACTTAGTCTAGCACCTGGATGGACTGGACTCGATAGTATCCATCGAATTGGTTATGTTTGTAGTCTCTGCCCGAGAAGGCAGCAGTCATCGATTACCTTTTACTGGGCACTTGTTTGCTGATCCCAAATTTTGGGTCCCTGATGTGATAAATTGGTTTCTTGGTGTTTGCCTTTTTACCCCCTTTTCTCTACAGATTCTCCCTTGGAGATACCAACCTTATTCTTCGGGAGTTCGAGAAATGCGGTGTGATATTGAGACATTACTCCGGTCCAAGAGATGGTAATTGGATCCACATATTGTATCAGGTAATGATATCTTCATCTACCAACATGCTACCATCTTTTTGTTTTACCTTTCGATTTCCCTGAATTTATGTTTTCCAAAGCAGTCATCACCTCAGTTTGCTCTGTTGCTTACTAGCGATCTACTTGCTAGTGAACTGTGGCACTAGATAAACTCATTTACGCTCCTATATAGCTTGAACTCCATCCATTTCATGGCTTTAGGCAATAAGTTCATGACCTTTCACAATCTTATGATTCAGAAGTACATGATTTTCCACTTGTTCAATTCATATGCTGTATGGCCAGGGCTGCACTTAATTGGAGAAGTGATGCCTTTTTGTCCTATTGTCAGATGGATTGGGCTTAAGGTTTCATATTCTTTATATCAGTTTAAGTTAATGGGATGATATTTTTTGACCTACGCCACCATGCACATCAAATTATGTCCTCATTTGTGTAAATGCTGTGGCATATGGTTTGGTTATCCTTTGAACATGAAGCATATATGTAAGTTAGTCGTGGATATGTTTTTCAGCATCACATGGACAACACCGTAGGAAATATTTTCTTTATTTTTTTCAAAAATCTCCAAATTTTAGCATAATCTATCATCACGCGTCAACTCATAATGAAATTTGTATAGGTTCCTCCAGCTTGTACTTATTGGGGAGATGGGATGTATTTACAGTGCTCGTGTGATATAAACTTTTGTGGGCATCCATGGCCTCTTGGTTGTAAGACATTAGAAAGCAAAAGAAAGTAGTATAATCAATGAGGCCTTCTCAGTAAATTATTGACTACCCTTAACCTTGCCTCCTTGGCACAGTCAAATCATTATGTTTATTCAAGTAACTCTTTGGATCCCCTTTTGTCATCTAGTTCTATTATTGCTGGCAATGGGCAACTAAAAGACAACATGTACAGAAAATGAGTGTAGCAAAGATGAGAATGTTACGGTAGATCTATGGTCACATAAGGTGGGATCGAATCCGCAATGATGATATACGTGATAGGGTGAGGATAGCACCAATTGAAGAGTAGTTTGTTCAACATTGTGTGAGATGGTTTGGATATCTCCAACGGAGGCCTTCTGAGGTGCCGGTATGTAGTGGAATTTTAGGATGTACCGAAAACATAAGAGACAAAGGTCGACCAAGACTGACGTGGGAGGAAGCAGTTAAAAGAGACTTGAGGGATTGGAATATATCCAAAGAGTTGGCTTTGGATAGGAGTGCATGGAAGCTAGCGATCCACGTACCGAAATCATGACATAAGAAGGAGGTTTAGGGGCGGTGTTTTAGGCGCTCGGTTCAGATAGCAGGATATAGGGCTTAAGATTTAGCCTTGTAGGTTTTATTACAAGACTCGTTTTTTTGACCTTGAGAAGGTTTCATCGTTAGTTTACCCTAATTTGTTTGGGACAAAAAGTTTTATTGTTGTATAATAGTCAGATTAAGAGCCTGTGCAGACAATAACAGGATATAGGGCTGAGTTTAGCCTTGTAGGTTTTATTACAAGACTCTCATTTCTTTGACCTTGAGGATGTTTCATTGCTAGTTTACCCCAATTTGTTTAGGACAAAAAATTTTGTTGTTGTTGTTGTATAATAGTCAAATTAAGAGCCTGTACAGACATAATTGCTTCCGTCTTTTTAGATGGATTTCCTTTTTAATATTCCTACAGTTGCAGATTAATTTATTTTCTTGATCTCTTTGAATATTTCAACAAATCATTTTGCCTAACTCATTCTTTGACAAAACGTTTACCTCAGTTCTGCTATGTAGATGCCTCATACGATAGGTTTCTATATTGTTGATGTGACAATTCATTCCTTCGGTCTTAAAACTGACAATTGTCTTTTAATGTACTTGGTCTTGAAGCACTCTTACAATGCTCGGAAGGCCCTTCAAAAGAATGGTATCCAACTAAGCAGTGGTCTCATAGTTGGAGTGAAGCCTATTGATCCAATGCACCGGCAGCAGCTGGATGAGAGGTTCACTGGGAGCAATCAAGAAGGCTTCATGGTTTCCTTGCCTTCAAAGTCACTTGTCCTGAAGACGACAGGTGCGTCAAACCAGTTCGTGTTGCCACGCCCATATGATCCGAAGGCTAACCCAAACGTTATCAGAGATGCAGGACGCCGTGCAACAGGCAGCGTTGCCGCACCAGCAAAATCTATTGTAACAAATGTGATGGATTTGATATTTGGCATTTAACTTGCCAATTTGAGGACCTATGATATACCTTGAGGCTTCGGTGTTTCTTCTGTTTGTTTAGTCCTTGGTGGGTGTGCCAGTACTAAATGTTTGGGAGCAATTTTGCGTAAGATTTAGAGATTTCGGAGAGTGAAACTTCTTTTATTTGGCGATGTAACATTCATAATGTAATGCCACTAAAAATGTAAAGGAGAAGAAAAATGAGAAATGAAACAAGTCAAGGGAGAATAAAGGAAAGAAAGTAGAGTTTTGCTGTCAGACTCATCGACTTTTAGAATATCGAATAAAAGTAACTCTCACAAAGGTTCTTAGACTGTCTAGGCACGGTCGGCACTGTTATGAATATTGTGTATATATTAAATAGGTCCAATGGGCAATATATATAAGGAGTACAAAGTGATATTATAGGGGAATATGTTGATTCCTATTCTATCTCTAATACCCTTATCTCTAATACCATTAACACCCCCTCAAATGCAAGACGTACGCAATAGTATTGCATTTGAAAAAAGGTTAATACTAAAACAAGAAATATCCGACGTCCGAGTCTTGATAATGTCGTCATTGCGTGCAGTTTTTGAATAAACTGTTAAATCAAGTCGAAGAGAAATAGATAGAAGCATGACAGCGCAGATCGAAGCCTAATAGACGACGGCGCAGTGCACAAGGTGCAGAAGACGTGCGGCTACCTTAGAAGCTCGGGAAGCGGCGGCATCACCTTAGAAGCTCGGGAAGCGGCGGTATCATAACGACTTCTACGATCTGCACACGGCTCAGAGAGTAGAGCGGTGGCTGCTGCCACGCAAAAGAAAAATTCCTATACTTCTATGACTGACAATAAATTTGTTGACTCGCACGGCTTGAAGGAACTAAAAATTAGAGACTATGGATTTGGATAGACGCAACGAAAGACTCACGAAAAATAACTCGAAGAGTGACTCAAAAGAAAAACAGATACTACCCCTCCCCTCTCTCTCTTCACTCCATCGCGCACTCCCCTCCCCGAAGCGTGCTCCCTCACTTCTCCCTCGTGCTCCCTCCTCTCCTCCCCCTCCCTCCCTTCTTCCTCCCGTCGCTGCTCTTCCCAGGCCGCCACCAGCGTCTCCTCTCCCGGCCGGTGATGAAGAACGGGAGAGGACGAAGGCGCTGGCGCGAGCGAGGTGGGCGACGACGCGAGAAGAGGCCGGCCGAATCCGATGCGGAGATGGCCACTGACGGTGGGATCCGGCTCAGGCTGCACAGATTCAGCGCGAAGGACCCCAGATCCGGCTTGGGCTCAAGAGACCGAGGTGGGCCTCGATCGTGGAGGCGGCGGCGGCTTCGAGCGGCCAAGGCCAGGCAGCGACCGTGCGGCGACCGGATCTGACGGATCCGGCGAGGAGTGGGCAGATCTGGGCGAGAGCCGATGCGAACACGGATCCGGTGCGAATCCAACCGGCTCTGTCTGGAGGAGGCGGCCGGAGGTGCATGCGTGGGCGCGCCGGCGAGAAGGGAAGGAGGTGGCCGCCCCGGGAGAGAGAAGGTGGCCGCCGGGAGAGGGCGGCGACGGCGATGGCCGACGGCGGTCGGAGCGGAAGTAGATCGAGGTCGGGGTTTTAACCTAAATTTTGATACCATGTTATGAATATTGTGTATATATTGAAGAGGCCCAATGTGCAATATATATAGGGAGTACAAAGGGATATTACAGAGGAATATGCTGATTCCTGTTCTATCTCTAATACCCTTAACAGGCACTATCTCGCGTTATGGGTTTTCGTTATCTGACAGGAAATTCTATTCTTACCTTTCTATCATTTCACCTCACCGCTAGAGATAAACCAACAGGCAACCACATATGCATTAAGACATGACAATATATGAGTTAACACGCAGCCATGCATAAAACACAACCTATGCCACGGGTCAGGGCCAAGGCCCCCATACAAAAGAAAGGAAGGCCAACACAAACCAACACTTTCTTAAGCCACCGATCTATTTTCACCTTTCCACCAAGAGCAAAAGCCAACACCAGCCATTCTCTCCCACAAGCAGCTACATTGCTTAGCCTTCAACCGAGAACACACCAGAGCTTAGCAAGGGGGTTGTAGTCTCTCTGTTGCTCGACCGCTCCCAAGAGCCTAACCATTCATAGCAACATATAGAGGCAGTGAGGGAGAGAGAGCTGAAGGCAAGGAGTTCAAGAAGCAAGGGAAGTTGGCGAAATGAGGAAGACGATGTAAGAACCATCAACGATCGCCGGGAACCCCGACCCTTGCTGTCGCCTCATCCCTTTTCTAGTCTGGCAAAGGCAAGTAGGTGCCCTCACACAATCACCCCCACAACGGGCTTAGCCGCGACACGCCATCGACGGCGAGCCCGTAGCACCATCGTGCACCCTTGGATGGAGGTGCATGCTCTCCGACACATGCCCTCCACCAAGTCCCATCACGGCGGCCACCTTAGGCTTTCCCAACCGGCCGTGGTTAGGGACAAAGCAAGACGAAAGCAGCAACTAGAAGGAAATGCATGGAGTAAGAGGTAGTAGTAAACCAAACCGACGGCCAGTAGAATTGGGTAGTGGCCGGAGGTGGAGGAGGCACCGGGCTTCCGGCAAGCTGCGTGCCAAGGCCGGCGAGCCCGAGAGAGGACCGACGTTGAGGCTAGGCATTGATACTTTCGACTGGATGCAAGCCATGGCTGGCGAGCTGGAGGGGAGCGACGACGGTCTGGAGCTAGAGCCAAGGGTCGGTGCTGAGCGGCGAGGATCCACGGGAGGCGACGGATCCGGTCCTGGTTGGCTGGATCCGAGGTGAAGACCGAGAGGGAGGTGGCCGAAGGTAGGAGCAGCACCGGGCTCCCGGCTGGAAGCGTGCTGTGGTCGGTGAGCCCGAGGCAAGACTGGCAGTGGGTCGACGCCGGATCTAGCCATGGCTAGATGGATCTGGAAGAGGGAGAGAGTGGGAGAGGGGAAAAGTTAGGGCCGACGGAGGAGCCGTCGGTGGCGAGGTCCGGGGCGGCGATGCCCGAGCTCGGCCGCGCGCCGACGTCGTGTCGCCTAGGAATCGCCAAGCCGATCGGGCGAGACAAATGAGGAGGAAGAGGAGAGAGGCCGGTTCGGCCGAACCAAATGGAGGAGAGGGAGAAAAAAATAAAGGAAAGGAAAACAAAGAAAGAAAAGAAAAGAAGAGAAAAAGAAAAGAAAATGGGGGTTTGGTACCTGTGCGGTGGGTCCTTAACCCCGGGCATTTTATGCCAGAGTCGGGTTATGCGTGTAGAGTCGTCGTTGCTCGCTTAAGCACTAGTTTCGATATATTGTGTTGAGTCAGGTTAACTGCTTGTTCAGGTGGAGGTTCTGAGTCGACGACGTCCGCACGTCGCTTTGCTCCGCTTGGTTAACAGGTAAGTGCATGGTAGAGCGGCAGACCGTAGAGTTTATAAAATATGCGATGTTTACATGATATGATGATGCTTATATGGAATTGCAATGTTTACATGACATGATGTTGTTTATCTAATGATGACAATGGTAATGGAATGGGTGAGCAGCAATGCCACCCTACTAATGATCATACTGATGAGAATAACAATGAAAATGACAATGATAAGGGGTATATGCATTCGCATCATGTGCACTCATGAAATGTGAACTGGAATCCGCTTGGGTGGATCCCGCAAGACCTACTCTGGTAGGCCTCCACGGGAGTGGAGAGACCCCGTGCCGATATGGGCGGGCCCAAGATTTTGGGTGAACATCGGCGGGTGTTCACTCAACAATACCGATATATGCAGTAAGATGAGTAAATGAGCATGTAAAGTAGTGCTGCATCGCACTAATGATATGACAATGTAGGAACATGAAATGAAAAATATGAACCGAATAATATATGTGAAGAATGTTATGGCTGGTATAATTGCTTACGTGATTGGGTAGTATTTATCATTCTATTGTGTACTTGCTGAGTCTTGGACTCATCTTTGCTTTGTTGTTTTTTAGATGACCGTTGAGGACGTCATGCACGGGCGAGAGTAGCATATGAATAACTTCACATACTTGCAGCACTCCACATATCAACTTTTGTTAGTATGTTTAACTCCGCTAGCAAGCTAGAATAATTACTTAAAAATGGTATGGTGTAAGTGGTCATAGCTTTATGAAGAAAGTAGGATTTGCTTAAAATGATTAGTAGTTGTTCAAAAATGGTATTATTATGTAATGATGGTAGCACTCTAGGTCCAAAGGATGAGCGGGGTGTTACACATAATGTGTAATTTTTTAACATTTGTCTAATGATCTGCTAAGATGAGAGCGGCCGTTGTACGGTTGTATGATGTTGGATGTTGTCATGGACTCCTCTCTCCATAACAGATGTGCTAGATCTCCGCATGAAACTAAGGTCTCAATAGTTATTTTCAACTGGCTCGTGTATTTATTTTGTCTATTAAGATGTGTTACGCTTCTGAAAGATGTTGCCTTACTCAGATGGTTAGTTCGTTTCCCTGTGAAAGATCTGTTCTGTTAGGCAAAGAGGAATTTTGGATAAATTGTACCGTGTTCTATAAAATTAGGTTACTTTGTTTGAGTTGGATTTAATTGTTCGTTTTGGATTTGGCTCCGTTTAGTTTGGTTTATATAAGTTGGTTTATAATTTTTTACTGTAATTAACTTATTTTATAAAAATAGATTAATTCACAATGAATAATGTAAATAAATAAGTAAATAAATAAAAAAGCTAAAATTAGAAAAAATAAAATAAATAAATAGTGAATTAAAAATCAGAAATTGAAATAGAAACAAGCGGAATCTAACGTGGAGCACAATTTGGGAACTTCTTTCACTCAAATGTTTTGTTTCGGGAATTGGCTTGGATTGCTTTTGCACAGGTTTTTCTGGTGGTCGTGAGTTGCGCCGTGCTGATTGGTCCACTTCCTTGGAAAATGTGTCATCGGGCAAATCAGAAGGCTCCTGGCTGGGTCAAGAGAAAAGAAAGTGTTTGTTAGCCGTGGATGAAAGAAACCAACGGTCTTGATTTTCACTTTGTACCTATTAGCACGAAAAGTAAAGCTCCCTCAAATTTACATATTAGACCTTGTATTTTTCAATGTTTGCACTTTATCCCAAACAAAACCAGCTGCCGTACTATGGTAGCTTTGGAACGGGAACAAAGAGAAAGAAACCTTTCATGATATTTTTGATTTTGTGAGATCTTTTTTGCTAACAAATACGCTCTATGAACTTAAAATAAAACAAATTTCAAATGATCGGACTTAATACTCGCAAGCTGCAACACACAGTCGTTTTGCAGGAGATCGTTACAACAAATATTGACTATTTGCCAGGGTCATATTAAAAACATGCAATAAATCCCAGCACTGGAGGGGAGTTCGCGATCGCGAGGTCTTCCGTCGCCGCCCTGAGAACAGTACTGAGATTTCTCCGTTCCCTCGCCTCTCCACCCACAGCCGCGACTCGGTCGCAATGGCGGAGACCGAGGCCTCCACGGCGACGTCCGGCGGCGGGCGCCTCCGCAACGCATTCGGCGGCGTGCTGTGCGCCTTCACCCTCCTCCTCATCGGCGTCCTCGCGTTCACGATCCGCCTCTTCTCCGTAAGATCTGATCCACCCCCACGCCTCCAGATCCAGCTCGGTGTTCGGCTAGCGTTTCCGGAATTGTGTGTGCTTACGCGCCCCACCGTTTGGTGCCGCAGGTGATCAAGTACGAGAGCGTGATCCACGAGTTCGACCCCTACTTCAACTTCCGCGTCACTCAGGTTGGATTGCGTGGTTCCATTTGTTTTGTTTTGTTTTTGTTTTTTTTTGTTCCGGAGTATGTATAATTGAGCTCAACTCATAGGAGATTGCAATGTTTCGTTGGCTCAGAGTGTTGGTGTTGGAGGGTTCTGGGTTTTGCAAATTGACTGCTGTTTGGTATATTTTGTTTATTCGGGGATGATTAGTGGAAGTATAGAGCAACCGATGGTTGCATAAAAATTCGAAGTGCTGGCTTGAAGCAGTTAAGCATTGTATTTGATCTAAATTTCCTCTTAACTTGTTACAGTTTTTGTCGAAGAATGGAATTTACGAATTCTGGAACTGGTTTGATGATAGGACATGGTAAGAGCCTCACAGACAGCTGAATCGTTTAGTACTGTGTAAGCCCAATGTAAAATGGAATGTGTAATACGCATACTTAGCTATTTTTTCTTGCTGCTTCTTCTGTTTTAGGTATCCCCTTGGCCGTGTGATTGGTGGTACTGTGTATCCTGGCTTGACATTGACAGCTGGAACCATTTGGTGGTATGTTATCAAAGGAACACACCCTTACGTTCCTTTGAATTACTGCAAATGTGCCTGAAATATTTGGTTGCTCTACTAGGTTGCTGAACACTCTTAACATCCCATTGTCGGTGGAGACTGTGTGTGTGTTCACTGCTCCAATTTTCTCAGCAAATGCTTCTTGGGCTACTTACCTCTTAACAAAGGTTGATTTTTCACAGAAGCATGAGTTCTCACAGTAGTTGTACTCATCTGGAAATTTTGTGCTCATTCTTTTTATATAGGAAGCAAAGGGCACTGGAGCTGGATTGATGGCAGCGGCCATTTTGGCAATGGTAAATTGCACTAGCAACCTTTTCCCCTGTCACTTTTGGGTTTCATTCCAGAAAAGGTGCCTTTTTTCCGTTGGCGCGTTGAGCCTAACACAACTCTCCTCCTTTTTCCTGGCTTGAGATAGGCTATGTAGAAAACTACACAAGCGGAGTTTTGGCCATGAAAAATCATTTTAGTATCAAGACCTGTTTGCTTGATTTGTAGATGTTAACATCCATTTTCATATGTCATGGTGGAAGTAAAAAATGTGAATTATTTTGGATTAAGCTAGAGATATTTTTAGATAGTTTCAGCTTTACCCACTTGTGGGTGGGTGGAACAAAGAAGAGTGGAACAATATGGCATACTCAGTCCCTCTTGTCACAAAAGGAAGTCGTTATGGGACATTTGCAATCAAACATTCTAAATTTTGCCTATTAATACCTTTATGAGTATTTGTATTGGACACATGAAAATGGTACATGTAGATATGTCATGAAAAGTACTTTCATAATATTATGATTTTGTTAGGTTTATATTAATATAATACAATAAAAATGAGTTGTCAAACTTGTATTTTGGGGACTGTGATGTGACAATGTCCAAAACAGCTTCCTTTTGTGACCGGAGGGAGTGCTATTTATCATTGTCAATTTCTTTGCCAAATTAATATTTCTAAACTCGTTGGAAGTTGCTGAATGACTTAAACTGTGTTATGTTGACACTTGACAGTCTGGATATAATTCAGGGGTCATTGCCTCTGTTGAGAAGAGCCTTGGCTGAGTTCCTTAGTTTTTTGCCTTTACAGTCTGTAAATATGTTACAGAATCTTATGTTTTGCCCCCAATATACCACTGCATTTGGATAAAAGCAAGATGTTCAAGTTACCGATATTTTTAAGAATGCTCTATTAACTACGTATGTAGCCTTCCCTACTCTAATCATACAACAACAACAACAACAACAACAAAGCATTTTGTCCTAAACAAGTTGGGGTAGGCTGCAAATGATGTCCCTACTCTAATCATATTGTATCATAATCAGAATGTTGTCCTCTCTTGACATCATTACAGGTCCCCTCATATATCTCAAGATCCGTTGCAGGCAGCTATGATAATGAAGCTGTAGCAATATTTGCCTTGATATTCACATTTTATCTATATGTAAAGGTAATGATGCACAAGATGCCTTTTTCATTTTGCCTCTTTTTAACTTAGCATTATGCACTGACTTGTTTGGCTGTTTGCAAATGATATACAGACACTGAACACAGGATCACTCTTCTATGCAACGTTGAATGCTCTCTCGTATTTCTACATGGTAAACGTGTTAGCTTTGACCCATTTTTTTCAAATGAATTTTGTAATCATGTACTCGCCTTTGCCAGGTCTGTTCTTGGGGAGGCTACACATTCATCATCAACCTTATTCCAATGCATGTGCTCTTGTGCATTGTAACTGGTCGTTATTCTCCACGACTTTACATTGCATATGCTCCCCTTGTAAGTGCATAAGCTTATGCTCCTTTCTTGCATTTGAACACCAAAAAAAAAAAGATAAGGTAACTGAACATGGGTTACTACTATTTCTCTAGAAAATGACCTTATTCGATCAATTAATCATTTTGCAGGTTATACTGGGAACACTTCTGGCAGCCTTAGTACCTGTTGTTGGTTTTAATGCAGTAATGACATCGGAGCACTTTGCATCGTTTCTGGTACCTACATTCATGTGCTTATGCATGCTTTCTCTTCTGGAATTTTCTCCATTCAACAAAACGTTATTGAATCTGTTACGGACCAAGATTAGTAGTGCACAGCGCATGAACAGTACCGCGTCCGATGAACAATACTGTGTCGGGGGTACTGTAGCACGAACGAATTTGGGCTTATTTTCTTTTAGATTTATTCGATATATTATAGATAAATTTTCTATTATTAAGTTTAGTTTCCTTAATAAGAGATAGGTTTCTTATGAGTCAAGTTTATTATAAAAGAGACAACATTATACCTTTATCATTAAGCAAAAAAATAAACAAAATTTTCTAATCTTCCTTCCTTCTTCAATAGGCCTTAGAGCCTTGGCGGCGACATGGCCGACCAATCAAAGGCGAGTGCCTTACTCTCGATCCTCGGACCTATACCATATCATTTGATATTAGAGTTACTTACCATGGCTTCCGATGCTGAATTATCTCCCTTGGACATGTTGATGGCTAGTAACGAGAAAATAGAGTCCTTACTCGACAGTATAATGGCCAACTTGGAGAAGGATATGAAGTTGGTGAACAAGCTAAAGGAGTAGGAAGAGGTGTCGCGTGCCATCACAATTGCTGCGCTGCCACAACATTCCTTGGCGCTGGCAATGGCCACATCACCAATGACGACTCCTCTTCAATCTTCACCTTTGGTGTCTTTACCAAGGAGGAAGGTTGTCACTGCCCAGCGATGGTCATCTCCATGTGACCGACCGACACCGTGCCTCCGCAAGTGTGGAGCACAACGGCTAATAGGTGGGGGCCAATGACATCGTCACATCCCTCCCACAATCGTTGCATCTGGGGGCAAGAAGGATGCTGCCACCGGCAACTACTACGATGTAACCGACGCTGGAGGGTTGCTATCCTTATTGTTGCTCACCGAGGTTTTACGGACCTTCTTCCATGTGACACGATGTTATTATCGTACCCATTCGTCGACATGGAGTTACGAAGGAGTTCAACCATAGCCGTCACCTGACAGCTCGAGGACGAGCTGTCTCGCCACGAGGGGTGTAATGTTACGGACCAAGATTAGTAGGCGCATAGCGCGTGAACAGTACCGCGTCGGATGAACAGTACCATGAATAGAACAGCGTCGGGGTACTGTAGCATGAACGAATTTGGGCTTATTTCCTTTTAGATTTATTCCATGTATTAGAGATAAATTTTCTATTATAAGGATCAGTTTTCTTAATAAGAGATAGGTTTCTTAGGTGTTAAGTTTATCCATCCTTATAAAAGAGACGTCATTGTATCGTTATCATTGAGTAAAGAAATAAACAAAGTTCTCTAGTCTTCCTCTCTTCTTCAACAGGCCTCAGAGCCTTGGCGGCGGCATGGTTGGCCAATCAAGGGTGAGTGATTTACCCTCGATCCTTGGACCCGTACCATATCAGAATCAATGAACTCTTGCAATGGTCTTCTTGAGGCTGGTCTTTCAAATTTGAATTTTTCTTGAGTTATCAAATTCAAAAAACTGTTGGGAAAACATTAGCATAGAGTAAAAAAAATGTGGTTCCTGGATGTTGATTTTTTTAGATCAAACACAAGCATGCACTGACCTTCCTTTTGCAGTTCATCTATAATATATGTACAATAAATACCCCCTCTACTTCACAATATTTGTCCAACTACATTGTGCACATAGACTAAGGAAGTATAGAATCTATCAAAAGAGTAAAAAGGCCAGATCATGATATCCTATTAAAGGAAATGCTCTAACCACTCAACCCTCTCTCTCTCTCTCTCTCTCTCTCTCTCTCTCTCCTAACTTTACAAGCATGTCTAGAAGTGCTCTTGATTTCATTGATGACTATATACTTGAATTTCAGGTGTTCATAATCCTTCATGTGGTTGCTCTTGTGTATTATATCAAAGGACTTTTGACTCCCAGGCTGTTCAAAGTGGCTATGACCCTTGTCATAACTGTTGGATTGTAAGTTTCTGCCCTTATCTATTAGCTAGAATGCATGAGAAACTATTAGATGTCTAGGTAGTTGTTCAGGCCTTGGGATAAAATATAAGCATTTGATTTGTTGAACTAGTAACTTCTCAATCACCATATGCTAATAGCAAGATCCTTCCTGCAGGGCTGTTTGTTTTGCAGTAGTAGCTACACTCGTCGCATTGGTGGCATCTAGCCCAACAAAAGGCTGGAGTGGACGCAGTTTGAGTCTACTTGACCCGTAAGTTCTTATCAAATAAAAACACAGTTATTTTGTCCACTGAGTTAAGGAACTGGGCTGGGAACTAATAAACATGATAATACTTTAACCAGCTATTCATGGGTTTTGGAGTCGCTAAAGAAACAATAACAACGTCTGCCTTTGATGCTTACTCTTTTAGACAAAGGAAAGCGGTTTTTATTGCCATTCTGTCTTTCTAATGCTTTCTTTCTTCTGTATATAGTGTCATGTTAGATTGCATTTGTTCTGCTTCTCTTTCTGCATTACTAGCTACACCTTTACTCTTCTGACAGAACCTATGCAAGCAAGTACATCCCCATCATTGCCAGTGTCAGTGAACATCAACCCCCTACCTGGCCCTCTTATTTTATGGATATCAACGTGTTGGCCTTCTTGATTCCTGCTGGTATCATTGTAAGTAATATGCCTTTTGAAATTGAAGTGAATTAGCATCAGTCTTAATTCTAATAATTCAATGTTGACATGATCCACAGTCATGCTTCTTGCCTTTATCTGATGCAAGCTCCTTCATGGTCTTGTACTTGGTCACTGCAGTGTATTTTTCTGGAGTAATGGTAAGAATATGTGTATATAAAGTATGTACATCTGTATGTTTATTTAATATTTATTTATTAACTTTCAGTTATGTTGATGCTCTGCTAGGTACGGCTTATGCTTGTCCTTGCTCCTGCTGCTTGCATTTTATCTGGGATTGCTCTCTCTGAAGCTTTCAATGTCCTCACACAATCTATCAAATTTCAGCTATCAAAATTATTTGAGGATGATAGCCCTGCTGCTGTACGGTTGCTTCTATTCATTGTTTTCCTTTCTGTCAGAAATGAAGTACTTAGTATCTCTTTCAACAACTCATTGACAACTTGTTTCTTCTGAAAATAAAGTCAGGGGGTAATAGCGCAGAGAGTTCTAGTGGTTCTTGTGCTAGTACTGCCAGTAAGGGTTCTAGTGCTAATACTCTCACCACAAATTCAACAAAAAGTGAAAATAGAAATGAAAAATCCAAAATAGCTCCAAAGGAAAAACCATCAAAGAAGAACCGGAAGAAGGAAAAAGAAGTGGCAGAAAGTGTTCCTCTAAAGCCTAAAAAGGAAAAGAGGCTTTCGCCACTGCCTTTGGAATTATCTGTTATGGGTACTTTGTTGCTGATCGTGTTAGGTGGTTTCTATGTGGTAAGTTCACTGTTCTTAGACCTACCAGAAAGAATGTCTCTTTATAGAAAGAGAGGAACCTTACCGGTGCCACTTTTGCAGGTCCATTGTGTATGGGCAGCAGCCGAAGCATACTCCGCACCTTCAATTGTGTTGACATCTCGTTCACACGATGGATTGCATGTTTTTGATGATTTCCGTGAAGCTTATGCATGGCTGAGCCATAACACAGATGTAGATGACAAGGTATGCTCACCCATGCTTTTTATTGATATGTGGACTGTCTTTTATCCTTACAATAAGATGTTCTGCTGCAGGTTGCATCCTGGTGGGACTATGGTTATCAAACAACTGCAATGGCCAACAGGACTGTGATTGTAGATAATAATACCTGGAACAACACTCACATAGCAACTGTTGGGACAGCTATGTCATCCCCAGAAAAAGCGGCATGGGAGATCTTCAATTCTTTAGATGTCAAATATGTGCTTGTTGTCTTTGGAGGTTGATGTTTTATCGACTTTAGAACAAATACAATATAACCAAAACCAGTGATCCCAGATCCCTGACATCGGGAGTTTCCTTTACAGGGCTTGTTGGCTACCCAAGTGATGATATTAATAAGTTCCTTTGGATGGTTCGCATAGGAGGTGGTGTATTCCCTCACATCAAGGAACCAGATTATCTTGTGAGTTGTGTACTCCTTTCTTCAATGGTGCCCTACAGACATCATTTTGGTGGCATAAGGAAGAAAAAAAAAGGGAAATACATGTGATTTTGCAAACCTCCTTCGTTATTCTGATTTCTGGTGTTACATTATTGCCAGAGGGATGGTCAATATCGTGTTGATGCTCAAGCCACTCCAACTATGTTGAATTGCCTCATGTACAAGCTTTGCTATTACAGGTTTGGTACACTGAATTCAATAATCTAGTTTAGTTGGAGACTTGAGTCACCATGCATGTTTTTGACATTTGTTTTCCTTTGTACCCTCAAGGTTTGTCGAAACGGACGGCAAAGGCTTTGATAGAGTAAGAGGATATGAAATAGGAAAGAAGCATTTCAAGCTAACACATTTTGAGGAGGTAATGTGATGTTACTCTCCTTTCCAGTTGGCGAAAGTTTTTTTTCAACTATTTTCTAACTCAATCCTTTGCTGTGTTTACCTAACGCGGTGCTAAATAAAGGTTTTCACAACGCACCATTGGATGGTCCGTATCTATAAACTAAAGCCTCAAAAGAACAGGGTTCGAGGCAAGTTGAAGAAGTTGAAATCTGTAAGTTTGGCAACCTACTAATTTTCACATATATACTTTCTGAGCCCATCCTAAACATGTTAAGCTTTTTACCGCAGAATTCCAAAACTAGTTCCACGCTTGCGGCAGGCCGAAAGAAGAATCCGTGGCACTAAAGATAACGAAAGTTTCATTTACTTGAAGTTTGCTATTGGTTGCTCAACTGTACTAAGCTCAAAAGAACTAGAAAACCACAGAACTAGATTAGACGAATCTGCATTGTTGTGCTCGGTATTTGATCCCCTAATATGTTTTTGGAACCAGCAAGAATGCTGCTAACATTTTTCATAGACTGGACTAAGCTTTTTCGTCCCCTTTTTCTGGGATAAATGAGGCTGGGATACTCTGTTTCCGAAAATGTTAGGACTGCCATATAGAGAACAGCCTGGTTCAAAACTAGGGGTGCAACTGGTCCGGTCCGGCCCAGACTTGCCCCCATGCAGCCCAGATCTTCTCCCTGAGGGCTGAGGGTTGGCCCAATTGCTGAAGCTTGCCTGGCCCCCTGGCCCAGTAGATCATATGGGTCGGCCCATTTGCAACAAAGAACTACATTACTAACTGAGCATTTTATTCCATATGCCTGACTAGCTTATAGCTACTAGTAGAGGTGGGCATTGGGCACGGTCCGGGCCTATCGTGCTTCGGGCCGTTTCGTGTCGTGCCGGCTTGGCCTAGTCATCTCGTCGTGCCGTGCCAGCCCGCCTCGTCTTCGGTCAAGCCCCAAGCACGGCCTAAAGCCCGTCGTGCCAGCGTTCGCACTGTGTTAGCTTAAGCCCAACCTGAAATAACTATACATGTCGAAAGCTTATGCCTTCTCCCGAATAAATAAACAGAATGGCTTCTCTGTCGTCTTTTTGAAGCAACTTATCGAAACAGCCTTTTCGAAGCGACGTATCAGCTTATCGATTCGTTCGTATAAGCGCTTGCGCTAAAAACCACCAGCCGCAGTCGAAAAGAATGCACCCATAGAAGCAGCAGGTTACCAATGGTTTCAGCTCCCCATATCCTCCCTTCCAAATCTGCTTACGTCGAAGGAGCAAAGGGAGCACCAAACCTTCTTTACAGATGGCAACGGGCCAAGGGTCCCGAGGGCTTGCCCGTGTCCCCGCCATGATCCCCATTAAGGACCCCCATCCTGTCCCCGCTAAACCAAATAGGGCACAACGCCCCCGCGACCCCAGGGATCCCCCATCCCTATGTGGAATGTGACTTTGTTAATTATTTATAAGTATTTAGGTATATTTTCCCCCAAATCTTTACTATTATATAAAAAGAAGTTGGTGATCGTCGGTGCGTTCTCTTCTCCTCTCTCTACAACCATCCGATTTAATCTGGACGATTCGTCTCTCTCCTCCTCTCTCTCTCAGAATACAACCGTCCACCCTCTCCACTTTCTTCATCTCCTCGCGCATTCTGATCACCCTTCTCTCTCTGTCGCTTACTCTCCAATAATTAATGTGTGAAATTAGTCAGGCAGTAAATTTCGTCTCACCATTTTTATTATGACTCTGTTGTAACGCACGGGTCTCTGACTAGCATAGCTTAAAAGGTTAAGTAATACTACAATATAGATTCAAGTTTTAATCTAAATATATAAGAAAAGAGTGCATATCACATACTAAAGATCTATAATATATAAACAAGATAATATGATTTTATTCTTACCGGGTCGCCATGGAGGAGTTGGGCCCCCAACCCCGTTCCCGTTGGGGAATATACCCACAGGGGGAATTGCCGTCCCTAACCTTCATTACAATTCTCGTCGGGACCCATGGTTAGCGCAGTGTTATTGTATTGTTTTAGAATGACATCCCAAATCCTCTATCTGAACGTCTACCGATCCGTTGACAGAGAACAGGAAGGGAAACGTAAGGTAAAGCTCTGAGTTTGAGATTCCAGTATTCCAGAGTAAGTAAAAAAGCCGTATAATCAACCCCAGTTTTGGAAACTTAAAACTAATGATGCTCAAGTAACCAGGCTTCATAAGCAGCCCTTATCTGGAATCCTGAATGGATTCAAAGTTGTAAACACGCTCTACCCACAAGTGCAGTACTGCAGTTTGCAGTACAACCCAAGAGACGTTGAGCAGCGTCTTGAGAGTTGAGAGCCTGCAGGCTCAGAATTCACAGTCACTTTTGGTCTGTATAGACAGCATCAACGTCATCGAGTTCAAGCAACTTAGACACAAGCTCCTTGTTTAGTTCCATGGCCTCATCATCTACCTGCGACAACAACGTGGAAATGTGTAGTGTCAGACTTTTTCCAGATATATGAAGCTCCTAGAAATTATTAAAGCCATGGGATACATCATGCAATGAAGGATCCACATAGATAACATGATGTCATGAGCAATAAGTTGCTTTCACCGCATCTATTCAGCTAAGCTACACTTATAAGTTGACTGTATCTCACTCAGGGTACGCCCTACAGAAACTTGACTGGGACTGGGAGATAAGGTAAATCTAAAGCGTCCAGTCATGATTTTATCGATCTTGCCAATGACTGGAATAATTGGAGTCTATTCCAGATTCCCAGACATTACGTCCATTAGATTTTGGTGGATCTTCCAATCCTGCTCAGGATTTGCCCAGAAAGCTAAGCTATCTCTAGTCACGCTTGTCGCTGGCATTATTATCAGAATCTAGCTGCACTCCTGTTTTAAACCTGAACCTCAAACTCTGCATCCAGCCATATTTCTAGATCTTCGTGAAGATATGTAGTGGGTAAAATAAGAATATATATATAGAACTGGTTTTGTTTCCTACACAAGTCATCTGATCTTAATTGAACATAATTCATCTACGATCAATGGGAAAACAGCACCACGGAAGTTGGCTTCCATATACTGTAGATTACAAAATAATCTACCAAACTATAGCAATTGAGAAAGTTGGGGCTTTTATTGAACAGTTTGTCGAAAGTACTATGGCTGCAACATTAAGATTTGAGTGAAACCTATGATAGCATTTATTCATTAATGCTCATCTCGTATGTACTTGATCATGTGAAAAGGAAAGCCACATACCTCAATCAGGTTCAGAGGCAGCAATTCGTAGCCATTATCGGTTTCAAATTTTAGTCCTTCCTCTTGTAGCTTTGATAGCACAACAGGATAGTTTTCTGATGTAGTAACTATCTTGTAAAACCTAGAAAAAGAGAGCAATTTTAAGAACAGAATCGAGAATACTAGATGAATCTTAGAATTTCTTTCGAGAAAGATTGTTGCTAAATCCAGTAAACTAGAAAGCAAAGTAACAAAAATATCACATGCAATTTGGCCACTACCAGGTGAACCACTTTAATTTCTCTATATGCAGTGCCTTTTGCAAGTTACAACAGCTCCCAACTTGTGTCAATTCACCAGTTGTAAGATAGATATCATCAAATCTAATGGATTAGAAGTTCAAATTTCGATGATATACTGTTGCATCAAATGAAAGTGCATGCAGCTGAATATGAATTGGGTACCTTTCTACATCTTCAGAATCGTCATCACCATCATCTAAATTTGGTTCAATGACATCATCAGCGCCAGCATCCAAAGCAACAGAGAGCAATTGATCCTTATCAGCATCAGAAACCTTTATGTTCACCACTCGAGCTTGTCTAAATCTAAATGTAACAGACCCAGGATCAGCCAATTTTGCTCCGCAGTCTTTTACCACATTTCTAATATCCGCAACAGATCTTGTAATTTTGTCAGTAAGGACCTCAACAACCATACCTACTCCACCAAAACCATAGACCTGTGGAAATGCTTCATGTACTTAAAACCTTTTACAAAACAAAACAAAAAAAGGTGATCTGCACCCTCAATAAATCCTTGCACAAGGTCTTACCCTAGCTCTGCATCCACCAATTTAGTTCTGTATATGTACACACAGTATTGCCCTTAGATATGGGTCATCATATATCATACTGCCCAAATGAGAATCTATTGAGAAAGTACGAACTCAAACTAGTGAGAAAAGTTTACCTCATAAACCTTTTCTGTGAAAGTATCTTGGCCCTTTTCTGAAGCCTTTATTATGTTACGCTCCACAATTTCCTTGGGGATATCAAGTTCCCTTGCTTTCTCTAGTATTACTGCTAAAGCTGTGTTGGATGAGGGACTTGGGCCACCCTTCTTGATGCTGCATGATATCCATATAAGGAGCCATATTAGTTAAAAAAGATAGCACATGAACTCCGATGCTTGATCTTGATATGCCATTTCAATTTTTTTAAAAAAATTCCAGGGCCAAAAGAATACAAGAAAGCCAACTTTAACAAGATCTCTTTCGAGGAATTAGTGACATTCAGTTTTATAGGTAGTACGGAGGAAATGGTCAATTGCAGAAAACAATGACAATATCCCTAACCAGACATTTGCAAATAAAACACGCTATGTTACTGAATGTGGACATATTGGTACACATATTAGCAGAAGATAGTGTGTAGGATTAACCCTATACTCCAGATAATGCGAATTACTAAATCTACAGAATAACAACACCTACACAGCAACGATTTCTTTTCCAATTTTGCTGTTGCGCTTCATCTTTTTCAAATTCTGGGCGTCCTGAGCCAAAGAAACAACTGGTGTAAGAATATATATTAAGAGGTTAAAGATAACTACACTCAGCGAGCAATGAATGTTGCTTCATGTTATATTTTTTAGTTACTTGACCTTACGCAATGTACATGAAAAAAATAGCAGCACTGCTAATTCAGAGACAACAGACTGAAACATGATATTCGTTACTACATCCACTTCCATAGAAGCTAGAGCCAACCAAAACTTGCATAGTGAGTTGCCACTAAATCTGAATTACTGAGACATGATTGAAAAAGAACATGCCAAGAATAGATCACCTTCCTTCCGGCGATCTTGCAGGAGCGCCGCCCCATGCAGAGCGGCTGGAACGTCCAAATCCTCCGCCTCGCCGCGTGCCTCTGGAACAAACTGGCGCTGCCAATAGCGCCATTCCCTGATTACAGCAGAAAACAGTCAAGAGACCAATCTTTTCAAGACCTCAAGGGAACTGGATCGGTGGAGGGGAGCGAGGATGGGTGGGTTACTGTGGAGAAGGGAGGCGCTTCTGAGAGCGGAAGCGGAGGAGGACAGCGACGAGGCCTTATGGAGGAGGGCGCCAAGTGCCCGCGCGGCGGACGCCATGGCGTCCGCAGGAGAGGAGCGCGCGCAGCAGGTGCTCGACGAATTGCCGCTCCCGGCTGCGGCTATGCGCGCGGCCCTGTGTGGGAGGAGTCGGCACTCGGCAGGATGCGTGACTGGATCTGGTGGGGTTTTGACACTCGGGTTAGGTGATGCGAAACGAGAAAATTGTATTTTTGCCATCTGAAACAGTGGACTTCGCAACTTTACCATTCTAATCGTTGGTTTCGCAAAAATGCCATCCAAAACATTTGCTTCTTGTTTTCTCTGCCATTTTCTCTATTTCTCTTCTTTTCCTTTTTCTCTCCTATAATCGGTCACGCGAAAAGACAAAATTACCCCTGGGCAAATTAACGATGCGACAGTGGAAGCTGCTGGACCTTTTCTCGTTTGATTGGTCCTCAAACTCGCTATCGCCATCTAAAGCCATCTGCAACAAGTATTGCGACAAAGACAACAATTACCTACCTCTGCAAAAGCCAAATTTTGGATATTGGATACAGCAGCAGCAGCAGTATCTTCGTAATAGCTAGAAAGAAATATATAGCACAACCGGTTAGTTTTTGGTCAGCTTGAAACCGAGTTGGGGTTCATGAAGAGGTAGCTAGGTATGATTATATATGATAGCCAGAAATAACCAAGAAGGATGAAGATGTAGCTAGGTATGATTATGTTTGATATGAAGCAGGTCAATATACAGGGAGCAGTAGTATATCATCATCATTCTCATCATCCCGTTGCTCCATTTGTGAGCCCCAATCTAGAGAACTAGCTAGGAATTCCATCTTAAATCATAAGTTTACATCTCACAAAACAAAGTGTTCCATGTCACAAAAATCATTCATCCAATATGTAGCTTTCTCTTTGGAGTCAATTTGTTTAGTGCAGCTGCAGTAGGCATCCTCTCAGGAGTATTGGCCACAGTTTGTGAAGAAGTGCCCTCTCCCAGCAAGAAAGCAAGACGGCTGCGCACATATATGTTATGACAATTAGATAAATATTTTTGTTTCAGATTTGTACATCAAATGGCATAGGTTATATGTGTAACTGTTTCTTACCTTCTAGTCACCCTTCTTGGACTATCTTGTAGTATTTGTTCTCTAGTTGGCATTTGTGGTGTGCTAAGTTCGCCTGGCTTAGCTTTTGTAACGTTCTTTCTAGGCTGTCTCTTTCTATAAGTATAAAAAAATTAAAGTTTGTAATGTCATGGTAATTCAAGATTTGAATGGAAAAAAACAATACTTGCCTCTTTTTTTTAGTCCCATTAAGTGGACACTTGGAACTAGCTTGCTTGTGTCCCTTTTCACCGCATCTCTTGCAAGTCATTGGGCCTCTAATCATTTTCTTCCCCTTAGCATTGGTTGGAGCACATCATTCCCACCTCCACTGGTACCATCATTGCCACCTTCATTGTTACCTTCATTGGCACCTTTCTCCTTGTGGCCACCTTCAAGGCATCCTTTAATCCTAAGTTTTCTTCGTCTTCCACCTTTTCCTTTAGTAAGAGGTGCACCAACAACAAATGGAAGCTCCACTTGTGGCCATTGTGATTTGTCTGTCATTGGCTCAATCTCTCTACCATAAACAGCCTTGAATCTACCACCGAGTAGTACTCATGCACAAATTGTTCAAGGTCAATTCCCCGTTGTGTGGTTACAAAGGCCAGTACATGCTGACATGGTTTACCAGTGTGCTGCCATTCGAGACAAGTACAAGTCCTTTGATTTAACTTGACAATATGCCTTTCACTTTTCTTGCTATTGTCCCAAACCTCCGCACTCCAATTAGCAGATGTCACAATTTTCAAGTGCCCTAATCCCCTAGTATTTGCCTTTAGCTGAACCATAATACCTGGAAGTATCCTTCCAACTGGTAGTCTATCCCCAATACTTCTTCTCTTGTTCCACAATCTCATGATCATCTCTCTAACCTTACCAGCAAGTTCAGCAACAAGTAAGTCCTTAATGTCTTGTATCCAGTTATTGAAAACCTCAGCTATATTATTAGTGATGTAGTCACACTTGATTTCTGGATTAAAGGCACACCTATACCACTTGAGCTTATGGTAATCATTTAACCATTTTAACACTTCTTCTGATTCACTAACAATTGCAGCCATATGCTCTATGAATATGTCTTCCTATAAGCCCTTGCCGCAGGATACATCTTGCCAAACCCTCGAACTTTTTCGAAAATTTTCATAAGATGAAGAAAGCATTCTCTTTGCTCGCATTGGGAAACACATTCTTCATCGCATTCTCTAAGCCCTTGCATGCATCTATGCACACTACAAGGAGGGGAGGATCACCTATTGCCTTATTTAGCTGATTCATAAACCAAGTCCAATTGTCTTCTGTTTCAGAAGCTATGAACCCATAAGCAAGTGGGTACATCCAATTATGGCCATCAACTGCTATAGCTGAGGCTAAATGGCCATTCCACCTTCCATTAAGTGCTGTAGAATCTATGCTCAAGTAAGGCCTACATCCTTCCAAGAAACCATCAATGCATGGTTTAAGAGCACAAAAAAAACGATGGAAATATACATTACCATCCACTTCAAGTACTTCAATCTCCACGACACTTCCAGGTGACCTCTTCTGTACCTCGGCCTTCCATCTAAACAGCAGCTCAAAACTCTCTTCCCATTTACCATAAACCTCCGCGAGAGCTCTTTCTCTACCCCTAAAGACCGTGTCATATGAAATTGTGACAGAGTGTTCTTTCTGCAACTTGTCCTGCAGTTCTTTAGGACCCATATTCGGAGAATCCCTAAGGATGCTCACAGCCTTGCTAGCTACCCACTTCTGAGATGGTGTTATTGTTTTCACCCTCATGGTAGAAACACATGTATGTTTATCAGTTAAAGCTGTGACCTGCAAATTACACAAGTAATTAGAATTAGATGAGAATTAGATAAAACTATGAAAACATTATAAGTAGGGAATTAGATGGTTAGCTATATTCACCTCTACAGTGCTTTGACCTTTATGTTTGCTGGCATTTATTTTCCAAGGGCAATCATCACTGGACTTGCAGAAACCTCTAAATCTCTTCTTATCTGATTTTTCTGTCCCTAGAGCAAACTCATCATTGATGGCGAATTGCCGCACTGCCATCCGGAACTCGTCCATTGATGGGTATATAGTGCCAATATTCATTACTGGGTGGTCCTTGTCATACGAAATAACCAACTCATTTGGTATGTCATCACTAATAGGTATGGTAGCAACATCATTATCAACACCCTTCTCAACCATTCCACAATCATTTGATGCAGCCACCGTTCCTCTCTCCTCATCTCTCAGGCCTAAAAGCACATATATCTGATCTTCACTCAAAAGTTCAATTCTTCCTTCCTCATCATGTGTCTCTACAATCTGTAAGTTATCCCAATCGACTCGTGGGATAGGTTCTGCAACCTTCGAGTTAGACCTAAGAAAATCATACAAGCTTTCCAAATTAACTTGAGCAAAAAACAACTGACGTTGCGCTAAACTAGTTGCACTAACAATCTGTATATTAAATTCAGCAGCATGGCTTCCTCACAGTGGCTGGAGGCACGGCGTCGGGATATACCTGTTGGCGTACGGCAGCACGCCTGGAGGCACGCGTCGGCAAAGACGGGCGGCGGAGGCTACAGCATTAGCCTCCGGACGCCATCAGTCATGGCGCAAGGGTCGCGTCGTAGTAGATGGCACGTCGCGTGGCGAGTCCGCGTCGGCGGCAGCCTCCGGACGCCATCAGTCATGGCGCAAGGGCGACCGGCGGCGCAAGTGCGACTGCGGCGCAAGGGCATCGGGCGGATCCGCGCCAGGCAAAGAAGACCGACGGGGAAGCATCGGGCGGCGGGGGTGGCGGCGCAAGGGCGACCGGCGGCGCAAGGGCATCGGGCGGATCCGAGGCGCTTCGTCCATGGGGTGAGGCGGATGGCAGGAGATGGCAGGAGACGAAGCGGCCGTAAGGCTAGGAGACGAAGCGGCCGCAAGGTCGATTGGGTTACGTGAAAAGGTCCAGCAGCTTCCACTGTCGCGTCGTTAATTTGCCCAGGGGTAATTTTGTCTTTTCGCATGATTGATTATAGGAGAGAAAAAGGAAAAGAAGAGAAATAGAGAAAATGGCAGAGAAAACAAGAAGCAAATGTTTTGGATGGCATTTTTGCGAAACCAATGATTGGAATGGTAAAGTTGCGAAGCCCACTGTTTCGGATGGCAAAAATACAATTTTCTCGATGCGAAACATGTCATGTGGCGAGCACGAGTAGAGGTGGGATTTGGCCCGTGGGCCTGGCGTGTTTCGGGTCATGTTATGTCGTGTTGGTTTGATTGTTTATTTCACCGTGTCGTGTCGGCCCATCTTGTCTCTAGTGAAATTAGGCACAGTCCAAAATATAACGGACCAATATCATATGGATCTTAGTCTAACTTTACATAACTGTAGATGGATGAGGCGACGACGATAGTGACGACGACCATGTCTTCAATCCTCTTGTATTGCCTCGTTTAAATTAAATTAATTGTATAATTTTAGCTTTTTGTCTTGTTATTTTAGACTAACTACGACAAGAGTGTCAGCAGTCACCATGCATATTGGAGAAAGAGATGAATGCGACAAGATAGCACAACTAGTGCTGCAGGAACTATGCATATATGCATTCTAAAATAGCTAGCAAAAGGGATCATACATTAGCTATTTGAATAACACTTGAATGTGACAAAGGCAACACAGCTAGCGCTGCAGGCACCATGCATACATGTATTCTGAGATAGTTAGCAAAAGGGACACATACATTAGCTGTCTGAAAACACTTATTATTATTGGCATTGCCCTAGTCCGCATTGTGCCCATCGGGCCGTGCCGCTTAGCAGGCTAATTTTTCAAGCTAAACTTGGCCCTTTGTTCACGCTGTGCTAGTTCAGCCCACCACGTGACGGACGCGCCGTGCTTAGACCATGTCGGGGCAACTAGGCCTTGTGCTGGCATGTAAAAGCCCAGTCCAACTCCAACCTCTATGCACGAGTGTGCGGTGCTCGTGCTCTGTTTCCTTCTGCGTGGGACGATGAGGAGCTTGTCATGGAGGAAAAAGGCAGGCACGAGACGGAGGAAGAAGGTAGACATGGGACAGAAGAAGAGGCGCAGGGAGGAAGAAGAAGGCAGACACGGCGATGAGGAACTTGCAGGCAGGAAGAAGAAAACAGACATCAGTTGAAAGAGGAGCTTATTGTGGAGGAAGAAGAGACGCAGAGATGGAGACAGAGGAGGGTTCGCCGGGGAAGAACAGGCCGCGCACCGCACCGCGCGAGCGCTCTATAGACCCCACCCCAGATTGTCAGAGCCAAATCTACTTTCTTTTCTTTCTAGAAGAAAATCTGAGTTGTGAGAGTGCCAAAAACTTTACGTAGTGGGTGAAAAATAATTAAAAAGGAAGAAATGATTGATGGGACCCACCCCACACAACTCACCAATGTACTCTAATCTTCTACCCCACACGTCAGAGACTATACCGTAATGCCATTCCCAGGCCGAAGAAAAGCCGACATCGAGCAACAGCATCCGCGGTGCTCCCCTGACGATCCCACGGCGGAGAAAGAACATGGCCCCGCATGTCATAGGAACACTCTCGCAGCATCTCGCCGTTTCTCTTCCCGTTCCTTCCACTCCCTTCTAGACTCCCGCCGAACTCTCCACTCCCCCCTTCTAATGCTCACCGCTCTCCCGCTTCGAGCCGTGGCTCAGACATTGACAGAAGCGAAGCAATTCCACGAACACTTGGTGATCTCACCTCAGCTCAGCTCCACAAACGCAGAGAGGTTGATTCTTGTTGTAGATTGTGAGGAGAAGAGGCAGTGGGAGCCATGAATCCGGACAGCTTCACGCACAAGACCAACGAGGCGCTCGTGGCGGCGCACGAGATGGCGTCAGAGGCCGGCCACGCGCAGCTCACGCCGCTGCACCTGGCCAAGGCGCTGGCTGCGGACAAGGCGGGGATCCTGCGGCAGGCGATCTCGCAGGCGTCCAGCGGGGACGGGGCCGCGGCGGACTCGTTCGAGCGCGTGCTGAGCAGCGCGCTCAAGAGGCTGCCGTCGCAGTCCCAGCCGCCAGACACCGTGCCGGCGTCCACGGCGATGATAAAGGTCATCCGCCGCGCGCAGTCCGCCCAGAAGAAGCGCGGGGACTCGCACCTCGCCGTCGACCAGCTGCTGCTTGGCCTCCTCGAGGACTCGCAGATCTCTGACTGCCTCAAGGAGGCCGGCGTGTCAGCGGCGCGTGTGCGCGCCGAGCTCGAGAAGCTCCGCGGCGGCGAGAACCGCCGGGTGGAGTCCGCCTCCGGCGACACCAACTTCCAGGCCCTCAAGACCTACGGCCGCGACCTCGTCGAGCAGGCAGGTAAGCTCGACCCCGTCATCGGCCGCGACGAGGAGATACGCCGAGTCGTGCGCATCCTCTCGCGCCGCACGAAGAACAACCCCGTCCTCATTGGCGAGCCCGGCGTCGGCAAGACGGCCGTCGTGGAGGGACTCGCACAGCGCATCGTGCGCGGGGACGTGCCCAGCAACCTCCTCGACGTCCGCCTCATCGCGCTCGACATGGGCGCGCTCGTCGCCGGCGCCAAGTACCGCGGCGAGTTCGAGGAGCGGCTCAAGGCCGTGCTCAAGGAGGTGGAGGAGGCCGAGGGGAAGGTGATCCTCTTCATCGACGAGATACATCTCGTCCTTGGCGCCGGGAGGACGGAGGGGTCCATGGACGCGGCCAACCTGTTCAAGCCAATGCTGGCGCGGGGCCAGCTCCGGTGCATCGGCGCCACGACGCTGGAGGAGTACCGCAAGTACGTCGAGAAGGACGCGGCGTTCGAGCGGCGGTTCCAGCAGGTGTTCGTCGCCGAGCCGAGCGTTCCCGACACCATCAGCATACTGCGAGGGCTCAAGGAGAAGTACGAGGGGCACCACGGTGTGAGGATCCAGGACCGTGCGCTCGTCGTCGCCGCGCAGCTCTCGGCGAGGTATATCATGGGTAAGTGCTCTCGCTGTTCTTGTCATTGCCAAAACTGCATCATGGCACATCACATTTTCACATGCATATGCTAAATCGTCAGGTTTGATCTCACATATTCTTTGATCGTTTTGAATTGTTAAGGTCGCCACCTGCCCGACAAAGCCATCGACCTGGTTGACGAGGCCTGCGCGAATGTGAGGGTGCAGCTCGACAGCCAACCGGAGGAGATCGACAACCTCGAAAGAAAGAGAATTCAGCTGGAGGTCGAGCTCCACGCGCTCGAGAAGGAGAAGGACAAGGCCAGCAAAGCACGGCTGGTTGAGGTGTGTATCTTACGATCTTGAATCCCTCATTCTTCTAGTCATTGAATCCCTCATTCTTCTAGTCATACTCATGATTCTGAGTTTCCATGTTCTATTTGGTACTGATACTGATTCGATGTGGTTCAGGTCAGGAAAGAACTGGACGATTTGAGGGACAAGCTGCAGCCACTGGCTATGAAGTACAGGAAGGAGAAAGAGAGGATCGACGAGATCAGGAAGCTGAAGCAGCGCCGCGAGGAGCTGCAGTTCACTCTGCAGGAGGCCGAGCGCCGGATGGACCTGGCCCGTGTGGCCGACCTCAAGTACGGCGCCCTCCAGGAGATCGACGCCGCCATCGCCAAGCTGGAGGGCGAGACAGGGGAGAACCTCATGCTCACTGAAACCGTGAGCCCTGAGCAGATTGCTGAGGTATGTGTGCTTCAGACATTCCTAGCTATGGCAAACAAGCAATGCTGTTTGCTTCTTGCAGTATATATTGTGCGGTGTGCTGAAATGATGTTCTTCCTTGTGGATAGGTGGTGAGCCGATGGACCGGCATTCCGGTGACCCGGCTTGGGCAGAACGAGAAGGAGAGGCTGGTTGGCCTGGCTGACAGGCTGCACCAGAGGGTGGTTGGGCAGACAGAAGCCGTGAACGCCGTCGCGGAAGCGGTGTTGAGGTCGAGGGCTGGCCTTGGCCGGCCACAGCAGCCTACTGGCTCCTTCCTCTTCTTGGGTCCGACTGGTGTCGGGAAGACCGAGCTCGCCAAGGCCCTCGCGGAGCAGCTGTTCGATGACGAGAACCTGCTTGTTCGCATCGACATGTCTGAATACATGGAGCAGCACTCGGTTGCTCGACTGATCGGAGCACCACCTGGGTAAGTAGTAGTAGTACATGCTACTAATGATGCTCCGGTGTTTCCACTGCATTTTTAGCTGTAAAAAAAACTGAATTTGGGTGCTGACTTGGAAATTTTTTGTTGGCTGAAGCTATGTTGGCCACGAGGAGGGTGGGCAATTGACAGAGCAAGTGCGGAGGAGGCCATACAGTGTGATCCTCTTCGATGAAGTCGAGAAGGCGCATGTTGCAGTGTTCAACACTCTCCTTCAGGTTCTCGACGATGGAAGGCTGACTGACGGGCAAGGCAGGACAGTGGACTTCAGGAACACCGTGATCATCATGACATCGAACCTCGGCGCCGAGCACCTCCTTGCAGGGATGGTGGGCAAGAACTCGATGAAGGTTGCTCGTGATCTTGTCATGCAGGAGGTATGAGTTTCTATTTCAGAACCAGCAATGTATCTCCCAAGCTGTCGTTTCCTCTGCGATGTGGTGCTCAATTCGAGTGTGGCTTGTGTGCAGGTGAGGAGGCACTTCCGTCCTGAGCTGCTGAACCGCCTGGACGAGATTGTGATATTCGACCCTCTGTCACACGAGCAACTCAGGAAGGTTGCCCGTCTTCAGATGAAGGACGTGGCCGTCCGTCTTGCCGAAAGGGGCATTGCTCTGGCTGTGACCGATGCCGCATTGGATGTCATCTTATCTTCGTCTTACGATCCGGTAAGTGATAGCGTCCATCTCATCCGTCAGAAAATTCCCCATACATTCACCTTGCTTGATGCTAACTCAGTGCTGTGCTTTTTGGTTTTAACAGGTGTATGGTGCAAGGCCAATCAGGAGATGGATCGAGAAGAGGGTGGTGACCCAGCTGTCCAAGATGCTGATCCAGGAGGAGATTGACGAGAACTGCACGGTGTACATCGACGCCGCTCCCCAGAAGGACGAGCTGGCCTACAGGGTCGACAGGAGTGGAGGATTGGTGAACGCGGAGACGGGCCAGAGGTCGGACATTCTGATCATGAGCGACGCCGCGCAGGCCGTGAAGAAGATGAAGTTCATGGAGGGCGAGGAAGAGGACGGCATGGACGGAGAGTAAATCTCTGGAGTTCCTCAAGGTCCGGGCTGGGAAGCGCCGGCCTGCTGGCCATTCCGAATAACGGAATAAGTGTAGATAAGTAGTGATGAGGCGCTTCCTGATGCTTTGAAAGATGATGTCTTCTGATGGTTCTCTGTAGCCATTTCGGCTTTGACAATCATCTTCCGTGTTTTCGAAAGGTTTTGAGTCTGTGAGCTGCCTTTGTTAAAGGGTTGAAACTGAAGAAATGAATGTTGGGATTTGCCTCTAGCGCACAGTCGCTCGGTCGATTTTGAAGACCACACGATGGGGTGGTGAATCGGAATCAGATTCTGGTTCGGAGTTTTTTTTGTAGTGTTGACTTTGACAGACCTCCCCCAAACTTGTACTGATTCTGTAATCTGTACTGATTTCTTTGCTTCTTCTCAACCAATTCAGCTTTCATTCTCTGAATCTTCTCCACCAACGGCCGACTAGCCGCGGCAGTCCACCCTCCCGACCATCTTCCCCTCGCTGCTCCCTGGCGCCATTCGCACCACCAGGTAGCCCGGTCGGGGATAGGCCCATAGCTCCGACTCCGTCACAATCGGGTGCACCCGAGTGAACCAAACCGGGGTAACTTATGTGTACCGGCACTCGCAGATCCTGTCAAGCGTGCCCGGGTCGATCACAGCGGAGCTTGCCGCTTGCGACGGTCTCGGTTAGGCAGAGGACTCGGCCGTCGCCGAGCGCGACTACGCCAGCGTCGTCGGTGACCCGCGGGCCAAGGAAGTGTCATGGACTCATACATGCTAGCATTGGATGGACTACGACATGGGCTGGGCATTGGGCTGAGTTGTGGCGAAAGATGACAGAGTGAGGTACAAAAGGAACACCAGGATCAGATGGAGAGCAGAACATCGGTCTTCTGATCGCTCCTCTGTTTTCCTAGTCCCTTGCTGTTTTTGTTGTCTACCCTTAATTTCTTACTAATCTTGGGCTAAACTCTATCCAATTCCTTTTCCATTGTATCCAAATTACCCAAGTACTAGTGCTGATTTGTATGATTGTATCTGGAAGTGAAGGACTAACAAATTAGTATCGAAGCCTTCCACTTCACTCTCTGCTACATCGTCGACTCCCAACTATAGCCGACATCTTTAGCGAGGCTAGGATAGAACTAAAGGCGTGTACGTAGTTGTGCAAGAAATTTCTGGCCATGGTGAGTCGCTCAAAGTCCTCCCCACTATCAACCACAGTTGGGGGTCACCCCCTGTCACTCCTCTGCCACGCCATCGGGTGTTCGATGCCAGGCCTCATCTCCAACACCAGCGACATCCGCGCAGCGGCCAAGTTTCCCTTCATGATGGCCACGTCTACGTCGGTCCATGTGCTTGAAGGTTCCACATCGCTACCAACGGCGGTCGTGCCAGTGCTTGCTCCAATGCGCGCAATGTCCCCTCTGGCCACCGCTTTGAAGGCAGCCGCCACCACTTTTATAGTAGTTGCCATCCCAGTCAATGCATGCCGGGTGTTCGACGAAATGTCGGGCCACCAGGAGGTCACGATGCAGTACGATCTTGAGAAGCCTTCCATGGTTGTTGCATCAACGATAACTATTGTTGGCTGGACATGCAACACATGCTATTGTCTCCCACCAACGGCATCGTGGCGACGCCCGCAAGTGTTCGACGAAGGGTCTCGACCGCAACGCTGGTGTGCTCAGTAGGATTGTAAAAAAAGCTCGAGACTCGTGAGTTACTCGAGCTTGGCTCGTTCTAGGCTCGATTCAAGCTCGGTTCGAACTTTAAACGAGCTGAACTCGAGCCAAGCTTGAATAATTCGTGAGCCTTGATTTGAGCTTAAATAGTGATACATATTAACTCTTACCAAACTTATTCGAACCGAACTCAAGATCAATCTTTTCTTATTGTTGAAAATTAGTGTATGTTTCAATTATTTTAATTGTTATCGAGCTTACTCGATCCGAGTTTGAACTTTTCTTATTATTGAAAATTAGTGTATAATAAATTATTTTAATTGTTATCGAGCTTCGACGAGCAGAGCTCGAGCCCAGGTGAAAGATCAAGCTCCATTTAAGTTGTTTTTGGTGATAATGACAAATACTATTATGAGGTTTTGGTGATAGTGACAAATACATTTGTGAGACTAATCTTGTTTATTGATTATGATATTACTTTGTCTCATATGGTTGAAAAATATGAAATCATTGGGGTATGCATTCGATATCTCTCTTATAATCTTGTTGCATTCCTTACATCCAAATATATGATTAAATGATAAATTTATATGTAAGACTAATATATTTGTTTAAGTATATTATTACTTAATCTTATTTAGATGAAAATGTAAAATCAAACAGGTATGCATTCGAAATCGTATTATTATATATTAGTACATTCCTTGGATCCAAAATATAGATTTAACTCCACAAATAGTCCAAAATGAATATGTGCATATGTCTTTATTACACATACTTGTATGCACACATTTAGAGCGAGTTCACTCTATGTTTTGAGGTTTCATAAGTATTGATCCAAATTCATCTTTTCATATATTTAGAATCTTTATGGTAGTGACTTCGTCGTTGTGTCCGACCACCTCGTGGTCATAGATGCCCGTCCGACCTCTTCGTGCTCATGGTCGTGACTTCGTCGACACGTCTAACCACCTTGTGGTCGTTGACGCTCATCCGACCACCTCGTGGTCATAGACGTCTATCCGACCACCTCGTGGTCTTACACTTCGTCTGACCACGTCATGGTTGTAGACTTTGTCTGACCATCTCGTGGTCGTAGACTTGTCGGATCACTTCATGGTTGCGACTCCATCCGACCACCTCATGGTCCTGACTTCGTCCGACCACCTTGTGGTCATAGACGCCTGTCCGACTACCTTATGATCACAAACTTCGTCTGACCACCTCGTGGTTTTGACTCCGTTCGACCACCCTGGGGTCGTAGATGCCCTCATGGTCGGGACGGAGCACGCATTCAAAGCTTTCATCCTACCGCCGACTTCGTTGATACCTACGACCACCTCATGGTCGCACCTTCGATGATGTCGTCTGACCTCTCAGGGTCAAAACTTCATCGATAGGCCTCGTTCTACTGCCAGCTTCGTCGATGCCACGACCATGTCTTCCTCGATGTAGTCGTTGGCCACTCCTACGACCATCTTGTGGTCGCACCTTGGTCGATGCCTACGACCGCCTCGCCATTAGAACCTCATCAATGGCTGTTCGACCACCTCGTGATCATGGCCCATCCACGTCAATGACCACCTCGTGGTCCCAGCTCCGTTGATCACCTCATGGTTGTGACTTCATCGGTAATGGTCCGACCGCTATGGGGTCCAGACTTTGTTGACACTTCTTCCACACAACCACGTCGGGGTCACATCTTCGCTGACATACTCTTAACCACCTCATGGTCACAAAGGCACGAAGCGCACATTTCAAGGCTTCGTCCCGCCACCACCTTCGTCGACACCAAATCCGAGCGGTGGGGGACGGAGCGTGCACTTCAAGGCTTCGTCCCGCCGCCGCCTTCGTCGATGCCCGTAGCCATGTCATGAGTGATGTAGTCATGAGGCCTTCTTTGACCACCTGGTGACCAACTCGTGATCATCTGACCACCGTCGTCCGTGTCTGTGCACCGACCGCGTAGGAGGCACCAACCCGACGGGGGCACCTAGGCCTTTGGCGTGGGACTTCGTCGCCCGCGTTTATGCGCTACCCGAGTCTAGGGCACAACCTCCGCACATCGGCTTAGGCTCTGCTGGGAGATTGCATGACCATATCAAGATCAGTGAAACAACCTTTCTTTGGGTGGTTTGCAGTGTCCACACCTCTAGGGGCTACGGCTACCAGCTACATCAGCTCACCATCGGCACCTGCGTACTTGCTACCGGGGGACGGGGGGCTGGGCTAGGCTAGGCCAGTTGGTCACGTCAGCTCGCCCCTCGGGACCTCCGTGCTGGCTATCGAGGGAGTACTGTTATGGGGTGGCCCAGCTCCAAACCACTGGGCCTTGCAGCAGGCCCAATAGTATAAAGAAATATACCAGTGTACCTTTACCTTTTGTAATTATTAAGGGGCAGGATGTGAATTTTTCATCCTACCCCACTCATGTATATAAGCCCCCAAAAGAGGTATGAGGAGGCCAGGTCCACTCATTCTTATCACTAGCCCACTCTCTCTCGTTCTCTTGGTGCTATATCTCCCGTGGAGAAGGGTACCCTGTAAGTAAGGAATTCAGTCCAAGCGAATTTGTTAACCACGCATGGAGATGGTCACACTACTGTTGACATTCTAGATGTTAAGCTCAGTGCTAATGATAATGGAAATGTCTTGGTTGTGGTTGTGTTGCCATCTGCTAGAGTTTTGCAAAGTTCGTTGGGTGTTAGGTTGCGGGCAATCTGCTTCTTCTACAACTTTTGTATGCAATCTAATACAAGGATATATGCTACTGGTCATTGCACATGCAAGGGTTCCCTTGGGATTGAACATGGGTGTTATGGGAAAATGAGGTAAATCTTGGTTTGACAACAGTAGAGCATAAGTGGATCCATTGGCTGAATTGCGTAGCATGTCTAAAGCCCTTTTTAGTAATGATGTTTGATTCAAAGCTACAATAGTGTAGGAAATATAGGACATAACAAATTCTAGTGGTGCAAGCTTTTGAATTTTTATATGCTGCTATGGTGTACTTTTCTGAAGAGTGATGATTTTCTCACGTTAAGCATTATCTGCAACATGCTTCTTGAAGACCAGGGCAAACAAGTTCTAGTTGAGAAAATCACAGATTATATATATGTATTTTGCTGAATATCATGTTAGGCACTGAATCTGCTCACAAGGAGATTAATATTTGGCCCTCCACCAAGTGCAAGCAATATCTTAGTAGTATGATAAATGGGAAGCCACATTGCTTCATAAGATCTTTTACATAACTGAAAATCCACTTAATGTTTTCATCCTATGCATCAAAGAACAATCCAACTGGCTAGTCATCAAAACACCTTGTGCCCCTCCACCTCCTTGTCTCCAATTGCCCTGAGCGCCTCCCCGCACATCTTCTTCCTCCCTTCCGGTTGCTTGAGCCGCCGTTATCGCCAATGGGGAACCACCACACCTCCTTTTGATTCGGCACGCCTGGAGCTTCACCTTGGAGTCCTGAAAGCTGACCCGAGCCTTCCCGACCACCCTCTCCCTCTCCGACGAGCCGTCCGCAATGACCACCTCTCCGTAGCCTCGGTTCTCCATCGACAGTCCGCTCCGTGCATCCCCGAGCTCCGCCTCCACCTCCGGTTAGTCGCTCTCCACCCTGTGTTGCTCTCCTAACAGTGAATTAGACTCTAGTGCCTTGTACCGCTGTAGTGCCATGGTTCGGCCACCGCTGCTGCTTGAGCTCACCACCGACCGCTCCGCGCTCCAAATCAGGCAGCACATATGTGCGTCAACTGAAGCACACACTAAATAAGAGATGAGGTCGCTAAATAAATTTTAAATTTATCTAGTATCTTATAGATTATGGGCACATATTTTTTTTTACTAGATGCATGTATGTACAAAGATGAGCGCACATCAAACTCGGGATTCAAACATGGGCGGGCCAGATGCTCGACAGCAGTAGTAGCCAACGCAGCGTAGCTCAGTTCTCAACATGAGCATATTGGCACTCACCAAGTCAACGGCCATTGTGAATGTCGTATTGCCGTGCTTGGGCCAGAGTGTCCCAGTCCAACAAAACCATTGGGCCCATATATGTCACAAGCCCAAATCACAACCCACTAAAACCCTCTCATCGTCCTCCCCGTCCTCACCCAAAACCCTAGCCTCCCCTCTTCCGCCATGAACTACCGCTTCCAGAACCTCCTGGGCGCGCCGTACCGCGGCGGCGACGCCGTCTTCGCCGGCGACTCCCCCGTGCTCCTCTCCGCGGTCGGCAACCGCGTCGCGTCCACCGACCTCGCCGCCTCCTCCTCCCTCACGCTTCCCTTCGAGTCCTCCTCCAACATCACCCGCCTCGCCGCCTCCCCCTCGGGCGACTTCATCCTCGCCGCGGACGATGCCGGCCGCGCGCTCTACGCGAACCTCCGCCGCCGCGCCGTCCTCCACCGCGTCTCCTTCAAGGCCGCCCCCTCCGCCGTCCGCTTCAGCCCCGACGGCGAGCTCATCGCCGTCGCCGTCGGCAAACTCGTCCAGATCTGGCGCTCGCCAGCCTTCCGCAAGGATTTCTTCCCCTTCCACCTCCTCCGCACCTTCCCTGGCTTCGCCGCCGGGGTCACAGCCTTCGACTGGTCCCCTGACTCCGCGTTCCTCCTTGCCTCCTGCAAGGATCTTATCGCCCGCCTCTTGCCCGTCAAGAAGGGCCTCGGAGGCAAGCCCTTCCTCTTCCTCGGCCACCGCGCAGCTGTCGTTGGTGCCTTCTTCGCCACGGATAAGAAGACGGGGAGAGTCAACAGTGTTTACACAGTTTCCAAAGACGGAGCTATCTTTACATGGAATTTGGTGGAAGGAAGTGATGCTTCACCTCCACTTTCACCGGGGACGCCAGAGCAGGAATCGGTACAGAATGACGAGCCAGAATTGGATTGTGCTAGCAGGAAAAGAGAGAGTTTGGGAGAATTGGAAGAACCGGACACTACTCCACTGCATTTGGCAAGGTGGGATCTGCAGAAAAAGAACTTCTTCATGCAGTCACCTGCTAAGTTAACAGCCTGTGATTACCACCAGGATCTCAACATGGTGGTGGTTGGGTTCTCTAATGGAGTATTTGGGCTGTACCAGATGCCAGACTTTGTGTGCCTACATTTGCTGTCAATATCAAGGGAGAAGATCACTACTGCTATTTTCAACAGTTTGGGGAATTGGCTGGTTTTTGGATGTGCCAAACTTGGGCAGCTGCTGGTGTGGGAGTGGCGGTCGGAGAGCTACATTTTGAAGCAGCAGGGGCACTACTTTGATGTGAACTGCATTGCTTACTCACCAGATTCTCAGTTACTGGCAACCGGAGCTGATGATAACAAAGTCAAGGTATGTTCGAAGCATTGACATTTGCAATCTCTATTATGCCCTCTTTTTGCTTGATCCATGAAAAAAAACTTATCGTTTGCTATGGGGTTGAAAACTTTTTCACTGATAATACAAGCCAAGTGCTTCGTAAAGTTGTCATGGGCGTAGGCCCAACTGGAGAGACTAGTATTTGAGTTAGAGATAGTTTCCATTTGTTAGAGATATGATTAGGGATATGAAATTAGTTTATATTTGTTAGAGATATGATTGAGATTATATTCTATCTGTTATGGGGAGCCCATCTATATATGGGGGGCTGCCACATTGTAACTGCTCAGCTGTTTATCTTAAAATTTTCAGTGAAATAAATAAATAAATTTAATTTAAAATAAAATGAAGTGTTATCTGTTTGCCTGAATTTTGGAGAATTTTTTGCTAGTTTTCAGCTTTTAAAAGGCTTTTCTTTTGAAAACTAGTTTAAGTAAAAGATGAAAATATTATTAAATAAAGGGTATTTTGAATTTCTATAAAAATTCTATTTCAAATTAATTATTTTAAAGCATTTGGCTTTTATCTAGATTTTCTGTGTTTTTCTGGATTTTAAAAATTAATTTCAAAGCTAAAAACTATTTTTTGTAAAATTTAAAAGACCAACTTTAAGTTGAAAATATTTTTCTTAAGTCCAAAATATATTCAGGAATTTCTGTGAATTTTTCTGAATTTTTCGTACTCTATTAACTATTTTCTAAGCTTTTGTTCTATATTCAGGAGTTCTAAAAATTAAAAAAGATTTTAAATCCCTCCGGCTGGAATTTCATCCTCCACCGCTGATCTAATTTCATGCCTCCGTTCCCACTTATCCTCTCTTTCTTCGGCGGATGGTCCGGATTCATTCGTTTGCCATGTGTCGCTTATCCGCTCACCCGCCTCTCCTATCTCTCGCCGACAGACGGGACCCACCCATTGGGTCTTCTTCTTCCTCCCTTTCTTCTTTCTCTGGCCGTCCGCCATTGATGTCGGCCCGAAGCTCTTTAAAGCTTCCATTACCACTCGTTGATTCAGGCATTTGCGGCAATTAGTGGCCCTAATTCACCCACTAAACACCCCACCGTCTTCTACCTCCCATTCATCTCCTTCCTCTCTTCCACTGACTGCCGTCGTCTCTGACCGATCTCCCTCGCCTGCCTTCCTTTCTCATCTCCCTTTTTCTTCCGTCACACTCCATGCGCCAACCCCTCAATCTCCGCGCCGGATTCCTTAATCTC
This sequence comes from Bonia amplexicaulis, assembly GCA_036346245.1. Taxonomy (NCBI): domain Eukaryota; kingdom Viridiplantae; phylum Streptophyta; class Magnoliopsida; order Poales; family Poaceae; genus Bonia; species Bonia amplexicaulis. The sequence continues at coordinate 1,642,096 of CM070748.1, read as the reverse complement.
CGCACTCACCCCGCCCTTATCAACACCCCCTTTAAACTCCGCGCTAATCAAAGCATCGCACCGTGCTTAGCCACATTAACTCGCGAAGTCGCCCTGACCTTTCCCCTTCTCTCCCCGAGCTATATAAAGGAACCTTCGGCACCAGTGCATTCCATGCCATTCCCATTTCTCTCTTGAGCACTCGAGTGCCTCCTTGCCGTAAGCTCGCCTAGTGGTCTTCCCTCGCTGAGCATCTTCGCCACTAGGAGCGCCATCATCAGGATTCAGGAGTCGACCATCACCACCGCCTCCTCCACGCCACCGACCGCCTCCATTCGTCTTTAGCCTCTGCACGAGGTATAAAAGAACCCCCGGCATATTCTCTCTCTTGCGCCCTTTTGGCCGCGGACACACTCGACCACAACCTCGAACTGCCACAGAAGCATCCTTCGACCACTTTGGTCGGGTTACGACCGCTATGGTTGGATACAACCACTCTGGTCGGGTTTCGACCGCTCTGGTCGGATACGACCACTGTCGGCACTCTTTTTGACCACTCTCTGGCTTTCGACCACACCCTCTCATGACCTCAGTCGCTGCCGGCCATTTTCGTCTCCGACTATCTCCGATCTTCGACTACGACCGCTGCAAACCACTGACCACTCTAAACATTCTAAAGCCCTCGACCACTCTCAAAACTCTATAGCCACTGACCACTCCAATCTCTCCAACCACCTTGTAGCTTTCGACCACAGTCGATTTTCGACCACTCTAATCCTTTTGACCACCCCATCCGACCACTCAGCGTTTCGACCACATATAGTTTTCGACCAAGTATAATTTCCGACCACAACTGTTCGACCACCTATAGCCTATCGACCACATATAGCTTTTGACCGCCAAGCTTCGATCATTCAGCTTTCGACTACTCGTTCCGACCACTCTCTTGCTTTCGATCATAGCTGTTTTTGACCACAGCTGGTTTCGACCGCAGTTGTTTTCGACTACTTCAATTCTTTTGACCACCCCTTTCGACTACCTCAATCCTTTCGACCACCTTTTCTGACCACACATAATTCTAACCACACTCTGCCATCTGATCCCAGCTGTTCGACCACGTCAGCCACCAACCACTCCATAGAGCTTTTGACCATCGACCACTCTGAAGAACTTCCATCCGTTCAACCACTCTAAAAGCTTCTCCGACTACTAAAACTTTTTCGATCACTTTTGCTTTGCCGACTACTGCAAGCTTTCGACCACATATATATCCTTCGACGTCTAAGCCTCTGATCACCCAGTAACCTTTGACCACTCCTACTTCTGACTACTGCCATTTCCGACCACAGCAACAATACTTCCAAAAGCTCGTATTTCTTCATCATAACTCCAATTGGACCCGTTCAAATTTCTAAATTCTTCTAAAAACCTAAACTACCCATTTCTGGACTCTTTTTGAATTTTTGGACTTTTTTAAAATTCTTTTGGAGTTTGTTGGGTTATTTTCACGTGTAGATTTCTACGAATCCGGAGAGTACGATTTCAACGATTCACATCAAGACTTCGAGCAAGACAAGTTACACCTTTGATCATGTTGAACCCATTACTTCAAATTATTTATATTGTTTTCAACTGATATGCATGCGTACTTTTATTCGAATTAGTTCAAATCTGATTTAAACTCTAGTTACACCAAATTCCTTGTGTACAACCAAACTTGACTTTGAACAATCTTATGCCTTGTCACCACTCATATACAGAAAAACCTAGTTAGTACATTAGTATTAACTAGAAATTTTATAGAATTGCTTAGCCATGTCGAGAACAATGGTGGGAAATATTTGTTTCATAAAATGATGGTTTCTAAAATGTATTCTTGACTTTGGTGAGTCAAGAAGGTATGTAAAATATTTCAAAACAAAATATAAAATTTGGTTTAGACTTAGGCTAATGGTTAGGTGGTGGGTGCTTGCTGGCATACATTGTTGTTCGGTGACAATGTTGATTGCTAGGCACAAGGGCATGTGATTTGGGCCTAAGTCAAATTAAGAACCGATCTGTGAGCTACTGCTACAATGCCCTTTCGTACTACCACAAGGCGGTATGGGACAACCCTAACTGACTAATTTGTGGGTTCCAACCTGAATCTCGCTGTAGGTTGAAAGTGAGCGTGGCGTAGGCCATGTGAAGTCTCACTCGGCTCAAGAGGGGGTCCCGGTCTGGTGGGTTTACTGGGGTGAAACCTTAGTGTTGGCCTGACCAAGTTGAAGGCTTTGCATTATAAAGGTCTTGTCATGATCTCTTAGCCGCACACCTAAGGAAGTGTGCTAATCGTGTGGCAATATGGGATGATCATGTCTTGTCTGTAAAGCTGTACAACTTCTGCAGAGTGTATAATCTATCCTGAGTAGCCGTGCCCATGGTCATGAGCATGCTGAGTAAACTTTTTCATGGATTAGACTTTTTTTTTTTCAAAATGGTTTAAGAAAAGCTTATGGATGGATGTAATCCATAAGAGATTTAAAATGTTTATGGATGGATGGAATACATATAAAATCTTTTTGGAGAAAGATTGTCTGAGTTGGATGCCCGTGGTTAGGTTGGTGTTTGGTCGGAGCCTGCACTAACGATATTATTTTGTTAAAAATCTTTTCTATCTATTGTATCAAATTCAGTTTTTGAATCTACTTACAATATTTACATCAATTCTGCTTTTCGCTCAATTAACCTTATTATGCATTTCTTTGTCAATTCTTATTCATGCGTTAACTCTGTTAAATCTCCTGGTGTAACTTGTGGAGTACTTTATATGCTCATGTTGCTCAATTCATCATTTTTCAAAGGATGTCTTCGACTTCGGTGAGGATCAGGACGAATAAGCCGTGTCTTACTGTCTTTTGCCTGTGGGCAGGCTTGCTGGGCTTCTTCCGCTTTGGTTTTATCTTCCGCTGCTTATATTTAATTTTGGTTTATAGACCATTGATGTAAATTTTGGTCATCAGGCCCATATTCAGTTAAATAAAGTTTGTCATTATGCATGATATTTGTCTTTGTTATTCACTATGTGTACTAGTTGATCCTGGACTAGTGCGATTTACACAGAGGGTTTCGGAGTTGTTGCTCCGGGATCTGACACACATGCTGTTGGAATCAAGCAAGAAATAACAAAGTCATTCTCATCTACAGTCTCTCTCCCTCTACGCTGACTCCGTCCGGCCATCCTCTCGGCGGTGTTTACCGAGCAGATCTGGATGGCGAAGAAGCCGGAGTAGCCACTGCGACGGAGGGCACACAACCGCGGCATGACGTTTCGGTCAGTGGCGCTTGGGCTGCGGCGGGTGGAGGACCTGGCTGCGGAGGCGGCCGAGAAGGACGGCGCCGACGGAGATCAGGAGCCGCTCTGCACGGCCGAGAAGGACGGCGCCGACGAAGATTAGGAGCCGCTCCGCACGGCCGCAAAGGCGAGCCCTGCGACCATGGCGGCCGTGTGGCGCGTGGCTGAGGCTAACCCGGTGAGCGGGAATCTCGTCGTCTACGGGCTCGACTGGGGCACCGGCACTAACACATGGGCGAGGGAAAGGACGGCAATAGCGACAATAGCTGCGACGAGGAAGAGGACGGTGACGCCGCTGGGCGCCGTGTTCTTCCGGGGGAAGATGAGGAAGACCATGGCTCGAGTGGCCGAAGCCATCGCCATGGATATATTGAACAGGAGGGGGACCTAAGCCATCGCCGTGTATATATTGAACAGGAGGGGGCATGAGCCATCGCCGTGGATATATTGAACAGGAGGGGGACCTGAGCCATCGCCGTGGATATATTGAACAGGAGGGGGATGGAATTGGAAGCGATGTGTGGGTATCTGTTTGCGTGGGAACCAGGAAGAGCATGGGAGGAGACGTGCATGAATGCAGCATGTGCTTGGATGGAAAGAAGGAGCGTGGGAAGGAAATACTGGTTGCATGCGTTGGCTTTCATGGAAGAGAATCGGATTTGATTTTTCAGCTAACTCCAAATTTACTCCTTTCCTTGTGCGACCTTGGATGCGGTCCGCCTTGGATGGGGTCCACTTGCAGGCGTGTCGACCCAGTCAATAAGATGACGCAGCAAAATAAGTTAGGCGCACCGCTTGGCAGCTCGAGGATGAGCTGCATGTACAGGAGGGGTGTAATGTCATAGGCGTAGGCCCAACTGAAGAGATTAGTTTCCATTTGAGTTAGAGATAGTTTTCATTTGTTAGAGATATGATTAAGGATATAATATTAGTTTCTATTTGTTAGAGATATAACTGAGATTAGATTCTATCTGTTAGGGGGAGCCCATCTATATAAGGGGGCTGTCGCATGCTATTGGAATCAAGTAAGAAATAACAAAGTCATTCTCATCTATAGTCTCTCTCTCCGCCTCTACGCCGAGCCGCCCGGCTATCCTTTCGGCGGTGTTTACCCCCTATAACTAAGGTTCATAACAAAAGTAGTTCGAGAAACTTTGATGAAGTGTTATTTTGATAAAGCAATTGATTAATCAATTTTGAGCGAGCAGTACAAAAACTACCGGTCTGCCTCTTTGAGCTACTACTTATATCAAGCTTACTCATTTGAACGGAAGAATAGTGCCTAGTTATCTGTCTATTGAAAAGAGAAACAAAAAGGATTTTTTTTCTATATTAGAATCCTTTTGTATTAAGTATCAATATCCTGCGCAGCGAGTTTGATACATGTGGCTGATGTGCTGCAGGTCTGGACGGTTTCCTCTGGGTTCTGTTTCATAACATTTTCTGAGCATACAAATGCTGTTACTGCAGTTCATTTCATGGCCAATAACCATTCTCTTCTCAGTGCCTCCCTTGATGGGACTATTCGAGCATGGGATTTGTTCCGCTATCGGAACTTCAAAACATTTACCACCCCTTCACCTAGACAATTTGTCTCTTTAACAGCAGACCAGAGTGGAGAAGTAATATGTGCTGGAACACTTGATTCATTTGAGGTATGTATGTGTGTATGCAGTCAACATTTTTTCCGGCAATTTTTGTGTGGTCTATAGTTCCCTTCTAGTTCGTTGACTACCAAAACATTTTCATGCAGATATATGTTTGGTCAATGAAGACTGGTCGTTTGTTGGATGTACTCAGTGGTCACCAAGGACCAGTTCATGGTCTAGTGTTTTCACCGATCAATGTAAGAGGGCTTGTTTTGCTATATTTTTGTTTTATTGTCCAGTTTTTAGAACTACAATTTCTTACCAAGCAAAACTACTTTGTTAGTGTGCACAACAACATTTTGTTCAATCTTCTATATGTTTTGGATTTGTAAATCCACAGAAACAGTAACTAGGTTCCGTTTTGTAGGCTATTTTGGCTTCATCATCATGGGACAAAACTGTTCGCCTTTGGGATGTATTTGAGAGCAAGGGTGCAGTGGAAACTTTTCAACATTCACATGATGTTCTTACTTTGGCTTATCGTCCCGATGGAAGACAGATAGCATGCAGCACGTTAGATGGCCTAATCCATTTTTGGGATCCTTTTGATGGCTTGTTGATGTATACAATCGAAGGCCGCAGGGATATTGCTGGGGGGCGCCTAATGACTGATAGAAGATCTGCAGCTAACACAAGCGTAGGGAAGTATTTCACGACATTATGCTATTCTGCTGATGGGAGCTATATTTTAGCTGGAGGAAACAGCAAATATATATGCATGTATGATATTGGAGAACAGGTCAGAAAATCTTTCTTGTGATAATAATAACCTTGTACCGGACATACGTTTCATCCTTTTTCTTTTAATTGTACAATCTTTGATACGCCTCCATTTTTATGCATACTCTCTACAATTTCGTTATTATGTATTTGTATATTACTAATTGCTACCCAATGTATGCATCTTGCAACTTAGAGGCAAAACTTATTACCTGGTAGTGCGACAAACTTTTAAGACATTAATAGCTAACCGCATCTGAATGTTGCTCCACTTGCTATGTAAATTTAAGGAATTAATCCTAACACTAAGATACATATGCTTAGGTCAAAACATCTTACTACATTGCCTCATTGACATTATTGTAGACATGCCTTTTGCCCACAATAATGGTTGAAGTTATTCATTGTTTTTACGTATTTGTCACCTGCGCAGGTGCTGTTGCGTAGATTCCAGATCACTCGCAATCTCTCATTGGATGGAGTTCTTGATTTTCTGAACTCAAAAAAGATGACAGATGCGGGTGCGCTAGATCTAATTGACGATGAAGATAGTGATGTTGACGAAGGAATTGATCAACAGACAAGAGGTAACTTGGGCCTTGGTTTACCTGGATCCATGGCAAATCGTGGAAGACCCATAGCGCGGACCAAATGTGTGAAATTTGCTCCAACAGGAAGATCTTTTGCTGCAGCAACCACCGATGGTGTTCTATTGTACACAGTTGACGAATCTTTTATTTTTGATCCAACAGATCTTGACATTGATGTTACCCCTGAGGTATTTACTTCATGTTCTGTCTTTTTTAGTACTGTTGTCTCAAAATTATTCCGATCAATTTGCAACGAATTTCTGTACGTGATATTTCTATAGAAAGTGGAGGAGGCTCTTGCAGAAAACCAACAGCAGAAAGCCCTTCTACTCAGCCTCCGGTTAAACGAGGACTCCTTGATTAAGAAGTGCATTTTTGCTGTGGATCCATCCAATGTGCGAGCAATTTGTTCATCAATACCCTTCAAGTATCTTCAGAGATTGATCGTTGCATTTGCTGACCTTTTGGAAAGTTGTCCCCATCTGGAATTTTTCCTCCTCTGGGCTCAGGTATCACTCTCTTTTTCCTTATTGAAGCGGGCGATTTGGTGAGACTACCAGATTTATCAAATTCCAACATTTTTGTTACAGGAGCTATGTAAGGTTCATGGAAACTATATTCAGCAGAACTCCAGAACCTTGCTTCCTGCTCTGAAGTCCTTGCAGCAGTCTATAACAAGACTTCATCAGGATTTGGCGGACACTTGTTCTTCCAACGAGTACTTGTTGAAATATCTGTCCTCTGCTGGGACAAAGAATTAGGTTATATGGTTGGCAAATGCTGACATTTGTGAGTACTCCTTTGCCGATCTTTATGATTGCAGTTTTCATAAAAGATGCTATAAATGTGTTTTTCAAGTGTGGAAAAAGGAGCTGACACAGATCTCTCTTTCTTGCAGCGGAACGTGATCGCTGAGTACATGGGCAGTTTGCATCACTCACTGTACTGCCTATGCGTGCTGAGCAACGCGATTGATTCTCAGGCAAAAGTCGAGCTGAGGCTTTTGTCCGCAGGAGTTTGGCGTTTTTGTCCAAAGGATGAGTTGGCTACTGTCTTATGGAGCTTTCCTTGTTGGTTTATGGATGATGTGTATCCCTGAGAAAAAAAAATTGTGACCCGATTTTGTTGCAGACGATCTCTTCAAACAAAGAATTGTTATAAACGCGCAAAAAAGAATTATATGTTGTCGATGCCTGGTTTAAAAACTCGAAATTGATCAGTCTGTCAACATGGACGCGATGATCGACTGGCGATACGACTTGAATGGATGCCAAATATGCGCGCCGCTAAGTGGAGCGCATCTGGCGGCCGGAAAGTAATATAAGGATTTTTTTTCTTTTTTTAGATGAAAAGAAAATTTTACTAGGGTTTCTAGATATATTAGGTCTAGTTCTTTTTAATTTATTATAGTTTATGGTTTATAACTTATAATTTTTTTAAATAAATAAATAAAACGATTTCTCTATCGTCCTTTAGAACTGGTTTATTAAATAGTACTTTAAAACGATTTATTAGTATTTAATTTGTTCATATAAACGTTTGCATTAGTGTTGAAAATCATAAGTTGTAACAATTAGATGCAAAATGCTACAGTTAGCTCTGCCCAGGTAGAACCATTTACATGGGAAATGTTTGATTATTTGCCTTATCTTTTATGTGTACTTGATAAAATATTCTATGATGTCTTACTTATTATGGATCTAAAGTTTGTATGTAAATAATATATCGTAGAGTATTTTATCAAACTAATATAAGATAGGGTAAATAATCAAATCCGCTCGGAGCCTCCCAGAAACCACTACCTATCTTCAGATCGAAAAGCAAGCGAAGGGACAGGCAGAAAAAACGCTCGCTCCGTCTCGTCTCTCCTACGGGCTCGGGAGTCGGAACCCAACCGAAGTCTTCCTCCGCTTGGCGAGTTGCGACCGCGCCGCACGATCTCCCGCGAGATCTCACTCTCTACCCTGCTGCGGCGCGGCCATGGCGGGGAGGCACTACCAGGGGCGCGGCGCAGGCGCGGGCGCCGGCGGCGGCGCGTCCATGGAGGTGGTGAGCACGCCGAGCCAGGAGCTGGCCCTCACCAACTGCGCGTACGTCTCCCCCTCCGACCTCCGCCGCTTCCCCAACGCCCTCGCCCTCATCGGCGACTCCCTGGTCTTCACCTTGCGATATCCTTCACGTTATCTCGTAATCGATTGTTTGCTTTGCTCGCCCATGCCCTGAGATGAGATCTCTCTTCTACGTGAGATGGTCCGGCGCTTTGATCTGGTCTGGTAGTAGTTTCCGTTTGAATCCTGCAGCCTAGAGAATCCCGCGCCTCTGTTTTGGCTTCGGGAGAGTTTTGATTCTGTTTTTTTTGTGGTGGTCTCGGGGGGACGGGTTGGCAATTTGAGTATATTGAAACTTTCGACGTGGTGCAGTTCATCTCTGGAATGAATTGCCTTGCTGTAGCTGATAGGTTACTCCATTATTCTACTTGCTTCGTAAAATTGTGCCCCGCTAATCCACGAGGCATCTGCCAAGGCAAATAAGTTGGATAGATGATATCCATAATATCGACCCTTCTGAGTTCAGCATCGGTGACCATTACTGCCACTGTTGATCTGTAGAATTCCATTTGGTTGGACCGGAGAAGCCTTGATGAATAATGAGTCGACTTGGACATAAACTTTCTATTTTCATTATAGGCACGTGATTATGATTTGTCTTAGTGCAAACACACATTAGTGTTATGTCATTCTAGTGTTGGTGTTGAAATTTAGTGTTCTGTACTGGGCTCATCGTAATGTGACTTTTGGATTGTTGCCCTGAAATCTACCTTGGTTAAAATCACATCATGTTGTGATGTTGTCTCACCTTCAATAAGCTCTGGTGTGGAATCGAATGAAGCTGTGATGATATTGTGTGCTGACCTTCCTATGGAGTTATACTTTTTCTTCTCATTTGTGATCCTTAATGAATATCCACTGCCCATGATGCTGTTGCTATTGGATGCATCGCCTTGAATGCTGTTCAGCGTCGGCAGACAAAGGTTTCAGCTGGGGATTCCATTACTGTTAGCAGGTAGGAAGTTCAACTGTCCATGGAAATCAATAATTTTTATGATTGTATGTTACCTTACTGTTTGCTGTGATAATACTTCTGTCCAGTTTTGTCCCCCCTGATGATTTCAAGTTGGCATTGCTCACATTAGAGATAGACTACACCAAGGCAAGAGCCAACCGAAACGAGGAGGTAAGTTCATTGGACTGTTTATGATGGGAGTTTTATTAATGCTTGATCACTGTGCTCTCATATGCATGAGCTTGGTTTCACAGCTGGATGCTGTTGTTCTTGCCCAACAACTCCGGAAGAGATTTCTGGATCAGGTATGGCATAATCAATTAGCATGGTTTTGCTGAGTAGGGCTTATTTCTTTCATTGGGATAACTTTAGTGTGTAATTCATGAGATGTCGCATGTGTGATTAAATTGAGGATGCCTGTAACTTAATAATGCTAATTCCACTTGTGTGCCCAAAATGGTGATTTGTGGGGTTGTTTACAGGTCATGACAAATGGACAAAGAGTGCCATTTGAATTTTATGGAACAAACTATATATTTACCGTCAATCAAGCTTTGCTAGAGGGCCAAGAGAGTTCCACGCTGTTGGACAGAGGATTCCTGTCAAGTGATACATACATCATATTTGAGGCTGCTCCTAATTCAGGAATTAAGGTTTCTTTGAATACCTTCTATATTGTTTTCAGCACTTCTATTAATAGTGAATGTGACAATAGCATTATTTATAGCTTGTGAAAATACCACAGCAAGACCCGTTATTGTACTGCAGGTTATCAACCAAAAGGAAGCTGCCAGCAGCAAGCTTTTCAAACATAAAGAGTTTAACCTGGAAAAATTGGGGATAGGTGGGTTAAGTGCTGAATTCACAGACATATTTCGTAGGGCATTTGCTTCGAGAGTGTTTCCTCCCCATGTTGTTAGTAGGTAAGTACGGTACCTGCTTCTTTATTTTTCTGCCAATAGTAACAGATGATGTTTTAACAACGGAATACTGTAGATTGGGTATCAAACATGTGAAGGGTATATTGCTATATGGGCCTCCTGGTACTGGCAAGACCCTTATGGCCCGTCAAATAGGAAAACTGTTGAACGGAAAAGAGCCCAAGGTATGGATTTTCTTATTAAACATGAAATGTAGTTTTGCTACTTGTCTAAATATTCATGTAATGCCTGTTGTCTTGTTCATTCTGATTTGTATTAGTAGGACACTTTACTCTATACGTATATTACACTTAAAACTTTGGTTTGACAAAGGTTTGTTGTCACCAGCATTGATAATAGAAAAGAATTTATTTTTAAGACTAAAATTGTTGGGTGCTTAGTTCTATTGTGTTGTGGACGCGTTTAGTGTTAAATATTACCAACAGCATCGGCATACTGGGGCCACGGCAGCAGAAGGCAACAGCACAGCGGAATCAAAGGAAGGAGATCAAGACTAAGGAAAGGGATAACTCAGATTGTTAGTTTCTCTCATAGGATATTATTGTTAGTTGCTTTCGTAAATAACTTGGGACTTTCCTTGGTGGTTTGGGCGCTTATTCTATAAAGGCTGCCATTATTTTTTTGGAGAGACAATTACTCAATAAACAAGTAATTCCCTAACCGGTTGGCAAGATCAGAGCCTCCCTGTTCGGTTGGGAGAATCCCACCGACTAGGAGGGCGATCCATCGCCTCCCTGGACAGTTATCCCTTCCACCCATCCACTAATATCTCAGCCACAACATCTTGTTTTGGATATACTAATAATTCAATAAAGAAGCTGTGTATCATAGTCCATTTTATGCTGAGAACTTTTCATGTATCATAATACATTTTTATGTGGCACATGTACCAAGTAGTCAATATTATATGATTTGTTAAAACTAAAACTATAATGCTAAATGTTTTCCCATTAAGGCCTTAGCTTCTAATTCCTTTTTCTAACCTCAGATTGTGAATGGACCTGAAGTCTTGAGCAAGTTTGTTGGAGAAACAGAAAAGAACGTGAGAGATTTGTTTGCTGATGCTGAAAATGACCAGAGGACACAAGGTACAATACCTCATCAGCAAAAGCCTTCCCATATTTCTGTGTGGAGTGAACCCTTTTGAACACTACTTTTTGTACCACCTTTTCAACACAGGTGATCAGAGTGACCTCCACGTTATCATTTTTGATGAAATTGATGCTATATGCAAGGTGAAGTTCTGCTGGCTTTAATTCACATCATCATGCATATTCTCACTTGCCTAGAGCTTTCTCAAGATGCTAGAACGAAGATTATCTTGCAACTATCACTAGATAGTACTGGGTTTCTCTTATCAATTTGGGTTTCAATGGAGTCTCAGAGAGTACTAGTGTTTTTCGCCCCTGATTATTGGAATATGAATAGCTCTCTAAAGTTTGCTGCGATAGTGGGTAATCGTGTATAGGAAAGTCCCTCACAAAAGAGTATCTCATCAGTTTTGTGTGGCATGGTTTCTTCTGGATACCATTTGTTTTACATGAAACCTATGATGTACATATTATACTTATATCCCTTCATATTTTCGTCAATTATACCTAAAATTCAACATTGAACTCCTTGTCTTTTCTAGAACTTCTGTAACTAGCAATTTTGTCCAGTGCATGTGCCATTGTACTGTAAGATTAGATCATATGCAGCATCGCTTCAGTTTTATTTAAAGTACCCAAATTAATGAAACTCTGATTGTGCAGTCAAGAGGATCTACCAGAGATGGTACAGGCGTACATGATAGCATTGTAAACCAGCTCCTTACAAAGGTATGTTTTCTTAGAATTTGAAGTTTAGAATTGTTTATGTTCTTTGTGTATATGTATTGCTGAGTTCTGACTGAACTCTCTACTTCTTACTTTTTAGATAGATGGTGTTGAGGCATTGAATAACGTCTTGCTTATTGGAATGACCAATCGTAAGGATTTGCTTGATGAAGCTTTATTGAGGTATGTTGTGACCCTCCTTGGATCATCTGGCTATTTATTCGATGAAGTCATTAGTTTGGTAGCCCCAAATGTGTCATACTGAAACAAATGAGTTGCCTGATGAGATAAACTGATCTAGCAAATCTGTCTCTGTAAATGCATTCAAGCTGGATCCTGATAAATATATTAGGCCTTTGAATATTGGCATTATCACATTTTCCATGCATTTAGTACCTTTTCATCACTCCCTAGTGTGGTGCATGTTACAGGGCAATTCACAAAGAGCTTTTGTTGATCTATTTTAGGGACTGTGCATGTGCAAGTAGACCATATTTTCTTTTGGTAGTTTTGATTTGCTATTTGCATATGCTCATTGCCCTTTGATACATCTGTTGCAGACCTGGACGATTGGAAGTTCATATTGAGATAAACCTGCCTGATGAGAATGGTCGTTTGCAAATTCTTCAAATTCATACAAATAAGATGAAAGAGAACTCTTTCCTTTCTCCAGATGTTAATCTTCAAGAGCTAGGTATGTTATTTGTGAATTAATACTTTTTTAGGCATTGCGTTCATTACAGCAAAGGTTTCCTAAAATTTTCATAGCATGGACTGATGAGTTGGCTAAGTCATGCTAGTGCTATTTTTCAAACTAGAAAAAATTAATTTTTTAAAAAATTGACTGTCTTTACTTCCGTACTTTAACACTCAATGTCATTTTTTTCAGTCCTACTTTTTTAGTATGACTAAGTAGGGGTTTGTGGGAAGTTCTTATTCAATATGATAAAGATTTGTACTGTATGGCATTGATAATTGTAAAAATCACATCCAATGATCCAAATGACACCTGATCTTCTGAATGAAGCTGCAAGAACAAAGAACTACAGTGGAGCAGAATTGGAAGGTGTTGTTAAAAGTGCCGTCTCATTTGCTTTGAACCGGCAGATAAGCATGGATGACCTCACGAAACCTTTGGATGAGGAAAGCATTAAGATTACTATGGATGATTTTGTGAATGCACTTCAAGAAATTACTCCTGCATTTGGTGCTTCCACTGATGACCTTGAAAGATGCAGGTGCGTGCTATGATATGAACATTAATTTAGCAAAATGACTCCTATCTGCACAAATTACAAATGTGAGATGATCAGTTTCTTCTTAGGGCATTGCTGGGTTCAGCTCTCGTTCCATATTAGTTCTCCCCATGTGTCCCGTGGAACTTTTTTCTTTCTATGCATCACCCCCTTAATACAAATTGCACAATGTTAAAGCAAGGGAAGGGGTAAGTAATCACCATCCACCCTTCATTTGTGCTTTAATATTTGTGCAATTTTGAAATAGTGATGCATAGGAGCACCTCTTATGTTTACAGTCTTTAACACAATGTGCTTTCACAAACTTTTGCACCTGGCTGATGCCATGCTCCTACAAATAACTTACGCAATTCTGATTTCTATTAATTCATAGTCAACATTGGCTACGGGCATGTCGTCATGCCCAATTTAATTTGACTAAAACAAATCACATGCTTATAGCGTTGTCAGCCTTATAAGATTTTCTTATTTTCAGGATGAACTAAACACATATATGATTTTTAAATTCATTAATTCCTGTCTCTCTTATTTAATCTTTACTGTTGGCCTCGATATTTAATAGAATTTTAATGGTTTTTCATGTCATCTTTGACAACTTCATATCTTTGTGCAAAGTATACAGGTTACGTGGTATTGTTGACTGTGGCAACGCACATAGGCACATTTATCAGAGGGCTATGCTTCTTGTGGAACAAGTTAAAGTTAGCAAAGGTAGCCCACTTGTGACCTGCCTCTTGGAAGGTCCTGCTGGAAGGTACAGTCTCTAAAACACATCTTTGTTGTCTTAAAAACATTGCTGGAACCTCATTTCATCTTAATTGTTTCAGTGGTAAATCGGCTATGGCAGCTACTGTTGGCATTGACAGTGATTTTGCTTATGTCAAAATTGTAAGTTCCTTTATTTCCGGCTTTCCTTCATCCTCTGTTGAAAGGTATAGGACTGAGTATCTCTAATCATGGTTCACTATAGATATCGGCAGAAACAATGATTGGTTTCAGTGAAAGCAGCAAGTGTGCAAAGATTTGCAAGGTCAGAGATGTTCTTTATATAATGCATTTGATAGCCTTTTGTAGTCAGTTAATATACGGAAGAATCTACTCGAAAGATGTATCCTGTTTTTTGTTCCTGTGTTCTTCTGCATCTTTTTTTAAAAAAGAAATGTACCTGCTTTTTCTAGTTATCTTGTTTCCTTTCCGTATGCTTTAGAATTATATCGAGGTGGTGTGTTTTGTTGTGGCAGTACAGGTTTTTGAGGATGCATACAAATCTCAGTTTAGCATCATAATTCTTGATGACATTGAAAGGTACTAGACCCTCAAATCTACAAACGTTTGCTGTCATGCGTCCTTTCTATGTTCCATTTTGCTTCAAGTGTGTTTTGGTACTCTTGTATAATCTTATAGGTTACTGGAGTATGTTGCCATTGGACCACGCTTTTCAAACTTGATCTCACAAACCCTTCTGGTCCTCCTCAAGAGGGTTCCTCCTAAGGTGTGCACAATCGCACTTTTTCTTTAGTATTATCCTTGAGCAGAATACTTGGTTACTGTTCCACTACTTGGATGTTGAACTTGGGCACTGATGCCACATAATTACTTCTTTTATTAAAAAACGCAATCCAGCTGTCTTTAACTTTTTTTCCTTTTGACTCGCATATCATTTGCAGGGCAAGAACTTGCTTGTTATTGGAACCACAAGCGAAGTAGGATTTCTAGAATCCGTTGGTATGTGTGATGTGTTCTCCGTGACCTACCATGTCCCCAAACTGAAAAAGGAGGATGCCACAAAGGTGAGAGAATTACTAGAATGCATTTGTCGACCGAAATAGTGCTGTGGTTAAAATGCAAGATGCTAGAGTCGTTGCACTTGGTAGATTGTGGTAGTGTGGCAGGGAACTCTGTTCATAATCACTATTTCTGGAACACTTAAGGTTTGCATTTTTTTGTTTATCGACCTTATCTGGCTTTTCTGCAGGTGTTGCGGCATCTCGATGTGTTTGATGAAGGAGATATTGATGCAGCAGCAGAAGCGCTGGATGATGTAATCTTTTTTTCTAGTATTCTCGTTGGCCCTTCAAACAAAAACCTTGCGTGACCAAATTCTTACGATCCTTCCATTGGTGCAGATGCCAATCAAGAAGTTGTATACACTTGTTGAGATGGCTGCACAGGGGCCATCAGGAGGAAGCGCAGAAGCAGTTTATGCTGGAGAGGAAAAAATAGATATCAACCATTTCTTTAGCATCTTGAGTGATATTATCCGCTATTGAGCACACTTACAGCTCAAATGGACCCTAGATTTCACTATAAGAATTTGTTTGCACCTTTCTTAGACTTCATCTACCCAGTTTGGTATCTTCACAGGGTTGAGCGGTTTGATCTTGAGTTGTATTTCTTTTATATGCCCATCAGAGCGTTTGCTGTAACGTTGCCATGATTCAGCCATAGGTTACACGATGTAGCACTTTTGAATTGTATGGCGTGTTTTTTTAATTCATGTGGATCCGTTTTCACGTGTCCAGGACAGGAAATTGATTTGGCGGCTCTTGGTTTCTTGATCGTTGTCTTCACGTTGTGTTAGTCTTCAATCTCTTTGCTATGCTGCTGTTGATACAAGCAGCAATCCATTACCATGAGGATTCTTCATATTCCACTGAGATTTACCCACTTTTTCGATTTTTTTTTCTCGAAAACGCAGGAGAGCTGCGCCTCATTATATTAAGAAGAGAATAAAGGGCAAGAGCCCAAACAAAACCACAAACACCACACAAACACGCAAAAGATTCGAGGGTTACAAACGCGTCCAAGACAAAAACCCACAAGGCAACCACTACTGAGCTAGACACTAACTACTGGGGAGGAGGGTAGCCAAGAATGATAGCCCTTTAGCCCCTGCCAAAGACCACAAGCGGCGCTCCTCGCCGGCTAAGACCAAAGCACCAGCTAAGTTTGGAGCTGCTCTATCAAAAACACACTCATTGCGATGCTTCCAAATAGTCCAAGCTCCGAGAATAATGAGCGAATTAATTCCTTGTCTCATCAACCCATCAACGGTGTTGCTGCTAGCTTTCTCCTTATATGCCACTATAAAAATTGTGTTTCCTTATATGACCCCGAGTTTTAACTTTATCCAACTTGCCACTTCCGTCACCTTACCACCGTGAGTTCGCTGTTAAATGCTAGTGAAAAAGACCAGTTTGCCCCCTTCCCTTCTTCCTCTTGCTCAGTCGCTGGCCTCCATGGCAGACGACCCCCATGGTGATGGTGTGAGATGACCAGCGACTTTGAAGACAGCAGCTCGCATGGCCGACGGAAGCAAGTGGAGTAAGAGGGAGGAGGAAGACCACCACCCTCCTTCCCTCTTTAGCAAAATTGATTGCCATCGCTCGTCCTCTTCCGAAATTGATCTATTCCCCAACTCCCCTACTCCATTGCGAAGCTAGTGCTCACCTCCTCCATCGTTGGGAGCGCGCGAACGGCGAGCCATGCCGTGGCCATGTCCGTGCCATGCCAGCGCACACGCCGATCAGCCACCCCGGTGCACCCATGTACGCAATGAATAGAATAAAAAATCAAAGATTACATATATAGATCATATCAGACAGGTGATGAGGCAAATATAAAACCATGTCAGGCAGGTGATGAGGCAAGTGTGAAACTATACCAAGTATGAATTAAACCATGCCAAACAGGTGAGCGGGCAAGTATAAAACCATACCATGCCTTAAGTATAGGCCAGGAATCGAAACATCTAACATGTTAACCAAGACGTCTAACACCCCCCACAATTGGAGCATCGGCAGAGCGGATGTTTAAATTGGACCGAAAATCGGTGAAAACAGAAGTAGACAACCCTTTGGTGAAGATGTCGGCATACTGAGATGACGTCGGAACGTGAATAACGCGGACATCGCCAAGACCAACTCGTTTCCGGACGAAGTGGAGGTCAATCTTAATATGTTTGGTACGTTGATATTGCACTGGATTTGTTGAGAAATAGATCGCACTGATATTGTCGCAGTAGACGAGGGTAGCTCAGCGTAGAGGACTGTGAAGGTCTTGAAGGAGTTGGTGCAGCCAGCACGCCACAGAAATAGCATTGGCCACGGCCCGGTACTCAGCCTCCGCACTCGAACGAGAGATAGTATGTTGCCGCTTGGAGGACCAAGAGACGAGATTCACCCAGGAAGATGGCGTAGTCCGAAGTGGATTTACGCGTGTCGGGACAACCTGTTGGAACCGGAATTTGTAATCCAGAATTCTCTATGAATCCACGCATTATTACTTGAATAAGTAGATAGTGCTCACAGATACATTACTGAACATCAAAGTGCATATCGTATGGAAGCATAAATATATATTAGTAGACTTACTCATGGGCCGATCAGGCCGAAATCAATAAAAAAAGCAGCAGCGAAAACGGAAACTTCACACAAATGGAACTCTTAGAACATGTCCATAGGCAGCCAACTGGGGTTCGTGACCTATTTCTTGGCCTCGTCGTCTTGTAGCTCTATCGACTCCTTTGGATGCCCACAGGGCTTATATGTCTTCTTCTGACTTACAAAATAATGGTAATTGAGCAACAGTGAGTACAAAGATACTTAAGAAGCCACCACACAGAATACAGTAATAATAGATGAAAGGTTGAACAAGGAAAGCTTATGGTTCTTTTATTTGTGAAATGTCACCTCTTTGAAATACAGATATAGGAAATACCTAAGACTTAGAAATTTTAGCTAAAACATATTTTCTACATAGTGTGAAAGAATGAAATAATATTTCCATATGCTAGTTTTCCAATGTCATATCCACTTCTTATCATCACTGGTTTGACGCCTAGGGCAACACAAATCAAGGCTTTATTAGCCCATCACTTTTCATTCCACTCACAATGTTTTTGAAATAGAACTATATCGATGTAAGTTTTTATGCCTGCCCATGACCGTGTGCATAACTGTTCGAACAGTTTTCACTCTGCAGAGGTCACACAACTTTACCCACGAGAGGCCACCATCTTGTTATATTCCACATGTTTCCCTGGACATACCGATCAAGAAGGTCAACACAAGGTTTTTCCAAAGTCTCCCCTTAACTTTTACTTGCATCATAGGGTTGATTCCCTCCTACTTTGCACGAGGCGTCCCAGTTGTGTCAACAAATTATTCCCCACTGTTGTGGGCAAATAACGACACACTTCCGCCATGTGGAGGCGACACTCCACACCCCCTCAAGTGGATACGAAGTTCTACTTGCACCCGACGTGAGGAACCCTAAGTTGTGTCGAAAATTATTCCCCACCGTCGTGGGCAAATAACAGCGCTCTTCTGCCATGTGGAGGCGACACTCCACACTTCCTCAAGTGGACCACTTGTTACAGCCTTTACGACTGCTCTAGGATCGCTACGACCACCTCTTGTAGCCGTACGACCACGTTGAAGTGGCTACGACCACCTTTTGTGTCGCTACGACCACTTTGTTGGTTCTCCGACCACACAAACAGTCGTTACGACCACGTTCTGATCCATCCGATTACTCCTTACTTCTTCGACCACGTAGTCGTAACCTTCAGCTGAAATTACGACCACGTTCACCGCCTCGCGCTGCACTTCCTTCGACCACGGTCGATCATCGTAGTCGTAGCTCCTTACGACCACGCAATGATTCTATCGGCCGCTGTGGTCGTAACGACTTACGATCACTCTCTCCGTTGTGGTCGTAACGACTTACGACCACGCCTTCTTCGCTGTGGCCGTAACGACTTACGGCCACGTCTCGTCGCTTTGTGTCCGTAGTCGTAACTGCTTTACAACCACGTCTTCAGCACTGCAAACACCTTCGCTCCTTTTATACCCTGCTCTAAGACTCCGACTCGGTTACGATCACGATTACTACTCGAACTCAGCTACGACTATAAACAGACTCGAACTCGACTACGACTGTGAAGCGAATTCGTATACGACCACGACCTGAACTCGTATAGGATCAGGTCTTCGACCACGACTGGAAAAACAAGATTATAACTCTAACAAGGAAAGAGGGGGTACTGTGGAGAGATGAGCACCGACATGCAGACCATCGACTTGTAGATCCTGCATTGCAAATGCGTACCGTTTAAAAGCTAATTATTATAGCAACAGTTAAAAACCATAAACAGCAAGCACAAAAGAACCGAGAAGTCGAAACCTGGTGCGGTGCCATATAAGAAATTTTATCTACGATGAAAGGCAGGAATACAATATACAGTGTAGGGCATACGGTAGCGTATTGAATTTTCGTCTGCGAACTGAAGTTACCAGGATAGTCCTACGAAGAGTCGCCTTGATGCTTGCTCTGCGGGTTGCGGCAAGCTGAGAACCGTTCCGGTCACACCACACGGGCCCGGACGGAATGGGTATTGCGCACGGTACGCATCAGGTGGGCTGACGACAACCGAACTGTATGCACGGTATGCATGGGTATTGCGCACGGTATGCATTTCCAGACGTACGGATCCCTTAACCGAACTGTCTGATTCCTGCCAGCCCTCGCGTTCCGACGGCTGAATTCGTGGTCGCCACGCGCCAGCTGACGGCGGCGGTGAGGTGCAGGTCGACGTCGCCGAAGGAGGCGTAGACTAGCACCACGCAGGAGACGAAGCCTGGGATGTGGCACAGGAAGAGGCCATCGCCGATCGCCATTGTGACAAATGGATGCTACTGTGCGTGACGAGCAGAAGCTGAAGGCCTCTTCGCTGCTCTGAAGAGTTCTTGCTTGATCAATTGTGAAGCAACTTCAGCTTGGTCAGATCAGATAGCAACAACTAAACTACATTACCAGGCAAAAGATTCGACTAAACAAATAAAGACACGTTTCAAGTCTCAACTCAGAAATTTTAGGAACCTCAATAGAATCATGGGGCTCACCATACGGCTCACACTCAGTGCAGTTCACACTTGACTCTAGATCAATCTTCTCGACAGCACCGGGCGATTAGAAAGCTAACAGAATTGAGTGCCGCGATTGAACTTCCTGAACCATATGGGAAAACGAGACACTGTTTCATGACCGACAAAAACTACAGGTATGGATTGGACTACATTGAGTCGAGATGATAGTGCAACCACCCAACATGAACACTATTGAACTCTCAGAACCAAGGTTTCACCTAACCCCTCCACAAACCAATGTGGAGATACTATTGGGCATTCGTATTATCTTATCTATAAAACAAGACAGTTGCGAGAGAAGTGAAAAAACCTCTTCGAGAAGCCGTATGTTCGTATCAGCTTGTCTTTTCTAAACAAGAGACAAAAACCGAAACCAATATGTACAGAGTCGAAGAACTAGCTTTGACAGCTACTGACCTAGTTTCTGAACTCAAAAGTTACCATGACAACAACCAGGAATGCAGGAACTTGTACGGAACTATCATTTGCAACCCCGTTCCTGACTAAATCACTAAATCAAAAATATATTGAATTGAAGGAGCTGCTAGTTGAATCCACCTTTATTCTAAAATGTTTATTTACACAAGAAATAATCCGCTATCAACAATTCCTGGCAAAATTTTCGAGCCTTTGGAAGGGGAACACGAATAGAAGTTAACTAATAAAACCATGTTTGAATGTTGTTACTGTGGATCCGCAATTGTATGGGAGCAAAATTGCCTGGAGATTTACAGTTGAATGAATTCCTTCCCACCAGTGACTTTAGTTCGATGGGGCCGTTTTGAGCTTGATTTCCTATCCCGTGTACGCTTCCCTGTTAACTTCTTGGTTGCAGAGGCTTTCCCAAGTTCCTTTGCCGTATTGTCTGGAAGCATCTTTCTAGGTTGCTCATGCACCACAGGAGGCGGCGGTGGAGGCTGACTTCTTAAGGCAGCCAGCCTTTGTTCCAACAGTTCTCTGTGGTATGCCTGTAAAGTAAGAATGGAAAAAATAAGTGATCAATAACAAACAACAACGACATTCTGGAATAAATGCATTATCATCAATCATGTTTTATTTTCCTTTTTCATTTATATTTGAGACGATCCCAGTGTAAGATATGAATGAAGATCAAGTGTATTGCAAGGACTTAAACCCTAGGCAATAGGAAATGACCTAAATACTCTTAACACCCCCCTCAAATGTAAGACGTATGCAATAGTATTACATTTGAAAAGAGTTAACACTAAAATAGGGAAAATCCAAAATCCGTGTCTTGAAAATGTCGTCAAAGCGTGCAGCTTTTCAAAAATTATGTCGGAAAGATCGTCTCCCATCCGAAATCGTGCAACGGCTCATAAAGCACAAAGTGCAGGAGCCGAGAAGGTAGAGGTAAACGGAAACATAGTCGACCGTGGTAACACGATGAAGAAAATGTAAAAAGTGACACAAGTAGAGATCTATCAAATCAAGCCGAAAAGGGAGATAGAAGCATAGCGGCACAGATCAAAATCCGAGACGGCGGTGGGGCTGTGCACAAGAAGCGTAATAGAGGCGCAGTGTAGAAAAACGCGACGGCCTTACAAGCTCGGGGCGGCGGCTCAAAGAGAAGCGGCGACATCATGAAGATTTCTACGATCTGCAGCGGCTCAAAGAGAAGAGCGGCGTCTGTGGCTATGCGAAAGAAAAGAGATGGCCACATTCATCCAAGAGGATGAACTGTAGCTAGCAAAGCAATCGGCTGATTGACAAGGATTTTGTGGACTAACACGGCTTTGACAGACTCAAAGATAGATACTACGGATTTAGATGGCCGCAATGAAAGGCTAAAGAAAAGACTCAAAAGGAAAACACTTTTGAGATAGACCTGATTGCTCAGGAATCCACCAAACAATCACCAGATCCAACCCCATTTACTCTCTCGCTCGCCGTAGGGAGCCAGAGAGACCGGCGACTTGGAGGCAGCCAGGCGCAGACGCGCCGAGAGCCAAAGGCCGATGGGGAGGTAGCACCCTCGTCGACGACGAGGCTGGTGGCATCCTGACGGAGGAGGCGACCGAGTAGACCGAGAGCATGGGGCCGGGTGGCGCAGCGGCCAGATCCGAGGCAGCGACGGCCACGAGAACAGCGGCGACGACCGAAAGTTGATAGCAGCAGCGACCGGATGTGGCACGTCGAGGCCGGCGGTGGAGATGGCCGAATCCGGAGTGGGGGCAGCTAGATCCACGACGGCGCGAAGGAGGCACGGTCGGCGGCCTGGCGCAGGCGAGCTTAGCCGGATCCGGGCGAGGTGAGGGCAGCGGTGATCAGATCCGGGGTTGGCGGCGGCGGGAAGCCCAGATCCAGTGCCATGGAGCTCGTATGCGGCGGCGGAGAGCTTGGATCCAAGCGGTGGCAGCTCGGCGCGGGCGAGCTAGGCCGGATCCGGCACGGAGGCACTCGGATCCAGGTGGGGCGAGGACAACGGCGGCCGGATCCGGGGTTGGTGGCGATAGGGAGGCCTTCGGCGGCGGCACATGACGAGATGGCCATGTGCAGGGCAGGGCGGCGCGACGGCGGACGCGACGACGGCCGAGAGGTTGCCGCTCCCGGGAGTGGAGCACACTCCTCCTGGGGGCGGCGGCGGCGGCGGCCAGCGGTGACTTGAGCTAGGTTCTAAAACCTGTGATCTGATACCATGTAAGATATGAATAAAGCTCAAGTGTATTGCAATAGTCCATAGGGCTTATATAGTACATGAGATACATCCTATGGGGCTTATATAGTACATGAGATACATAAGGACCCAAACCTAGACAATAGGAAATGATCTAAATACCCTTAACATCCAGTACTATAAGCAAACACTAATATATATCATAACAGGGTGTGCAGAAAATCAATAGTAAATGCACCACACAAAACATTAACTCGAAAGTACCTGAACAACAAAATCGCGCCTTTCACAATCCAGGAACATGTCTGCAGTCCAATTAACTCTCGACCTTATTTTATCCCTCACTGTGCTAAAGCTTAGCTGATCTCTGGAGGTAAAGCGATCAACTTCATTAAACCAAAGGCATGTGAAGAGGTTGGTAATGGGGATGTGCTCCCTTATTATTACACAGCCCTCAGGAACATCTGTTAATCACAATATATTGTTATCAGGAAGACATATGTCGGAAATACTACTAGGTCAGAAATTAGGGGGAAGAAGCAATTACCACTCGTAATAGGAAGTTTAGCTGATGAATAATGGGTTAAACCCTCTCTCTTATAGAACTCTATTTGGTAATCAATTGAAGAATTATCATACTTTCCACCAGCCTTATTAGCCTCAGCTTCTTCAAAGACGTCAAAGCGTCTGTAATGCCTGGAAATAGCGAAGCTAACATTTTTCCTCCACAAGAATCTGTAACATAACAGTGTATATAGAAATCAGAAACCATGATGTCAAAGTTTATATGAGAGTAGGCTTCAACAAACCAAACAAATTAGAATAAGAATGTGATGCAACTTGGATCTTGGTACAATAGATGGAGCTTCTGTGGCACTGGCAACAAGCGAACTTACTTTCTGACAGCATACCTAAATGTTCCTTGAGTTATATGCAGAGTGCAGTTAAAACATGTAGCAGATGGAACTCAATGAGAGTGTAATGTTTACCTCTCTAATAGCTGATAAGGATCCCTCACTAGTTTAAGTTTCCCATCAATCCAAAGTGAATATCGCACATTAGGAAAAAGCCGATGAAGTAATAGTTTTGGAACCTGTTTGAGGAAAAGAACACAAGGACCATAAATGATTACAAAAACAAATTGTTTATGCTGATTCACATTAAGCATGACATCCTCTTGCCTTTTTACAGGACAACAGAAAAATGGTTTTCAAGTAAAAAAAACTTTGAAAATGGGATGCTAATAGTAGATGGGGGATCTGGACTCTGAAGTCCCATTTTCACACATTCACTTAATGGAGAAAAGAATGAAAAACATATTCATCATCAAAGCATCAGCTGCAGCATCGATTTTAATCTGCATAATGCAATAAAGATTCAAAAGAAATGCATAGACCTTAAATCCCTTTTACACTCGTCTACCTTACAGTGTAGGCAACTTTAGCAATCAACCTATCTAGATCAAGGTCATTTTGTTTTAGAATATGACATCAACATCATGTATGTAGATTGTATATAATTATGTTAGTTACACAAATAACTTATAATTTACATGGTCCACTAAACTGAAAATAAAACTGTGCGCTTATGCATCTCCATGTCAGAAGTATCTGGCACTCAACAGATTTGACTAGGAAAAATCAAAATAACCAAATGTACAGGTACCTTTCCATTGCGCCTTGCATCAGAATATGGAAGGTTGCGGACAACAACCACCCGCCACAGCCCAATTCTTTTAGTATTATCAATAGTAGTGGAGTTCTTTATTGCAGCTTCTGTTTCTTCATCCAGAAACATGAAGAAGCAAACAGTATCCTTGGAAAATTCACTGATGTTTTCTGGTTGTTGCATTATATCATAATTTCCTGAGAAAGCACAAATAAGCAAGTTTACACGAGACTTGTAATTAGAACTGACATAGAAAGAGGGTGTAATTACCAAAAATAGCAGAAGCAACAACCGTCCCTTGGCACTGCTGCATCTCCGAAAGATCAGCTTCATCTATATCAAACCCAGTATTGAGACCAGGTATCTTCCCTCTCACAAATCTGAAGATAAAGAAAAGTTTAGTGCTACAGCATGACACCATAAACAGTCATCATATAGATGTACAAGAGTTAAAGCAGATGATCCATATGGACATACCCACAATGTACTGTCATCGAGTCTTTTATGTCATAAGACTTATCTCGTTCCTCTAGGGTTGGATAACCTCCAAACAAAGAACCACCGTTGGACTCTTTGAAAATCAAATTCTCTTCAAACAAATAATTTAGGCTTCGAAGGACAGGTGATGCTGATGGAGCACCTGGCATCAATGCCAGGGCCTGCTCAACAGGCACATAACAAACATGACATGCTACACAAGTTCAAAATACTATAGTTAGATTCACAACTTTTGAGACTCTGAAATGGATTGGTCAAGACTTACGTCGTGGTCCAGTGCGTTTCCTATCAATAGGTGGAGGAGGAAATGAGAAATTTTCACAAGGATGGTGCTCCAGAACAACAGATGGTGGGATACTCCGCAAGAGACCCCGAACTTTTTCATGACCGGTGTCAGATTGTTTTTCTGTCCGTGATGTTGTATTCAAACCATTTCCACTCAAAGAATCTCTCTGGGTTATTGGTCTACCCGAAGATGTCCAAACAGGATTCACAAAGCTCCGGACATGATCAGAAAATCCAAGCATGGTTTCAATACCAGGTGGTGCGTCTTCATCTAGAATAGGCCAAAAGATGATTTTGAAGTTCAGTATTGGAAGATACAAATGAAGGTGAAAACACAGAAAGAATACAAAAAGTGTACTTACTGCTAAAGATTATGTATTACTTTAATACGGCACATTTCAAACATAATGTTTAGCAAACGATATTGAACACATTAAATTGGCATCATATGGAATATATTAGACTTTGGGGCCTTGTCAAAAAAAATTGGCAACCCATGATGCATTAGCACCAGGAGAGAGTCAAGTCCTTCAAGCCTATCAAGTCCTAAATAAGAGTATAAGACACTGGAGTGACTAACCAACCAAGGGCAATTGTAACCATGAGTGTGCAAATTGACTGCTAGATGAAGGACTAACTCACAATAGTGAATTGTTAAACGGTAACAGATTAGTCTGCCAAAGTCAAACAAGATGCATATTGAAAAATGTAAAGGAACAGGTGTAAACACAAGCATGCAGATGACCAAATGATTAAAAAAATAAACAACTCTAGCGCTACCAATCCAAAATCCTACCTAGCCGGTACCACAAAGGCACAAATTTTGACAGCATTATCAGCACTAGCACCTTTCATACTTCAAGCTCATTTTAAGGTCTGAACTTTTTGGAATACATAAGCCACATTAACTATATTAAACACCATGCACATGCATCCCAACAAAGTCAGCACCTCAGTTCCAGAGAACTGATTAAAGCATCTCTCATAACCAAAGATCAACCAAAGTACTCAAAAGTCAAAACTTGGGATCACACCTCAATATTACTCTCTAATCACTCGATGCAAATTGCCTAGCTCAACTATTACAGAAACATTGACACTGCTCTGCGTGATCTGAACTGCTAAAGAATAATGTACTCATCCTTTTGCATCATATCAGTCAGCTAAAGTCAAAGGTGATGCAAATTAAAGAATGCACATAAACAAGAATATAGCCAGGTGATCAAGTTACATTAAACCAGATGTTTTTGTACTCCTAGAAATGAGAAACACCTACATGAATCATAGAATAATATTACTTGCAAGTTGCACTGCATTATTCCACTGAACTCATTGGCCAAATGAATGCATAACGAAAAAAATAACAGTAACTGGTCGAAATATTCGATCTACTTACTACAACAGTCACAGGGATTAGGAATAAAACATGAGGCAAGATAACCACCACCTTTACTGACAAGTGATGAGAAGAGGAAGCAGAAGACCACAGCAACGGCGACAAGGAGGAGGAGGAGCATCCGCCGGCGACGGCCAGCGAGCTTGCAGATCCGGGCGAAGAGGAGGCGCTCGCCTCCGCGGCCGCCGGCGCCGCCAAGGGACATCTTCCCGGGCTTCCGGGCGGCAAGCGGCGGCGACTGGCCGTTGGACTGCTGCAAGGATCCATAGCTCCCCGACGACCTGAGCCCCAGCGACGCCCCGCCGCTCATTCCGCCGCCGCCTTCGAGGCCACGGCGCCAGCTCTCATCGCCCACCAAGTTCGATTGGCGCGCCGCAGATCACAAACGCCCAACCAACGTCTCTTCCAATGGCGCTCGATCCGATGCCGCGACGAACAAACAACGCCCAATTTGAAACCACAATAGTGCCCGAATCGTTGCGGCAATTCAAATTTGTGTCAGAAAAAAAAACACACTTGAGATCTCCGATTCGGAGCAAAACAACAGCTCCCAAACAAAAACACCAAATGGCCAAAAATTTTCGGATCGAATGGTCTAGAGAACTCCCGAGATCTAACGATTTGGAGGAGCGCGAGAACACGGGGGCCCGTAAATTGGAGAATGCGGAGGGATTGCTGCGCGGGTGGATCGAGGAGCGCGCGACGGATTGGGGATTCCAGCCTTCCAGGGAGAGGGGGAGAGAGAGATCGATCTCGAGGCGTGTGGTCGTAGAAATAAAATTTTGAACTTTTTTTCAGGTACAAAAATCGTGCGTGGAAATGACCTCCGGAAACGGAAAGCGGGGAGAGAGCGGTGCGAAGTGCGACGGGGAATTTGGTTGGTTGGTTGGATTGCATTATAAAACTATGCGATCGTGCACGAGGGGAAGAAGGATTAGGGGAGACGGCAACATCGATCAATAGGGATAATTGGGGATTTGATATGGCATTAGCAGCTTATCGCGATATGATTATGCCACGATAATTTTATTCCGTAAAAAAGGAGTAGAAGCGTACGTGCATAACACACTTACATACATACAGGTGTAAGTGCACCCCGTAGCACACCCCTAAATTTCTCAGTGAGACGTTTTCGCTCGTGCATAAAAAGTAGGCATTGGGCACCATGATTTTTGGAGTCGTAATGCTCGTAACCTACGAGTTCATTCCTTATAATGTGACAATTCACTTGCATGTTTTATAAAGGGTATGTTTAGTTGATACCGTCTAGTTATTTTCAAGGCTAAAAAATCAAGAGACTGCAATTAAATCTTAACAAATTCAGAAACAAATCTATCTAATCTGTTGTTTGTAAAAATTCACAAGATTTGGGTGCCAATTAATAGTCATATGGTGGGGTGGCGGGCCACCTAAGCAAGCTTATCAATTACATTCCAATACCACTCAGAATGGTCAGAATATGCTATACCGGCACACAGCACGCTTAATCTCGTATCGACCTTAATACTGACCAATATTGACCATTCCAACCCATTTTTACCGGAATTGGTGTTCCATATTCCGGTATCGAGCATATTTAGGTGAGTTAGGAGCTCCAGGGTAACGGTGCGTCGGTACCAAATTCTGCCATGTGTTGTTGGTTCTGCGTCTGTCCCGCTTCGAGCAGTCGACCGCGCGTGCAATCGCATCCATCGCATGATGCATCAATGCCAACGGGCGGAGTTTAGCCGACAACCGACTAGGCCTAGGCTGCAAACCTACAACGCACAGCACGGCACGACATCACGCCTATGCTTTTGGTTTGGTTTGGCGAGCAGACGTGAGTTCGACTGGGTTCTTTTGGTCTTTTTTTTTTTATGGTTTTTGGTTTTTGCTATAGTAAATAGCTTTTAAAACAGTGTATTTTTTTAAAATAGGGTCTACAAGTTAATTGTAGTAGACAATATATCGACTTCAGCTATACTGACCAAAATCGCATACAACTCTCTCTCTTCATACTCTCTCACGAACAACTGGAATTCAAAAGCCATAAGCCATACGTGACACTGGAAGTAGAGCAACTACTATCTACTACTAGTAGGGCTTCCTAGCTGGTACACAAGAGCATTAACTGCATGTTGGCTCGGTTGGGCTAAAAAATAGTGGTTTATGGCTGAAATTGCAATGTAACTGGCTGAAATTATAATGTAACTGAAGGTGACTTATTTGGCGTAATTAAATTTAAAAAAAATTAAAAATAGAAAAAAATGTTAGATCATTATGGACAACGTAAACGAATACGGAAAAAAACCGACAAAAAGCTAAAAAAATTAAAAGTTCAGAAAAAGATGAAATTTATGAATAATGAAAAATAAGCCAGAAGTCAGAAGGTTAAGCGGAAATTAGCGGGGCAAAGCCTTCAAGTGCCCCTTTATTTCTACGCTATAGTTAAATATTTAGAGTGAGATACATGTAATAACATGTATATACTTATAAATATATATTAAAAGTTTTAAATTTGAAAACGATACACTAGAATATACCGATATTGGTGTATTCCATATCGAAAAGCAAACTAGAATGGACTCGGGAATAGAATTGACATATATGCACCTAAGGGTATCCACAGTGTATAAAAACAGAGGGTCTTAAGTCATCTTAAGGTCGACCTTATACATTCTGAGGATGACCTTAAGCGCACTATAAAAAAACCTTAAGACCAGGTCCTCAAGCTAAAGACCTGGCCATAAGCATTAAAATACATTTTTTCTTTATCTGACAAGTGGGACCATCTTAAGACCTAGTGGGTTATATACATTACAGCATTGGCCTTAAGGTTTAGATGAAACCCACTTTAAGATCTCTTAAATTATATACACTATGGATATCCTAAGCCTGTGAAAGTACACGCGCTCAGCACCGCCACGCCCGCCATGGGCCCGAATAAAAAAAGTACGGCGACCGGTAACCACGGTATCAACTAGCACCAAGTGGGGAACGTTCAACGTTAACTTCCTGGAATCTCTCCGTTAATTCCAACTTTTGTGGGATATCGAATAACAACTGACTAATGTGCATCTTGCTGAACTAAAGATCAATGGAAATAAACTTTCACTTTCAGAAAAAGTAAAAGAATATATGCATTTGACTTACATTTTTTTCATTCTTAAGAAATGCTTGCACTTTCAGAACAGTAAAAAGCGATTTAGCTCGTGCCTCGGTTTAATGGAATTATCGATGTTCCATCTATGGCTTCTATGTCCTTTTTTTCAAAGGACAAGATGGCGATATATTTTATTTCTTGCGTCTTGGAAGATAGCAGCCAGCAGGTAAGCTTTCTACTCTCAAAAAGGTAAGCTCTCCCTTCAGAAAAAAAAAATCTAAATCGCGCCCACAGACTACCGTGGTTCGGAAGAAACTGCACACTTCAGTGCACTGTGTACAACTGTACATACGCGCATTACAGACGCGAGCCGCAGTTTTCTTTTTCTTTCTTTCTTTCTTTTTTTTTTGGAGCGGAAGCTGCAGTTTTCTCGAACTCAACAAGGCAAGTGCTCCCTTTTGCGAGAGCAATCAGACACTGCCATGTTGGACCTTGTCTGGGCAGCCCGATGTGTTATGCTGCCCAAAATACGTCCTAAATCATAATGGACCTCGCTTTAGGCCCAACAATCCCCAAGGCTGAGTGGACCACGCTACTCCTCGAATTAATCAAAGATAGTACAGTTTTAGCGCCCATGTTTTCTGCTGCATGGTTTTTAATTCTAAAATAAGTATTTATATGAATAGATTAAATATTGATAAATTATTTTAAAAAAATTGTTTCAATAAGTTATTTTTTTAAAAAATAAAAATATCGTTTTATTTATTTGTTCGAAAAATTATAATCTATAAGTCCTTAACTGAAAAGAATGATGATCTACCTGCCTACGCGAGAATGTACTGCGTAATACGCGATCTGCGGCATGTCCGCGCGACGAAGCCCGTGGAAGCGTCTGGTGGCCGTGCTTTCGTGGCGTCGCGCGCGGCGTGGCTCCTTCTGGAGCGGCGACGCAGGCGGGGGCACAGGTGCAGCAGGCTGGGGCTGACAGCGTGCCGGGGGACCCACCGGCGGGATTAGTGAAGCCACGGACGCGGATTCGCTTCGGCTGGGGATTCTGTCGCACCTGCTATGTGGTTTCGACTTGCGAAAGACAGTTCATCGTGTGCAACTGCAAACACAGAGATACTAGTAGGTTGTGTCGATTTTTCAGGAGTACTCGAAACTCCATGTTTCTCCTCTTTCTCTTCCACGTGAGAGGGCAAAAAGCTATCAATACCGATCAGACATTTGGAGGTTTGAGCATCAATGTACCAAGAATTAATAAGATTGACAATACGAAACTAATATCACTAGGTCTATCATGTAACATGTTTTTATAATGTATAATTGTTTTTTATGTTTTCAAATCTCACTTTAGAAATCACGTCAATATCTAAATCAAATGACTTATATTGCTAGGACCATCATGAATCAGATATAGTATGATTTTAGAAACAAAACACCAATGCAAGGCAGTGATCCGCAGAGGATCACGTCCATCACCCGACGTGGATCCGAGCTGTTCAATTATTCCAACCAGCCGGCCCCCTCTCCATCTCAAATTGCCTCATCCATTCTACGCGGGTCCCACAACTACTGTACCAACCAGTGCCGCTTCGCCACGTCCCCCAGATCCCCGGGTATATAAGCCGACGGGAAGTAGCCGACAACCACGGAGCAAGGAGAGCCAAAAACACGCGAGCCACGCACCACAAAATTTATCACCAATAAGCAGAGAAAAAAAATGGTTGTGGGGGAGGTCGCCGTGGGCAACGAGATGAGCCTGGCGAACATGGTGCTGGGGTTCTACGAGGAGGCCGAGAGGGAGAGTTGGCCGGAGGACGCCTGCGGCGGCGACGAAAGCGACGACGAGGGGTCCGGCGACGCCGCCGCCGCCGGGAGCAGGGCGTTCTGGCGGGAGCTGCGCTCGCAACTGCATGTAAGTTTGCTTCCTCGATCTGTCTGTTTGTCGATGTTTTAGCTTGTGTCGATCCAAAATGGATCGGGGCTTCGTTAATATAGCTCGGGCCGTCGTGAATGAATCCGGTAATTTCTTCTTGTCCATTTGAGAAGCGTGCAACAAGCTGAATCACATGCTTCTGTTTTAAGTACTTGTTAACCACATATGGACCTCATCTTTCTGTAATTTGTATTATAGCTTACTAACATGGCGCATAGCAACGCAACCAAACCATGGCCCTGTCCTAGAACAGTGCTGTAGCTTCTGACTTTTGATGGTTAATTTTTTCAAAGTATTCAATTAAAAAATAAAAACAAAAGGCACTATTATATCTCTATAAATAATAATAAAAAGAAAATATATGTTAAAAAATTAATTCGTTTAAAACGACTTTTATAGCTTATGTAAAGCAGAAGCCGCCTATAGCTATTACAGCCTACAGGTCTCTACTGCTAATTAATAGCTCGGCATGACGCGTGAATCGTGATATGTCGTGCCTGACAACCACATGCCTTCTTTTCTTTTGCATCTTCTCTTTGCCGCGCCAGTTAATTCGTGTGTTAATTCTTGTTGCATCGGGCACTCGCTCTGTAGTAAATCTAGCCGTGACAAGTGCGTACGTTGATGCGGACATGTAGGAAGCACTGGCCAAGACGAGCTCCGCGGAGAGCCGGATCCAAGCGGACACGGAGGAGGCCGTCAGGCAGCTGCGCTCCACGCCCGGCGTCTGTTCCTGCGCGAGCCGCGCGGCCGCGGGGGGCTGCCGGAGCTGCATGCTCCGGCTCGTCGCCGAGCGGCTGCGCGACTCCGGGTACAACAGCGCCATCTGCAGATCCAAGTGGTCGCGCTCATCGGACATCCCTTCAGGTAATGATCGTTTTGCATGTTGCAGCATATGTAGTGCGCGGTTAAGCTTCAGATAAAAGCAGCACAAAAGGCTGGGTTCTAGACGGGCAAACAATAGTGAGCCTTTTTAGTCAAGATTTGTTCTCTGCACCTTCAGTTACAGGGCTGCAACAAGTGGCATGGTCCATCCGTTCTTTTGTGTTTGGTTCAATGAATCGTTGGTCTACTAGATCTATGACTTTCATGCCCCACACAAGGAATTTCTTGTGTAAGGATTGGGACGAGAGAAGCATATTCCCAATAGGACCCAGTTGTAACAAGAATTTTTGTCTCTGATGTGTAACGGTGACACTTTGCAGTCTCCTCACATGATGCACATGGCCAATTGGCCACCAACCACAAAAGATGCTTCCATGCACACACCCAAGTAGATGACAGGATCATTTCAACAACAAAGAGATAGAAAGAGAGAGAGAGAGAGAGAGAGAGAGAGAAAATGAACCTGACAGGAACATGTCAGTTTCTCTCCACATCTCACTGCTGCACAGAGCATGTTACAACTTTCTGGAAATGTCAAAATCTGCACAAGATATTGCAAAATACAGCCCACATATATTGCGCGCCACAATTTTGGTCATGGGTATCTGATTCTGACGTCTCTGATGATCTGTGTACACAACGCAGGGGAGCACACCTGCGTGGACGTGGTGGTGCCGACCAGGAGCGGCAAGGCGGTGCGGGTGGTGATCGAGCCCAACTTCCGCGCCGAGTTCGAGATGGCGCGGGGCGGCGCGGGGTACAGGGCGCTGGTGGCCGCGCTCCCGGAGGTGTTCGTCGGCAGGGTGGAGAAGCTGAGGGGCGTGGTCAGGGTCATGTGCGCCGCGGCGAAGCAGTGCGCGCGGGAGAGCAACATGCACATGGCGCCCTGGAGGAAGCACCGGTACATGGAGGCCAAGTGGCTCGGCACGCCGGAGCGGGTCGCGCCTGGCGCGGGAGCCGCGGTGGCCGTCGGCTCGCCCGAGAAGCAGCCAAGGTTCAGGACATCCATGCTCACGCTCGACTTCGGCGGCCGGACCGCGGTGGACGTCGTGCGAATGGTCGATGGGAAAAAGAGCGCCTTTGTGCGCGCGCGTGATTTTGGCCAGTTTTGAACCACGAGGGGAGCATCTGATGTCGACTGTAGAGTGTAGCGTACTAGTAGTTACGAAGTTGTCACACTGTGGTGTCTGAGACATGGGAGACCTACTGAATGTCCTCAAACAATCAAACAATGGAGCAAATAAGCTGCGGTTCCATTTGTTTGTTCTTTTTGGATGATGGTTTAAGGCTGTGACTGATGGTTTTTACTTCGAGAGCGAGCATATGTGCGAATGAATCGAATATCAAGAAGCGGATAAGATGTTTCGAAGAGATGGTGGAAAAACTATTTTATTTGTTTATATGGAAAAGTTATAAACTATAAGCTGAAAAGAATGTAACCTGAATGTTTAAATGGGTGAACAATGGTCCTACACACCTACTTTAGTTCAAGCGTCAAGGCCACTATATTAGTACTGAATACGTCTAAAAAAATTTCCCGTTATTAGTACTATATTAGCATAAACTTCCCTATATTAGTCAGCAGTTTTTTATTCAGAAGGCACAAATGCAGTAAATTGAACAGTACATTTATATTTTCATATACCTGACGTAAGTTCTGTTTTTGGCCTTCATTATTGAACATTTCCAAAATTTCACGTATTTACATTATGTTGGGGGAAGGATTGAATTACAGGCATGTAATATGACCACCTAAATTTCAGAGGTAAATGTTCATTTTATCATTTTTTTTCACACTTAAAACTGCCACCCATAACATTAGGATTTAAACAAGTTTAATGGAGAACTGCGGCTTAAATTTTCCTGGGAAGTTCATAAATCTGATACCATGGATCTCTCTTCATGAAGTCAAGCCATTTCTAAATGTTTGGAACCATATTTTCCAGAACAATCTTCTTTAGTATGGCTAAGATTGGTAACTTTTATAAGGAGAATAGATTTTTTTTTATTAGAAGGGTCTCAGTTTCCTTATCTTCTATTGAACAATTATTTGTTTACTAAATTACTAATGTCATTTTCCCCTCCGTAAACATTTAGGGTCTGTTTGGAAGAGGGCGGTTGCTCTAGGAACCCTAAGGACTTGGATACAAATCCAAAAATGCACTCGAGCAAGTGTCTTTTAATTTGACGATATCATGTGTCTTCATGACTCCTAAGTAAATTCGCTATCAAAGCCACCCAAGTTAATACTTGAAAATTTGCAACAAGTTGCTTCTATTATTTCTTGATGGTCCTGTAAAGCATTTCATATATCACAATGTATGCATATGCAGTTTTAAGGAAAATATCACGTTATTTACTGAAATGTTACATTTGTGCTTCTGTGCTTTCTCCCAAAGCGGTATCGTTAATAGTGTAGAGGCATGCTCTCCCGAAGATCCTTGTATGTAGCATTTGCAACATTTGAATCTCTGGGCTCACTAAACTTTTTTTAACGTTGTCAGGTTCAAAGATATGATGCGTGTCAAGAAAATGTTAAATGGTGATGGTGGTTGGGATCTAAAGGACCATGTGAGAAAGTACATGATAATGTTATGATGAATCATTGTAAATTTCGCTAAGTGGTTAAGTGATTTTGTAAAGATCATATTTTGTTTGTGCTGACGGTACTACTGATCTTCGCAAAATAAAAAACAGAGTTTAGAGAATTTGAGTCATGAAATGAGTTGGGATAACCTAGATCTTTGCATTAAGATTGCATAATGCATGTTTTTGCTAATGTGCGTCAAGTTGTGAAGAACTTATGCTTGAAAATGATTTTTTTTGTCTTTGGATGTGCATTGTCGCTTGGAATCAATCGTGGTCAACGGTGAGAATCGGAGTTATGCTCATGAAGAAACTGAGACTTAGAACGATCAAGGATACCAAGTGAGATGGTGCGCTCAAGTATGGCACGAGAAATATGGGAAATGTTGAAGGCGAGTTCGAACAATGGGATGATATCATGTAGCTTAGACGGGCCAAGTGAGCCGTGGTTCGGTGGAATCGGAATAGAAGGGACTTGGCGACGTGTGGCTAATAATGGCACGTGTGTCGATGTGGCTCAATTAAATATATGGACTTAAAGGGCCTGAAACCGGTCCACTAAGTAATGCCTTGGGACAGGGGGCCCATTATCGGGAGGTAACTACTTAAAACCCCACGAATGGACGCGGAGGCACGATAGGCCCATGTAACAAATCTTGGGTCCACTTACGGTACACTGGAAATTTCCAAAGTACAGAAATTTCAAAGCCCAAAAAATTCAAACTTTTGGGTCCATTATCAAACATAATATTAAGCCCATCGACGGGAAATTTCGAAAACACAGGAGTTTTTAGGCCATTAGGGAAAAGAGGACCGCTAACGGCCCGTGAAGCAAAATACTCGGCAACAACCGACCGGACGCGATGCGTAAAGTACCAAGCTCAATAGCAGAATATGTTGAAGCGAATACTCAAAACATACATAGAATAGATCAATATTCTCACTGAGCATATAAACATTCCTAAGCACCACTGTGCTGAAGCTTCTTGCACTAATGCTCCTTCACATGCATCACATCATGAAATTAGCCAAGAAAATAATCAAACCAGAGTTTGATATGTGATGACCTCATAATCAAAATACAGAGCACTGTTCGAAAAATCAGTCAGGTAGGCCTTATTATTGGACGTATGGGAAGGATACAGGGAGAAGAAAACCATGTGCTGTGGCTATAGGTCAAACAGTAAACTAGGAGAGTAGTAGAGTGGTTATGATAAATAAATTATATATGACAATAAGATCTAATTACAATAATACCCTACACAGTTGTATACCATGCAAAAGAGTATACACATCCTTGTACAAATCCCGCTGGGCCTTTTAGGCCTCTAACAGGCCGGATGAGATTAGATGGGGCCATCCCTACTATTATAGCTATAGGCCAAGCTTTTGGCCCCCTTCGTTCCTACGACCTGCGGTGCAATTGATCCTGGGCTGGTTGATGTTTGACTGAGGTGAAGTCTGATCGAGGTCGTGCAAGCGTTTTTGCGTAGTGGGGCACGTGGCCGTGCGTGATTGGCGTACGAAACGAGCCCCCACGAAACCCTAGATCCGACTACCTCGTACATCTACGAGACGCGCACCAACCAACCAAATAAAATCGGGAAATCATATAAACCTCTGGATCTAAACGTGAAGGAGCTGGATGTGGTACCAGGAGCAAGGCCGCGCTGCGGCGACGGGGACGGGCGGAATCGGAGGATGCCGACCATTGCGGCGTGAGAGGAGCGCGCGCGTTGCGGCTCCGAGGCTGCCCCTGCGGATCCGGAACGCGTGCCAACGAGGGGGTCAGCGAATACGGCGTCCGTGGCGTCGCCGGATCCGGAAGGCCTCCGCCGCGACGGATCCCGATGGCATCGCCAATCGCCGATGCGGAAGCTTCTCGAGTGCAGTGGGGTGGGAGGGATGTGAGAACTGACAGTGACTGGCAGGTGGGACCAACATTGTGCAGTCCCGCCAGTCCCCGCTCCGCTCGGTTCATGCAACGGTTCTTTCGGTTAGTTCTTGGGCCAATCGGACAATCCAATCCTTAGGGCCGTGCAACAGTGTAGGCCCGGGCCACCCGTTTGTTCGACTTTTGTTCCCCTCAAAATCGAAACAAATAAGGCCCTGTTTATTTCCACTTAAAATTATTATAATCTAGCTTATAAATATAAGTGGAAACAAACAGTCTAAATTATAATGTAACTTATTATAATCTAATAGCCCAGATTATTGTAATCTAATAAGCTCAAAAAAGGAGCTTATTTCAGCTTATAGATCACCTTTTATCTAAATGACCATAAAACTTCAGAAAAATTACCCACCTTTGCCATTCATTAACTCCCCAATCTTTAAACATTATAAGTTCAAGGGCATTGTAGTCTTTAAACATTCGAATACAACAATTCATAACTCTGATAATCCAGGCTGCCAAACACCTGACAGCTTATTTCCCACCAGCTTATTATAAGCTAGCTTATATAATCTACACCTATAAGCTAGATTATAATAATCTTAAGTGGAAACAAACAGGGCCTAAGGCATTTTTAAAACATATTTTTTAAGAATAGTACTTTTATATTTTTCACTCTAATAAAAATAATATTAATCTCAAAATACATAAAGGGAAAGTTATCACTATACATCATTTGATTCTATTTTATTTTTTAAATAATTTTTTGAGTCTAAACTATGTATATGGTCCACATCGACATCTCTATTATTCGCTACTATCTTAAAAATATATATATAAACCATCGATTGTAGTAAAAAAAACTATTAGCAAAAGAATAGGACCCTATCATGCCAGAGAGACCGAGGGAAAAAGGAAAAAAAAAACGAAGGAATATGAGAACGAAGCCAGGAAAAGCATCATCTGGAAAAAAAAGACGTGTACATCATCGAAGCCAAGAGGAATACGACTACGAGAATGAACACGTAGAAGGCACTTTTGCACTTGTAATTGCATACTTACGAATATATA
Source organism: Bonia amplexicaulis (assembly GCA_036346245.1). Classification (NCBI taxonomy): domain Eukaryota; kingdom Viridiplantae; phylum Streptophyta; class Magnoliopsida; order Poales; family Poaceae; genus Bonia; species Bonia amplexicaulis. The sequence continues at coordinate 1,603,879 of CM070748.1, read as the reverse complement.
CGTACGATACATTTTTGCACACAAAGTTCTCATTTTACAATTTTCTTGTCACTTGTTTCCTTCAAGATTTTTTTTTTGAGCCAAACAAGTTTTTGTTGTGTTCGCTAAAGAAAAATTGTGTCTTATATAACAAGAAGAAACTTTTGATTTACAGAGTTGTGATCTACGAAATAACACATTTGGGAAAGAAGAGGGAGGACACATAACTACAGTAGCTTTGGCGGCGGAGGTCCGGAGAAATCAGGTTGACTATACGAGAGCTTTTGGATCCAGTTGGCAAGCCTATTCTTATTTTGGTCATGAGGTTCCTGGCAGTTGACGGAGATCGGGATCTTGTCAAGTGTTCCATCTCTATCAAGAACTGTCCTGAGATTTTCAAGGATTTGAACTATTTGCCAAAACTCAGGCCTCTTCTCTGGTTGAGAGGACCAACATTGCTCAATCAAATGTTGTAATGGTGCCGGGCAGCTCAAAGGAATAACCGGTCTCAAGTTCTGAAATGGGGATTTAGGTTTGTCATTTTCGTTTCCAAACAGTTCGCCGACATAAGAGAAGTACGGACAATATACACTTGCTAAAAGTTAGCCATCAATTCATGTACAAATTGCTAAGTGCGTAAACTGAATGTTTCTGGAGGAACCCTCCTCTCTATGAATGAAACAAATTGCTAGCTCCTGTATAAGGGAAGATAAGGGGATGAAAAGAGCAAATACCTTATTAACAACTGCAAAAGCTGCTTGGATCGGAGTCATCTCTTCATAAGGGATCGAGCCACTAACCAATTCCCACAAGAGAAGGCCAAAACTATAGACATCAACCTTCCGACCATCCGGCTTGCGCTTATACATCTCTGGTGCCATCCATCTATATGTACCTGGGTCATCTTCCAGTGTATTGCAGTATACTTCTTCACAAGCTACTCCAAAATCAACTACCTTTGCACAAAATTCTCCATCAAATAAAATGTTCTCAGGTTTCACATCACGGTGGATTACTCCTTGCGAATGAATGTATTCCATACCACGTGCAATATCCAAGGCAATGGAAATAATCTTCTCCAAAGGAAGTTTTTTGTGCTCCAGCTTGCGCAAAAAGGCTCTTAAAGAACCCCCAGATAGGAACTCAGTGATGACACAAAAGACAGGTGGACAATTACATGCTCCAACCAGCTAAACAAAGTAGTGAGAATGAATTAGGTTAAAAAATATTGAGAATGGATAAAAAATTAGGTTAAAAAATATTGAGAATGGATAAAAACTCTTTGTTATAGTATATTAGATGATATATAAAGAGTTAACATGATGAAATGTTGCTACAATGTGATGATATAGCCTTTGTTACGATAAATCAGATGATATCTAAAGAAATAATGTGATAAAAAGCCGCGGCAGTGGTCAAAAAGCAATGAAATTCTTTGGCTTCTTTTTTCCTGAAATAACTCTCAGGGTAAATATAAATTAATCATCTCCATTACCGTGCCATGTGTTTGACAAATATGATATCAATGATTTAAACTGAAAGGTGCAGGAGTAGTTAGATAATTATGTCAAAGTCAATATGTTGGCTTAGCATTTTCCTCTTATATACTTGTTATCTCCAGGGGAAGATACTTGGAATTGTAGTAAGCATATTCCTCATATTTGTCCTTACGGAAAATACTCGATCTAGTGGCAGAAGAGTAGTGCTTGCAGAAAACAAGAAATACAGATGTGTAGAGTTAACGGCTTAAGGCTAACCTGATTGGTATTCTAATGATGAGCCAATGCAACGTAATGTATTCGCACCTGTTAATTATTTCGGGTGTGCTTCATACTGACTCAACAACATAAAATACCCAAATCTAAGTATGGCCAGTTCCATGAATAAATAGATAGGCACGATTACACAATAACATAGCAGTTATCGTAGTGCTTTTAAGGAAGAAATAAATGCCAATTCACAGGAAATGCCTAGGTGCACAACATCAGAACAAAATTTTGCATGGAAATTCATGTAGTTACCTTAATGACATTACGATGATGGAGCCTTGCCAGAATGGTAACTTCTGCAGTGAACTGCTTCTCAAGTCGAGCAGCCAATTCTGCATCTTCACCGTCATCAGGTTGCCTGATGAATTTGACAGCAACAGGCTGCTCCTTGTAGATTCCATGGAACAAACGACTATATGCTCCTGATGCAAATCTGCGACCAATGAGTAAATGTGAGCGGTCGATTGCCCATCTCTCAAGTATCTCCAACGCAGCAACCTTTGCTGCCACTCCATTGTCAAAGTTCCTTGGCCAGGAAGAGGCCCTCCTAGTTTTCAATTTGCTGGGAATTCTCATCGAAGAAAAGCCAAAACGGGGACTATCATCCAGTGATCGTAGAGAACTAGATTTCCTTTGCCGCTGTGGTGTGGAGAACCTCTTAGTGGCAGCTTTTGCCTCCTTAAAAACATCGGAGATGACACGAGTGGGGACAGGGGATTTAGCTCTCCTTTTCGGCTTTGATCCATCTCCCATGACCTTAACAGATGCACTTCGTACTGTGGAATCACTAGCTGGTGTTGCATCCTTTGAAAAGAAAGGAGCTGGGCTACAGCTCTCTGCAACCTTAAGCTTTGCTCCTCAGAGTGGAAAGAGAACTCCGGCATGTCGGAGCTTTCATCCTTCAAAGTCTGGATCACATGTCTATGAGGAATATCCAAGCTTAGGCCGTTTCCCTTCGGTCCAGCCTTGGAGTCTTGCTTCACCGATGTTTCTTGCAATGAGCAATCACTAATTTCCCCCCGTTGTTTCAACTGGCCATCTGAAAACACATCCTTCGGCTTCCGTTCTGCCTGGGAAACTGCTGATTTTGCCCTCGGAATTGACGGCCCTGCCGAGTTTGAGACTGCTCCTTTTGCCCTCGGTTGTAAATTATGTGCAGGAATTTTGAGCTCTGAATTGAATCCTTTCTGCTTCAAAGCAGCGCCACGGTTAAACTGATCAACGAACGCACCAAACTGCTCCCTGCCGGAGCTCGACCTGACAACGGAGTGCGAGAACTTGGTGCGCCGCACCCAAGAGTAGTCCTCCTCATCCATCTCCTCAATATCTTAAGTTAACCAGATCCATGAACAGAATACGGTAGGGTTGCAAACTTGCAACAAGAACTGAATCAGAGGAACCTAGATGAGAATCCAAGAACCTGGTACTAGAATTCTCCACAATTTTTTGGAAGGAAATACTCAAAATCAATACAGTAAATCAAGAAAGGAACATAAAAGTCGCTCCTTTTGCATCTTGAGCTTACCAGAATGGCAGAAATCTACCAAACAAAAAAGAAAAGACAGACCAATTGCTCAAGAGGAAAGCAACCAGTTTGGGACTTGGGATAGAAAAAGTATGGACCAAACAATGGGCCGTACATGTCTCAGCAACCGGGAGAAGAGAAAGGGAAATCAAATGACGTCGCTCCAAAGCAAACGCAATCTTTCTGGCGGCTACGGGATTCAAAGCTCACTCCACGCCACTCCCTCCCTCCCTCTGACGCAGCACCCCATATCCAACTCAAATCGAATCAAATCCAAATGACAAAAGGAATCACCCCTCCCAATTGAACCAAGAACCATCACCGCCACTTGACTAATGGAGCAAACGAGCCAAATCAAGAGCATGGGAAGCAAATTCAACTGAGGATACTAAAGAAAAGAAAAGGAATCAAAAAGTGGGAAACGAATGTAGGAGACGCACGTGCGCACGGGAAAGGCGACGCCGCCCCGCGGGGGAAATGGAATTGCGGGAGTTGAGAGGCAGACTGAGCCGGGCGCTGTAATCGCTTACCGAATGGAGAAGCTTTCACGCAATTCGTCACTGGCCACAGTCGCGCAGATGCACAGATGCGCATCGTCTTCGCGGTCACAGGCTCGAGCGTGGCAACTCTTTTGGCCGTAGAAGGAAACAAGCACAGCAGTATACGCGACATATGGCACTGTTTAAACTTATATCTCTACTCCTTAAAAATATAAATTGATGATCGTCGATTCATTCTCTCTTATCTCTTCTCAACTATTTGATTAAAAATCAGTAAAACAGATCCGATATAGAAGTGCTTCGTACACACACGCAGCGCGTCTTTCCTCCACGTCAACGCCTGACACCACCCAGGAATAAAACGGTTGCACCTCACATGATCCTTTAGTGGGCCATAGGGTATTTGGCTAATATAGAAATTGAGTGCTCGTGCAGATATGACGAGGAAATAAATCACCAAAAGGGAGGTTTGTGTCGCATTTGTCTCCCTACGTGCAGCTCACTCCCGCCATTATCGGCGCTTCGCTACGCTCTCGCTCGCGCTATAAATTTCGAGCTTTCTCGCAGTCGCTCTCGTAGTCTCTCTTTTGCAGTCGCTCTTGGAGTCTCGCAATTCTTCATAGCCGGTTAGCAGTCGTATCAGCAAGTACTTCATGTTTAATACATACATACATACATACATACATACATACATACATACATACATACATACATACATACATGCATGCATACATACATACATACATACATACATACATACATACATACATACATACATACATACATACATACATACATACATACATACATACATACATACATACATACATACATACATACATACATACATACATACATACGTGTGTGTGTGTATTTATGTAATTATATTTGTCGCCGTAATTTTTAATTCGTAGTATTGTGCTGTCATTATATATATTTATTTCTATCGACCACATATAATTTTCGACCGCCAAGCTTCAATCTTTAAGCTTCCGATTACTCCTTTGTTTCCAACCAATCTAGGTGTCCCGACCATACTACCACTCCCAACCACTTTACCACTTGCGATGGTGTCGCTTTCGACCGCAGTTGCTTCCGACCACTAAGTTTTGACAACACAAAAATATTGTAGCATCCATCCGACCACAACCGCCTTCGAGCACTCCAACCATCTGACCATGACAGTCTATTCGACCACCTCCGCTTTCGACCGCACCGGTGTTCGATCACTGTCCGGTGCGACCACGGTTTGCCACCACGATCACATCCGACCACTCAAAGCCTATCGACCAGTACATAGCTTTCAGACCATTCTGAACATCTTCTCTGGCCAATCGGACTGCTCGTGGAGCTACAATCCCCTTCACCACGTCACCCTAGTCTACTGCGATAATATCAGCGCGGTCTACCTCTCCACCAATCTGGTTCAGCATCAGCGTACCAAGCATTACATATTGACTCGCATTTCGTTCGAGAGCGCGTTGCACTCGGTGACGTGTGTGTTCTTCATGTCCCAACGTTATCATAGTACGATGATATCTTCTCCAAATGTCTACCCACATTCGTCTTCATTGAGTTTTGATCCAGTCTGAACGTTCGTTCTTCTGCCGTTCCGACTGCGGGGGAGTGTTAGATATCTGCGGTAAGTGCACAGCGAACTTGTCGTGGTAACAGTGAACCGGTCATAACTACAGTGAACCGGTAGTAGGATTGACCTGCCGTGGTCGACCAGCCGGGGCCGATCAGCCGTGGTTGTTACGTGCGACGGATCACGCGTATTTTTTCAGGTTTATTTCCTCTTTATCTCCCGGGTATTATTTCTATAAACCGATTGTTCAGATACAGAAGGAAGATACCTATGTAACCTTTAATTCATTGATCAATTCATTGCGTGATTTCTCTAAAACACTACACACTTTAACAAACAACCACCGTCTATACTATTATTAGTCGAATACCCATGCTTTGCTATATAAAAAAAATTATATTATCTTAACCCATCGAGTTGACATTATCAGAATTGGTCAATCCGATCCACGCCGTCGACTTCACTCCGTATTCTGCCGTGTCGTGACTTTACGTTCTCGGCTCTTCGGTGCACACGGTAGAGTTCCTTTTCTTACCAGCAAACCGAAACGCTACGAGACAAGCCGGCTCCGTCCCGTCGGATGCCGCGGGTGCTGGACAAGGCGCCAAGACGATCAGCTATATATAATCCTAGAAAAAAAAGAGAGCATCCGCCAATAATGCGAGGAGGAACATGCGTAGATTTGGAGGTACTATCTCCGCGCTGTGCTCGCGTGTGGATCTGCGAAGCAACGAAGCTTCACCCCCACCTGAAACACCGACGAGAACAGGTGTCGCCGATTAATCCTTCTCGTTTATCTAATCCGATCCATAATGCGCGCTAAAAGTAGGGCACATAATACGCATGATTCTGCTCTTAAAGGCGCGTAATCCAAGTCCCTAACCGACATTGTTGTGGAGTTTCAGCGCAACCGGGCAGCTTGCGATGTACTAACAGGAGAAGATCAACTTAGATTCTTAACAGAAACCCCACTAATGAACTGCTAATGACCGGGACCTCGAGCTGTTTGTCACCTTCCCTGCAATTTCCTCTGGAGGGGACGCCAAAAAAACTTTGCTTTTACCAGGAAGCTGCCTCTGCCTTCCCTGCAACCAAAGGTAATTTTCACTGTTGATTATAATTTACTGGACTGTAGATAGATCGACTGACGACGAACTAGTAGTTTGTGACTGATGAAGACCCGATTTGCACTTAGAAAATTAGTAACAGCACTGCTTCACCGCTAGTTCAAGGACCTCCGCTGCAATTTTTCTCTTGACTGCTGTCTGTTGCGGATACCAGAATGCAAGCTGTTTGTCTGTGTTGATGCGATGAGAATTGATGTGAACATATTGACTTACGATCTAAATTACGCTTATCGTGATCTTGCAATGTACGCTCCTCGAGCTCGGAAGGCAAAGCACCAAAAAATTGCAGTTTTCTTTCCACTGTCCCAATAGAAAACTTGCACTGCCTCCATTTTCCCCGAGGAGGACTTGACCAATTCGAGGGACGAGAGATCATTGGGCAATTGACATAGTAATTGCCTGCCAATTTGACGGGGAAAAATGACGTGAGAACGCTAAATAGCTAATGCGTACGTTCTTCGGACATGCCGCTGTCCAAACAAGAAGTATATATAAAACAGAGCTTGATATAATCTTTCCCGCGTTCAGTTGACTCTGAAATCTGAATTACACCAATTCAATACAGGCCCATGCGTTTAAGTTTGATACAATCTTTGCTATGCTTAGTTGACTCTGAATTGCACCAATTCAATACAGACCTGTACATTGCACCTGACTCATCACCGAAATCTTCAGCATGATCATATCAAAAGCATATATACTACAAAGCTGATAGAATATTTCAGAAGTAGCAACTTGACCTTGCGGCCTAATGATTAAGGCCCCGTTTCAAACAGCTTCTAGCTTCAAAAGCCCAAAGCTGTTTGTAAAGCGCTGTTTGGAACGCGTTAGCTTCTTAACACCGCTTTTCCCTTTTTTTTCTTTTGTATTATCTATGGAGATATAATGGTATTTTTAATTTTTTACCCATTTTCTTTTAATTGAACACTTCAGAAAAAAGTAACAATTATTACAGTATCATACTAGCCAAAAGTCACAACAATTTTGAACGGAGGCATAATTTGGCGCCTAATATTAACACAAATCTCGGCGAGCAGCTGATGAGAACACAAGTTTGGGACCATTTCATGGGTGAATGGTATGCATTCATTTGATTATGCCAAGTTGCCAACCCCCTGGCTAGGGGCGGACAAATGGCTCGCAGCTCGCGGCTCGGCTTGATACAGGCTCGGCTCATGGTATTTACGAGCCGAGCCAGGGGTTGAGCTCGGCTTTAACGAGCCGAGCCCGAGCTGACTCACGAGACGCTCGTCTGGCTTGTTTGGCTCGCTCGGGCGACTGGCTTGGGCCGGCCCATCTCATGTCCGAGTCGCTCGATGGCCCATCACCCGACGTGGCTACGACGCTCGGTCTTGAGACGCAAGAAGACATCGACGCACTCCCGAATCCCGATCCCCTTCTTGTCTTCCGATCAGGCAACGTACTCCGATCCTCTCAACCCTAGATCTGGCGCGCGCGACGCCATGCATGCGCACCTCACCGCCCGCTAGCGCCCCCTCCTCCTCTCCTCGCCTCCTCCACCTTCCCATCGGCCCATCGCCTTCCCTCAACTGTCAACCCTAGATCCGGCATCGCTGCCACGGTGCCGCACCGCACCCTCACCGTCTGCCGGCGCCGGCCCCTCCCCTCCTCCTCGTCTCAGCCTCCACCCCTTCCTATCGGCCATTGCCTTCCCTGAAGTCTCAACCGTAGAAAATGACGGCACCGACCGCAGAGCACCGTCGCCGTAGTGCCACAACTCCCCTCGCTGTTGGCCTCTCGTCGGCGTCTGGCGCATGGAGCGGCATGCGCAGGCCAGCATGGAATCGAAGAACCGTAGAGAGAGGAGGTCCTCCGGGTCCAGGTCCGGTTCCGCCTCGACATCGAACCCAGTGGTGAACCGCCTCCCCAACCCCTGCCCACGGCCACCTTGCAGTGCCAAAGCAGCTTTGACCCTGGCAGCCTCGGTAAAGCAGCTCCTCAACCTCATGTTCTTGAGAGTTTAATGGAGATTGGAGAGTGTATCTTGGATTTTGATTGTTGACTGTGTATAGCACATCACAGTCGGGAGTATCCATCTTTTACATTTTATGATGTCTGAATATTTTGACAGTTGACTAAATATTTTGACAGTATCACAGTTGATTGGATTGAGAGTGCATCCATCTTTTTAATTTTGTGATGCCTGAATATTCTGATAGTTGACTGAATATTGCTGTTTCACTCCATTACATCACTCAAGTCGCCAATTTTAGGCAAGTTCGATCGGTAGGTAGCAGAAGCGAGCAACGAGCCTAACGAACCGAGCCTGAGCTTTGCAACGAGCCGAGCCAAGCCTTTCTTTTAGCTCATTACTCTAACGAACCGAGCCGAGCCGCTTTTTTAACGAACTTTAGCGAGCTGAACCGAACCGAGCCGGGTCGATATCCACCCCTACCCCTGGCTTCCTGCTCGAAGCAAGGACACCGAGGCAGTTCACAACGTCCTTGGCATCGCCATTGGCCAGTATCAAAGTTCCAAATTGTATATGTCACAATCGGATCATAATTTGTAAGGTTTCCTTGTCCTTGTTTCTGACGTCGGTCTATGGCGTGCGTGCAGCCTTTGCTGACCTTTCACTTCACTACAAAGAACGGTAAGAAATTTGCTTAACCGAGGACAAGAACCGCTCCTTAGAATAATTAACTATCTTGACCCAGGTAATGGCCATCCAGGTCACTATCAATGAAAAAGCCAGCCAATCGCGAGTCATTTCCTTGCAATTAAATTCAATCGGAGGAGTAACGATCGACGACGACGACGCATCAAATGCGACGGCAAGGGCAGGATGTGGGCCAAGTACAATTGTACAAAGCAATTGGCATACAAAAGTCAAATAGATGGATGCAAAATTAAGAGTATGATACTTTCTTCACTTCTACGAAATCGACGTGGTTTCGATTGAGTTGATGGCAAGACATCGCACCTCGCTTAGCCTCTAAACTCAGCTTAGTGGCTGCTTCTTGAATGATCAGCTTGCCAAAGCAATGGTTGGAACAGTGTAAAGAAAGACGTTAACAATCTTACATGGGGGGATTGGTGGAGCGAGCGCTCGTGTCGGAGTGACAGATGCGTCGCTAAACTGCACAGTGATCCATCGATTAGTCTACAGACAAGTCAACAGGAGCAGCTCGAGCATCTTGCGGAAACTTCCACTGCTTTCAGTTTACCATGTTGACTAACTTGCACGAATTTGAAAGGCAAAGTTTCCTGTATCTTCCTTGTGAAAACGACGCGCATTTCAGGTTGCATTCCCAAGCAGGTCTCGCGGGGTTCCTAAGCCTGCAAGAATGTACTGTTGCCTCACATACTCCATCAGTTTTGCACAAGGAAATGAGCTAGCAAGGAGATGAAATGGTAGGAACTGAACCAGACTACCAAGCAGTACCAGCTGCTGCAGCTAGTCTGCTACTAGAAGCCTGCAAGTAGAGTGTGTGTGAATTGGTAAGCAGCTCGTGCTCAGGGTGGCCCCATGGCAGGAGGAGGGCTCACGGATCGTTGGAAAGGGCTGGAAGGGAGGTGAAGAGGAGGAGAAGAAGGGGAGCGAAAACGAGACGTGAGAAAGGGTGTGGATTGGATGGATATTCCTGCCCCTGCTGGCCGCACTACTTGGTTCCATTCTACTCCGGACACACAGCTGGTCTAAACGGTCGACCAAGGGGTTCTATAGCTCGTATTGGTTTCTGTTCATAGTTTTTAACTGTAGTTAATAGTTTTTGGTTAAAATAAATAGTAATAATGAAAGTTTTTGGCTAAAATAAATAGTAATAATGAAAGAAATAGCTTTTAAAAGTATGGACGTGCGGTGTAACAAATGAGAGAGATACGTATGCGGGACGTGAGTGAAAGGAATAAGATGTGTGATACACCCGTGCCTCTATGGTTTATTCTTAGAGCGAGACGAAAGCGAGAGGAGTAGAAAAGCCGATTCGAGAAGTCATATATATATTGGCTTCTAACTCCTTTAAGAACTAATACAAACACCTTTTAGTGGAATGGTCTCTCTATTTTTCTTCTCCGTTTTAGGGCCCATTTTGAACCTATTTCCTGCAAAATTTCCTACGGAATTCCAAACCTTACTAATTTCTTTTACATTATTGTTGTACTACTACTATCAGAATTCAGAGCTTTGTGACCATAACATGCACCACTGAGCCTGCCTGCCTCCCTACTTTTCACTAAAGTGCACCGATGGTTGGGCGTGCGTCCATCGGTCGCGAGCCGCCGGCGCACCACGCCTCCCGTGGCAAAATGGTCAACTGGACAGTCTAACTACTGCCGGATGATGGTGTTAGATGAAAACGCCATTTCCTGACCCAAATTGATGCTTGAGTAAAACTCTTTATTGACTGAATATTAAAGGGCACTAAGACTAGGAGTATTTCTTGACAACATAAATTATTTTTTTGCAAATCACAGCTCAACAGGTATTATCTTTTTCAGCCTTGTTCGATACTGTGATCTTTGTGATTCCACAAATTTACAGTCAAAAGGCAAAGGTGCTATGGCTCTTGTCAGGAAGTTTTGCACTTTGCAGAATCTTCATCCTGGTGAGTACTGCTTGCCGTGTACATCAGTGTTAGAATGCTAGATTTGGGGGACGTCTGACTTGCTGTATTACTTCGTGTCAGACTGCTAGATTTGGGGGACGTCTGAAAGCTGCAAGAATTTGATGGTATCTAAACAACAATTGGCCTTGAGCATTTATAACTTAAACAAGTCAAATAAGTGAAGTGTTGTTTTCATGAAAGAAAGAAAGAAAGAAAGAAAGAAAGAAAGAAAGAAAGAAAGGAGAGAGATTTCTGCAAAGTAACCGAGGGAGGTGAATAGAATAGAGTTAATGACATCAAACAAAGAGTAAATTAGGCACAATTGGATGATCAGGGTCAGAACAAGGAGAAGCTCAAGAGTGATTCTTTCCGTTTCTTTGCGAGCCATCGCTCAAGAAGTGAGCAAAACTTACAACAAGCACCAAGAACGGGTTTTGAAACAGTACAACTGCGCGAGCAGTACTCATGTACTCTAGCAGCGCAACGCGCGAAGCCCGATCACTAAGACGGTGGCGCCGCGGCGGCGGAGGCCATCCGGGGAGACGTGACGGGGAACAGCGGCAGCAGCCGCGGCGGCTCGGCGCCCCTCGGCGAGGGGCGCAGGAAGAACCCCTTCTGCGCGATGGCCGCGCGCTCCGCGGCCTCCTCTCCCTCCCCCGGGGACGCCGACGCCGGGGACCGGTTGAAGGGGTCGGCCACCAGCGGCGTGATCGGGCTGAGCGCCAGCGACGGGAAATCGAGCACGCTCGGCGACAGCACCTCCGGTGCCTTCCTCGGCGACGCCCCCGCGGCCGCCGCGGCCGCCGCCATCGCCAGCGGCGCAATCATCTTGAGGTTCTTGAGACCGTTCCGGCGCTCGTACAGCTTGAAAGCCGGCTTCTTTGGTCGGCACGGGACGCCGGACTGGCTTCCGCCGGCAACGCCGCTGCCGCTGTGGTGGTGGTTCTTGGCGAGCCTCTGCGACGACGGCGTGTCGGCGCCGGTGAGCATCTGCACGACCTGCTTGAAGGAGGCGGTGTCGGCCTCGACGAAGGTGGTGGGGAAGGGGTGGTGTCGATGGTGCGGGGCACGGGCTTGGGGAGGCCGGCGGGAGGGCGTGGGGCCGGTGGCAGGGGAGGCGGCAGCGGAGGAGGGGAGGAGGAGGAGGTGGAGGAGGACGGGAGTTCGGGTCTTGCGGCGCCATGGGGAGGAGTTGTTTGAGGGCAGCAACTTCCATTGTTGGCTGGTTTCAGGGAGGAGAGGGAGGAGGAGGGTTCGCCGCAGCAGGAATGAGGAGGGATGTTAAGAGGTGATGTATATAGGCCTTCTTTTCCGGCTTACAAAAGCCACTGTTCTACCATGAAATACTTTTCTACATTTATTAATTTTTAAATAGAACATTTTTTTAAAAGAGAGTCTTCAAATTGACTGTAATATACACTGCTGTAACTTTATTTATATTGACCAAAATCGTATGTGAGTCTCTATCTTTTTGTACTCTCTCACGAACAATAAAAAACTATAAACTGTAACAAAAACTACAAGCTGCAGTTTAAAAGGATAGACCTATGTAGGACTGGATGATGGATGCTCTCTCTCTCTCTTTGGGATGTTGTCTGTTTCTCTCACATATTTTCTTGCTGATTTTCGGTTTCCAATCATTCTCTCTTTGAGCCCTGTGCTTTTTGTTATGGTCTCGCGGGTGGTTGCATTTGGTGTAATATCCCGGCCTAATTTTTGAGCCCAAAATGCTATCATTACACATTTATCAACTCGTATTAGAACTACTATTAAGAAATTTCTGCAGCACCTCCCCTGTTTATACGATTGCGGACAAGGGCAATCAATAAATATTGATCAAACTGCAATAAAGATAAGTGAGTGCACAACTGTGATAAACATAACAATAATAGATCCACCATAACATAAATATTCTAAGGTTCAATGTTACGCTATCTGAAACATGCACTAAGTTTCAACCAGAAAGGACTAGTTTACCAAACCAGTTATACTACATTCAAAAGTGATTGTCTAGGTAAAAGAGATTCGCATTAGCATTGGCATATGACATGGATGTGCTAACTCCCCTTTCCGTTGCATGGTGACTCCAAAGTTCACCTAAAAACCAACAAATAAGCAATGGACATCAACACAACAATCTAGTAAATTTCATATCTATGAACTGTAAGCCATAATATCTGTAACTGTATCATTGTCTCCTGTTTCTTTCATGCAATGTGATGCATTTGTGTTTGTATCGTTGTCTCATGTTTCTTTCATGCAATGCAATGTGATGTGTTTGTAACTGTAGTTTATACCAATATAGTAGAGTGTTCACCTATTGATGAACCACTCTCGCCCCGTCCTCTTTCATACGGAGTCTCAAACTCTACTTCTGTGGAGTGTCCACTGAAGTAGGTTTTCATCTTTCTACACTTGTGGGATGCCTACTCGAGGTATGTCCTATATATGAGTGCGATCCATGATGTAACTTTCTTCCATGTTGACATTCAACCAGAAGATCACTCGTTAATGTATGATTAACATGTACTCATGGATATCGTCTCATAAAACATTGTAAAATAAATCATGAAGGAGCAAGTATCAAGTATCCATCATAATCCACTATTCTACCATGCACTTGTCTGATTAAACTCGGGGTGATGTGTGGATGGCACAGATCCCGGGTTTGCCCCTAAACAAATATTATCCATTTCAATTCATCACTAAAGCAATTCACCAATTTAATCTGTATGTGCGAAGTCTTAACTTGCTAACAGACACTAAATTCATTTTTAATAATCATAAATATTCGCTGGTGGCTTATTGTAATTTAACATGATTAGCCAAATTTAACTGGGTAGTTTAGCATGCAATGGAATGCTTAGGGTTAAAGATTTATGAGGGAAAAAAATTTATTGCGTGTGCTTAATCTCTTTCCTTTCCTTTCCTTTTCTTAAGGATGAGAAGCCAGGACCAGGTAGAAGAACTTGAGGGAAGGAAAATTGTATTCATTGCTTGCCCTTCTTGTTGCAGGCTACACATCTCTTTATAGTTCAGAGCCGAGACTAGTCTGATTACAAAATGATTAAGCAATCCGAACAGGAAACATATTCAATCAAAGACTCTTTCTATCTCTGTCGTCCAAGACTATAACATACTAGGCATTACTTAGATCGGCGCCGATACAGAATCCCTACAAAGCTATCCGTAACACATTCATCGAGCAAAAATACATGCTCAACTACCTAGTGGCACTGTAGAGATTCACACGCTGAAAACCTCACACCCCGGATGACAACAGAAAGGACAAGGATAAGGCATCGGTGGTCCCTGAAGCCTTTGCTGAATGCCAATTTATTTCTAACTAGGACAAACCTACGCAACTCGTGGAAACCGAGTACTGGACTCGGGTTGCAAGGGCTAAATCCCGCAAATGACAGAAGAGAAAGGTACTGATAGACCCAAATGTGTACACTGACTGACTACAACCATGACTTCTAAAAGGCCCACATGTGTCTTAACTATAGTTGGAGTTAATGGTTCGCGCATATTGCCACTTGTATCGTACGAGTAGTAAGGCAAACATACGTACCTAACTAAACCCTATGCGTCATGTAATTCACGTATTCATTGTGAAGTGCTTTGTCGGCCTACCCATGGTCCATTACGATAACTGTTTGCAACAACGTATCTCTACTACTTAACACAGTGAGTTTATGATGGTGGTTCATCTACCTTTCCAAACCCCCTTGCACCTTCCTAAAAAAGTTCTACGCACACATGAACTTAATACATATCAAAGCGCGTATTTTTAAGTAGTTTATATGGTATATTCATCTAGTTGCAAAAAAAATTTATTGCATGGCACTATTGAGCCGGTGCTGCAGCCAAGCCCCCCCCGACCCTAAGCCTCCCCTAACCCCTTGCTTGCGCTTGCCTGCCTGGCCTCCTACCCGTGCTCGCTTGCTAGGCCACCTGCGAGCAGTCGTAGCTCAGCAACGCCATGGGCCCACTCGCCTGCCGTGCATCGCCATTTCCTGCTGCGCCTACTTTGCCTGCGCGCCACCACTCCTGTCGAGCTTCCCAAGCACAACAGATGATACATGTCATCTACCATATCTGCTGAGCTCAAAGAAAAGTTATTTTCATAAAAACAGATACTCTAATATCAAAATTAAAAAAATTATGACTACGTACCAGATATGTGAACGTTCATGCTTCCTCCCCTCTCTTACTCGCGTCGCCGTCGCCTCGTACTCACCTTCCTTTCCCTCTGCAGAATTCTGCAGCGTCTCGTGATTGGTCAATACTACTTGATGTGCAGTCGAGTAGTACGAGGTAGTGAATGTTACTACCAACAGTTGAGTAGGACACTAGTAGTACGTGCTCGTCCTTGGATGTTAGAAAAGGCAGTAAAAGGTTAGTAGTGTAGTAGAAGTCTAGTCGCTTGGTGGAAGCAGTGAGAAAGCAGCCGCGGTGGAGTGGTGCGCTTTTTCAGGCTCATCATCATGGGACTTTCTTGAAAGGAAGGGCTGTGTCTGCCGCTGGCTTTGGCTGTGCCAAGTCAATTCCACTATCTTTCTAAATGAAGCCACGTCGTCCTTGTTAGTTGGGAAAAATTAGTTCAGTGGTAGTATTTAGTTGCAGTATGGTTTTGTTAAGCGCAAGTGTTTATATAAAGAAACGTCGTCCTTGTTGGTTGGGAAAAATTAGTTCAGTGGTAGTATTTAGTTGTAGTATGGTTTTGTCAAGCGCAAGTGTTTATATAAATAAACTGCATATTGATAAGACGTTTCGAAACGACGACAAAGAATGTCCTGTTTGTTTGTTTGAAAAGCGAGGAGTCGAAATGAACTCATTGTTTGTTTTTGGACTTGCATTTTGTGCGTTTAGTGTTACTACGTGTCGTTCTGGTTAGTTTGCCTCAGCCATGTTTGGGCGTTTGTTTTGGTAGCTTGAGAGCCTGATAAGTTAGTACGTAGTGGTACTGTAGTAACGAAGGTTAGTGTAGCACCTTATATACTAATATGAGATGCTATTATAGAACGTTATTGTGAAAGTAAGAAATAAATAAGAACAATATTGGAAATCACAAAGAAATTAAGATTTTAATAGAGAACCAACGGAAGTTGAAATAAATATTGAAATATGGGACCGGTCCACTTCTAACCAAATAAGGAACAAATGAAACAATAAAACAGTGTCAAACCATGGTGCTGAAAACTCGAGTGCTCCCACCCATGCATGATGCTATCACTCCACTAGCTTTTTACCTGAGACTGAAAAGAGCAAGCGTGAGATTTAGAAATCTTAGCAAGTACCCAACAACGGTCGCAACACGATGAGTAAAGGACAAGAAATACAAGCAAGATATGTAAAGGACAAGCAATGCAAGCAAGTAATTGGCACATGTTAATTGCAATGAAACTAGATTACCAGGGACACGGATACCTATCGGGGATGGAGATAACGGAAAAGTGGAACCAAGGTAATTATTATTTAGCAAATTATGGCAAAGGCGCCGGTGATTGCCTCCCACATATCCGGTTATACGGGAATAGTTAGACACATCCTTGTTCTCGACTGTATAACCACCGACGGGGTGTAATATCATGAGCAAAGAGAGTGTACGGCCCTCGTACGTTACCAGGTGGGTGGAAATATCCTCTAAATGTGGGTAACCTCGGACCAGGTAACTGTTATTTCCTTTATTAGTGAGTTAACCAGAAACACTGATAACAGTCAAAGATAGAGGTAATAGGAACAATGGAATAAAGATAATTTTTATTTAACAAGTTACGGCAATGACACTGGCGATTACTCCCACATACTCAGTTATACGATAATAGTCAGGCACAACGCTGTTCTCGACTGTATAACCACCGTCGGGGTGTAATATCCTGAGTAACGAGAGTGTACGCCCCGTCACGTTACTGGTGGTGAAAATCTCCCCTATATGTAGATAACCCCAGGCCAAGTAATTGTTATATTGTTAACATATTTGTTGTGGTTATAAACCAAACAGTAAAGTGAGAGTGTAGTAGTGGAGATGAGAGATGAACAATGCTTACCCTTTTTCCTGCTTAGCATATATATATATATATATATATATATATATATATATATATATATATATATATATATATATATATATATATATATATATATATATATATATATTTACATGAGGGTCTTTTACAATTATGCCCTTATAGTCATGTACCCCTTGTAAGGGTATTTGTGTCATCACACATATCCCATTTTGGACTTTACCATCCCTTACCAGGT
The DNA here is from genome assembly GCA_036346245.1 of Bonia amplexicaulis. Lineage (NCBI taxonomy): Eukaryota > Viridiplantae > Streptophyta > Magnoliopsida > Poales > Poaceae > Bonia > Bonia amplexicaulis. The sequence continues at coordinate 1,586,553 of CM070748.1, read as the reverse complement.
CGGCTGGATTTAGGTGGGGGCCACCCCTACAACAATGTTATCTGGTATGGATTTAAGGGAACTAAGAGAAGGCTAAGATAAAATTATGAGAGTGGAAGGATGTGCTAAGCTTAAAAATAGAGAGACATAATTTCTGATATGAGGATGATGTGAAATGATAATATGATGATAGTGATATAGGAATTTTTCTAAAGTGGTATTATAACATAACATAACTCGGCCAATCTCCATGCATGCAGCTACCCCTACCATAATGCATGCCCCGTGAGGACGCGAAGGCAACCGGCTGGCAGCGAGGAAGACTAGCCGCAGCGCATGCGACAGGAGCGATAACGTTCTACGCACAGCGACAGCGTGACCTCCACTCGCTCCTAGCCCTCGCCGGGCAGCGTGTCGGCGGCCTTGACACCACGCCTGATAAGCGCGGGTTTGCTGCGTCGGCAAGGATGCACCACCAACAGTGGTGATGGCCTCAAAACTCATCTAGGGTTAGGAAGGAGAGAAACAGTGAGAGATATTTTCTTTGCCTTTGGAAACCTCGTGGATAGCAGATTAGACTTATATGATGTTTGGAATTAAATAGATAAGGAAATAGATCCGAAATTAGTGGAATATTTAATGGCATTTCATTATTATTATTATCATTATCATTATTATTTTGGATTTTCAGAATTGAGGGTGTTACAGCTCTCCCGTACGTTACCAGGTAGGTGGAAATCTCCCCTATATGCGGATAACTCCAGGCTAAGTAACCGTTATATTGTTAACATGTTATATGGTATGAATTTAAGGGAACTAAGGAAAAGCTAAGATAAAGTTATGAGAAGTGGAAGGATGTGCTAAGCTTGAAAATGGAGAGACATAATTCCTGATATGAGGGCGATGTGAAATGATAATATGATGATAGTGATATAGGAATTATTCTAAAGTGGTATTATAACATAGCTCACCCAGGTTGTCAACCATTCAAGTTTTATTATGTGATGAGTGATTATTAATCAGATTAACAGGTTTAATATATACATCCTTCATGGCTCACATACAACATCATACAATTAATGTATCATGATATTAGGAAACTGAAACATAGCGGCCCTAATATCACAAGAGTGTTAATAATTTAAACCTAAGTTAAAACATGTTCATATGCTACCCTCATTAACGATTTAAGCATGAATTCTAAAATACTAATTAAAACATGAATTCTAGAACATTATTAACTAAGCATTCTAATAAACCTAAAAGCATGTAAAACAAGATAACCTAGAATATCATGGTGTGAATACAATATTAAAAGTTTATAACCAAGCAAGCATGAGCGATATGATAATTACCAGACAAGCATTAGTGGTATGGTATTGACCAGATAAGTTTGAGTGATATGCTATTAGTTAGGTAACCTTAGCGATATGATATTAGCTAGGTAGTTTTAGCGATATGATATTTGGTAGGTAACTTTAGCGATATGATATTAGCCAGGTAACTTTAGCGATATGGTATTAGAGAGGCCAAGGCTAGTTCTTGAGTGACTTGCTCAGTTGATTGGAGCATAAAAACTTAATATTGCATCTGAGAAAAACTTAATATTGCATCAGAGCACAATTAAATTGAGATACATTATTTATAAGAAGGCATAGTAAGTAGGTTGGTGCGCGAAACTTAATAATATAACGAAGGTGAGAATACTGTGTGGTAACTCGATTCAGACCCAAAATTTAACCGCATTATCTTTTCTAGGGCAAACCTTTCTCTAAACACCTTCTTTGGAATTTTTAGTGTAGGGCTAGTAACGATCTTATAATGAATGCTTTCCCAGGACACCCCTCCCCAAATTAACTCCATCTTAAATTCTGCATTAGTGCGCTAGTGAGTACGCACCCGTACCATAACACCAACATCAATGCAGCACATCAATACACATAGCACTACTGGACTTAGTAAAATGTTCGATGAGCGACGGTACTAGCATTCTTTCTCCTTGCTCCTACTACAATCTCTTGTGCTACGTTGATAACAAAAAAAAACTCCTGCCAAATTTCAAGACCCTGCTCTAAAATAGAGCTGAGCAAAGCTCGAACCATTTTACAATGAACAACAAAAGAACCAGAAAAAAATGTAACAACGATTTTGCTATTGTACAGACGACTGAAAATCATCTGAAATTCACTCTCAATCAACTAAAATTACAGCCCTCCTAAAAAAGCACCTGTAACTTCAGGTGATTCAAAGTGCAACTAAAGTTGCAGCTCAATCAACTAAGGTTACAGCCCTCCTTCAAAAAAATTACATGTAAGTTCAGGTGATTGAAAGTACAACTTTAGATTACTAAGAGATAAAAAAATTTCAGCCGCCTATACAATAGTCAAAGCGCACACCGATTGCGTTCAGCCCGAAAGAAGGGAAGAAAAGTTGAATGAAAATGATGCTGTTGGCCACAGCCAGGAAAGGAAAATCATATGGGGAAAAAGAGAAGTGTTTGGCTCCGGCTTCACCATGATCATATGGCATGGAGTTAGGCCATTCAGCGAGTCAATACTCGCTTACGCGACTCAAGTAGGCCGGTCCGGTCAACATTTAAAACAGTTTCTTTTTTTAGATCACCTTTACTACGTTTTTCTAACGTGCAAGTGCGCAAGAAATTCCATCAAATGGCAGGATAATTTGTTCGGTGTTGATACAAGATACTAGAATTTAGTCTCTGACTCATCCGATGTACTGCATGTTCCTGGTAAAGGGCCTGTTCTTTTTTACTGCGGCTTATGGTTTTTGGCTGAAAGTTTTAAATTTTAGCTGTTTACGGTACAGATTACAGAGAGATTGATACTCATTTGCGATTTTAGTTGATACAAGTGTTAAGCTTTTAACGTGTACTACGTTTAACTTGTAGGCTCTATCTTAAAAAAATACTCCGTTTAAAAATTAGATACTGTAGCAGCTGTCAAAAGTCGATCGGCTTGTGGCCTAAAGAACAGGCCCAAACTAGGAGTGCATTCGACTTTTGAAAATGGTACTACCATTTTAATACCCCAAAAAAAAATCATTGCCTAGATTCTCATACATTGAATCCTTTTGATAATGCAGGGGACGTACCTACTTAACCACCCATTAATTGCCTGTTGGCTTGAGTAAGTCAAATGTACCAGTGTACTAGTACTACTAATATACTGATCAATCTCGTTAAAACCACAGGAAATCATCAAATTTCTCACGCAAGAAGCCAGATGGTAGACCAACAAATACTGGATCACTAAACTTCACTTAGCTTTGCACACTCGGTACGGTAATGGCAGTGGAGAAAGCATCGATCCGCCGTGGAAAATTGCAGCGAAGCCGGACGCGTCCGGCGTCCCGCGGCCGTACCATGTCTCCCAACCCCTCCGGAAATGGCCGGGTTGTTTTTAGCTTTGATTTACCTTTTTTAGCTACATTAATTAGTCTTTAAACAATATGTTTTTTTTAAAACGGTGTTTATAAGACGCAGTCTATAGATAGATAGATTGTAGTAGACATTGTACCGAATTCAGTTATATCGGCCAAAATCACATACAACTGCTTAACTCTATATATTATCTCTGACAAAATTAGAATTCAAAAAATATAAACTAAAAACAAAATACACAGTGCAAAAGAACATGCCTAGTATCATGGCGGATGAGGGTGAGAAGACAGTTTCGTGAGGCCACATCACCAACCACCAGCGAACGCCGAGTCGGCGGTGGCCGTGCACGGCACGGACCGGCCGCGCGTCCTCTGAATCCCGGCAGGGACCCATCCCATTTCCGGCGCTGCCGGTCGGTTTCGACGGGATTAATCATTGCCGTTGCCGGAACACGGCCGAGGGGAGGGGGGAGAAAAAAAAACGAAAAGCCCCTGGTCAAACGCTCCATCGCAGCGCGCCCTGCTGGCTGCTGCCCTGCTTTGTGGGCTTGTGGCCTACAAGCCAACCATGCAGATCGCTGGATTCGCTCACCCTGGTCTCCTCGTGGTATCAACACGTTAGGATGAGATGATGGTCTCATGTTTCAGTTATTTCTTAGATTTAATTAGTTTCAACTGAATGCAGCTTCAGGATTATGGCAAAAACAAAAAAGCATCTACAGTTCAAATGTAGAACCACTTAATTAGCGACATATCGGCATTAGCTCTACAATTAATACGGTATACACGGTCATTCGGAGGACAAAGATGAAGGGTTAGAGCGGGTTCTTTTGGTCTGTGAGTTATGACTTTTGAATTCTGACCGTTCGTGAGAGAGTGTGAAGAGAGAGAACCGTGTGTGATTTTAGTTGATATAGTTGAAATCGGTACATTGTACAATTAACTTAGTTATCGTAGCAAAAACCAAATGCAGTAAACCCAAAACAAACCAGCCCATGTCATCCGTATGGCGTACGGAGCAATTCAGGAGTATGTTGATGGTAGATGTCAATGTTTCATTCATGTATGGTGGGTCCAAGCCGCATTTCTTTCGACAGTTCCAATTTCCAAAAGTTCTAATAAGTTGAAAACTAGGCCTTGGGTGGTGTTCCCACTATGAAGAAAAAGAAAAGGAGAGCCAGGCTAATGCCTTGTGAGTTTGGGGCCATTAAACCTTCTTTGACCACCAAGAAATCAAGTGTGCAGCCAATTCCACATGTAACCCTGACAATGCATGGCGAGGGCTCCTCCCTAAGGACCGCATTTTTATATACTAGGTTCGCCTGGCTCAATCTAGATTCCTAGAGAGCAACTGTGAAGTGTTCATTAGCAGGGTTGTCAGGATCGCGACACAGATCGTGGGATTGTACGATCTTACTGTCCCATAGAGCCGATATGATATGAATCAAAATTTCATAGAATCGTGATCTTCAGGATCATATGGAATCGGGTAGGATCATGCTTAGGATCGGATAGGATCATGATTTGACAACAAATTATATTAGTATATAAAAATTGATATCAGCTATTGCTAATTTAAGTTGAATTAGTTGAATTTGTTTTGTTTTTGTTGTTTACATGTTATTCTAAGGTAAAAAAGTATTATCTTTGACATATTGGACTTTTGGATTATTAGTTTATTTAAAAATAATTAAATAAGTTTCAAAAATCAACCTTAACTCAATATAACATGAATAAGTGTACTCAAATTATAAAATTAAATTAAAAAATTCTACTATAGACTTGCATATTTAGAAATATAATTTAATTTTTATATAAAAAACATATGCTTTTCAAAATATGATAGAATCGTAGTTCTACGATCCGATCCTGTCAAACGAAAAACAGCCCTACCTGGGATCGAGATCCTAACAACCTTGTTCATTAGTTGGCCGGCTCTCATTGCCTCCTGTAGCTCCCAATCCACATTTGGTGCTCATTTGACTTGATATAGTACTTTCCTTAAGATTACAAGGTAGACGAGCACATCACACAAGTGAGTGTGTCGCCTTGTTTGGGGCGAATTGCCAGACTACCAACAATGAAGTTCTTCAGCGCTTTGGGAAAGGAACAGTATGATAAGCAAATTGGCAACGAAAATATGGAGAAAAGGGCTTCAAATCTGCAGTGCAGAAGTTGTTATCCTTCGCTTTCTCTCGTCTCCTGGATGTGTTCTTGTGAAGCACATACAAATGATGCATCTATCGATTTTATTGACTAGTTTGGTTCTTCCTCTCCTTGGACCATGCAAGTGGAGGACCAGAACCAGACGCCCCTTTGATGATGCCTACGGAGCGTTGGAGAAATCCAGCACCCGGCTCGTCTTCTAGCTGTGATCTCACTCGCCCAACTACTGCCGCCGGACTCACCGGCTCACGAGCCGGGGCCGCCTCGCTGTCTCCTATCAGACATGGAAGAATCCAATGCTCTGGGCAATTCTACGTAAAGAGCAGGAAAAGCGACATGCACAATCAACTCACCTGCGCTGCTTGTCTCTGCATCCGTAGCAAGTAGTAACCGAGCATCATGCTGAAATTGTACTGTATCATGTGTGAGAGACCTGAAATTCGATCACAAGTTGTTACGTGTGAGAACTGAACCGCGTCGCGATTTAGTAATTCTGATGTCGAAAAAAAAAGACGGCTTTTCGCTGAAATGGGGTGGCACAGCTCCGAGCCAAGCGAACTCCATGTCATGTGAACTTTGTGGAATAGGACTCACCACCATCCATTGACGAAATGAAGTATGCCGTCGGGAGAAGGAAGCATCATCAGAGCATGGGGCCAAGAACAGAGCAACGGGCTGAATAAGGCGTCAATTACCTGAAAGACATTCCCTGAGCAAAGGACATGGGCTTCCAGAATGGCGTATAGATTCAAGTACAGGGACGGCTTGAACCGTATCTGCAGACCTGGATTGGTTCAATGACGCACAGGCCTCCAAAGAGTGCAGTTTCTTTTTTCAACAGAGGAGCCAAGCTTGTCTCAGATCATTTCAAGATCTTTAAAACTTGCTCTGTCCTAGTACAATTGAGTTAACTGAGCAGAACTGTTATTACCAAAAGATTATGCTGTACAACAGTGCACATGGACTCATCAGTCAAACGAAGATATCATGGACAGGGTAAGGTGGTCCTGGCAAAACATAGCTTACACTGCAAGTGAAAATAGATGCAAATAAAGGGACATGTGGAAAGCATGAAAAAGAAAGGGTAACAACAAAAGAAGAATATACTCCTTATGAACATCACTACATCAGAACATGTATGAAGGTCGGGGAGTGCCACTGACGTTGCCCATTTGCATGATAAGCATAGTATTCTAGTTATCTAGATACACAGCCAATGACACAAGCTCACAACTCATGACGGTTAACTCCAAATAGAACAAAGCCATCTTCAGTTCACATAACAATAGGTTTGATACCACATCACATCTTACAAAAACTTGATCTCACGGCATGTTAAAAGGAGAGCTCAGCAATGAGTGCATAATGAAACTACAGTACAGTACATCTTTTCCGTTCTCTATCATAACAGTGCACTCCTGTTGCTACAGTTCAGACTTTCGGTTTTATCATTGAACCTTACCTGCAATATCAGTGCAGAAGATCCGAAGGAATATAAGAATTCTTTGCGAGAGTCCCGAAAATCAAACCGACCTCACCATGGGAGTCAACAACAAACATGTGGGGGGATAAGAAATTGACTGTTTCTCCATTAGTTTTTCTGAAACCTACGGCTTCTCCACCAGTTAGAGGTGTTCATATTAACTTTTGCTAATGGTTTTTAGATATGATTTATAGCTAACAATGAAGAAAAGCGTTAGTTGACTAGCAGGAGTCTAATGGTGTCTTGACACCCAACATAGATTTAAAACCAAAGTTTCAGGTATGTAGGGTGGCACCGAAATCATGCCCCAACTTGCAAGTTTAAGGACGTTACACTGGTATCCCATCTTATGTGTAGTAGATAATTTATGAGATACGGCATGAGCGTATACGGTATCAAGAACGAAGAAGATGAATCTCGTAGAGAAAGCCAAAATAGCGACGTTGAAGCAACCCCGACGAGAGAGAAGATTTAGTGAAACCGACCATAAATTTCTTAAGCACAAACTCAAAAAACTACAAAAAAATTGTCGCTTATTCACAACCCTCTCTAATCCTTTATAACTATTGAATCTTTGTTTTATATAAGAATCTAGTGCTAAAGAATTACCTATCCTCTAATCATCTCGTGTACCTCTACCTTTGGATGAGTAGTCTTTGTTGCTTTGCTTCCTCTCCCTGGTCACCCTCATGGTTTATATAGTCCCTTCTAATTCTTCTCCAATTTAGAATAAAAATCCGAATCCAAATAAGAGCAAGAAATCCTAATTCTAGTATGATTCATCTAGGACTCTTTATAGCACACATTTCTAAATCCTAAAAGACTAGATATAAGTCACTAACTTCACAATCCTCACCTTGACTCTTATCCTTTAAAGTTACTATGCTCCTCCAAGAACCTGCTCTAAGTCGGCTCCACCTTTTTTTTATTTTTTCCTCTCACTTTTGGGAGTGCCCATAACACAAGGATTCATACACATCACTGCAATATGCATATCAGTGTCCGAGCTAACCTGCCTAAACTCTTCACTTGAGAGCTCATTCGTTGTTTAATTTGGTTAACTACATCTTTTGTTTCTATACCCTTCCATGTTGTAAGTTTGTACACCTCCGAGTTCCATCTGCTCCTTGATACTCATGGTTGGTCTCACCACATCTTTCTTCTTCCAACAGCTGCACCTTTGCCTCTACGTTTGTTAGATTTTGCAACCGTCTTTACAGTTCAACACATAACTGCAGATGAGATCTAAATACCTACCGTTGATGACACGGTTTCCTTCTTCTGACTAGGATTTTTTTATGAGACCTCCCATTGGTTGCTCCACCTTTAATATTACCCTTTAATTGATATCCTTTATTGCTCTAAATACTTTTCATGATCACCTACTCTTTGCAAGTAATTCACATGACTCCACCTCGAGGTAATACCTCACAACTTTCGAGTTCAAACGACCTCATAGATATTAGATTCTTCTTTAAACTGGTAACATAATGAATTCCCGTCAATATGCGATGTTCTGTATCATACATCTTCAATGTAATTGTTCCCACCTTAGTAATTGCATACTCCTTATAATCCACTAAGTGAACAATTCCATGCATGGACGCGTAGAGATCCTTCGTCAAACACCTCCCTCGCTGAACATATATGAAAGTAACAAACTGAATCTAATATTTATTAATGAGAAGTATCTAATTGATTGTCAACTAGTACGTACGTCCGAATCATTCTTTGCTATCGCAACTAAACATGCACTCTTCATTTGCTTCAAACTCGAGCAACCTTTTATCATGTGACTTTCCTAGTCATACATGTGTGCCCTTGGTCTTGCTGATCTTTGTTTCTACCTGCAACCCTTACTGCAGCTAATGCTTGATCACACGGGGATAAAGATTCCGATGGCTTTTTAAGGACTTCATCTCTAATAGATATGCAACTGCATCTTTAAACTTGAGAGTGGTTTTTTCGATGAGAATATTTATCACTAATTGCTTCCATGATGGTGGTAGAGATGATACCAGTATGACAACCTTGTCGTTTTTCTCAATTTTCTCATCCACACTAGTTGGCTATGTGATAAATTTATTGAAAATATTAAAATAGCCAACGAACCGTGTATCTTCCTTCATATGTAACTTATACAATTGTCACTTCAGCATCCATCGGTTTGTCAGTGACTTATGTTCTTCCATAATTCTTTCGGTGAATTCTCCTTGATCACATCTGTGGAGTGGGTTCGTTACTCTGGTGCCGCTTCACTTTGTTCTTCGTTATCTTTTTCGGGTGTGCTCTTCCCAGACCACTCTTCACCATCACTTGAATCAGATGATGCTTCCCCACAAGCCTCCTTTTCAATTTCAGAATTTAGAGGAAACATGTCAAGTTCACAAGCCGGTGAAACACATGCATGTATGAACCCCACCCCCAGTGAACCGCTTATACCGACTAATGCCTCATGCAAAATCAGGTCCCCATGCATCCATGACTAAATTCAAGACCGCGCAGACCAGCGGTTTATTCAGTGCCAGATTATCAATGACAAAGGAATGCATGTATGTCTACGATCACGTTCCAATGATCTTGATCATCCGCATGATTGCTTTTTTTAATGTACAAGTACAATGCAATCGTTGAATTTACCTGTATTCACTGTTCCCTAGGCGACCGCCTAGCACACCTAGACGGTGCCCCTGCGTCTTGTCCACCTTGCCAATTTGGCCTGTCTAGGCGGCCGTCTAGCCCGCTTAGACGCTAGCCATCGGTCTGTCACCCGACTAGCGCCTAGAGAAACACTGGCTATATTTCATGAATAAAATAAGCACGCTAATGGCTGACAGTACAAACAAATATACGTAAGGCTTTCGTGTTAAAATATGCAGGCATGCAAGTTGAGGGCATACATCATACAGTTTTTGGTAGTCCAACCGTTGAACCTCCCGTCTCCCAGAAACTGGTAAAACCACATCTTGGTCCATCTCAAGATCTTTAGAATCGAGACTGGAATTTTCTCTGTTAGCCTGAACAGTGGTTCCTTCCAAGTCATTGGTAGGGTCGCCAGCTTTAGAAACTGATGAAACTTCATCCTTACCACAAGACTTAGCAATCTCGGCACAGAAATCATCAGAGTCAGATGTGAAGTCTTGACTCATCTGAACTTGATTGCTTTTTTTGGGTATCTTTATCAGAATCAGGACCTGCTGGATCATCGTCATCATCTTCCGAGTCCTCGGAAGGTAATCCAAGGTCATCAACTTTCTCTTTGTCCTTCAAAGGTTCTGAATTGTCAGAACAGGTGACAAAGTCATGGGAGTCTGAACCTTCATCCCCATCCTCTTTAGAAGATACTTCTACCTGACTGGCCACACGTTCTTCGGCCATATCACAGTCAAAGTTATTGTCTTCTGAATCATCTGATGGAAGATCAGATACATCATTTTGCTTAGAGCCATTTGCGAAAGCAGCTGCCTCAGGAAAAACCTTCTGCAAAAAATAAATGTAGTATTGCGGTGGAATAAATTTAGATTCATTGATCCTGAAACTAGGCCATACTTTACTTAACAGCGAAACTGTTACCTCCCAAGGTTGCTAATGGAGAGATCGGTCCCTTGGAGTTCATTTATTACATCTATACAATCTATCTTGCAATCACATGCAGGGCAAAGCCACCCTTCATCTCCCGCAGGGACTACAAGGGAATGGAGCTCATGAAACAGACTCCATCACAGAGAATGATGTCATTACTCAATGTAACATACTTCGAACCACAAGTGGCACAAAAAATCTGCAAGATGTGAAGCGTGGTCACTGACTAAAATACTAAGCATAACAGAACACAATTATTAAAGATGAATAGACAACATCAGAAAAAACATATTGACATACATCTTCACTAGATATCTCTCCTTCAGAATAAAACAAATATTCCTCAAGCTTCCCCTCAGATAGGAGATAATTAAGATTCTGGAAGGCTTCTGGTATTCTCAACTTGCACCGCAAGATTTCAGCCTTGGCTCGTTCAAGCTCCTTCTCGGGTCTTATCCTCTCCAAACTGCATGTTTGTATATAGGAGACCAACATATTATAATGCAATTGACACTGCAAGGAATTGGCAGCTAAAAAAGATCCCAAGAAGCTATGTGGTTAAACATGAAGCTCAAGGGAAAAAAATAACTCTTGTACCTTTGATCAATTAACTAGTCAAATAAGATTGAACAAAAAAACCGTTCATCACAATTGGCACTGAGAAGAGTCAGAAATTTCAGTTGTATTTGTATAGGAAGGAAACATAACCAGTGACCACGGGGAGGTATCAAAAAGAGTAAAATCATAATAATTATGTTGAATGATCATATGTGATAGAGGGTATGCTAGGCTAGGCTACTTTGTCAAATTTTGTGAGCGCATATACCCTATTTCTTAACAAAAGGATAAAGTGAAACCACAGGCCCAAATAGATTTTGTAGAGCAATTGATGGGAAGCTATGGAAAGGTAGTCCTCCTCAGAACTGCATTCTGCAAACTAACAAGTACAAGCAGTGGCACCTAAATCTGTAGCATACCAACACTCCCATGGTTGATTAATTACACATTACATAGGAATACAACTCAAAAGAAATATTTATATTTACCACCCAACTCTACTGGCTTGATATGGCATGCCGCACTGTACTGGAGAATCTAGTTAGTTATAGCTGATCATTACCAACACTAGTATAATATAGCTCTAGAAAAGGGTTACATATAAGCTAGTTATATCAAAAAATAGTGAAGTGTGAGTGATTTAAGAACCACCAATGCCAAAATGCACCCTTTGTATAGAAAGTGAGGAAACCAATACTTCAAGTAAAGCAAATCAGCAACAAATGAAACAATTTGCTACGAGATGGTCAATTTCAGGAGAAGATGCCAGCAAATTAAATTCAAGCACAAGAATTTAAGGGCGACAAACCTTTGCCTTTTCCAGCCTTCACTAGCATAAGCTTCAATCAGACTTTGCTCATAGTTCATCTGATTCAATATGTATCTAACTTTCTAACTTTCTGACGAAATTTTGAGAACTCATTTTTCAGACCTCTTTTAATGGGTCTGTTCCTTGTTGTTCTTTTAGCAGCCGGCTGAACTGGAGTGTGTACAGATTCACTATGTGACTTCTTTGCAGCTGACGTAGAAAGAAGCACCCTGGCATTACTATGAGATGACCTCAAAAGAATATTGTCTCCCTGCTAATACTTGGAAGCCTTTCCTTCCCCTGTTAGCTGCCCTTTTATAGTTTTCCTTACGCCCATGGTCTTTTCCGTTGCTTGAGATGTAGATGGCAAACTTTGGTGATTACAGGTCTCAGGATTCTGACAAGAGCTTGTACCATTCCCTATCTCACCATTTCCCTCAACAGGACCAGAAGTAGTAGTTTTGTCCATAGGATGGAGGCCGAAAATTACTCTACTCTAGTAAACAAAGAAAGCACAGTTTGGGAGAACTGTCTTCTGAGGAGCGCAATCGCAATGACATCAGAAGCTCTATGGAGTTGGGCCAAATTAAGCAGCACCTACAGCAAGTAAATAAGGTAGAATCATGATTGATGATTGCATGGACTAATGGGCTATAACTTATAAAACATAGATAACCCACTTACATATTATAAATCTCTGCTTTCAACCAGTTTTCGTTTGTTCCCTATGCTTCACAATTTAGTCCCATAAATGATTTTTTTTCCAAATTTTTTTTGCATGTATGTGCATCTAGTTTGCAAGGAAAAAAAAACAGAGCTGGTACAGCATACCATTCCATTCATCAACATGACATGTGCTTCATATTAAGTAATCTTGAACATAGAATGAAGCCTAATAGCAATTTGCACGCATCGGTATAGCAGTATTGCATAAAGGTGAGTTAACTTTTTCCTGCTGCCAAGATAGTTGTAACATAGTATTGCAATTTGCATTATATTCTAAATGTCACAATCATTTACACAAGCAGCCAACTAGCCCAATCCTGTCAGCATTGCACTGTATTAGCTGACACACCTTCCTGGCATGTGCTACCGCTAGTCATCAACATCCACGGTGTGCAACTATTCTGGCATTTGCTACCAACACCATCAACATCCATGTCGCAACTATCAGGAGGTTGTCTCAACAATTCAACGAACACATTTCACACGATTCAAGCTAAATGCTAATGTTTTTCTTGCCTAAGGCATAAAAGGGAAAGACTTGTAGCCTGCAGCGAGCAAATGACAAGCCAACTAAGACTTCTCGTTCGACAAGGAACCGAATCAACAAGCTCCGAAGAATTCCACCATATCTCTGAATCTCTAGCCCAAATAAACAATCAGAACCCTAAAAATCACACCTAATTCTTACCGAACCTGCGGACCTATCCATCACACCATGATACCATCGAACCAAACCACCCTTACAATCACCACGCCGTCAAAGCTCAATGCCAACCAAAAATCCCAGCATCTCACGCCACAGACCCACGGTTTCCACACAGAAGAAAAAAACCCACCGAAAAATTTCCGGGAAACGTAATCGCAAACCACCGCTCCGCGAATCTACCTCGGGCCTTCGGATTTGAATACTACGGCGGGGAGAAACGTAATCGCAAACCACCGCCCCGCAAATCTACCTCGGGCCTTCGGATTTGAATACTACGGCGGGGAGAACGAGAGAGACTAGCGCGCGGGGATGGAGACGGGGGTGGCAGTGGAGTAGGGCGAGGCGAGAAGGCGGTGGGGACGGGGGACTCACCGCGCGAGCCGCTGCCGCCGCCTCACCGGCGATGGTCCCTCGCGACGAAGCGTCTGGTCTTGCCAGCTCTCCGGCGGAGCGGGCGGCGTGAACGATGAGGGAGGAGGTGAGCTCCCGGAACTAAAAGGCACACGACGCGATGCGGCGCGCTCGGCTCGAGTGTGGAGACGGACGCGCACCGTTTGGTTGGTGGAGTGCGTTGGGTTGGGTATCCCTTGGTGTGGCGGCTATTGGGCCTACCCAACACGGACCAAACAAGCGAAAGCTGCGGCATTTCGGCCATTTTGGTGCCGTGTCGTTTGGTGAGGTGGCCGAGCGAGCCCACAATGAAGACGACGAGAAGCGTTTTGCCCGTGGCGTGGGAGTTGTTGGGCCTGTCGTGAGGTGTCACTCGCCGCGCGAACGGGGCAAGGTGCTGGGCCGAGTGGCGTTTTCGGTATTTTGGCTAAACTACTAAAATATTTTTTCTTGATCTGGTCTTTATCTTTCGTTGCAAACGATCATCATTCTTGCTACATGCAAATACATCATTGGCTTGCCACACGTCGGCAAGTCTCTTCCATTACAATTTTATCGGATCATGTCTCACTTGGACCAACTAAGCCACATGATTCAACCCTTTGGCAAGGCAACCCCAAGTCCAAAGAAATGACAAATTTGGATTTCTTCTCTTCCATCCATCATATGGTTTCTCCTCACAACTCTATTTAGGACATAATTAGTTGTGAGAATTGTCTCGCTCTACCATGAGTTTGACATACCTAAACTCTATATCATGGCATTCACCAAGTCACAAAGAGTTTAGTTCTTTCGTTCGGCTACTCTATTGGATTGGGGTGAGTAAGGTGGAGTAACTTCATGAATTATTTTACTTTCTTCACATAATTGAGAGAATTCCTTAGAGATATACTCACCATCTCAGTCCGATCTTAACTGTTTGATTTTTTTTCTAGTTAGTTTTCTACCTTAGCCTTGTACATTTCTAAGCATTCTAGTGCTTCATCTTTTAACTTAAGTAAATAAATATAACAATACTTAGTCGCATCATCAATGACAGTAAATAAATAGCATTTGCCATCTTTTGTTATTATACTATTTATCTCACATAGATCAGAAGGGATTAGCTCAAGTGGAGAAGTGTCTCATGCACACCCACTTCACACTTAGAGTCATTCTCATATTTATAATTCGGAATTAATCTTTTCTTAATCGCACTATGACTTCAAAATTAACATAACATAAACAAAAGTGCCAAACATCATAAACTTTATTACAATGAATAACATTAAAAATATTTGAATTATTAAAATCAATAATAGTAAAGGTCTCATTCTTCTTCTTCATTAGCTAGATCTTAGGCTTGTTCTGGGGATAATTCTTGCTTTCTTTCCATTGTCTTTGAGGTTCTTGACTTCAACTTGATGGGCTTGGACATGGGTCTTCCCATCACCACTTCTGGCCCTAGCACGCTCCTTCATATTAATGGCGCTCGACAGTTCATTAATTGCCAGTTACTCCTTAATGTGTCTACAGGCAGTCACAAAATCCCATCACGAGGGCGGTAATTTGGCCAAGATAACATTTACTTGAAACCTATCTGGCAGGAAACAGACGTACTAATTTAAATCACATACATGGAGCTGCTCCATCACGATTATCCCTTTATCATCTTGTAATTCAAGTAATTTGTAGTGTCATTCCCGTTATCCCCTTCTAAATATTTTTCATCTAGTTCGTCCCACAATTGTTTGGCATCTGTGAAGTTGACATGCACATCGAAAAGCTAGTCAGACAAGATGACCAACAAGCGAGCCAAAGCTGCATGGTTCGCATCTCCCAATGAGACTTAGCCTTGCTTTCCAAGGGGAACTCGGGAGGATCAGAGATGACCCAAAATAATTTTACGTCGGTGAACCAAATCTTTGTCTTAGCTTTCCAACGTTTAAAGTTAGTGTTGTCAAAGACTTCCGATTTAACGAAATCAGATGATGAAGCCATCTTTTCAAGCATAGGTTTTCTGGATTGTTGAATTAAACGTGGTTTTAGCATGAATTTTGTCATAGTTCTAGAATTAAAAATTAAAAGAAATATATGATTGCAAGTACAATATAATGACAAGAGCATAAATAAAATCATCTCATGACAATATACTATTATCATGTCATATATATATATATATATATATATATATATATATATATATATATATATATATATATATATATATATATATATATATATGTATATGAAGCGTCTTTTCTACACCCGGTGTAATTACATCCTATATCATATCTCGCAATGTAGGGAGTATCTCGCGTAACGGAGGGTATGTACGTGTAGTATACAAGTATTTAAGACCATCTAAGTAGTATGAACAATTTTTCAAAAGTGGTATGTACATTTTTTTCGACATACTCTTTTTTATGCGCGTATATAAGGGTATTTACAAAATACGCTAAAAACTATGAACTCCTTTACAAGTTTTTCGTGTGGTTCACATTGGAGTATCTTATAATTAGTATACAAATGTACCTAAAGTGATAAAGGAGTATTTCAAGTTTGTTTAGGTGGTATATTAGAGGTGGGTGTAACTACACCGGGTGTAGAAGGTATTTTCCTATATATATATATATATATATATATATATATATATATATATATAGTATAAATAACAGGGTACCATAGTGCCCAAGCTCTATGATTGAGATTTTCCATCCGTGATTAAGACTTTCTATCCATGATTGATTCAGCATGCTAAACTAATAACTTCCTTTCTAAATTGGCGTCTTTTCGAATTAATGAATGTTAACGAGTTTGTCTGATATATTACACTTGCACGCATCTAAAAATAATCCAAAGGCAGGGAGGTTTGGTGGCCAAACATCATGGTCTCCATTTCTGTGAAGTCAATCAACACCACTAACCAAGCGGCGAGTTGAAGGACTTCAAGTTGCTAGAGATGAACTGTCCAATATCTCCTCCGCCGCTGCCGTCACTGGAGACCAGGAGGTGCAGTAGATTGGATCTAATAAGTGAAGAGGAGCCCTTGGTAGAGAAGAAGATTGAAAAATGAAGAGGATTCGGCTCCCAAGGAGAAGACCCAGCCTGGGAATAAGAAGTGAGGAGGGAGGTGGCGGCGCAGCCCTCAACTGCCACCAAAACCATTGGGGAGATAGGAGTGGGGATCGGAACAATACTTATCTCCACATGCACACCGGCACAAGAGGGCAGCCGTTTTGGGGATAAGCCCCCATCTCCTCATCTGTCATATCTCCTTTTCTCTTTTTTTTATATACAAATTGGGAAATTTCTAAAATGTCCTTGCTCCAACAGAAGCAAGGGCATAAGTGCATAACAAAATGCCAAAATGCATTAATCCAATGGATAGCCAATCAGTGGAATGCACGGTGCTTTTCCTGGTAATATTGCAGGAATGTGGTTAGGAAGCCCCACGCATCAAGTCATTCCAGAATGGGCTGCCTGATGGGCATAGCTCGTTGCTTTCTTTTCCTATGCAATTTGATTCCGTCATGAGCTGCACCACACCTCCCTTCAGTCTCACATTGCTCTAGACTTTCATCATTGAAATTACTAGTATAAACTTTTGGTGTCTAGTGTCTAATAACTAGGTAAATCCCCTTGGTTTAAACTTGGCATGCTTACCAATGTAGTCTCACGTTCAAGGTGTGTTGGCGATGAAGCCATGATCACAATCACCAATCAAATCCGTTCAAAAAAACTAATTCTAAATCTGTGTGTCTATCTATATTGACTGCACTGATGGCTTTTGATTAAAAATACAAAATAGTAGTTGAAAAAAATGGTTTTTAGGAAAAGGACGAGCGGTAAAAAAAGTAAGAAAGAGAAATATGTATGAAACGAAAGCGAGAGAAGTAAGGTGCGTGATATGTCCGTGATCCCTATCTTATCCTCAGAGCAAGATAGGAGCAAGATGAGTGACGAAGCTACTTAAGAAGTCAAATATTTATATTGCTAGGAGCCAGAAATAGGAGCTAATATAATCTGGTACTATATAAACATAAAAATCAAAAGCACCGGTGCAACCGCAAAAACCAGAAGCCGTCAATGTCGAGATATAATCAAAATAAATACCAATGATTTCACCGAAGACTAACTGTTTGGACCTCAGCAGCTGCACCTTCAAGTTTGACCGAGCATCAAGTCACATGCGCCTCAAAAATCCCACCAATTGCAGAGAAATTCTCAATTCTCTAAACCCTTTCACATTTTCATTTGCTGCCCACTCGCAGTTTTATCATGGGCTTAATTTTTGTACAGAGTTGTACACCACGCCGACCAGCTACGGGTGTAACTCTGGCGCGCATATAAGAAATGAATATTTTCGAGGGTTAACTCTTCTCTGGTGAAGCCCGGTGATTAAAATATTTACTGCCTATCCAAGAACATGTAATCAGCAGTGCTGGACTGGGAACCAATAGGAGCTGCCGTTACTTCTGCCATCTCTTTGAGGAAGGAGACGACTTCTTCTGATGAGGTAAGCAGGTAACGGGCGTTGGACCGCTTCCTTCCAACTGCGCAGGAGAAATAATTCTCACCCTTGAGATCAAGGACCGAAGACCCTTCACGCCAGTCATGATGGCTATTTGTCGTGCCGTGGCTCGATGAAGATGACCTCTCGGATGCAGCCTGTGCTTTCTGTATCCTTGACTGTGAGTTTCTGGAATTGCTCCTGCCGTTTGATTGCCGTCCGTTCGGCCTCCTCTCAAGAGATACTGAGCCACCATCTGGTTTTACTTTTGATTCAGAAGGGTATTCAGGATCGAAAAAGACATAGATGTCCTCATCCTGAAAAAAGAATACATGTTACCAAACAAAGCCAAATATTAGACAGACACTAAATTAGATATCCCTAAGTTTGATCTGCTGCATATCCGCAAGGATATTGTTGGTTGGTTTGAACTTCGGCGTTACTAGCCTCAGTTCGTATTATTACAATGTTGCATTGATAAATACGTTCCCTTTGGTCTATTAGGGTCCCATTGTTTCTATTTACATAACAGTATTTTGATACGAACATTCACTCATTGTTTCTATTTGCATAACAGTATTGATATTATCATTTGATACGAACATTCATGATTTTTGTTTTCAGATAAAATGGCTTGTAAGTGAACCCAAAAAAATGGTTTGTAAGTGGGTATTTTACCCTTGTTGCAGTGGGTAAAAGACAGGAAGACAGACTATCAAAGAAATTTCCTTTGATCCATTCCCACCTTTCGTTTTCTATTTCCCCTCTAGTACTTTGTTCCGAACAACCAATGAAATAGCACCATAATTAAACACAACAAATACAAAGTTCCTTCAGTTTCCCTTCATCTCACCATACAAGATAATTGTAAATTTCTTTGGCGAAAATGTTTGAGTGGGGATTCGGTTTATAACTAGTGTAACTCCATGCGTGAGACGTTCATGTAATCCTTAAAACCTCTCCCCCTGCTTTTTTACCCCTGCCCTCCTGGGCTGTAATGATGCTTTTCTTGGTAATAAGAAAATTTTCAGGTGGGCTTGCTCACCGTTGTGATTTTTTTTATATTTTTCATGGAAAAGAAACACTTGGTATTTATATTTTGGGTCATTCTATAAAAACAAATGATATTTTTTTAAATTCTACATCTTTCATTTATTCATTAAAAAGTTTCTCATGTTCCCATTGTCCTACTCACTGAACTAAAAAGGAAATGCGAACATAAACTCAGTGCAGAATTACCTTTCCAAGGAAGTGACCTATACATAGAACATAGTCAATTGGTGTAACCATGCTTTTACTATGAACTATCTCTCCAAGAATACGATCAATTGCAGCACCCTATAGAAAAAATGAATAATTTGTAAAACATCAACTAGCTAAATAAGATGCGAGTTTTTCATCATCATGAAGCATCACACTAAACCACTGACCTTTGTAACTCCAACAGATCGAACTTCAACTGACCGGCTCCCTTGAACAACATCAACAGCCGCATTTGAGATTGGACCTGTCCACAAGTGTTGCAGCATATCTCTTGCTTGGAGCCGTCCAAACTCAACATCTTTGCAATAGTCAAGTGGAAATAGTATTGGAGATTTTATGACGCAAGCCTTTTTAATTTGGAAATAAAAAAACTATACATGGAACCTACTTACCGGCATACTTGTAATTCCATACAAATGATGTCTCACGGTGTTCAAAATGAGATCTTGGGGTTCTTTCTGTGAAGTATTCAAAAACATGCTGGAAAAAATAGATGATGTGAGAAGGTAGACATTAAATGGTTACAACAGCTAATTTGTTCATTAAAAAGACGCACCTTTACACTGTCGACCCAATCCATGTTCAGATGCTCAGGCATTGTTGTCATCCACTCTCCATCAGTTGGGCGTAAAAACATCCCATGCTCTGCCGCCAACCACAGGTTAAATTCTCCAAAATTCTGTACATAGAGAAGAGATATGTTAGTTTTGATGAGAAATATAGTAGTCTAGTTAATCACATCTAGAATAAAATATCGGACTCGTCTGAGTATTACTTCATCAAGAACACTCCTGTCACTTCCACTGAGAACAATAACTGTAGTATGCTCATCCTCACAGAGGGCTCTCAAAGGGGCCTTTAACTCAGGATGCAACTTGAGTTCCATTTCCTTGATTTGGTCACCGCCCCTTCTCCCGGAGGATTCAACTGGCTCAGTCAGTGTTGAATTGAAACCCTACATTAAGTCAGGTGTAAACAACAGGAAATATAAGGTGCTATATTTACTTGTGCGAGTGCAACGAAGTTTATTAAATTATCAAGAAAACAAATGATACATTATTTGCAGATGCATTTCATAAATTGGTTGAAAGTGCAAGACAAAAAATAAATTAAAGCTTAACGCCATTTTATGGAAAGTGAAATATTCAATTCTATGTTTCTATTCTGGAAATGATGAAACATTTTTATTTTAACAAGTAAATAACCGAAACTATTTAACCTTCCCTGCTTCATATACTTTAGAATGTATAGACCAAAAACTTTCCTGTAAGGTTACAACCATTGCAGTGAGAAGAGTGAAGACAATAAGTTCATTAGAGAAGTTGCTGTCAGATAATAAAAGAGCAGCTTTTGCACTAGAAAATCCCAGTCAACCTGTATAAACAATTTTGCAGCAATTATCAAATAGGAAAGCAGAGAAATATGGTATTACCAATATGAGCAGACGATTTTTAGAATGCAGATATTGTTGAATTGCAGTCCGACTAGGGAGACTGGGAGGAACTTGTCTTATTCTCATTTGAGCTTCAGCAACTGTATCATTTAGCTCACTGCATGAAAAGGCACAGCATGATCATCAGAAAGCCCGAAAGCAGCATTGTATAACCAAAGAGCAACATCCAATCAGCTAATAAGGTCCGGCACACCAAACCACAACTCAGACAATTGGAAACGAGCTCCTCACCATACAAAGGTTTCAGCCCAATCTTGTGCGGTATGAGTTGTCACGTGAGCGTAGTTATGCCTTTGTCGTTTCTCTCTCTCATCAGATGTCATAGTCAAAGCGTGATATATTGAGTCTGCAACTTCTGTAATATTCCAGGGGTTTACTAGAATGGCACCAGCTCCAAGAGATTGTGCTGCCCCAGCAAACTGAAATTGCAGTGATAGAAATGTATGAACCAAGATCAGTAAATCACATGTATTTTCAGACAGATAGAGAGAGAGAACAACATAAAACATGCATATGAATAGAATGACCGAATAAATTTAGAAGTCATCAATTATTGATGATCATCATGATTAATCACTTACCTCACTCAATATCAGAACTCCTTTCTTTGATCCTTGGCATGCAACATATTCATAGCTTACAAGATTCATCCCATCTCTCAGTGATGTTACAAGAGCCACATCTGAACAAAAGAGAGGAAATGCACAGTTCAAGCATGACAAAAGCCACTAAACTACTCATAGAACATTTTTATTAAAACAATACACATCAACATAATGATATAGAAGCAACAATTATTGCCATTAAGTCCAAATTTCAACATCAAGAGAGTTGCCAAGAATTACCAGTGACTGCGTAAAGAGCGCACAAGGCATGGAAATCAAGAGACCGATCCTGCAAGGAACACATTATTTTAGATGAAACAGTTTCCTTCAGAGCCTTTCTTATGCAAACATAATGTGATCAGTGGAAAACTAGGAAGCAAAATCTTCATGGGTTCACGTCTTCATGCTCAATTTGTAACACTGAAATAGTGATATTTAGACATATCCAAACAGAAAATATGAGTCCTATGAAATTAGAAACCTGTGTAGTTGTGTGGTTAGTTGGTGCTGGTGTGCCTACTCAAAAAAAAAAAGATGCAAAGATGTTACTAAGGTAAAGTTAGGTGATAAGATAGCACAAAGCTGAAGTTAGGAAAGTAAAGAGAACACTAACCAGATGATGAATAGGAACAGCAGTCAATGTTCCAAATCGGCCATTTATGCGCCCAACAATTTCATGCACTTGGCTTGTAAGCTTTTGATCTGCTCATGATAATAAGCTATGGTAAATAAAAATGACCAGAAATTGTAAGGCTAGATTTGCAGATCAGTTATACAATAAGGCTGTGAAACAATTTGTTTTAACTGTTTGTTTAAAAGCAAGGATAATATATAATCTCTTGTCAGTTCTGCAATAATAGACTAAGGATTATCAATTGGACTTATTTTCTTAATAATAACGAATTAATGAGACAAAATCTGTTCATTAAGATCTATAGAATCCAGTAGCTGGACAAGTTTGAAAAAAGATGCAAATTATAATAACATACATGCAATATTCTAAATTGAACAATACAGATTTCTGTGGACAAGCATACATATAATGCATGTAAGAAATGTTATTTGATTTATACTTAGGACACTTAATCCTATCACAATTATTAATGTTACTGAAAAATCCGTTGTAGAGGATAATGATACTGATACAGCATCCCAAGAATTGTAGGACATTCTAACATTCGGAGACTTACAAAACTCTGCATTACATGAGTAAATGAGCATACAATTCAATCATAAGAAATGTTGACTGAATTTATTTCTCAATAAAAAAGGAAAATAAAACAAGAATGCAGTAGCATTCAATTTCTGTTTCATTGATTAGAAGAGAGTGAAAATGACCCAAAATATTAAAAAAAAACACCTAACAACACCGCTAAAAATGAAGTGCTCAAAAACACTAACATAAGTACTCTAATAAATGTTCCCTATGCCAAACAAGAAAACGCTATCAAAACTGCAACTTTGTCTAATTTTTAGGAGGGGTGATATTTCAAAAAGAAGACTGCGAACTGATAATTTGATAACCCATGCACTTGAAGAAATCGTACTTCACAAATCTGATATACTCCGTCAGACATGCTTGCAGAGTTGCAGTAAGTGTAAATAGGGAAAACAACACACAGAAAGGGCTCATACACTCAGGGACATCAGTTCTTGTTGGCACAGCAATTTGAAGTAGAACCACTTTATCATTCCATTGAGGGTTTTCCTCAAGAAACTTTTCAAAGGCCAAAATCTTTTGTGGAATTCCTTTGATCATGTCGAGTCGGTCAACACCAAGCATTACCTATCACATCAGGAAGGAACAAAATACTAGGTAAGACTGTAAGAGACATTGTTGAATTTCCATTTCAGAGTGTTTGAATAAGCAGTTTCTGAGTTGATGAGATGGAATTTATTCTTCTGTTATTGAACCAGTTCGGGTTTACACTATGTAACATGCACTCTACCTTATTCTTCTGTTCTCGTGCATGACAAAGCTTAATCTTGATGATAAATACCACATATGATATAACTAGAGATGCAATTATTCCTCACAAGGGTCCAATAAGCACCTTTGCAATGGAGAATTGGCGATTCATATGTAGGTACAGCTAAATGCAACCAGTATAGGATTACTGTAAATTTCCTGTGCTAGCTTACAATATATGATATATCACACTGAAAAGCCACAAAATATATGCTAGTCTTCCAAAGAAATCACATAACTTTGAATAAGTTGGAACACAGGAAATATTTATTATGTACAGCACAGGAATGTTGGTCAATCTGTTGTGAAGCCGGTTTTCATAGGAGTCCACATCAAGGACAAGATTGGATTTGCAGGTTTATAGATTGAAGATCAGACAGTGGATCTTACCACATGTGTTTTGTCAGGTTAATCAGATGGAATCTAAATATTTGGGTGAACTAATGTCCATATTATAATCAATGAAAAAGAAGTGATAAATTCGTAATTTATCCTGGAGCAAGAAGTAAAGGACAAGTGTTTTTTCACCTTTCGACCAGCAAAACGATGTGTTAAATCATTGATGTGTCTTTTAACTGCTGGAAGGTCCAATGCTCTCTTGAAACGATCAGAGTCTATCCCAATAGGAAACTGAAGATTTCAGCCAAGTGAGTTAAAAGAAAATTTTACTTCGAAAACATCTTTTGGATAACTTATAAACCATCAAATGAAAAAAAAAGGTATTAGAATAAAAATGGAAAAAAAATTAAAATAACAGATGAAAGTGAAACAGTTGAGAGACTATAATGGAAGTAGGCAATAATACCATCAAGCATTTCAAACATGTCAGATAAAAAGCTAATAAAAAACAGAGATTTCGATGTGTACCGCTGCCACTCTGGTTAGCCTTCCTTGGTTTTCCACACCTTCAGGAGTACCCTCAAGTCCCAGTATTCTGGTACACGCGCTCACAAAATGCCTTGCATAATCGTATGTATGAAATCTGAAGAAGGAAATCAGTGAGAACAACCATGAAGCAACTTATGTGTTCCCCCTATCAGACTTTGACAACTTCATTTAAAGAGATCACATCCTATGCATTCCCCTTGTATTGTTAATTTTTCCATTTGTTCTTAGAACTAATTCCTTGGAGGATCAGAAATAAACAAAAATGAAACAGCACACAGTTTTGCAACTAAACTTCATGGAGAGACTGGACAAGTCAGACGAAGGAAAAAAAACAGCTCAACCTGGGAAAAATACATAAGCAATACTGTGGCACTGGTATATTTCTCTCTTGATAGCAAGTTATCACAGAAACATCACAATCTGTAATACTGCTTTCTTTCTCTGTTAAAACATTCATGAACTGCCAAGAAATGTGTTCCTGATTGTCAAATTAGAGTATTAGACCATCGATTTCATCTGTTTTTATATCTTCACTGTCTAGTGTATGGGCTAAAAAGTTGCTCGATTGAATTCTAACCTGCTCTAAAAGTAACTTGGTTACACAGACATGGAATATAACTGATACGAACCGAATTTTTTGACTCATTAGGACTTATATGCACAGCGAGCATACTCAAAAGTCGTAAAAGTTACTCCATAGCCTAACATGACGAAATAAGCATAAGCGTAGATTCAGCATGACATAAGGGCGCTCAGTAAACACTTCTGCTTCCACAATCAAATTCAACATGCAGTACAACGATCACAAAAGCAAAAGCCATGCTCACCCGACTAAATCAGCACAGAGGACGGAGTGAAGCAGCTCCGAGCGGGATGGCAGCGTCCGGTAAATCTCTGACGATGGGAATGGTGTGTGCAGGAACCACCCGACCTTCATGTTGATGTCATGGTCCTTGAGGCACTTAGGCAGGAACATGAGGTGGTAGTCATGGCACCAGATCACATCCCCCTCCTGGTAGTGCTCGTATACAACATCCGCGAACATCTGGTTTGCTCGCTTGTATGCGTCTAACTGCGACTCGAAGTTCTTTGTTGTTGCCAATCTGTCCTCCTGTGGCAGTCCCAGGTAGTGGAACAGAGGCCACAGTATGTTGTTACAGTACCCGTTGTAGTATTGGTGCACAATTTCCTCATCCAAGAACACTGGTATACATCTCTGTTTTGTTCAATCAATCAACAAGTATGATTCCAATTACTAGAGTGGTCACAAAAGTCACTGTTCTATTGGTTCAGACAACATCATATTTGTCCTGAATTGCAACGAACCTTCTCGGCGAGTGCTCTGGTGAGAGCTCGCTGGCCGACCTCGTCGGGGACGTTGACGCCCGCCCAGCCGATCCATTTCGCGTCGACATCCTTCACACCTGTGGTGTTAGGAAAAGTTGCATATATGAACATATGTAGCTGCTAGTGAAGGATTCTGATGCATGCATCGCTCCATCACATCACATTTGGGAGAAGGATAAAATTTTGGAACTACCGAGGAGGGCACTGACGAGGCCGCCGGCGCTGATCTCCAGGGACCACTGGTCCTCGCCGCGGCGGTTGGCGGAGACGGGGAGGCGGTTGGCGACGACGAGGAGGCGCTGCTTCATGCCGCGGAGGCCGAGGCGGCGGAACCCGCTGCGGGGCCTGGCCAGCGGCGGCGGCCCGGCGTGGCCCGCGGACGCGCCGCTGGCGTCGTCCATGTTGGCGGGCGCGGCACCGGGTGACTGGACCCCGTAGTCTGCGACGGAGGCCACGGAGGAGGCGGGCTCCGCGGCGTCGGTGTCAATGGCGTCGGGGGACGCTGCCGTCGAGAAGAGGTGGCGGCGGCCGCGCTCCCGGAGCAAGCGATCGATGCGGTTCGGGGAGGCGGCCCCGCCGTCGCTGAAGAAGGGCGAGGAGGTGGGGGAGTTGGAGGATGAGGTCGGCATCGCCGCGTCGCCCCTGCGGTATCTGCTGCTGCTGTGCTGGCCGCCCGCGGCGTCACAGCTCATGTGCTGGCGCGACACCCCCGCCGCGAGACGACGCCGCCGCCGCCGCCTCGGCCTGCAGCATTAGGCGGCCGCACGTGGTGAGCGACGGCAGCGCGGCGGCAATACAGAGACACAAACGCGCACCCGACCCGTCGTCATTTATCCCAAGGCTTTCATTCAGGGCATCTCGATCAGGCCAAGAGAGAGGATGAAGAAAACAAACAGCTCACCTGATCCCGAGTTGTCCCTCCGATCGATCGCCGCTTTTTTTCCGGCGTCCTCCTGGGAATCCGAGCCCTGGACTCCTGATCTTTTCTCGAGCTGAGCTGTTCCCTCGCAATGGGAGCCCTCGTTACGATAACAAGACGGAGAGGACGACTCCGGAGATGGGAATGGGATGGATGGGGGGAGGAGGAGGAGGACTACACTAGACCCACGGCATGCAACATGCAAAAGGGGGCCGTCACGCCTCGAACTCGCACTCTTGTCTGCGAGCACGAGCAATATGTGCAGGTCGGGTGGGGCGGTTGGGCTTTTATGGGAGGGGATGGATTCCAGCTAGCGCGCTCACCCATGGCTAGCTCACGAACCTCTTTGCCTCGCAAAATCTCCTCCAACCGGTTTAAAAGTTTATGTTTATAGTTTGGGAGTGACTATTGTCAAGACGACTGAAATTTTTTTATCTCTCAGTCACTTAAAGTTACACTCTCAATCAATTAAAATTGCAGTTGTTTTTTTGGAGAGGGGCTGCAATTTTAGTTGATTGAGAGTGCAACTAAGTGTAACTCAACTAAGTGTAACTTTAGTTACACTCTGAATCACTTGAAGTTACAGTTGTTATTTTAGGGGGCTGCAATTTTAGTTGATTGAGAGTGCAATTTCAAGTGACAGAGAGATAAAAAATTTTAGTCGCCTTGCAATAGCAAAACCGTTATAGTTTTTGCCTATTTAATACACTATAGCAATTATTAGGTTTTTAGAGTAAAAAAAAGAAAAAAATAATAATAAATCGTTATATCATAACGGACAATGCAAAGGAATGAAAAACAAAAAATAAAATTAAGAAGCCGAAACCGTTTGGAAGGGGGCCATAAAGGATGTGCATATTACGAAATATCGCTCTACTATTTTAGCGGTAGAGCTAAATTTAAATCATGTATGCTTTTGTATGTATTTTCCAAAATATGTGAGTATAGATTCGTATACGATCTTTTAAAAATAAGTAGTATTGTATAATAGATCTTTTCACAAATCCTCGCTAATCTTTACTATTATAAAAATAGGAGTTGATGGTCACCGTCCATTCTCTCCATAGAAAAGTACCCGTTAAAGTTAGAGATAACTACTAGCAATGCCATCTAGAGACAGTAGCGTGCCCCCTTCCTCTTCTCTCCCACGTTCTTCCTCTTGTCTCCCCTCTACATCCTTCACATCCACAACTGTTGCACCTCCTCCGCCTTGACATACATCTCCTCTTCTCTCCCCGGCTCCTCCGCCTCCCCGATCTCGTTCACCTTCTCTCTCGCATCGGATTTACCATCTGTAAATGTCATCGACACCGGATCCACCTTCGTCGAAGTCGCTGCCCGCAGCGTCGTCGTCCCTGAGGTCATCAACGCTAGATCCACTGTCCCTTACATCACTGGCATTGAACCTACCATCCCATCAGACAATATTTCCTCTCTCTTCTCCGCTGCTTTAGGTCTCGCTCGCACTCCCGGTTACGCTCGCTGGCCGCATCCGGGAGTGCCTTGTCGTCGTGCACCGCTAGGCTACAGCACCTGCCCTAGCCCCCGACGTCCCCATCCTCATCGCTGATTCCTCGGACCATGCCACCCTCGACACGATCACGACGCAGGCACTCGTCGTGCTGTCTTGCATGAGGCCCTTCCACTTCTACAACAAGTAGTTGGCGGCGGCCTGTGCTGCTACCGGGGCCCACTACCTCAACATCTTCAGTGAGCCAGAGTTCATGGAACGCATTGAGGCCGACCTCCACGTGGTCACCACCAAGAACAGGTCGTTGATTGTCTTCCTAAGCAGGTTTGACTCCGTCCCCGCAGACTTTCAGCGCCTCACAGGCTCCTATAAAATCCTCTTAGATGAATCCCTCTATCGGCAGTTTGACATGCACCTCCGTGCCTACCGAGAGGCTATCGCCCTCGCTGTCGTCGCAGGCGTCAAGCGATGGAAGGTTGTGTCCGACCTAGAGGAGCGGGAGTGTGCCGCTGGCCCAATCATCGACCCCGTCGAGGCTGCCAGGCATGAGGAAGGACAAGTGGAAGGCCGTCGACGTCAAGCGTGAGCTTGAGGAGTTCTTCGCCGCCAAGCAGCCTGCCGCCTTAGGCGCCACTTCCATTTCAACAAGGGTTTGGTCCTCTTTCTCAATCTGTTATCTAACTATTATAAGAAATCTATTCAATTGGATCGTTTTCTTCTGATATGATTCATAGCATTGTGTCATGCTATTTTGGTTGTAATTACAATTGTAGAATTGCTACATTCTAGGGTAATGAATGTTGGGGAAATTTGTAAAATGTGTGATATTTTGAGCTTTTAGAGGTAAAAGACATTTTGACGCACCTTACAACTAGCATATATATTTCTAGGTTATTTCCGAAGAGTGACCATTGATCAGAGGGGATAGTGTTTGCAATTGTGTCCTACAAATGAAGGTGGAACAATATTGAATTGACTGCTTGCAGCATTGAGTGTGTGTGTGTATTGTTGCATTTGTAGGTTAGCACTCAAAACAAGACTAGCAAAAGTATTCCATCATGTAAACTAGCCATGTCTAGATTATTCAGCACCAAGCTATTAATCAAGCATCTTTCTTTCACACACCATACCTTTGCCTAATACTTAAAGGAAAAGGGGCATTTTTTTTGTAGATTTCTTATTTCTCATCCTTTATGATCAAAGTAAATTTTATGATTATGCAAGAGATTGGTCGATCCATGCGATGTTAGTAATTAGTAGTTACCTTTTCTGTTGGATGTGACCACAACTTAGGGTTGTTTTTCTTTCTAGGCACATGGAGATAAAGAAGGGTGAAACTTCACAAGACGGAGCGAACTAACTAGGGTAAAATATTGAAGGTTTCGTGGGAAGGGAGTGCGGACAACAATACTGCAGCAAAGCTAGAGAAGATCTTTTATCAATTTGGCGAAGATGACATTGTGATCAAGACAAGGAAATCAAGGAGTAGGGGTTCAGCAATTGTGGTCATGACCTCCAAATAGGCAACAGTAAGTCCTGTTTCTCTGCTCTTTTAGTCTTGGAGAGTTTTCAGAGTTGACCTTGATGAATAGTTTTTTATATGCATCTGCTAATCTTGATATCTCAATTTTCATATTAGTGTTTCATCCAATTTTTTATTTGTCAAGTAGTCGGGACAAATAATAGATCTTAAACTATCATAGGAAAGTGAGTTATTGTTTTAATTCACAACAAGATAGGAGTTCATAAGCAATTTTTACAAGGTGCACATGCATGTATTACATCGTGCATAGTTTGTTGGTTGCTTTCTTTCTTTATTGTTCAATATTGATGCATTTGATTCATTTTCGTATAATCTTTGAAATTTTTACTAAGCTATATATAATGTTCCATTTCATGACGCCTCTAACTAGTACCTGTTGCTCTTTTGACAACAATCGGCATTAGAAAACCGTCCTGTCTACAATGCTTCTTCGGTCCTGTTAACTGTTGCTCCTGTTCAAGAATTGGGTTGTTTACCAGCAAGGTCAACTCAAATGCCTGAACTAAGGACAACCAACATTGATGGAACTGGATTCAGTGATTGGAAGTGATTTGGAAGCGTTGAGGTTTTGGAAACTTCAAGAGGTAATTAACAGATCAAGTTTCAACGCTTATGTTTTGTTGAGAAGGATTCAATTCGCTATAGGTTTACATTTTTACTGCATGTTACACATTTATGAGTATCACGGTTAATGAACAATGAATAAGCTATTTTAGATTGTTATTTGTCTTCTTTTACACATTGGTTTTGCATTTGTGTTGTGTAATATAATGTGTAACATAGAATGTGTCTGAATCGATGAAACTAATGGATGGCTTTGTTTATTTTGCAGGCCCAGAAAAGAAAGCAATGTGGATAATTGGTGCTTGTCGAAACCTGAGCTATAAACTTACAGATAGGATATTTTCTACCACGACACCGGAGGATAACTGGGACAATTTAGTTGCAAAGTCTAAACATGTTTGTAGTTTTTGTTGCTGATAAATTTATGCAAGCCATGCACATGGTGGAACTTATTTTTATCCAATTACTACAATATGAGTTTGTACTTGAATAGTTTGTATTCTTAAATATATACTTGAAGCATTTAGTTTTTGATATTTATTAGCGTATCGTCAAAAATTATAAGTACATGGGGTGAAAGGAAAACTGATATTTTCAAATTTAATACATTTTTTCATATTCAAATTCCTCCTGATGTCAATACGAGATCAAAATTTTGCGTTACTTGAAACTACAGTAGTGTGGATCAACTACAAAAGAGAATGGACATTGAGTTGCTTGGTGAGTAACTAAATATACAGCGATACAGATTTTTTGACCTGGTTTTCCTTTTTTTTCACATTGGGTTCATTGGTAAAGAATGATCACTTCTTATCTTTCATTACCTGAGTTGTTTGTTGAATAATTATATTTATGTTTCCATGGTTTGTTCACGTTTTCGCTTTTGTTACCAAGATATTAATATAATAGATGTTTTCTATAGCCTTTTGCATGCTTCCAACGGTGAGATGCATGTGACACTAGCTTGTATATATCATCGGAATGGATGGCTTGTATATTGGCTCTGACGGGTATTCTCCTCTTCTTACACCTCCTCACCTTTCGACCAAAACCGGTCAACTGTGTAAATGATCGAACACTCATCGTCGTATGAGTGCGACCTCGTGTTTTTCAGTGTGTACACGTTTCATGTCAAATTTGCCATTTTTTAGTGTAGTTGGCACACTAGCTTGTGTAGCCATTATAACAATGCATCCTTTTTGGTCGCATTGCTTTTCCATGAAGAAATTTCTTAATTATGTATTACTATACGATGATACAAAATTGACACTACTATAAAAAGGTTATCTTAGACGGTTCTTAACTAAAACGTCTATGATATTAAACTATCATGGACAGTTCTTATCTAAAACTGTCTGTGTTGTATCTTATCATAGACGGTTCAAGAGTCATATGTGATAGCCACCTATTATCATAGACACATAAATTTAAACGGTTCAAAAACTGTCTGTGACAACGGTTTTGAGCCGTCTGTGATGACCCTTTTTATAGTAATGTCATACAATATGATGATTAAAAAATTGATACAATTGGTATTCATTTATTGACGGGAAAAATTGCTGCATAATGAAAAAATGGTAGGGAGTGTCAGTGGGTGATAACTGTACTTTTGCTAAAAATAGTTGCGAGGCATCTTTACCCGCCCGGCCCCTTGGGTTCTCTCATACTCCACACCTTAAAACATTGTACAAATGGTTATGAGAAACTCTATAAAATTTAATGTATATAGATTTCTATATATCATCTCACAAAAATTTCAGATATAGGTTCAATCAACTAGTCTGAAAATAAAAATAAACAGGAAAAGGGCAAAAGTTAATATTCACTAAAAGTTGTCATTTTTGTTTCTCTCATTTGATATCGACCCTAGAGTTAACGTTGTTTAGAATGATTGGTCATGTCTTGACCCAACAATCAAATTCTCTTGGAATTTTTCATGACTATATTTTGAACGGTGTTTTTATGTGGAGAGTGTTAGGGGGCACTATAAAGGATGTGGTGCACTAGATAAGGGCCTGTTCTTTTTGGTCGCTGCCACGGCTTTTGGTGAAATTTTGAATTTTGGTCATTTACAGACAGATTACGGAGAGGCCGATACTCACTTACGATTTTGGCTGGTACAGATGTTGGGCTTTTAACGTGTACTACGTTTAACTTGTAGACCCCGTCTTAAGAAAATACTCCGTTTGAAAGTTAGGTACTGTAGCAAAAGCCAAAAGCCAGTTGACTTATGACTTGCCAAACAGGCCCAAAACCTTACACGGCTACATGTTTACGTACTACGTATCAATTTATGTTGCTTTAATTTCCATCTGTAAAGTTTATTTTGCTATTTGTTAGTGGTTTAATTGATTAATACCTATGAAATTGCAAAAATGGCTTTTAGGTATATACTATAATTTAAGGGACTTTGTTGGTATACTATATATATAGTAAAAATAACGAGTGCTCCTTGGTGTTTCGGACACCATAGTGTGTATATATATATATATATATATATATATATATATATATATATATATATATATATATATATATATATATATATATATATATATATATATATATATATATATATATATATATATATATATATATATATATATATATGTATATATATATATATGTGTGTGTGTGTGTGTGTATATATATATATATATATATATATATATATATATATATATATATATATATATATATATATATATATATATATATATATTAATTCAAATTAGTTAACTGTAGATGAGATGCACACACGGTTGATAGCCTTAACAAAAAGTTGTGTTGCTAGTTAGCTTCAAGTTGATGCGAAATAAAGCTATAACTTTTCTGGGGCCTATATTGCTTTGTGCTAACAACTTGCTAGGATAGTTGTGTTTTTTTGTTTCGACTCAAGTGTTAATTGAGACTAGGTGGTGTCTCGTTGCTGCGGAAATTGTTCGGAATATATAGGAGCAAAATTTGTAAGGCAGTAAGGAAAATGACAACGTGAGAGCTGCCAGAGTGGCCTTTTTGGGCTGACCTTGCTGGTTGGGTTAAGCGAAATGAAACATTAATTGGTATCAAATAGCCATCTGTGCCACTCAATACTCATCTAACGGTTGAAAAAATAAGAGTTGATATGGCTGCACGAGGAAAGAGAGAATTAGCAATAACTGCAGTTAGTGGGGACCAATTGTTTATTATAGAATTAGTTCAAGCAGGTTGGATTTTAATTTGCAACTGCTAGCTCGGACATGGTCGGCTATAAATAACAGTGTCCATTTCGACGTGATTCCCTTCTAATAACACTAGTTCTTTATTAACTTCGTTCCGAGGGTTCGTTTGGAATACATGGAAGAAAAATCGCAATAATAGGGAAAACACATGAACGCAAGTGCAAAACTTTAGAATACAGAACGCAGAAAAAAAACATGAAATTAATTTAGAAATATATATATGTATATATACATAATTTTCAAATTTAATTTCATGTGTTTTTCTACGTTCTCTGTGTGTGTATATATATATACATACATGTGTGTGAGAGAGAGAGGAAGAGAGATTAAATTGGAGCTTTTAAAGAAACACTTTCCGTTAGCTCTTGACTCTTTTATTTTCCGTCCAAAAGATTTATCTGGTAACATTCATATTCAAAACATGGATCCTAAAGAGGAGAGACCGAGAGAGAGAGAGAGAGAGAGAGATTGTTCTGCGTCATCACGACGAAGGAAGAAAAAGAATAGGTCGAGGTCCACGTGCAGGTAAAACGGCCGGGTTCACGTCTTTTTGTTGAGCTAGCTAGCAGCTAAGCGCAAGCTTGCGTATCTTGGCTCCATAAATATCAGCGTATAATACGGGATGGCGACGCGCAAAAGTGAAAGAAAACGAAAGGCTCGCTCGGGCGAAGGAGCATGCGCATAAGCGCGCACGCAGCAGGGGCGCGGTACGTTACAGGAAAACGGGGGATTGGGCCCCGGGATCCCGGTGGCTCGCTCGCTAAGCTCCAAAAGAGAACGCGCTCACGCCGTGCCACCGGCTCGGGATCTTGGCGAGCGAGAGCGTACGCATCATGCTGCACGGCGTCACCACCCCTCTAATCTCTCTCTTGCCAAGAAAACGGCGACGTCACTTGCCTTTTAATTTCACGTCGAGGAGGAAAGGCAGGCCAGGCATGCTGCAGGCGTGCGTGCGTGATACATGGCAGAATGGATATACTACACTACATATATATAGCGAGAGTGAGATGCTAGCTCTAGCTGGCATCGCATGACACAAGGTTGGAATGGCTGGATATATGTATATACAAAACTAGAAAGTGCGTTCTATAATCTGCATGCATGAATGGCTCCAACGACGCCATGCTGGCCGGCTAGCTAGTGCACAGTACACTCCACCGCATTATCAACACAAAGTGTTGTGCAGCCTGCAGGTAGGAGCAAAGGATCGTGTAGACGACTTGTGACACCGTGAGATATATGCTCATGCAGTACTGTGTACAACACTAGCGAGCGCACGAGCTATATGAAAAGAGGAAATTAGCCCTCACACGATGCTCACATACTGGTACAGAAGTTTATCGTTTTCTGTGTAGACAACAGGAGATCGTATCATATCATCATATCGATCGGTGCTTAAAAGGGCAAGAAGATATTGTCATACGACGTCGCCGCATGTCCTCATGTGATGGTCCTTAACGCTTGAGGTGGCAGGACATGAGCAGGGATGGTCCATGGGTGCACGCAGTTCCCGTGAGAGAAGAAGCTAGCCTACTGCACCTTTCAGCTGTCGAGAAAAGATGCTCGCATGCTAGCGCGAACGTACACTTGTAACGCATGCTTTTATTAGCTCAGGCAAAGTACCCTTTAACCTCTTCCTAGCTGACACGTCCTAATATCGCTTACGTTTGCACACACATCGTCTACGAGCAAAAAAAAATCAATAAAGAGATAAGGCTATCTGGGACTACATCTTTATGTTCTTGTTCTTCCTCTATGTTTGTTCTACGTTAGCATCGTGATGACTATCTCATATCGCTAATATACAACATATCTATGACATTTGTGAACCGATCTACATGCAAAAAATCAATAAAGAGAGTA
This sequence comes from Bonia amplexicaulis, assembly GCA_036346245.1. NCBI lineage: Eukaryota > Viridiplantae > Streptophyta > Magnoliopsida > Poales > Poaceae > Bonia > Bonia amplexicaulis. The sequence goes on along the minus strand of CM070748.1, from coordinate 1,551,158 downwards.
GGTTGTCTGGGATTACATCTTTTTGTTCTTGTTCTTCCTCTATATTTATTCTGCGTTAGAATCATGACCACTATTTCAGAGAGCTGATATACATCATATATGACATAAAAATGGTAAAATATATAATGTACAGCTCATCGTAGTTTTTTTTTTTGTGAAAACTACAACTTCTAGTACTTGATACCACAGACTTTCCTTAAATATATTAATAATAGTTCCAAAATTATTAACAACAACTTGTTATATTCTTCCTGATCTCATTGTTGCCACAAAAAAGTGTGAAGGCGCAGCTCATCTTTCTTTTTAGGGTACAGGACTTAGCTAGCCAGTGGTGACTGGTGAGTGCGAACAAAAGCTACAAGGAACAATTTCCTCGGCTGAAAAAGGGACAAGCACGTCGTGATCGATCGTCTCAAAACTATTTTGGGTAAAGAATATTATCCATGCTTTTCCCTTTTTTTCGGTGTGAGTGATATAATCAGTTAATTATGCAGAGTATGTTTGTTGCCTGTCAGATCAATAATATCTTGTACTGATATATATATATATATATATACGGAGTGCAGACGTGCAAAAGTACGTATTGAAATTTGCCATTATCGTCCAAGCAATGTACGTGTTATGCACTAATATAACAGAACTTGCGTAAGGCGTAATCCACGAGCTAATTGCACCCCCATGACATCATATCAGATTCTGTGGTCTCCAAAAGTAGGCCCGATTGACTTTTTACTCCCTTTGTTGAGGCAGCTATGATATGGTTTGCATAGACGATGATATGTGTATCTCTCTACTTACTCTCATCTGATTGATTACAAATAGCACTGCGCACAGATATTTATGTGTTTTCTCCAGATCTGCATGCATACGTGTACTTCATATCTTTGGTAGAAAACCTTTGGTGACCCCGTAGCTGCTGAAAATATTCATGATTAGTTTCAGATATTCAGGCGTAGAGTGGTTATAATAAATATAGTAGTTATTGGCACGATGTTTTCAAGATGAAATTGAACCATCTGGTTTGAAAAATTGTGCGTAGCAAAATAGCCGTTTAAATCTGGTTTCTAAAGAGGATGACAATATACATATGCATCGGAAGATTATTGTCTCTAACTAAAGCGTAATATGAAGAAGATGGAGAAACAAAAAAAAAAGATCAGATATGGCTTGCATAGACGACGATATATATCTCACTAGTTACTCCCAGCCAATAATAAATAGCATTGCGCACGCGGATAGTTACTCCGTAGCACACGCGGATGCACGATGTGAACCCCTCAAAAATCGGATCTGACGCCACTAATGCACGGAATTAGCTACAAGTGACTTGCTTTTCTCAGGACAGTCGCGCGGGTCCTGCTCTATATCCTCCCATCATACGATGCGTTTACGTTACGTCACCAAGTGCTGACTAATACTAGTAGGCATCCTAATTCCTAACACAATAAGCTCGCTTCTACCGGGCTCAGGCGAACCGAGGGACCAAAAGTCTCACGTAAGCTCACTTGGTCCTTCGAGTGGTTAATCTAAATTCAATGGATGGGTTTTTTTAATTGTGATTTATAGTTTATAGTTTAAATTTTAGTTGTTTGCGAGAGCCAATACGTAGAGAAAATAGTTGCATATAATTTTAATCGGTATAGCTAAACTAAATACATTTTTTACTATAATTTTTTATTAATATTATCTTAAAAAATATAACTTTTAAAAACTAGTTACTGTAATATAAACTATAATTTATAAGTTGTAAATACAAAATAACTAAGCCTGCCGACCTCATGAGTTTTTTATTAAACACTAATTCCTATCCACGCCTGGCCGTAACAACTTGCCGAGAATATTTTTCGCACAAACATTTCGTCCATGGATCGTCGTCATCTGTTATCCAAGAGCAGCAGGTGAGCCGACGTGGACGAGCCCCCGCGGGCGACCCATCCCAGCCACAAAAAAGATCCGGATTCCCGCCCGCGGCCCACCCGTCGCTCTCAGCCGTCGTGCCCATAACCACACCATCCGCAAAAGATCACAGATATAGCACGGTAGGATTTTTTTTTCAAAAATAGTATCAAAACATCTATTTTTACAAAAATTACTCTCTCTGAGCTCAGAAGACACATGTCACTTATCGCGCATCCCTTGCTCGGCAGGATAGGGCGGTCGCGGCAGTGCACACAAGCACACCAAGACCGAGCGCAGCACAACAGGCATGTTGGACGAGTGTGATAGGGCGACGCATGATGTAGTAGGTAGGGCCGCCAAGCCCTTGGTTCGGCAGGAGCTACCCTGCCTCGATAGCTGGGTGGGTGGCCTATCGCGAAGCGACACGCTCGATAGTGATTCCCGTGGCTCTTAGTTGGACGTGGCCGCTGCCCCACACGCCTGTGTGGGCCTGTCGGTTAGCAACGTCTCTCCGCGTGCATAAATATTTCGTTGCTCTCTGTTTATGGTAAGTACTTTGTTACCTATGTATACTTGCACACATGGAACACTTATACTAACCTTGTTTTGCTTACATACAATGGATTGCAAGTTCATCGAGTAGGTAAAATTATCGTATGCAATACCTATCGAGGTTTACATCCACAAACTACACATCTGTCTAAAGGAGTTGTGGGAGAAGCTCTAGACGGAGAGAACCAACAACGACGAGCTCCGTAGGCAGAGAATCAGGAAGAGAAACAACGAGGAGGCTATGCACCTCGGTAGCGACTACCACCCATAATGTTGTTGCACCAACCTAAACTGCAATTGCGACTGCCACTACTGCGACAACTAGCCACGTGCACATTGCCCAGATGACCGCCACATCATGTGGGTGCCGTACGATTCCACATTTTTGCCATAGAGTTGTTGTAATTCGAATCTTAATTGTGAAATGCTATGTCAGGTTACACATGATCTATTTTTATAATTTTTTCAGTAATATATCTGCACTACTTAAAAGATGGAGTTGGTTCATCGGTCCGTCCAACCCTCATTGCGCCTCTCCAAATAAAGTTCTAATATAATCAGATGTTTACTAAGTCCGTACGGGTTAATCGAGCAAACGGTCACTGGGAAGTCATGGACTGTAGGCCAGGCAGCAGAGCTGCTGAGCTAGGGGCCTCGGCAGCCCAACCTGCCGCGCTGTGCGCCGGCCTGCCGCGCCGTGCTCGTGCATGTTACCGCGGCCGCCCCGTCCTGCCAAGCAAGGGGATGCGGTAAGGAACAGGTATTGCCAGACGCACCTTTTGACTTCGGAGAGAGTATTGTTTTTATAAAAACCGTTGTTTAGGGGCTATTTCTAAAAAAAAAAAGCTACGGTGTCATATCTGTAAACAGTTCTCCGCAAAGCGGCGACCGCGCGAGCTGCCGCTAGCTGGACGGACGATCGGTCGGATTTGCAAGCATTTCTCCCGAAACAGCGACGGTACATTCCCGTCTCCGCACCGCACCCCCGCGCGCGCGCGCATATTGTTCCTCCTCCCCACTCGCCGAGCGCCCCTTTCCCCCCCAAAAGACAAGCTTTCGCGCGCTGCCGCGGCGCATCTACGCGTCCTCTTGTCTCCTCAGCTCGATTCGTATCCGGGCGCACGTAAGGCTGCCGACGGCGCGCGCGCGCCGGGGAAAGGGACCGCCGATCAACGGAGGAAGCAGGGGCAGGGCAGAGACGTCGTTGCTTCCGGGCTCGAGTTGTGGGGGGCATGGAAATATGGCCATGGTTCGGGCCAGCGGTGCCCGTGGATTCCCTGCCCCAGGAAAATGTCATGTGGGGCGTACGAAGCGGCTAGTGGCTGCCCATAGTGCGGTGTGCGCTACCGGAGAGGAATACGCACCTTAGCCCCCTCCGCTCTCCTTTGGGATGAACTCTGCAGGTTTATACCCTAAAATAATCCGTTCTTCATCAATCAGCCGTCTGCTTTCGCGGCTGCGATGTTCGATCCATCTCGTGCTGTGATACACTGTTAGTACTACTCAGGTATCGGTAGGCAGCTCTTCGGCGAAAAAAATAAATTTGCGCTAGAGGAAAATGGAAGTGTCGAAAAACTCCAGTCGTGCTGCTGCCACCCAATTTTTGGCAGTTTTTAGGAGCCTAACAAAGAGAGGACGAGGGAGAGTCTCCCGGTCCTTCCTCACGTTGGCGAATACTGCCTACCATAAAGAAGGATGTCACCATTTTTTTTATTATTTTGTGTGGGTTCTTTTTTTGGATCTGTCTTTTGACTTATAGCTTTGAATTCTGTGTGTATGCTACAAAGAGACATCTGCATGTGATTTTGATTAATATAGCTAAAATCAGTATAGTGTCTACTACAATCGATTTATGTCTACTACAATCGATTTATAAACTCCGTCTTAAAAAGACACACCATTTAAAAACTAGTTACTATAGCAAAAACAAAAAACTATCAATTTAAAGCCAAAAAAGCCGGTCCTTTTTCTATATTCAGAAACCTTACTCAACGTATATTGAAATAGCCACTTGCAATGGCTAGAATTTTAGGGGCCGCTCCAACCGGCTGTGTTGCAGCTTCTGGTTTAAAGATGAAATTACACTGTAGCGGCTGTTAGTTTTTTTTTTTGAGGCATTCAACTAAAGAAAAATAAAGAAAAAATGAAACATCATTATATCTCCATGGACAATAGAAAAAAACAAAGCAAAAAAGCCAAAAAAAAACCAAAAAATGACAATTAGAAATTGACGTATTTCAAGTTACTTTTAGCTTAAAAAACCAAAAGCTGAAAAAAAATCAGAAGCCGAAGTCATTTGGAGCAAAGACTTAGTTGATCGAAAGGAGAATGCACCAGGTGCTCAACTTTCTTCATGTGGCCTTTAGATAGCGTTTCTAATAATATAAAAGGCGACATAATCCGATGCACAACATAATCAAATGCAGTTGACAGTTCGTCTGGCTGACCAAAATCTGGCTCAACTAAAGCGGCATATTCTAACCTAGAAAATAAATACTAATGTACCAAAAGTCATTCCGATAAGCATATGTCATAAAGTAAATGAACAGTGCAGTCAAATGCCAAACCTGCAACCAGGCGAAATTTCAAACTAAAATTTGTGAACTAGCTAGTTTCTCTTGGAGGAGCTCATGTGAACTGAAAAATATACCAGAGGAGGTAGATATCTCTCTGAAACAACACAGGAGACAGGTACCCTTGAAAGTGATAATTCAGAGATATATTTCTCTCCTACCAGGAGCGTCCAAAATTCAACTCTACGTAGTCGTTTGCCAATTTGGGGACTGGGGAGAGCGACCAATCGCCACCAGGAGGTCTACTTACGACTGCATGATAAGGAAACATGTCGAGGCATGCCTCTGTGCTCCGGCTGAAACGCCATCATTTCGTCTTACCATGATAGCCCCCCTGTAGGCCACTCCTCCTCATCATCAAGTCAGAACCATCAGCTCCATCTAGTGCTCTTAACCACGATGGCTTCAGCAACTGTCGGATTCAGATTTCAGAATCACCCATAAGCTCATCAGTCTAACATCAACCACTCTTTAAATCGATTGCCTCTAGCAGAGTTAAGAACAGTGCTTCTACGCTCTCCCAGAAACTAAACTGTAAGCTTAACCAACAGGCTCCTCTAAAGGCTGAAATAATAAAGAAAAAAAAGCATATCAGAGGTCGTGCGTATAAGATATTCAGGATCTGTCCGAGACCACACCGGGGCACGGCATTTGGCAAAAGCGGCCGGTGGAGCCGAACGAAATGTCGTAAAGCGAGCTCGTGCCCGTGAATCGAAACGGCTTTGTGGAAAGGCCAGCAGGGGAAAGCAACAATGATGACCGGCTTTTCCAATCTTTTTTAGGTTCTTGTGACTAAGCAGAGGCGAATAAATGTGTCGTGCAGTCCCGTTTTTTCAAATGCATATATACCGCTCCTACCATGTACCATGTACTAGCTCATGGCTTGCACGTATAGGTGTGTGTGCGTGCATGCATGCATACGATCGGCTAGCGATCAGGCACGTCATGCACATGCACCGAGCAAAACCTTAGCTGCCAAGGTATTAGTAGAGCTGACAACTATCCTCTCTCTTTTCCAAATGTGTTGCCTGCTTTCGATTATTTGGATAGGATTACAGGGGGAAAAGGCGAGAAGAATTTGTACACTAATTTAAGGAACAGCTTTGGAAGCATCCACATACCGGGCATCAAAAGACGGAGAGGAGGAGGAAGGGCTACGCTACGCGAGTGGGATGCCGTAGGCTTTAGTCACATTCAGAGGCCACGTTTTTAGAGCACTTGTTTTTTGCTCCAGGGAAAAGGAGAGCTCCAAAGTCCGAGCGTTGTCAACGTAGCATGCCTGATCACCGGACTCATTAAAATTAACGCTAGTGTGTGTATCATAGTCGCTACGTTTTCCCAGAAGACAAGTAACGAATTCATGACCGCGATGTGGTTCAACGCGTCAGGGTCAAGCACCACTGGCATCGATCGGCAGTGTAGTGGTGGCTTTCTTGCTACTTAAAATAACTCTGCTGATAGGGTTGTGTCTAGCTAGGCGAAGCATCTAAGCTTTTGATATGTTATTGTAGCGGGCAATTTGGCATCCGAACACAGATTTCTTCAACTAGTAGATAAAAGTTTGAGTGGAATCTATAAAATTGGGGCCGAGTTAGCTGCGGTAAGGCCGCATTTGATTTAGGGTTAAGGGGGTGTTCGGCAGGGCACAAACCGACCGACTTTTGACAGCCGCTACAGTACCTAACTTTTAAACGGAGTATTTTCTCAAGACGATGCCTACAAGTTAAACGTAGTACACGTTAAAAGCGTAATATCTGTACCAGCCAAAATCGCAAGTGAGTATCGATCTCTCTGTAATCTATACCGTAAACAGCCAAAATTCAAAAATTTCAACCAAAAGTTATAAACCGCGGCAAAAAAGAATATGCCCTAAATATGGGTTTAGGGCTTCGATATGCCAAATTATGGCTGGTAAGGCAGAGTTAATTCATTTAGAGATTTTTTATGACATCTTCTACTATAGTAAGGGGTGGTAGTAACAATCTAATATGGCTATCGATTTCTTAGGAGCTTTATAAACTTTTTGCTCTAAATGTAATTTTTATAAAGGTGTTATCGACTTTTCATTTAACATCCCTTCTAGTACGCGCACTTCCAACACCGCCTCGTATGCGTGCCGCCCCGCCTAATACGCCACCTGTTCGGCTCATCCTGCGCGTCTCCGTTGCATTCCTTTTGCAATTTTATTTCTCTCAGGATACTACTGCTCTCACTACTAAGAATAGTATAACTAAATCCTAACTAATTTAAACTATTAGATAAAAAAGAATAGACAACTTATATTGATTAAACTAATAACTTATCAAAAAGTGCCAAGGTGGAATAAGCTAACTTAACACAACCAAGCCCTTTTTTGAGACTTCAAAAATTGCCCTGTTTACAGCGTGGGGATTTTCCCATATTTCTATTTGCACTCTTTTGACACTAGTTTACGGCTAAATAGATTTGTTGCAACTTAGGGCCAGAGTTAGCTAACTTAGGGCTTGTTCATATTGCCTTCTACTTGCAGAAGTAGAGACCAATACAGACGACCCAGTTTCTATAAGTCGTTTCTATCAGCTACTACTTTTCAGTTTCACATATTTTAATGTACTTTGTATTTTATTATATCATAATTCTCATAAGTCATATGATGGTCCGAATATTATAGTATCTTTCATTGCACCGTCTTTCTTACATAGTATACCACTATTCATCGGTCACTACTATTCATCAGTCGCAACTAAAAGCTATCAGTAAAAACCAACGTGAACAGACCCTTAGTTATATTAGCCTCAAACATAGGCGTCCTAAATCTCTCTTTAATATCTGTGATAAACTTTAACCAAGCCATTGTATCAGCTGGATATATCATGTTGCTTTGCCTTCCATGCATGTTGCCTTGGCATGTGACATGGGAGGCAACCTTCAGTTGCAGTCTTGCAGATGAGCGCCTGTGGGCAAGAGTTGTGCCTGGAAGGATGAGCACCTCAACAAACCACAAGGTACATGGAGGAATCAAGCCCTAGCAAAAATGGAAAATTTAATCATATGTCACTCTTATGAGTAGAGTGGCAACAGATTTACCACCCTGGCCCGTTGTCAGTGACTCAGGCGGGCCCACATGTAAGTGAGAGAGTTAATTGGCCAATCTTAAAAGTGGCAAAAAGTTGAAATCCCCAGCAAAAATCCCCCTATTCTTGGAAGGAGCTAAAGTGCAAAACAAAAGCAAAATCTTCATAAGAGAGAAAATGATGAGTTCAAGCAAAGGTACAAAGGAGATGAGTTAGTTGGAATTTCAACAAGTCATGTCCACATGTTATGGAATTCAACAAACATTCAGACAAAGAAATATTATTGAATGTTCCAGTAAACGAAATGAGAGTCTCCACTATTTAGTATCCCTAGTAATCGTTACCAATATCATCATCGAACTTCTGCTTGAGTTTAGGTTGCTTCTCAAAGTACTCATCTGCTGTCATTGTGCTGATCTTTTTCAGTGTGTATAAAAAAGATGTTAAAATGAATATAAAAGCAACCGGTTCCAAATTTGCTAAGGATCCACCTCACCTTCATCTCCTGCATATCAGCAATCTCCTTCTCTATCCTCTCTTATTCTTTCAAAGATACCTTTTTTGCTTCCTTCAATTCGACTAACTACATATGTCAAAAAGGATATTTCAGAAAATATCTGAAGGGGTGATAGCAGAAGTGACAATCTAGTTGTACCAAAGCAAGCATATCAGGACAGAACATGAAAGATGAAACATAAACAGAACGGTGAATCCTCACCAGAGCATCAAACTTCAGCTTGTACTGAGGAGTGACAGTGCCAACATACTTGGGGATCTCAAGGCCTGCATTGGTTCCATGATTGGTATCTCAATAAGAGGTAAAATAGATGAAAAGGGCATAAACCCACAAGAATAATAATTGTATTGCAAGATAGCAAAACTAGTTACTAAATCATTTGGTATGCATCAAATCCAGATCCACGGTGGAGTTCAATGTTGTGACTTTCATACAACATATTTTTAGCGCCATCTTTTTTAAAAAAGAAAATAGAAACTGACTCATATTGATTGAATTTATCTAATCTAATAGATCTGCAACCTATGGTTAAAAGCTACCTGATATATTAGAATGTGCATCGAGTATCCATCACTCAGACCATATTGTGGTTGGATCATTTTTAAACAAAATATAAGCAAGTTACATTATCAATGTTCCAAATCACACATCAGTCAGAACGCACCTGCATCGGCCGTCGGTTCGACTTCTCTGAAGACCTAGTCTGCCATGAGCCAAGTCATTGACAGCCGGGTACCACTTGCCAACCGCACAATGCCATAGACTCGTGAGCCAGCTGAGCCGAGTCCACCATAGACTAGCTATTATGTGCACTGAGTCCACAACATAGTAGAATTTCCTAATTTCTAGTATTTCTTTAGATTAGATTTTTCAATAGCCCATTCTTCTCTGTCCTAACTCCAATTGACCCGATTATTTTTTCTAAATTCAACTAAAATTGAGCTCTATCTTTTGATTCTGATTTTGAAGTTTTTAGAGTCCATTTGAATTTTATTTAATTTTTATTTTGTGCTTTGTTTCATTTTCTCTCTCGTTAGATCACGCATTCGAAGGAGTTGAAACAAGATTTGAAGATCTAGAGCAATTAACTGAGCAAGACTAAGGTAAGTCATATTTTTTGATCATGTTGAATCTAGTTTTCAAATCTATTATGTATTATTTTATTTTAAAGTATCATGCATTGCTATTTTATTATAAAATCTTTGTATTGGTAGTTAATGACCTATTTGATTAATTTCTCCTTGATAACTTGAATGACATGATTCCATTATCACCATAGGATGTGTATTTATCTAGTGATACAATATTAGTTGTTATATGGGTTGTACGTTTAGTATGCTTAGACGTGCTTGTAGTGCGTTGGGTTATCATCACATACGATTAATTAATTAATTTTGACTTAATGAGATATAAAATCATGGTGGTCAGCCATAGTTATAAAATTTATGCGCCTTGGCATGGGTAGTGTCATTGGTGGTGGTTATACAAAATGACTTTTACTTGGGCGAATGATCGTGAAGTAAAGTTGTGCAACCTCTGTAGAGTGTAAAACTATTCGAATAACCATGTCCCTAGTTATAGACAATGCTCAGCGATTTCACACGAATGGTAGAATTTTCATAAAAGCTTGGTTGGATTAAGAATTAAGTTGGAAAGTGAATGGTTAGTTCACTGAGGGTTTATTATATGAACTATTAGCTCACGGGTGGTTCATTAGAGCGAATAGTTAGTTCACTTGTGGTTACTCTCAATTTCTTTGTTTATTTACTTATTAATCATTTTTTAAAGTTCGCTTTCAATCTATTTATTGTATTTACTTCAATTATTATTTTCTACAAAATAATCACTCAGCCATTATTCTGTAAGCCTTGTATACTATATTGCATTCTTTGTTACAAACGACTTGCTGAGTTCCAATGTACTCACGGCTTTATGCTATTGTTGCTCAATTGAAAAAGAGGAACAGTATCAGCAGAAGGTACCTAAAGGAGGATACTTCGACGACTTCGCGGATTAGGACTCCGCTCCCTAGTTGATTGCATGTGTGCATATCGAATGCTACTATACTTTTCTTTTGTTTTCCGCTACTAGTTTCTTAAGCCCTTCAGGCTATTAATTGTATGTTTGGTCGTAAGGTCGCAGCTCTGATAATTAATAATATTTTTGTCTTTTCCTTTATTAATTGAGTGTGCGGTTGATATTTCATCTATGTTTATACTGTGTGCACCAGCGTAATCTTGGACTAGTGCGGTATACACAGGAGAGTCTGAAGTTACATATTTGAGTCTCGACACCTATCCCCATTGAGTCACCAACACTGTGCCTCCTGTCGAGTCACCAATCAAGAGAGGTGAAAGCATGAGAAAGCCTACAGAAGGTGAACATGATACACAAATCTGTGTCTAATCACTACTCAAATATGACCCAGTTCTAGGTTTCCATTGCAAATTGCTAGCGCAAAAAAAAACTACTGTTCGAGGTGGGGGAGTTGGAGGATGGGGTCCGTCCGCCCATCCCCATCCATGGCGCCGCCACATCCCGTCCTCCCTGCCCACAACACTACTGGATTTGGCTATCCCTGGCCATGGAACGGAGGAGGATATGTGGTGGGAGGAGGCGGGCAAATTCGTTCATCTCTGTCTATGGCACCGATGTGTCCTGTCCTACCCGTCCATTAGTGGGTCTGGGAAGGCATTGCGGATGTGGCGGGTCTGCTGGATCCAGTGCTCTCGGAGCGCCTCGATGCCGTCTGGGTTGAGGCGATCAAGGGAAGCGATCTCCTTGTCCAGCTTGTCCTCCATCGCCATGACCACCGACAACACCTGCTTCTCCAAGATCTACAACTACGGGACATGCCGCATCAGGGAGAGAGGGGGGGAGCGGGGGAAGCGAGCTGAGCAACGAGAGTGGCATGAAGTGGGAAGGAGCAGGGTGGGTTACTTGGCTAATGACGGACTCGTCCATGGCGGTGGTAGGAGGAGAAAGACCGAGATCGGAGTGGGGATCGTGGAGGAGATGCTTGGGCGGCGTGAGGAAGGGCGAAGCCTAGCGAAATGCGCGAGGAGGTAGGGAAAGAGGAGTTGGAGCGGACAGGAGGAGGGAGGAGCGGTGGCGGCGGCGTAGATCCAAGGGAAGAGAGAGGAGTGGTGGCGACGGGTACAGATGTGAGGGCAGAAGGCTGATTAATGGCCCACATGTCTAGGTTCTCATATAAACCGGACCAAACAGGTCCTTCTTACTAACAAGCAGGCTACTTGGATTATAATCTTGAACTAAACATATACTAGATCGCTTACTATTCGTATACTGCTCCACGAGAATTACTTTAGAAATGGAAACCCCCCATGCAGCAGCAACACACCGGCCCTGAGGAGCGATGAGCCGAGCAAAATTGCCCACCAAAAGAGGGGGTACTGTTGATGAATCTTCACCGAAAAAGAAGCGAGATTTTTTCACTCGACTTTTTTCACCACCTCTCCGTGCCTAGGGTAAAATATGCGATGCTGCACTGCAGGCTTTACATGATCCTTTGCACCCACATTGGCATCGTGCGAGGTGATGGATCGGCTGCTGGGTCTGCCCTTTGGGGGGTTTCAACCCGACAAATGTATCCCCCTCGGATTTGCAGGGGGTAGCTAGCTACCGCCTTTCGATTTTTATTTATTTATTTTTACCTCACGGGAGAAATCAGCGATGCTACTCAACGAACGAGTCAAGGCATGCATCAATCCGAAAAACTGATCCAGGTCACGCCTGGATCTTCTGCATCGGGATGTTAAATTTCGTCCATCATGAGGCACTGCCAACGTTCGACCTGACGATGAAAACTGAAAAATATCAGAACCCGAGGTTAGTAACTGATTTCAGAATTAACAGAGTCGAGAATTAAGCCAGGTGGGCCTCTTCTTTTTGGCTGGGACTTTTAGCTTTTGGCTGAGATTTATGGCTTTTAGGCTGTTTGTGTGAGATATTACAGAGTAACAAAAATTAATGTGCGATTTTTGTCAATACAAATGAATTCAGTACAGTATGTACTACAATTAACTAGTAGACTCTATTTTTAAAAAATACTTCATTTAAAAACTAATTACTGTAAAAAAACTAAAAACTAAAACTAAAAGCTAAAAAAAAGAACAAGACCATGTATCCCTCTCTGCGTGAGCACATGCCCCAGCTATCTAGCTAGGTGTCTTTTAAAAAAAGAGTAGCAAGGTGACGGACATGATGAATTGAGCTCTACATAGTAAGAATTTTTTGGAACACCCGGTAAAAACACCCCGGTTCCATTCTTTATTAAAAAAAAAAGAAAAACAAGCCAACTGTTTAGCATTAGCGGTACACCTCACATCACATTGTCGAAAGCACAAGTAGAGGGAACCGACAGCACACGGCAGCACCACGCGTCCCATAGCATGGACTGATGTATTACTAGCAACACCACCAAGTCGGTACATGATACATCCAGATAGAAAGAACTAGACCGTAACGAGAAAAGTCAAAAGCTTGGCCTTTGGCTTATCAAGAAAAAAAGAAGAGAATTAGTGCCTATAATTAGATGGATGTACATTCAGTACATCACCTGCCTACTTTTGTTACTGCGATCCAATTTGGTGAAGGTGCCGAACGACTAGACCAGAAAAGACCAACGATTCCAAAGTTGGGTGCAGCTTAGCACATCAAAAGGTAAGAAGAATATATAGGGCCTGTTTTTTTAACTGGAACTTATGGTCATTAGCTGCGGCTTGTAATTTTTGGGATTGTTCGTGCGAGAGATTACAGAGTAACAGAAACTCACGTGTGATTTTTGCCGATATAAATGAAGTCGGTACAGTATGTACTACAATTAACTAGTAGACCCTATCTTGCAAACATACTTCGTTTAAAAGCTAGTTACTGTACAAAAGCCGAAAAATAGCTTTTAGAAGCTGAAAAACAGACCCATAGACTATTCTTTTCAACTTATTGATTATGATTTATATATTTTTTAAATAAATAAATAGGATAACTTCTTTGTCGTCTTTTCGAAGCGGCTTATCAACATTCGACTCGTTCGTACAAGCACTCGCACTAGAGTCAAAAGCCATCAATTGCAGCCAAAAAGATTTCGTAAACTGCCAAGAATGAAAGTGGCTGCCATTATTTCTTTTACAGATTTATTAACTAGTATATATCCTCTTTCTTTTGACTGGACACAGTAACTTTTTTTTGCAAGAGGAAACATTGAAATTAACTAAACTCAAAGCAGTTAGGCTGCCACAGCAATACAGTACTTAAGATCTACCATCATAAACTCCCAGACACATATATCAAACTGCTTCAAGTTCTAGGCATATTTACTGAGCCACATGTTCATTTCTTCTTCTTCTAAAAACAGGAGGGAGGATAGTTATAGATTGTAAAATAGATATATAGAATATAAAACTATCTCCTAGTGAAAATTCCAAATTAAACATGTATCATAACTAGTACGGTACATGGGTTCCGAATCTTGTAGCAAAGGCAATAGAAAATACCTGAAAGGAACATAAAAATTGCAATCTAAAGCAAAGAGACATCTCCATGATAGTGGAGCGTCGCGGTCGCACCGTCCATACCAACGGATTAGCTCCTTTTCTACCTCGCAGAATACTTACCAGAAGTCATACCAGCCGCTGATTTAAGTTTTTGGCTATAACTTTTTAAGGTAAAATAAGAAAAATTGAAAAAACCGTTATACCGTCACGAACAATGCAATGAAATAAGAGAAAAATAAAAAACTAAAAACTAAAAATAAACTAAAATTAGAAATCGATGTGTTTTAAATGTCTTCTAACTTAACCAAATCGACAGCAAAAAAATCAGAAACCGGAGCCGTTTAGAGGAAAGGCCATGTATACATATTGTTAGTCTTACATATTTCCAAACACCTCCTGATTGCTGACAAACATGCCACGTAAACATCTTGCTAGCCATACATCCACTAATGGAATGCTACAGAAAACCTCTTAAAAAAAACCGAAAGCTAGAGTATACGCATCACACAGCCAAATCGAAGGATTCTCAGAATTTCCCGCGGCAGCGAGGAGAGTGACCCAGTCAGGAGGACCCCACCCTGGGCTGACGTCATATCTGGCTACCGGTGGGAACGGAAAGCGTCAGCATGCATGTGCCTGCAATCAAACCCAGGAACCAAATCTTCCTCGGCAACCGTGCAGAGCGCCCTACATGCCTACATCACTGGCATGCACCAGCTTTATCTGATCTCGCAAGATCTTACCGCGAACACACGCGTACGCACCCTCTCTCTCTCTCTCTCTCACGTACCACTACCATACAAGTTGTTTTTGTGTCCGGAGGTCACAGTGGTGAGATCACGATCGAATCTATGGCCCCCTCTGGCCTCGGCCAACTTGCAAAAGGATATGTTACAGCAGTAGTACCTTGCGTAGCTCTTCTTTTCCAACTCCTTTTATCTTTTCTTTTGAGAGGATACTTCCATTTTTTTTCAGGATATAGATATTTCTAAACAGGTTCTTCAGGATATATATATGAAGCTACGATATTCAATAGCAATGGGAGTGGACCCCCTTGAGGTGCCGTATTCCTTAAAAAAGTTGCGTGGCTCAACAAAGTTTTAATTGTTGGAAATCCCGTCAATGTAAAAAAAAAAAATGAACGCGTGGTGGTAGTGTAGTCTAGGGCTCGAGCCTGTCTCGCTACCGCGTGTCAAGAGTAAACGTGGTAGCAGTCTGCAGATATATCTCCCAGCTCAGGGGCGGAACTAGGTAGGATGTTAGGTGTGCACGTATGCAATCAAAAATTGTGAAAACTAGCAGTTTTATTCACGTAATTATACAATTATATATTACGATATAGCTATCTTTGATATACAACTCTACTACCTACAATTAAAATATAATTGTATTTGTTATGCAAATATAATATACATGTATGACTAATATGCACCGTTACAATCTAGCCTCACCAAAATAAGTGGTGGAGATGCTTCTCTTTTTTCTCAATTAAAATGAGAATTTCTAGGATTTTTTTTCTTTTTAGAATTAATGTGGGATTTTCTTGTCCTCAAAACGAAGAAGATACATTGAATCTCACTAGTTGTTTTTATTTATATAGATTTGCAGAAAGTAGGTATGTAGTTGAGCCAAATTCTGGGCGGAGGCCGTCATGGGAGATCATGGAATAAGACGAAGAAGCTGTATCGATGGACGATGGGTGTCGAGTGAAAGTGTGGGTTGTGCCGTTATGGACCAAGATGGGCCCAAAGATATTGTAATTCATATAATCCACAAGAGATCAAGATGGGCTAATATGCAGGAGAAAGAGCGAGGTAGCAACCATCGCCCGACAAATTTGTGTGGGTGGCACGGCGAGTCGACGACTGCAAGGGCGAGTGCTAGGAGGTGCATGTCGAACCTGGATTTTACCAATCTAGAATTCTTTGTGATTTCACTGTACTATTTCCTATATCAGTAGATAATCCTCACAATACATTATTGTATATCAAATTTATATCTTGCGGAAGCGTAAATAATACAATAATAACTTATACCTAAGCCAGTCAGCCAAAATCATTAAAATGCAGCACCAAAAACAAAACTTCACACAGGTGGGACTCTCATGACACGCCCATAGACAGCCAACTAGGGTTTGTGACCAAGTTTTTGGCCTCATCGTCTTTCAGCTCTGTCGATTCCTTGAGATTACAGCAGGGCTTTGTTGACACCGATTTTGTCACCAAACTTAAAACATGAATAAATAAATATAAAAATAAAAATAACAACAACAACAACAATAATAATCATTATCATCGTAATTAAATTAATAAATTATGATAACGGCTAAAATCTGTTACGACCGGTTTAAAGAAACAATACATGAGGGATAAGGAAGGAAGAGAACGAAAAGATACATGTGATTAGTGGCCACGACCACGGCAGGACGACCCTACGATCGGTTCACTGTATATATTACCGGTTCACTGTAGTTTTGACTGGCCGATGGCGACGGACGCGTGGGCAGCTGCGCGTGCGGTGTAGGCAATGTGCGCATGAGGCACGAGCACACGCGGGGCGTTGTCAAGCGTGCACGGCGCGGGCAGGTCACACAGGCAGTGCACGTTGCGTGGCGGGAGCGCCGGGGGCAATCCAGCTCGCGCTAGAGACAGAGCAGGGAGGAGGAAGGAGGGAAGGAGAAGGAGAGAGAAGAGGGTGGGCCCCGGAAGTGAAAGAAAGGAGTAAGAGAGATGAAAGAGAAAAGGGGGAAAAGAAAGGCTTTAGCCAAATTTGGAATTCGTATTTTTTGTTTTGAATTTTAAATTTAAATTTGGATCTCCAATTCCATTCTTGGTTCAATTATTCGCACTCAATTTTTTACTATTCCTTTGCCTTTTCATTTATTTAGATTTTGGATTTGGCAAAACCAAAAGTGGTTCTCAAATAAAAGCCGAAAATTTCGAATAACATGAAAAAACAACAATAGATGTTAAAATTTTCATAAATACAACGTTTCCCAAATTTGGGATGTTACAGTGCAGCACGACATGTCGGTTGGGGGTGAATCCATGGAGGTGCGGTGCGCGCAGTGTGCACACCCATTGAATATTTTTTAGCTTCTTCACTTCCCAGCCACAATGCTTTTGGGTGTGTCTTTTGGGCTGCGGCTGGTATCTTTTAGATGTGGTTGATGATTTTTTTCTGCACTTTTTAACATGGTAGTGGGCGGCAGAGATGACGATGCGAATGACGTGCATGATTTTAAGCTCAGAAAGCCGTTTAAATAGTTCATTTCTAGAGTTCGTTCCGTTTTGATGTTTGACTCTGAAGAAGCTAAAAGCAAACTAAAACCTAAAAAGAATATGTCTTGACAAAAAGCTAAAATGAGCATGGTGTTTGTCAGGCTGGGGAGATCGACGTGTTGGATCTAGCCAGATCACCGAATTGGCCGGTCGAACGATCTGTCGGGAACTTTTAGGGTTTCGTTTGTCCGCACGCACCCGGGCGGCGCGGTGGAAAAGCGAGCGGCGCGGCGTGGACAAGGTGTGGTTCGCTCCCAGGGAATGCGGCGCAGCCTCGTTCTGTGAGACAACGGCGATTCTGACGGCGGGTTTGCGGCAGGAACAGAGCGTACACCTCGTGCGCGCGGCCGTCCGGGAGGCTGCGCCGATCGCGAGCGAGGGCGTCACGCGGTGGAAAATCGCGTCCGTGTGGTCTCCGGGACAGGGCACTTGTTGCCAATAGGGGCTGGTCAACGAGCCGCGTGATGGCTGATGTGAGTGACCGCGGTAGAAAATCAACCAAACGACAGGGAAATGCAGAAGCGCGTGTGGACTTTTACTGGTGCAGAAGCAAGCAGCGTGGGCTTTTCCTCTGAGCAAGAGTAGTAATATGTGGGCTTTTTGGGCTACGTTTTGTCGGCTTTGGTTTTAGCCGGCCCCGTGTTTTTTCTCTCTCCATCTCTCCATTTACTTGGGATTTTTCTTAGCACACAGGCAGCAGATATCCGAAAACGACTAGCGTAGCAAGGCTCGTTTGGGACCTCATGAATTGCACATAAAAATGTTCAATTCATGCAGAAATCAGGGAAAAATTATGCCTTCTAAACGGTGCCTAACATTTTGGCAAGTGTATTACTAGGATCCGCTCGAAGAGAAGAAGACCTCACACGACTGCACGAGTCACCACTTGTTCCATGGGAGACTTGGGCTTGACCTACTACGAACTAGATCGATGGTCAAGGAGATGGAAAACGGAAGATGATGCAAGCAGGTGGCCGGCTACGATGCCTAAAAATAAATGCGATTACTTGGGCTTCCGGAAATAGGCTCCGCGCATGACCATTTTCCAGCCGAGAAGTGGGCTGGACGGCCCATTTCCCTGGTCACGATGAATTACCAGCCCGCCGATGAGCCTATTCCACCCAGTTTAATTACGAGCGCTACCAGTGTTCCCATAGGAATTGGCCGTATTATCTGGTTACTGTATTTGATAGGATATAGTATAGATTTTTTATATTTAATAATTTCTTTCATATTCGTATTCGAATTCACATAAAAATATAGATACGAATATGATATAGACTTTTACTATCCAAAATACTATTTTATCTAGATTATTTATATCATTATTCATATTCAGTGAAGTAATATACATATTTTATTACAATACGACTAATTAGTTGGACAAATTTTTTAACTCAATGAGAATTCGTGTTTCTTTAGATGAAATAAATGAATTAGAATGATTAAGCGTGATTGTACGAGGATAAAATATCATTAATATCTGTATACTACATAAGTTACGAGGATATCCAAATTCGACAGAATTGAGTAGATATTTGATTCGAATTTGTATTCATTACAATATTCAATTCATATTCATGTTCAAGAATATTCGAATTCATATTCATTTACAAAATATGGATACGAATATGGTAAGAACACTATTCGATTTGTATTCCATCCATTTCTACTCCTACTACTAGCATGTATTCACGTCATTACATCCAGAGTTCAGTACAAATATCCAAGGTTTTTGCCAAAGCCTTATGTATTTTTCTACTAAAGCCTCGGTACAAATATCCAGGGTTTCAGCACTTCTTGTTTCATGATGTCATCACAATTCTTCCTAAAGAAGACAACATATTTCCCCTTGTTCTCTATTGTAGCATGGCTATAACAATGGATACAAGATACCCTTCTCTGTAGGAGACGTAGCCAAGAGAACTACGAGAGAGAGAGAGAGCTAGTGATAAAATGAGTGGATCTGCACCCTCATACCCCTCTTAGGGGTTTATATATATGAGTGGGGTAGGATAGAAAATTTCCATCCTACCCCCTAATAATTATAAAAGGTAGGGGTACATTGGTACATTCCTCTGTACTATTGGATCTATTACATATTGAGCCAGTTGCAAGATCCAGTCACGGGGGGTTGGGCCACCCCTACAATAGGACTCCCACGACAGCAAGCGTGGAGGTCCCGATGGGCAAGCTAACGTGACCAACTATTCCAGCCCTCCATCCCCCGACAACAAGCGTAAGGGTGCTGACTGGTGAGCCGATGTAACTGGTAGCTTGCAGCCCCGGTAGAGGATTTTTCTTTTACTGATCATAATGCAACTGCAGAGTCTACCAACAAGTCATGGAAGCGGAGCATGGGTGGTGCCGTCCCTTTGAGGCGACGATTACGAGGAGGTCGGCGAATTCCCTCACCGAAGCCAGTCCGTCCCGTTGAGGCGATGTGCACGAGGCAGTCGGTGAAGTCATGTCGCCCCGCCGCGGCGATGCCTCCAAGGCGAGCGACGAAGTCTCCTGGCAAAGGCATGTCGTCCCGTCGAGGCAATGCCTACAAGGCGGATGGTGAAGTCATGCCGCCCCACCGAGGTGATGCCTCCAAGGTGGGCGGCGAAGTCCGAACCACGAGTTCGTCGGCCGAAATGCCTACGACCATGAGATGGCCGGACAAAGTCACGACCGCAAGGCGGTCGGACAAGGTCCACAAAATCATGACCACGAGATAGTCGGACAAAGTGTCGGCCACGAGGTAGTGAGACGAAGGCACGACCACCAAGTGGCGAGGCCAAGTCAACACCACGAGGTAATCGGACAAAGCCACAACCATGTCGTGGTCGAATAGAGTCACAACCACGAGGTGGTAGGACGAAGTCGCGACCAGGACGTCGTCAAGTGGGGTCACGACCATGAGATGGTCGAACGAAGTGTCAACCACGATGTGGTCGAAGTCACGACCACGAGACGGTCGGACGAAATGTCTGCGACCACAGGGTGGTTGGACGGGTGCCAACGGAGTTGGTAGAGTCACGACCACTAGGTAGTTGGACAAAGTCACGACTAGGACGTGGTCGGACGCTACCGACGAAGCCGACGGTGGGACGAAGTCCTTGAAGCGTGCGCTCTATCCCCCACCCTTCAGACTGGCATCGACAAAACCAGCGTGCGCTCTATCCTCCTTGAAGTCCTTAAGCATCTTGTTAAGAGCATCATTCTCAATTGTGAGTTTAAAACAATTTTTACAAGAACCAGTTCTAGAATGAAGAACCATTTCGATCATTTCTTTTATTTTAATTTTACTACCTCACAATGAGAGTAAGTATGATCAGGATTAAATTTTAGCAATTCCTTAGTAGCACCATCCAATTTTAATTCAAGCAAAGCACAGTCTAAGAAAGATGAAGGAAAACTTCTATAGGAATCACATCTAAAGTAGTAGCATCCAAGCAATCACAATCATGACTATATTTGAGAGATTCTATTTCATCTAAAGCATCCTTAAGTTGACCAACAACATAGTAATGAGCAATTTTAGATTAGCCATTTCATCATGCAAATACAAGTAAGATTCATAATTATCATCACTATTAATGGATTTGAGCCTAACAACCTCTAGGTTCATGTTGTCAATCATAATGTTTTGATTCTTAATCATTTTAGCTTATTTCTTTAGTTGTTGTTCAGTTGCAACAAGAGCACGTTTCATCACCTTAGAGGAGGGGCGTACCTCGTCAGGATCGTTGTAGGGTTTGTTGTCGGAGGAGGAGTCAACCTCATTGCTACTCTTGGCCATGAAGCACATGCCGGTCATGGGTCTTCTTCTTGACGTGGGAGTCATCCTTGTTGTCCTCCGTCACCGAGTCCACATCGCTCATGTTGACGTTCTCAAGAATGGTCAAGACCTGGTTGATGAACTTTCAATAGTTTGGCTTCTTGGCCTTCGCAACTCAATCTTGAGGACGTCTCCGAAAGTCTGTCCTCTCCCTGCCCTTCAGTTTGGGACACTTAGCCCGAATGTGGTTTAGCTCATCACACTCAAAACAAGTGACTAGGCCACCTCTCCTCTTGTTCCTCACTTTATTATAGACTCTCGTGAATTTTGTGGATGGGATGGCTAAGCCATCCTCAGGTAACTTCTATCCCTGTTCATCGTTCAAGGAGTGCAAGGTGAATAAGGAAAGTTCAGATGAGTCAAAATCCGAGAAATCAAAAGAGCTACTCTAAAAAGGGTCAACCACTAGTGCTATCAACTCAGTCTTGGGGAGACGCGAGATGAGACCAATCTCATGCGACTTCAACCTGTAGTAGTGCTTATTCATGCAAAGTTCACTCATGACAGTATTGTCGTTGATGAAAGTGATCTTTATCCCCTAAACTCTTACATCAAATGCACCCAAAGCCGACGTGCATTTTCAGACTCAGAAAACACAAGGCCAATAGCGCTCAAGTCATGAATGATCTTGAAAACCCTTCTCCACAACTCATCCAAAAATTCACTAGGTCTTTGCTCGATCTTTGATTACTCTTCCTTAAGTTGATTGTGTCTCACTTCCTTAATCACGCTAGAGCCCTCATGGTAGCTAACGAGGGTCTTCCAAATCTTGTGAGCAGACCTCAAATGAGTGACTCGCTTAAAATTAGATCGACTAACCCCTTGAATTAAGAAATTTTGAGCTTTACTATTTGCTTTTACATCAAGTGTGTTCACATCATCATTGGCTGGTACGGTATAAGGATTCTTGACCTTGAGCCAAATTGAGTGCTCTTGTGCCTCGATATAGGCATGCATGAGGACCTTCTAATAAAAGAAATTGACTCTATCGAAAATAGATGGCTTGGTAGAATACTTGTATGATACCATAGCTCCTAAGACCAATGAAATATATAAAAAGAGCTAACTAGGCCCTGATACTACTTGTAAGACTGAAGATGGTAACCGGAGGGTGAACAGTGCCACAATTTTTTTCCTAAGTGTTCAACAATCCTTCACTCTAATAGCTAGAAAGCTGTGAAAATTAGGATGAAAAGCCAACACCCAATCCAGCAAATCAAGAAATTGAAAATCCAAGGAATGAACAGTAAATCAATAGCACCGCTACAGTACCAAGGTAGCACTACTATAGTACCGACAATACTTTGCCACACTACCGATAGTTCCGCTACAGTAAATTCAGCCTATTGAATAGTAAAATCAGCACAATTCAAAACCAAGAATCATGTAACTTTTGATTTATGGATCCAAATGACTTGAAACTTGGCATGCACCTTCTCTAAAATGTCAGGAATGTGTTCTAATCAACGATCAGGAGAATCATTACCAAAGTTCTGATATTTTTCCGTTTCCAAGAATGTTGCACCAAAACTAAGCAAAAACCAAAAATGGTTAATACGACTTGTTCGTGGGTGAATGATGGCCAAGATGACTCTATATGTGTTCTCATATATCATAACAAGCTAGAACACCCAAGGAATTAATCTAAAGATAGCTGGATTAAGAAATCTCTCGGAGAGGCCAAATCAAGCAAAAATAGATAACTTTAAGAACTTGCCAAACCAGATGTCTAGATGGATTGAGAATTGATTTTCAAGAGACATCTCCACCACTTTCATGTCTTTGGCATCTATCAAGATCAAGAAAGGGAGAGAGGGGATCAAAACTAACCAAATCAAGAGCAAATCAATCAAAACAAGAAAGATCCATAGAGATGAACAAAGATTGATATATTGCTACTTGAGGATGAATATTTTTCAGCCACTCTACCTGGAGGGCAAGAGAGCACACCACAACACTCAGTTTCTCTCAAACCTCAACCCTAATATATGTGAACACTTCATCTCAATAGAGGATGGTTGGATGGTTAACTACAAGTCTCGATCGTAACCTGTTAAATAGATGAGCTAGCTAACCATATCTAACTCTTAGTGGATACTACCCACTTAGCACAATAGGGAAAACCTGATAACCCCACACACACGGATTTTAACTCACACACTACACTTTTGCACACTTTTCAAAGTGCAGTAGCCCGAATCCGCTAAATCCTTGTCTCGATCCAATTTGATCTTCTCAGCTTCTCCTTAACTTAAACCACCTCACCACAGACCGGGACTACCGCACCCTCGCACCTTGCAACTGGACCTTTCTGGAAAATGGCTAACATCAAGTAAACCACGGTACTACCTCTCTCAAGTATGACCGCAGTGGTACTACCGCTATGTGGTATGACCGCTGCCATATCGGCGGTATGACCGGTTTCCCTGAATAGTTCAGAAAATGATCCAAACAAAGTGCAATATTTGTAAAATCGAATAACCACTCCACAAAATTTGTAATGGTTTGTCACAACATTATTTTGGACCTTCTCACATGTTCCTTCACGTTCTTATCATCATGGATATGTGCTGATCCTGTTTGAAAGCCAACAATTGGTATCAAAAGCCTGAGTTCTTGATCCATTCGTGCCCAGATAGAGATGTTGAGGGCACCAGAGAGGAGCGACACTGGCGACTAAGTGATGACACTAGGTGAGACAGCGAAGGAGAGTTCCGTCGTCTTGTTACATTATCCGATGCTCACGATGAGCAATTATGCAGCCTGAATAATCAAGATAAAGATGTACATGAGAACTCAAGGAGTGTGGGATGCGGTCGAGAATGGCATGGGAGAAGCGAATATGGTGCCATCCGGTGCTACGTCGAGGTTAGTGGTGAGAGGCTACGATGACGCTAAGACTCTATGCAAGGTGGTGGTGCAAGGCCGTCGTGGGAACACGCACGAGAGACGGTGCAAAGCCATCGAGAAACAATTCTGCGTGAAGCTGATGGCGTTGGCGGAGGCCATCGTCACAAGAATGTTGGTGTGAGGTCAACATCGACGGTGGCATGATGCCACGTCGAGATGAGTCCGAGACATTGAGAGATGTGTTCGCCATTCTGAATCGAGTTAGAATCCTTGCATGTAGATGGACATGTACAAGTTGAGTTAAGTTTCTACATGTAATTGTGTGTCTAGTTTGCATGTAGATCGCTTCAAGTGAAGACGTAGTTGGTAGTTCAGATCATGCATCATGTAGATCAAACGCTCACGCTAAACGCTAAGACTAAAAACTATAACCCACGTCTATAAGCTGCAGTCAAAAAAATCCACCTCTCAGCCTTTGAACTTAAATCGGAGAGCGGTTTTCAAGTTCCCGCCCAAATTTAAGTTTCCACTATATATTTTCCCGGTGAGCATATATTGAGCTACCTGAGCTTGAATCCTCGTAAACGAAATGCTACGGGATCACTCTCAGCCAGGTCATATTTGATATTTGTGCCGATAAGTTTAAGCCACTTCCCTGTTTCCCGATGTGCTCTAGTTTATGATGTTTAAAGAGGAAAAAAGGGCTCCATTAGTAAAAGAGTTAGTTATAGGAATGCAAGAAGAAAAAAAAAGAAGAGAAAAGCTTCACACTATTTAGTTCACTAACAGTTGGCATCGCTATACACATGGGGAAATTGCAATATGCGAAATTTCCCATATTGTACGAGCATGGCGGAGAATTCATTCTATTCCAGCGCATCGCTGATATGAGCCGAAACTATGATTTAACAAATGCAGGAGCTACTATATAAGCATAGTTTAACAACAACATTATGAAAGGCGTAGCTACGTTACAGCACAAAGCTGTTGCAAGAAGCCTGCTCCCTCCCACAAGAACCATTTCTCGTTTCAAGTTGAATTGGATATGAACTATGAAGTCTCTTCATGATTAGCCAGTCCGATTATGACACAAAAGATTGGACTTAACACCAAGAATGGTTAGAATCTGTAAATTTCTGCATCCCTCTTCGTTGATGTACTTATTGTACAAGCATCATTCTCCACTGCAAATGGTATGATCGAATGCACAGGCCACGAATCTTCTTGATCCATGCTAGCACTAGTACTTGGCTGAAGTATATGCTTTGCTCCACATCTCAACCTAACAGGCCTTGTTCCCCCACTATTGACAGAATCTGACCATGTGGTACGTGTATCATTGTTTACAAGTCGAAGATCCACTTCAGGTTCTTCGCTGAGACAAACAAGTATGTCTTGAGGTTGTCCATCTGGTGTAGATCCACAGAATTCTAGCCCTTCCTCTGGAAGTGGTGACAAGTTCAGGTCCCTTCCTACCGCTATGCAAGGTTTCTTTGGTAATGTCAGTAACACATAATCCTTTTCAGCTGATCTTTTGCAACTTCTGTTGATTTGTTCCGCACTCTCAAGATTTGTTCCTATCGCAGTCTGTTTCATGCTCCTCTTGTCTTTGAAGATCGCATCACCAGGAGCATTAAATTTTCTTGTTGGATCAAACAGGGGAATTGATGGATAAAATGCAGTAGATACATGAGACTGTGCATCTTCACTACTGTCAACATGAGAAGAGATCATCGAAGGGGGCAATGGACGGAGGGAGGTAAACTTTGTTTGAGTTGTTAAACCAGAAGTGTTCTGAACAGCGTAACCAGATAGAAAAGATGATATTGGGGTCCTCTGTGTCATGTTGCTGAATTGTTGTGGGAAATAGCTGAATTGAGATGGTCCTGGTCTTGTTTCCACAAAGTTTTTGAAGCTGTTATTTGGATCATAAGATGACATTGTTGCAACGCTTTGAGTGTGTCTGCAGTGCATAGAACCAACTTGCACATGTTTAGCAGTACTAACTTGATTTGCCACAGCTTGCCGCTGATACCCTAGCTCAACCTCATTGTACCTGCTCACGGGTTGCACAAACAGCTTATTTGGCACAGCTAGTTGAGGTTGCTGACTGTGACTGTTTGTTCTGAAACTGTTGGTATCAAGCCCAGACCTTTGCTCAGCTGCTGGAAAAGAGGAAAAACATGATGAATATTCATATGTTTGTCCCCCTCCATTTGAAATCCTAAATGTGCTAGGAGGATCAACCAGCCCTCCATGAAACAATTGGGGAAAAGCTTTTGTGCATGTTCCCTCAAAGTAATGATCTCGAGCTCTTATTTGTGTACTGGAACATGGACTCTTGTTATCTAGGTCTCTGCATTGTTTACTGCTTGTTCCAAGAGAAACTGTTTTGCCCATTAGGCGCACTGTTGTTTCAGCGGCGGGTTGGATATTCTGCTCATACCTCTGTCTTGGAAAGCAGCTTTGCATCTCAAGTGACTTCTGTGGCTGATTATCTTGTCCCATGCATCCAGAGCAAAAACATTCTACTGAAAACTCTTGCTGGTTGCTGCATGGATACTTGTTGGGAATTGCATAGTTATGACCTTCCATTCTTTCAGAACTCGGAAACTGTCTGAAATCCATCCCATATGCAGTTGGCATTGTGGGAGTAAGATAAGGTAGTGCTTGATGGTTGATTCTTAAATTGGCATAATCCATGCAAGTTTTAGGTGTGAGCATAGCTGGAAGTGCTGAAGGATGCAAAGAATCCTCCCCCAAGCATTGTTTCTTATACACCTCATTAGGATTAAGGGTACCGCCAGGTTGAACCTTGATAAACTCACCATGTGAATTAAGAGGAAGGCCGACATAGCCATCGCTGAAGTACACATTCCTACATGCAGATACACAACCCATAGTTCGTGCATCTGTTGGTTTGTTTGATCCTGTTGAGGAGCTTATACTGCTCACCACATCTTTACCATATCTAAGAAGCCTAGGTTGAACTTCTGTCAAGTGGCAATTAGCAACCAACCTTTCCTGAAGCAATGTGCTTCTCTTTCTATCACATGCTTCTTTGAGAGAAGCAGCGAAACAAGAATGGGAAGATTGTGACAATGGACTTCTTACAACATCTGATCTTGTCTCGACTGCTAAACTAACAGGAACAGATGATCCTTGTGGTATCATACGATGGTTTACTTCTGCTTGACACCCAACATCAAGAAACAAGCCTTCTTTCAAATGTAAGTCCACATCAGAAAAGTTTTGAGCCAACACTTGACCAGATAAGGCAGCTGAGCTAATGGAATTCAAACAGTTTCCTCTATTAGGCATCTCTATGCAATGATTCAGATCCACTGAATTGCCCATTATAGTTCTCTCTTTTAATTTGGTAAGTGGAACAGTACGGCAGACACCAGTTGAAACCACCTTTTCAGATAAAGAGCTGGTATCCTCCTCTACAGTCCCTGATATAGCATCTACCCGTTGATACACCAACTGTGGCTCATGTGTATTGTGCTGATCGTCATCTACCTGAGATTTGCAATCCTGGGAGGGTTGCTGGAATGTCTGCAATAACTGTGATTGCTCCATGTTATCTTCAGGTTGAGAGGCAGTGAATCCAAATATGTCATTGTCATCAGAAAAACTAACATGCTTTGATTTGCGAGAAGACTTTGATGGACGCCTAAGAGCTGTGCTTTTCAGAAATGCACCCAGGCCTGTTTTTAAGTGCTTCTTAAGAATGCTTTGAACTTGACAACTCTTCTTTATGGCCTTCTGGTTATCCAAAACTGACTTTTTGTTTCCCTTCATGCTTTTCTTGTTCAATAAAACTGAGACCTCTTGATTTCTCTTTTTCTTGCCAAGAGAATATTTGAGCTTTCTCTTTTGTATGGCATCTTGAAACAACTGAGAAATGCCAAGTGAGGTGACTTTTACCTTGCTGCTTTTCTCCTGAAATGAAAAATATTCACAGATCACCCCACTTTGTAGATGTAGTTCAGCACAGCAGCATACTACGTAACAAGTCCAGTTGCAATGTAATAAAACTGTGCAATACAGCTCAGCAGATAGTAACACACAGACTAACTCGGTCATTGGATTTTTAGAAGTTCATTCATAGATATATTATGCTGCTTATTGTATTTCAGGGAATTGAATCGATCAAGTCCAGCTGCTGCATCCAAATAGTCAGTCAACCATACTACGGCAACTTCTATATAGAATACCATTTAACCAATATTTCAAAATCTGATGCATAAGAATATATATCACGGTTTCAGAAAGACATGGAACAACACAAGAAAGAAGCTGCCGTCTTTCTTTCTTACCACAAACATATGAAAACAACCAGTAAGTTTATTTTTTTTCATATAATTACTTATTAGTATGCTAACCAAAATTATATTTTGCAATGTTTTGTAATACAGTTGGGTACTTGGGTGTACCTACTACATAATGTTCATCCAAGAACGAATCTCCAGCTTGGCTGTCCAGTAGTTCCTCAGCAAGTAACGAACCAAGCACGGATGACCATATGAGCAATTGCGCACATATACACAGAAAGAAAGGACAAGCGCAATCAACACAAATCCACATATAATTCTTAATTGTGACTCCTGAATACAAGCTTCCCGTCAAGCCATTGTCCTTGGATCCACTTTCTATTGATGCAAAATCATTTCTCTCATGGCTATATACTTCTATTGCTTCTACGCCTCCGAGTCTTCTTAGAGACCCGAAAACGATAAGTGGCAAACGTTCTACACGCTTAAACATTCTATCATATCCGGCACAAACACATTCCAAATCCAAATAAAGCAACAATGCAATGTCTGTACTAGTTGGCCAAGGAAATCTTACCTTTTTCCTCACACCAATCTTAATCGAGACCTTCTCCTTCTTGAACCCCTTCTTCGAGTTAACCCCAACCACTAACCCCCCCTTCTCTACCTTCTTTCTGACCTTCTTCCCCCTCCCTCGCCCCTCGCCTCCGGCGACCCGCGGCACCGTGGCGAAGAGCTCGACGATGGACCGCTTCCGCCGCTTGGCCGCCATCCTCCTCTCCTCCTCCCCTCCCGCTCCTCCTCCGTGGCGGCCAGCGCCGCCTCGTCCGCCCACCAACGGAACCGCCGCACCTCCATCGGCGGCAGCGCCCCGCCTCCCCGCCGAACGGCCAGCACATGCTGCCCTCCTCCGCCGCCCCGCCCGCGCCCGCACCGCATACCCCCTTCGTTGCAGCAACAGAACAAAACAAAACAATGGCACGAGGTCAGAGCGCCGCCCGGCCGCGCGTGGTTGCGCAATGTAGGGGGTAGGGTTAGCATTGCCCGGTACCGAATGGAGAATGGCGCGCCGGCGGCGGCCATCGCGGGCGGCGAGCGCGAGGCGGGGGAGTCCTGCTCGCTCGCTCGCTCGCTTTTACCCGGCTCGGTTTCCCGCGCCGCGGCGTTGGCTGGGGCGACGAGACGATAGGAAAGCGACGCGAGGGGAAGGGGCAGCGCAGGCTAGGGGCTCGTGTGGTGTTTGCCGCTTTTGCAGAATCGCATCGCGGCGGCCGCTACGCGAAGGCGTCAGGCGTTCCATGATGGCGACGGTGCGTCGGGTTGGGCGCGCGCCGTGCGGTGCGTGCATCCGCTGCTGCTGCTGGGCTGACTGACACTGCTGCTCGCGCTTTTTACGTACGTCGTGGCGCGTAACAATAAAACCGGCTAGGATACAAAACAAGAGTCAAAAAAGCTTTGCCCTCCCCTCTAGTTCTACTGTTCTAGCCAGTGCCCTTTGTCTAATTTTGAACCTTGGACAGACGATGAAATGAGTCCCTGACATGAGAATGCTACTGTGCAATCGCATGGATGCTGCGTTGCAGTGCAGGAATGCTACCGCGCGCATCTGTGGCTGGCAGAGTGATAGCTGTTATTAAGTGTGGATCGTATAATTTTGCAGCAGACCCCGACGGCCAGCCCTGCAGCCGCTGCTCCGCTGCTAGCTATCGGGTCTCGTGATCTCGTCCTCGCAGTAATGAGCAGCTAGCGGTGCAGTGAATGAGGTGGGGGCGAGGCTGCGTAGTTTCGGAGCAGCGAAGACTACACGTACTTCAGTGAAGATCGATCGTTGATGAATCTTGTATGCCATCAGTGAAAGCTCCTGAGTGCTGAACCTGGGTCGGTGCAAAGCGAAACCTTATAAGTAATTCAGTATAAACTACCGTGAGACAACGTGAAAGTCACTCCGTGCTACTGTTGAATCCCAGGAATGCTCCCTCACTGTCTCTCCCGCGACGAGAACGCAAGGAAGAAGATGAATAGTGCACATACGAACTGGTTTCCGGCGATGAACGCCGCGGCGACGTGATCGTTGTTTATTGCTCAACTGCTCTCTTACCAATTTGGAAACGGAGGAGTACAAGAAGTATTTATCTGCCAGGGACATGCCATGAAGCAACGGCCTCCATACCTCCATGCCCGGCCTCCACGCGCACGAGATCCGCAGGACCCGCTCAGCTGACGTCGCGAGCCACTCGCTCGATCGGACGACGCGACTTCCTCCGCACGAACCGGCGCCACGAACTCCACTCCTCCTACGACTCGTTCAACTTTGCAACAGACTCAAACTGCGCACGTCCGGACAGGACCCCGTGGCGTGGTTTATTCCTAACAATCACCCCCTAAACCACGACACCCCGCACACCCCGACCTACAGGAGCGTGGGCTCGTCGTCGACATCGGCAAGGAGCGCCCTTTCCTTCTTCTTCCCGCGGCAGTCCCTGGCCATGTGGCCGCGCTCGCCGCAGTCGAAGCACCGCCCTCGGTAGCAGCTCCCGTTGCGCTTGCTGAACCCCGAGCTCGTGCTGCTACCGTCGTCATCGTCGTTGTGGCCGTCGTTCCGGCCACCACGCCTCTCGCCACCGCCGCGATGTGCTTGATCACCACTGCGCTTCCACTACTTGCCGCCGCTCTGTCGTCGACGCTCCTCCCACTGCTCCTCAGTAAGCAGCAGTCGTCCGACGCCGTCTGCGGCCGCCTCAACACCACCGCAGCGTTCCTCCGCCACGTGCAGCCTACCGACGAGCTCCTCCATGGACATCGTCTTCAAGTCCACGAACATCTCGATGGAGCACGCGATTTGATTGTACCTCGCCGGCACAACGCGCAGCATCTTCTTCACGACGCGTTCCTCCTCCATCTTCTCCCCCAGCTCGCGTAGCTCCGTGGCGAGAGAGTCGAGACACAAGGCGAAGTCATCGATCACCTCCCCGTCCTTGAACGCCGCGAGCTCGAACTGCTTGAGGAGGTGCTGCGTCTTGGCCTCCTGCACGCGCGCATCGCCCATCCTCAAGGACTTCACCGCCGCCCATGCTTCCTTGGCGCTCTTCTTGCTGGCGAGCCCGGACTTCATCTCCGGCGGCACACCGCGCAGAATGGCGGCTAATGCCCGCCGATCCTTGCCGCGGTCGACCTTCTCGGACTCCACAGCGTCCCAGAGCTCCATGCCCTCCAGGTTGACCTGCATCACGAGCGCCCACTCGTGGTAGTTCGCCTTCATCAGCATCGGGACCTCCATCCCGCCAGAGTTGATGACGACGCGGTCCGTCGCGAAAGGCGACAGCGACTTCAAGCCGCTATCGCCAGCACCAAGCTTCTGCGGCGACGCCATCTTCTTCTCCTTCACAGGCTAGCTCTGATACTCTGATACCAATTGTTGAATCCCAGGAATGCTCCCTCACTGTCTCTCCCGCGACGAGAACGCAAGGAAGAAGATGAACAGTGCACATACGAACTGGTTTCCGGCGACGAACGCCGCGGCGACGTGA
Source organism: Bonia amplexicaulis (assembly GCA_036346245.1). NCBI lineage: Eukaryota > Viridiplantae > Streptophyta > Magnoliopsida > Poales > Poaceae > Bonia > Bonia amplexicaulis. Next base: position 1,519,290 of record CM070748.1, on the reverse strand, counting down.
TTGCTGTTTATTGCTCAACTGCTCTCTTACCAATTTGGAAACGGAGGAGTACAAGAAGTATTTATCTGCCAGGGACATGCCATGAAGCAACGGCCTCCATGCCTCCATGCCCGGCCTCCACGCGCACGAGATCCACAGGACCCACTCAGCTGACGTCGCGAGCCACTCGCTCGATCGGACGACGCGGCTTCCTCCGCACGAACCGGCGCCACGAACTCCACTCCTCCTACGACTCGTTCAACTTTGCAACAGACTCAAACTACGCACGCCCGGACAGGACCTCGTGGCATGGTTTATTCCTAACAGCTAGATGGTGAGTGTTTAACTTTGTTAAGTAAATATTGCCAAACTTTGAGTTTAATTTTAGGAGTTTGTAATGTTTAGAGTTGTTGTTAGGTGTAATGTGGTCTAACCGTCCTAGGGATGCCAGTCTGACCAGCTGGTGATCGATGGTCTGATCGTAATAGGGCAAACGGTCAGATCGGTGCTAGTCGATTAAAAACAGTGTGGTCGTTGAAACTGGCCGTGAAAGACCAGTGTGGTCATTGAGAACAGTGTGGTCGTGTAGACCAGTTATAAGGAGTGAGGTGGTCATTGGTCGGTGGTCTAACCACCATGGAGAGAGCAGTCAAAACGGTGTTGGGCGGTCTGATCGGCCGTGGCATAGCAGTCATACCAGCTTCTCGAGAGACAGACATATTTGAGGGTAACCTAGACATGTTTGGGGCTCCAGAGAGTTTCTAAAGAGGTCGGACATATATGGGGTACCTAAGATATGTCTGGGTGTTGATGGAAATGAATATGGGGGTGGTTTGAGTGTGTGTGACATGGGTATCAGTGCTTGGTTGTGTTGTGCTGTATGATGCATTATTTTGACTAACGTAAGTTAAGTGTATGGAACTTTTGTTTGAGATGATTGATTGGTCTTTCGATGTACATGTGGCTTGGAGAACGCTAGCGGTCAACGACAAGGGACTGGGACTAGATAGGAGAACTAAGGTTCATACGGTCAAGTAAGTCCAGGTGAGACTACGTGACTCAAGCGGGAAGCACAGACAAGACAAGGATCATTAAGAGCCGATGCACGTAGAGACGATTCGGAGGAGTCCGAATGCGTGAAGACATAACAGCTAATCATTGGGGCACTACGGGTTACGTGTCAAATCATGCAGAGTTGCTTTGATGTGAATGTAAGGGTTCATGACTCATCAATTTGTCAATTGATGATTTTGTGTATTATGCGGTGCTACATGACAGATTGTATGTTATTGTTGGTTGTAGGACTTCGAAACTATATCATGGTGTAATACCAGAGAGAGAGAATTGGTGTGGCTGGGCCAGGCCCAAAGCCAGGCCAACGCCGGCCCACGCCAACCACCTCTTAAGGGGATGCCAAGGGAAGGGAGGACCTTATCCACTCCCCTCCCTACATGCTCGCCTCAGCCAGTTCTCATGCTTGCCCCCAGCTGTTGCCACTTCCAGCCACTAGCGGTGCCGCCACTCCCCTGCTAGCCACTCCGCCACACCGCGTCGTGCACACATGTTGTGTTGCCACGCCACACCACCGTGCCATGCCATTCCTAGCCACGCTGACACTACTCCCCTATGTCATGCCCCTGCTCTGGCCGCCTGGCCGCGCACTACTCGTTGTTGCCTGCGGCGCCATTGCCCTCTAGCCTAGCCACCGCTCAGCTGCGCGCCACCATCCCTAACCCGTCATAATGCCCCTGCTCCTCCGCTGTGCACCGCCTTTGCTGCTGCCATGCCACGTAGGAGGAGGTGAAGGGAGAGCCGCTTTTGCAAATTGAGGAATAAATTAAATGTCATACACTTTTCAAATATTGCTTGAACTCATGAATCTTGTTTTCGCTCTCGTTTGGAGTTTATGAGTTTCTATTAAAAAATTGTTTTCATGTTTCTTTCAAAATATTAAAAAGTTCTAATTTACTAAAAACTATGTTATTTGGAGCTTTATAGTCTTTTTGCTGCATAATGATCCTAAAAATTATTTGTTTGAAGTGTTGGAAATAAGGATCATTTGCATCTCAATCAGCTCCCTGTTTTCTGTGAAAACCAGTACTACTGCAGCTATGCCATCGATACTATCGTAGTGGTACGACTGACACAATAAGTTCGGTGCAACCGCTCCTAAAAGGTGGTTCCAAAATCACTTGCTACCGAAGCCTTATCATGTCGAACTTTACTCCAATTCGGTCCAACCGCTCCCTGTTCATCAAACCACACGAAAGCTCTCTCCTCTCACTCTCACTCCTCTCTTTTCCCCTCCACTCCCTAATCCAACTTCAAAGGAAGTGGAGATCTTCTTCAACTCAAACCAAGAATCAAGCTTTGGCAGTCCTCCTTCTCCACTCCCGTTCGTAATCTCCTTGAAATCCCTCTCTTATTCCCTCATTGTGCTCTCTCTCTCTCTCTCAAATTTCTAGTGTTAAAGCAAATGTGCATGAAAAATCTCATTTTAATTGGGTAAAACTAAAACTGTGATTGGCGACCTCTTATGTCAATTTTATGCAATACAACTTGCCCAATCTTAGTTAGATGCAAATCGAATCAAATCTCTAAAACTACTCTATGGGAGCAATATTACCACTCCAGTACTACTAGCATGCTGAGTACGGTCATAATGCTCCTACATACAAGTTAGAATTTTTCATGCATAATTACTTGAGTCCCATCCCTTCTCCATCATAATTATCCTTCTCTTTGATCTAGTGATCATGAGAAGAACCAAAGCTTGAGCTCACAAGAATGCTTCCTCTGAGGGATAGCTAGAAGATTAGTACTCTCCTCCTAGACAAGGACCAGCATCCTTCGTCGTAAGGCCGCATCAAGAAAGTTGGCCTCCCGCAAACCAGCTCTAGCAACTCAAGAAGATAGTGATTCAGAGATAGCATCTTTCTTGCATGAGATGAGACATCGAGATGGAGGGCGTGTGGTGGAGGAAACCCCTGAAGAGGAAGAGGAAGATGAAGTCGATGAGGAGGAGGAGGAGGAGCAAAGGTATGTCTAAGAGGAGGAAGAGGACGATAATGACAATGATGAGAAGGAAGAGGACATGGCAGAAGCTGAGGCTCCAAGGATCAATCTCCTTTAGATCGCTAGTGATCAGTATGCACAGCTAAGGCACCCAAACTAATTTCATATGCCAGTGAGTAGCACAGATCTTTGATTCTTCACTCAATTCCAAGGGGACGTGTTCAATCAAATGTACAACAAGCACAAGCAGTTTATGGACCACAAGTTTATGGATGGAGGCACCTAGGTACACTTCCTTGCTTTACTGGTGCATTCAATCTATTTTATGGAGCCAGACTGTACGACATAGTGGCACTCAAATGTGTTATCAAGAAGAAATTATTCCCCAATTTTATGCCACTTTGTTTCTATCACATGATTTTGAGTACTTGGCATGGACGACCGAGCATCAATGGTATAAGGCTTCCAAGTAGACTTTCAAATTGGCCTAGTTAAGAGATCTTTTCTATCTAATCAATGGCCTTGTTCCACTCAACTATCTCTCTAGCTGCGGCATACTTATCAACCATGTCAAATAGTTCAATGATTGTTCATGGAGAATTCATAGGATGTCCTTCGAAAATCATGTATTCCTCAACCCAGTCTTAAATGCCTCAATGATGAAAGAGTTAGCAACTTCAAGGATAGAATTGCAAACCTGACTAAACCTTTTCTTGTCTTGTCAGAGAATTTCATTAGGTACTTGTTGAATTCGGTTAAGATCATCTTCCTTACCGGATCGGTCATATGTTCTCTGAAAGTTGGCTATCAACAAGTCGCAAACCTACTCCCACATGTAGATAGTTCTGGCCGGTTGATTGAGCAACCATGACTGATCGGAATCCTTGAGAATATTTGGCAAATAATTTGCCATCATGTTGTCGTCACCTCCTGCGGCTCTGATAGCACTTGTGTAAATCTACAAGAATTCCAATGGGTTCTGCCTCCCATCGAATTTCTCAAGATTAGTTGGTTGGAACTTATTCAGCCAGCCCACTACTTGGATGCCTACCAGGAATGCTCGATAACCAGTGATCGAGTCATGGCATCTTCTTTGAAAAGGAGCTGAATTATAGTCTACCAGAGATCTATTCCTCCAATGATCAAAGAGGGGAGTTGGTGCCGCAATCCGATCATGGACACTCATATGGCCTCTTCAATTAGATGTTTGGTTTAGATTATGTCATAGATCACCTTGACCACGACCCCTATTTCGTCCCTCATGCTGAGGGGAAGAGATTACTTCATCGTTGAATAACCTTCTTCCTTCATGGCATCCTTGTTGGAATCTTTGACTAGGTCATCCTCCCACTAGCTTTCTCCTGGGGCTAATTTCATCAATACTGTGATTAGGTGTTGGTCAGCTCTTGAAACACGTAGGAGCTGTTAGTGAATATCGGTCACCCATGACTGGATTGAGAGTACTCTGACCCTTGAATTGAGGCAGCGTGTTTTCAGGGCTCGCTTGCTGGTTGAGTGCGCTGGACTTGATGTGGTGCTAGAGTACTCTGACAAGGTTAGGATGCCTAATTCCCCGATAGGTGTTGATGACAGGGGCGGCATGTCTTCTTCCATCTGGTCAACCTTGCTAGGTGCAAGGACTAGTGACCCTAGAATAGAGGGGGATGATGACAAAGCATTGTGTTCCATGGTGTGAATGCATGTGTTCATGTCGAGGTTGGCGTAGTCTGTCAAGTCGAACCATTTTCCTTGTCCCAAGCCCTTACCATGTTGCATAGGCGATGCTAATGGAAGCGAGCAAGGGTGGTGACACAGACTAGAACCTTGAGAGCTTGAGGCTTCTTCCCCACGGATGGCGCTAGCTATTGATAATCGAATCATTGATCTTATGAATAGTATGGAAATCCAACCTCACAGAAGGATGAAAAGGGAAAAATTAGTCTTTATTGCTATATAAGGATTACAACTTGCTCTAAATAAGCAATTAAAAGGAAAATACTATGTGATGTAATGCAGATTGGTCGTGCCATTGTTCTCTTGCCCTATCTTCTCTCACGGGTAAGGTTTAAATAGCGCCGAAGAGACGTCAGTTGTTATGAACAGCAGCCTTGTTGATTCCTTTTGTCTGCACGTGTAAGCAATTAATGTCAGTGAGAGAAGTCTGATAATACTGCAGGGTGTTATTGTTAGAGACATTGGACTGAACATGGAGTGGTCGTGGAAAGAGAGCGCACATGATCCGCTCCTTATCCGCACGAGATATCGCCTTAGGGGGGTCCAAATGCCAGGTCATAAAGCTTCCAAGTAATAGCTAGTCAGCCAAATGAACATTGATTCTTCGACTAGGGGGTACTCGGAATTTGTCATAGTATATGCTATTATAACATTGGTTTAAGGACTTTAATTACATATTAAAGTGACTCTTTAATGGATTATTTTATCCTTGTCACTTCTCATAGCACTACCCTGGACACGCACCGAGCCCGCCTCAACACCATCCCTGGCTTTACCGTCTTTGCCGCCTATTTAGCCGAGCCCCGTGACTTACTCACCCTCTTCCACGCCATCCTACACCCATAGCCACCTCTCCTTCCCCAACTTCAACCGCGTCGCACCACCAAGGCTGACGCCCAAATTCCCACTGGTGAGCCCAACTCGATTCCTCACCTCTGCCTCCATTCATGTCCAATTGCTCATGTCTATAGCTTTACCCCACCACATTCACACATTCAACAACTACAATGGAAATACAAATTGACATAGTTCCTCACACATAAACAAATTAAGTTTACAACAAGAGTGGAACATACGAAAATAGTTCAATTTAGTGCAAACAATACTATGTTTATGTTGTCTGATTTTGTGAGAACTTCTATTTATCTTGCTGCAGTACATAGTTCCAAAGTTGATACACAGCATAGTTCTATTATTACAGGATACATAGTTCCAAAGTCGAACAATGCATATAAATTGTACATATTCTTTTTCCTTTTTCTTTTCTAGAGGGATATGGTTGTATTTTCTTTTTCTTCCCCCTTCAGCATGAGGCCTAGCTTGTTAGTATACCTAAACTCCTCAATGTATGATGAAGGAAGCTCCTCGTCTGCAGCAGGCCACAATTTTGTACAAGTCTTTGAACATGAAGACAAAACAAGATGAATTAAATCTAATGCAGGAATGCTAATATTTTAATGACAAAACGGTGAGAAAAACCAAAAAGAATCCCACATCCATATATTTTCGAAAACAATACTTTAGAAACCAAAACTATATTTAGAAAGCGTAAAATAGTAGCTGATGAATAGTAGTGACTGATAGAAACAGTTTGTAGAAACTCAGACGTTCGTATTGGCTTTGACTTCTCTAAGCAAAAGTTAGAAACCAAAACTAATACGAACGGCTCTTAATAATATAAAACTCGGTTTCTAAGCTGTAATTAAAAGTTTAGTTTTTATAATTAAAGTTCAAGTAGATTTAATTTACGCTCTTCTTTATTTCGCAACTAAAATTTGTGGATAGTTACGTAGAAATGCAACGGTCTCACTGATGGGGATGGGATCTCGAAAGGAAAGACGCGATGCCCATATCGTACTATCCTAGGACGAATCATGCGACGGGGATTTACCAGATGTGACTCGAAGATGCAAAAGACTTGACGGCTTTATTCGAAGGGCGGCATGCGGGACTGCGGCACCGTTGCAGCCAGTCAGGTAGATAGGACAGAACAATAATAATGCAGCGGTCTCGGGCATCCTGACAGGCGTAAGAATGCCAGGAGGCCTTTATTTTCAGTCAAAACTTCCATAGTAACAAAAGTCATTATCAGAAACTAATACAAATATCTCTTTAATATGATCATTGGCGAATAGAGCACATTATGATCATACAACGGCAATAAGTTCAGCAGGATCGGATTACTTGAACTCAAGGCAATGCATACATATCATTGGACGCATTAGCAAATAAATTAGCAGCTCACACACCCAGGAGGACATAAACACACAGAAACAACATCATCTCTATTTGCCTCATCTATTATATAATTAATAACAGTTTATTGGAGGCACCATGTTCAATTGAGAGGCTAAAAATTCCCACATTAAACTAGAGAAAAAAGAGAACAATCTGATATAGGTATTCGAGCACTACAACAAATGTATTTTTATCTTAGCATATAAAGAAGTATATCGTAGCATCCAACCACACAATTGTGCGTGATTTACTTAAATGAAAATTACACGGATCTCATACAAAAGAGGGAGCAGCTCCCTTTCAAGAAAGTATAATCGAATCATTGTTGTACAACATGACAGTGCATTGTTGATCCATGGAATACAACACCATACAAACATTTAATACTCAAATTTCCTATAATAAATTTAGATACATACGGCAATTATCTATATTGTGAATTTGTGATCAAATCGATAAGCACGTTTTCAAATGAGACAATTTATGATTACCCTAATATAGACTAAGATATGGCTGGTCACACACAAGTATACATCGCTATTTAGATGTACATAGTTGGACTAGCAACATGTGCAAGACAACACAGCCACATTCAAGCAAACATTACAAGGTGAATATTGTCCTCTCAGTAAAAATAAAAAGAAGAAAAAAGGAATGTTCAAATTGTTTTCATACTTAAATCTTGTGCCTTTTGGGGAACATCATGACAAAAAGAGATGCTTCTCCTTTCATGTCACAACTCTTGCTTAGTCTGAACATCCGATAATCAAATCACTGTGCCCAGTGATTCAGTCACAGCCACTACAAAGCGCCTCCGAAAGTCCTAACTGGAGGACAGCAGGCGGTAAAAGCCTTAAGGCATATATTCACATTTTACCCCCCATGTGAAGAAGGAACAAATGGATTCTACTTTGCTAGCGCAGGGCAGGAGATAGAATCCTTATCATGAAGTGAACGAAAGTAGCAGTCAACTTTTGAATGCACTAGAAAATTTTCCATATGTTAGATCAAAATATGTGGATAGTTAAGACATTGTGCTGAAACCCTGTACAGATAGCCTACAATATAAATAGAAAGCTAGTAATGACACATACATATGTCCAAAATACTAAAGCACATGATGGCCTACTTGGTTCCATGACTATCTTTAAGCCACGGTTAAAATGACTATTTTTAAGGCAAGGTTAAAATCGTGTTAAAATCAAGTCAAAATGGGAACAAGCATTAATGTAATAACTGATGCTATGCTACATTACATGTCAAAGAATAGCAGTAACACATTGAAGAAACGAACATATGCGACGAAACTGACCAAACAAAATACAGTAACAAGGATCAGGCTCAATATACACAAACTACCTTAGAGCTTTGGCAAAATTTGCACAGAACAAAACAACAGCTTCAGTTTACGAACAAGCAGGCAGCTCACTTCGGTAATAACAGAAGAGTGATGTCCATATTCCAACATAAAGTATCAGCTACTACTTGGCAGGCCCAGTAGAAACAATTCACCTTGTAAATGATGTTAATGCTTCCAGGCGCACCACCTTGTTACCATGGCCTACCTGGCCTCAGTGCAAGTACGTGAGCTGCGAAGGACTTACGATATGTTTTCCTATTCCTACTGTACCATTTCTCTAATCCCTGAATTTAAATGAAATAAGGACCCTGCGCTATAAGGCACATGACTTCTCAGAATGGGAAAAACAGTAACTTTGTGCAAGTGCATTACATGCCAACAACAAACAATACCAGCACATATCTCAGAAAAACGACTTAAACGCGATGTTGCAATGAGAACCAAAACACATTAAGAACACACACATGTTCAGCAACGCTACATAATTAAGTTCAGAAACATGGTCCACATTATTTACAACGAGAGCCTGTGACCAAAGGAACAGCTGATTGAGGTAACACTTGCCCACAGTTTGTAGGCTTGCTCCAGTATACCCCAACAATGCTAACAATCGGATGGCTTAGGCATAGATGTCCAAGATATCTACAGCCTGAGTGCCTGACTACTCCACAGAGCTCATGATCTGATCGACAAATATGAAGCAAAACTCAGAGAAACCCCTGTACATGGATGATGCATGGCATGACACTTGTATCTCAACTTTTGAAAGGTGAATAAGACCGCCCTCATCACCAACCATATAAATAGTTCATGCTTAGACACAGCTTCCCAAGGTCCATAGCGAGCTAGGTCTAACAGAGTAACAGAAAAGACTGCTAACTGGTTATCCTTCTCCAGTATGTCGGAAGTGGATCCTTTGGTTTTGGCTCATGTCATACAGGATGTGTTAGATCCATTTACACCAATTATTCCACTCAGAATAACCTACAACAATAGGGTAATTCTGGCAGGTGCTGAGCTAAGACCATCTGCAGTTGTAAGCAGGCCACGAGTTGATATTGGTGGCAATGACATGAGGGTTTTCCACACCCTGGTAAGCTAAGCGATTTCAATATATGTGCTACTAAATGGGACAATATACGCCAATCCTTCTGTTACTCAACAACAACTATTATTACTCTCTTTTTAGAGGATTTATTAGTATTATTCTGAAGAAATCTAATAGAAACAAAAGGTCTTTTAGATGACTGAATTTGCTCCTAGTAAACTCAAAACGTGTTTGCATGTTAACATGTTTGTCTTTGACTTGAAAAGATATTGGTGGATCCCGACGCCCCAAGCCCAAGCCACCCATCACTAAGGGAGTACTTGCACTGGTAAATCAAATGCAACATGTTATAACTCACATCAAATATGACTACAAACCCTCACCCTTTTTTTTTTCTGTCCCACACTTTTGAGATCTGTTTCTTTTTTAATTTCCTCGTTATGATATAGCTGCACTCTTGTGTAGGATGGTGACAGATATCCCTGAAACAACTGCTGTCAGCTTCGGTATGATGCCATGCATAACAATTTGTTCCATGTGTTTTTCAGTTTTAGCGGAACTTTGTAGAAGTGGAGGTTAGGCTTTACGTCCCTTTCCTCAAACCTGTTGAATACCATAGAATCAACACAGAATGGCCTATCACTTGGTACAAGGAATCAAGGACCAAAAATGAATCTACATAAGTTGTCCGATGACAGCAATCCAGACAACAGCTTTAAAGAACCAGCTTCCCTGAATATAAAATAGGGACCCACAAAATATGAAATTCATAATCAAACCATAAGGCCTATGATTTAGTTAAAATAACTTGCAAGGGAATCAATATGTTAATTGCGATTAAGCCTGTTTTTAACATTGGGATCTCTTAATGTTAAACAAGGAACGACTATCAATAGTGTAAAATGGCATGCATATGTTTTACCTTGTACGTGTTTGTCCGTTTGTTGGCAGTTATTAAAAGAACTCATGCCAATGAAACTAGGTTCAAAATTGAATAAACCAGGAAAAGTTTAAGACAGGCAACAAGAGGACTGTTAATAAGTGGTATACTTAAGAACTACCTTTTCCTATTGTTTATACATATTTCTTTTTTCACATGTCGAAAGTATCATGTGATAAATTTAAACTCATTCAATCTTCTATATTTAGTTTTAGAGAGTTCTCTCATACACGGTTTTGCTTGAAACTAACATACACCAGAACAAAAGTTACCCCTGTGGCTTAAACAGGCAGATCTATATCTGAAAGACTCCTATTTGCCCAGAGCCAGATAAGAAGAGAGTAACTACATTACAGATAAATAAAACAGATGTTCCCAACCAGTCGAATTCTCCTTTAAACTATTAAGTAGATAATGCTAGGATGCTCTTGCAGGCCAAGAGCTTGTATTTTATGAGAGGCCAGAGCCAAGATCTGGTATCCACCGCATGGTATTTGTGCTATTCCGGCAACTAGGCAGGGGGACAGTTTTCGCACCAGACATGCGACACAACTTCAACTGCAGGAGCTTTGCACGCCAGTACCACCTCAACATTGTGGCTGCCACATATTTCAACTGTCAAAGGGAAGGTGGATCGGGTGGAAGAAGGTTTAGGGCAGAAAATTCATAAGGGGAGTAGTGACTACAGACCATTGTATGGCAGTACTATAGTGAAACATCACAAATAATGTGCACTATATGGAACGCACCGTACCATCTCTGTATCCAGCATTATATGTATCTTCAACTATGATGTTATGCACATGAAGATTTGAGAGTTTAATCTCTCGATGGAATAAAGCTCAGATTGCTCAGTTATTAGTATACTTCATGGTCTGGTCGTACAAACTACAAAGTATTCTCCAGGGAATACCCAATATAGGCTCACGTTTTTACAATATTCAATTAACTCAACTCATTTCTAAGCGCCTGCTTTGCATTTCAATAAGTTCTATTGAATAAAATCAACACAAGCTAAATCATCCAAAGTATTTTCCACAGAAAACACAAGATAGGTCCGACGTTTACATTATTTCCTTATTCCAAGCAGAAGGGCTACAGGAGATACAAATCAATTACTTGAAAAACTACAAGAGCAGTCACAAACTTACAGCAGAAGCACCATTGAGAGGAAACTGATCACTTCTTCTCAAGGTGGCATACCTCCACCAATTCCCATGACTCCAAGCTTTTATCCTCGGTATCCGTTCTGTAAAGTGCAAGCTCAGCGATCTCAAACTGCAGTCCACATATTTCCTTGTCCATCTCCTCTACCTTCTTCCTTGCTGCCTCCTCCTCCTCATCTGTTAGGTCTCCATACAAGAGGCTGACATGTGGCATGTACGCTGAGATTACGCAAACCACAAATCAATTGTCATCAACTTGTGATTTTTCAGAGGGGAAAAAAATTCAGGTACTACACTCACGAGTTGATCTCTGAGACCCAAAGTGGGCACAGCAGTGATCGCTTGCTTCCATCACCTGCAAGATTCAGATAATTCGATATAATAAAAGCAGATCACTCGTTTTTAACAATTTAGAGCATACTGTATAAACATTTCTCTAGAGTTCCAACTCCAACTGAAACTTCGAAACTCTTAAGCAAGTTACACTCCTCCGAACCCATCTACCTCTCGAGTCGACGAGTCACACTTGCGAAACTAGGAAATCGCTATGAGGAGAGGGGAAGCTAACCTAACCTCGGGGGTGGGTTCGAGGAGGAGGTAGACGCACTGGTAGAACAAGCCGCCGCGGGCGACGCCGGCGACGCGGGCGGTGTAGGGGCGGACGCCGGCGGCGGCGGTGCGGAGCGCCTCGATGGCGGCGGAGCGGCGTAAGCGGATGGCGCCGACGACGGTGGCGTGAGGCTCGAAGGCCGGGCCGCCGTGCGCGGCGCGGAGGCCGGCCATGAGGCCGCGGAGGCGGTCGCGGACGGGCTCCGGCGGGAGGGCCCACACGGAGTACACCTCCTCCGGCGACTGGTCGGTGGGGTCCATGCGGGCTGAGCGGCGGGGTCGGAGGCGGAGGCTGGAGCGCGGCTGCGTAGTTCGAGGTGGCGAGTGGCGAAGTGGGGTGTGGGAAAAGGAATATGCTTTGCCGAGGAGAATCATCGCGTCGCCGTGGACGAACGAATGGAGGAATGGAGCGCACCGCCTCCCGGTGCGTTCCTGTCCACGGATGAGACACTGACCGGGGGGTCCCAGTATGGCAACAGGGGCCATGGTCAGTGCCCCAGTGGTAAGATGCCAAGCGCCAAACATACTAGGATTACAAATGCTGGCAAAGAATAAAGAACTGGAAAATCTAGAACAATCCAGATCTACAGATAGCTGTTACGACTTTGGGAGTAAGCATGTGGCTTGAAGCAAGTACAAACCTAATTTTACGTGCAATGCGGATCTGGGGCGATTGCAAAGGATAAGTCTGTTTTTTTTCGGTAACTGCTGGGTTTTAGCTATGACGTATGGTTTTTGAGCTATTCGTATGTAAAATTGAAGAGTAGGTTTCTTCATAATTAACCTCTGGACGTTAAGTGAAATCTTGTGCAACCAACCTTACTTTATATCTTACAACTTTATTTCTTTTATTTGTCTTTTGAACAAATACCTACTTATGCCCTACAGAGTGCACATGGGGAGGTGTGCGGCTTACGGACCCAAACACCTCTCTTTTATTCAGAGATAATAATTCAGTTTCTATTGCCTTCTTGCAATCTTCCCAATCTGATCTTTTCTTACATTTAGCGAGCAATGCAGGCTCTAGATCAAGATCGATGATTGTGGTAATTTTCTTTGCAAAGTAGATATCAACATTAGCTATTTTCCTATCCATGGACTCTCCCGTGTGCACATAATTTATAGCTATTTCATCATGAGTTGCTTCTTCTGGTGATTCTCCTTGTTCATCGCTTCTTCCAGTTGCGGTGGCAAGTCCCTTTAGTTTTTCGGCTCCGATGTGTGCGCACATATTCATGTCGATTTCTCCTTCTATGGGGATGTTCAGATTCGGTATGCCCTTTTCTGAAGATTTCATACTGATGCCAGGTCTCAACTGGCTCCCCTTCTGATTCTGGAGAACTTCAGTGATCGACTATGTCAAATTCTTCTTATCCTTCTTCACCAAGCGTCCCCGGTTATTTAGGATTCGAGGGACCGGAGTTCTCGTCCTTTTATTCTGAGACCTCTGGACGGGATTAAGGATACATTCTACTTTCTTTGGTATTTCAATCCTCTCCGGTGCATTGCGTGCAGGCACATGCGACTTGGTCACGCTCTTCAAATTACTAAAGTGGTCAGGCATCTGATTTGCTAATGCTTGCAAATCAATTATCTTCTGGACTTCTCTATTTATTTCAATAGTGTGCAGGTCATGTGCATAGATTCTCATGGCTTGCCACATAATTTCTCGATATTTTTCATCAAGGGGTTGATTCCCCCTAATGTTGAGAAATTATCCTCATCAAATATGCAATCAGCGAAGCGGGCAGTATGCAAATCTCCTGTCATGGGTTCTAAATACATAATTATAGTTGTTGTCTCATAACCAACATATATCCCAGTCTTTGGGAGATGACCCATTGCAGTATGCTGTGGAGGGGTATAGGTACATACACCTTGCATCCAAATCTCCGGATGTGAGAAATTTTTGGTGCTGACCCTTGCGCTAGTTGCATAGGTGAATGGATGTTGTAGGCCGATAGTCTAAGGTTAATGAGATTTGCTGCATGTAGGACTGTGTGTCTCCAACATGTAGCTGGTAAATTACATTTTTGCAAAAGTGGTCGGCAATAAATTTAATACTCTTAATTAATGCCTCTGCTATTTCATTCTGAGTGTGGACATGCGGTACAGAATGCTCAACTGTAATTTCTAGTGCCATGCAATAATCATCAAATGCCTTTGAAGTAAATTCTCCGACGTTGTCCATTCTGATGGACTTTATGTGATGATCAGTGAAAATATTTCTAATGCGAATTATCTGCGAGATCAGATTTGCGAAAGCATAGTTTCTCCTAGATAATAAACATACGTGTGACCATTTCGAGGAAGTATCGATGAGCACCATGAAATATTTATATAGGGCACACAAAATCTTCGTGATTCGGAAAATTCTTTATATTAATATTATGCCCTTGAAAATTGTTGATTATATTTCTTATCATCCAAAGACCTGGGTGGTCTAATCTGTCATACCAGATACAGAAAAGTTCAGAGCTTCTAAATACTGTTTTCATGGCAGTATAGGCTGCAGGTGCCTTGATGTTGGTGTAGTATAGCCCAGTTTCTAATGAAGAAAGTTTTTCTAATACCCTTTTTTATTTGCTTTGCGCTTCATAATGAGCAGATATTTCTTACTGTACTCTTCTTCAGTCTCAACATGGAAACCATTGGCACGAGTATTCTTAAAACTTAAGAGAATTCTAGTCGATTCTGGGTACAATAAGGCCTTTTGAATGACCAAAATTGTGCTCATTGGGAGTATAATTGTGGCTCTTCCTGAACCTATTATACAAACATCGCTACCGGCGATTATTGTAAGGCCGCCAGCATTCTTACTAATCGACTGAAAATACTTTGTCTCTCTTAAGATAGTATTCGTTGTGCCGCTGTCGGCTAAGCGCACTTCCTCCATATGGGGCCACACGTGTTCTTTCAATTCAATGGAGCGATTCGTGCTGCTAACGTATTGAGGAACCGTCGCTGGCGACCAATCCGATCGATTTCTCTGTTTATGCAAAACCAGATCAATCACAAAAGACAGAAAATAGTAGATTAAAACACAGAGAAACAAAGAGAACTCGTGGTCTTTATTTATTGTTTTCTTTCCTGATTCTGTATACAAAATAGCTAATAATACTCTCTATTTATAGTCTAGTGTTAAGATATCTACCATAAACCAAGGCTTCAAAACCAGAGCCAGGTTTCCAAACACAAACAACTAGTCCGCAACCGAGCGAAAGTGCGACACGGATGGGTGCAACGCTCAGCTCGAGCGGACCACGATCACGAGGATACCGCCGAGGAATTGCTCAAGCGGCCTGCCTGAGCCTGCATCTCACGACCCACGACTTCACACACGCAACCAGGAGACCACTGGGTTCAAAAAATCACGAGACCACTGCTTAGTCTGCGACGCCTCACCCTAAATTGCGTTCTTCTCCTGAGACAGACCCATTTTGTTTTTTGCGAGGGTTAGACCTTTTGCTGGTCTCCCTTCAATTTTTCATGTCAATTATTCTAATGCATTGGTTAAGACATTAGCAGATCCATGAATGAATTTATAGGCGACAGGGATCTCGCCAATTTGTTGTGGCATAAGTACTAAGCATAAAGGTTGTTTGGACGGTACGGCAACTAGGTGAAGCGGCAAAACACACATTCCTTTAAGTTGGAAAGAAATACTAGCAAATAACTTAGTGGCCAGCATAAGATCACGTTCTTTTCAGCTTTTCAGCGGTTTTTAATTTTTCATAGCAATTACTATTTATTAAACTAATAAATTATAGCAAAAACCATAAATCTCTTTCCACTAAATCGCTCTCTCTCTCTCACTACCCGTACCCCCACCATCCATTCTCTCCCTTTCTCTTTCTCTCTCCCCCGTTCTCTCCCTCTCTCTCTCCAAGATGCACCAGCCCACGAGGGTTCTTGTGAGGCAGCGTGCCAGCCTTTGGAAAGACTATGGTCAGTAACGAGGTGGCCTCCGGCAAGCACCTGAGTGCCTATCCGTCCTATGCTACTTTGATGCACTCCCGCTCCACAACGTTGCCGAGGTGCTCTGGTGCCAACAAGGCAATATCCAGCTGCCTCCGACTCCATCGCCTTCGGATTCGGCCACCTTTAACCCTGTCGCCTCCCGATCCAACCGCCTCAGACCTTGCCACCTCCAAATTCAGCTCTTCCCCGAGGTTGTGAGCGTCGTGCTTCTTCCTCAACTTTGGCGTGCACTGAAGGTGGGTTTCTTCCTCGATGGCGTACACCTCCACGTCGTCCTCCACTCCACTAGCGATGTCAAGGTGCACCTCTGGATCTGCTGTGTGTTGAGTTGGTACACCATCCGCGACCTCCCAGTACACCTCCACAAAAGTGTGTATCTGCATGTTTTGAGTGTACAATAATACATGTACACAGGCTGTAAGTGTAATCCATACATTGTATTTCATTCAATAATACATGTATACGTGGCTGCATGTTTTGAGTGTATTGTATTTTGTACCCTACATGAGCATATGCACATTTTTTGTGCAAAAACTTGTCTAATTTCAATTTTCCAACATTGTATTTTGTAATAGTACATAAGTACATATATGATTTTGCTAGAATACACTAATGGAAGAGTACATTTTGTAGTAGTATATGAGCATGTGGATGACTCATTCAAATTTTAAAACCAGTGGAGAGAGATTGGGCCTTAGGATTGATGATGGGATATTTGGCCCTACTCTAACAAGCTTCTGTTTTTGGCTTTTTACCTTATTAATTTCGTGTTTTTTTTTGCTTTTTGGATTTTCTTTTTTCCTCCTATTCCTTTACCTTGTCCGTAATGATATAACTTTTTTATTTTTTTAAATTTAATTATATTCAAAAGGATAAGATAGCTACAATGCATTTTCGACCGCTATAGGGGCTTTAGGATTGATGATGGGATATTTGGCCCTGCTCCAACGAGTTTCTGCTTTTGGCTTCTAGTTTCTTAATTTCATCATTTTTTTGCTTTTTGGATTTTCTTTTTTCTCTTATTTCTTTGTATTGTCCATGATGATATAATTTTTTATTTTTAAATTTAATTATACTGAAAAAATTAACAATAGTTATAGTATATTTTTAACCGCTATAATATAAAAAAGTTAGAAGGCTGGACTTACAAGGTCAAGTGAGCACTAACTTAGCTTTGATGGGACATTATAATTTCTAATTTTAGATCAAATTATTTTTGGCATGAATCTTGAAGTGGCAATGAACGATATAGGGTTTGTTCTTTTTTGCTGCGATTTTTTGGCTGTGGCTTGTGGCTTTTGGGTTGTTCGTGCGAAAGATTACAGAGTAACAGAAACTTACGTGTGGTTTTTGCTGATATAAATGAAGTCGGTACAATATGTACTACAATTAACTAGTAAATCCTATCTTAAAAAGATACTTCGTTTAAAAGCTAGTTACTATAGAAAAATCGAAAAATAATTTGTAGAAATTGAAAAGAACAGGATCATAGATAATGGGTGCAGGTGCAGGTGTAGGTGCACTAACGTAGATAGGCGTTTCCAATGGCACTAAGGTGGTGATCGGTTTCACTGAAAGTCAAGGCTTATGGTCGAAAACACTTGTGGTGGTGAAAAAAACACTCAGAGTGAGAGAGGCTTATTTGACATAATTAAATTTAAAAAAATTAAAAAATATAAAAAATATGGTAGCCTATCACAGACAACGCAAACGAATATGAGAAAAAAAGAACCGGCAAAAAAGCTCAAAAAAAAACCAAAAATTCAGAAAAAGACGAAATTATGAATAGTGCAAAAATAAGCTTAAGCCAATAAGCTTAAGCTATATTGAGCAGGGCCTAAATCCTACATCGCCATTGGAGTGTCATTGTATACACCATTACACCTTCTATGAATTTATTAATCTGTCCTTACCATCTGCCACTCGTGCTATCATTGTTGCCTAATTTATTTGTTCTTTTCGAGATAACAAACACTGCGTATCGTGGTATTTCATTAAACTGCTATATTAAGGGTGGTATTTATGGATTGTTTCCCTAAAAATCTAGGTCCAAAAAAAGTTTAAAAAAAACACCAACTATCCTTCAAGGCTTCGAGTTTTGGGCATTTTTGGCCCCATGTGGCACATAAATACCAAACATAGCCCTCGGAGCATCGCAATGTCATTTCTGGCACCCTCCTCGAGCACGAAACTCCGGCCGTCCGACGCGTTCGTAGTCCCGCGTCCTGGCACCGCATCAACTGAGTTATGCGGTCTGGGAGTACATGATTTCAAGTCATGTGGTCTAAAAGTGTATGATTTCGGCCACTCCGACCATCGCATGATTGCTGACATCGTGCGGCCAGGAAGCGCTGCGCCACCGCTCCTCCATCTTGTCGGAATTATGTGCTCCTAGACCGCATGACTCGAAATCATGCGCTCCCGGACCGTATGACCTAGGTGCTGTAGTGCCAGGGCTTGGGACTGTACACACGTCGGCTGACCAAAGCCCCATGTTTGGGAAGAGGGGTCAAAAATGATATTACCATGCTCTTGAGGCTATATTTGGTATTTACGTGCCACACGAGTCAAAAATATTCAAAATTCCAAGGCTTCAACCCCGTGGCAGCTGGCAAACACAGGGCATGTTCTGTTTAGCTGCGGCTTATGACTTTTGATTGAAATTTTTGAATTTTGGCTGTTTGCGACAGAGATTACGAAGAGAGAGATGCCCGCTTGCGATTTTGGTTGATACAGATGTAAGGCTTTTAACGTGTGCTACAATTAACTAATAGATCATATCTTAAGAAAATACTATATTTAAAAGTCAGGTACTATAATAAAAAAATCAAAAGCACCCCCGCTCGGTTGGGCTAAAAAGCTGTGGTTTATGGCTGAAATTGTACTATAACGGTTGAAATTTCACTGTAGCTGAAGGTGGCTTATTTAGCATAATTAAATTTAAAAAAAATAAAAATAGAAAAAATATGCTAGCTTATCACGAATAACACAAACGAATACGGGAAAAAAGAACCGACAAAAAACAAAAAAACAAAATTTATAAATAATAAAAAATAAGTTATAAGACAAAAGCTAAATTCGAAACGAGTGGTGAAAACAGGCCAACAAACTCGTGCAGTGCCTCTCCACTGGCACTGCTCCCCACTCCATTAGTGACACTGCTCCCGACTCCTGCGAGATCCAGAACCAAAACCCCTCCTCCCCCACGCTAGCAGCAGCCGCAGCCAGCATCAGCTCGGAGAGGGGAAATGGCTGCCGCGGGAGGCGGGTACAGGGCGGAGGACGACTACGACTACCTGTTCAAGGTGGTGCTCATCGGGGACTCCGGCGTGGGGAAGTCCAACCTCCTCTCCCGCTTCACCAAGAACGAATTCAGCCTCGAGTCCAAGTCCACCATCGGCGTCGAGTTCGCCACCCGCAGCCTCCAGGTCGACGGCAAGGTCATCAAGGCCCAGATTTGGGACACCGCCGGCCAGGAGAGGTACCGTTCTATCCGCTCTGAGCGCTCTCGCACTCTTGTAGATTTGTTCTTTACCTTCTTGGGTACCTCATTTGGTTGACCTTGGGTAGCTGGGCGGTTGCGGTTGCTTATTTGCTCTATTTCTTGCTTGTTTTGGGAGTTAAATTTGGTGGTGTTTTTTTGGTAAGAAATTATTATCTGGGGGAGATTGCCTTGTAGTTTAGGATTTACCTTTTGGATAGAAATAGATTGTTTTTGAAGAAAATGGGTAGAAATAGAATCACTTGGGAATCTCAACATTGGTAGATTCAGTGGAAAGATGGGAGCTTGGTCTTGGGGGGGTGGTCGAGTGGTTCAGATGTCCATTTGTTGTTTGTACATGGTAGATGGTTGGGCAAGTTGCCAAATTTCGATCTTTGGTGGTTGAGATGTCATGCGTTACTTGTTTGTCAGTCCACAGGAGGAACATTTTAGTGTCCTCTTTTGCATGAGAAGATAGGGGATAATGCATAATTGCATATGCTGTTAGTGGTTTAGTTTTAACAGTGTTTGTATTAAGTATAAATCAGTGAAAGTTTGAAAGACGATTGCTATTGTAGGAGAATTGGAGGTGTAAGATGACTACACGAGCTTGAACTGAAATCAGTACTGCTATATCTAAGCAGTAGTTGATAGCTGATTTTGCATGACAGGGAAGCCACAGTGGGGTTGGTACTACAGATTTGTGTAGTGGAGCATTTGCTAGAGTTGTCTTGATTCAACTTTGGATCATGGGTAAATATCTAATGTGTATGAGTGTATCAACCTCAGGACCCTTCGGTCTTGGGCACAATAGCAAGTGTTCTGCAAAAAACAAAAGGTGGAGGAGCAAATGGAATTTTGTTTTATATTTAGTTGAAGCGTGATTTTTCATACAAATTAGCCTGTACTCCCCCCACATTTTGTGAAGAAATTGACGCACCCATACTTGTGCAATAGATATCCATATCCAATTCCCCATCCAAAACATACAGACACCAATGTCGTACGTGACTAGCATTAGTTCATAGGTCGTATGCAGTGTAAAGAGGCAGCCGGTATCAGTGGGCCAGTGGCTATTTTCTTTTTCACTTTCTTCATTTTTTTAAGCGTCTCGTCAGCCAATTGAGGTTTTGCACTTAACAATTATCAAGCCAGCCAGTTTAAGCTTTTAAATCAGAAAAAAAAATTGGTTTGCGGTCCATACTCATCCAGAAGGAAAGCAGCCAAGAAACAGCCCTGGGCCCCTGACAGAATTTCGTTTATAACTTTAGATTTTTGGTCTGTAAACAAAAAAGTTTCTTCATTTTAATTGATCAATGGTGTTATGAATATAATCATGGAAAATATATTGGAATGTAGTTGCCTAAAATAGATCTAGAATTGTCACTACTAGCCATAAACCTCTAAGGATGCTTTTGTTTTACAGAATTGAATATTAATCGGAATCCTAACATTCCTAGTAATATTATCCTCAGGAAATAGATTACCGGTAATATAGCATTACCTTGTTTGGTAGAGTTTGTTCGTTTACTAGAGGATTAGAGGATTCCCAGGAATAGTAGATTGTTGCGTTTGGGTGGAACATGCATGGGACTATAACACTAGTGCAATCAATGAGAAACAAATCACGAGGAAATCGGAACATGCATGGGGATATAACACTAGTGCAATCAATGAGAAACAGATCACGAGGAAATCGCACTAGACAGAGAGTTTCGTGCGAGAAACAACCACTTCGATTGGATTCATGTGGTCTAGTAATGCAAGATAGCTACATGTTTCAAAGGAAATTGTAATACCACAAATTACCGGAATCTAGTTACATCCATAATCTTCCATTTCTACTTTAGATTCCGAAGAAGGTTTAGGGACGGTGTTTTAGACTCTTGGTTCAGATTGCAGGATGTAGAGCTCAAGATTTTAGCCTTGTAAGTTTTATTACAAAGACTCTCGTTTCTTTGACCTTAAGAAGTTTCATTCTTAGCATATCACAATTTGTTTGGGACAAAAGGTTTTGTTGTTGTTGTACCCTATGATTACTAGAAATCTTAACAAGATTACTGCTACCAAACGCACCCTAAAGCTGTCCAAAACAACACTTTTTGGTGGATTCCAGATCCAGGCTGGTTTACCCCTCTCCTAGTAAGCTAGTACTAGTTCATCTGGATTGTGGTTGCCACTTGCCAGCGTTGAGTGGGGTTACCATAGGGAAATCCAACTATGTTGTCGTTTGTCATACCATCACAAGAAATGGAGAAATGAAAAGGAGAATCTCCTCTTGTCCTATCTTCTCTTACTGTTTTACCTTGTCTTTGTGTTTGTGATTTTTGTATGTGCTGTATGCATAGATCTGTAGTTATGTATCATTGTCATTGTGTGTGTTTTCAGGTACCGTGCTATTACAAGTGCATATTACCGAGGAGCTGTGGGAGCATTGCTTGTCTATGATGTCACCCGTCGTGCTACATTCGACAACGTGAGTCGTTGGCTAAGGGAGCTTAGAGATCATACTGATCCTAGCATTGTTGTCATGCTAATTGGCAACAAATCTGATCTGCGCCACTTGGTTGCTGTTTCAACTGAGGATGGGAAAGAGTTTGCTGAGGCTGAATCCGTGTACTTCATGGAAACGTCTGCACTAGATGCCACTAATGTGGACAATGCGTTTGCAGAGGTTCTGACTCAGATATACCAAATCGGGAGCAGGAAGTCGGTGGAGGCACCGGAGGATGGCTCGGCTGTCCCAAGCAAAGGGGAGAAAATAAACGTGAAAGATGATGTGTCCGCGCTAAAGAGAGTTGGCTGTTGCTCAAACTAAGGCAGAGACACGGTTTGTTCATTTTGCAAGTAGACGCTCAGCTTCAGCTGTGACAAATCCATTTAATTCACTTTATTGCGGTGTTATTGAGGGTTAGGATCATTCAACTATCAATTTAAATTATCAACTCTGAATTTGATCTTGTGTCAAACTGGCTATGCTATTTTTATATCTTATCTATCACTGCAAGCTTTTATGTTAACAGAAGAATTTGAGAAGTGTTGAAGTCTCATCCGAATTCATTTTGTGTCCGTATCGAACACTGCGTCTGGTATGACCAGTGCTAGGGTCAGACGCAGGTTGTACTAGACATGGTATTAACCTATCGTAATTAACTCTGATTCGGTTTTTTTTCGTTTGAGACTCGTCTTCCCAACCTATATTTGTACTTTGTAGTCTAATGTTTTAGACGGTTTGTTATTTTATGTTTGTAATTTTTTTTCTCTAGTGAATTTCTTATTTCGTCTTCGTGAGTTTGTACTTTTTCAAAAGAATTTTTCAGTAAAAATCCGTCTTCCTATCTCCAATTTTTAACATGCGGTATCAGAGCAACCAGAGATCGATCGAAGAAAAAAAAAATAGTCGAATCGGCACAGTTGCGATCCATCAAATCGTTTCTCTGCGGGTTGCATGCCGGGCAACCTTGTCCAATCCGAGGCGAAGAAGGAATCAGTTTTCGTCAGAATCAAAGCCGTCTCGAGTCGGCTATTAATCTCGTCTGGCTCACTTGTTTTCGTAGCAAGTCTCATCATCAATTCGCATGCAACACGTCGCGTGCAACGCAATCAGACACATAAGAGCATAGTAGCATCCGGTTTCGAGGAAAAGTGCAAGTCGCGCAAAGCAACTGGCAGCCGATCGCCGAGTACAGCCAAAAGGAAAGAAAAAAACTACACCGAAACCCAAATACGTGAGGCAGCCAGACCACTCCACACGCAGCAATTCGAGACACGATATTTTCTTTATAACAAATTAATATATAAGCTGTTTTACCATAATTTGATTTAGATGACATTTTCAGAAATCGATAAGATAACAGCGACATTGTCTATTGATGAGAAGCAATGTAAAACTTGCAAGACTTTATCTTATATTCATCTTCATATATCCAATAATATTCTGTAGGAGATTTTGAAGGAGACATCTGCCGTCGTGTTATACTTGAAGCTAGGCATATTAGCTTATGTTTACTCTGATTGGTGGAGAGAGTCATGCATTCTATCTCTTGGAAGTGCAAGCTACATATTGATCATTATTGATGATTACTCAAGAAGAGTTTATGTGTATTTTGTCAAGTACAAATCGGATATTTTTGAGATATTCAAGGAATAGATGATTATGATTAAAAGACAAACTGACAAGCAAGTCAAGAAGTTGTGTACCGACAATAGATTAGAGTTCTGTTATAGAGAATTTGAAATTTTATGCAAGTCAAAGGGTATTGTGAGATATTACACTGTTCCTGGTATTCCTCAACAAAATGGTGTGACCGAACGCATGAACAGAACTATTATAGAGAAGTTACGTTGTATGCTGTCTAATTTTGGCTTATCAAAAAGTTATTAGACTGAATCCACCTCTATTGCTTGTTATTCGATTAATCGGTCACCCAACATGGTTATTGATCAAATGACTTCAATTGAGGTATGGTCTGGTTATCTAGCAGATTATTTAAACTTAAGAATATTTGGTTGCCATGCTTATGCTCATGTTAAGAATGGTAAATCAGGGCTTAGATCAGTTAAGTGTATCTTTCTTTGTTATAAATATGGTGTGAAAGGATATAATTTCTGAAACTAGAAAGGTGGTTATTAGTAGAAGTATTACTTTAGATGAATCTGTTATGTTGCATACTAAACCATATATTGATGTTCCCATTGAGAAACAACAGAAGTTAAGCATGCAGGTGGAGTATATTATTAATTTAGGATCAACACCAAAAACCGAAAAGGAAAACATACAAGGAGTTCCTGTTATTATGCCGCCAATACAACGTTCCATTACAGCTAATAGAGAAAAGAGAAATATCTAGTCTCCTAAGAGATTGATTGAAGAAACTAATGTTGTAGCTTATTGTTTGATTGTGGCAAAAGATATCGAAGGTACTACACAATCTTCATCTTATTCAGACGCTATATCTTCTAGTGATTCAAAAATATGGATGGCTACCACACATGATGATGTAATCTCTGGAGAAAAAAAAGGCACTTAGGAATTGATCAAGTTGCCAATTGAGAAGAAACCCATTTACTATAGATGGATCTTCAAGAAGAAGAAAGGTTTTTCACCAACCCAAGAGTTTAGGTACAAAGAAAGGCTCGTTGCTAAATGATACAACCAAATTTCAAGTATTAATTTCACATGTCTTTTTTTCAGTTGTGAAGCATAGCTCTATTTGTACTTTACTTAGTATTATAGCTATGCATGATTATGAGATTAAGCAATTGGACATAAAAATAATGTTCTTACATGGAGGTATAGTCGATCTCCTTCTCTATCCTCTCTATTTCATCCACCTCAGCAAAATTCATACATAGCACTTTTTATAGATAATTTATATCACACTACTGTGCAATCCTTAGGAAAGAAGGCCACGGCAGGATTGGTTCGGTTGGCGTGTGCGGGGCGCGTCCGTGACATGTCCGCCGGCTCTGTTCTCATGTGCGCATTGGTCCGTGCCACTTCATTCGGTGTTTTGGGGGAAGACCTGGAATTCCTACTACAACACTCGCAAAGTTGCAATGGCACTCCTCCTGGCAAAGGGGGTTTTCAAGGACACAATGCAAATGTAGTTTCAATGCAGAGAGAACAAATTCAGATTTGTTTCATACAAACCATAATGGAGAAACTTCAGTTTACTCTTCCCTTATTTCACTGACTGTATTCACAAGGTATGACGCTACTGATAAACTGCACAACATCCACAAATCGACAACTCAAGACGGACGCATCTATCCTTCCTTGGGTACATAGGAGGTGATTGAAAAGGTCACAAATGAAATACGGGTCCTTAAGTCACCATGGAAACACAGCAATGTCAAAGGAACCTTTGGTTACTGTATAGCCAACGGTCGCAGCCCTCATGGTGCATCATGCTCTAACAGCATCCTGATGATCTTTGAGCCCGGTTGCCACCCACCATATCCACAGTATCCGGCACATACCTTTCAGAGCGCAATTCGGTAAGATTCCTAAACAAAGCATCGACGGAAATAAAAGCAAATAAAGACAGACAAGTGATGCTAGTCCCAAAACTAAGCAAGCATACCCCACCAGAAAGGATCAGCATCTCAAAACAGAAACAACGCATGTGCCTAAAACAAAAAAAAGAAACTAATGTTTTTTTCAATGATTCGATGTAGATAATGAAGAGAGCAAAGGCTAACTGAAGAAACTATTAATAGTTCAAATATCATTCCTCTTATAACAGTGCTCCTCTTTCTAGTACTATTTGACATGTCACATATCAACAGTCACTTGCAGTAAATTTCATTGAACATTAAGGATACATAGAGTAAGAGAAAGTGTGCTTACAGTTCTTCCTCTGGTTCATTCTTCAGAGCGTTCTTTACTATACACTGGAAAGCCTCTTCCACGTTTGTTCCATCCTTGGCAGATGTCTCAAAATATGGGATGTTTCCTTTGGAGGCGCACCATGCCTTTGCCTTTTTCTCAGAGACCTAAAATGGAAACAGTAGTATAGTATCCATAACAGTCCATCACAGAGAAACTATCCAACTGAACTCAAACGAAGTATTTATTGAGAGAGCAAAACATATAGTAAATAGTGATAATTACCACACGGCTGTTGCCACCATCTATATCAACTTTGTTACCCAACAGAACAAAAGGGAAGTTATCAGGATCTGATGGGCTAGCCTGTAAAGGTAAACACCGAAAGTGAGATAGATGTAACATGATTCTAGACTGTAAATGAATTATTAAAAACACTTCACCTGAATTAGAAATTCTTCACGCCAGTTGTTCAGATTATCAAATGATTTCATAGAATTAACATCATAAACTAGAACACAACAATCTGCTCCACGGTAGAATGCAACACCGAGACTTTGAAACCTTTCCTGGCCAGCAGTATCCCATATCTACAAACAAATATATGGCTACACACCATATATTAGCAGTACAGGAATAACAGAGTACTGGTGTAACAACACAGGTAGCAGAAAAGCTCAACAAATAGATTTCTTATGCATCCATTCGCAAAGGTGCTTCAACAAGAATCAATCAAAACACAAAGGAACCGCTAGGAAATGGCTCAGAATTTAGAATACCTGGAATTATGCGGTGCTGTCAAAGGCCCTATGCTAATTCCAAACAACATCATGCCAAGATAAGGAGTACAATTTTATGCCCTAGTAGAGTATGAAAAAAAGGGTGTTGGCTAGGCTCTTGATCTCTAAAAATGTGGAAATCACATAAATTCTAGAAACGAGTACACTTTTACCTGGCAGTGTTCTCATGTAAAATTAAGTGGTGCATTTATTTACATTCAAAAGACTACATTACATGATGCTCATACAAATAATTCCAGCACATTCATCAACCTACGAAGCAATAAAACCAACTATATTGTGTCCAAGGATCTAATGCTACACACTTTGATCTTGACAAATGAAAGCAAACTACCTAAAAACAAAACTGCAGATCATACGCAGGTTGAATCAGTGATGCAACCATCAACTGTACAATCTACATAAAGAAACGTCCAAGAGGAAACATCCTTTCTTCTACTTTTGCATCAGTGCGAAGGAGCTCAATAACTAACCAAGATCATACCAATTCGCACTGCTTTTCACATGAAGGAACCGAACTACTCACAGAGCATGACACGGCAAAGGGCAGGGCAGAAAAATCGTACTTGTAGAGTGAAGAGCCTATCCTCGAACTGCACCTCCTTGGTGAGGAAATCTGCGCCAATAGTAGCCTTGTACTGGTTGCTAAACTTCTTGTTCACATATCTGAATTAATAAATCACAGCTCAGGAAAACACAAACCACAACAACAGCAAGAAAACTACGAAAGAAATCCCATCAGGTTCGTCCTGAAATAATCCAAATCGCAGGATACTGGTTCATCAAGGACGTCTTCCCAACCCTAGATCGCAGGAAACAACAAGAAGAGTCAGCGAGAAATCGCGAGATGGTAAAAAAAACCAGCAGAAAACGGAGAATGATCCGAACTGCTCACCCGCTGTCGCCGAGGATGATGACTTTAAGGAGGGTGCGGCGGCGCGAGGCCATCGGGATCTAGGGGTCCGGGGCGATCTCGCTCACGAGCGGGAGGGATTGGGATGGGCAGAGACGGGACGAAACCTTGGCGGGTGCCTTGTTTTGTGGTGGGCACCGGAACCAAACGACGCGACGAAGGGGAAACCGGAAGACTAAAGGGTAGGGTTTTTTTGACCGATGATTTATGATTTAAATATTTAAATTTTGATTGTTTATGAGAGGTAGTATGTATAAAAAATAGTCGTATATGTTTTTAGTCGATACAGCTGAACTCAATATATTTTTTTATTATAATCTTTCTATTTACCCCGTCTTAAACAAACGCACCGCTTAAAAGCTAATTCCTATAGACAATATAAGCATAAACCAGTTTTAAGCTGAAAAGAATCTAGCCAAAATCTCAGCCCATACGACGGATAGAACGCTGCCGTCCGATCTGTCTCCCTTATGTGTTGGTGTATCATTATGTGAGGTTCCCGTCTAATCCGATAGAATCCAATAGGCTAAATATATCATGTGACCACCTCTTTCATATCTCAACTCTCCTAGATGCACATTCCCTTTCTAACTGTCCTCATCTATAGGGGTGCAATTAGAGCGGATACGGACGGATATCACCTCTTTTCAATCTCTTACAGTACAGTTCTTTCTAAGTTGTAACCCGCTTGCTTCAAACAAACAAATAAATAAATAAATAAAATAGTTTCTTTATAGTTATTTCGGAACGACTTAGTAATATAATCTTTTTGAAATAGTTTATTGGCTCATCATCATTTAATTTATTCACATAAATACGTACGTTAAAACTAAAAAATCATCCGTTGCAGCTATAAACTATGAGCAACATTAAAAAAGAACTCATCCAATTCCCTGCAAGTAGGCGTGCGCTATTGTCCCGTTGTCTGCACTGCAATGTGCAATCACCACCACCATCTCGCTCGGAGTTGATTCATGTGGTTGGTACTTGGTAGTATCTGAAAGCTCTTGCAGTTTGGGTGTGAGATACTGAGATCAGGAGCCTGGTTGCGCGAAATTACCTGGCTAATGCCGGGTCAGCCACGTGTGCAATGTATCAGGTACAAAAGACAGTAACAAGGCACTTGATTCTTCAGTTTGCTTATTAATCGAACGAAGATGTATGCATGGACTTATTAATAGTCCGCGTTTGACAGGTCTGCTTTTGCCAAACGGAGCGAAACAGGTGCCGAACTTCCTCACTGCAGCACATTTCGCGGTTCAAATCGAAAGTCAATGTTATTTGTAGGATTTATTTGCCCCAACATGTTATTCCATGCATCTCCACTCATTGTCAGCTCTATTTTGTCAGAAGGCGGTCTTAGCTCTCTACGCCAGCAGGGGAAGCTGGGAAGGTAATTGCCCGTTGGGTGGGCGCACACAAGCTGTTCGAGGAAATGCTCCACTGAAACCAGCCCAGTCTCTGCACACTCTGCGCGGTAAAATTCACTGATTCTTTGTGGTCAGGTGTCAGGTGAGTTTCTCAGACACCATGTTTAGTGGTAAGCATGCATCCGGTTTGTAGGATGACTTTCAGCTGGTGAACTGAAAATATTGATTTGTAACTTTATGCAGAATTCCTTCAAAAAGGAAAGCATGCAGAAGAACTGAAAAAACAACTGCAGAAACTTGGAACTGAAGACTTGTTGTTTAAAAATGGCGAGGACCACCAAGCCACAAGGTAAATCGCCAAATCGGTTTGGAACTGCTAGCGGCTAGCCTTTTTCTGTATCAGTGCATCTTACCATCTGTTGCTGCGTGGATTGGTTGGAAGTGCCATTACATATTCATGTGCTTTATCTTCTGTCTATGTTCTGAGATGGATTTTGTTACTGCTCCTATCATGCATGAATGTGTAGTTGCAAAAAAAAAAAAAAAAACTGCTAACCATAGAAAAAATTGCTAAGATAATGCGGGGGAAAACCATGAATATACACACAGTTAATTGCAAATCTTTCTATTTGGCTTCTCATCTTTTCTGGAAGTTGAACACTTTGATTGAGACAGCAAAGATGAGTGCAAAGAGCATTGTGAACCCAACAACTGCAACGCCTGCTGCTCCCACATGTTTGCGCTGAATTCCAAAATAGCCATTGAGAAAATCCTTCACTACCATGCCATTATCCTCCAGCGTATTTGTGTATTCCCCAAATTGGGACCCAGCAAGTCCATATAAGGAATATGCAACAGGGCAGATATAGTAGTACCATCTCCACCATACGGGGATCCTCTGAGAACAATGAGAAATGCATCTTAGCAGTTAGCAGACTATTTTGAGAATGTTGCGGAGGGCTTACCGGTCGGGGGATAAGGTATCCTGCAAAGATGTTCCATATTGCATAGAATGCTGTCGAGACTATTGCGCCAATGTCGCTGTTTGGTGTCATGGCGACAGCCATCATCCCGTAGAATGTGAAATACATGAAAGTGAAGTATGTGAAGAACAAGTACCAGAAGAATTTCTCCACTGTCCAGTCAAAGCCAATGCAACTATAGACAACGACTCCATAGACGACAGCTTGCAGGAAAATATGTGGGACTTCTATAATAACCTGCAGAGAGAACAAACTAATGAGAGTGAAAAAATCGCATTCAAAGTACATACAAACTTGGCTGAAAGTGTGATTTTTATTGCGATAACAGCAGAAACAGTTAATTTTGTGTTGTGGCAATGCCTTGCCTGTGCAAATGCATAGGGAAGAGCGGAGTACAATCCGGCTGCTTTCTCTCTATAGAACACTGTTCTTTCGACATCCACAATTGGCTGCACTGTCATACCGTTCTGGATCCCAATAAATAGAACAGCAGCATACATTGACCCTAATGAATTGAATAGGTCCTGTTGTGTTTCCCTGAAAATTTTCAAGATTGTGAACTTTGTGTTCTTCCATCTCAAGGATTTTGCATATCTGAAGCTATATGTCGTACCATAGAAATATTTTAATGGCTATCGTAACTTACACTTTCTTGCCAAGTTTCCAGAAGATTGTACCGAATATCAGGGCAATGACAGTCGTAAAGAAAATTCTCATCGCAGTGTAGGATGGGTTGCGCCAATACGACTTGTGTTGCTTCCACAAACAGGCTATGCATTGTGTGAAGAAGGAATGTGAGTATTTAGTTGGGAAGAAAAGGTCACTAGAACCAGGTGGAGGAGCACTAAGTTCTTGGATCAGTTTTTTGTTTCTCCTGCAACATGTAATTGTGAAATTTCAAGTTTATAGCTCTGCATCACAGCAAGGGATATGAGATGTACTTTGGATTGATTTTTTTAATTCCTTACTTGAACAAATCAGATTTTTCGTATATATCAGCAAAGTTAACATCCAAAATGTCTTCCTGACCCTGTGCAGTAACCTCCAGCATCCAAGTTGCAGGATTATAACCATCTTTAATCTTCTTTACCCCTGGTAAACTCTGAATAGTACATTATAGGATTCAGCGATTCAATTCAAACTAGTCCAGATATTCTCACTTCTGATAAAAGTAATCTCAAATTCATTCTGATGACTCACCTCGAAGTATTTTATGAGGAGACAAGATTCTTGTCCTAGTGGGCCAACATAAATTTCTTCTCCTCCTCTTTTCATGAGAAAGAGCTGAATAGAGACACCCAGCAAGTGTTATTATACCTGACAGTCTTAAAGGAGTGAATAATTTCGCTGCCAGTCAAGTCTGTTCTTCTGTAAAATTACATACTGACCTCATCAAAAGCTTCAAAAATGTCAATACTGGGCTGATGAATGGTGCACACCAAAGTTCTTCCTGTGTCCACGATGTTCCTCACAGTCCTCATAACAATTGCAGCTGCCCTTGCATCCAGACCAGAAGTTGGTTCATCCATAAATATTATTGATGGGTTTGCAACAAGCTCAACAGCTATGGTGAGCCTTTTCCGTTGCTCTGTGGACAGGCCGTTCACACCAGGAAGGCCCACTAATGCTCCTCGAATTGAATCCAGCTCAACAAGCTCCATCACTTCTTCAATGAACATCTGCATCCATGATCTCCAAAATCAAGCTGAATGGTGGATGTCATAGGCAATCTTCTTATATGAAGTCTAGTTTCACTTACCTTTCTTGCGTTAGCATCAACCTCAGCTG
Organism: Bonia amplexicaulis; assembly: GCA_036346245.1. Lineage (NCBI taxonomy): Eukaryota > Viridiplantae > Streptophyta > Magnoliopsida > Poales > Poaceae > Bonia > Bonia amplexicaulis. Next base: position 1,487,554 of record CM070748.1, on the reverse strand, counting down.
GCAATCGGAGCCATGCAGAGTATCGAAGTGATTCGTATACTGTGACGTGTGGAGAATGGATGTCATTTTGTTCACAGTAGCCAGAAATACGGGCAAATGTTTCTTGCTTCTTTGGATACCCAGAAATGCAAATATCTCCATCAATGTAACCCCCAGTCTTCCGTCCTGCCAGGACATCCATAAGAGTAGTCTTCCCTGCACCACTTATGCCCATCAATGCTGTAAGAACTCCTGGTCTAAAAGCTCCACTCACACCCTTGAGCAGCACAAGCCTATCTTCTATTACACCATGGCTCTTCATTTCCTGTTGGACAAGATTATATCATAAGTGATTTATGTTGCTGTCTTTTTTTTGAGAAAATAAGAAGCTGGAAATCAAGATGAACCTGAGGCATGTCGACAGAATATCTGATGTTATCGAAGGTGATTGAGAGTGAAGTGAATGGAAGTACCATCCCCTTCTTCCTGTTTGCAGCAGGAGCTTCGGTACTCCCCAAAGCGGCTGTTCCCACTGTATTAAGTTTCAAGTCATTTCAGTTTGAAACATGAACATCATTGCAAATTTGCAATACAAATACTTGGTCATTTGGGTTCTGGAGACTAGCCTTGAGATGCTGGCTTCTCAGAGTCAGTTCCTGTTGGCAATAATTCAATGTCCTCTCCTGTTCTATTGGCATGCTTCAACCTCAATGCCTCCTCAGATACTACTGCCTGACCCTTGCCAAGAGCTACAGCATTGCATCCGGAGCTCAGATTCAGATAAAAAAATATTAAGGTTTATAAAGTTTTGGATTCTCTATCTACAAGGAAAAAGATTGAATCCACATGCCAGATTAGTTAAGACTTACGGCCCAGAAAGTGAAGAAATACAATAAATAGGATGTTGAATAACAGGATGTATGCAATCAGGCCACCAACACCAATCCAGTACCAGTTTGGATCTACAAATATGCCACGGGCCTTGAGTATTTGTACGCCAAGCGTGTCTTTGCTGAATGAATGGCCAGTAGTCTGCATATAGAAAATCAACATTGAAGGCACTCGTTCTGAAGAGTGATGCAATGGTTTGTTTGAAAAAAGAGTGATGCAAAGGTCTAGTTCTTGTATTTCTGATTCCCTTACCTTGTTCCATTTGTGTCCAAGAAATTCATTCTGTGCTATCAAGTTTTGAGCATACATCAATGGGGAGGCCCAGTAACCCCAAACCCACCATTTCCTGATATTCTCTGAGAAGAAAAAAAAAAGTTATGAGCTGATGATCAGAGCCTTTCATGAATATTTTACAGGAATAACAGCATTTCTCTACAACCCTACTTTTGTCCATGAATTAATGTACCTCTTGATATGATAAATCCACTAAGCGCCAACATGATAAGTTGAGCAAATGACCCGAATGTGTCAGCAAGGACCATCTCCCGTCCAAGAGAGGCAAGGAGACGGAAAAGTCCAGACGCCAGCTGGCTTACCAATACAAGCACAAGGTAGTGCCTGAAGAATCTGCAGATTGGTGTAAGTGGTTAACGCTTGGTAAACAAAATTTCTCAAATGATTCAGGAACAAGAACACCAAATAAGATTTGCTGCATTTACCTTTCTATGTTTGGATCAAAGCCAATCCCATAATAGGTCATAGCAATCCAGACAGCACACTCAACAACTGATATTGGTATCTTGAGGATCCAAGTTGGTAGTGCATAAATCCAAGATGGATAGAAGCAGTAATCTCTTTGTTTATAGTATATGGGAAGCTTAACTATGCTCATAGCAAGTTCTACAAATCCATTGAAGAGGTGCGTCACAAGACCTAGAAAGAGGGCACCTAGATAAATTACTCCACCCTCATAGTCTTCATGACTCATTTTTGTTCTCAGGAAGACTGTCATTGCAATGCCTCCAAGTATTACAAGCTGAGGTAAAAAAATGCTGAAATGTCAACATTTTCATTTAAGAAATACAATGACAAGGTTTTGTCAGGATCCATTGCTATGAGCTGAGTAATAGTGAATTGGTACTTACCTGGAGTGCTTTGAAGATGTAAACAAACGAGTTCCTCTTCATTAGCAACCACTCCCTAGCAATGCAAGTCTTGAGCAACTCTATTTTGCTAACACCATACTTTGTTGTTGTCAGAGCTGCTGGATGGTTTGTATTCCGGTCAAATGGGGTCTCAAGTTCTTGCCTTAGCTTCGAACCAACATGGAATGACTGAAAGGCTTCAGCAAATTCACTGACAGAAATATACCGGTATGGTTTATTCCTGTGTGCCCAGTACTGATGTTGGTCCTTCCTTGATGTCACCTGTGGGTCATAAACCAAAGAAAACTCAAAATACATTACCAACTTTATTACATTATGAAGAGGTGTGGTTGGGAGTGCTAAACTCACTTCTTGCAAAAAGTCAGCAACACCTTTTCTCTCTGGACATTTGAAGCCCATAAATTCAAAGAACTCAAGGGCATTTTCTCTGGGGCCTTGATACGCAATCAGCCCATCTGATAGAAGTATAATATCATCAAAGAGATCATATGTTTCAGGATCTGGTTGAAGCAAGGCTGTTACTGCAGTTCCTTCTAGGATGTGGACCATTTGCTTGATGGAGTTGACAATTTGATATGTCGTAGAACTGTCAAGGCCAGTTGATATTTCATCCATGAGAAGTGCTTTTGCTGGTCCAACAATCATTTCACCTGCAAGGGTTCCAGTTATGGAATTAGTTTTCCTTCCTTTTTAATTTTTATTTTCCATCCAAATATCCATTCGTTGCTATTAAATCACCTGTTGTGACACGCTTCTTTTGCCCTCCAGAGATGCCACGTATCATTGAGTCTCCTACCAGAGTGTCGGCACAAATGTCCAGACCCAAAACCTTTCACACAAATGTGAGGCTCAGTTTTTGTGGCTGAGATATACGAACTCCTATAGACTATAGTTTTCATATACAATTATCTTCAGGTTTCTGTCTTTCAAAATAATTATCTTAAGGTTTCTAGATTGTATTCATACCTTCAGAATGTAATCTGTGACAACACTCTCCTGCCCTTCCATAGATATTGCCTGAAGGAGTATGTTTTGTTTAGTAATATAATATGTAGTGTATTATGCTTAGCAAATCAAATGGGCATGGTATTACCGCTCTGTATGCTGAACAACATAGTGGGTAGATCTCCTCGATTAGAGGTCAAATTGCTATATGAAGCTAACAATTACTGTTGAGTACCATTTTAAATTAAAACCCCATTGAAGAGAGCTACTTTTTTTCCCCATGTAAGCATTAACTTTGAGTAAACCATGTTTAGCTAAAACCCCAATGAAGAGAGCTACTTTTTTTTTTTGAACTATGGGAAGCAGGACCAGATCAGATACAGGTTTGATTTCAGTACTGAAAGCTCATGAATAAGGTCCTCAAATTCCTGTGGGACATTCCTGTGGTTCAAACGGGCCTATGAATTGAGAAAAATTCCCGTGTTCTAAATGGGGCCTAAATAGTTTCAGTGTCCTTCTTAGGCAACACTGGGTTTTCTTAGGCAACAGTGGGTGCTCTTACTTTCATATATAGATCGACATCAGGATCAGGCTTAATGTTTGCTTCCTTCTCTCTCCGTGACAGCTCTGTTAACATGTCTGCAAATCGCTCACAAGGAAAAAAAAAAGCTTTTACTTGTTAGCATCAAGACATGCTAATTGGGTTTCAAATCTGACATATGTATATCCTACCGTAGCGGGTGCCAACACCTTGGCATCTCGCAGAGAAAGCCAAGGTCTCCCTCACTGTCATCTCCCCGATGTGGACATCATGCTGTCCAATGTAAGCACAAGTTCTTTGCGGGACAAACTCGTCCATTTCATGGCCATTGTATGTTACTCTCCCTGAGACCTATCCAACTTGGAAACTTTAAATCATTTGCTTGCATCTTAAACTGCAGCAACAATACTTGCTGATCAGAACTGGAATTTACCTTCAGCTTTGAGGCAAGTTTTCCAGCCAAAGCTAGCAGCAATGTTGTTTTCCCAGAAGCAGGGGGGCCGAGAAGCAACGTCATCCTGTAGTTGAGTTGCAAAATCTCGCACTTACTCAGTCCTCACTCATACAAATACAAGCTAAAATCACTGGTAAAATTCGTGTGCATGCATCTATTTATTGTTTTACCTCCTAGGTCTGATGATACCACTAATGTTATGCAGGATAGATACAGGCCTCTTCCCGTTTGGAATAATATGGAGAGCGCTCATCATGGCCTGCAAGAACATGGCCATGACAAAAATGAATCCGGTTCACAGAACCATATTGCAGTCCATTATCCGCATGCAGAACTTACTGTGATCCTGTTGCTGAAGAAGTTGAGGAAAGTTGGGACTCCATGGTTCCCCACGAATGCCTCTGCATCAACATTCAGATTCTCGTAGCGGACCTCTATCGTCGGGTTTTCAATCCCAACACTGCAAGAACAATGATCAAAGATGTGTACCCACACGAAGCGCAGCACCAGCTGCAGGAGGGAAGGTGAGGAAGGAACAAGAAACGGCCGGACTCACCGGTCCATCCTGCTCCGGAGCTTGAGGAGAAAGCTCTCGTTGTCCTCGTGGGCCGTCCTGACCAACCTCCCCAGCAGGAGCTTCCTGTCCTGCATGCCCAAGCTCTGGACGTCCACCTCCTGCAGCTCGCCATCTTTGCTCGTGAGGATGCCTCTCCTGACGCGGTCGTAGGTCGGCAGCCTCTCCAGCGCTGCCCATTTGAGTGCCTCCTCGTCGTCCTCCTGATCCCGGCCGGACTGCCCAAGCATTTTGCCACCGAGTTGCTGTGCAGGCTGCCTCGGAATCCAAGACTCGCCATCCTGAAGCCGCTCTCCATTTATTCCAGTCAGAGTATGGCACTATGGCTTGCTCGGCTCTCACTGTCTACCCAGCTGTAAGCTCCTCAGAAGAGTGAATTACTACTGCAACACTTCTTTCAGGACTGCAGCTCTGACTCTGAGCGTGCTCCTGGGCTGCAATTATGAGACCTCTCTATCTTTTTACATGACCCTTGTACTGAAAGACAGGTGTTGATGAAAAATCTATGAAGAACAGCGACAGCGAGCGGTGATACATGGGCATGGGTGCAAATTTCTGATGTTTAATACTAGCACCTATAAACAACTTCATTTGTCTGATAAAAAAAAACTGATCCTTCATTAAGATAGGAAAGAGATTCTGTGACAATTGGGCCTTGTAAAAAATAGTACAAAGATGGGGAAATTGGACATTGTTTTTTTCATTTTCATCGTTTCTATGACTCACTTCAATACTCGCAGCTTAGTCATGCAACGCCCTTTTCTCACTGACCACATTTAAGAAGGCATCCATGTGAGCATCAGTTAAGTGTAAATGAAGTCAAGTAGCAGTAAGTACCAGTCAACTTTTGATAAGAGTGGCGAGCTTGCTATGGCTATGCTCACTGTCACAACGAATCACTGCACTGCACGTCCATAGTATCTGTTAGAGATATGATTACATTGTATTAGGATAGTTTGGATTCTTTTCATACATGTGCTCTTTCCTTAGTATTCTTTTCATATTGCCATCCTGTACTCATGTATATATACCGGCCCTTTGGCCTCATATGAATATAAGCTCTATTCATAACATGGTATCAGAGCCTAGGTTCCATACCTAGCCTCCGCTCCCGTCGACGTCGCTTGTCCCGCCTCGCGCGGCCTCGGCCGCTCGTCGGCCTCCTCGTCGCCCGTCGGCCTCCCGGTCAGCCTACCCGTCGTGCCGGCGGCCGCGACGCAAGCATCCGGCCCGCTCCTCCGCCGCTATCTCGCCTCACCATCGCTGGATCCCACCGCCGCCGCCTGGGCGTCGCGCGCCCACCCGACCACGCCAGACGCCGGCCTCCTCCCGCCCGGCCGCTGACGCTCCATCCGGACCGCTGCTCGGGGCAGGCTGCGCCGCTCCGAGCCGCGCCGCCTCCACCGCTGCCGCCGACGCTGCCGCCGCCGCTCCGCGCTCCGCGCTCCGCCGCCGCCGCCCGCCGCCGCCGCCGCCCGCCGCCGCTCTCCACCCGGCCAGACGTATACCCGACCGCTACCGCTTCCACGGCCGCCGCAGCAGCCGCCGCCGCCGCCACCGCTTTAGGCCACGCCGTTGCTCCGTCTTGCCGGGCTCCTCCCGCCCGGCCGTCTTCCATCCAGCGCCGGCTGCTCCAGCCGCCGCCTTCCACCCCGCCGCCGGTTATTGCCGCTGAGCGCTGGGAAACCTAATCTCGCAACAGACGGCCATTTGGGTTAGTCGGCCCCATCTTTAAACCGATTCCAAAAACGTCGATCTAACCGCCGCCGGCCGGCGCCTTTGTTAGACTTCGTTGCCTTGGTCGCCGCGCCGTCCAGCGCCGCCTACCGATGGCTTCCGCTCGACCGAGTGGTCTTTGGTTCGCTACCACTTCCTCTCGTGCTCGCCGCTCGTCCACCGCTACACCGATCGCTCCACGCCGCACACCGCCACCTCGGGGCCGCCACGGTGGTGGTGGCCGTCCTCATCGCTTCCTCATGCGACAAGGTCGGCCACATTGAGTCCAGTGCTATAAAAGCAAAGGCATCCTTTACGCCGTTCTTCTACTAGCACCAAGATCGGTGCTTCTACATCGACGCTCAGATCGACTCTTCAGCAGCTTTCTCTCGAGCGGTGAGATAGCCGACTTGACGCTTGCTTGCTGCTTCTACATTAACGTCTACATCGACTCCTTCAGCAGTTTCTCTCACTGAGCAGGAGATAGCCAGACTTCGCCATTTGCTTCGCCTGTGTTCTCCCTCGGCGAGTTCTCGCCGGTTCGCGCATCGACTCTTCTGAATCTGCGAAACCACCACATCCACAGTCAGGCACCTCCCCATGGATTCTTGATTCTGGAGCATCTTTTCATATGACTCCGATTCCTCTACTCTATCCTTCATTACACCTCTTGATTCCCCGCCGGTGTTCTTCTGCGACGGTACTCTCTTCTGTCTCGGTCGAGGACCTCTTAGCAACTCATCTTTTCATGTCCCTCTGTTGCTCATGTTCCTCGCCTTACCATGCGACTTCTTTTCACAAGGACATCGATCTTGGTTGTCGAGTCATTCTCGATTCGATTCTTGTTGTGTTCAGATCGCCACACGGAGCCCCGATTGGTTCGCCCTCGGCGCCTTGACTCACAACGCCTTTGGGAGCTTGATGGCTTCATCTTCCTTCCGCCGCCACCGCCGCCGCCAGTCTCTTCGCTTTTGCCACTCCGTCTACCGGCTCTTTCCAGCAGTGGCATCACCGTCTTGGCCATCTGTGTGGATCTCGTCTGTCGTCTTTAGTTCGTCGTGGTCTTCGGGATCCATCTCAGAGACGATCTTTAGATTGTCGGTGTAAGTTAGGCAAACAAATTGACTTCCTTATCCTCATAGTGAGTCGGTGTCTCGGCGTCCTTTTGATCTTGTTCATTCGATGTTTGGGGTCCGGCTCCCTTTGTTTGAAAGGGGTCATCGATACTATATCATATTTATAGATGATTTCTCTCGCCACACTTGGATATATTTCATGTCTTCTCGTGGTGAGGCCTTGTCTATCTATAAACAGTTTGCCACTATGGTTCGTACACAGTTCTCCACTTCTATTCGTGTCTTTCGTGCTGACTCTGTGGCGAGTACCTCTATAGTTACTGCAGACTACCTTGTCGAGGTGGCACTCGCCTTCGATTCTCCGTCCCGGTGCTCATGCTCGAATGGTGTTGCCGAGCGCAAGCATCGTCACCTCCTTGAGTCGGCTCGCACTCGATGATTGCCGCCTATTCCATCTCACTTTTGGGCCGAGGTCGTTTCCACCGCCACCTATCTCGTCAACATCCACCTTCTTACGCTCTTCGTGGTGCAACACCATTGAGCGCCTCTATGGTCTCCTTCCCGACTACTCGCGCCTTCGTGCATTTGGCTGCGTTTGCTACGTTCTTTCGCCCTGAACGCACCAAGCTAACCGCTTTCATCTGTTGAGTGTGTTTTTCGGGATACGGTGTCGAGCACAAGGGCTATCGGTCTTTGGGATCCTGTTGGTCGACGGATGCGGATCTCTCGGGATGTGACTTTCGACGAGTCTCGTCCCTTCTACCCACGCCATGTCTCTTCTTGGCTTCCTCTGTGGAGTCTTTGTCTTTTTGACCTTTCCAGATACACTGCCTTGCCTCGTCCACCCGTCCCACCGAGTCCACCTGCTCCACCGAGTCCCCACATATTTCTCCTGTGGCCTCTCCGCCGTTGTCGCCTCCTGCGGCTCCTCGTGCCCCCACTACACTAGTCTACACTCGTCGACCTCGTGTTGAGGATCTTCCAGATGAGCCATCTTCTTCGATGATTCATCTTCGATGCACCATCTTCCCGATGGGTCATCTTCTCCTTCTCGCCACGCCTCCGCGATCGCGACCGCCGATCGCCCGCCTGCTTTTGCCTTTGCCGGCGCACTACTCGTGAGCCTTGTTTTCACTGGGATGTTGCTACTCACCCCGAGTGGCGACATGCCATGGCCGAGGAGATTGTCGCTCTTGAGCGTCTTGGTACTTGGGATCTTGTTCCTTTCTATCTCACTCTCGTCCCATCACGTGTAAGTGGGTCTATAAGATTAAGACTCGCTCTGATGGTTCTCTTGAGCGTTATAAGGCGCGTCTTGTTGCCCGTGGTTTCCAAAGAAGAGCATGGTCGTGACTACGACGAGACTTTTGCTCTCGTGGCTCACATGACCACCGCTCGCACTCTTCTTTCGGTGGCGCCTGCTCGCCACCGGTCTGTTTCTCAGCTTGATGTCAAGAATGCCTTTCTTAATGGCGAGTTGCGTGAGGAGGTCTATATGCATCCGCCACCGGGTATTCATTCACGAGGGCATGGGTCGCCTTCGCCGCTCTCTCTATGGCCTTAAGCAAGCCCTCGTGCTTGGTTTGAGCGCTTCTCTTCGTGGTCACTGCTGCCGGTTTTTCAACGAGTGATCATGATCCTGCGCTCTTTGTCCACACTTCGGCTCGTGGTCGGACTCTTCTTCTTCTCTATGTTGATGATATGATCATTCATCGGAGATGATTCTCGAGTACATTGCCTTTGTCAAGGCTCGCCTTAGTGAGCAGTTCCTTATGTCGGATCTTGGTCCTCTTCGTTACTTCCTTGGGATTGAGGTTACGTCCACCCGGATGGTTTCTTTATGTCCCAAGAGAAGTATATTCAGATCTTCTTGATCGCGCTTCCCTCACCGATCAACAGATCGTTGAGACTCCCATAGAGCTCAATGTTCATCTCCGACCCTCGATGGCGAGCCTCTTTACGATCCGACTCGCTATCGTCATCTTGTTGGGAGTCTTGTCTACCTTGTTGTTACTCGTCCGGATATCACTTATCCGGTTCACATTACGAGTCGATTCGTTTCGCTCCCACTCGGGTCCACTCTGACCACCTTCTTCGAGTTCTGCGATACCTTCGTGGGACCATCTCGTCGTCTCTTCTTTCCACGCTCCGGCTCTTTACGACTTCAGCTTATTCGGATGCTACTTGGGCGATGATCCATCCGATCGTCGGTCTATCTCGCCATCGTGTTTTTCTTGGTGGTTCGCTTATTGCACGGAAGACGAAGAAAGCAGTGCAGTGTCCGCTCGAGTGCAGAGGTCGAGTTGCGAGCTATGGCTCTCTTGTCGCCAGAGATTACTTGGCTACGGTGGTTACTTGAGGATTTTGGTGTTTCGTCACTACACCGACCTCTTTGTCGACAAGACAGTGCTATCAAGATTGCTCGTGATCCCGTGAAGCATGAACTCACCAAGCATATTGGTGTTGATGCTTCCTTCATGAGGTCTTGTGTGCATGATCAGATGGTTGCTCTTCAGTACGTGCCTTCGGAGCTTCAGATAGCGGATTTCTTCACGAAGGCCCGGCACCACAAGACAAAGATGGCTTCTACCTCTCCAAACTCAGTGTTGTTGATTCACCATGAGTTTGAGGGGGGTTGTTAGAGATATGATTACATTGTATTAGGATAGTTTGGATTCTTTCTATACATGTGCTCTTTCCTTATATGTATTCTTTCCATATTACCATCTTGTACTCATGTATATATATCGCCCTTTGACCTCATATGAATATAAACGCTATTCATAACAAGATCAACTGTTGGTGCCTTTGCGGCAGAGCACCATCTCCGTCTCCGACTCTGAGGATGCAGCAGGCAGGCCATATCGGGGGAAAGCCCGTTCGTTTTCGGCACGCTTCACCTGACTCTGCTTGGCCCAAAACGTCTGGTAGGCTTCTCAAGAAAACCGTGCCAAACTGGGCCACGACAGGCCGGGCATTCTGGAGCATAGCCGGCCAGGCAATCAGCTCCCACATGTGTGTTGGGCCTTGGCGCCGCGAGCCCTCAATCCCCTGCCATGCCGCAGCCCCTCCGGCGCTACCCAACCCGAATTCTCGGAGGACAACCATCCAAAGCTGCCGGACCCATACACAATCAGAATGTGATCAGTTGTCTCGTCGGTTTGCGAGCAGAGTTTACAAGCTGCTAGTTGATCAGATCCACATGCGTGTGCCACACAGTATGTAACGTCTCCATTTCGAAAGTGTTTGTAATTCTCGTAGTATCTAGAACATTCGATTCTGATCGTATATGAATGAGCATCAGTTTAACACAAGCTTACAATAAAAGAACCAGACTTTATTACAGAAGTACGACTTAACAGACAAATTTGGACGCCGCAGGCGTACAAGCGTAAAGTTATCATACAACATAAAAAAATTTCCCACAAGCCCTTCTTCTGCTCTTCAGGGTGCAATACCTATTGAGCGTCTCTATGGTCTCCTTCCTGACTACTCTGCCCTTCGTCTGTTTGGCTGCGTTTGCTACGTTCTTCTCGCCCCTCGGGAACGCACCAAGCTAACTGCTCAGTCTGTTGAGTGTGTTTTTCGGGATACGGTGCCGAGCACAAGGGCTATCGGTCTTTGGGATCTGTTGGTCGACGGATGCGGATCTCTCGGGATGTGACTTTCGACGAGTCTCGTCCCTTCTACCCACGTCATGTCTCTTCTTCGGCTTCCTCTGTGGAGTCTTTGTCTTTTTTGACCTTTCCAGATACACCTGTCTTGCCCTCGTCCACCCGTCCCACTGAGTCCACCCGTTCCACTGAGTCCCCACATATTTCTCCTGTGGCCTCTCCGCCGTTGTCGCCTCCTGCGGCTCCTCAGGCTCCCCCCACTACACTAGTCTACACTCGTCGACCTCGTGTTGAGGATCTTCCAGATGAGCCATCTTCTTCTGATGATTCATCTTCTGATGCACCATCTTCCCCTGATGGGTCATCTTCTCCTTCTCGCTACGCTCTCCGCGATCGCCGATCGCCCCCCCGCCTGCTTTTGCCTTTCTTTGGCGCGCACTACTCGTGAGCCTGTTTCTTCTGGGATGTCGCTACTCACCCCGAGTGGCAGCATGCCATGGCTGAGGAGATTGCTGCTCTTGAGCGTACTGGTACTTGGGATCTTGTTCCCTTTCTATCTCACTCTCGTCCCATCACGTGTAAGTGGGTCTATAAGATTAAGACTCGCTCTGATGGTTCTCTTGAGCGTTATAAGGCGCGTCTTGTTGCCCGTGGTTTCCAGCAAGAGCATGGTCGTGACTACGACGAGACTTGCTCTGTGGCTCACATGACCACCTGTCGCACTCTTCTTTCGGTGGCGTCTGCTCGCCATCGCAGTGCATTCTCGGCTTGATGTCAAGAATGCCTTTCTTAATGGCGAGTTGCGTGAGGAGGTCTATATGCATCCGCCACCGGGTATTCTGTTCACGAGGGCATGGTCTGCCGCCGCCGCCGCTCTCTCTATGGCCTTAAGCAAGCCCTCGTGCTTGGTTTGGCGCTTCTCTTCGTGGTCACTGCTGCTTTGGTTTTCATGAGTGATCATGATCCTGCGCTCTTTGTCCACACTTCGGCTCGTGGTGGACTCTTCTTCTTCTCTATGTTGATGATATGATCATTCGGAGATGATTACGAGTACATTGCCTTTGTCAAGGCTCGTCTTAGTGAGCGTTCCTTATGTCGGATATTGGTCCTCTTCGTTACTTCCTTGGGATTGAGGTTACGTCCACCCGGATGGTTTCTTTATGTCCCAAGAGAAGTATATTCAGATCTTCTTGATCGCGCTTCCCTCACCGATCGACAGATCTTGTTGAGACTCCCATAGAGCTCAATGTTCATCTCCGACCCTCGATGGCGAGCCTCTTTCGATCCGACTCGCTATCGTCATCTTGTTGGGAGTCTTGTCTACCTTCTTGTTACTCGTCCGGATATCACTTATCCGGTTCACATTACGAGTCGATTCGTTTCGCTCCCACTCGGGTCCACTACGACCACCTTCTTGAGTTCTGCGATACCTTCGTGGGACCATCTCGTCGTCTCTTCTTTCCACGCCCGGCTCTTTACGACTTGAGCTTATTCGGATGCTACTTGGGCGGTGATCCATCGATCGTCGGTCTATCTCGCCATCGTGTTTTTCTTGGTGGTTCGCTTATTGCACGGAAGACGAAGAAAGCAGTGCAGTGTCCGCTCGAGTGCAGAGGTCGAGTTGCGAGCTATGGCTCTCTTGTCAGCAGAGATTACTTGGCTACGGTGGTTACTTGAGGATTTTGGTGTTTCTGTCACTACACCGACTCCTCTTTTGTCGACGAAGACAGTGCTATCAAGATTGCTCGTGATCCGTGAAGCATGAACTCACCAAGCATATTGGTGTTGATGCTTCCTTCATGAGGTCTTGTGTGCATGATCGATGGTTGCTCTTGAGACGTGCCTTGAGCTTGGATAGCGGATTTCTTCACGAAGGCCCAGACCCGCGCACAGCATGGCTTCTACCTCTCCAAACTCAGTGTTGTTGATTCACCATGAGTTTGAGGGGGGTTGTTAGAGATATGATTACATTGTATTAGGATAGTTTGGATTCTTTCTATACATGTGCTCTTTCCTTATATGTATTCTTTCCATATTACCATCTTGTACTCATGTATATATATCGGCCTTTTGACCTCATATGAATATAAACGCTATTCATAACAGTATCAACCTGTTGGTGCCTTGCGCGGGGGCAGAGCACCATCTCCGTCTCCGACTCTGAGGATGCAAGCAGCGTGCCATATCTGGGAAAGCCCGTTCGTTTCAAGACGCTTCACACGACTGCTTGGCCCAAACGTCGGTAGGCTTCTCAAGAAAACCGTACAACCGGGCCACGACAGTAGGGCATTCGGAGCATAGCCGGCCAGCAATCAGCTCCCACATGTGTGTTGGGCCTTGGCGCCGCGAGCCCTCAATCCCCTGCCATGCCGCAGCCCCTCCGGCGCTACCCAACCCGAATTCTCGGAGGACAACCATCCAAAGCTGCCGGACCCATACACAATCAGAATGTGATCAGTTGTCTCGTCGGTTTGCGAGCAGAGTTTACAAGCTGCTAGTTGATCAGATCCACATGCGTGTGCCACACAGTATGTAACGTCTCCATTTCTGAAAGTGTTTGTAATTCTCCGTAAGTATCTAGAACTGTTCAGTTACAGAGTACTGTATATGAATGAGCATCAGTTTAACACAAGCTTACAATAAAAGAACCAGACTTTATTACAGAAGTACGACTTAACAGACAAATTTGGACGCCGCAGGCGTACAAGCGTAAAGTTATCATACAACATAAAAAAATTTCCCACAAGCGTACTTGAGCGAGACTAAGACCTAAAACCACTGGTCATCGACAAAGTATGATTCTTTTAGATCTTTATCAATAGCTTGTTCATCGTTGTCCTATTGTTCTTCTGTTTGTTGTTTAGCAAGTAATGAGTACAACTGTATCCAGCAAGTCACAAGAGTAAATCCTAAATTATCTATTTGCTAAAATTGTCAACGAATGAGAATATACTGGTTTATTAATGAGAGTGTGGATGCACTTTTATTTGTAAACATTTGTAAATATGAAATAACAAAATTACGACTTCTTAAAAGTAGGGGGTTGTCAACAGTTGTTTACTCAAATTACTCAGATTAAAACGTAAAGAAATCTACTTATGCTTTGATATTGGAATCACCTATTAAACATAGCTTTATTATTGAGTGAAATTCAGAATTGATAAAATTATGAGAAAAATTACACAGTCAATCACGGTACGTCAAGAGCCTCCATGTAAAATTTTGTAATTTTTGGAGCTCGTTGTCTATACCTAAAAATTCATACAAACAGTGTACCTAAGCGAACTCCCTAATTAGGATTAAATTATGCTAATTACCCTAGATAAGCGGCCGTTGTAGGGTGGCAGTGTGGCAGGCCTGCCGCATGGTGGCCATGTGGTCCTTGCGCTGCCGCTCGGCTACCATGCGGCACTGCCCATGTGTTGCCCCTGGGGTTGGCACGTGGTGGCCTTGCGGGGGAGTGCCATTTTTATAAATATCGTATGGTGACTACTATTTTTGTAAATACGAGCGAGTGTGCTAAAATGGCCAAAAACTCCATGAGATGTAAATCAGCTGTAAAGAACTCAACAATGTACATGTATATTAAAGTGTATGTACTTTGTGCAGTACATTTGGTTAGCAAAAGTATTTTTTCCTTTACAAAATTCGGTGTATTTGGTTGTCCAGTACATAGTACATGCACCTGGTTTCAATTTTGAATTTCAAATCTGGTGCAAGTACACTTTATGTTAGATCACATCTTCCCATAAACCTCAAAATACAGCTCTAAATCAAGCTCATACACAATAGAATACGTAGTACAGCACGAATTCTAAAAGCGGCTTTTGGCTTTTACTATAGTACCTAACTTTTAAATATAGTATTTTTCAAGACAGGATCTACAAGTTAATTATAGTACACGTTAAAAGCCTAATATCTGTATCAACCAAAATCGCAAGTGAGTATCTCTCTCCGCAATCTCTGTTGTAAATAGCTAAAATTCAAAATTTTCAGTAAAAAGCTACAAACCGTAGTAAAAAAAAACCGACCCTATAGACAGTGATTTCGTGTGCATTTGTAAGCAGCCAGGTGTAGATTCTCATTTCCGGTCGGGATGATGGTTTGCTGGGAGGAAAAGCCTGTAAAGCGCGTGGGGTTTTCGTCGTCAGCCTGCGAGTGCAACCCACGTTGCCGCGTGGGTTGCCTTAGGGCCTGTTCTCTGTCGCAAACAGTCAAAATTCAAAAATTTCAATCAAAAGTTCATGTTCGCAAAGAAAAAGAATGCACCTTAGAACCCATTGGGCCCTTTAATAAGCTTCCTATTATCTCAGGGCCCAAGTATCAAAAGGACGAGGAAATGGTTGTGCCTTTGACATGTGGGCCGTGTGGTAAAAGAGACAGAGCGCCCCCGGCCCAACGGAACCTCCCGGATCCGACGGCCGGAAATCTCGCGTGCCACGAAAGCAAGCAAGACCCGCCGACCAAGATCCAGCGGCCACAATTCCCGCGTCCATCCAAAGCTAATAAAACACCGCAGCCCTCGAGAAAAAAAACGCGACCGCACTATAAAAGCCCTCCGCCTCCACGGACTCGCCCAATTCCAATTCGAATTCTAGGGTTTTGCTGCTCTCCTCCTCCCTCATCGCCGCCTCGCTCCAATGGTGAGTGCGCGAGTAGATTTCGATTTTGCCCTGTTTAGATGGGGATCTGGGCTCGCGTGTGCCTGATCTGTTCTGTTTGGGTTGTTCCAGGCGCTACCGAATCAGGGGACCGTGGACTACCCCAGCTTCAAGCTCGTCATCGTCGGCGATGGCGGAACTGGTGAGTCCCCATCCTCGCAGCGTTTCGTTTATCTGTTTTCAAAGCGTAGGTCGTGATCTGTTTGGTGCGTCTACCCGGTGTGGTCTCTACTGGATCTGGTGGATTACGACATAGATATTTAGGTGTTTCCTGATTAGATTGAGATTACGCGAGTGATGGTAATTTTAGTAATGCGATGTCAGGGTTTCCTGAGTGATGCACCGGTAGGAATTGCTTTCGGTGATTTAGATTTAGATCAGATCTACAACTGTGGGATTAAACTTGCATGGTGATGTGATCATGGGGTTCTTCTAAAACAGCCAAAAAAATCAACTGTAGCTTCTAAAACAGTTGGTCACCCTGTCGTTTGCTGTTAGTAAATTCAGGCAAAATCTGTTGTGACTTAAACATGTTCAATCCGGGAATATGCCTGAAACAGTTAAATGTGAGGATGAAAAGTTTCATTCCTTAATGCATATGTGATGAATGCCTCACTAAAGAGAATCATTATCGGTTGCACTGAACGGCTTAATCTGAAATAAAAGCATTGCATTTGTTAGAACAGTGACTATAAGTGTGAAATTACACATTTTCTGGTTTCTTGTCCGCATGCAACGATCATTGCATAGTTCTAATGCAAATATTAGAACATTGTGTCTACTCAGTTCTAGTATTCTAGCTAGTTTTAGTGACTTCTTTCTATTTGCACTCTACTTTGTATGCATTCAATGTCTGTTGATCCCTCTCACATCAGTTACAGCAGTTTGTGATACTTTAATGTCATTTGTGGTTGCAGGTAAAACCACATTTGTGAAGAGGCATCTCACGGGAGAGTTCGAAAAGAAATATGAGCGTACGTGTGATGTGGACTTGTCTTTCTTTTCTATACTCGTTTGCAATGACATGAATAACAACTGAAAACTGCTGTACATATTGCAGCAACAATTGGCGTTGAAGTTCATCCATTGGATTTCACCACCAACTGTGGTAAGATCCGTTTCTACTGTTGGGACACTGCTGGGCAAGAGAAGTTTGGTGGTCTTAGGGATGGATACTAGTAAGTGTTTGCAGTTATGTTTTTTTAAATGCCGTGAAGTTATAGCTATTTTTCTGCATATGAATGTTTGTCATAGCTATTTCAATGGTTAGATGGCCAGGTTTTGTTGCACAAAATTCTTTATCTAGTGTGCTTCTACCCTTGATTCCTTTGATTTAACTGAAGTCCTGTGGAATGATTTTTTGTCTTGTAGCTTCCCTTCTCGTCTTGGTTTTTATTATTGTTTTCTTTCGTTTGTCTGATTGGTCTTTTCTATTTTTTCTACTTCCATGCAGTATCCATGGTCAGTGTGCGATAATTATGTTTGATGTCACTTCAAGGCTGACCTACAAGAATGTCCCTACATGGCATAGGGACTTGTGCAGGTTTGTTTCTGTAACTATGAACTTTAACAAATGTTTGGTATGCTGCAGAATTCTGATGTCCAGTTATGAACTCTTGCAGGGTGTGTGAAAACATCCCCATTGTCCTCTGTGGTAACAAGGTTGATGTGAAGAACAGGCAGGTTAAAGCTAAGCAAGTCACGTTCCACAGGAAGAAGAACCTGCAGTACTATGAAATTTCTGCCAAGAGCAACTACAACTTTGAGAAGCCCTTCCTTTATCTTGCAAGGAAACTGGCCGGGTAATTCTCTCCTCTACATTGCCCCCCAAAAAAAAAAACCTTGTTCTTTGCCTGTTGACCTCATCATATATGTTAGTTATGTGTTCACTCTTGTTAATGGCTTTGATGTTATCAGTGATCCCAACCTTCACTTTGTTGAAGCTGTTGCTCTCAAACCTCCAGAAGTTACCATTGACTTGGCCATGCAGCAACAGTGAGTGCTATCCTTTGTTTTTAGTCATTTGTCTTTTACTTTTCTGTTCATATTCAAATTGTAGATTCAAATGAATGCTGTGTGAACTTTCTCATTCCTTTCGATCTTCCTCAGGCATGAAGCTGAGCTTGCTAGTGCTGCAACACAACCTCTACCTGATGACGAAGATGATCTGATTGAGTAGAGAGGGGATCGTGAGTCTTATCATACTTCAGACGGAGTTGTGCTTTCTCTGAGAGTTGCGTTGGGGTCAATGCTCGCTAGAGTTAGCGTTGTTTGTGGATGTTTCCTGTGTGTCTGGGTTGAAAACTTTTGATGTGTGACATTGATCTACATGCTGCCATGAATTTGTTGGCTCTCTATACATTGCTGTGCTGCGAATTATTATGCCAATCGATTTGTACTGTCAATCTGTTATCTATTTATCTGCGGTAGCGAGCTGTTTTTGCCATAGTTTCAGGTGATTGTACTGTCAAGCAGTTATCTATTTATCTGCTGTGGCAAGTTGTTGCCATGATTTTAGGTGATTCTGTTTGCAACGTTCTGATGGTTACGTGCCAATTTCTTGCATGATGATCACGGGATCTTGCTACTAGGATCTTGATGGCTACGTGCCAATTTCTGGCATGATTGAGAATACGGTATCTTGCAAGTAGGATCTTGATGGTTACGTGCCAATTTATTGCATGATTGAGAATACGGTATCTGGCTACTAGGATCTTGATAAGGATGGTTGGAAAGTTTTGTGCTGAATATAGCTTTGAGCATTCAGACGAACCGAGATGACTAGCGTCTGAACCCCCTGTATGGAGCTACCAATCATCGCCTGATACAGAATGGCTGTTTCTAACCATGCGAAAAACGACTATCGGTTGAGGAAACACACACTTGTTACCAAGCAATTTCTCAAACTCGTGTTTGCTGTCCTTGTCAAACAGTGCTACTCTCTACATTTTTTTCTTCCGAAATGCTGAAGCTCGAATCAGGTACTACTGAAAAGTAGCATCTTTCATGCTTTGACAATGTTTTTTTACCCTGTCTGGCCTGTTGCAAGAGTTGTTTCCCCCCCTTTGGTCTCATCAAAACAACGTGCTTTTAAACGATGTTCAAGAAACTTGTGCTTTTATTGTTTCAAAATTTGTTATTTTCTCTCATGAGATGGAGTTGTGTAGCGAACTGCTGGCCAGTGAAGTTTGAACATTGCTTCCTTTCGTGTTAGGACATCAGGAGTGTATATATCATAATGAACCTTAAGATGGGTTTCATCTAATTGCTAAGGTCACCGCTGTTATATTTGATGTCACCGCTCGGCTGTAATAAAGGTCCCACTCGGCAGTAAAAAAATTGTATTTTAATGCTGCTGTTGAATGTGGTAGTTGATAGTTGGCTGGTAGGGGAGAGAGAACAACATGATTAAAATAAAATTGTATTTTAATGCTTATGGCCAGATCTTTAGCTTGAGGACCGGCCTTAAGCCTTTTTTGCTTATGGCCTCCTTAAGGTCCACTCTGTAATGTATAAAGTCGATCTTAAAGTGGCTTATGATCCCCTATTTTCATACACTCAGGATGCCCTTACATGTAAGGTTCGGCAAGAGCGGTGTGGAGGAAATGCTTGTGCTGGACGAGCTGGTCCGCCTTCGAGGAGGAGGGGCTGGAAAATCTCAAGGGCGAGCTGGAAGTCTTCGATTGAGAAGGGTGTAAAGTTCACGCTGGAGAACTAGGCAACTTGCTCAGATTCTAACAATTCAAATTTGAACTTGATGGCATCTCATGATTTTTTTGGTTTGATTGCCTTTTCTGCCCTCTTCCCCTGTAGCATTGAGCCGTGGTGTTCCAGAATAAAATCCCTCGGTGCGACACACCGTGTCATTATCCCCAGAACATGATACCGAACAATAGATTACTATTTCTTAATCCCAACAAATTAGAGAATAATAAGTCTTGTCAGAGTTTCACAGCAGAATCATAATTAGATATTATGTTTTATTACAACAGTTAGCTACACAAGGCTATAATCTTAAGTACAAATACTTAAATATAAAAGGAGATATAGATTATTATATACAAATACTTAAATATAAAAGGAGATATGGATTATTATATACCCTATCTCTTGACGATGTGGCGCTACTGGTCACCTACTCGTCGCAGCTACCATATAAGGCAGCCACTTCGTCCTGGTCCTCAGCACAATCACCCTCATCCCACGAGGCATCCTCGGTGCCTGTATATCCCGCGTCCCACTCAAGGTACTCCCCGGTTAGACTAAGATCTAACAAAGGAAAGTAATAGCAAGAGTGAGTATTAATGTACACAACAAGTATTATTAGCAATAAATGCACTGAATGACTCATTTCTTTCTCGTTATCACATTTTCTAATTCATCTCTTTCTTCATAAACTAGTTTATCAAATTAAACGAAATTTCAAGCTTTAATTATTGAAAATACTAGTAGTTACTCAGTGAGAAGAAAGACCCCCCTAGTGGTCTCTATACCGTAAAGATCCCTAGTGGTCTCTGTAGCCTCCAATCCAAGAGACATATATAAATTTATGATTTTTATTTTGCACTGCGAACACTTGTACCATTGTACCCATAGCTACTCAGAGTTTTCTTCAAACTAGGTATTCCAAATTTCCTTAGATGCAGTTACAAGTCCAGAGCACTAAACATTTTTTCATGTTACGTTATTAAATCTTCACCCAACTATTCTTAGTCGGTGACCTAGGGCGGTTTCTCACCCCCACCCAGCACCCACCAAGCTTAAGTAGTTATTGGTTAGACCGGTTATTCCTTCACCCAGCACTAATATATATGATTTGGATCTCCCACTTCTTGACTCTATACCAGTTTTAGGTTCCTCCACTAATTATATTACTTATCCATTATGGAGAGAAATAGTAACATAATAGGGTAGCATTTTTCGCCTATCAAAAAGGGAATATGCCTAACACTTAAGTACAACCCCTTTCGAGTGAAAGTTGGTTGGTCCTTACGTTGGGCCTGTTCTTTTCAGCTTCTAAAAGCTGTTTTTCGGCTTTTCTACAGTAACTAGCTTCTAAATAGATTATTTTTTTAAGATAGGGTCTACTAGTTAATTGTAGTACATACTTTACTGACTTCATTTATATCAGCAAAAATCGCATATAAATTTTTGTTACTTTGTAATCTCTCGTACAAACAGTCCAAAAGTCACAAGTCGCAGCCAAAAGCCACAAGCCGCAGCCAAAAAGAACAGGCCCGTTATACCATATGTAAAGAACCATAACATTTTTCTCTCTTTCCTGACCAGGGCATCCTTTACCCTCCTAGTAATTATCTCATACAGCCCAATTGCTCCTCTCAGCTGGATTGTTCTTTTACTCTTATCTCTTTCTTTCATCATTTTATCCGAATTGATTTTTGAAATACATTTTTTATGCATATAAATAATATATGTTACAGGAATTTAATTTTTACCAAGTAAATAACTAGGTAAGTGATGAAAGAATAAGCTTGCCTTCGTAAGCGTGGAAAGCCTCAGTGTCAACCATGGCTGGATTCGCCACTTCTTCCTACGTCGATTCGCCTTATGCATTATAGAGTAGAGTGACGGCTTAAATTATTTAATAACTAGACTTTTTTAAATTTTATGACAATTAGCTCAATTTTAGGGGTGGATTTTAGTAAGTGTTATCTAATTTAATTTCATCAGTCAACCATTTATTTGTAAGCACTACATATTGATTTCACATTTTCCCCCGTTTCTATTTTCTCTTGGTCGGTTAGCTCTATTGGTGTGGTTCACTAATCCGCACCTCTGTTGGCTAGCTCAATACCTGGATGCACTCAGCGCCTACTGTTCTGCACTCGCCCAACATGGAACACCAAACACCCTATCACTGTTCATACAACACCACACACCAACACAATACCAAATACCAACACACACAAAACACCACTCCTACACACACCCGGTTCCCTTCCCTGGCGTTCTCTCTCTCTTTTAGACATAATGACACCGCCACCTCAGGTGCGCCTTGGGCGTCTTGGCATTGGCGATCGGCTCTTCACGGTGACCCTCCACGGTTCCTCTTGCGTCGCTCCCCGATTTCCCCCGGTGCCATGGCTCAGCTTTGTTCTAACTCGGTAAGGGCTTCCTTGGCATCATCTTGGGTGGCGCCGCCGACCATCGACTCGACTTTCGAGCTCCTTCGTCGTTTTCCCCCACTTCATCTCCGTCATCCCCTGGTTTTTCCCGGCTCTTGGCTTCGATTGCTGTCGGCTTGGCCCGGCCATGGCACCTGCCATGGCGCTCGGCTTCGGCCACTATGACTAGTTCCCATGCCTCCTATTGTCCTCCTCTGGTCTACTTCGGTGTCAGTGAGGTGGGAGTTGGCGTGGCTTCGCTGAATCACATTCTCCCCCCTTTCTACCCCAAGATGGTTCGATCTACTCGTTCTCTTCTCATTTTTGTGATTAATTGTTATTTTTAGCTTCTCTTTACTCGTGTACATGCAATGGTTCGGAAGGTCGGAAGTTGTGCCACCGTGACGAGACTTGGGGGGTTTGCATGCGCCGAGGAGCATGCAACTCACAGGCTCACCACCGTGGAGTTGTGGCCTTACCAACCGAGGTACAGACTGTTTCCCTTCTCCTTGAGCTGTCCTACTTGGTCGGTGCGGCTTGCTATGTTGTGTGCGGCTTGCTATGCCGTGTGCTGTGATGGGTTTGATGTGCTGTGTTGTGAGCAAAAAGGGATGGTGAGATGACCTACTTGATTTATCAGGTTAGAAATGGAAAGAGGAGGTGATGATGGTCGTGGTGGCAGTGCCATTCCCCTCACGTGTTCTGTGGTTCGGTCTCCTTTGGTCTCTGTCAATTGCAGTCGGCTTGTTAGTCCCCTCCTTGTCTTGGTCATCATGAAGTGGTCCTGATGGTTGTTGATGATTCTATGCCTTCGTGGTCATCGTCTTCGCTCCTTTGTCTTCCCCTACTCCTTGAGCTCCTCTCCTCCAGGCTCCCTCTTTCTCGCTGCCTCTCTGTGGTGGTTTGGATTTGGGTGGCAGTGTGGCCTTGCTATGCTTTGTTCTCTGTCTTGGCCAAGAAAGGGAATAGCAATGTGGTTCTTGTCTCTACGTTGGCTGGCTTTCGGTTGAGGAAGAAATGAGCTGGGGATGAGATGAGGAAGAGTGAATGCTCTCTATGGTTGGCTTGCATAAGAAAAGGGAGGAAATGGCTGGCTTCTCTCTCCAACTGTGCATTGGTTTGATCTTATCTTCTTTACTCTCTTAGTTGGTTGTGCACTGGCTTCAACCTTAACCTCCTTGCCCTCTTGGTTGGCTGTGCGCTGGTTAAAATCTTGGAACCTTTGGCCCATAGGGTGGCTTTGGCACCATACTTTGGTTTTCTACTTTCTTGAGGTAAGTTAGTAAAAACTACAGTGGGTGTTGACTCGATTTTTCATCGAATGAAGAGATCTATTTAAGTGAGAGGTGCTAGTCGACCCTCAGACAGTCCTTGTATCTCGATGAGCTCTAATGATTTCGGTATTCTAAAGCAGAATGGGTTCTAGAACACAACTGTTCTTGCAAGATCCGGTACCACCTCCCCCACTCCAACTGGCTTATAAGCCATGCCTTCTGACATTTTTTACTATAGCGGCTGAAAATGTACTATAACGACGGTTAGCTTTTTCTAAGTAATTAAATTTAAAAAAAATTACATTATCATAAACAATGAGAAGAAATAAGGATAAAAAATAAAAGGCAAACACGACAAAAAAAAACCAACAAATAATAAAATTAAGAAGCCAGCCTCTAGAAGCAAATGCGAGCAATTAAGACTCGTTCTAGTCTGTTCTGTTGTCATGAACGCGTGCTCGTTCGGGGCGCACATGATCGGTGCCAATTGCCAAACCCAAGTGTGGAAGAAACAAACACTACAAAGATGGGTGGTTTTTTCTGGCTGGTTGGAGCTTGGAGCGGGCAATTGATACATGAACTGTAGGGACGGGCAGTGTTGAATGCATAAGCAGCTAATGCAAAACCAGCCAAGTTAAATTGTCTCTCTGAAATTTGCTTCTGCGTTAAATAAACTGTAGGGACGGGCAGTGTTGAAGTCCTAAGTGACTTCTGCGTTAAATAAACTGACAGCGGCAATTTGGCAAAGGAATATGTAACTCCAACTACGTGCATGGTCAGCCGGCCGGTTGCGACGTACGTGGGATTACACTGTCTGCGGCTTCCTGCTCGTGCAAACCAGACGCCATCAAGGCCAGTGCTAGTACAAGTCATGATGATTTTTGCCGATTAGTTTTCGGTTTGACAAAATACTTTTGGACTCACCGTTAGACACATTTCCGAAAGAAATATAAGATTTGAACAAAGTCACATCGATCGATGACGACCTATGCACATGGAATGATATAAATACACAACCAAGCTGAAAGAAACAAGCCAACACTAGC
Organism: Bonia amplexicaulis; assembly: GCA_036346245.1. Taxonomy (NCBI): domain Eukaryota; kingdom Viridiplantae; phylum Streptophyta; class Magnoliopsida; order Poales; family Poaceae; genus Bonia; species Bonia amplexicaulis. Next base: position 1,463,492 of record CM070748.1, on the reverse strand, counting down.
TAGCAGCCAAAACCAACGTAGCTATAGGCTATAGCGCCATTGGTGCGTAGCCAAGGCGAATTAACAAACGCCAACCGCGCGCGCGCCATGTCGTCGCCGATGCTTGGAAGCATAGCCAACAGGTGGCGGGAGCTCCATGGCGAGAACTCGTGGAATGGCCTCCTGGACCCGCTCGACCTGGACCTCCGCGCCTCCATCATCGCCTACGGCGAGCTCGCGCAGGCCACCTACGACGCATTCAACGCGGAGAAGCGCTCGCCGCACGCCGGCGCGTGCTTGTACGGCCACGACGACCTGCTGGCCAGCGTGTACGTGCCCAGCGCCGGCAACTACGCCGTCACCGAGTTCGTGTACGCGACGTCGGGGCTCCCCGTGCCGGAGGCGTTCCTATTCCTGCCGCTGCCGTCGCTGCCGGAGGCATGGAGCCGGCAGTCCAACTGGATGGGGTACGTCGCGGTGGCCACGGACGAGGGCGTGGCGGCGCTCGGGAGGCGCGACATCGTCGTGGCGTGGCGTGGCACGATGGAGAACCTGGAGTGGGTCAACGACTTCGACTTCACGCCGGTGTCCGCCGCGCCGGTGCTGGGCTCCGCGGCGGCCGCCAACCCGTCCGCCATGGTGCACCGGGGCTTCCTGTCCGTCTACACATCAAGCGATGCAAACTCCAAGTACAACCAGGCCAGCGCCAGAGACCAGGCAAGTCTATAATACACATCATTTACTAACTCCTACGCTTATCACAAGGCAGAAGTCAAGAGGAAACTAGTGCATGGAAATCTGGTAATTCATGAGTCACGAAATTATATGTGGTCCCACTTGTCAACCACTTTTTTGTTAATCTCTCGCATTCAAGAAAGAAATTAGTTACTTCAGTTAGCAGTTGTACATTTGTGTGGAATATTGTATTGATGAGGGTCAGCTGTACAGGTAGCTAACAATTAACTCTGAAAAGGAAGATTTGATAGAAGAGAGGGAAACTTTGTTGAGATATAAATAAACAAAAGCAAGCATGCACAGTGACGAAATTATATGTGGTTCTTGTGCAGCTACCGGCCAGTACATACTTCGTAATCGAACTGACCGACCACTCGTAAAGAGCTTAATTAATATGTTGCGTCATGTAGCTAATATTGGCTAGTGTCACCTAAAAAATCGACTGGTAAAGTAGAGCGATGACTTAGACATAGCAAGTCATCACTTTAATTACTAATACTCTTTATCTGCCTGATTGCAAATAATAGTTGTTCTAGAATCCGTGCCGATACAAATGTTCTAGAATCCATATGGGTTAAACAATTTTATGTTTCATCATCAATATATAAATAATTATATGGATTGGCTTTAACTAGATTCATCGAGGAACATACTTTCCACGGTTTGGTTTTGTAGTTCACAACGTTATATTGTATATGACAGACACTAGTGGTTAAATGTGGTATACCAATATCCAAAATTGACTCTGCACTTACAATAGTAGGGTGTAGGTGTTGCGATTCATTCAGAGCCGGCCCCAGCTTCGACGAGCTCAGCCAGCGTGTTGTTGATTTCTTCAAGTATTCGATCTCCGAATGTTAATTGTATCTATCCTCGATTAGTTTTGTTCTGCTATATATCTCCAGAAAACGCATATAAAAACGATGTCGTTATCGTTGGCATTTGATTTTGCAGGACTAAATTATGCGCAGTTGTTTATTAACCACGAGTATGTGCAGGTTCTTGAGGAGGTCCGGAGGCTAATGGAGTTGTACAAGGACGAGGTGACGAGCATCACCATCACCGGCCACAGCCTCGGCGCGTCGCTGGCCACGCTCAACGCCGTCGACCTCGTGGCCAACGGCGTCAACAGCCCGGCGAACTCCTCCCAGCCGCCGTGCCCGGTGACGGCCATCGTGTTCGCGAGCCCGCGCGTGGGGGACGGCAACTTCAAGGCGGCCTTCGCTTCGTTCCCGGACCTGAGGGCCCTCCACGTGAAGAACGCCGGCGACATCGTGCCGCTGTACCCGCCGCTGGGGTACGTGCACGTGGCTGTGCCGCTGCCCATCAGCACGGGGCGGTCGCCCTACCTGCGCAAGCCGGGCACGGTGCAGACGCTGCACAACCTCGAGTGCTACCTGCACGGCGTGGCCGGGGAGCAGGGCAGCGCCGGAGGGTTCAAACTGGAGGTGGACCGCGACGTGGCGCTGGCGAACAAGGGCGAAGACGTGCTCAAGGACGAGTACCCGGTGCCGGCGGATTGGTGGGTGGCCAAGAACAAGTGCATGGTCAGGGGCGCCGATGGCCACTGGACCCTCCAGGACTTCGAGCAAATCTAAGTTACTGCAGCCACTAGCTTGCTAGGGCTCATTTGTCTTGTCTCTCATACCGCGGCGTTAGTACGTGTTGTTCATGGGCTTGACATGTCGAAGGCCAATGGATTGGAAATAAATGGACCTTTTTCTACATACAGTTGTTCATAAGTACAACTCAAGCCAAACAAGTTCGAGAAATTCGGCTAGCAAGCTCATCATACTACTTCTGAACACGGGATGTTGGAATTAACCCTGAAGTTAGCTTACTGGTTATGATCGGTAGTTTTGCCTGAGGAACTCGGTAGTTCCGGCGAACGGTAGTACCGGCTGAGTCTTGCGGTAGTACCGGTCCGGAACTCTGTTTCTGTGACGGACATTTTTTTGGGTTTATTTCTTTGATTCTAATTCGAATCCGTGTAAGAAAAAGAGTAGGTCTTTTGTAATAGTTTTGAGAGCCTATATAATAAAGAGAAACATGAAAAGGTGGAGTGTGATTTGCACCACCAAATTAGAGATTTTCCTCTCTAATTAAAACTGTGTGCGGTTATCCTGTTCTGTCCAAGTTCGTGGATTTTTGCCTCGATTTCGTGATTTGGCCGAGCGATCGGAGCTTCATAACATCAGTAGACATTGGTCTGAAAGGTCCTTACTCACACGGGAGACCATGCAAGTCGATCCCAGAACTAGACAACGAGTATAATGATTGACAAACCCAACAAAGCCATGCATCTATGGGACATCTATTCGTGACACGGATTAATTCTGCATGTGTGTGCGTCGGCCTTGAGAGATTACTTGGCATCCTCCCCATCCTCGTCGTCCTCGCAATCCATCAAACTCCAGCGCCCATCGCCGCCCTTCACCATGCCCCTGTTCCACGGGACCCACCACCCGGCCGGCACCGCGTGCTCGTCCCTCAGTGCGTTGTACGCCTTGTTCACCAGCGCCAAGTCGCGCTCCACCGCGAGCTCGAACCCTCCCGCTCCGCCGCCCCGCGTGCCAGCCACCCCGTGCAGGTAGCACTCCAGATTGTGCCACACCAGCTCGTTCCCGGGGCTCCTCAGGTACGGTGACTCGCCCGTGTCGACCGCCAGCTCGGCGCCCACGTCGTGGTAGAACAGGGCCGGGTACATGGGGACGATGTCGCGGGCGTTGCGGACGCGGAGAAGGCGAAGGCCAGCCGTGCCGTCGAACCGCTTCTTGAAGCTGGAGCCGCCGACGCGGGGGCTAGCGAACGCGAACGCGGTGACCGGACAGGCCGTAGTCGCCGCGGCGCGCGTTGCCCTGTTGTAGCCGTTCTCCGCAATGTCGAACGCGTTGAGGGTGGCGAGCGCCGCGCCGAGGCTGTGGCCCGTCACGGTGATGCTGAGCTCCTCGTCCTTGTACGCGTCCACCAGCCTTGTGATCTCGCTCAACACCTGCATGCATGCATGCAGGACATATGACCAATGAGGCAAAAGATAAGAGAATGTGACCTGCTGCAGACCGTACTATTACCTGATCTCTTGCACTGTCCTTGTTGTGGCTAGACATGGAGTTGCTAGAGGTGTACATGGACAGCCACCCTCGATGCACCATGGCGTCCGAGCCATCGTCCCCAAGCAGACCTTTCGGTGTCACCATGACGAACTCCAGGTCGTCGATCCACTCCAAAGCCTGCAGCGTGCCTCGCCACGCGACGACGACGTCCCGGCGCCCGAGCGCAGCCTTCCCCTCGTCGGTGGCCACGGCGACGTACCCGATCCAGTTGGACTCCTTGCACCTGCCACACCTGGACACGGACCTCAGGATGAACGTCTCCGGCACGGCGACGGACGACGTCGCGTACAGGAACTTGGTGACCCGGTACTTGCGGGCGTGGTCCGGCAGCTGCACCCTCTCGAAGAAGCTCTGCCTGCCGAACCTCGAGAGGCCGGCGTGCGGCGAGAACTTCTCGCGGTTGAACGCGTCGTAGGTCGCCTGCGCCATCTCGCCGTAGCGGATGACGGTGCGGCGGAGGTCGAGGTCGAGCGGGTCCAGGAGGCCGTCCCAGTTATTCTCGCCATGGAGCTCCTTCCACCTCTGAGCCATGTTTCCATGGCGTTGCTGCGACATGTTCAGCTATCTAGGTTACACTTTCCTCCATGTTTGCTTGCTCAATGTTTTATACAGCGACGATGCATGGTACCGAATTACTCTTCCTTGCTTGAGTTTGCTTGTGTGTGTGGTGGCCGGTGACGAAAGAGTACGTGCGAATGGCATGACATTGTGCTGGGGATGCATGATGACATGAATGGATATGCTTCGTGTCACCGTGAGCAACCGCATGCCCTAGCTGGACAAGTAAGATCAACATGTACAGGGAACACGGCACAAGGCGTCAGTGGAGTGGCAAGCCATGCAAACGGCATGTCACGCCTAACTTGTTTGGCTTGAGGAATTCGGCTATAGCCATTCCTAAGATTCTAGCAGAACACTTGCTTCGAATCCTCCAGTAGATACTAAAGCATGGGTTGCTACGTCATCCTCCCTCTCTCTTTTTTTTTAGAGTGTGTATACAACTTTTGACTATTTTCTTTTCCAAAATCAGTCATTTCTTCTAAACATCGCATGAAAAATCAATGACCTAGATAATTCCATCCACTCCTATATAAAATCTCCTCAACCCAAACCATAACCCTACCCTCACTCCCACCCCACCCCAGCCGCCCCCCGCCTCCCCTGGTGCCACCCGCGTCCTCGCCGGCCTTGCCCCCGACACCGACGATATCCACCTGCGACCACCTTCCTCCTCCTACTTCTTCCCTCCTGCCGCCTTCTCCTCCCCTCCTGTGGCCTTCTTCTTCCCCGCCGCTTGCCTCCAACACCACCGCCCCGCACTTCTTCCCCATATTTAGTGACTAACGCCGTTAGATCTGTCACCTAATGACTCCACGACATGTCGTCCCCGCCGCCTACCCACCCACCGCCCTTCTCCCCGCCCGCGGTGGACGCAGCGCCACCGTCGCCCCGGCCTTCCTCTAAGCTCGAGGGGCTCGGGTGAACCCTAACCCTAACGAGGAACCTGAGGCCTAATCCCACGGGATGGCGGTGCACGAAGACGACGGCGTCATCGGAGATGAGGAAGATACCGGCGGTGAAGACGACGCACAAATCTCCACGAAGATCGAAAGTTATAAATTCAGCTAAATTTGCTTTACAAAACATTCGAACGTGTTATAGCACTTCCGTTTTTCCTTTTCTTGAAGAGGATGTCACCCTGAACTCCTGAAGTGTGCACTGTGTAGTGAATTAATTGAGAGATTGGCTTGCCCAGTACAAATTTTTAAAAAATAATCTAATTTTTATTTGAAATTATAGAAATATACCCACACGGTACACATGATATAATAATTTAAATACCAATATGCCGGTTCTAACGGTACACATGCATTTTCAATATATTAATGACATCACATTTGTTCATAATAAATCATAAATGTTATCTAATAATGTTTTGCACGAAGCGAACTATTTATTTCGTACAAAAATATGGACTAAATTTTCTACGACTACAATTATGTATAGATGCTAATTTTCTAAGGATGATAATTTTGTATACAATATTGACTAATTTTTCTATAACTAGAATTTTCTACGTATGCTTATTTTCTACAGATGCTAAACCATACAACTATACTTTTCTACGGATGCTAGATTTCTATAACTATATTGACTAAATTTTTTTACAACTATAATATTTACTAAATTTTCTACGGATGCTAATTTTTCATCACTATGTTGATTAAATTTTTTACAACTATTTACTTCATAGCAAAGTTCCACAACTATAATTTTCTACGTATTCAAATTTTACACTAAACAAACTATTTACTTTATACAAAAATATTGACTAAAATATAAAAAAATATTTACCTCATAGAAGTAGCAGAACCTCTCCTCTTCGTCTCCTCTCTTCTCCTCTCTTCTCCTCTCTTCTCTTCTCTTCTCTTCTCTTCTCTTCTTCTTTCTTTCTTTTCTCTTCTTCTTTCTTTCTTTCTCTTTTCTCCTCGCGCACACTATACTGGAATCGGCTGCTCGGCCGGGTGCTCGGCCTAGCGGTCGAATATATATTGCATCCAGTCACCGAACGGTTAGATGACAACATCTAGTCGCCCCATTGTTCGGCGACTACAATTATGTTGTTCAACGGTCCACCGACTGCATTTGTGGCGCGCGGCTATTGGGACACAGGTTCCAGTCGTATAACGGTTCCGTGACTGGAGTCTATTCCTATAAAAAAGTTTATGCTCGCATATTTCTATAATTTTAAATAAAAATAGATTATTTTTTAAAAAAATCAGCCCTGTACTCCGAAACATAGCCTCGATAACCTCGATCATGGTTCGATGCTCGAGTAGAACACCATTTTGGGCGTCACGCCCAGTTCCATCAGCGTTCGCAAATTGGGCAGCCCAGTAAAATCCAGAACTCTTTCTGGCTGGCCCAACCAGCTATTTTACTTGTATGTAACATGTTTGGACTTTCAAAACTCCCTGGAAAATGGACTTTTCAAATTGAAGAACGTACGTCTGTTTTCCAAAACTAGGCCTCAGTACACTGTAGACAGTATTTTTGGGTAGGCCATCTACTCTGTGACGGTGAGTGCCTCCGATTTCTGCGTTGCTATCTTACCAGCATATACAATAGTTTATTTACATTTTTTAAGGTTTTGTATCACTTAAAGATAGTACTAGAGACAACATCTCCAACATTCCGTCCATAGAATTAGTTTCTCTAATTATTTTATATTATTTTTATCACTTTTTCTCCCTCATATTTTATTACTATTTACATTAGTTTGTGTGCTTAGATTATCTCCTATATAAGAGATAATATATTCTATTTTCTTATCTCCTATCTTCATCACATAGAAATTTACTAATATAGGGCCTGTTTTTTTGCTGCGGCTTGTGGTTTTTGGCTGCGGCTTGTGACTTTTAGGTTGTTTGTACGAGAGATTACAGAGTAATAGAAATTCACGTTTGATTTTTGCTGATATAAATGGAGTCAGTAAAGTATGTACTACAATTAACTAGTAGACCCTATTTTGAAAAAAAATACTCTATTTAGAAGCTAGTTACTGTAGAAAAGCTGAAAAGCAACTTTAGAAGCTGAAGAGAATAGGGTCATAGTATAGCTAAGAGATAGCTAAAACGACACTATTAGTTCTACGGCATTGCATGAACCGGGCAATTGGTGGTTGCTTAAAGTGATGAACACGCGAGGATTAGTTAGTTTCACCAACCTGGGTCCGATCGATCGAATATCTCGTTCCCAAACTCCAGCACGAAGAGTGGAAGACAGACGTCGTGCGATATTTCTCCTGTGGCGATCGATAGTGCTCCACCTAGGAGATCCTTTGCGTCGGTGCTACTTCCCAATTACTACTAATTCGGTGACGTACGGGCCAAGCGTTCCATACCAAAAACGCGACCGATCAATATCTTAGCTCTCTGCAGTATTTCGCATAGTTCGTTCATGACGCGCACGCCTGCTCAAAAGTTTTTTTTTTTTGGGCTTATGGCTGAAAAGTACTATAGCTGACTAAAAAAACACTATAGTTGACGGAGGTTTATTTAGCATAATTAAATTTAAAAAAACTTAAAAATAGAAAAAACATGTTAGCACATCACGTATAATACAAACAAATACGAGAGAGGAAAAAGAACCGATAAAAAAGGCTAAAAAGACAAAAGTATAGAAAAAAAAACTAGCTCTAAACTGCGTCAGCATCTTGGCCCCGATAATCTGAATTTGCACAGCAGTTTCTGCACGCATGTCCATCATCGTGATCTGTAGCTCCGTGGCATGTCAGCGATGCCCTGGATCCTTGGCCACACAACTGTTCGCACAAGTTGCGTCGTATACCACGACAAGCTCTAAAAGGACTCACTCGCTGAACGCATCTCAAAGCTCGGTGGTGGCCAGCCAGAGCGTCAAGAGACACTTGCATTTGTTGTAACCCGCTCCAACCGGCGTAAAACCCAGCTTTTGGCTCCGGCCGTTACTTTTGACTGAAAATGTATTAGAGTGGTTGTTAATTTTTTAAAATTTAAAAACTAAGGAAAAAATAAGAAAAAATGAATAAAATCGTTACATCATCACGAACCAGCAATGCAAATGAATAAAGAAAAAAAAAGAAAAACAAAAAATCTAAAAACAAATAAACCAAAATTAAAAACAATGTGTTTTAAGTAGCTTCGGGCTTGCCGGAGCTTCAAGGGTCTGCTCCAAAGAGTTTAAGCTTTTGGTTTATGATTTTGACTGAAATTAAATTGTAGTGGCTGTTAGCTTTTTCTGAATTATTCAATTAGAAATAAAAATAAAAATATAAAACCATTATATCATAATGGATAATGCAAAGGAATAAAAGAAAAAAAAGAAAAGCCAAAAAGTTAAAATAAACCAAAAATAGAAATTGATCTGTTTTAAGTTGTTTCTATCTTACATAAACAAAAATAGAAACTAAAGTGGTTTGAAGGGGCTAAGGTGCCGCTCGGTTGGGCTGAAATAAGCTAGCTTATAGCTGAAATTGTATTGTAACTGTTGAAATTTCACTGTACCTGATGGTGGCTTATTTGACGTAATTAAATTTAAAAAAATAAAAAAATAGATTAGCCTATCACGGATAATACAAAATGAATACGAATAAAAAACCGATAAAAAGCTAAAAAACAAAAAAAACAAAAATTAAAAATAATAAAAATTAAGTCGGAAATTAAAAACCCAAGCTGAAACGTGCGAGCCTAAAGCCGGTCGGAGTGGGGCTGTATGAACTGCACCCTGCAGCGTGTAGCGCAATGCTCGTGTTATTGTGCGTGAGAGAGAGAGAGAGAGTGTACGAGACCAGAAGGTACGTGGAAATCAGCTTTCCACGGAGCCATAAAAAGAAGGCGACATGGCCCGTTTGCAGCCTGAAGACCATCACTTTTGCCCAAAAACCACAGGTTTACCGTCCATCATGCGGGGACGTGCTGCCGGACTGAAGTGTTCGCCCGGCCGGAGTCGGGCAGACAAGATAGCGAGCAGTATTCGCGAATCATGATACGACTGTGTGGCCGGGTGGGTGGAAAACCTGACATTGTATGTACACCAGGCGCGTGTTTTGTTCGGTTGTTTTGCTCTGTGATCCGATTACACTGCAAACAGATTACGCTACTCGCGTTTGGGGCTTGTTCTTTTTTTGCTGTAGTTTATGATTTTTAGCTGAAATTTTTGAATTTTGGTTGTTTACGATATAAATTACGGAGAGACCGATACTCACTTACGATTTTGATTGGTACAGATGTTGGATTTTTAACATGTGCTATATTTAACTTATAGATCCTGTCTTAAGAAAATACTCTATTTAAAAATTAGGTACTGTAACAAAAAAAACCGTTCGACTTTGGACATGCCGAACAGGCCCTGGTTCGCGTGGGCCGTAATCTGACGGGCACCTCGTGCTCCTTGCCGACACACGGCCATGCACCGCAACGCCGCCGTGACATGAGAGCTATGGCACCGGTGGGCAGCCTGCACCGCCGGTCGTCGACATGCCCATCCTCTTCATCTCCACCTTGCTCTCCTCCCTAATCGAGTCACAGCACTGCCAGACCATTAACCAAACACCGTGATGGTAATCAACACCATCCTCTATTGAAACAAAACAAATCAAGCAATCATACATTCCACCCCCAAAACCCCCTGCAATCCAATTCCCTTCACCTTTGCGTTAACAATAATTGAACCAAACACCACCTAGAATTGGGCGTTGTAATCATCTCGATAGCTGCCATTACCAATGATGCGTGCGAGTGTAATACGCCGGAAAGCCCAATTAACTACCGAAGCATTTTAGTTGCGAGTTATTCGTTTAATAAACAGCGATCGTTAAGAAGCCAAAAATCATTCAGAAAACGAAAAAGAACATGGCGAACGCTTTCTTGCTCGTGTGCGTGCGACTGCCGGCTGGCTGCTACCGTATCTGCTCAACGTCTATCGCTGAAGGGAGAACAAACCAGATGGAATGGGTGGTCAGTCACGTGAGAGCGGCAAGGAGAGAGCGTCTCGACCGCTCCAAATTCCTAACAAGACGACGAGATGAGACGAGCAACACCGGTTGCTCCTCCATTTATTTCCTCGGCGGTTCTCCCCCTCGCATTATGGAAACGCCATTACTCCGCCCTGCATCCGTGCAGCAAACACTTCGTTTTTTGAATCAACCGGCCGGTAGGAGTACTCTTCTTGTCACGCTCCAAACTCCAAACCCTAGGCATTTACCAGTGCGGCGAGCAGAAAGCTAGTGGAGTCTGCGCTATGCACCTGAAAGGTGAGACTGAAGCTATCACACCTGGTGCAGAGCTCTGTGGGCCCACGTGCAGCGACACACGCGTGCCCCACTGACACTGGCATGCGGCCCCGCCGTGATGACTGTGGTCCTCTGGTACTGGTCTGGATGTATGCGCAATATACGGACAAGTAAGGCAATGTAATGTGATGCCATACAAGAAATGCCAAGAAGTAATTAAGCATGTCACAGTCGTTTGGATTTGATCAGATATAGTATGTGGTCGTGGTAGTAATTACTCGTCGTATGTAGCGACTGTGAACGCATGCGGCGGATCATTGTATGGGCCAGAAATACCACTGCCGAATGTATAATTGCAATGCAGGTTGATGGTTCAAAGCTGCAGGTGAATGCTAGGTACTAGTACTACGCGTGTAAGGATTTCTGAACATTGAAGTGTGTAAAACGCCGGCATTAGATACCGCTTATTTCGACTTAAACTTTTAGTTTCTTGCTTATTTTTTATTATTTTTAAATTTCATTTTTTTTGACTTTTTTCGTATTAGTTTGTATTGTCTGTGATCAGCTAACATATATTTTTTTATTTTTCAATTTTTTAAAATTTAGTTATACTAGTCAACTACAGTGCAACTTTAATCATAAATCAACTTATTTCAGCCCAACCGAAAGATTCTGGCGTCTTTCTAGCTAAATGAAGGAAGCAAAGCAAAAGAAAAAGCAAAAGCAAAACAGACAAGTTTTGATTTGCAATCAGCAGATTCGGATCAATTCCAGGTCACCCATTTCAAATCTGATATGTGGGAGAGGCCCGACCCTTTTTCCTCCGGTAGGAGTTCATTCAGTTCCTAACACTCGTCAGAATCGACAGGAAAGTGGTGAAGCCCTAACTGACAAAAGTATGGCACTTGTCTGTTGAGATTAGCTGTTAGACTAATCTCACCGAGCAGTCGAAGAACTGTGGAAAGTGAAAGGTCAAAAGGGGCCTCCAGATTCAGAACATGCAAAGCAAACGCAGTCGAGTGGCGCATCGCACACCGGCCGGCCTTGCTCCCAACGTTCAGATTCCACCTCATCCCCCAACGAGCTGAGCTGACGAGTATTTTACCCCCTCCGATCCACACAGTCTTCAGCCTTCACTCCTCGCGACGCTCAGACCAAACTGAAGGCCGTTCCTTGGACACCGTGCCCGCCTCTTTCCCCGGCTAGCTAAATTTAACAACACGACACGGCCGCAAACCAAAAGCCTACACGGTAGAGAGAGTAAAAGAGATCCTTGCCGCGTGTTTCGTATTCGACGACCGGATCGGAACAAGCACCGCGCCGCGCGGCCATGGTGGCCGGGCGCGTCAAGGCGGCGATGGGCTTCCAACGCAGCCCGGCGACGCCCAAGTCCTCCTCCTCCTCCTCGCGCAAGGCGCCAGCGTCGGCGCAGCCGCCTGGCCCGGTGGCGGGGGCGCAGCCGGAGACGCCGCGGCGGAGGTCATCGCGCTCGCCCGCGTCCTCGGCGGCGCCGGCCGGCTCGGGGTCCAAGACGGGGGCCTTCGCGCGGTCGTTCGGGGCGTACTTCCCGCGCTCCTCGGCTCAGGTGCAGCCCGCGCGCGCGACGCCGGAGGTCGGGGAGCTCGTCCGCCTCGTCGAGGAGCTGCAGGAGAGGGAGTCGCGTCTCCGCACCGAGCTTCTGGAGCACAAGATCCTCAAGGAGACCGTCGCCATCGTGCCCTTCCTGGAGACCGAGCTCGCCGCGAAGAGCAGCGAGCTCGGGCGGTGCAAGGACGCCTTGAGTCGCCTCGAGCCCGAGAACGCCCGGCTGCGTGCCGAGCTCGACGCCGCCGTGGCGAGTGCCAGGAGCAAAGAGCAGAGGATTCTTGAGACGGAGAAGCAAATGACGGAGCTGAGGAAGTGGCAGAGAGAAGCTGAGGCCGATCCCGACGATTGCTCTTCGTTGGCGTCATCGGACAACTCCGAGAGCTCCAATGCGGCAAGCAACTCGACCAAGTCAGCTAAACTCGTTCTTCTCCCTCCTCCTCCGCCGCCGCCGCCAATGCCGGTACCTTTCAAGTCCAAGTCCTATTCTTCCCGCTCGTCCCACGCTTCGCCGGCGAACTCTTCGTCTAGTTCGTCCTCGTCCACCCCGTCGACGCCGTCCTGCTCTTCAGACACGGCAGCATCAAGAAGCCGCATACCGGAGCTCTCAAAGCTCCCGCCGATACCCCCGCCACGGCCGCCGCCTCCACCGCCAATGCCGACGCGGGGACCCCGTAGCGCAAGCTCGTCGCCGTCGACCTCAAGCTGCGGCAGCGGAAGCGCGGGGCCTCCGGCTCCACCTCCCCCGCCGCCGCCTACGGCGAGGAGAAGCTCAAGAGCGTCCTCCCCGGCGGCCTCGGCTTCGGCGCCCGGCCCATGCGTGAGGCGAGTCCCCGAGGTGGTGGAGTTCTACCACTCGCTAATGCGAAGGGACTCGAAGAGGGACGGAGGCGGAGGCGGCGAGGCGGGCCCCGGCGGTAGCGCCGCGGCCGCGAGGGACATGATCGGCGAGATTGAGAACCGCTCCGCCCATCTTCTCGCGGTAAGTGCTCGTAAAAATCGTGTCTTTTTTCTCTTTTTAACACATTTCGCTCTCGTTTTCTTTGAAAACATTATCTCTGCCTCGTTGAAAAATCTCAAAAGCAAGAAGGCTTTTACAAACTGATGCAAGAGTAGTTGTGAACTAGTGAATGAATCGCTGATAAGAGCAGTTGCGCAACTGAACAAAGAACACAACCCCAGAGAGTTATCGTCTTTTCGAGCGTGTACACGCATACAGGTAAAATAAATACCTTTTAGTTTTCTCGTTCATCTTTCTCGAGTTCACCACCACCACCCCGTTCCATGGAGAACGAACCCACTCCGTCGTATTTCCAATTCCAAAGCGAGGCCAGGGCCTTAAACTTTCTTCTTATATTCATTTCTTTCGCATTTCTTTCTCTTGGATTTTCATGATCCATCAGAGCAAGAGGAGGAATAGGATAAACGATTGACAATTTGTGGTTTTTTTTACGAAGGCAAGACAATTGTAGTTGGGAACAAAAAAGAAAGCTGCAGCCTGGGTACAGGGAATCATTCCTAAGAGGCCCTTGTCAGACTGACTTGTGGGGCCCCAAATCTGTCACACCATTACTACGTACAAACTCAGTGGCAAGTGAATTTAAATAGGAGTGTGATAAATGTGCTGAGACGCCCGACTCACCGCTTTCTAAATTAAAAAAAAAAACTGTGGGTTACCGCGGCCACACCGGTGTCGTGGACTTTGAGCTGTGAGGGTGTGGCCCAGGTATCCGTTGGAGCGAGTTACTTCGCGCCAAGTACTCCTGAAAGTTGAAGCGAAGAGATTCTGAAACCAAACGCGTTTTGGATCCAAACGTGCCTAAAGTTTTTGATCTCGCTTGGTTTATGATGGATAGAAAATGCTAAACTTAATGGTTTGGTGTGTGACCCGGAATGCACAGATCAAATCGGACGTGGAGAGGCAGGGCGATTTCATCCGGTTCCTGATCAAGGAAGTGGAAGGCGCGGCGTTCGGCGACATCGAGGACGTGGTCACCTTCGTCAAGTGGCTCGACGTCGAGCTCTCGCGCCTGGTAAGCTATGCATCCACCGTCCACGTCGCGAATCCACTCAACAGTGACAGAGGAGAGAGGACCGACCAGTGTTCACCTGACCTGCACAGGTGGACGAAAGGGCAGTGCTCAAGCACTTCGAGTGGCCGGAGCAGAAGGCCGACGCGCTGCGCGAGGCGGCGTTCGGTCACCGTGACCTGAAGAAGCTCGAGGCGGAGGCGTCATCGTTTTGCGATGATCCCCGGCAGCCTTGCTCTTCTGCCCTCAAGAAGATGCAGGCCCTCTTCGAGAAGTAAGCCATCCTGCTGCACGCAGCTTAATTCTGCTTCGAGCGATCAGCCATGGTTCTGGTCTGTTCGCTGTGCTCATCTATGGTCATTGGCAGGTTGGAGCATGGTGTGTACAGCCTTGTGCGCGCGCGAGATGGCGCGATGAGCAGGTACCGCGGTTATCAGATCCCATGGGAGTGGATGCAGGACACCGGGATTGTTAGCCAGGTAGGTAATTCAATTGCTTTCAATTGTTAGAACGGAATGTTTGATCTAAGTAGCACAGCTACGTAGCAAGACATATACAGATAAGATCATTGCGACATGTATGTTTGTTTTGTTGTTAGAAACACCGGATCTAACCATTCTTCCATCCTTTGCCCCCAAACCCTAGACGTTTAGAGGAGCATGTTGCCAGCGTGTGTCATGCACCTGCACACGCACGAGGTAGGAATAAAACACATTATCCACTATAGGACAGATGCTCGTGATACCAGCAAAGAGAATTTTGGGGACAAATAAGAAGGATCTAGCTTCTGTTGTGATATCGATGCCGTGCAACGTGCATGTGAGCCAGGGGATCTCGTGAATCTGTTTTGTTTTTGCATGTGCTGATAGCAGACAATATTGCCCTCTTCTGAAATCAGGGCTCAGGTCTGCTGTACACTGATCATATTGGTCCAAGCTAGTGTTTTACTTCACACTAGATATTTTGAAATTTGAACCCTGACAGGTACTTGGGGTTATGCTGCTAATATGGACCACTGCTGAGGGTTTCTCACATGGAAATACTACCAAGAAATGACCCAAATTGCAATCTCCTAGATACTAGATACAGTCAGTCATGTGATGGCATTAAACTTGGGGGGAAATGACAAGTGCGCAGTTCTTTATGTAGCAGATAGATTTTGAGTAGGATAACATGTCCTGAGTTGATCCGGGCCAGATGATGTAGTCCAGATCTGTTCATTGGTCAGAGTTGCTTACTACTTAGGCTAAATATTCTGATCATGTATGAACCTCTAATGCCTTCAGAAGCTTCCTAAAAAATGTCATATACTTAACTGCTAGATGTGTGTTCTCCCCTTTAGAATTTGGACTTCTGCTTTTAAGTTGGCAAGGAAAATGAGCTGTAAGAATGACTAATGGTCTGCAAATCTTTGGTGGACAAATGTTTAGTTTCCGTCGTAGCACATACAATTGCTATGTAGATTAAATGTCAACCTTTTGATATGTTCACACGAGTACCTTCTGCTGCCAATCTTTGCAAGACACTTGAGATTGTTTCTGTGGATAATCTGCAAGTGCCTGTACGGTGATCTGCTGACACTACTCACTTGTTTTCACAAACATGGCATTTCAATGACAAGTTGGGGTCTTGATGGTGCAGATCAAACTCCACTCAGTAAAGTTAGCAATGAAGTACCTGAGAAGGGTTTCCTCTGAGCTTGAGGCCATAAGAGGTGGCCCTGACGAAGAGGAGCTGATGCTTCAAGGAGTCCGATTCGCCTTCAGAGTACACCAGGTACCACTCCATTTGCTCATATACGTTACTGCATGCTAACCAAGCTATCATACTGCTAAATTGTTTTCAATCCTGTTGTTTCACGCAGTTCGCAGGTGGATTCGACGGCGACACGATGCGAGCTTTTCAGGAGCTCAAGGAGAAGGCATCCACGTTCCAATCGCAACGGGAAAGCCAAAATCAACATCTGCAACAGCAAAGGCTCGCTGGCAGAAGTTGACCATCTACCACTCCATTACCGTAGGATAGTCGATGTGTTTCCTCAACCAAATACTCAATTTGTTACCAAGGAACAATTTTTTCGTTCTCACAATATTCTTCTCGAGTTCAATGTGGTTGCTCTGATTTCTGAATTGTAGCACCAGTATGGCAACAGAAAGAGAGTGAATAGTACTTTCAAAAAATTCCTCAAGCATTCGTCAATCCTTCACTTAATAGCTGTTGAGCTATAAATATTAGAATTGGAAGCCCAATTCCAAAGGAATTAGCTCAAGAAACCAAAATCCAAAGAAATCGGTATTCAGGCGGTCAGACCGCTAGCTACACACCGATCTAACCGGCCTCAGGCGGTCGGACCGAAGGAGGTGCGGTATAACCGGTCTCCCCTGTTTCAGAACTGAAAAGTCCAACCCAAGTCGATGCAACTCCAAAAATCCAAGTCCAAATGAATTAAATTTTTGCATACACCTTGCTTTAAAGTCTTAGGAATGGAATATATTCCATCGAAGTATCATGAGAATCCATAACAAAGTTCAAACCTTTATAAAAAAAATAAGCAATATTACACTAAAACCACGGTGGCAGGGACATGATGGAGGTGGCTGAGCGAGGAACCACAGCGGCCGTGGCTGAATGAAGCTCGACGGCGGCGGCACCAGAGACACAAGCACAGGGTACAACCACAACACGAGAGGAATGAAGATGGTGAACGTCGCTACCATCGTCACCGCTACCTACAGGCACGTAGGACTGGCTTGGGGTTAACACAGTATGGCGCCGGCCCGTCAAGCTCTAGGCAATGTCTACATCTCGCCAGAGGTGAGTCGTGCACATGGTACGGCAGGGTGGCCGTGCCGAACGGCCCTGACTCCTCGGTCTATGCCTACCCAGCCGAACTCATCGACGATAGGCTGGTTCTCAACTACCTGCTCTCCCTCCCAAAGTCAAAAAGGAGCAACGAGAGTTCAGAAGATATCTCGAGGCCCGCTTCGTTTAACCCGACTTCCGGCTTATTTTCACTATTCATAATTTCGTTTTTCGAATTTTGGCTTTTTGAGCTTTTTGCGGTTCTTTTTACCGTATTCGTTTGCGTTGTCTGTGATGGGCTAACATATTTTTTATATTTTTTAATTTTTTTAAATTTAATTATGCTAAACAAGCCTCTGTCAGCTACAGTGTTTTTTCAGCCAGCTACAGTGCTTTTCAGCCATAAGCCACCAAAAATAAGCCAAAATGATCACCACCTGAATTTACCATGCAGGGTAGCGTCAAAACGGCCAATACGGTTAGAAGATCCATGCAACACACGAGGAACTTGCGTGTTCTCTAGAAAAACACACGACTGAACTAGGATCTACGAAAGGAGGTTTGCACATCCCGACTAACAAAAGCAGAATAATTTAAAGAGCCTACGAACATCCATAAATAACAGGGTATAGGAAGCATACTGCTTGC
Organism: Bonia amplexicaulis; assembly: GCA_036346245.1. Taxonomy (NCBI): domain Eukaryota; kingdom Viridiplantae; phylum Streptophyta; class Magnoliopsida; order Poales; family Poaceae; genus Bonia; species Bonia amplexicaulis. The sequence goes on along the minus strand of CM070748.1, from coordinate 1,445,829 downwards.
ACAGAACAGGATGCTGGGTTCTTTTCTCAGCAACAACGGTTCTGCCATCACACTGCCAAGGAATAATATGTTTGACTAAGTGGTATTCGCATGTGTAACACCCGCGTTATTACCATGGGGTAATAATACTAGTGTTGGGCTTATTATTCGTTAGAACGATGATACACGTGTCGTCACAGCGTGCCAATCAGTACCACCCTCCTTCATCCTACATGCCCTCAAACTGTCAAGAAATAAAATGTTCCAGTGAGAATCGTTATGTTTATCCAAATAAAATTTGCATGAGGATCAGCATGGCCACCCAAAATGTCAGAAAACCGTACGTAATAAGAAGCAACAAATCTACCACATACACTAAGGATATTACACCAAAGCTGAAAGGCAAACGGGAAGTAAATGGCCAAGTTGAGGCACTGCTCAGGCATGCCTAATCTACCAACAAGTAAACCTCTGGAGATGACAAATTGGCGATGAAGAGCAAGCTTGATTTCAGAAAACCGTGTACAGAAACTAGGATTTGTGTTTGGTTTGTCAACTGTTTTGATTACAGAGCCATTCAAAGGCTAGTCCAACTACAGCTATCAACATATTACAGACCCAAAAGGTTTAAAACTTAGAAACTCAAAGACGCATATGTCGCACTTTGCTAAAGAAAACAAAGGTTGGAGAACATGTTATCCGCCCTAGCAAATATTACTGTATACCAAGAACCACGCACTATTGAGTGGCTCAGCAGGTAATTAAGTCCACTTGCTAAGTGGTTCAGAACTACAGCCAGTATTCTAAACAAAGAACATTATAACATTGCAGGAGGTTTTACCGTTGTAGTGAGTTCTGAAGAATGGGGCGAGGGAAAACGTAGAGCTGGGCATTCGGACAGAATGAACGGGTTGAAAGTCCGTAAGGTTGGGTCTTATGTATGGGCCGATGTTTCTCTTGATGTCTACAGTGGGAGGAATAGGCCTCTTGGCCGTCATTGGTGAAGTGAAAACTCCAGTGCTACGTTTCTCACTTGTTCTCTCTGAACTGGTACAGTCACCGGTGACGAGCTCGGTTTGACGTCAGTTGAGACTTATGCTTTCAGCACGGAGTCCATGGCGTCGAGAAGGTGTCGCCGACAATTGGCCAGTTACTCGCTGCTGCTAACCTGATTTTCGGTGGCCGGCCTACCGCGGCCTGCCACCCGCTTGCCTGCCAGTGATGCTTGCCTTCAAGCCACGGCCATGCTGCACGCAACTCACGCAAGCTGCTCTGTGCCTCCGTCGCTACTGCACTTCCTGCTTGTCGCCCCGATGCCGCCGCACGCCGGCCGTCACGCTAGGGTTTGCTAGGACTCGATAGCGAATTGGGGAATCAAGTGGTGGTAGACGGGTAATGGGTTCAGTGGCTTATGGGTAGTGGGCTTGGCTAGTGAGCCCATGACAGTAACACGAAAACAACTAAGACGTCTAACACGGCCCACACAAGAAAATTTCGGTCCAAATCACTTCCATAGTTGTCTTCAACATGCATATTCACCGAAACTTGCTGCCATGGTGTCCCAAGCATGGATGGGGAGGCTAGGGTGGTTACCGGTGGTGCCTGCCTGCTGCAGTCAGCCAGGGCGCGCGGGCCGGGCAGCGTCACGTTCGTCGCTCATATCAACGGCGACGGGGAAGGCAGGCCCAGGCGAGGGGGCAAGCGCACGCACAGTGCGGTGGGAGGGGACACTGACTCTGTCAGGCGGACCCATGTGAGGAAGGACAAGAGCAGTTGGACGGCGCGCATGTCGTGCCGTCGTCCGCCGAGACCGAGAGGACGGCAAAGGCGAGCGTCAGCGAATCCGTGGGTTTGGCGCCGCGGTCTCCGCCAGAAACAGCATAGTAACTGCAGGCTCCAACAGCTTCACTTGGGCCGTCGGGCGGGCCACGTCGGGCAGCTGCGTGGGACCCTGCGGCCTGTTCTTTTTGGCTAAGGTCCTATTCTTTTCGGTTTCTAAAAGCTGTTTTTCGGTTTTTCTACAGTAATTAGTTTCTAAATAGAATATTTTTTTCAAGATAGGATCTACTAATTAATTGTAGTACATACTTTACTGACTTTATTTATATCAGCAAAAATCGCACGTGAATTTCTGTTACTCTGTAATCTCTCGTATAAACAGTCCAAAAGTCATAAGCCGCAGCCAAAAGCCACAAGCCGCAGCCAAAAAGAACAGGCCCTAAGACTTATGGTTTTTGGCTGCGGCTTGTGATTTTTAGACTGTTCGTGTGAGAGATGACAGACCCCATCTTAAAAAGACACTCCGTTTAAAAGCTAGTTATTGTAGAAAAACTAAAAACCAAAGCTAAAAGCTGAAAAAGAACAGTGCCTACATTAGGTGAGTTATTTTGGGTTGTAGTTTATAGCTTTTTGCTAATTTCTTTTAAATTTTGGCTATTTACAAGCCATTGGCCTTGTGAACAACAAATTCCCATGGAAGTTAATGGGCCGGGACTTGGGCTGCAGCTCCCTAGCCTTGCTCTAGTTCTGCCTCTGTGTCCATGGAGTATTGGAGTTGCTAGCTCCATTCTTAGTCTCCGGGAGTGGGTTTTCCACACTTGCATGCGGCTACATGCACTATCACCACCGTCCATCTTTACTTTGAGATTCATGCTCCCTTCCTCTCTCCCCTCACTCACTCACTCTCTCTCGGCTCAGGCAAGCGACAGACCGAGATGCATCGTTGTGGTAGATTTCAATGCAGTGTGGCCAACGAAGGCGAGGTGGCTAAGCGTGGTGCAGCAGGCGGAGGCAAGGAGGGCAAAGGGATGGCTCGGGCGAGAGCGCAGCCGAGAGAGAGGGAGTGGAGAGAGAAGGGCAGAAGAGAGTGCACACACTTCGAAGCATTTCAACGTGCAAGATAGAGCTTGTAGCCACAAGCAGTTGTGGTTTTCCATTTTTTTCCACTCCATCTATTGTTGCAAAACTAAATCTCCATGTTCGGAACGTGAGAATTATATAATAATTTCTAAGATTTTACTATGGGTGGGTTTTTTCAGTTGCATTTTATGGCTTATGGTTTTTGATCCTAGTGTGAGAGCTTGTGTGAATGAACTGAATACCAATAAGCCATTTCAAAAAGTTGTTCCGATAAGTCGCTTCAAAACGGCGATGAAGAAGTCATTCTGTTTGTTTATTTGAAGAAAACCATAAGTTATAAGCTAAAAAGAACTCGGCCATTTCAAAGTTCTGCGCTCCAAACTGGATCCAAAACATACACACATGGTAATATAGAGCCTGTTCATAATGACTTCTGCCAATATGAACACCCGGCTTCCTGAAACGGTTTCTTCACTCCTCTCGCTCCAGAGATAAGACAGGGGTCACAACGCATCATATACCCTACGCCTCTCGCTTATGCATCTCTCCTTTATTTTTTCCACCACTTATTCTCTTCCTCTAAAAGTTAATTTTTTTAACCACTACTGTTTATTTATAGTAAAAAACTATCGGTCGTAATCAATATCAATAGGACCACGATGGAAGTTTTCGTCAATTACATATGCCTAGACGAGCTTCCAAATGTTGGCATGCACGCCTATCACCCTCCGTAGTCTCATCGGAAGAATGAGAGGAGCTAAGCTTCGACCAAAGCTTCAACTACTGTACAAGCCAACCGCACTCAACCGTTACCAACCGCAGTTGCCATCACCACATTCCGCCGGCCAAACCGGCCGGCCGGTTCCGCGCGACGACCTCGGACTTCCACTTCCAACGGTACGTCAATATGTGGGCAAACCAGTCACGGCCACGGGACGAGGTTAGGCATGCCAACCCACATCGACCGGCGCCCGTTCCCCGTACGTGCACGGCGCGTATCAGCCGGCTACGCGTGTGCCTATCTCACCATCATTCTTCTGCAGGGACCAAACTTCTGATGCCAAGTGACAGGTCGGTCCAATGGACTTACGTACGTTCATCTTTCAGCGCATGCAATGGCTACCCCTCCACCTTTCGCCGTGGGAGCAGACGCGCTCGCACCTCCCAGTCTCAGGTCCGCTAATTTCGGTTTGAATTATTAGTTTATTTTTATCATTTATAAATTTTGTATTTTTTTGAGTTTTTGATTTTTTTAGTTTTTTTGCTTTTTTCGTATTTGTTTATGTTGTCCGTGATGAGCTAACATATTTTTTCTATTTTTAAAAATTTTAAAATTTAATTACGTTAAATAAGTCACCTTTAACTACAGCGTAATTTTAGCTAGCTACAGTATAATTTAACCATAAATCACTATTTTTTAACCGAGCAGTGCCCTGAGGCTAGCTGCAACTCCAAGTGGACGCGCAGCACATCCGTCTCGCCCCACGCCTACTCTCTCGGATGCCAAAAAAAAACGAGCAGGTACAGCTGCTGCTACGGTTTACCATGCCCGGCCGGGCGTCGTGCGTGATCGGTCGTAGGTTCGGCTTCACAACGGCTGGCCAGTTCTGGGGAAAAAAGATTTTTTGGGTTAGGGTCGTTGCATGGAAGCAAGCATCAAGCGACACATGTTTTGACGGTAAGCAGGTCGTCACTTGTACTAATCAGTGTATAATTGACAGTGGCACTTTATTTGCTTGTAGTACTACTACATAGTTTGCATTCGGCTCCACCATGCACCACCGCCTCATATGTTTATTCAACATGCATGCTGGAGTTTGGTACAGTTAGTTGGTACTCACCGGTCGACCAATAAATAAGACATAGTGACATCCTTACTTAACTGGTATTTTCACAAGCAAAACAATTGTATTTTATGATTTAAATCTGTTTAGGTACAATCACTTAAAAAATTCGATCAGATTTCGCTTAACAGTATATTCTGACCCATAACTGGTCGGTAATGTAAATCGATAAGAAGTTACAATTGGAGCCATCTTCATGTTCATAATGGACTCTGCACCAACTTGCACCAGACGTGGTGTCCAGAGGTTTGAGCCGACTGGAGTCAAACGTGGCTACTCAAGGTGCTTCCTATTACAACTCTTTATTGCTATCTTCTAAGGCTGTTTCATCTCTGAACGGGGTATTGTTTCCGTCTTCAAATAGGCTACTGTTCTAGTTTTCAAGTAGGTCTCTGTTTTTAACAAGAATTAAAATATCCATCAAATACGGCTTTAACACTTAATTAAGGCCCTAAGACCCATCTGGTTATAAGCTTTCCGGAGATGTTCCCCGAGTACCTCTAGTCGAAGAACAACTATACACTTCACCCGACCAGGAAACTACTCAGAGATTGTGAACTGGTATGAGAGCTCACTTCCAGAGAACTCATCTTCTGCAATGGATAAAACATGTATTTTGACCATGGCTACTCGAGACGCTTTCGACTACAACTCTTCATCATTATCTTCTGAGACTGTTTCGTCTTCGAACGAGGTGTTATTCACATCTCCATGTAGATTCACTGCTACAGAAGAGGCTATACTGGACGGGTACATCACAGACGGTTTTACTGGCAACCGTCTGTGATATTTTCATAAACGGTTATTAACATGAACCGTCGTGATAATTGAGACATCACGACGGTTTTATTAATAACCGTCGCGAACTTTCTGACGGTTCTTATACGAACCGTCTATACCATCGAGATAACACGGCGGGTCTGTTAAGAACCGTCAGTGAAAGTTCCTGACGGTTATTAACACGAGCGGTGCGTGAAAGCGGATAACACGAGCGGTTCTGTTAAGAACCGTCTGTGATAATCCCATGTCACTTATAATTGGTGTGTAATAGTCACATGTCACCAATAATTGGCGTATACGAGATTTCGATCTCACCGTCTATTCTCTCCACATCGAATGGTCGGCACGGTTCCTCCACGGCCATGCCCTTATTAATAACTCCCCATCAACCTTTCCACCGGTACTAGTCACGCGTGAGTTCATCCACTAGCTAGCTTAAGCTTCTCGTATGCATCTCCTCCGCCGTGAGCTAGCACCTCCATCGCTGACACGACCGGTTCATACTAAAGAATACACTCTTGCCGTAAGTGTCGTAAGTGTGTCTTGTTTAGTGTGGACCGTCGTGCCACGAACGGTTTGTTAGCTTGTCATCCCGTAATAGATCGATCGATCAATGTGTTGTTGAGTTTTGTGCTTGCCTCAGATTTGCATGTTCCTCGGCGATGCCGACTCATCGTCGAGATGTGATGTCCACTCGACAATCCTTCTTTTTCCGCAAAATTCAAGGCAATTTTATTACAAAGTTCAAAAAGACATTTCAGATTCTTGGTGTGGCCGGACCGACATACCGACAACCGGTGACGATTATTCATCGCATCTTCCACTTCTTTTCTTGTGGGAGAAGTGGGAAGAAGCGATGGATAGTCGATCACCAAGAAGCTCTGTATGTCGCCTACCGCCTCCAAGCTCTGAAATGTCGTTTGGGGCTCGAGCAGCGTCGAGGGAGCGAGATCGTCTTGATAGCCGGTGGTTCACTCGGTGTTGCTTAATTACTCTATAAGGGTAATAATCCCTTTGAGATATCTCGATGGCGGGTTGAACTATCACAGACGGTTGTTACTTATGAACCGTCTGTGATACTTGGTCGCTATGAACATCAGGACCGAGTTAGCACCGATAGAGACCGATAAAGGCCGGACGTACCTTCCCCCAGCATGTTACACTCTGTCTAAGTCCGAGAAAACGAATTGTGCGGTCCTTAAATGGTGTGAAAGTTCCATCCGCCACTCCACAAGCATGAAGAAACTTGTTTCCATGAAACATTTGAAATTAATTGGCATGAAGTCTCACGATTGTCATGTGCTAATGACTCAAATGCTACTGTTGCAATTAGAAGTATTTTGCCGAACAAGGTTCGAGTGACAATCATAAGGCTATGTTATTTCTTCAACGCAATTGCTCGAAGGTCATTGATCCGGATGGACTAGATGCTCGCAAACCGAGGTGGTGACAACTCTATGTCATCTAGAGATGTATTTCCTCCATCATTTTTGATATCATGGTCCATCTCATTGTCCACCTTGTGAAAGAGATAAAAATATGTGGCCCGTATTTCTCGTCATATGTACCCTTCGAGAGGTACATGGGAATTCAAGTCCTATGTACGCAATCGATCTCGACCGGAGGGTAGCATCATCGAAGGTTATACAACGAAGAGGTCATTGAATTACGCATCGGCTACATGGCTCGGTAGAGCCGATAGGTGTACCTCTATCTCGTCACGAGGGAGGTTAGAGGTATAGGGACTATCGGGAGGAAAGCAATAACTCCGGATCAAAATACGTATGCTCAAGTCCATTTCATGGTTTTACAACACATGACCTGAAGTGACCCCATATATTGAAGAGCACAAGGACATGCTACGTCGGAGAATGCGAGCCGGTCGAAGTTTGGATCACGAGACAACACAACCGTCGGTTCAACGAATGGTTGAAGGCGCAATTGACTAGGAGGTCGTCAAATGAAACAATACAATGGTTGGCAAAGGGCCAAAATTTACAATTGTGACATGGCAAGGATACGACATTAATGGCTACACATTTTATACAATGATCAAGATAGAAAGAGCACGGTCGCGAACTCGGTGTCCGCATAGATGCCTATGATTCGCAGCGATCACCGCCCAAGCTCGTACTACGGGCTTGTAGAGGAGATTTGGGAGCTTGACTACGTAATTTTCAAAATTCCTCTATTTCGTGTCGTTGGGTCCAACTCCCACGGGTGTAAGGTTGACAAGTGCAGGCGTCACTACCGTGGACCTCGAATGTGTAGGATACAAAGGCGAACCATTCGTATCATGAGGCAAGTTGTTCAAGTATTTTATGTAACCGACCGGCAAATAAGAAGCGCCATGTAGTTCTTCGGGAAAAGAAGGATTGCCGGGTTGAGAATGTTGTGGATGAGGAAGAGTACAATCAATTTGATGATTTGCCTCCATTCGGAGACGGCATCAGGCTCGATGAAGAACAAGGCGATGAAGCAAGCTATATGTGTATCGATCATCGTGAAGGGCTTTATTTAAAATGATATAGCCAAAGTGTAATAAATGATATAGGTTATGCTTGTGTTTTTCATAAATGTATGTATGTTCCATATTGTTATATTTATGGTTATGCTTGCGTTTTTCATAAATGTATCTATGTTCCATATTGTAATTGTGAAATGACATAGGAACCTAGCTAGGCTGCGGTATTTATAGTGAACTATCACAGGCGGTTTATAAAAAGAAATCGCGTGATAACACATCCTGACGGTTCTATATATATAACCGTCATGATATACATATCACGAGCGGTTCTATATAGAACCGTCGCGATATGTATATCGCGACGGTTATATATATAGAACCGTCAGGATATGAATATCACGACGGTTATATTGATAGAACCGTCGTGATAGATCATCTATAAATACCGCAACTAGGTGCGGAGTCCGCTCATCTGCCGATCTCTTGTCTCCACTCTGCGTGGCGCCCCGCTAGCTAGGTTTTGCTCCCGACGCCGCGGTCCCTCCCGACGCCGGTCCCTCCTCCGGACGCCGCCGCCCGACGCCGGTCCCTCCCGACGCCGCCGGTCCCTCCCGACGCCGCTCCCGACGCGGTCCCTCCCGACGCCGCCTCTCCCTCCCGCGCCGCCGGTCCCTCCCGACGCCGCCGGTCCCTCCCGACGCCGCTACCTCCCGGCCGGTCCCTCCTCGTGCTTCACATGTTAGCTTTATGATATATATATATGCTTCACATGTATTTTATGTTATATGCTTCACATGTATTTTATGTTATATGCTTCACATGTATTTTATGTTATATGCTTCACATGTTAGCTTTATGATATATTCTTCACATGTATTTTATGTAGCATATAATATATCTTGCACTTGTTAGTCGCAAGGTCTATTTGGAAGGCCCATAGCTCACCGCAATTAGTTTTTCTTAGAAGAGATGGCGTCCACACGGTCTTCGTCGTGTCGTCATCCGGGTCTCACGCTCCCAAGGCTGCGAAATCTAAAGCGTGGCGAGGAGTATCGAATTGCCACAGGCCGAATGACCATCACGGTGGTCTCTCCGGATGGGGTCCCTCTGGAACCGTCGAAAGCAGCGTCATCATTTCGGACTACCTGCGGTATAATTGTAAGTGTACTGTACAATGAAGTTCTACATTCACGTTATACAGATAAATGTCATTACTCTTTCTTTATGTATAGATACATGATCCAACAAGTCCAGCAATCGCGACGACCGGTGGGTTTCCTCGACCCTCGGTTGGTCTCCGAGCAATCTATCAACACGATGCATCCTTCGTGCAAGGTTACATAACGAGGGATTGATTGCTCACACCGACAAGGAGTACATCATGATACCCTTCAACCAAGGGTAAGTGCTTCACTAGTTGCCACACATATGTTTCATTTGTACTTTACATGCAGCATGAACTTAGAATTAATCACTGTGGCGACACACATAACTAGGCATCACTGGATTTTGCTTGTGATTGTACCAAAGTGGAGCAAGGTAATATACCTTGATTCCTTCCTTAGGAGCAACCACGACTTCAGTCGTGTGCAAGAAGTACTTAACAGGTAAACTCATTTCCTCCATACATAACTCTATTGTAATATTTCTTTTGTTTGCCACTACCGAGGCTAAGTTTTTGAATCACGTAGGGCGTTTGCCGATTATGTTGCCCAAGGAGGAACACACGACAAAAAATCCAGTGACACACTACGACACAACACGCGATTTCCGGTACCCGCTACAACACAACAATCCTATATCATACTTTGTTATAATGCCTCTAGAATTGACAATACCGATGTATGTAATTCTATTTTGCGATGCCACCAGAGCTACTGAGGCAACGTATGTGGATTCTCGTTTGCCGCCATATGAAGGAAATCATGGGTACTAAGATCAATGATCCAGAGGTTTGTCAGGTCCTTCCAATAATTATTATTTTCTGATTATATATATGTTTTTATGTTACACACATGCTAATTAATGACTTAACATTGCTCCTAGCGACAGCGGGTGAACTTCGACGAAAGTGCATATGATCTTGACAATCTCGTCGATATTCGTGGAACCATCTCCCAATTCTTGCTAGCGAGGTCATAAATAAGAATGGAGAGTTCCACGCGGCAATGGTGATAATTAGATGTTGAAACATTGGATTCAACTGTACAATCAAACAATTCTCCTTCAATTGAATTCATTTGTCGATGTTGTGTAACGATTTTCGATCTATATATATATGTATGTGATCTGTGGCCGTTTGTTACATTCATCGTGTATCGAATTTTGTTGTAATTTACTATGAGTTGCAATTAACTTATATCATCATTTATCGTAATCCGCACGCTTGTCGCTTTCAGAGGGCATGGCTAGCATATCCGAGGCTAGCCAAAAGCGGCAAATAAAATGGATGATATATATGGTATCACAGACGGTTCGTTGTTACAAACCGTCGTGCGTGAATGATATCACAGGCGGTTTTTGGCGACCGTGCGTGATATACACAATATCACGAGCGGTTAGTAACACAAACCGTGCGTGATATGTGTATATCCTGACGGTCTTGATTATTAACCGTGCGTGATAGAGCGAGTATCACGAGCGGTTGTTTAAACAAACACCGTGCGTGATAGTCTATTATGACGGTCTTGACTACTAACCGTCGTGATAGTGAGGTATCACGCAGACGGTTGTTTATAAAACCGTCGTGATACCGCACTATCACAGACGGTTAGTAGTCAAGACCGTCTGTAATGTATGTTATCACAGACGGCTCAGGAACCGTCTGTGATAACCACCAACTATCATCGACACCTAAACACCGGCGGTTCAGAACTGTCGTGATGACGATTCCAACAAATCGTGATAGGGAAATTGTCAGTAGCGATGATTCTTGTTCTAGTTTTGAAGTAGGTTTCTGTTTTCATTGCCAATTAGGACTTTGTTCCTTTTTCGTCTGGGACTGTTTTCAAAACTATTTATACCCATTGTAAGCCTCATGGTAGATAGTATGTATAATACAAGTTATCTATATATGTAATACGCCAAGAGTGCTTTGTATATTTCTCCATATAGTGATTTTACCGATTGTGGTCCATGTTTTTTTTTCTCATAATGATTTTTCATGTTAAACCTTTGTCTCATATTCATGATTATTCTTCACTATTTTATATTTTACCTTGTATGTTATAACAAGAACAAATAAGAACAGAGTTTGTTTTGAAGAAAATAAGAGTTTTCCAATTGAAACCTATGTGCTAAAGGGCGTAACTTGAAAAAAAAATTAAGATAGCATCCACGAACCTTTTTTTAATCCACCGCTCGCTTGCTTTCGTGTGGAAAGGAGATCTTGCCGGCGCTAATTTATGTTTCTCTTTATCGCTTTACGAAGATCATGGGGATATATTTGTGTATTGTCTACCTACGAGACATGATCCTGTGCTACCGACCACGCTAGCTGATGCTGACACTCATCGGCGACTGAGCAACTCCCAACACCTGGGTCATATCAGGTATCACGCGTCAGAGATGATCTACACAGCGTCCAAAACGTGTGCTATGGCCATTGGATGATCTACATAGCTGAACCGATATTCAGAAACGTATCGAAACGTTCGCTTGTCGCCGTGGATTCTTCTAATTAGCTCCTGGCCGATGGTACGAATCGATCGTGACAGGTTAATGACAGATGGACCAAGTAGAGTCGCCCACGGGTGCACGTGAAAGCTACGCTTTATCCAACTGCACAATGACATGGGCGATCGCGAGGTCGCTGTGCTGCATTCGGTCGCCACATGGGCCGGTCATGGCCGGGATGGGGTTTTTTTTTTGTAAAACCGACGGTTTATGGTTTAATATTTAAATTTTGTTTATAGTTTATGTTTTTTTATTTTACTCCGTCTTATATTACTACTAATATTGCATGACGCTTGCAGATGTTGAGCGCTTGTATGTAGCGTAATTGAAACGAAGATTACTTTTAATGTTTGTATTACTACTAGCATGAAATAAGTTTTATGGACGTAGCGTAAATGAGGCACATAATTTATTTCTTTTTTGTTACACCTATTTTATCACCCATGGCACGGTATTCATGAATACGAACCCCATGCGCGAAGTGTAAATGCAATGCAAATTATTTATTTCTTTATTTTATTTTCACCAGGACTACTAAATCATGATACGGTACTCATTGCCATGGAGCCCATGCGCAGAATGTAGTTGGGTAGAATATATTATTTTTTATTTCAGTACATCTGTATTATTAATCATGACATGATATTCATGAATATGGAGCCCATGTGCTAGTGTAACCGGAACAAAAATTATTTATTTGTTTATTTTGTGTTACCCAGACTATTATTCATGACATGTTACTCGTTAATATGGAGCCCATGTGTAGAGTATAATCGGATAAAAATTTATTATTAGTTTATTCATTATGTCCATGTGACTACTCATGACATGGTATTCAGGAATATGGGACCCATGTGCAAGCATAAATGGGACAAAAATTATTTATTTGTTTATTTTGTGTTACCTAGACTATTGTTCATGATATGATACTCATTAATATGGAGCCCATGTGTAGAATATAATCGAATAAAAAATTTATTATTCGTTTGTTTCATTGTGCCCATGTTACTAGTCATGTCATGGTATTCGTGGTTATGGAACCCACGTGCGAGCGTAAACGGGACAAAAATTATTTATTTGTTTTTTTGGGTTACCCAGACTATTACTCATGACATGGTAATCACTAATATCGAGCCCATATACAGAATGAATTGGGTGAAATTTTATTATTAGTATATTCCATTATGTCTGTGTTACTACTCATGGCATGGTATTCACGAATATGGAACTCCTTGTGCGGGTGTAAATGAGACCAAAATTACTTATTTTCTTTTTAATTTTCACCCGGACCACTAAATCATGGCATGGTAAGGAGCATGCCCCAAATGGGGTCTGGAGGAGCTTGACCTAGAGGGGGTCTAGAGTGGCATGGAGTGCACAGACAGAGTCCGGAGGAGCGTCACTTGGAGGGGTCTAGGAGCGCTACTACTTTGGCCTCGGAGGGGGTTCGCACCTCCTATTTCAGCGACCTTTCGTGCTTTCCCCTTCTTAGACGGCACGACTTCTCATCCGAGTCCCTATGGACAGTGCCAACCGGACCTCGTTCGTTTGCTACAGGACTTGCTAAAAAATTAAAATAATTTTGATATTTTTACGAGTTTTTACATATAGCAAACGAGCTCCAAAAATTATGGAATTTTATGTGAAGCCTCCTGTGCAGTAATAGTTATTATGTAATTTTTTGGAAATTTTATACGATCCGAATCAGCCATATTTTTTGGTAATAGTTATTATGAATTTGTGTAATTAAAAGTAATTAAAGTACTACAAAAAATGCATCACGGGATGCGATATGTCCTACTCTTCTAAGACACTACTATCTTCTCGTCGCGCTTGCCTGCCCATACGTGGTCTTGTCTTCCGTTGCGCACGAGCATGTCCCGTTGAGTACGTCAGACGGTCCGGAGGTTGTGTATCAGGTCGGATGAGGTATGAAAACCGTTCTGTTTGCTCAGTGGCCGGCGGTGGTCCAGTAGGCTGAGATACAGTACGTTGGATCCGATAAAGGTCGAATTCATCCAGCTGAGATGTGTCGAACCGCGAGTCGTTCACAATAATATCGTGTACGAAGGACTCTAGAGACCCCCTTGTAGTGCAAACGAGCTCTCGCCCTTACTGTATACGTGGTAGCGAAGCCGTAGGAGCTCTGCCCACCGATGTGTTTAAACCCTAGGTATGCCGAGAACGCTGAGCTTTGCCCTGCGTACGATGCAAACACTAGCGCCATGTAGTGCTCTCTAGAAGCATCTGGGAGGCCCGTGGCTGGACGACAGGCACCTGCTGTCGGGCGATAGCGCGACGCATCGCCTCGCGGGCGTTGTTGCCTGGTCCGTCGATGACAAAAATAATTTTTTTATCGGTATATCTCCATATACTATTATTTTTTACAAATATAGTGTAAAATAGTGCTAAAACTGACTTGATTCTTTAGCTTTACACCCCTTAACTCCACGCACACGAGGCCCACCCACAGACTTGGTTGTTTTAATGAGCGTCGGGTTTTGTAAGGAACTCATAAAATAAATAAAAAAACAGACACGTCTAAACTACTGTGACTCAACTAGTCCTAGGTATTATATTTCCACGCAATGGACCTTTTACAATTTAGACTTCAAAAGCAAAAAAAATAGGAAACGAAAACGCAAAGAACTCGGACTCTAAACAACCAACTAAAATCAACCCTCACATAATTCGGATCAGGATATCTCCAATCCTAACTGAAGCTGGAAAATAATTTGTGTGGTTTACCTCTTCCTTTCTTGGCTTGATTTCCACGCTTGCCTTCCTTTCTCGTTGCACATCATCCACATGCATCCACCGAAACCAACTCCTTCTATGCATGCACTGATTTCTTAGAGCAAGTATAATAAAAGGCTGTTAGTAGGCTATATGCTGAGATGGAGGAGAGAGAAGAGAGGTGGGCTGTAAGCTTACAGCCAGCTGAAGCACAAGAACCAAGAAACTTTGTGAGAGGAAGGGGTAGGTCATACAGCCTTCAGGTGGCTGTAACTACTATATGAGTAGGCTGAAAAATGAGCTGTAAGTGTTCATACAGTCAACTAAAAGCTATATTATTAGCCTTGCTCTTATGCCAATACATTTTAGGTTTCCTTGCATGTACCACTCAATAAATTCCCGCGTGCTCGGCTAAGTACTAGCACGCTCCAGATTGGGCACACTTCCATACACACGGTTACCTCTTCCTTGGCGTGCTACACCTTCCTCCCTCGGCATTGTGTCAGAGAGATGGATATATTTGGTTCGTATACTAAGGTTATCATATTTTGCCATAAATGGGCAGCGGGTGCAGTGGATTCTGACGGGGGGCGGCGACGGTCTGTCCAAATGTCCGATCGAAGGACGACGCGAGGGTTGGTGAGGATGGACGCCGATTGATCTTAGGAATATTTATATTGATTTTTGTTTAGTAAAGTCAGAAACTAATGTAAATATCTAATTTGTTTTTAGGATAAAATAGGGTGTTCTAGATACATCCCACACTTTACTTTTATCATTCTTATCTTATGTCCGTATTTGAGACTCGCCTTTTCTATTATTCATGCTCTCCTTCTAGCTATCACATCTTTGAACCACTGCATTTCTTTTCAGAGGAAAGCCATCGGCACAGCGGAAAGCACAGCCAAGAACACCCTTTAGTCAAGTCACGTCCAGATCAGATCAGATACCTGATTTGATTTGACCGGAGGACTTGATGTCCGCTCGTTCTAGCTAGCTGCCTGCCCTCGCCGTGTCTACGTTTTATAGGCTGCTGCTGACTCGGTACGCTTCCGTGACCCGCTGTAAAGCGCCGTTCCGTCTAGTCACAGCGTGGTACTAATGTTCCGATCTAGATGACTTCGGCTGGATCGGCAAGGAGGATCCCCGCTTCCCAGTGCACTGCTCGTAGTCAATCTTTGCGTATAGGCGTATGCCCTTAATTTTAGGTCTCTTCGCATTCCGGCTTAAACTCTCGTTAGTTAGAATAAACCTATTAGCTTTTTATTTTTATTTTTTACTTTTTTATATATATTATTTGTAGAGATATAATAATTTTTTTCTTTACTTTTTAATTGAATGGTTTAGATTTTAAAAACTAACGACCACTATAATATAATTTCAATCAAAAACTAATAGTCAAAAGCCAAAAGCATTAAAAAAAAAGCTAGATTGAACAGGTCTCCTCTCGGTCATGGCCCATATGATTTTTTTTCTCTCCATGCTACTCGTACTTTGTCTACAGTAGTACCCCTCTTAAAAATAAGTTGTTTTGGATTACGCGTAGTCAAATATTATAAATTTTTACTATTAATATTTTTAAAATATTTAGATTAGACAAATAAAAATAGTATGTATTGATTTGACTAATTTTTTTTCATAATATTATAGTTTTATTAGTTTTTATAAATATATTATAATAAAAATAAGTAATCAAAGTTTTATTTTGGAAACTAAGTTGACGTCCAAAACAACTTCCTTTTGTGATCCAAGGGAGTAGTACATAGAGTCCAGTCTATACGTGTACAATCATACATGTATCTGCATACATGGGTTAGAGCAGTACTAAGGACATTTCTAACAGGCAGTTTTCGTAGCAATGTCTATAAGAAGAAATAGTGTATTAAATAAGTGTTTAGATACAACTATCCTCATAGGTAATGTCCATGTATTTTATTTTAATGTCATTATTGTTGCATGTATTGTAATCTACATCATATTTTACTCTTGTGGCGTATATGTTTTGCATTTTGCTAAAGGAGTAGCTAGTTCATAGAGTCACATTATTTGCTATGGAAATATATGCTCCAATGAACTTCATCGTATTACTTGATCACAAATTCACAGTACTTGCTCATACAAGGAGACTTGATCACGTCCGTCACGTACTTGGTCACAATATTTGCTGCCAACTTGTATATGCACATCACGCTAGAAATACATCGAAATATAATCTCGGTCGGACCCCAAAAGTTGTAGCAAAAATAGCAGCAGCAATAGGAAGAGAATACATATACTACCTCTAATCTCAGTAGACCAGCAAACTTCGAACTCACCTTCAACCAAGCATGGAAAAATACAGGTGTGGAGAACAAGAGATCGAACACAACATTACCATTGATGCGGATACAAGTTGAAACGAGAGGAATCAGCTGCGACGGAGCCACCAATGGAGGGGCCGCCCCACCAAGCAGCGAAGGTGGCTACACTTGAGCAATCGGCGACGGTGGAGGCAGGGAAATCAGCGGCCTAGAAATCAACCGAGGTGGCGGCAGTGGTCCATTCTCCTCTTCCCTTGTCCCCTTCTTCCGGGGAGCCATCCGGTGGAGATCGACTAAGGCGGCATCGGAAGAGGAAGAAATCGGCGGCGACGGTTGGCGCCGGAGCTAGCCCATGGCTGGTTTTGGTGGGGGTGGAGAGAGGCGGCAGAGGATTTGGAGAAGACGACCCACTCGGCCGGTTGGGCAAGAGCTCACGAGGCGAAGCCGATCCAGACGGGCACACAAAATCCAGTAGGCCCACAAAATAGACACCCAATTTGTCTCGATGAAGTATCTAATATTTTCGTCTATATTGATCTTTAGAAAAGGTGATATTTTGTATGAGATATTGCTCCTATCTCTTTTTAAATATGCTTTCCTGTTATAATTTTACTTACGCGACAAGCTAATTAAGGCTAAACACATCATGACGAGAACCATTAGGAGTGCCCGAAATGGGCGAGGGATGTTGCCAGCGTTGTAAGAGCCTTGGGATGTGGGTATGCTTGTGAAGGAATCAGGAGCAAAGAAACTAGAGGAATATCCGAATATCTATGGATGGAGATTCGGTGTTGCGTGCGACTATTCGAATCAACATGCGTTGCATGGTCCCGATCGACCCAATCACGCACAAGAAAAAAAAAAAGAGAACACAAGATTTTTAGCTATTTGCGACAGAGATTACGGAGAGAGATATTCGCTTGTGATTTTAGTTGATACAGATGTTAGGCTTTTAACGTGTACTGCAATTAACTTTAGATCCCGTCTTGAGAAAATACTCCATTTGAAAGTTAGGTACTGTAACAAAAACAAAAACTGCTTTTAAAAACCGTTAAAGAACATGCCCTATAGCTAATGGTGGCTTATTTAGTGTAATTAAATTAAAAAAATCAAAAATAAAAAAATAGGTTAGCCTATCACGAATAATGTAAACGAATATAGAAAACCATCAAAAAAACTAAATAAGCCAAAAAAAACTAGAAAAAAACGAAAATTAAAAATAGTAAAAATAAACCAAAATGTACGGGCCTAAATAATCCACCCAACTTTACAATTGTAGCAATTGGCTCACTCACTCAGACTACTGATCCTAGAAAGAGGAGGGATCGATCAGCTGGGCGCCCTGTAACTACCAACGGTCGTGGTGGGGCCCGGTGGCGCCAGGGAGGGCCACGTGGTGGGGCCCGCGCACACCGACCTGCCTCTGCTATCTCACCCGGGGTGGCCCACTCCCACCGCTCCCCTACGTGGCACCTCGTACGGCCCCACTGTGGCTCCTAGGATGCGGGGTGGGGCCCGCGCACTAAAATGCCAGATTTGGCTCCGTTCCTCCGGCCCTCATCATGCTGCGTCCTTCACTGTTCCCACGTCGCTCCACATATTTCAAGCAACTAGCTGATGATACACAACTCTATAGTTCCACCACACGGTTCCAACCAGACTTGTACAGTACTAAGTTCTACACGAAGAAGAATAATTGTACTCACTAGCATATACTTAGTATTACCTCGCTCGAGCTTTTGGTTTCTGACTCATTTTTTACTATTTATAGATTTCATCTTTTTCTGGTTTTTAACTTTTTTGTCGGTTCTTTTTTTTCCGTATTCGTTTGCGTTGTCTATTATGAACTAATCTATTTTTTTATTTTTAATTTTTTTAAAATTTAGTTATCATCAATTATATTGTAATTTTAACCAGCTAAATTAATTTATTTTAGTCTAATCAAACTACACCTACACTTCCTCTTTTCTAATATTCGTCTTGAAATTTTTCCTAGTGCTACACATAGTTTTCCCCGCAGCCGCACGACTACTGGTAGCGATTGCCATGATACTGACGTTACGGTCTGCATCCAAACTTCTGAGGCTTCTGTGCTGCACGTACGCGTTCCAAGGAAAACAATCTGGAGAAGGAAGGAATCAGTTGACGTCTACTACTCGGACACGGCCATTCATGTTTTGAGTAGCACATGACGAAAAGTACACGAGCTGAGAATCTTCGCCCCTTCACTTGTTCACTCTCGAGTCTCTGGACAGCTGCCGTACCGGAGTTGGTCCGGGAGCTCGGTACCTAGAAATACTTTCTCTTCGAGTTGAGTTTCTAGTTTCTGATTTATATTTTACTATTTATAAATTTTTTATTTTTTGGTTTTTAGCTTTTCTGCTGGTTCTTTTTTATATTTGTTTGTATTATCTGTGATTGACTAATCTATTTTTTCTATTGTTATTTTTTAAATTTAATTATATCAAATAAGTCATCATCAGATATAGTATAATTTCAATCAATTATAGTACAGTTTTAATTATAAATTATTATTTTTCAGTCTAAATGAACGATACCTTCACCATGAGAAATTAGTGGTATCAATCTTAGTGGTATCAATCTTCTCTTAACACTTTGTTGTTCATGGCTACTAAACGCAGAAAGGTGCATCTATCGGATAAGCCGATAGAGCGATGCTTTTTTTTAACACTTTTGCGTTTTCGATCGTCACCATTAACCGGAGTGCTGCTAGTAGCAATGCATGAGCGTGAGAACGCAGGCCGGAGTCAATCGCGCAAAGACTCGACGAAAAGTTGGCCGACATTTCTACACTAGGAACAATGAAAACCCTAAGTAGCTCTGCAGATTCTAGTTGTGCTTGTTGAGTGTCACCACAGTTTGCCACGGCCAGAGGTGGACCTGCAATGGTCCATGTGAACATCCAAAATATTTTAAGAAAACATTAACATTTCTACACAAAAAAAGTTTTATCATGTTGGCCATTGGGCTGTGCTCTCAAGCACTAGGTCTGTGTTCGGTTCATCAAGCCATCATTTTCATTTTTTTGTTTTCTCTTTAAGTTTAACTGGTGTAAAAGTTTTTGAGATCCCGTTTCTTTGTTGCTTCTTATTATTTGAATAACTTGTCTAATTTTTTTCAACTTCGATAATTTTATTCTGGAAAATAAATATAAAAGGATGTATTTTTCCAATGTATTTCAAAAACCTATAAAGACCAACAAGATTCAATTTATATTGTATGTGTTCCTGCACTTTCCATCTCCTCTATAGTTTTTTCACAAATAATATTACATCTTCTGCATTGACAACACAACTCACTTGTCACATATCACCTTTTACATCTAATATTTTAAAAAAAAATCGAGAAGTTGTCTCTAGTATAAACAATTTGTGATTTGATTTTTGCTAATACAGACATTCTCTTTTTTATTAAACAATACTTTATTAAATCTGAACATCCATATAAAAATCATGGTTCCACCGCTAACCACGGCCCTTGTTAAATAGTGGCAAGGCAAAGGAGACCACGATAAAGAAAAGCTCGATACATTATCGCATTCTCAGCTTCCTTTCGAAGGAAGAAAGAATCATCGATCGTGTCGGCCCCATCCCCACTTCGCCGCCTCGCGCTCGCTCAACAAACGTCAGTTTGACGCGGTGGTCGTTGACTCGTCGTCGTCGCCGTCCTGGATGCTTGCTTTTGCCCATGCCCATGGATGATTCCAACCAAAACTGGTAATCCGTGGTCGTCCATGGAGGAGTACAGCGAACGGAAAGAAGCTTTAGGAAAGAACCGTCCATACTCTGACGTGTGCTTCAACGCGTACTGGTTACACTGACGACGCTTCCACCTTCCAACAAACTGATGTGACCAGGTCTATATATATATATATATATATATATATATATATATATATATATATATATATATATATATATATATATATATATATATATATATATATATATATATATGGTGTCTTTTTTCTACACCCGGGTATAGTTACTCCCTAAATATCTACCGTCCATTTGTCTCCCCATTTCTCTGGCTGATCGGGTTAGTGGATGCACTAGTACCCGATATGGTGGAACTAACCGAGTATGAAGTAATTACGTAAAGAAGGCACATGATTATCGGCCAGCAACATGCACGTTTGAAACGGGTAAGTGTATGTGCATACTCCTTTTTTTACGGGAGAGACTCCATTATATTAGAGTATGGAGTATGTTATCTGTACGTGCATACTCCATTGTTATGTGTACATACTCCTCTTTTTTTGAACACGATACTACTTTACTATATGTGTATGCAATGCATTTTCCATGTTGCATTGTGGATTATTAGTCAAGTATAGGAAGTATCGAGTATATTATGAAAAGCGAGAACGAAGTATGGAGTATATTTAAGAATTAGTGTAGTTCACAGGAAGTAACATCTAGTTTTTTAATAACTCATGATTGAGGCCCTGCTCAATATAGCTTAAGCTTATTGGCTTAAGCTTATTTTTGCACTATTCATAATTTCGTCTTTTTCTGAATTTTTGCCTTTTTTTTAGCTTTTTTTGCCGGTTCTTTTTTTCTCGTATTCGTTTGCGTTGTCTGTGATAGGCTAGCATATTTTTTATATTTTTTAATTTTTTTAAATTTAATTATGTCAAATAAGCCTCTCTCACCTACTGGTGTTTTTTCACCACTCTGATGTTTTCGACCATAAGCCTTGACTTTCGGTGAACCGATCACCACCTCATCCGTAATCCCATCCTGATATTTGGTAGGTTGCGCATACTCCGGGATACTTCCGGATGGATAGCGAAACTCACATAGATACTCCCTTCCCAATGCCTAGACGGTTGCCAAATATGATATTACGTTCTGGATGTGGTGATTCAAAATACCAGATTGGATCAGGTTTTCTCAAACCCGTGTGTTCCAGCTCCATTAAACTCTGTCCGTAGCACGGATCTTCAAACATCAGCAATGGTGGATGTCCCAGGTGTAACTACACCCAAGAGTAATTAGATTTTTTTTATATATATATATATATATATATATATATATATATATATATATATATATATATATATATATATATATA
This sequence comes from Bonia amplexicaulis, assembly GCA_036346245.1. Taxonomy (NCBI): domain Eukaryota; kingdom Viridiplantae; phylum Streptophyta; class Magnoliopsida; order Poales; family Poaceae; genus Bonia; species Bonia amplexicaulis. The sequence goes on along the minus strand of CM070748.1, from coordinate 1,424,092 downwards.
TATATTGAATAATGTGGTTACCACGATGTCTAGACCCTATGATTGAGACTTTTCATTTATTATTAAGACTTTTCATCTATGATTAATTCAGCATGTTAAACCAATAACTTCCTTTCCAAATTGACGTCTTTTCGAATTAATGAATGTTAACAGGTTTGCCTGATATATTACACTTGCACACATATAAAAATAATCCAAAGGTAGGGAGGCTTGGTGCCTATACACTATAGTGCCCCATTTCAGCGTCATATATGTATGTATATGTGTATATGTGTATGTGTATATATGTGTGTGTATATGTATATATATGTGTGTATACAGGGGCACCATGATGCCCTTGCTCCATGATTGAGACTTTCCATCCATGATTAATACTTTCCATCTATAATCGATTCAACATGCTAAATCAATGACTTTCTTTCTAAATTGATGCTTTTTCGAATTAATGAATGTTAACGAGTTTGCTTGATATATTATATATCATTGCACTTGTACGCATCTAAAAATAATTTAAATGCAGAGAGGCTTGGTAGCCAGACACCATGGTGCCATATTTGACATCCTATATATATATATATATATATATATATATATATATATATATATATATATATATATATATATATATATTTGATATTTTCATTGAGTCGAATTTAAATTGGTTAAACCGTTAGGAGGAAGCAGTCGAACCGGCATGTGAACGATGGTTTGACCGGTGGTCTGGTGTGATTGGATTTTAGGAGACAGTCAGACCGCGCGTGGTGGAATGAACAATTTCTAGTTGGCGACAACATTTTTTCAAAGAGTGGATTTTGATGTCGGTCGCTTGTGGTCAGACCGGCCATGGTTGGCGGTCAGACCGAGGTGAGTTGGCAGGTGTGACCGGCATTGGAAATGCAGTCGCACCAGGTGACTACTTAGATCAGTCAGTTGTTGGCACTGACCAGAGCAGCCCGACTGGCTTGAGAAGAATGGTCAGATTGGTGGTTACGACTAGATATCAGGGTGAGTTGACTGAGTTGGTTTGAAGTTGGTTCATGGCTTGGGAGCTATGAGAGTCGGTGTTACATTGCATGATGCATGTGGTCGACTAACACGAGTCAAGTGCATGAAACTTACGCTCGATACGGTTGCTTAGTCTTTGGATGTGCAGATGGTTTGGAGGACGTAGCAATCGATGGCGATGGACTGGGACTACACGGGAAAGCTGAGGTTCGAGCAGACGTGTAAGTCCGAATAATATTATGTGGCTCAAGTGGGAAGCATAGAGAAGACAGAGATTGTGAAGAGGTGAGTTGGTGTATGTGGTGCGCCAAGTAACGAGACTGATGCACATAGAGATGGTTCGTGAGAGTCCGAACGTGTGAAGACGTGATTGACAGTCATTGGACACTACGGGCTGCGTGTTAAAGTATGTGAAAATATTTCGAGATGAAGGTTAAAACGGAGTCAAGAGATGCCCAGAAGTTTTGTTGAGAGTATTTTGGCAGTTGGTCAAATATAGGGTTGGTGTAATTTGAGATTTAAAATTTTTGATGTTCTTATGACCTAGATTCGATTCTTTTCAATTTGGTGAACTCGAGTCCAAGAACCTTGTGATTCTTGATTGGTTTAGGTTCCTGTTGCCTTGAACGAATCTCGTGCAAAACTTGGATTTGTTTGGATGAGAATTGGGCATATTTTTTAGATTTGAGCTTTTGTCCTGAAATATTTTTAGGTCTAAGAATAGGGGTTCAGTTGGACCAGCTTTCAGACAGGCCAGCCAGTGTGATCGATCACATGGCGACAGTCAGACCGGCTAGCAGTCAAACCAGCCATGTGTAGAAGGCTACTGATTTTGTTGGCTCTTGCTTCGAGCTTTGTTTTGCTTCGTCGTGTTGGTGTAATCTAAACTTAGTGATTACTATAGTCATTTGAGTAATGGTTTTGAATACCTGAAGGAGGAAAATTTTTGGGAGTCATTCACCCTAGATTGCCTGGCATCGGTCAAATTATGCCCCATTTGGAGCTTGCAAAATTTCATTGGTACGGTTCAATTTCTTCAAGAATTAAGGAAAATTCCCACGTTCGAAACTAGCCTAAGATTTGGCGTGTTGTAAAAAAAGTTCAGTGTTTCAGATCAATCTGTGCTATTACCTCGATTAATTGTTGATATTATAGTTATACTAGTTGAATGCCCGTGTGTTGCTACGAATTTTAAAAAAATTTAGAACATATTTGTATGCATGTTCTAAAAATTTTTACCACCTGTTAGTTTCAGAACATATAGTATGATAAAATTTTAAAATCCGTAGCAACGAGCATTCAGCTAGTACAAGATTAAGCATTGGATGAAAAATACAGCATGTACTCTACAGTGCAGTCTAGATGAAATCCATCTTGACCACTAAATCATGGAAAGAAAGATATTTTGATGGGAAGGTTGGAAGATTCGACGCAGGTCTTTTGGGGCCACATGTCAGCGCTGCCTTTTGTGAGAAGGGGTGGAAGAGGCCGGATCAACCACCAACTCCTTCTTTTATAATAGTAAAGATACGTACGAATCATGCATAGCATTATAGCGTCATGAACTTTATCATCTATTGCAGAGGATTCGGGGTCCATCGAGCCATTGATGGAGTTTTTTTTTTAAAAAAACAAGTTGATCGAGGGATTAATATTTCACATCTGCGCATTATGAATTCCGCAAGAAGTTTGGTCTCTTGTCTGGCAAGAGGAATGAATAGTTTGGTCCAGAGTCCACAGACTGAACATGTGCTGCATTCAGTAGTCCTACATTATTGGACCAGCATTTATAGATTATCACAAATAGAGTATTAAGTTAATTTTTTTTTCTTCTCTCTTCCAGTGCCTTACCCCTTCTCACATGCAGGGTAAAGAACACAGAACATGCGACTCTGCAACTTGGAATTCTGCCTTGGCTAAATGCAGAGCCTGTTCTCTGCGGTTTCAAAAAACAATTTTTATTTTTTGCTACAATATCTAACTTTTAAATAGAATATTTTTTAAGATATGATCTACAAATTAATTATAATACATGTTAAAAGTCTAATATATGTATCAACTAAAATCGTAAACAAGTATCTCTCCATAATCTCTATCATAAACAGTTAAAATTCAAAAATTTCAACCAAAAGTCATAAGTATACGCTCTTCCACGAGACACCAACTAATGTTTTTAGAGATATCATCTGAGCCAAGTGTCGCATCAGATACTAGTAGCAAAGCAGAATGCAAGTGTGTAGCAGGATAGGTTGTGGCTCATCCACTAGACACCAACTATGGCCTACTACTACGTCCAGGTAGACAAACCTACGGTCAATTTGATAGGTGGTAAAGCTATGGATAACATGCGTGATGAAACCAACAACTATCCAGATGATCTCGACGTGTGAGGGGGATAACGTAGTTTAGCTAACAATTCTGCCACAAGCTGGATTAGGGCTCGGGGTAATGATGACCATAGCGTCATTAAAATTAGATATTATAGCAACAAATTGAAATGTGCTAGTAGGAGTATACGTACATGCACACATTGATTTTGAACGGTGACTGATCAATGTTCAGGTGAACTGTTCGACAACGGCGACGGATTGACGTTCAGCTGAACTGTTGTCGAACGAGAAGCATTAACAAACAGTTTTTTTTCTTGTATCATTAACAGCAGTATCTTTGTTAAGGATATATACCGTTCTTTAGAACGCAAGAATTTTATAAAAAAACATAACTCACAGAAAATTTACAAACCAGACATAAACATTACTTCACTAGGCTTGCGTAGCTAGTTGTTATAAAAAAAGAAAAATAGCTAGGCCTACGGTTGCTTGCTCTTTGTACAAAGAAACCTGCAGGAATCCTAAAGCAATTTGGATACTCTTACTAAGAGGGCTAATTCAGCTCCTACATCATTACGGCTTTACAACTCGTGTAACTCTCATGGTACAGACTCGGCTGACTAAGTTGGACTGATGCTGGCAGGTAGGTACGAACCTTTGGCGCCAAGTTTCAAATGTTCACCTTTTTGCTGATCTCTCACAGAACCATAACCACTTATCCCAATCTACCTACTTCGTTGTCAGGAGTTAAAACCACATTTCGCACTATTTCACATCGTATTTACAAAAATAGCAATATGTGCATCGTATTGACAAAAATATCGCTTATACCATCCGGTGAACGGGCGACAGGTGATTAAGCCGGCTTAATTATCTACCATAATTTTGTTAGTATTTGTTTGAATTTTTAAATATATCAAATAAGCTCAAAAATTTATGCAATTTTTGGTGGAGCTTCCCAAGGCATTGTGGTATATTCTGTAATTTGTTCATAATTGTCTGAGCCCATTTGCTATCTCTAAAAATTCTTAGAACGACACATAATTAACTAGGTGATTAAGAAGTTATATGCCGCTCTAAGAATTTTTAGAGGTAGCAAATAGTTGTGAAAAATTACAAAAAAATTTATGGAGCTTCCTTATATAGGGTTCTACATCTTTAATTTTTACATAATTTTTTACACCACTTTGTTATCTCTAAAAATTATTTAAACAACGTATAATTAAATAGATAATTAAAAACTAATGGCTAGGGCTAATTAGCTACCGTACAATGGCCGAGGGACGGGTCATTAGCCTCGGCCATTAGTGATTAACTAGTCATTTAATTATATGCTGCTCAAATAATTTTTAGAAGTAGTAAATGGTAGTGAAAAATTACAAATTTTTCCGTGGAGCTTCTTGATACAGCGTACTACGTTGTATAATTTTTACGTAATTATTCGCAACACTTTACTAACTCTAAAAATTATTTGAGAAGTACGTAATTAAATAGCTGATTAACCACTAATAGCCGGGGCTAATGAGCCGTACAGTGGCCGGGTGGCAGTAATTAGCCCTAGCCATTAGTTCTTAATTACTCATTTAATTATGTACTGCTTAAATAAAGTTTAGAATTAGTAAAGTGGTGCAAAAAATTACGTAAAAATTACACAACGTATAACTCTATATAAGGAAACTCCGTAACAATTTTCGTAATTTTTCACAACTTTTTGCTACCTCAAAAAATTCTTAGAGTGGTGTATAACTGCTTAATCGTCTGATTAATTATATGTCATTTTAAGAATTTTTAGAGATAGCAAATATTCTCAAAAAAAATTATGCAATACACCACAATGCCTTGGGAAGTTCCACCAAAAAATTCATAATTTTGTGAGCTCATTTGATATATTCAAAAATTTAAATAAATACTAAATAAAAAATTAAGACAGGTAATTAGCCTTAATCACCGGCGGCCGGCGACCGCGCTGCGTGTCGGCTCGCGGGTGCTGCCCGTCCACTGGACATCATAAATGATATTTTTATCAATACCATATATATATGACTATTTTTATAAATACAGTATATAACAGTGACAAATTTGGTTTTAACTCTCGTTGTCAGTCCCGGAGTATCGCACAGACGAAAAAAGAGTTTTGCGTGTGCCATAACGTAAAAAGACCGAGTAGCACCCAAAAAGATGTGAGAACCTGGTGGATGGATGTCAGAAGATCGAGTAGCATCAAAGCAAATTTGAGTTGTAAATGGGCTGGCAGTCGATCGAGCAAGTACAAAAAAAAGGACTTGATCAAAGAAAGAAATATATTTTTTTTAGCTTTTAAAAATTGCTTTTAAACCTTTCTATATTAATTAATTTTCAAACAAAACATCTTTTAAGATGGAGACTACAAGTTAATTATGTTATATGTTATAGCGACTTCATTAATATCGGCTAAAATCATACACGAGTTTCTATTATTCTAAACACTCTCTCACGAATAGCTCAAAAACAATAAGCCGTAGCTATAAGTCATAAACCGAAGCTAAAAAAACAGGCCCAGATAACCCAAACCCCCCACAAGATTAAGACGTTCTCTCCATCGACAGCAAAACCCGGGGCCGTTACTATCGGTCGGTATATGTTAATTCAGGCTGGGGCAGCGCGACAGCTGAGCATTCTGAACATTACACGGTTCTCTGAATTCAGAAATGGGAGAGTATTACACGGTTCACGGTGCTCGCTCGGAGATGGTCGTGCATGCTTTCCTTTTTAGAATCGGATTCGCCATCGGAACAGGATTAAAAAGTACCAGTGCTAGCCGACCTTGGTGGCCCGATTCGAAGACCAGTCAGGTCAACCCGGGAATAAAAATGCAAGTTTTGCAATCGATGAAAGTACGATTGATTCTCTAGTGAAATCAACGTATGGTAGTAATGGAGAGGAATGTAGCTTTTCTTGTTAATTCCCGACAGCCAAAATGAGGCTCGTCAGACCTGCAGGAGTGGACGGAACAGATTCTGTGCTACGAAAGGTTGCTAGGGTGTCCCAGAGTCACAAATGGAAGCTTCCTACTGATGGTGGTATTCCCATATCTTTACCTGAACGGTTATGTTGTTGCTAAGTGTAAAGCTTCAAATGTCTCACCACATTCACCATAGGAATAATGAGTTTTCCTTGAAGAGAGAGAGAGGAAAGGTGGTTTGTGAAGGTTCTTTTAGCTACCACTGATGGTCTTTATCTGCGATACGATAGAGATCAGTGGAGATGTTGAGGTAGATAACATACAGTTTTAAGTTTGAAAAATCATTCGAAGAATCCATTTTAAAAACCGATCTATTTAAACTTTGACTTTTTAACTTTTAAAATCCGAAAGACAAAAAAAAAAACAGTAACTTTGTCCTCCACCGAGGGCCAAGGCCTATTTAACCCCTCTCCTCCCTCCCAATCACCCCTCGTCCCAACCAAAACCTCTCGTCTCCTCTCACCTCTGCGTTTCGGCGCTAGCCATCTCTTCCTCCTTACCCCCCCTCCTCACAAAGCAAGAAAGCAACAACCGCACGAGCCACTTCAGTGACCTAGCATGAAGTACGTGCTGGTGACCGGCGGCGTGGTGAGCGGCCTCGGCAAGGGCGTGACGGCCAGCAGCATCGGCGTGGTGCTCAAGGCCTGCGGCCTCCGTGTCACCTCCATCAAGATTGGTAACGCCCCCCGCCGACGCCGCCGCCGACCGTTCCTCCTTCCCGCACTTGCCGCTGTCTCCTCTTTTCTGGTCAAGATTGAAAATAACGTCCGTTTCTCGTTCGTAAGAGGTAATTGATCTTTTGCCACACCTTTCATTGCATTTGATGATTTGCCCTATGATGTCTCACTGACATGTGGGTCCAAGGGCCACATGTCAATGAGACAAATGGGGCAAATCATCAAATTCCATGTTTAAGTATGGGGCAAATGCTCCAATCTCCCCGTTCGTAATGGTGGCCACGTGATCGCACAGGGCACGAACACCACGCTTCCCCGTACAGAGCCTGCACTTTTATTGTAGCCCGTTTAGTTTTTAGTCTACCTGTGTACGTGTATCTTTTTTTCTCCTCGTTTGGTTAAACTTAGCTTGCTAGGTTCTGCTCTTCTCTCGAGATCACAAATTGGACTCATTTGGGGGTGAGAAAATGCACAGAAAGCTTGTTCTTTTCAAAGAAAGGTAGCAGCGTTCCATCGGAATGGAGGCCTGATTTGGGTTCGTGATGGTCTCCTGGATGGATAAAGCTCTGATCTTTCTTCCTGACGGATGCAAAGCTCTAATTTTTCTCGCATTTCAACAGTGCCATGTGGCGCTTTTAGGCGCTTTCTTGCCTACATCTCGTGATGTTTTATGGCTTATACATGCAGTTTCTTTCCTCCCTTTTCTTTCTCTGTTCGTAGTCCCATCTCCATCGTGTAGAAAGCTTCCTTTTTTTTTATGGCTAGCGAAGTCGTTCCTTCCCCGTTTCTGTTAAAATAACCAGTTCATGTTTCATTCTCTTTTGAATTGCGATTACTCGTCGTTGCTTTGATGAAGTGGTCATCTGATACTGTGTCGGTGTCACTGTCTGGGTTCATTAAAACAGATGAACTTCTCAGATCGAGTATTTTATATAGGGTAGTAATACAGATCAAATTTGTCATCTCGTACTCTGAAAATTTGTCTTGACTGAAAGTTTTGTCTCTTCATCCAGGCCAAGTGCTGTGCACCTTTCTTGGGTCTCGTTCTTAACAAACTATTTTTTTCCTTGCCTTGTCACGTATGTCAGCTTCCCTACTTGTTTATTGCTGGCTCTTCTGATTTTTTTTTATTTGTCACTGCTCATGTGTAGATCCATACCTCAACACCGATGCAGGAACCATGGCTCCATTCGAGCACGGTGAAGTGTTTGTTTTGGACGATGGTGGTGAGGTACTGGCTCTGCTTCCATCTCCTTTCGCTTGCCTCGCTGCATAGATTTGTATATAACTGATACTTTCTAGTTTCCGGTCCACCGGTCACCACCCAACTGTACACTGTTGGTGTTTGATGCCATCATTTTTTAAACAATACTTGTGTTATCAAGAAAGTTTAGAGAGTGCACCATAGGCTGCAAAATACACGTCAGCACCTACACGATACAACATGTTCCCCTCTTTGCTTTACTCGAATTATCATGGACTGGCAGTCTGGAGTGCATTCTTTTCGGCTTAGGCACATGGCTACGGCCAGTGTTTTGTTTTTGTCCTAGTACGAGCGTTTGTGCGAACGAATCGAATACCAATAAACTGATTCGAAAAGACTATTCCAGTAAGCCGTTTGTTAAAAGGAATCATAAACCATAAACTATAAAGAACCGGCGTGGCACTAGCTGTTTGTTAAAAGGAATGTTTTCTTCTCTTCTACGTTTTAGCATTCTTAAAGCTTAGTTATACGTGATAGCTGCAAGTTTTCTTTCTTCGGTTAAACTGAACTTCATTTCGTTCTCTCCTTTTGTCAAAGGTGGACTTGGACCTTGGAAATTATGAACGGTTTCTGGACATCAAGTTGACTCGCGACAACAATATAACCACGGGAAAGATCTACCAGGTGATTGGAATCAACTAGTCTCTGTCTAAGTGCACATAAGACTTTCAGCATAACTTTCTATCTAGTAAAAAATTGTGGTTTATACTTCACCTTGACATGTACATGTTGGGAATATTCGGTTATACTTCTTTTACCAATATGATTGAGTGCTTGATTACCAGAAGTTTTCCATGGAACCCACGAGTCTTTTCTTATGTCACTTTATGTTTCATCTTAAGATCTGCTACAGTTCAATTATACATGTGGACAATCATCTGGGTCGCTAGTCTGCTACTCTTGTCTGAAGCTATTGGTTGGTAAACACATATCTGATTGAGATTCAACACATATCTGATGTTTCACTGGCTGCTTCCTCAGATTGGTGAAGAGGGAATTCATCACAAAACAAAACTACATTATGTGAATTAAAATAGCTAAAAGGGAGCCTAGGACTAGAAATGTAGTTTAAATGCCAAGGGACCTGTTGGCTATTATGCAACTGTCGGAATTTAGGACCACTGGATAATATGCTACACCTTGGAAATGATGTCCTGGTTATTATACATAGTACTTTTAAATGAAAAGAAATTAATTTTACTTATTGGTTTAATCATTTAACAGTTTTTAAAATTATTTAACAGTATATAACGTCTCTTCTAATGCTTAAACTGCAGTCTGTTATCAACAAAGAACGAAGAGGAGACTACTTGGGAAAAACTGTTCAGGTGCGGATTACTAATAGGATGGAGTTTCCCTGTTTTCTGTTCTTATGCGAAAAGTACCATTGTTGACGATGACTTTACTGAGCTAGAGTTAATTCTCTTTATCAGGTTGTGCCACACATTACAGATGAAATACAAGAATGGATTGAACGTGTAGCAATGAATCCAGTTGATGGAACAGAAGAGCCAGCTGATGTTTGTGTCATAGAACTTGGTGGCACTATAGGTGAAAACAACATACTAAACTACTGCAGCAAATTGCATCACTAGTTAATAACGTTACGTATTTTTAAGCATCATAAAATATATTATTTGGCTCAATTGTTCCCATAGTTGTGTAAGTCTGCCAGTGCAGGCGACAAAATATCTTTGCCGCATAACGAAAGTGGCATTCTTGATGCAGGGGATATCGAATCAATGCCTTTTATTGAAGCATTAGGTCAATTTTCGTACCGCGTAGGTGAGAAAACAGTGAATTCCCTCAACATTTTTTTCCTATTTCTTCAACTATGCTACCATATCTTGCTTCGATTATGTGATCATTGCAATTTTTGTTTCAGGACCTGGAAACTTTTGCTTGGTTCATGTTAGTCTGGTACCAGTTCTAAATGTAGTTGGTGAACAGGTGATTTTACTCAGTTGGAAGCACCATAATACTTCTAAAAATATTATCATCGTCAGCATTATGCATTTTCACTGGCATTGTTTCCCTTCAATAATGCAAATTATTGTTATCTAGAAAACCAAGCCTACCCAGCATAGCGTGCGTGGACTAAGAGGACTTGGACTGATACCTGATATCTTGGCATGCCGCAGTACTCAGGTATCGTGCAGTGTTTGCCTTTCATTTACATTCTTTGGAGTCCCACTCCCTATTTAGTACCCTTCAATGCTGACGAAAACTTCATACATGGTTTTCTCTGTGCTTTATGACAGCCACTGGAAGAACATGTGAAAGCGAAACTCGCACAATTTTGCCATGTTCCGGTAACTAGTGTTGCCATTTTTTGGAAAGAGTACTAGAAATTGAGTTTTGCATCATGCAACAACAGTGCTGACTTTAAATTCTATCTGGCAGACTTCAAATATTGTTAATCTCCATGATGTTACAAATATTTGGCACATCCCCTTGTTGCTCAGGGTATGGCACATAACCTTTGCCCTAATACATGAATACCCAATTTTTCATTGTGCTTAACTAACCATATATACTGGTACTTTTATAGGACCAAAAGGCCCATGAAGCTATTCTGAAAGTTTTGGACCTTCAGTGGTAGGTCTTTTGGCCTAAAGTACAATCAGCTCATCAATTAAACTCATTTATAGGAATACTTAGATGTATTCTTGCTTCTCTTACATGCAGTGTGGGAAAAGTGCCTCGTGAACCTAAGCTGGCTGAATGGACTGAAAGAGCGAGCAAATTCGACAAATTAAAAACTCCAGTTCGTTTCTTGATCCTTTAGTTGTTAATTTTAGTAATACATGTACGCCCTTACCAAATAATTCGGTGCTAAATTTTATTGTGCAAAAATATTTTCAGGTTAGGATTGCCATGGTTGGAAAATATACTGGTCTATCGGATTCCTACCTGTCTGTTTTAAAGGTGACGTTACTGACTTGGTTGGCATGCATTGGTGCATCATCACTAAACTGCCATAATGCCATTCAAGTGCTACTTAACATGCTTCTCAGCCTGTTGATTTCTGTGATATCATTCATGGAAGCTTTCCCTTTTTCTTGAGAAATCTGGTATGCTTGTGAACAAAATTTTTGGGCCTTACATAATTTGTTATTTCTATCAGGCTCTTTTGCATGCATCGGTTGCTTTGGACAGAAAACTTGTGGTGGACTGGGTTCCTTCCTGTGATCTTGAAGATTCTGTAGCCAAAGAGGTCAGTTTATTGTTTGTGGATGCCATTTCAATTCCACTTTCCATACTGGTGAATTTACTGATGCATGGGGTATGGTTGCATTGTGCAGAAGCCTGATGCCTATGAAAAAGCATGGGATCTACTAAAGGTAAGCACATCGTACATTTTCAAGTGATACCGTTATGCAGAACTTTGAAGAGTTTTCCACCTCAGGGTGCACATGGTGTACTAGTTCCGGGAGGCTTTGGGGATAGAGGTGTAGAGGGAAAAATTCTTGCTGCAAAATATGCACGAGAAAACAATGTTGCATATCTCGGCATTTGCTTGGGAATGCAAATTGCTGTGATCGAGTTTGCCCGTTCTGTCATGAAGTTGTGTGGCGCTAATAGCATAGAGTTTGATCCAGCTACAAAAACACCATGTGTTATATTCATGCCAGAGGTAATTTATTTACCAGCTATTGTATTTAGTTAGTTTCTTTCTGCTGAAAATTCACTTGTGATTCATTGTATTTCAACATTGTCTGCAGGGCTCCAAAACCCATATGGGGGCAACGATGCGCCTTGGATCAAGGAGGACATTTTTCCAGGTCAATAGCTGCAAATCTGCAAAGCTGTAAGAAAGCACTTCCCCTCATCTTCCATCTGTGTCTTTGCATAAATTTTGCATTGACTGCCTCTTTCCCTGTTTATGCTATAGAAATAATTGTTCTGAAATCTGTACTGTCTTAGGTATGGCAATGCTAGCCATGTAGATGAAAGGCACCGCCACAGATACGAGGTTTGTCAAATAGAACTATCGACTTCAGTAACTTCTTTTTATTCTCAAGTCAGTTTGGCGACAAAAAGCATTTTTTTTCCATTTTTCAGGTGAATCCTGACATGGTCCCAGAATTTGAGAATGCTGGGCTTTCTTTCGTTGGAAGGGATGAAAGCGGGAAACGCATGGAGGTAGGGCTCCTACCCTTTTCTATGAACAACTTACTGAACTGCTTTCCGTTACCTAATGTATATAATGCTTTACTGGATGCAGATTATTGAACTGCCAACTCATAGGTTCTTCGTTGGCGCGCAATTTCATCCTGAATTCAACTCAAGACCCGGAAAGCCATCCCCACTTTTCTTAGGTAAAACAACCTTAAAACTCTACTACATTTCGTCTCATATGCTGTTTCTTTCGTTTAAGTCAGTTTCGCCTGGCAAAGATGCGCACTTCGTCTGAATTAACAGGAACGCCTGCTTGCTTGACAGGATTAATAGCAGCGTCATCTGGACAACTAGACCATCTGCTGCAACGTTCTTGTGGCGTCGTCAGTTCACCAACCAGACGCATCCCCGGTAACGGAAACTCGAAACTGAAAACGTTCCAAAACGGGCACATGCAGAAGCCGTTGAACGGCCTGGTGGCTGCGTACTATGCAAATGGCAACGGGATTCATATCTAGCAGCTTTGAGATGGCATGGATTCGTCTCTCTGCTCAACTAAGAAGAGATCGAAGGGGCCGACGGGCCGTTAGCTCCAGCGACATGACGAGCCGTTTCCGATGTTTTAACGAGGGAACGGCACAGGTGCTGTCGCGTCGAAGCGAATTAGCTAGGGTTTAGTGCTCTAATATGCTGTTCCTTTCGTTGGTTGGTTTGTCTGCTCAATGCCTTAGATATTTATTAAGCTTAAGGCTGGGGGTGTGTAGGTAGCTAGCTTTGGCGGAGCCTGCCATCTCGCCTGCTTGTACATTGGAAAAGAACCACTACTCTCCAAGGACTGAATGAATACACAAGCATTGGACAAACGTACGTACGAACTGTTCACGTCTGAATTTGCTCCTGTGCAGCTCATACACATGTGTTGGCAGCGCAGCTTTCTGCGTTTCCCTTCGACATATTTCGGCAGCTCATTCCGCCGGCAACGCAGGAGTGATTGAACGAGTTCAGGTTTTCTGGTGAAAACTGCAGCTAGAAATCTGCAGCATTGTGCGAGTAATACGAAGCGGAGAGGCTAACAAACGAATCAGAGAGAGAGACCATCTCGAATAGCCAGTAGTTCTGAATCCTTTATTTGGCGCGTCCAACTATCCAAGTTACCTAAACCCACATTCTACGGCATGTTCGCGCTGGCAATGATCTGCCTCACAGCTGCAGGTATGGATCTGTTTATCGTGGTAGCACCGCAAAAGAAAATGGCGGCATAAGCAAAACGACTCGAATCAAATGGGTGGCAGCGAAGCATCAAAGCTTCCGGATGGGATTCTCTTAGCTTCAGTTGGCCGTGAGTCTTGATCTGAGCTCATCAGCGACCGCATCAATGAACTTGAAGAGGATATAACTAATTCTTAAATTATTATTTATCTATATTATAATATAATTACGTTATTATACTTCTCAAGTATACCTAAAGGAGAGATTTTATAAGAAAGTCGTAAGTTCTTCTACGATTACCCTTTAGTCGTTTACTCTTCTACGACAACCCGCTAGTCCTAAGCTCTTTTACGACAACCAGCTAGTCATAAGTTCTTTTACGACTACTTACTAATCGTAAGTTCTTCTACGATAAACTCCTACTTGTATAGTATCGTCGATAGCAATCAGAACAGGTGAATGATTGCAAATCGCAGCGGCCAAGCAAAGTCCAATGAAAGAAATCATGCATGCAACCTCGTAATGCTTAATCACCACCATGCAAAACAAAACATAATTAGCAAACCTCATCAACCCCTTAATGACTTACCTAATCATCAAGTCTCGCCCAGGCCAAAAACACATGCATGCAAAAGTCACGCCCCACCTGCATGCAGCGGCCGCACTCTCGTCGCCCAATCACAGCAGGTCACGTTCGGCCGCAACCAACACGCATGCAACCCGCCCACAGCACACGCAACACTTTTTCCAGCGATATGCAGCACGGACCGACGAGAAAACTACGCAGATGACGCACCACGCCACAAAAAAATTTACTTCGAAATAAAATCTATTATTTGTGAATCATATGAACTACAAAGTATCCTTCTAACATTTTTAAATCTTAGCATAAAATTAGTATCTCCCAAAAGTCACAGAGTTAGTCTCTAACCACATCTCTATTTATAGTCTAAAACCTAAAATTTGGACTTATCTTAAGCCCACGAGTTCTTATCCAATTCTAACAGCAAAGGGACCCGAAACCCTTCCTAACACGGTTTTCCAAAATTCCAACTTTTCTAACTCGTCACATGTCGAAGCCTCCAGGACCGCTCCTCCCGTAATTTCTCCACGCATCATCCATCATGTGTCGTAGCCTCCGGACCGCACCGCCGTAGCTCCAATTTGTATCATCCATCTTTGATCTCCATCCGCCCCAAGCATAAGTCCGACCATCTCGTGACCTCCTTGACTGTCTGAACCTCGGATCTCCCATCCTAGTTCCAGTCCATCTTATCACCAACTATGATCCCCTCCATACTCAACTTGCACATGCAAAGACCAAAGAATATTTTTTCGGCACAAGTTCATCCTAACTTGACCAACATCAGCCCACACACGCCACTTGTTTCACATAACATCAATAAGCAATATTATCAA
Source organism: Bonia amplexicaulis (assembly GCA_036346245.1). Classification (NCBI taxonomy): domain Eukaryota; kingdom Viridiplantae; phylum Streptophyta; class Magnoliopsida; order Poales; family Poaceae; genus Bonia; species Bonia amplexicaulis. Next base: position 1,409,065 of record CM070748.1, on the reverse strand, counting down.
ATATTCATCATCATAAATTAACATTCGTCAATTATTCATCACCAAAATATCCTAAACCTAGCCACATGGTCTAATAATCTCCCCCTTGATAAATGCATTGACAACACCACAAGATTACATGACGAATTAGTTTCAAACAGATATAAGTGAAGAACTGAAACCAAAAAAACATTTTAAGCCACAACTCTCAAACCTCTTCACAGAAAAAGACAAGAAGCCTATCAAGGTGAAAGTGAAGCTGAAAGAATCAATAAGCAAGAAGTAAATGTTCCTATTATTTTTGGTTTTTAGTTTTTTCTTTTAGCTTCTCCGGAAATCAAAAGGACAAATGTTAAAATTGGACGGTTTTTTAAAGTAAATTCTTCAAATGGCTTCTCAAACCTAAAACCATGTACACGTTTTATGTAAACATTTGTATCATACACTGATGTGTCAAAAAACATAAGTAAAACACAATTGGCCGCAGCGTGAAAGGACATCCCATTAACATTAACTGCAAGTGTCTTTTGGTCACGTGGTGATATATAATAATAATGTAATACGGAACTGCCTGTCGGAAGTTAAAGCCATATTTGACATTATATTATTTTGTATCGTACTTACAAAAATAGCCGTATACACATCGTATTGATAAAAATGTCACTTCTGTCGTCCGGTGGGCGGGCGGTAGCGCTCGCAAGGCGACACGCGGCGGTGGCCGCTGGCGATAGGCGTATGCCGCCCCGTCACCATTAAGCCGGCTTAATTACCTACCCTAATTTTTTTTATGTTTAAATTTCAAAATATATCAAATGAGTTTAACAAATTATGAAAATTTATGCACAACCTTCTGACATAACGTACCTCGCAGTGTAATTTACACATAATTTTATCCATTGCGAATATTGCTAAAAAGTTCATAAAATTTTGAATATAGCAAACGAGCATCAAAAGTTACGAAATTTTATGTGAAGTCTCCGACACAGTCATAATTATCATGTAATTTTTTTGAATTTTAATATGCTCGGAATTTTTCATATGTATTAGGGTTAATTTAATCACGAATTAGTAAATTCATGATTAAATTAATTCGAATAAATGTGGCAAATTCAGATCATACAAAATTATCAAAAATTTACACAATAACTGCGACAATGTTGGAAGATTTTACATAAAATTTCGTAATTTTTATAGCTTATTTGATATATGTACAAACTCATACAAATATCAAAATTGTATGACTTTTTTAGCAATATTCACAATGGATAAAATTACCCAAAAAAATTACACTGTAAAGTACGTTCTGTCAGGAGACTGTACATAATTTTTTGAGCTCATTTGACATATTTAAAATTCTAAAAAATATTAAGTAAAAAAATTAGAGAAGATAATTAAGCCGGCTTAATCACCAGCTGCCTCCTTACCAGATGGCAGGATTAGTAGCTTAATCACCTATTTTTCATTTAGTATTTATTTAAAATTTTAAATATATCAAAGAGCCCAAAAAATTATGAAAATTTATTTACAGCTTTCCAACATAACGTACTTGATAATGTAATTTTTGATTAATTTTATCCACTGTTAATGTTGTTCAAACATTCATAATATTGTGATATTTGTACGAGTTTTTATATATATCAAATGAACTACAAAAAATTATGAAATGTTATGTGAAGTCTCTCAATATAGTCATAGTTATTGCATAATTTTTGAGGAATTTTTTATGGTCTAAATTTACTACGTTTATTCGGGTTAATTTAATCATGAATTAAATTCACTGTTAAATCCACCGGCCATAAATTCACAAATTAACATAGAAAATTCTAACCAGATAAAATTCCTAAAATATTGCACAATAACTATCTTCACACAAAATTTTATAATTTTTGGAGCTTGTTTTGCTATATGTAAAAACTTGTAAAAATATCGAAATTGTATGAATTTTTTAGTAACATTTGCAATGGATAAAATTATTCAAAAATAACACTGTGAGGTACATTTTGTCGGAAGACTGTACATAAATTTTCATAATTTTGTTAGCTCGTTTGATATATTAAAAAATTCAAACAGAAAAAAATTAGGTCAGATAATTAAGCGAAGCAATCACCTCACAGCCACTCACCAGTGGCGGGCTTCCCGCCATCCGGTGAGGGATGGCAAGCGTCACATCGGCGACCACCCACCGGACGGCAGAAACAACACTTTTGTCAATACGGTGTGCATACCGCTATTTTTGTAAATACGATATAAAACAGTAACAAATGTGGCTTTAACTCTCCTGTCGGCTGGCAATAATAGTATTTTGCTACGAGTATCCAACCCTTCCCAGTTACGGCCGCTTTCGTTTTGTGCGTTGTTAGCTGCAGATGACGGTGTTCCCCCTTTTGCTTCCAACGTTCCCACGAACCGACAGGCACGAATTGTGAATTTTTTAAAAAATAATACATTTTTATTCTGAATTACAATAATATATTTATATTTTTTATTTTACACTAATAATCCTCTGTCGCTCTACTATTGAGCGACTTGAGTTAATCGGACAACAGTTGAGCGATAGAGGTTAAGTCGCTCAATGGAGCCACTCAACCGGTAGACGACTTGGATACTTAGTGTATTTGTATGCCTTGTTCTGAAATATTTGAAGAGTATGATGTGTGTGAGTTGAGCGAATAGAGGCTAACGACACAACGGTTAGACGACAAGTGTCCAAATCACTCAACGGTTGAGCGACTAGTAATGGTTGCTCAACCAACTGTTGAGTTATTTGGACACTTGTCGCTTTATTATTGGGTGACTAGTCTACGTCGTTCAATATAGAGTAACAGAAAATTATTAGTATAAAATAAAAAAATAAATATATTACTATAATTCAGAAAGAAAATAGATTACTGAAAAAAAACTCGACGATAGATGGGTCAAAAATAGTCCAAGTCGCTCAATATGGGTCAACTGGGGCTCCGCGTCGTGACTACCTGTCGGCTTGCGTTGTTCGTTTCGTTGTCCCCCCCGTTTCAAACGCAGCTCCCACCTAACAGGGGCACCTCCCCACCCCGACTCCAGATCTCCGGCCGGCGACGCGCGAGCCAGTTCGGATAGATTTGTACGGATCCGCCCGTACGTAGTCGCTGCGGTGATGCGGTCGGGTGGTGTGCTCCTCCTGGTTGCCTTCCTGGTTGCAGCCGTCGCAGCAAAGGTGAGCCATCTCGCCAAATAAGGTTTCTCCCTGCTTGAACCTTTAGGCACAGTGGTTTGTTGATTTGCTCGATTCGCTCTCTGTCCTCCCTGCAAGTTGGGGGGTTGGGAGATTCGCCGCTGGAACAGTGAAATGCTGCCTGGATCATGAGCTCTGCTGCTGTAGGAGTGGTTTGTTGCGGTGTTAGTTTGAGTTTGTGCGATCTGGAGAATGAGCTTGGCAGCGGTTGCCTTACTTAGGGGTTAATCGTGAGCAGACTAATTGCTTAATTTGACTTGGATAGCTTTAAACTGTATAATTAGGGCGAGCGATTGAAAGCTGTATTATATACTATACTAACTTTGATAGAATTTTGCATCAGTGCTAGATTAAATAAGGTTGATGCACAAATTTAGACAACTGGGTTGCGTAGTTACTGCTCGTGCTTAACTGACCGCCTGACCGGAAAGAAGTAAGGTCTGTTCTTTTGTGGCTTTTAGCTTCAACTTTTAGCTTTTCTACAGTAATTAGCTTTTAAACGGAGTGTCTTTTCAAGATAGGGTCTACTAGTTAATTGTAGTACATACTGTACTGACTTCATTTATATCGGCAAAAGCCACACGTGAATTTCAGTTACTCTGTAATCTCTTACACGAACAGCCACAAGTCATAAGCCGCAGCCAAAAGCCATAAGCCACAGCCATAAAAGAACAGGCCCGTAGTCTAATTCTAATTTTGCTCGTTGCAAAACATATATAGTTCGGGAGCCATATAGCTACTCAGATTGAGCTAAAAGATGGTAGTTATGGGAATTCAGCCATTTTAGCATTGGATAACAAAATATATGCCATGTACATATCGAGTACACAAGTTGCCATCCCTTTTGTATTTAGGGTGTTGCAAACCTTGGATGGTTAAGTTCTGGCAGAGAACTGTTGCTAGTGATGTTTGATGCTTCAAGCGAACTTAGCTATAAATGCATCACTCTTAAGCCTTTCTTGTGCTCACAGCACGCACACGCACATCATTATGATTCTCATGCCACCTGAACTGAGACATGTGCTTTGTTCCTAAAGTCAAGTTGGTTTAGTTCATTCTGATTCATGGCCAGCATATTTGCCCTTCTGCACTTAAGAAGGTGAAAGATCAATGCTGAACAGCTGAAGCACTTGTCATGCAAACTTAATTTGAGATAGTCAAAGCTCAGTGCACCAGTGATCCAGTGACTAACCAATGTTGCAATGCATTTTTTTGTAATACATTGTTTCCTTTCCGCATATTTGCCCTTGTGCACTTAAGAAGGTGAAAGATCAATGCTGAACAGCTGAAACACTTGTCATGCAAACTTAATTTGAGATAGTCAAAGCTCAGTGCACCAGTGATCCAGTGACTAATCAATGTTGCAATGCATTTTTTTGTAATACATTGTTTCCTTTCTAATTCAGGAGAGTGCGAATATCCTACTGACTGAAACAAATCATGATAGCACTATAGCACATCCAGATGTCGGGAAAATAGGGCAGCATGATGAAACAGATCCTAATAGCGAGCCTAAAGTACATGGGGACGGAGGATCCAAGAGCGATACTTCTGAGAATAATAAGAAGGATAATTCAACAGAAGGAACTAGCACGAGAAGAGATGAGCAGCCAAAGGACAAATATAAAAACACAACACAATCCTCACATGTAACGGACTTCTTGCAAGATCCTCTTATCAGGGAGTGTGATCCATCCCATAGATGTATCATCGAAAAGAAGAAGTTCATCGCCTGCTTGAAAGTTTCTGGAGAAGGTGATTTTTCCAGCCATTTAGTCTTTCTCCTTTGCTCCATGACTATCTGTTAGTGCACAGTTGCTTCTTTTGTTGTAGTATACTTGTCTCTGTCAGGCATCTAAATCTGCTACATCAAACTTTTTATTTCTCCTTGAAGGTTTGTTTGCAATTATGTTGTAGCAGTTAAACTAATATAATTTTTTATTAAACATCATCTGACATTCGAAAGTTGCCATTTCTACTTCCAAAATTACAACTGGGAAGTGGGAACATTTGAATGTGAACGTCAGTTTTGACATTCCCTAGTTGCATCCATCCCAGAACTCATATTAAATATCCTAGGACAAAAAGAACAAATGTTCGAATCTAGACATTGTAAATGAATTTCCAAAGAGACAGTAATTTAAAGGCGAAATTCATGTAAATGTTGGGCTGAGCAATGGTAGGAATCCTAAACTTGTTTAATTGTGCTACTTACATCCCTGTTACATCATTGTGTGTTGTCACTTAATTGATAGCTGGATGTAATTGGCAATTTGGCATCATTAAGCAAGTTTTGCACCTACAGGGCTAGAAAATGAAGCTTGAGCTTCAGGACAGCTCGTGCGACTTACTCTATGCAAATTTAAGGTATCTTTGATTTCACCTTGCCGAAGTTGGTGCTACCAAAATCTGGGCATGATGATGAAATTTGACACATAGTTGGTTTGCAGCTAAAATTTTAGTATGGCTGCAAGATTTGGCCAGTTTTGGTATGCCAATTGGCTAGTTTCTTGGGAGTGGGGGACTACAAATAATAATAAAAAAACTAACGTTAACTTGGGCCAAATCAAACACAAAACTGCTGTGTCACAAGCAAATGGAGTCCCTGAAGAATTTAAGCAGTTGATGTTGCCGCAAGGACACCTATTACCTTTTCTTCTCAAGAGCAATATTTTGCAAGGATTTTTCATTATATGTTCTCTGAAGTTTTTATTTCACATTTGGATATAGTCATACTAGTTATTTTGAGCTCTTTCCATATTCTGCACATAAGTAACTTGTTACAGTTGAAACCAGATTCTTTAGCTCTATCACTTCTGATGGACAACAAAGGCATGACCCCACTTGATGTTAGCATCACGGCTCCAGATTATGTCACTTTAGCCGAAAATACAGTCCATGTTGAAGCAAACGATCACAATGAGGTATGCTAATGTAAATGAGTAATTTATCTCTGAAGATAGTTATACTGATGGTTTTTCTCCCTTAATATTTCCACATATAATGTCTACAGTATGTTGCTTCTGCATGCAGTTTTCAGAAGATAATACCTTTTGTTTATTCCTTTTTGCCTTGGAAGTTTTTCCAGCAAGCTTATGAGAGGATTATTGCACTTTCCCATGATCGTGGCTGAAAGCTTAATTTAATTTGTGTATGGTTTGTGAGTTCTATGTTTCACATGAGCTACAGTATGGTATGCCTACCTCGGTTAATATACATGCTTCACTGAAACAATGCTTCCGCTGAACTAGCTTATTTATTTTTTTGAATGCTTGTTAGCAATCTCTCTATGGGTTGGCAGAATATTTAGTACACAATTGTTGCTTTTATCAGCTTTTATGTAGAACTGGATCTTTGGCATTTTGTTTTATGTGGTTTCAAGTGGTAGACTGATCCTTTGTTCTTTTGATATCGTTAAATTAGACACAGGTCAGTGTTTCTAGCAGTGATGCCACGAACAACACCGCGATAGTTCTCAAAGTTGCAGAAGAAACCTGTGATATTAACATTCACAGGGCAGTCACAAGGGCGACAGGTCGAGTGATACGGATGCAGCTTACCTCAACATACATGCTGTTGCCTGTATTTGTTCTCCTTGGAATGGTGGGAGTATGCATCAAAATTCGGAGGACACGTAAGCAAGACAGTGGCCCAGCATACCAGAAACTCAATGCGGCGGAGCTACCGGTTTCGACTGGAGGGAAGAAAGAAGCCGATCAATCTGATCAGTGGGATGACAACTGGGGAGATGATTGGGACGATGAGGAGGCACCGTTGACACCATCCAAACCTATGCCCAACCCATCGTCCAAAGGTCTCGCTTCTAGGAGATCGACCAAAGATGGCTGGAAGGATTAACTGGCAAAATAAACCATGTTAAAGGAGCATGAGGAAATAGTTCCAATGCATATATCATTTATTTTGTCATCGTTTGAAAGGAAATTTTTGTGCTCTTGCTTTCTGGATAGGTTTCTGGAGTATACTACCGTAAAGTGTATTACACAGATACACTTACGAGAGTTATGGAAGCTCTTGTGCTAATGTAAGTTGCGGATGACTGCAATTAATTTTCTGGCACATTTCTGTTCTTGTTTGCATTGGCAGATCAGAGCCGGTTTACCCTGCGTGTCTTCGGCGATCCGGCGGATGTGGGCCGTATCTGCCGTCTGATGGTCATGGGTGGAAACGGAGGCCGTCCAGAGGTCGCCCGCCTAGCTAGCCCATTTAGTGCAAACTTACTAGGGTGTGCCTATTGAATAGGCGACTATTTTTTCCTTATCTTTAGTCGTTTTTTTATACTGTAATTTTAAGTAACTGAGAGTATAACTTTAGAAGAGGAAAATTAGTACACCGTAATTTAACGTGACTGAGAGTGTAACTTCATGTAACTAAGAGATAAAAAATTTCAGTCAACTGTGCAATATCAAAACCGAACTTCATATTATACATGGGCCGGGGCCCCTAACTCATATGGGCCCTCTAGATCCCGAACCATATAGAAAAACTCACCAGTCCAGGCCCTGGGCCATTTCCATGGCTAGCACCTGCGGCGCCGCTCTCCATCGGCACGCAGCCGTGGCCGTGCTTCGCGCAGCGGCTGCTGCCGGCGAGTTGTCCAAAGGCAAGGCGCTCCACGCTCAGCTTATCAGAGCCACTTGCTTAGATGTCATCCAGCACAATCACCTCATCGCCTTCTATGCCAGGTGCGGCCGCCTAGGCCTTGCCCGTAAGGTGTTCGACGCAATGCCCTCCCGGAACCCCGTGTCCGGGAACCTCCTCATGTCCGGCTACGCTTCTTCCGGGCGTCCTAAGGACGCGCTCGCGCTTCTTAGGGCGGCCGACTTCGGTTTGAACGAGTACGTTCTGTCAACCGCTGTGGCCGCGACCGCCCATGTCCGGAGCTATGACATGGGGAGGCAGTGCCACGGATATGCTGTCAAGTCTGGGTTCGCGGAGCACCCTTACGTGTGCAACGCGGTGCTGCATATGTACTGCCAGTGTGCACACATGGAGGTCGCGACGAAGATGTTCCAGAATGTGTCCGGTTTTGATGCATTTGCATTCAACTCGATGATAAATGGGTTCCTTGATCGGGGGCAGTTGGATGGTTCAGTCAGTGTTGTAAGAAGCATGATCGGAGAAGTTGAGCAATGGGATCATGTGTCATATGTCGCAGTACTTGGGCATTGTGCTAGCACAAAAGAGTTGGTGCTTGGGTGTCAGGTGCATGCCCAGGCGTTGAAGAGGAGACTTGAGCTCAGTGTGTATGTGGGGAGCGCACTTGTTGATATGTATGGAAAATGTGACAGTGCTCGAGATGCTCATTGTGCGTTCCAGGTTTTGCCAGAAAAGAATGTTGTTTCTTGGACAGCTGTTATGACTGCTTACACCCAAAACGAGTTGTTTGAAGATGCATTGCAGCTGTTCTTAGACATGGAAATGGAAGGAGTCCAGCCAAATGAGTTCACTTACGCCGTGGCTCTCAACAGTTGTGCTGGTCTTGCAGCCTTGAGAAATGGCAATGCCCTTGGTGCCTCTGCTATGAAAACTGGGCATTGGGTCGTTCTGCCTGTCGGTAATGCTCTCATTAACATGTACTCAAAGAGTGGCAGCATCCAGGATGCACGGAGAGTCTTCTTTTCTATGCCATATCATGATGTGATATCTTGGAATTCGATCATAACAGGCTATGCTCATCATGGTCTTGCAAGAGAAGCCATGGAAGCATTCCATGATATGTTGTTTGCAGAAGAAGTCCCATCTTATGTGACTTTCATTGGGGTGCTGTCAGCTTGTGCTCAGTTGGGTCTTGTAGATGAAGGATTCTACTACTTGAATACTATGATGAAGGAAGTGGGAGTAAAACCTGGAAGGGAACATTATACTTGCATGGTCGGTTTGCTGTGCAGAGCTGGAAGGCTAGATGAGGCGGAACGATTCATAGTGAGTAATTGCATTGGCACAGATGTTGTTGCATGGAGATCACTTCTAAGTTCTTGCCAGGTATATAGAAATTATGGTCTGGGTCATCGAGTAGCTGAACAGATCCTTCAGTTGAAGCCCAACGATGTAGGAACCTATGTCTTGCTTTCTAACATGTATGCAAAAGCAAACCGATGGGATGGTGTCATAAAGGTCCGGAAGTTGATGAGAGAGAGGGGCGTTAGGAAAGAACCTGGTGTTAGTTGGATTCAAGTAGGAGGTGAGGTCCATGTTTTCACATCAGAGGACAAGAATCACCCATGGATGAACCAGATCACCAAAAAACTCGAAGAGCTGATAGATCAGATTAAAGTGAACGGATATGTTCCAAACTTTGCAGTGGTCCTACATGATGTTGAGGATGAACAAAAGGAAGAACATCTTATGTATCACAGCGAGAAAATAGCTCTTGCATTTGGCCTTATTCGCACCCCTAAGGGAGCAACTATCCGTATTATGAAAAACCTCAGGATATGTGATGATTGCCATGTTGCTATCAAACTCATATCACTTGTCACAAGAAGAAGAATAGTTGTAAGGGATACTGTTCGGTTTCATTGTATAGAAGGTGGTGTGTGCTCATGTGATGACTATTGGTGATGCATGCTGTATTTGTCAAAAAATGATGACATATAAGTTGGAGAAGCACATCAATAGCCACATGTGTGGTAAAATTCAAGAGCAAAGGTAGCAGCTCCAGAGGACAAGTGAAGTTTTGAACATCAGCGTGGAAAGGCTAACAAAAGTTAGGCTCTAAATACGCGAAGGATTTCCACAATTAACAAAGAAAGGATATTCTTGCTCGTCAATTCATGAATTTCTTGACTGAATAGAGAGGGAGAAACCAAATGAGCAGGAATTCACCTGTAAATATGTGAAGGTTATTGCAGCAACAAATGCCTATGTTCGCTATATTTGATCAAGTAATGGATCAGAGGTACTCCCATATAATATTTAGTTTACATACATCAGTAAATTTCTGCAACTAACATGTTATTTTCCCCACAATGAAGCTTAATTTGACCATGAAGCTTGTCAAAAGAATCTCAGTCATCAACTTAAATAAACTAACACTAGAGATGTATCTGGCTAGATGTCTATTTCCACGGAATTTGTAGAGCTGATCATTTTGATCAGGAAATGTAAATTTGCTTTTGCACACAACGTTCTTCCTTAAATCGGTGGGCACAACATTTATATCTTCAGCATTGGGATTAGTAGGCTAAATAGTTAGGGGCAGCAACTCAATTTCTTGTTAAGAAAAACCTCTTGCGGGAAGGTTGGCTATAGATTTCTAGGAAAAATACCAGTTAGGGGCAGCAACTCAATTTCTTCCTGCTCTCCTAAATATTGCATGATGCTCTACAGGGTGAGTTAGCAGTTGCCGTCAAGGTTCAAGCAAACAATCGCAAGGAGGTATGCTAATGTGGTTGGGTGATTTATCTTTGAATATTACAATATTATATTGATGCGGCTATTTCTGGGTTAATGTCGTGTATACATATAGTGTCCACAATTTATTGCTTCTGCATGTAGTGTTTGAGAAGTAAGCGCCCTTTTATTCTGTGGATGCTTAATTTCCAGACAGCTTGTTGCTCATGAGTTTTATATTTAACATGAACTATACTATAGCGTTCCTATCTTGATTTGTATGCAAGCTTACTGCTTAGCTGCACTAACTTATGTTATTTTTTGAAAGCTTGTAACATTGTCTTCGGATTCAAAGCTTGAAAATACTCTGCAAAGGAACTTCAGAAGTTTGTTGGGGAGCACTGCCAGGAGAGGCTTTCCTCTTGTGAGTTGCTACGCTGGGGGTGGTGTCCTTGGCGATCTGGTCTGTTCCTGCCTTCTGATGCATATGATATGTGTTCTCGAGCACCCGTGCCGTGGAGCCGCCAAGTATGCGTATATGTGGACGAATTGAAAGTGTTGTGTATCTTCAATGTGCGAGAAAATGTCTTCCGTGTATGAGTGGCGTTCGATCTTGATCTATGTAGTTAAAACTCTTGTGCGGTGGCAGGCTACTGGTTGTAATAGTGCACTCTTAGGCCATGTTAAAAAATGGTGCGACTTTTAGTTTTTTCTATGGTTTTTAACTTTTATTTGATTATGAGAGAGATTGAGAGAGGACGATACTTGTGTTAAGAAGTCATTTCATTTAAAGCGGTTTTTGCAGTGACTCTTACATGTAGTTTATATAGAAATCACCATGAGAAATTACTTTATTCAAAAGTCAGTTTCTAAAAACTGAGACTGTTTGGAACATAACTTAAGTTCCATTTTAATCGTCATTTTCTCTATGTATCTTCTAAAAATGGCATAGTAGATAGACGGATCCTTCCATGTACCCAGACCTCCATGGCGTTTCGGTGCAAGCGAGGATGATATGACACCTGACTAGAGGGACGCGCCCGCGTGCGGCCGTGGCACCCTGCGCTACTGCGGGTGCGAGGTTGGACACTGCAGTAGTCGTGCCGAGACAGTACCGGCCGTGCCATTACACCGATGTTAGATGCGCCAGAGAGGGGCCGAACGCCTGCAACCGCTGTCCGCAAGCGGCGGTGTGCCGTGCCTGTGCCGAGCTGCTTGGGACGGTGGAACGCCGGGCTCAGCACCCTCCATTGCCGGTTCTTGTCTTGCGGGCGGGGACCTAATCGTTAGTACTATTTATTAGTTATTATAATTTATCAATTATAACTAAAAACTATCAGCAAAAACTCGCAAAGAGGAAAGAAGGGCTTGAATTACGTGCTGCTGCGCGACACGTGCTCGCACTGCGCATGTAGCAAATCCTTCGTCAAAGGCTTTCCCGGGAAGGGGCAACCAAGTATGAAAGCGGCTCTTCTTTCCCATGAAATTATGTAAGGGAGTTGCTAGCGTCTGGACGTCTGATTCGCGCGCTTGCATCGTACGTTTGGCCACAACATTTTTTGTTCATCTATACAACATTACTCAGTAATATATGCAATAAAAAAATTGATAAGAATATTAATGTTGTACGCATGAAATCAAAATATTACATAAGTGAAATCAAAATGTTGTATTCGAGAAATAAAAAATATTGCAACAAAAAATAACACCTATCTCCCATAGCAGGCGGCGGTAGCGGGCGGTGTGGAAACCGCGGTGAGCTCGGATGTGGAGATCTGGCCACCGTCACTCGTGTCTGGTGGCGGGGTCCTCAGCTTTTCCCCCCGCACTCGACCTCCTAGGCTGTCGGGGAAGGGAGGAAGACCGGATCTGGTGGCGAGGTTGAGGACGGCTGCTGGATCTAGCTGCGCCGCACCCGAAGATGGCCAAAGAGGAGGTCAACGGTGACGTCCGGCGGCAGAGATGGGGTGGCTGGGGATGGGGTCGTGGTATCGCTGCCAGAGAGAGAAAGAGAGTGAGAGAAGCGAGATTGCAAGAGAATGAGAAGAGAGTGAGAATAAGAAAGCCGTTCGATTTTTATGAATTGCTTCGTACGTAAGTACAGTAGCAATTCCCAACATGTAGAGGCCCAAGTACGCCTACTCATGGTATACCGCTGTTGTTTGTGCGGATGAACCGATTACGTTTCTTCGACATTGTTGCGATCCCACTTGATTATCACCTATCAACACCAAGCACGAGATATTCCAATTCCAATACCGGATACAAGTATCTAGAGATACCAATTGAGGCAGAATTAGAAGCAAGGGCTGGGAAGAAATAATAGATTGAGAAGAAGCAGGGATTGGAAATTAGAGATGGGGAGAGATCAACAATGGAGAGAGGAGAGCCGAGGCGAACTCCTGTTTTGTTCTTCGATGCCTTCACCCTTCCGGTTGCTCCTCCTCTTCTACTGCCGCCACCTTGGGCTTGGGACTCCACTCGGGCCTACGGCCGCTGCGGCCCATGGCGCAGCCCAATCTCACGCATAGGATGGTCCCAGTCATGTACTGAGGGAGTCTTGAACTTTGTTTTAGGTCTGTAGTAGCTGGGCTTAAAACAGTATGTTTTTAAGATAATATTTACAATCCAATTGTAATATACCACTATCACAATTACCTGAGAGAGGTTTTGTCACGCCCGGGGCTAGAGAGGTTTAGATACCACTATTACCTGAGCTAGAAGGGAAAGTTATGCACTTGGCTTACTTAGACTTACCTAGATTTTGCACTGATAAATATCGCATACCCTGGGCTAGAGTCTAGGCTGCTCGGGTGTGCATCCGTCTCTGATTGTAGTACACACTTTAACGACTTCATTTCTATCGCCAAAATCACACGTAAGTCTCTGTTACTCTGTACTCTCTCACGAACAGACTAAAAGTTATAAATTGTAGTTATAAACCTCAGTAAAAAAAGCACGCCAGGATCCCAAAAAACCAACCCTTATTCCAAGTTGAACTCGTGCACACATATGTATACTTCCTTTCGCCCTTGATTTCCAAGGTTATATTACGCACCACTAGCTTCTTAGAGTAACCTAGGCTCATCAATCTGAGAGAGAGGCCGGGACAGGGACATGACGGAGCAATCGATCGCCTTGCTCGCTCGCTCGCCCCGCCGAGAAAGCCGAACCCTCTCGAGCCTCGAGCATTCTCTGTCCCTGCACGCCACGTTCCAGGGCGCCTTTCAGCGACCTGGACAGCAAAGGCAAACGGCCCCCTGCCACGTACGTGCCATGACGCCCTCGAGGTCGCCACCGCGCGGGCAGCGGGGAATATATCTCCGTGCACCTGTGCGCGCATCCTCCACACACATGGCTCGCCGTCGCTGTCCGCATGGAAAAAGATAGAGCAAGGCGAGGTTGACAAGCCAAAGCTGAATCCCCGGGCGTCGATCTGATTCGGCCACCGCTGGGCGCTTCGCTCAGGAAATCAATGGAACATGTGATAGCACCGGTTGATCTTGTTGGCTTTTTCGCTTTCCAGATTTTTTGTTTCGACTTTTTCACTGCATACATGTGCGCGGATAGGTTTCGCAGGTTCAGTGAATAATGGGATGGCCTGTCTGCAGAAGAGCAGTGGCTTTGTTTTACTACGTACCAGAGAAGCCAGCTGTTCGGGCCGTGCAGCCATGCATGCTAAACACGGGATTCTTGAAGAAAGTTAAAACAAAACCGAAATTTCAAAATTAATTTGAATTCTTGTTTGAATTTAATTTCTTGTGAATCCTAATCAAATTTCGCATATATCCCAGCCATCCAAACCCCAATCTCCCTGCCGCATCGCTTCCTTGAGCCGTTTTCGTGTGAGTACTGTTCACCGGCTGAAAATATCACTGCCGCCTAATCTTTTCACCGCCACCCCTTCCCGTTACTTCTCGCCGCTGCCACGCCCTGCAAAAATAACTTTATGCATCAGAATGACACTTTTATGGAGAATGCAGAAATACCTTTATGCATTAGAATGGCACCGCCCTATTTTCCATGCTAGAGGACAATTTATTAGAGGACGGTTATATCAATGGAAGGCATGGGTATCTCTAGAATCTTTGCCACTAAGATCGGATTCCCCCTAAAAAATTTACAATCTACCGACTAAAGGAGCAAGATGACATTCAAGATGTGGCTAGAAAGGCAGTATTGTATCTTCGTCGATACTATGTGTTGGAATAGTCCCACATTGGTTGTGGAAGGGCAAGAGACCTACTTTAAAAGTGGGAGAGTCTCTCATCTCATTGGCTAGCTTTTGGGGTGAGAAGGTCTTTACGATCCTACAAGTGGTATTAGTCTATTAGAGCACGGTTCTAACATCTCTGGCCCAATGGATACTAGTGTGTGAAAGTCTGATGGACTGTGACCCTGAGGGACCGTCGGTATACGGTGAAGGGGCGGTGAAGGGCTGAGGGACACTAATGTGTGAAGGGGGAGGTTGTCGGAATAGTCCCATATTGGTTTTGAAAGGGCAGGGACCTAACTTAAAATTAGAGGAGTCTCTCATCTCATTGATTAGCTTTTAGGGTGAGAATGTCTTTACGATCCTACACTATGATGTTGAATTTGATGAGTCACATTTTCATCTCATTCCCCAAGACGATGAAGAAGGATATAATTTTGTAGTACCTCAACCAGAAATGGAGGAAGATCCACGAATTGAAGAAGCTGCACGACACATAGCCTATCGGGAGGACTTATACTCCAAGACATTGAATGAATACCAGGATTTGCACTATCAGTTACATCTGGCTCAACGAGAACTAGAAATCCTAAAGAAGAATTTGCAGCGTAATGAGCAACTCGAAGAAGGTGAATTTTCTAGGTGTGATGAAACTCACAATGTCTTTGCCATGACATCAAAGAAGCCAAGAAGAATGACAACACCCCAGTACCGTAAGCTATATCAAGGATCCTCTTCATAAGCCCCGAAGAAGCTCAATGTCAACAATGATCAAGGAAAGGGGAAGGAACCAATCATTGACCAAGAAGAAGATCCTGAGATAAAAGTGTGGTACACGATAAGCAATCTGCCATCAGGAGAAGGAAATTAGAAAACCTGTTAACCCAAGACAACAACGGATTTTACTCATAAACTACAGTTATATAAGCTTTTCAAAGCACATATTTTCGAATCGTTAAGCCCTTAGTCTTTGATCCAACTTGATCTTCTCAGCTTTTCCTTGACCTAAACCAATTTTTCAAGTGCCGTGATTTTGATCTAAGATAGTTTCGAGTATTTTGGTCAACTTACTGAAATACCCTTTCTTGATCCGGTTTTAATTTTTTCTTTCAAGCAATTACCATGCTTACCACGTGTAGGTGTACCACTAGCTTGCCACGCGTTAACAAGTCTTTCCCATTCTGGTTTCACTGGACCACACCTCACTTTGACCTACCAAGCTACATGGTACAACCCGTCACTCAAACTTCCTTCAATATTTTCCGTCTTTCTTGTGCCATACTTGAATTCAACCATCTCTGTTACCCGACATCCTTTATTATTATGGGTCTCAATTCCTTCATGAGCGTAGCCTCGATCCTCACTGTTAATCATGGTTGACACTAAGTGTCCCTTCACATCCAAAGAGGAAGGAGTAATTTATGCACACATATTCTTTACAACTTGACCCACATTAGCTAAAATATGCATCATGCAACACATATGAACTGACCTTGGTCGAACCCAATCAACCCATGAAAAAAACCAAAACCCCAATTTCCAACTGAATTAGCACAGTTGGTCGATCTGACTGCTAATGCCAGGTGGTTAGACCACCAGGTCTACAACTTGATAAAAAACTGTAAAATTGCAAAATCTAAATTTTTACTCCTCTAACATGGCAATGATTTATCACGACATAACCCTAGACTTTCTCACATGGTCTTTCAATTTCCCACTTGATGAACCCATTAGTAGTTTATCATAAATGCAAATAGGAGGTTGTTTCAAAAACAAAGAGAGAATTTTACAAATAGAAATCGAAATGGTCACACAAGGAATGTAAAGAGTGAAAATGACCATATAAGCCAGAAATGGAGTGAAGATACTGAAAATGGCAAATTATCGAAAAAAGCTTCAAATCCACTAATTAAATTGGAAAATTTCACTCTATGTCCATATGAAAAAATAATTGTTTTATTTGATTTGTTCATAGTGAGGAAATTTAAGATTAAGAGAATGGTTGTAAAATGTAAAAGCTCCAACTTAATAAGATTTTACACAAAAATTTTAAACTACGATCTAGATATGCATTTTTACCAACCTTTCTCCCATTTAACAATGAAGTCATTGAGATGCTCCTAAAATATGCTCCAGACGCGCCATGAACTCGTAATTCTATCCAAGGTAAGAGTCTATGACTATGAGCAACATAGGTAATTGCACAAAGCAAATTGTTTTGGCATGCATGTGACTATACAAGCCGAAATGGTTTGGAAGCATTTGCCGTGCGCTAATTACTGCTGGTTGCGATAGGAGCACACGTAGGTACTCCAAACCAACAGAGTTTTAAGTGACTAATGTCGTCAAAAGATTGGCTGTCACAGGTTAGTCACACATAGGGGTGTAACGTATCCGGATCAGTTAGTCATAGGTAGGGGTATTAAACATATCTGAATTGTCCGTTTTATGTGACATTCATATTTAAATGGTAGTGAATGTGGTAAATAAAATGTATTCGTATTATAAAACAAATCCTAATCCGGATAGTATCCGGATTTTTTTATCGAATATGAATACCAATATAGTATGTAAAATATGTGTCAAATCGAATACGAATATGAATAATATCCAAATTTGGCAGACATAATAGCAGCAGCTAGCTAACAGTATCTTTTGTATTTGACCTCCACATCGGGCATATTATATATGCATTTCGATTATCTCGACAAACCCGTTATCATAATGGACTCTAATTTGGCATTTCATGTTTTTCATTTTGGCATATCCCCTAATAAAACTTTTTACATGCTCTTTTTAGCTAAATTCGTATGTTTATAACTGACTTATTTGTAATATATTTAGAATCAGTTAAGATTAATAGCAAAATAGCACCAATAATCAATGATTATATGATAAACTATAGAAAAGGAGCATAAATATTACTTTAAAATCGGTGCCAATTTGCTAAATTTCATTGTGCCATAGGATATTCACATCTGACTGAAGTGAGTAGGTATATGATTTGTATTCGTTATAACTAGTAAGGTGTCCGTACGTTGCAACAATATCTAAAAAAGGTAATAGATATAATCAAATGTGAGGTTGAGGATTTATCTCGGATATCAGACTATGTGAAAGTTTTTCTCAACATGTTTTTTGCGAAACTTAAGATAATTTACCTTGTGCTAAGTGACTTAATAAAAAAATGAAACTAAGGCTTCTTTTGGATTTTCTAATTTATGCAAGAATATTTGAATTATTTCTTGTGGTACTCCTATGTTCGAAGTAGATCTTAAAAATTTTCACTATAAAAATAGTTGACATACCTGGCTACACTATGTGTGATGGGTCATATGTTATTCTCATATGAGTACGGAGGGGGAGTTGGTAACGAATAAACTCCTCTTTTATATTAGTAGAGATATTCGATTCGTATTTTATTCGAGTATATTTAAAATCATATTCACTTTTATTTTTTAAAAAAGATAACTGTTTGGTTTGTATTCGACCCGTTGACACCCTAGCCACATGAGCCATCTTCTTTAAGGCTCCGCTTCAGCAACATCCGAAACAAGAAACGTTGCAACAACGTTCATTGGAGTTGCATTTTAACACGAACTTCTACTTGAGCAAGGCCGAATGTTACAGATCCACATGTTTGCAACATGGCAATACGCGAAGGCATACTTTCGGTTCCAGTAAAAAAAAACAGGTTTGATTCGTTCGAATCTCGTCTTCCTTGCACGTAAGCCTCCAACATTTGTCCCGCGCGCGGTTGCCACGGTCAAACCGCACGGCATGCCCCACCTCCCATGCTCCACTCTCTCTCTCTCCACGTACCTCCCTTCCCGGGTCCCACACGTTCCCTAATGGCCCAAACGGCCAAGCCCTCCATGCACCCTCCCCACCAACGCCTGCACCTCTACAGCTCCGACCCCACACCCGCCATGGAAGAGCCGTACCACCAGAACTCCCTGGACCGGGTGCAGGATATTTCCTCGGATGGCGAGATCCCAAACAGCGCGCATCAGGAGCTCCACGCCACGCGCCACCGACGATCTCGCCCGTCCACGTCCCTGTACGGCTTTCCCACATCTGACCGTCCATTTGAAATCTGACGGCTACGATCGCTTCTCTTACTTTTCCTGCCTTTTCTTGGACTGCATTAAACCCGCTTCCCTTTCCTCCCCGGTTTGGCCTTCTCCATTGCTCTCCGAGGGAGGGAAGGACATGATGGAGGCTAGGACGAGAGATGTTGAGGGAATTGTGTGCAAAGTTGTAGCCGCAGACGGGAAGGTCGCCCACGTGACGAGCTCTGCGCGCCGTCGGCGCCGACTCGAGCTGCGGCGGCTCGGGCGGACGGCGTCGGCGGCGGCGGAGGACGAGCCTCCCAAGAGAATTCGGCTGGGGACGGAAGGATCATTGTCCGACTCGTGGACGGATATGGCTCCGGGGAGCTGTTCTTCTTGCCTGTCGCACGGCGCGGTGTCGGTGATCGGCCGGCGGAGGGAGATGGAGGACGCCGTGGCCGTCGCGCGGACTTTCTTGGCGTCGCCAGACGCGGAGTGGGCCAAGGGAGATGTGGACGGATGCGGGGAGGCTGTGGAGGATTTCTTCGCGGTGTACGACGGGCACGGCGGGTCACGGGTAGCGGAGGCGTGCCGGGAGCGGATGCACGTGGTGCTCGCGGAAGAGGTGAGCCTGCGCCGGCGGCGCGGGAGCGCGTGGGGCGACGTGCGCTGGAAGGAGGCGATGGTGGCCAGCTTCGCCAGGGTGGACGGCGAGGTCGTCGGAGGCGCTGCCGCGGCCTCCGGCGTTGACGTCGACGCCGAGTCAGGCTTCCGGACGGTGGGCTCCACCGCCGTGGTGGCCGTTGTCGGGCACCGCTGCATCGTCGTCGCCAACTGCGGCGACTCGCGCGCCGTGCTCTCGCGCGGCGGCGTGGCAGTGCCACTCTCCACTGACCACAAGGTACGTAGCATAGATACTTGGATGATATACCCTCACTTTAGTTAGGAAATTGAGGACTTACCCTCCATATTTCAATAACATGTAGAGTCATCATAAGTCACTGACTCGTGAGTCAGGAGGATAAATCTTTAATTTTCCATCTAAATGGAGGGTATATAATCAATTTTTTCTACTTAGATAGCCTCGTCGAGGACATATCAGGTGAAAATGCCAATTTATCTGAAAATTGTGATTTGCACCATTGGATTGTCAACGTCCAGATCTCTCTATCCAATCCCACCCCGACCATTTTGCAAATAAACCCCCGGACTATCCCGAAAACCCAGCCCACTCGCACATCTCTCCAAATCTCTCCCTCCTCTCTCTATCTCCCACAAGGGGCAGATGGCGGCGGCACGGTGAGGGGGGCCGCGGGGGTTGGGTAGGCGGCCTGGCGAGCGAGGGATGTGGATCTGGGCGCCCTCCTCAACGCCGCCGCGGGGTCCACGGTGTCATGGCGGCGCGGCGCATGGGATCCCGATCTGGGCGTCCTCCTCAACGCCGCCGCGGGGTCCACGGTGTCATGGCGCTCCACCGCCGATGCATCGGAAGCGGTCGCTCAGATCTGGACGGGGTCTTCCCCTTCGGCTTCGGCGGCGTGCCCTGAATATCGGTGGCGGTGGCGTTGACGATGAATGTTGATTGGGGGAAGGAGGATGAAAGGAGAACCGAAGAGTAAGGGTGATGAAGGTTACGGGGTTATTTGCAAAGCACACCTTACCGTTGCGGGCGATTTTTTTTTTTTGCAAAATGCGTATTTGAGAGGTGGGAGGGCATCCGGGGCGATCTTGGCCGATGGTATATGATCCAACGGCACACAATCAAAATTTCCAGATTTTTAGAAAGTTGTACATTTTCACCTGATTTGCAATTGCTAGGTGTGTTGGCAAAATGTAGTTCTGACTTGATGTTTGAGTATGGACCATATGAGGTCCACATGGAATCTGTTGATTTTGAGTGGCATATTGGCCGTTAAGGAGTATTTATGAATTAGGTACATGTTTGAGGTCGTTTGTTTATTGTCGTTCTGAAGGCTAGGCGGAGTTTAAGGTTTGATTTTGTGATGGGATCTGCAGCAAAAACTTGGGCGAAAATTCTGAACTAGTTGGTCAGAATAAGTCGATAGAGTATCGAGGGTTATGTCAACTTCCCCAGTGTGATGGGCGCTGGGAGAACGCTGTGATATACTGGCATTTATGTAGACAAAGTATTGTCAGCTTATTTCCAGAAGAGTATGTTATGTACACATAAGCAACTTTTGCTAATGCTAGGACCTTGATGAATAATGAGGAAACAATTCCCATTCCTAGGTTACTTATGTTATTGTCGTCCTAATTTATGTTACGGAGTCCACTAACCAGCATCACTCCATTGCTAACCATCCTGTTGTCGTTTTGCAATTGACATGCAATGTTCAACATGAGTTCTGAGTTTCTGACAGATGTTTGCTTCTACTACACACAGCCAGATCGACCAGATGAGTTGGAAAGGGTGGAAGCAGCGGGTGGCAGAGTCATCAACTGGAACGGATACCGTATCCATGGAGTGCTAGCAACCTCTAGATCCATAGGTAATATACATTCTTTCTTCTTTTTTCTCCTCTTCAATTCTTCCTTCGCACTAGTGTATCGCGTCTCTATTTTCCTTTCAATTTTTCATGCCAGAAAGATAAAACACAACCACACAACTATGCTCACAAACTAATTACAATGCTCTGAATTCTTTCCTGTCCTGGCATTTCATTTTCAGGAGACTACTACCTGAAACCGTACGTCAGTGCCGAACCAGAGGTGACGGTGATGGACAGGACGGACAAGGACGAGTTCCTCATCCTGGCGAGCGACGGGCTGTGGGACGTGGTGTCCAATGAGGCGGGGTGCAAGATCGCGAGGAACTGCCTGAACGGGCGGGCGGCCTCCATGTTCCCGGACTCCGTCTCCGGCCGCACGGCGACCGATGCGGCGGCCCTCCTGGCCGAGCTCGCCATCTCCCGCGGCAGCAAGGACAACATCAGCGTCGTCGTGGTCGAGCTGAGGAGACTGAAGAGTAGGGCAGTCTGATACGGGTATCGTCGTATTCGTACGCGAGATGAAGTAAGCATTGTAGATCACGAGGATATTCAATAAAGTATGGGAGTCAGGAGGTGAGCGGTGAGCGTTGAAGAACGAGTGAATTATTGTCTTTTCTCGTAAGCTTAGTCTTTTGCGTAAATTGCTAGTGTATGTAATTCAAGATCTGTTCATATTGATTTTTACTAATGCTTTTTGAATTTAGTTTATAAATAGTAATAACTTATAGAGAATTATACAGTGAAAGAGAAACTTGGGTGTATTTTTGACTGATATAAATGAAGTCACTACAATATATACTACAATCGATTAGTAGACCCTGTCTTAAAAAAATAACTCGTTTTAAAGTTATGTACTGTAGAAAAAACTATTTACTGTACGAAAACAGTTTTTAGAAGCCAATATAAATAGGGCCTGAATACAGTAAAAGGGGATATTGATGGTGTGGTGCGTGTGTGTACAGAGCTCTCCGATGTTTTGTTGTGGCTCGGTCTGCTAATTATTGATTTCGTGGTTCATATTCTCTTGTTGCCTGGTTGGTTCTTTCGTTATATCACATTATATTTGTATTTTTTTACTTAACGTTTTTTATTTTTGAGTAGATACCACTTTAACCGTTACTTTTTATAACTTTATATTAAAATATACTAATAAAATATAATATTATAAAAATATTTTTAACAACCGATGTAATATACAGTTTTTCATATATTCAATCTAGATAATTTTAAATCTATTAACGGCTAAATTTTAGAAAACCTAACTATATAGATTCCACGTGAAGTAAAAAAGAACCGAGGAGACTTGGTGAGAACCTGGCGATTGCCTGATTGGGCCCCGAGGGATAAGTAGGTAGTAACCGACCTGATTGGGGCCTGGTTTTTGTACGGGCCAAATCCCCTTAACAGGTTCGTGTCACGAAGTACCACTAACCCAGCCCACTTACTTGTCGTACTACGTGCCAAACTGTCCCCGCAAATCGAACTGGTGGGCTAGCGAAGGGGCGCCTCGAGCGTCGGCTGTCCTAGAAAAGCCCACCACTTGATAGCGTACGATTTGGGAGCAAAGGTTGCTCGTGTCCACCCAGGATTGGCGCGCGGCCCAATCAAAGATCAAGATCACGTGCGTGCGCGGGCTTGCTCAGCTTGCAAGTGCTACGTACGTGGACCGATCATAGTACGCTCATCTACCATACCCCCAACTGCTTCGGTAGACGGGCCGTCTCGTCCTCGCTCAGGCTACGACGATCTGCCATTATGTTAAATAGTGTATGTGTCTGCTAGGGAGGCAAACCATGTCAGAAAATTAAATGTGCTACAGTGTCATCAAGTTCTGCGAGGTTACAGAGGAATCAAAGGTCACGATCATGTATCGAGGTATCGTTTATGCTCTGTACTGCTACAACGGTCATTGGTTATAGCACTATTAGAGATGCTATAGCACGAAGTAACATTTGTACCGTCTAATCTGGAGCATTGGATTTTGATCCAGTAGTTGGGGTACGCCTGCGTCCTGCCCTCGTAGCTGTTCATAAAATATCCGAGTGACACCTGCTCGGGTCAATATACAGTGGACCTCCAACCAGAGATACTCAAGCAATGTTCTTTAATACCTTTAATACTTATCAGTATGGGCAGTGATTAAAGCTAGTACTCATCACGGACTCGATTGTCGCCTTCTCAACAAATAATTAAGCAACGAGCGATCGAGCAGGCTGCTGAAGTGCCACAGCTTTCTCCCGTTCTGACCAAAACGCAAGGTTGAGATCGACGTCTCTCGCAAAACCCAGCTTGTTTTTTTTTCCCACCAAAGGCCGACCTCTTGGTTGCGCACCTGACACCTGTAATCGCCGGTGGCTCATCGCTTCGCCTCATCCCGATCAAGGCCTTGACGACGGAGAAAGGTGGTGTAAATACGGTCCAAAACGAGATAGTGCTGCCGCGCGTCCAGATCGGCCGCGTCGCTCGACCGGACTAACTGCGTTGTCCGTACAGAGTGGAGGTGTTTGTTTCGGGAGAGCCTCGGAAAAGCGTTCTTTTGGTTCTATCCGGCGCGGCCGAGAGCTCGACGCGACGGCGACCGGACGACGACTTCCCTCCTTCTCGGCGCCGCAATGGCCCTCCTCTCCGATCCCGTATCCGCTCGTGGACGTACACTCAACGTACACCACTCATACATGCGCGTTTGTCTTTACTACACATTTATGAATAGCCGTTGATGGAAGACTACAGGGACCTGCAGCACGGTTACGTATTATTCCGCTCAACGTATTTTCTTGTGAATCTATTTTATCTATCATGCTAAAGACTACAGGACCTGCAGCACGGTAGCTAAAATTATATCAGAATCCGCTAAAATTACATCAGAATCAAGATGACTTATTTAGCGTATCTAAATTTTTAAAAATTTAAAAATAGAAAAAAATATGTTAGTTCATCATGAAAAACGCAAACAAAAACGAAAAAAACTAGAACAAATTCAAAAAAACAAAAATTTAAAAAACAAAATTTATAAATAATAAAAAATAAATCAGAAATCAGAGTCGAAATTCGAATACGGGTCGAGAAGACGCTAAGGGCAGGCAATCAGCCCTCCGGTATCCGTGTTTCTGACAACGCGCGCTGCATGCGGGGCGGCCGTGGGCGGTCACCCGGCTCTAATCCCGTGCGAACACGTACGCGCCTCAAGACGGCGACACTGCTGAGGTCACGTTTCGCGTCCCTCTCGCCTCGTTTTGACCGGCTTGAAATCCTGCAACCCCGTTAATAATCCCCAGAGCTCCTGCGGAGAACTTAAAAGGCTTTGGTTCTGTTGCACGAAGGGACGCTGTGCTCAGTACAGCTGGGTGTCCGTGTTCCAAAGATCTGCCTGCGTGTGCACCGCACCCGGATTTTTTCTATTTAAGTTCTTTTTTTGAAAAATATTCACATTTAGACCCCTTATGGTTTTAATTCCGTTTTTGGACCCAGGGGATCGGAGCTGTGGATCACGGCGCCGAGGTAACACGCCTCGGCGCCGTGGACCACGGCCCGAGGCCCTGTGCCCGCCGCGTGCCGACCCGCGTGGTGCCGAGCGTGGCAGGAAGCTTCGGCCGTGATCCACGGCCCGAGCTCGGCGCCGTGACTCGTGGCTCCGACATCGGCGCCGTGACTCGTGGCTTCGACCTCGGCGCGTGGATCTTGGCGCCGAGCTAGCAGATTTACCCGGTCGGCCGGCCGAACATTCATTCGCGTCGCGTCGCCTCGCCCCCCCGCCAGTGACCGCCACCCGGCCGCCGCCTCCCGGCTCCGCCGCCCGCCGCCGCCCGGCCGCCTCGCCGCCTTCCCGCCCCGACGCCTTCCTGCCCCCCCGCCTCCGGCGGCCGCCTCCCGCCCACGCCGCCTCCCGGCCGCCACCGCCTCGCCCGCCCCGCCTCCCCCCCGCAAGCCTTCAAGGTGAATCTCTAGTATATCGTGAATTTTTTTCCACATATGTTACACACTGTCGCTTAATGTTCACTCCATATTTTGCTAGCCTACGAGGCCCGCTTTAGACTTTGCACACAGGCCTCGGTTTTGGCCGAGCAAATGACAATTAAGATGTCTTGTTGTTTCTCTTAGAAGTAGAATGAAATCGAGCGGATGAGAGAGATCGAACAAAACAATCAATGGAGCAACGAGGAGGAAGTGACCGCAGGCGTGAACGAATTGAATGGTTGGGGGCTCGTGGCGTTGGTCCTGTTGGAGAGAAATGGGAGCAGGAGGAGTGTGATGCGTGTGTAGCTAATTAAGCTAGTGATGGATGGGAGGGAAACAAGCTCATAGGGACAGAGATACTATACGTACGTACTGGAGTAGTATATATGAAGAACGCAACTCTCGTCTGTCTGTCGTCTGCATGTGTTTGATTTCAAAAAGACAATGTAGGTCGCATATTATAACCGAAAATCTCATGTGACTATATCTCGATCCTATTAGATATATAGATGTTTGAACAAGAGTGCATTTATAGATGTTTGAATGGGAAAGGGTTCATTTAGACAAGTATGCTATTAAATAAAAATCTCATGTGACTATATAGATGTTTGAATGGGAAAGGGTTCATTTAGATATTTTATTGCTTAAACAAGTATGCATGTGATTTATCTAAAATTTCGCTTAAAGGTATTAATTTTGGTTTTGTGTATGAACTAGATGGACAACCTAGTGACCCTATATCATGGAGGCAGTGTGACAAGCGATGATTATAGCAATGTTCAATTGGTTGAAATGCAAATGGTGCCTCTGATATTCGGTGATCTACCGTCGTTTAGTGAGTTGGTTGCTAGGGCTCGGAGAAGCCGCATTGTCATGGAAACGAGGAGAGCATCACAGTTGAGGGGTTACTTCACTTCGGTTCGAAAGACACAATTCTCAGGCGGTTGATCTTAATTGGTTCAGAGGATGAGTGGGACAAATATGTCAAATTGGTTATGAGGAATGAGTTAAAATGTTTGGACGTTGTTGTGCGGAAGGTGTCCATTGATCCCACCACTCACTGTTATTCACCGTAACTAGGTGATCAGCACCCTTGACCCTCCGTTACGGATCTTGCGGTGGATGTGGAAGAAGTGCCCGAGGTGCCCGATGCTCTATCTCGCCCGAACGAGGTTCGATTACTCAACCGCTCGAGTTGAATGTCGGATCGATGATGTTGTGGCGGCCCTCGTGATCATCCCGAAGTGTCGAGCCACACTTTAGCCTTTTCCCGTCATTGCTGTTTTTTTGTCTAAATCCCATCGTTTTCGTGCTTATGATGCAGGAGACATTCCTGATAATGTTGGTGTTCTTCCCGTTGCTCCATCTGGCAACGTTGAAGAAGTCTGCAGGGACTCCAACAGTGTTTATGTTCAAATTGTGGATGATCTGCAGCCTTACGAGATCGCAAGGGCCGTTGATTCTGACGATGACCGCCCCTTTGGAGAGCTGACCGAAAGTGATATTGAGCTGATCAGCGTTATTGCCTGGCCGGATCCATCGGTTCATGAATTCACGATCTTAGGCATTCTCATGGGGCTTATGTAGAACGAAGGGATGACGAGCTGCTAGATGCTCCTGAGGCCGGTTCAAGCATGACAATTGAGAAGGGCATGATGTTTGAGGACTTGTCTGCATTGAGAAGGTGGCTGCAGGAGTATGCAGTGATTCGTAAAAGGCCATTCAAGGTGAGGCATTCTTATGTGGAGCGGAGGTACACAGTTAAAGTAGAAGGAAACATGTGAATGGAGGGTTTGTGCTAGGAAACAGAAGGACACGAGAAAGTTCAAAATCACAAGAATCGTTGGCCCGCACACTTGTGCCGAAGCAGAGCTCAAACGAAGCATCGACGCTGACCTCTACCATTATTGCCAAGTCACCGTGTCACATAGTAAAGGGAGAACACAATATGAAGGTGAAGACACTTGCTGGGATTGTTAAGGAGAAATTTGGATACGAGATAAGGTATGGAAAAGCATGGAGGGCAAAGCAACGATCCGAAGATGATATATGGGGACTGGAAGATGGGTACTTGCGTTGCCAAGACTCTTCAATGCAATCAAAGCGGTTAATCCAGCATGCATTATGAGTACGTCCGAAACCAAACGAATGGACTCAAGATGGGATGCAGATATTCTTCCGTGCTTTCTGGTGCTTTGCTCAGTCCATCGAGGCCTTTCGGCATTGTCGTCCCGTCGTCTCCATTGATGGTACGTTTCTTCTTGGCAGGTACCAGGGCACACTTCCGATAGCCATTTCGTGACGCATAACCCGCCTACATAAAGGCCTCATATGTGTTCCATACCACATCTCCTCAACACATCACAATACCACGACATCTCCTCAAGACATCACAATACTACCACATCTCCTCAAGACATCACAATGTCTTCCGGAGGTCCGACCCATTTGGAGTGCCGGAGTGGCATGAGCGCCCGAAGTGCCATTGCGGCTTTCGGACATTGTTGTGCGTCTGGACGGATCCAGTAAAACGAGCTAACTACGGCCGTAGGTTCTTCAAGTGTCAAGACCTGGATGACGACTTCGTGGTAACGACGACAACTAAATCCTTTGTTTCTCGTTTTCGTTTTTCAACTTGATCCATGACATCTACCACCCCACACATAGGCTTGCGGGTTCCTCGAATGGGTGGATCGGTGCACGCAAGATGGCTACGGAACCCGCCAATGCGGTGGAAAACAAAGGACAATACTTTTCCAAGATGACTCAGCTCGCGAGGTGGAACGGCGATGCGGCTTGAGCAAGGCGCGCGTTAGGGTGGACCAAACCGTCTTAAGGGCAAGGAGGATGAGTCGCAAAGGACGCGGAGCGCTAAGTGCGTGAAGCCGCCATCAAGCGTCAGGAGGAAGAGCTTGAAGCTCGTGAGGCGCTCTCAAGACCAAGAGTGACAGAAGAAAGATGCGTGAGCCATCTTCGTAGCGACAAAAGGGGAAACAACCACGCTACACCCAAGAGACATAATGTAATAGATCCACGCTATCTACTCTCTTTATAATCCTATTATTATGCATTGTATTGTGTTTGCCTAGTCAGATCGACCGCACTTGAGACTACGGTATGACGGTATTTAAAAGAGTGCATAATGTTGCCCACCCATGCTTGCTCCAAAGAATTAGTGTTTGACCATTCGGTTCCTCGCTACGAAAAAGTTACAAACATTATTACCATACTAGCACCGAAATTTTCAGATTGAACACAACATCAAAAATGTAGCGTAAAATTGTGTTTCACACACTTCATCATTTTTCCGAATGTTTCCAAAACTACGGATTATTTTGAAGCGCCGAATGAGCGCCACCTACCGGTTTGAATTTTTCACGCTCGGCGCCACGTTACACGGCCGAGGTCGGCGCCACGTTCCACGGCCCGAGGTCGGCGCCACGCTCCACGGCTCCGAGGTCGAGCCACGAATCACGCGCCGAGCTCGGAGCCGTGGATCACGGCGCCGAGCCGCCACGCGTCGGCACCACGCTGGTCCCAAGACGCCGGCGGGCTGGGGCCTCGGCGCGTGGTCCACGGCGCCGAGACGTGTTACCTCGGCCGTGATCCACGGCTCCGACCCCCTGGGTCCAAAAACGGAATTAAAACCACCAGGGGTCTAAATGTGAATATTTTTCAAAAAAAGGGCTTAAATAGAAAAAATTCGGTGCACCGGACTATGGGATATAAAACACACGTAGAAAATAGATGATTAAAAAAATAGAGGACAAAAATTCAATATGATTTTTTTTAAAAAAAAACCAATGGACATACGGAGGTAAAATTCACTGTATGAGTATATATAAGACGAGTGTGACACCCCGGACTTTTACCGAGGGGTAATAATCCTAAGCAACAGATTATTATTCGTTTGTTCGGTAGAACACCGCTCTAACGAATAATAAATCTATCAGAGTATTGCAGTAGAATAATAATTAGAAACGATACAATATTATTATAATACTATTACCACGCAGGGCTTCTGCCTGAAACAAGACTTAACAGTGATTGCGGAATGCCGAGACGGCCGAGCGCTCCTGGCCTGCCTCCAGCGCCGTCTGATAGAGAGGAGAGAGAGACTTGAGTCAGTTGAGTGAGACTGGGAGTCGTGAGAGGAGAGGAGACACTGAGTAGTGACTGGCCTAGGGGGAAATGGGCCAAGAGAAGTGAGCACTGCGCACCAATTTAGGCCTGGGAGAGCCAGAGAGGGAAATGGACTGACGTTAATTTAGGCTGATTAGACATAAATAGAATGAATTTGGTCCAAGTACTAGTATACATATGTATTATATATTATATATAGTAGATTTCTTGCTAAAAAATTTAAGCATTCAGTTGAATACCCATGAATTATTGTAGATCTGCCCCTGGAAATAAACGATCGACATAACAGAAGACGATGGTTTAACGTGGGAAATCATGAACGTATGAAGCGAAATTCACTCTATGAGGAGATATTACAATGGCGTTCTTGTTCTTGCTATAGACTACAGGGGTACGTATATAAGACAAGAGAGACGAGTTCTACACGGAGAAGGAAACCGAAAGAGAGTCGGTTGTGACGAGTTAACATCACGTCTGATATAATCCGTGCTTGATCATGTTTGGCATGAGACGATACAGTGTTCTACATAAACACGGTACAAATTCGAATCGGACTTTGACACAGTGCGTACGTATGTGATGGAAGCTAGGATAATTCACGTTTTATGCGGACGGGATGGTCAATACGAGTATAGATAGACCAAGATCACGGCAGTTTTTTTTGCTTAATGCAACTTGAAGTCCCACACGACCACAGTTCCCTGTCAGATATGACAACGTGCAGAGCCCGTAATCCACATGTGGCCTGTAATACACAAATCCACACGAACACAAGATTGCTAACCCGACCAGGGAGTAGAGTAATATACAGACTCACTTTTTAACTGCATTCCAGTTCAGACATGCATGTGTGATGGCCGGCTCAAACGAGAAGATTGAGAATTAGACCACCGCGAAGTCAAAGAATTCTAGACGGGATCTGGTGTAGCTACGGCGACAGTTGAGCGGCGAGGCGAGCCAAAAAGCAGAAACAGAGAAAGGTTTGGCCGCTGCATCACAGGAAGGAAAGAGCAGTTGGTGGCCGTGCTTCGCTCGCCTTCGCGCTCGGGGTCCCTGCATGCCCATGAGCCAATTGACTTCTGCTGCCTCCCAGCTTCCCTCTCTTCACGCGCGGTTGCTATAGCTGCTGCCTTTTGCGTTTGAATGCTGCTAGTAGGGTTGTGAACAGCTCAGTTCGATGCACATGGACTGGAGAGTCGCAAGCATGGTATTCACTGCCCGGCTTGGCAAGTTTAAGTGGCTTTCGTTGCTTTTCGTCCCTTCTTTTGGCTTGAAAAGAGTCTCCAATCCAAACGATCGTGACCCAAAAACACTTCAGATAACAGGGGATAACGTCATGTGAACAATTGGAATGGCATGATCAGACGATCGTGAACCATGCATGTTGTCTAGATGGCCAGTCGTCAATGGACCTTGGAAAGGACAAAGATGATCAAGCTCCGTGTCTCTGGGAGGTTCTTCAGACGGTGACATGGACATGGGAGGTAGGTTGGGGTCGGTCGTAGAATTGCTGGCCTCTGTGGGGGCGCACACACCCCTTTGGTCCCTGCCATGGCCTCCCTTTGACTTGCTAAGCATCCACTCCTGGCGATTGGCGAACGATTGAGCTGGCTGGTAGTGGTAGGCGCTGGCATTTCGCTGCGCTATAGCGACATGCGCATACCGGATGAATAATTGCCAGTCATGTTCCTGTTCTTCATTTATTTTAAATTAATCTTTGAAAGGAGATTTTCTTCCCACATTAAATTAGCAAACAGTGTAACTTGTTTGGATGAGGAGGATTTTTTGAGTTATATCTAGTTTAAAATTTTCGATTAAATCCGAACGAAATGCCCCTGTTTGCTGGATAATTGGTTGTCTGGTATGTAACTACGTACGTGTTATTTGTACACTGCTTCTAGGGCTAACGAACATCTTCTTTTCTATTTTTCTTCAAACACAATTTTGCCTTTGGACCATGAACAGGCCAAGTGTGAATGATCTCGTCCCTAGATGACAAAGAAGTACTCCTACTTGGCAGTTGCCTTGTTCCTGCATTGAGCTTCCACGGGATCAAGAAAAGAAGTGACTAGAGACCATCAGTTGCAATCAGTCCCCAAGGTACGCTCAGAGTGGCAATAGCTTTTGTCTTTCTCCACTATAGCTACTTTCCTTTTTACTATAAATAAGATAGTTTATTTGACATAATTAAAAAAATAAAGATAAAAATAAGATAATCCATTACAAACAATAGAAAGAAATATGGAGAAAAAAAAAAGAAAAGACAAAACAAAACAAAAATTGAAGAGCAAGGCTGATCAGTGCTGTGCGAGAACTAAAGAGTAAGGCTCGAGTTCCACCCAAGAAAACCTTTCAGCTGCCTCAGAAAATTGTTTAACTTCTATTTGCTTTCACACCTAAACTAGGAGGGGCGTTCCTAATATAAATACCCATGTACTACATCCATTTAAAAAAACTTTTGTTGATTCTGAAAAACCAATATATGAAAGTGCAGCCAGCCTGTTTGAGTTTTACTCCCTTTGCTCTTGTGAGTTCTCTTGGATCGTGGGAAGGATCTCCCTGGGATCCCCCTAGTTCATGCTCTACGGTTCCGGCCGTTTTGTGTGGATTAGTCCCGGCTTGTGGTTTTGCGATTGTTCGGACAGTGGGTCCAAGTTGTTGTAGCTTCAGATCATCCTCCCCAACGCACGTGTCGCAACCAACCTTGACAGGTATAAAACTAGGTATCTTTGCTGTTCTTCAGCAATTTATCCTTAATATCTTACCTACGCTTAAAGATCGGGCCACCCATATAACCCTCCTTCCATCACAACACGAGTTCACAAAAAGCTGACACCTACTTGAGCTATTACAACCAACACAGATTAATAACCGACATAGCACATAGGTTAATGAGAACATCCACAGCCAGCCAGAACTACAGTTCCAGGGCCATCACGTTGGAGGTGTCTTCACCTTTCGTCAGGAGATGCATATCGCCATGGCTTCCATCCTGGCGGCCCCCTCCACCTGTTGAGTGCCTGCGCAAAGCTTCTTCTTGCAACACCTTTGCTACTTCTATCACTATTGCTTTCACCTCTTGTTCCTATAAAAATCCAAGAAAATTCCCATGTTCCGAATGGCTCTTAGGTAGTACTCCAAACAGCCATATGCTTCTAGTTTTTTTTAGCTTTTTATACTATAGCGACTAAAAATGTATTATAGTAGCTATTAGTTTTTATGAGTAATTAAATTTAAAAAATAAAAAAATTATGTCATCATGGATAAATCAAAGGAATAAGAAAGCGAGAGAGAGAGCAAAAAAAACCCAAAAAAAACTAAAAAAAGACAAAATAAAAAAATCAATACGTTTCAAAGTTGTTTGGAACAGCCCTAAGCTGCCGTAGCAACGAAGCTCAGTAGTACACACTAGTGCAACAACAAATTGAAGCTGCTGATTTTTTTTCCCAAAGCTCTGAAAATCATTTTGCCGCGAGATACGCGGGGCTGCCGACGTGTCCCCGGATCACGGTGGACCGTGTCTAATCAACTAATGGACGACGGGTACCGCACCGCCTCCACGAGGACCCGAAACGTGGCGTGGGCAAGGCCGCCGTCACCGCAACTAATCCTCATAAATGCCAAAAGTTTGCTTTTGGGCCTTCACGGCTCATCTTCCGTTCCAGCCTTTGGAGCTTCGACACTGCGAACCCTGTACGTCCACGTCCTCCGACCCGCGGTCACGTGTCCCTGCTCCACCCACCCGCCAAATTCCAAAACTGTCCGTCCCCTTCTCCCTCGCCAACATCCACACTTCTTTCACGTTTCGCTAGTGGAGTTCAATACTAGATTATTACCGGCAGATTGAGGTAGGTTCTTTTTCACTGTAGCTTATAATTTTTATTCATAGTACGAACGTTTATGTGAATGAGTTAAATACCATAAGCCGATAAACTGCTTCGAAACGGCTGTCGTGATAAGTAGCTTCGAAACAACGGTGAAAAAGCTATTCTATTTGTTTGTTCGAAGACCATAAGCTGGAAAGAACTAGATCTAAATTTCATTGTCTCAAAAGGTCATTTGCTCATTCTATTGTAGTCCCACATATTTGTTGAATTCTAACCTCCTACTACTAGCACTATCAAACAGAATGTTACAATTCATTGATGTTTGGCAAGGGGTGAACTTGAAATTGTCAAACTTGACGTACCTTCGAGGATGAAAATTTTGCAGTGTAACGGTGATACAGACTGAGCTATGTAACAAGCCAACTAGATGGCAACATATGGCATGAAGACACTGTAGCACTGTAGCGAATACTATAGTACCACAGAAAAAACCTTTTTATGCGCTGTAGCACTGTGGCACCTTTTTTTTTGTTTTTGTTCTGTGTTATAGTACTTCACGGTGCTTGCTACAATATTTTATGTCATATGTCAGAATAATAAATTTTTTTCTTCGAGGACGATGATCCAGTTTTTATTTTCTTTTCAAAAAATGTTAAGAGGTTTGAGTGATTGGGATGATGGGTGTAAACATGTTTAGAAGTTGACCAAATGGTGCCATGTTAACTTCATGCAATCACTCAAGCTAGCAGATCGAGTTCATACATAACAAGCCACTATGCCAGGGCATAACGGTAAAACCGTACTGCATTCCTGGCCTATATAAGCCACATCGTACATACCTCGTTGGACAAGATCTCAAGCAAAGCAAGCGCTAATCACAAGTCACCTCACCAAGAATGCGCTTCCCGCCTTGTCCGTAACATCCTCCCGCAATTACCAACTTACCCCACTCCGGCTTCCATGGACGCCAGCCTCCGCACACTGTCTCCGGCCAGCTTCCCCGGCGAGGTCCGCTCCGCCGTCTCCTCCCTCCTGCTCTCCCCCGGAGCCAGCGCCCTCGACACCGTCTTCTCCCACCTCCCGCCCCGGTCACCATCCCGCCGCTCGGCTCCAGCGTCTACTACCGCCAGAGCGAGCTCCTCCGCCACTTCGCCGCGTCGCAGACGCAGAGCACCGCCAGCTCGTCGTCGGCTGCGAGTTTTCCTGAGGCTGACGATGGAGCACCCCGGAAGCTGTACCGCGGCGTGCGGCAGCGGCAGTGGGGCAAGTGGGTGGCCGAAATCCGGCTCCCCCAGAACCGGGTGCGCGTGTGGCTCGGCACGTACGACTCGCCGGAGACTGCCGCGCACGCGTACGACCGCGCGGCCTACAAGCTGCGCGGCGAGTACGCGCGCCTCAATTTCCCCGGCGTCATGGACGGCCGTGACTGCCCCGACAACCTGCGTCAGCTCCGCGCCGCCGTGGACGCCAAGATTCAGGCCATCCGCGTCCGCCTAGCCCGCAAGCGCGCGCGCGCCCGGCGGCAGCGGGAGGAGAACAAGGAGAATCCATGCACCGAGGGCGCGAAGGTGCCAACAGCTGCGCACCCGGTCGTCTCGGAGGGCGCAACGTCCGAGACGACGTCGTCGTACGGGTCACCGGACGGATTTCTCTCCATGAGCGCGGCCTCAGCCGACGCTGAGTGCTCGCTGGAACGGATGCCGTCGTTTGATCCCGAGTTGATCTGGGCGATGCTTAACTTCTAGCTGGCTAGATGG
Organism: Bonia amplexicaulis; assembly: GCA_036346245.1. Lineage (NCBI taxonomy): Eukaryota > Viridiplantae > Streptophyta > Magnoliopsida > Poales > Poaceae > Bonia > Bonia amplexicaulis. The sequence goes on along the minus strand of CM070748.1, from coordinate 1,374,066 downwards.
AGTGGAGCCATGGACACAAACCAACCAACATCAAGGTGTCCATGCATGGACATGGTTGCAGTGTTTGAGCTTTTAGACTTCGCAGCTAGGTGTTGGATTTTTTTTATTTGTGAGGCTATATAACCTATTATTAGAAGCATATGAACAATAAAATGCCCATTTAAATTGGGCGTCCTAGCGACTACTGGTTAGTAACTGTAAACTGCATCTGTCGTGGTTTTCGCATCGACAAGTTGTAAAAAACAACTCTCTGAATTTCTAGCTCTGCACAAGTGTTTCAGTGTTCTTCGACTAGTAGCATTCTTCTCCTCTGTTTCTTGCTCCGTTTGTTTTGTATCCCCAGCCTTATGCTATGTAGTAAGGCATGCTTTTGTGAGAATTTTAGGCAGTAATTCAGACTTCAGAAGCGTATGTGAAGCCTGCGGGCTAGCAGAAGTGCAGAACAGGAGAGCAAGGAAGAAAGAAAAGCGAGTCACTCAACAGATGAAGATTTGAGTAGGTCTCTGCATATATTCCCATCTAACCACTCCAAAATTCAAATCTTGTAAAGCTTGTTCATTTGATTTTCTGAAAGAAACCTTCCAATTGTGGTCCATGGAGAATTGGAGATTACTGATAAAAGCATGTGCGCGATTTTTCTCTGGCAAGCATGTGCCCTAACAGTATTTGGTTGAACTGGGCTCCACTGCTGAATCAAACCCCAAATCTGGCCAGCACATGCATGATTGGAACGTTAGGACGATAACAACAACACAATCCTAATTGAAAGCTTCATTTACTCACTATGCCCCGTACCAAATAAATTGCTCCGGTTGGAGTTGTTGCCTCATGACATTTTAACATTCAGAAGTGGAGTATATTAGTACTGTCGCTCTGACTAAATTCTGCAAGGAACACTGTGCAAATGTTTCAGGTCAATACTGTTATAAAACAGTTCACTTTAGTAACTAATATAAACCGGTAAACAACCGAAAATGCAAATGCACAGATTGCAAATACATATGTATTGCAAGTTCTCAATATATTACCAAACAACAAGAACAATAGCATGATAATCTTGCATATATCAGACAACAATTGAGTAAAAACGACATTCTACTCACTGCAGGTGCTAGGATCAGTTGGAGGGTTGTAGGAAGCAGCGAGCAGTCATGCGAAGTGCTTTCCAAAAACCTGATTCGACCCTTCCTATGCAGGACTCGAGTGACGACGATTTTGGAGACACTGCTCTTCCCACGCAGATGCACGTCGACGTAGGAACGGAGAAATCAGAAGCACCTCCGCAAGCAGTCGGGCCCGAAATCGCAGCACCATTCACACGCACACTGCGGGCGGGCAGTGCAGGAGATGGCAAGGTGAGGCGAGTGAGCGCGTGTGTAATCTTCCTTTGCTTTTTTTCACCATAGCCATACCCACTCTTCTTTATACATGGGTGTGGCTTTCTTTTGGTGAGCAATATTGGATTATTAGTCCCACCACTTGCCACGCATGAGTGAGCTTTTAAGATTTATACGAATTATTATTTAGGTTGGCCCCAAAAACTCTAACAAATTCTCCTCTCCTACACTGTGCAAACATGAAATATACTGGCGTGCAAGAGACAGACCATTCATGAGCACAGTTTACAGGAGGTTGATTTATACTGACATTTTGGATTTCGGAGAGCAGCGCGCCTGCAGTTCAGACGGATTGCGTTTAAGCTGTTCTGCTCAACTGCTTTACACCTTTTGCGAAACTGATTTCTACCTAAAATGCAAAGGTCTTTTTCCTGATAACAAACGAGCATAAAAAAAATATTCCGACAAGGGCGAAAGAAACCGAAGGGAACATAAATCTAACTCGAGCCATAACCCCTCTTGGTGCAATCAAACGAAAATTCGCGAATATCAATCCAAATCAAGAAAATGTATCGGTGATAAGGGAGTAAATTTTTCAAAAGGCACTCAAATTTTCAGCCATTAGATCTAATTTTAAAGAACCTGATATCTCCTCCAAAACCACATAAAATTGACCCCACCCCTTCCCTCCAACAAACCCTAACTGCAGCCACCACACCACCCCCTGTCGTTGCGCCGTTGCCATCCCCAGTGCCGACGAGACCTGTTAGTGAGCCACCGTTGTCGCCTCCCTCCCCTGTACAACCCATCTTCCTCCACTCTGACGAGCTCCCCGCGCCACCCACCTTCCTCCACTCCAGTGATCTCCCCTGCCACCACCCTCCTTCCTTATCTCTAGCGGCTACCACCACCGCCTGTCAACCACTCGTCCTTATCGCATCTGCCGACTTCCACCATCCATCACCTTCTTCAATGTGTGGCTAAGGTGGTGCCACTGCCACCTCGTTGTCCCACCACCGGCACCGTCCACCGCCGATTGTCACCGCCCTTAGCCTCCCTCTAAATCCGAGGTGTTCCGGTGAACCTAACCTGAATCCTAACTCTAATTTGTTGGAGCCACCGCCGAAGCCAGAGAGAGGTGGAGCACGAATCTTGACATAAATTTATGAGAAATTCACTCGAATATTGGTTAACAATTCCCTAAAGTAATCCATTTCATATAGTTAATTTGCTCAATCATCTCATTCGATAAACTTTCAAGAACATGAAAGTATATATATCTAGCATCATGAACGATGCATAAGCATATGGAACTAATGCAGGACGGGTTGATCTCTCTCTTAGAACCTCCTGCCGTAGGTGACGGACTTGCAGATAGAATGGAGCACCGCCTTGCCCGTCCTCGCAGCCGCCACCGTCTTCCTCCGTCTCCGCCCCTTCGGCTTCGCCGCCGCCCTTCGCGCCTGAGCGCCCTCTAGCATGTCCAGCACCAAGGCACCATCCGGCTGCCCCGCGCCTGCGCAGATCGCTGGGCGAACGGCAGCGCCATCAAGTTGTTGTCGAGGACATGGTACACCGACGCGAGCTCGAAGGAATCGTACAGTGGGCTCTCGCAGTCCCATGTACGGAACACCACTTCTTCTCCTCCTCTCTTTCCATCCATTAACCCGTCAGTTCACCTCCTAATCACTGTGGAATCCTTTAACTTATTATTATGCCATGCCCAAGCAAACATTGTTGGCAAAAAGAATCACGATCGCTCACACATACTCACAAAGTTGAGGTAGGTATAGATGAAAACACAATGCTTTTTGTGTTGCTTGATTGCCACACCTTTCATCCCTTTATTTATAGCAAAACGAAGATCTAATCTGGGCTAAACAAACTCTACTCCGAAACAAATGCAAACTCCTAAACTGAAACAAACTTCTATTCATGTACAAAACGGATTATACTAACAAACTCCCCCTAATCCTGTTGCCTTTAGAGATGGCAATGGGTACCCGAAACCCGATACCTGGTGGGTTTTTACTCTATTAGGGCATGGGTCTGAGTCAATTTCCTAACCCATGGGTCTCTTAATGGGCAAAAGGTTCAACCCATCGGGTTTGCCGGGTTCGGGTACGTTCCTATAGTACCCAAACCCGTAAACTCATGGGTAATATAAACCTGATCCATAGGAGTTATAAACCCAGGCTCTCAGCCTCCCAGGCAAACCAGCCCAGCCCATAGCCCATTAGTCAAGTACAAGGAGTAGTTGATGTCTCTCCTTTTGGCTTTAACTAAGTTGTGAACTGTGAACTTGTAATGATATGCTATACCAATGAACTATTAACTGAGAATTGATGGAGTAAACTAGTGATGTGCATTGTGGATTTGTCGTTGCTTGTTTCATGCATAGTAGCATATAAATTGAACTTATTGTTGACTTGCTAAGCACTGCACTGTCTGCAATCTGCACGCTATTGTCGGGCATGGGCGACCCATGGGTACCCGTTACCCGAGTGGGCATGGGTCTGGGCAAAAATCTATACCCGTCACGGGCATGGGTTTTTTAGCGGGCACGTCCAACTTTCATGGGCACAGGTTTGGGATAGCAAAACTCAGCGGGTTTGTGCCCGTTGCCATCTCTAGTTGCCTTCACTTGATCCCGATTACGCCGATACTGTTGCAGAGCTCCAGGAATCGAACACGACCAAGTGGCTTCGACAGGATGTCCGTGAGCTGTCGTCCAGTTTCAGTGAACTTAAGAACAATTTTTCCTCCATCGACCGCCTCATGGATAAAGTGAAATCAGGTGTTGATGTGTTTGCTTCTATCATGGAAGACTGGATTCTTGATAAGAGCGATGGCAGACTTGTTGTCCACCCTGAGTTCCGGCGTCGGAAGCTTCTATTCCAAGAGCTCCTGCAGCAGTCGGTGAAGCCAGACACCCTAACAAGCTGCCATCACAGTAGCGATGTACTCTGCTTCGCATGAGGAGAGAGCCACAACCCGCTATTTTTGCGACCGCCAGGAGACTAGGCTTGTGCCGAGGAAGAAAACAATGCCAGTAGTGCTCTTTCGCCATCAAGGTCGCCGCCCATGTCGCTATCGCTGTAGCCCAATAAGGTCAGCCTGCCTCCTTCTCTTGGATAGGTGACACGAAACCCCGTGTCCCGGCGATGTACCGGAGGATGTGCTTCACTGCGGCGAGGTGATCTTCCTGTGGATCCTCCATGAACCGACTCACGTATCCTACGGCGAATGTGATGTCTGGCCAGGTATGAGTCAGATAGCGTAGGCTCCCTACAATGCTTCGATAGCGGGTTGCGTTCGCAGGCGGTGCCATTGATGCCTTGGATAGCTTGAGCCTCTCTTCCATCGGCGTGTGACAAGGATTGCACTCTGCCATGCCATTCTGCTCTAGGAGCTTCCCAGCGTAGGCGCTCTGACAGAGTGTGATCTCGCTGACGCTTTAGTTTACCTAAATACCAAGGTAGTAGGTGAGCAGCCCGAAGTCGCTCATGCAAAACATGGACATCATCTCGCGCTTGAATTTACCGATGTCTGCTTGAGTTGTCCCGCTGATGATCAAGTCATCGACGTAGACGTCGATGATCAATGGTCTTCCGGGCGCACGCCGCATGTACAACGCGTGCTCATCCATGCACTGGCTGAAACCCAACTCCTGGAGGCTGGCGTCTAGCTTGGCGTTCCAAGCGCGCGGGGTTGATGTAGCCCATACAACGCCTTGCATAGCTTGAGTACCTTGTGCTCCTGCTTGTCGATGACGAAACCTAGCGGCTACTCGACGTAGACTTTCTCTGCAAGGTCCCCCTTCAAAAACGCGGACTTCACGTCCATGTGGTGCACAGACCACCATTGGTGCGCCGCCAGAGCCAGTAGTAGCCGAATCGACTCTATTCGCGCGACAGGGGCAAACACCTCCTCGAAGTCGATCCCTTCGCGTTACGCATACTCTTTCGCCACGAGACGCGCCTTGTGTCTGGTGATGGCGCCATGCTCATCTCGTTTCACCTTGAAGACCCATTTAAGCCTGATCACGCAGTGCCCGGCAGGAAGCTCAACGAGGTCCCAAGTATTGTTCTCCTCGATAGTTTTTATCTCCTCCATCATTGGCAGACGCCAAGACGGTCGCGTTCCGCCGCGCCAAATGTGGCCAGCTCTTCTGCACTCACCATGTGCAACTCGGCAGGGGCGACCAGCTCTGGCTCCAGGAACCATGTCGGGGTACCAGCGGGTGCGGGACCTAGCATATCCTGCAACACCCTGAACTGGTGTTGAGCGCCGCCGTTGTTGTCATGATCAAGCTCGGCGAGGGCCTCGGCCATTGGCGATACAAACCGCACACAAGGTGCGTGATCCAGAGCGTTCGATGGTGGCGAGTCCTGGCGAGATGATGGCATGTGCGGCCGTTCCCCTGGGGCAGGGACCTCTACTGGTCCAGCGATGATCTCATGCTCGACGACGAACGTGCCAGCGATGGACATCTTCTCCAGCTCGTCGGGATTCACCCAATCCCAGCTTGTCTTCTTGTCGAACACCACGTCATGGGAGACGTGGACGTGGCGCGCATCCGGGTCGAACAATCGATACGCTTTCGACCCCGGCTCGAACCCGAGGAGCACCATCTTTATGCTGTGATGCATTGGCGTGAGCGATGCATCCGAACGTGTGCAGGAAGGAGACGTCGGGTTTCCTCCCGTGCCAGGCCTCAAACGGCGTCATGCCATCTAAGCTCTTGGTGGGCGCACTGTTCAGGAGAAAGACGGTGGTGGTCACCAACTGTTGGCAAAAAGAAATCACGATCGCTCACACGTACTCACAAAGTTGAGGCAGGAATAGATGAAAACACAATGCTTTTTGTGTTGCCTGATTGCCACACCTTTCGTCTCTTTATTTATAGCAAAACGAAGATCTCATCTGGGCTAAACAAACTCTACTCCGAAACAAACTCAAACTCCTAAACCGAAACAAAAACTCAAATCTCTAAACCGAAACAAACTCCTATTCGTGTACAAAATGGATTATACTAACAAACATTGCCAGAGAATCCTGAGCTCAAGTGCGAGCATGTACAACGAGCAAGTAATTAGTTAGTTGATTCGTTTCCCATTCTGCTGTGCTACCGCGATATAATATTGACTTCATTTAAAATAAATATTTCGTTGGAAATCAGAAGTGGGGCCTAGCCACGGAGTACTTTAGATGACACCGACGAGCAAAATCGCCAGACGAGACATGAAGCAGTGCTGCTGCTGCTATTACATCCTATAGGTCAGGACAGGGACAGGTACGAGAGGCAGCTGAACACGTCGGCGACAGACTGACAGTAACAAGTTTCTAACCTAATTATGGCAGGTAGCTAACCGCTGTTCGATCTGGACATGCTATTACATAGTATTCCACAACCCATTCCTGCGACCGCTAATCTGAACGTCCCGTCGAGCGTTTCCAATTTGGTGGCCGCATTAACATCTGCATCGCTGATGAACATTCACATCCGGTTGTTCAGGACTAGGCGGAATTAATGCCGGGCCTGTGTTATCGCGTCAGCGATGCAGCAGCGGGGGAGAAGGATTTGCCCGGAATGGCCTAGAAAATGCTTGACTGTGCGCTGGGCCTACCGGCCTGTGCTGACAGCCCGGCCCATTTGAACACGTCATCCTCCCGAGAGCAACGCGAGCCACCACCCAAACCGAGGCGTCCTTCCCCCGCGCGCAGCGCCGCCGCTCCCCGCGGCAAGATCTAGGAGCGCCTATGGACCTGGGCGCGTTCGTAGCCTCAAGCGGAGAGCGCCGAGGAGGGCGGCGGCGCGCGGGGTGGTGCGGTGCGGGCTGCTCCCCGTGGACCCGTGGGCGCCCACCATGGACTCCCAGCTCTTCGCCGTGTCGCTGTTCGCTTACCTGGGCTTCCTCTACTTCATGACCAGGTCCAAGACGGCGCCCGGGCTCACGCTCTTCGGCTTCTACTTCCTCCTCGCCTTCGTCGGCGCCACCAGTTCGCCTCGTTTTTCTCTCCCTTCTCTCGTTTCACATGTCACTCATGGTTCCTTCGTTCTGCCGTTGGTAATTTGGGGGGCAAATATAACACCGTGACCGCACCTGTGAAAGTAATGGTGATGCAAAAGTTTGTGTTTTCTTCATTGATTGAACACTAGTAACACTGTGACAAGCAACTTTTGCTCACATGATTTGTTGCCTGGGTAGCGCACTAATACGTACAGTCTGGTGATTTTTACAGTGTCAGTACTTTGCTTGTCGTTGGAGATGACGCACATGGAAGCTAATACTTTGTAGATAGACTTTATTGTGAGAAATTGCTCAAGTAACGCATGGCGGGGGAAACATTAGAAATTAGGGTATAAATTAGTATGTGGCTGTCACCTGTTCAGACACATCTGAAGAAAAGCTCGATGGTTAGTCTATAGTGATTGTGTTTCTTGGATGCTCCGTAAACACTAAGACGTTGTAAGCCGCGATATAGGTTTAGGTGCGGAAACGCAACGCTCTGTGGATAACTAACATAACAAAACAAACACCGAACAAGTCAGGATAGTTGACATAATCTTCTGCAGTTTAGTCGTTTTTAGATGATAATTGGTCTCTATCTGAACAATCTGTCAATACGTAGTTAAGATGGGATGAGAAGTCATGCAAAGTGACTTTCTTATGCAATCAATTTTAATCATATCAAGTTTGTTGCTGATTTGAGTGTATAGAATAAAGTGGGAGTAAAGATGCTGGAAATAATACCCCTATTACATTCGGGGGATGCGCGCGCGGAGCGAGCGCCGCGTCACCCCGCGCGACGCTCCGGCCGCCACGTGTCCCCGCGGTTTCTTGTACGGTCTGACGAGCCATTTTGCGAAAAAGCTCCTGTGTTTTCTCGAAATTACATTCAGGTCCTTGGTTCTCGCGAAAAGGTCTCTGGATTTTTTTGGCCTCTCCGTTTTGCAGGATGGCCCCCGCGTTTTCGGAAATTACGCACGGGTCCCTTTTTTTGCTTACAGGTCCTCGATTTTTTTTGCAAAAAGACCATTTTCTTTTTCCGAAAATGCGTTTTTGTCCCCGGTTTTTTTTAACAGGTTCTCGTTTTTTGCGAATACCCCCTTTGCCTTTTCCAAAAATACGTTTTTGCCCCCGGTTTTTTTAAAAACTCCTCACAAATTATCGTCTCTTTTATTTTGAGTACGTCACGGGTGGTGGTGGCTACGCGCCTATGATTCTAGTTAACCTTGACTTGGGTTTGTTTAGTTAGTGCACATTTAGATGGTTAGATGTGCATGTGCATTAGAGGAGTTATGCACGGCAAGTTTGTTAGTTTGCTCGTAGCTTTGCATTAGCACGGTTAGGAAGTTTGTTAATTAGCACAAGACTAGGATCTAGCTTGTCGATGGTAGTGTGTGTTATGAATAGCATCGGTATTTATCATAAGATCAATATGCCAATATATATACAAAAATAGATATGATATATATGCAGAAAATATCTTATGCAGCAGGAAAAATGCACAGCTAATAATACACATCTAACATCATCTCTCAAACTCATGGTGGATTAACAACATGAAGTTTAGAGAGATAAAAACTATGCTAGGCTCTAGTCTGTGCCTTCGTAAAGAAGTCTACTAACTGAAGTTCTGAAAGCACATACTGAAGAGCAATACCTTGGTCCTGCACATGTGTCCGCATGTAGAAAACATCAACACCAATATACTTTGTAAGCTCATGCTTTACCGGCTCTTTACTAATGTTAATAGCACCTGTACTGTCAGACAAAAGAGGAATCGGTGCAGAAACAGAAACACCAAAATACTGAAGTAACCATCGTAGCCAAGTAACATCCGCAGTCAACAAAACCATACCTCATAACTCAGCCTTAGCACTCGAACGAGAAACTACTGTTTATTTCTTAGTATTTCAAGCAATAAGAGAACCACAAAAATACACAATAGACAGAGAGAGACTGGTGATCAAAGTGATCACTAGCTCATGTGGCATCAGAATATGACTAAAGCTGTAAATCTGAGAAAAATCATCAATATAGATCAACAACAATAGAGAATCAAAAGTCATAATTATACCTTTCTGAAATTATTAGTCCACTTAAAGATACAAAAATCACAAATCTGCTCAAAACCATGCAAAACTCTAAATTTTCAGCATTTGAGCAAAGAGAGAAATGACATAACCTTTTTCAAATCAAAATGAAACAAATGAGAATAAAACATATTCATTCACAAGATCCATAAAATATTTTTGGATAAATAGGTAAAATAGTTTTCCTAATATTTATACTTTGCCCCTGTTGTTGAAGTAAGCCCAAAATATTATATACGTTTTTCACAAAGAAAAACTCCCCCTTACACAAATGTTGCTCTTGGTGTTTTTTCTTTGACACAAATGATTCTCCTCTTTCTTATTTTTTTTCTCTTTTCACATCTCTTCCCTCCTATTTAAACTTTCTCTCCTTATGCCATATAGCACCAAGAATTAATGATCTCTTCATTTCTCCATAATAGGTGTTTTTAACCTTTTGTGGTTCTTTTGTCTTTTTCATAAAAGCATTCACCACTTTGACATTTATACCACTTATGATGGCATTAGATACCACTTATGAAAAAATGTCACTTGTAAAAATAAATGATACTAAGTATAATTAATTCCAATAGGGTGAATTACTATAGATCACCATTGAATCACTATAGATCCGCCCCAGTTTGGAAGCATCATTTGGAAGCACGAGCTCAACAAGTAGAATAGGGTGAAGCGGACAAGGCAGCTCGTCGATGAGAAACTCCCAAAGATGCTAACCACACATGTGCTGAAATCGGTCCCGATAATTGAGACCATCAAAGATCACCGAGCAACGAGGAACGAAAATGGTGCCCAAAGGGGTTGATTTTTTTTGTTTTTTTTTTTACTCGGCTCATGAAACTGGACCGATGGGTGTCACAACCCATCGGTTCGGATGTGGCCTCACAGGCGGAAGATCCGGAGTGGATCAAGGCGGCGCTGGGCGACCTCACAGGCGGAAGATTTGAAGTGTATCGAGGCAGCGCTGGGAGACATCACGGGCAGGAGGCGGCCACGGGTGAGAAGCGGTCTCACGGGTGGAAGACGGTGACGTGGATCCGTCTGGAGCAGTGGTAGTCAGATCCGGTCGGGGGCGGCGTCAATCGAGACGGTGGCGTCAATTGAAACGACAGCGAGGACGATGAGGGCATCGGTGAAGTCGAGCACTGGGACAGCGAACAACAACCAGAGCGGTTAGAGCGTGAGGACGGGCCAGAAGTTGAGGCGCGACGTCCAGTGGTACCCAACGAATGCCCAAAAGTCGACAGACCAAGCGGTGAAGAGGAAGGCAAGGATATGGGAGGTGGCGAGGGTGGCAAAGCCCCAGACGGCGGCTGGACGACAACGAGCGTAATGGAGGCAAAGACAGGTGGCAGCGGCGGCTGAAGAAGATGAACCGACGGCAGCAGTTGCAAAATCAACCGAACTGAACTAACCGAGGGGTGCCAAAAAGATCCCAGTTAGCCTCGAAATTTTATGTAGACTTAACTGTTTGTACAGCGCCATCATCCTTAGTACGCATAGCCTTCTTCTAAAAAAAGTTTACTTTCTGGTTTTTAGCTAGCCGGCAGAAAACTCTGTCCTTATGATTAATTCCTTTTTCCTGTTGTTTCATGCACTGGCTTTTTATCCCTGGAGCAGTACCCGCTGGGATTTATGGTAATTGCGTTGTAAATTTTCATTGTTCTTACATACCTTGCCTATATTCACGCAATAAGTACATACTGATATCATGGTATCCTTTGCAGCAAAAGTGCATTATGGAACCTCACTGTCGAATGTCGACTGGCTACACGGGAGTGCGGAATCACTTCTTACTCTTACCAATTTATTTATCGTATTGGGGTTGAGGGGAGCCTTGAGGAAGTTGGAGAACGCAAAGGAGAGAACTTCTGAAGCTTCTCAAGACAGTAAAGAAAAAAGTCTGTCTAGATAGTGTTTATCAGTGCCCCTGATGGTGCATGTATTGATGTAAGATTGCATTTTTTCCTCTGCTTAACTTGTTTATAAGGTTGTGTATAACTTACACGAACCTTCACAGATTTGCTTTATCCGTACGCTGATCCAGAATAATGGGGCTATTGCAATTATGAGTTGTTCTAGTGTCCAGTGTACAACTAGTAACGCTGCTGTAGCTTCCACAGCGGTAAGTGCTCACATTCTAATTGTACCAACGTGATTACTATGTCTGAATTTATGTTTCAATTTAAATTCATATGGCCTGAATGCCTGAACTGACTGCGTCTGGTTGCACATTTGCAGGTTGTGTCGTAGTCATGGTTTGTCATGTACCTCCTTCGGGTAATGTTGAACATGAAAAAGGATAAACCAGTTTGCAGTGGGAGGTTAAGAAACCTAGAGAGGAATCTTCTTTTTGGCACGTTGAAAAGGAGTTAGTAATCAATAGCTTCATCGGGATTAGGAAAAGCACTGGAGCCGTAGAGAGAAGAGAAGCTCGTTAGAGTCGAAGCTAATACTACTGATGCAAACGTTCAGTAGAGTACGATACTGCGTGCGTTTACAGGTTCTGAATCTCCGGATGGAAAAACTCGGAAGAATTGAAGAAGTCGTCGAATTGGGCCTCGAAGTCCATGTCAACCCCGAGCTCGCCTGCCGCGTAGCCGTAGCTGCTGCTAAGCTGGAACTCGGAGCTCGCCGGCGAGGCGAACGGGAAGCAGCCATTGATGGCGCTGCCGTCGATGCCGGGCGGCGTGGAGGGGAATGAGAACGGCGTCATAGGCTCCAACCCCTGAATCCCTTCGGTTTCCACTGCAAGCATCAAGCTCTGCTCATGGCCAGCAGCAGGCAGCTGCTCTGCACTGACAAGCGACGATGGCCTCTGGGCGCAGGTGTGTGCTCCGAGGTACACGACGTCGAAGAGCAGCGGGTCGCCGTCGGCGCGCTGCACCTGCTTGGTCGCGTGGCAGCCCTGCGTGTGCCGGTGCGTGCACCTGAAGTAGGCTCTGCGACGACATACATAATCACACATTGTGTCAGACTACTATGCCAAGGCCATCGACTGATCCGTTAATTTTAGTGAGTGACGTGTGAGCTGCACGTCTGCTGCTGACCTCGGATATTTGGCGCCAAGAATGTCCTTCTGGCCGTACTTCCTCCAGCTGAGCCCGTCGTCCAGGGGCCCCACGTCCTGCAATGACCTCACCCTCACCTGGCTCCTCACCTTAGGCATCCCCTTCCTGCATCAACAGAAAGAAACGAACACATGTCAACCCCAAGTCTCTGATGAAAATTCCATTGCTCGATGTCTGCAACCGTGCGCAAGACTTGCCTCTTCTTGAACCGGGGGTCCTTGCCGGCATTGCCGCCGGCCGGGTCTTGGCCGTCGCCGCGTGGGCTCCCCGCGGCCGACCGCGGGGACTCCGGGCAGCAGGACCTGGCGATGCGGATGGACTTGTCGATGGACGACGCCAGGGCCCTGCAGAGCTCCCTCGCGGCGGCTGAGTCTTGGTCCATGTACGCCTCCAGCTCCCTCGCCATGGCGAGCAGTTGGGCCAGCTCCGAGGTCAGCGTGTGCTTCTCACTGCACATGGCCATGCTCTCCACTTCAGCTGCTAATACGGCAACAGTTAGTGGCGTCTCATAAGTGTGCGTGCGTTTGGGTTCTGAATTGTGATGACTGATGATGTGTGCGCTAGCGACAAGAGAGGAGAGTATTTATAGAGTTGGAATGGGTAAGAGCAAACCACTGTTCCTGGCCGGGAATTTGGATCATCAAGTGATTGCTGTTTGACTGGACTGAAGAAAAGTTGAGACTAAAGGGAGATTTCTGTGTGCGCGATTCAAACATTTGGACCGGTCTTTGGTCTGGGCAGGGACATGGGGCGAGACTAGCCCGGTGACCTCTGCTGCCTTTCGGTCTTGGCTTCCCACTGCTCTGCACAGTGCGTGGGTTATTGCTCTACTTGGTAGTTGGTGGCTTGGTGCTAGCTACTGTTGGGGCATGTTTATATTAGGCTTTGCTAATGATTTTTTACTGTAGCGGATGAATAATAGCGGTTAATAAATAGTAAGTATATTAAGCTATTTACTGACCATCAGACGGTGCAACAAAAGACACTACAACATTCAAACTATTATACGACTTATGGAACTGTGATATAATAAAATATAAAACACATTACAATATGTGAAAGTGAAAATTAGTGACTGATGAATAGTAGTAGCTGATATAAGCGGCTTATAGAAACTGAGGTGTTCGTATTAACTACTGCTTCTGGAAGTAGAAGTCAATATGAACAGACCCTTAGTTAGCTCCAGACCTGACCAAACGGTTTACTGGCCTGAGGCATGATACTTTTGGCCCAACCTAGATACGGCACAGTAAACAGACCGTGCTGATCCGTCCTGATTGGGTGTACCGTGTTCAAGTCGGTATCTCAGCACGATGAGCACAATAACTCTTCTGTAGTAGTGCAATAACTCTCATGTGGTAATGTAGCAAAATCACTTGTTGTTGGTGATAAAATTACTTGTATTAGGGTTAGTGCACTCTTCTAGGTGTTTACGGATGATTTGACAGTAAAATTACTTACAATTGACAGTAATATTATCTGTGACTAGCAGTAAGATAAGTTGAGCTAAGCATGCTCAGATCGGTCCAGCATAGCTCGACTCCTCTTCGTGCCATACCTAGGTAGAAGAGCAGGTCCGTGGGCTAGCCGTGTCGAGGCTAATTAGGCTGTGCTCAATCCGTGCCACGCCGGACGACTCGTTAGGCCATGTCTAGTTAGCTATTAGCTGCAGTAACCAGTGGCAATTTCACCAGTCAGGTCGCTTGCTTGGTTTGGTTGTTTTTCGCTGAAGATTCACCATTGGTAAGCACCAGTGGTGGGGGCAAACCTGGCGTTGTGTCAGTACGTGGTCAGGCCGCTCGCTTGGTTTGGTTACAAGGGTACGCGAAGCGTGTTTTTTGTTGAAGATTCACCGTTGGTCAGTACCATTGGTGGGGAAAAACTTGGCATTGTGTCCAAACTCAGTGAAGCTTGGCATTGTGTACCATTGGGGTGGTACGAGGTGTTGGCGCCGGGAGGGGGAGATGCAGCTTGGAAGGCAGCGTGCGATTGCTCGGAGCCTTCCTCCAAACTCAGTGAAGCGTACAACTTTTTGGCTGTAGCGCACGGCTCGCCCGAGCGTTGCAGTGTTGGTTTGGTCTTGCCTTGTGTTGGTGTAGCTATGGTCCTGTTCTTTTCAGCTTCTAAAAGCTGTTTTTTGGCTTTTCTCCAGTAACTAGCTTTTAAATGTATTATTTTTTAAGATAGAGTCTACTAGTTAATTGTAGTACATACTTTATTGACTTTATTTATATTGACAAAAATCGTATATAAGTTTCTATTACTCTGTAATTTCTTGTTTGCTGGAATTCGAACGTTCCGAATAGGCAAATGGTGCTACTTGAGTGAAGCACTAGCAGCCCAGGGCACGGAAGTTAGCATCATCACGTGCAATGGCCGGGCTAGAAGAATTACCCTTGGGCACGGAAAGTTTCTTCATTTTTTACTTTTGACGGCACCAATGATTGAGCTAAGCTAAGCAGTGACCGACCCGACCGAGTAACGGAGTAAGCATCAGCTTGCGTGCGGTTCAGCACGTGTAGTACTCGAGTCTCCTCTTCAAGCAGTAGCCTGATTAAAGTTGAGAGGGCCCAGGCTCTGGAGTAATGTCCAGCTGTAACGATCGATGAGCTATGTATGCAGCTTATACTTGTCGACAAAGTACCCCTTCAAACCTTTATTTTATTGGATTCTTTTTGGTCGAAGGATTATAGCTTATAATTTAAATATTTAAGTTCTAATTGTTTATTGAAAATAGTACGTACAATCATATACGATTTTGATAGATACAATTGAACTCAATACATTTTTTATTACAATCTTTCTATTTAGTCCGTTTTAAAAAAACACATTATTTAAAAACTAGTTACTGTAAACAGTACAAATATAAACTAGCTAAAAATAAAAAAGAACTCGTCTTTGTCACAGGAGTGATGTCCAGCTGTAACGATCGACTATGACCCTGCTGTAACGATCGATCAGCTAGCGCTGGTGCTCCATCGATCGCCTTCTGAACGAGAAAACGCAAAGAAGCTTTTTTGGGCGTCTGCTTTGGTATCGTTGAGACTGTCGGTACATATCTAATCTTCTAGAATTTAGAAAATAACCTATAAAAAATTCTAAATAAATTCTAATAGAAATAAAACTTCTACTTTGTTTTAAAGGAGAGCTAGGGGACTATATAAACCCACAGGTATGATTATAGATAAACCAAACGACCAAGAAATGTACAAGAGGATTAGAAGCTACTTTATTCTTTTCTACTAAATTCTTGTATAAGATAAGAATTTGAATGCCTTAAACTATTCAAAAAGGTCGTGAAAGAGCGACAACTAATTTTACTCTTTTAAAGTTATGTTAAGAAATTTATGATCAGCTTCATCAAATCTTTTCTTTTTTTTGTCATAGCTACTTTAATATCTTTATTTTAATTCTTTTTATGATATACATCTTCTTCATCCTTCGTATCGTACGTGATTAGGGTGGTGATCGGTTCAGCTGAAAGCTGAAAGCTTATATTTGAAAACACCTGTATTTGGTGAAAAAAATCAGAATGAGAGAGACTTATTTAACATAATTAAATTTTAAAAATTGAAAATATAAAAATATGTTAACCCATCACAGACAACGCAAACGAATACGAGAAAAAAAGAACCGACAAAAAAACTCAAAAAAGTTAAAAATTTAGAAAAAAACGAAATTATGAATAGTGCAAAAATAAGCTTAAGCTTTAAGCCATAAGCTATATTGAGCAGGGCATAGATCCGATGGCAACTGCCCAGAAAAAGAGTATCCGAGTGTATGGAAACGCTGGCCAGTTGCGGCGCATATTCATCGACCCGACCCCGGCTGCTGGACCCGCACGGCTGTGCAGTGCTTGACTGGAAGACCAAGCGAGCAGTGCCACGCACGAGCGCGACATGTGTAGAGTGGTTGACTAGTTGACTGCTAGGTCGGCTCCCGTCCGGTACGCCCCCGTGGAGCACGAGTCTAGGCGGCGACTCTGCGAGCGTCTCGCCCGCCCAGGTCTGAACTCTGAAAGCAAGGCACGCGCGCCGGCCGGTTTTCTATTGGGGAGATTCGGAGCGAACCGCTCGTCGGACTCTTCCAACGTACGTTTAGGGCGGAAGGCCGCAGAGCGCCCCGTGCGAGGGAGACGGGCTGCTCGTTCCGCGACTTGTCCTAACGCAGCTAGGCAGGGCTGGCACGACGCCGCAACCACGCACCGTGCGGTTGTAGGCAAGGGTTAAGTTCTTCTAGACCGTGCTCTGTATCTTTTGGCTTAAAATTTTGAATCCTAGTTGTTCACGAGAAATTATGGAGAGAGATACTCACGTGCAATTTTAACGGATATAGATAAAGTCAGGACAATATCTACTACAATCGACTTATAGATATCGCATTGAAAAGATACTCTGTTGTCAAGATGGTGTCACGGACCGTGGGATGTCGTATCTCATGGAGCCAATATGACACATATCGATATATGAATTGGAATTTTATAGAATCGTAATTCTAAAGGTAGAATTACATGGAATCAGATAGGATCATGCTCAGAATTGGGTGGGATCATAATACTAATAACAAATTATATTAGCAAATAAAAATTGATATCACCTATTACTAATTTAAGTTGCACTAGTTCAATTTACTTTGTTTTCGTTGTTTACATGTTGTTCTAAGATATCTTTGACACATTGGACTTTTAGGATATTAGTTTATTAAAAATAATTAAATAAGTTTCAAAAATCAACCTTAATTCAATATAACATGAATAAGTGTACTCAAATTTACAAAGACAAAATTAAGAAGTTAAACGTATAAACCCAAATGAGCAGGGCTAGGTAGACATGCAGGATGTTGGCAGGGAAGGCATTCATGAAACCTAGACATTTTTGGCCCCCGTGGTAGAGAAATTCCCTCTTTGGTCTCCTCCTACGAAATTCCCCTTTGCCCCCCTCACGCGGCCGCCGACCGTACGAAGCACGTGGCGTGGCCCCCGAGCGCGCCACCCCCTATTGGCGTGGTCCCCTACCACGTGAGTGCCTGGCGCAGCACCAGGCCACGTGAGGTCGACCACATCGCTTCAACCACGACACTTCGACCATAACAGTTCGATCATGGCTTCGACCGCTTCGACTACGGCGTTTCGACCACAACACTTCAACCAGGGTTTGGACCATGACGTTTTGACCATGGCACTTCAATCACTGCGCTCCAACCACGACACTTAACCACGGTGCTTCGACCAAGACGCTCCGATCACGACGCTTTGACTGCAACTAGATAGTCACCTCGCTCTGCTGGGTGTCGCGCCAGGCATTCAAGTGGTAGGGGACCACGCCAACAGGGGTGGCATGCTCGAGAGTCGTGCCACGTGCTTTGTGCAGTCAGCCACCGCGCGAGGAGGCTAAAGCGAGAATTTCACAGGAGAAGGATCCTAAGGGAAAATTTCTTCGCCACGGAGGCCAAAAATGACCACTCTTCGGCATCCATGCCTCCATGCACGTCCAGTCAAGCGCCATTGAGACATACACACCACCATTCCTCGCTCCAAGCAGAGCCACCATCTCCCTTCCGAACAGACAGGACCTCGACGTGCCTCTGCGCGTACGCCATGAACTGCCGCCATGGACACGATCATCTTAATTTAACGACTTTTAATAATACTAGATAGAAAATGCGCGCTACGCTGCGCACGGTTGCATGTGGGTGTGCTAAGACGAAGCTGCTGATGCTTAGGTCAACCAAAGCAAATTGCATCAAGTATAGTCGTATAGATACACATAATGGAAAGCGGCTCAAGAAGTATTGGTTGTGAATAGTCGGCTACGGATCTGAACAATACATGCTGGCCTATAGCAGATGGAAAGGAAAATGATGGAATCAACACACACTTTGGATGACAATAGAAATCGACAATTATGAAGCGAGTCACATAAATTCTTTCATTCCATTGCATACACCTTAAGGCGAATAGAAAGTCTAATAGAAGAGGCAATTATCACAACGGTTATGTATACTTGTTTATTACAGCAATGATACATGGTACCCCAAACCATGAAATTTGGGTTGCTCTAAACGGTTCTGCTAGAGGAGATCAACATTTACAGTCTGTTGGTCAGGTAGGGTATCACCAGAGGTAGGATTCACTTATCTCGTTCTTGAACAGTTCATCCAATTTTCTTATATGTGCCTGAACGGTAAAAACTAAGACAACAGTTTATTGAAGATGCTTCCGGTAAAAATAACATAAGCCTGATGGAGATAATGAAACACAATGCAAAGATAAAGCGCAGAAGAAACTCAACTAAAAAAACAGAGCAAAAGAAATACTATTGACAATAAGTCTGATCGAACGCATCGGAGTTGTGACAACTACTCCTATCTATTTCTTTGTAAACATTGCGGTTTGGAGCTGTACATAATTGAGCTAGTACTATTATGAAAATACGAAAACGACAGCAAGACCGGTGCTCTTTATATTTGTTTACTAACAACAAAACAGCACCAAAGCAGTAACCAACAAAATATTGATCTGTATAGAAGTAGAAGCCTTATTTCACCTTCATGTAGCGATACCATTCATTAATTGATAACGACAATCAAAATTGTAGATGAACCACATGGAGTTGAGAAGAGGCTAACTGTAGAAAACAAAGATGCATTAGGAAGGTTCCAGCTGATAACGACAATATAAAAACTATAGATGAACTTCATTTGGTATTTGTCTGTTAGCTCTTCACATGTCCGGATATCTATTACTGACTAAATAGGTAAGCACTCAAATAGGTTACCATTAACCGAATTCCAGTATGCACATTACCATTTCTAGCATAAATGGACAGTATATGTAAAAAAGGCAAATGTGTTCATTGATATGCTGCATATAAATATGTCCACAGAACTAAATAGAATAAATTAGCTGGAACAAACAGAATAGCATCACCAAGCTTACTGGTGCCAAATCCTACACCTTGTTCAAGCAGGAAACAGCAAACTAAACATAGTTTAAGAACCTTCCAAACATGTTAGATCTGGATGTTGAAGGCAAAGACATGATTAGATACCAGAAGAACCTGAATGGTAGCAGGCCTATTGAAAACAACACAAATTCATCTAGAGGAAGGGAGAAATCAGGATAGCTCGATATAAATTTTGTATAAAGCGAGCATTTAAATTTCGCATATTTTTTTGCATTCTGCCCAGTAAGGCACCAAATATAGCGAAATTTTGGTCCAACTTTCTATATCATCTCTGTGGCTTTGCTCTGGTAAGTTTTCCAAGCGTAGTAATGAGGACATCACAATTATGGAAATATACATGTGCATATTTCAAGCATATAAATAAATGGCATCACATAGATAGAATGCCAAACAGGATGGCAATATTGGTCACCAATCCCAAGATGAGTATTGCAACTTGCACAGCAAGCTGTTCCAGAAAAGGCAAGTATGTTAACGGTACTCAGACAACTCATGTAATAGCAGAAAAATTAGAAGATTAAGTAAATGTTGAATGCAAAATTATGATAGTTAAAGAAGGACCATGTGTTTCTAAATTACTGGCCCACCTATAAGGTATATGGTGATTGGTGGTTGAGTCGGTATCTATTTGCAGGTCACAAGTCAATGATGTAAACCTGAGATCGCAAAACAATCAGGGCGAATATTTACGGCAACCTGATAGTTGGCTTGGTACACACCTGATTAGTTTTTCAAACAAGGCCCATAAGAAAGCTATCCGTTTTTGTAATAACATCCAACTGGTGCTGTGGTTCAACTTTAATTAGAGTTTACCATATTAAGGGGCAAATGTTTCTATTTTTTGTGACAATTTTTAATTTATTTGTTTTTTTCTGAGCAGCTCTGAAAAATCTATCATCGACTTTTAATATGTAGATAGATAGATATATGCTTTTAAACATCTCATAAAATTATGATTCTATGATCGGATCCCGTCCGACAAAATATGATCCTATCTAGAATATGATACTAACAAACTTTCATCACATCATAGGCTTGTAGCTTAAAAGCTGCACCTATCTAGAATATGATACTAACAAACTTTCGTCGCGTCCTAGGCTTGTAGCATACTGGACCGTGGCTGCATGGAGCATCCTGGACCGTGATCCCCAACGCCAGTACAAGTGTACCACTGGCAATGACGTGTTAGCGTTCTCATCCTAGATGTTTTACTTCATCAGAGATGCAGATGTGCATTTTCTTTTGCAAGGAGTGCAGATTTGTCCTTACTAAACACTAAGACATGCAGTTCAATCTCCCTGAATCAACAACTAACATGCTTCATCAATCATGCCTCTGAGAAGGAATAAAACAGAAACATCCCCTTCAAAATCTGAAACATATTTCGTTAACCCAAGTACTTGATTGTCAGGGTGCAGGATTAAGGCCCCGTTTGGCCCAGCTCGGCTTCAGGGTTTTTGGCTTAGAAGTCAGGCTTCAAGAGAAGCTAAAAAAGATCCCAGCTTTAAATTCGTAGTTTGTTTTGGGCTCGGCTTTTTCTTGGCTTCTCTGTGGTCCGGCTTCGAAGCCTGCGCGTTTGGCCGGGAAAACGGCTTTGAAGCCCAAAAAACTGAAGCCAAAGCCCGGCCAAACGGACCTAAGTGCAGATGTGCAGTCAATGAACTCAGGCAGCAACTTAAGTACCACGAATCAGCTAAAACAGAAGAGTTCGAGCCAAGAGTGGAGATGTACAACCAGTAGCCACAACAGTACAACACCACTCGGGTCAGAAACTATTGACAACAGATCTCAACTTAGAATGTATAAATAGTCAAGAAAATCAAATGCACAAGAGTAATCATTGAGTAAAAGTGATTTGAGTGTTGTACATGACAGACATGCAGCAGCATCTTTACGTAAAACCAAATGCAAATACTGTGAAGAAATAAGGAGCAATTGTTTCTTTAAATTAAATCCACAGATCATCAGGAGTAATAGTTACAGAATTATAAGCATTCCATGCTGAATCTTCCTATAACTGACGTCAAAAAAACATGAAAAGAAAAAACACATCATATAGCTCAACGTGTGAATTAGTAAGGGGCAGAAACTGAAACTGTGATTTTAAACAGTGAGGATCCAGACTGTTTATTTAAATGATGAAATATTGAATGCTTCTGAAAGCTATAACCAACAATTCAGAAAAATAAGGTAACTGGGTATATGTTCCAGGGTCGCATTTAAAAAAAATCTCCGAATTCGGTTTCGGTCATCAAATTGTGATCAATTTAAAATAACATAGTAAACTGCAAGAGATATGCATTCGTTCTTGAGTTTCTACGAAGTCAACCTTTTTGTTTCAGTTCAGTGATGGACATTCCACTAATCAGGTGGTTTGAATTTCTTGTCTCCATCTTGTTGCGTTGCCATCAACTTTAAAAAGCACCAACTAATGGAGCAGTTAAAAAGTGGTAATGCCCCAGGTCCCAGTGGCACTTGCTAAGATTTCTACGAGGTAATTGATGATTTTAAAACCACAAGTATGTCTTGGAAACAATTTAAACTACAATACATTCATGATTTTGCAAAAGTTTAGCCACCATCTATATTGTGCCACACAGTCCACTCAAAATAGACTATTTAACTGCATAAAAAGCAAATCCCTTTTTTTCAAGAGAAGGCCGACATAGCTAACAAGACGTTAAATTAAGTAATTAACACATCATACCTTGATACTTAGTCCTTATGGACAGCTTGGCACATAATTTATATCACAAGTTATGATCAATCATACACCCCAAGTCCCCAAATTTTCAAAACAATGGTCCAATTCCTGACCATGCCTATGTGCACATTCATGTGAAATAATAGATTTACAAATTTGTGTATTTGTGAACATTCATCAGAGGATTATATTTGTGACAATTTCAATGTTTTTCTTGTAGGTAGTTCAAAATAAGATATGCTATTGATGTGCTCAGTAACAAATGTCAGCAGGGCGCCTCAAAAGACATAGGGCTTTGCAATCAAATATGCTGAAATAACTACCGATTGAGATTAATAATTCTATCAATGAGATCACAAAATATCTCAATTTACCACCGTTCCCTTGGTCTGCCATCAGGAAATACAGGAGCAGGTGCCTTGCTGTTGGCAGAACTAGCCGTATTTTTCATGGTCACCTTGACTCCTTGAGGACTTGAGTCATCACCATCTTCAAAGTCCGGTGGCGAGTCATCATTCTCACCAACCCAACCATCTCCCCAGTGGTAGTCAGCATCGGATTTGCCACCAGAAATTTCCGTAATCAAGTCTTCCATATCTGACAACCCTCGTCTTCATCATCTTCTACGTCACTTCCTTCATTCAACACTTGCACAGCTTCCTCAGCCTCCCCACTAGTCCTTGGTACAGCCTTTCTAGGGAAACGTGGAATCGCAACAAAAGCCCTCATCTTCTCCTCAAGCAGCACAAGTTTGTTCTTCTCGACCAGCTGGGAATTTCTGTATGCCTCACAGAGGAACACTGAGTCCCTGTCCCCCTTGAGCGACACATAAAACATGTCTGGGTGGCGGATGAGCATCCCCCGCAGAGATTGTGAGAACCGGAACTCCTCCCAGAAGTGCGTCAGGTGATTCACCAGCGTGCGCTTCTCAAGTGTCAGGCTTAGAATATCATGAACAACCGTGCAAGCATGCTTCTCCTTCTCAGGCGACCCAGACCGCAGATGTGAGAAGTCGGAGTATGGCAAAATGTATGGCATTTCCCTGAATTGTGCAATCCTCCGCACCTCTCCCCGTGACAATTTCAGCCCCTTAGGCAGCTTCACCCGGTTGAACCTGACTGGTCGGTTGATGATCAAATTCCTCTCCTCGGCCTCTCTCACCCGATTCTCCTCCTCAGCAACCTCCGCCGCCGACACCGCTAGCTCGGGGTCCCAATGCGTGAGCTCCAGCCCCGGTCCTCGGTCCATCCTAACGATTCGGAAGTACGGCGGGTACCTGAGGCAGATGGTGTCGCGGAACTCGGGCGGGAGGCCGAGGTCGTGCTTGAGGTGCGCGATCTTCTCGATGAGGATGCGCTTGTCCTGCGACATCATGAGGAGCTTGCGGAGCTTTGTGATGGCTTGGCCCTCGGACTTGTTCTTGAGGTGGAGCTCGTCGAGATAGATGCGCTCCGCTTCGGGGGTGAGTCGGAACTTGAGTGAGTAGACGCCCTCCTCGACGAACTCGAAGACGCCCGGGAATCGCTTGAGGAGCGCGATGAGGCGGCGCTTGCGGGTGAGGCCGAGGTCGCGGAGGCTATGGCGGTCGGGCTGCGCGACGAGGATGTTGCGGAGCTTGAGGACCAGCTTGAGCTTCTTGTCGCGCTGGATCACGTTGTCGAAGGGGATCTCCTTGCGGCGCTTCACGGCGGCCTGCGCCACCACCGCGGGCTGCAGGCCGCGGGGACGGAGGCGCGGCGGCGGAGCGGGAGGGAGGCGCCGAGGAAGAGGGGCCTGGGGGGCGGCGGGTGGAGAAGGGCTGGCGGGGAGGGGAACGGGAGGAGCAGCTTGGCGTCCATTTCCGCAGCTCAGCCTCGCCTCATCGGTGGGGTTAAGCCTCCCGGATGGATGGACGTTCTTCGCGATATTTTGGGGAAGGCGTGATGACTGCGTCGGCCCGGCCTGTCTAGGCCCAAGTATTTTCGGCCTAACCTGAAAAACACGAGCAGACAAGCCAGCTACTAGTCTCTCTCTCTCTCTAGAACAGAATAGGCCACCACCGAGTGGTTTCCCAGTTCCATATTATTGAAACTGGACTACAGTTTTACAGCACCCGAGTTTTTTGTAGCTCATGAGATGCAATCGCTGTTTACATCCAGAATTGGTTTCAAATTTAGCTCATACATCTCAGGTACTTCAATACAACTTATTCTTTCCATCCACCAAGGCCTTGAAATATACTGAAAACTCTTCCAGCGATGCCATCAATGCTTTTTCTTCCTCTTCAGCGTCCTCTGCATTCTTCCTCTTTTAAGCCACTCCAGTAAGGGGTAGTGGTGCTTGGAGTCTTCCTTCCAGCATTTTGCAGAATTGTTCCATCCTGAACAGCATCACATCCTTGTAGAGTGGCTTCCAGTCTTTTAGTAGATTGAGCATTCTTCCTCATACAACTTTCACACCTGACCAACACTGAAACTGAAAAACCATATTATTGCGGCATCTCCGTATGCACCATAATGCAGCACCACACACAGAATTAAAAGCAGAATTCTTGTTATTGCTAGTCCAAAATCTGGCAATAGATTCATAATTATGGCCAATGTTTATATCAAAGAAAACAGAGATGACTTCCCAGATTTTTTTGCAACCACACATCAAAGAACAGATGGGCAACAGATTCTTCCTCATCATAGAAACTACAATTTATCCCTTTGTTAATACCTCTTTTTAACGGATTGTCTCTTGTCATTACCTTGTTACGAGAGAGCAACCAAAGGAAAAAAAATGAATTCTAGGAGGAACAACTAGCTTCCAAATAGCAGGTATAAACACAGGAGAAATTCCTCCATAATAATCACAGCATACAAGGAATGAACAGAATTAATCCCATTGCTATTGTATTGCCATACCAGGGAATCTTCCTCGTCTGTAAGACAAATACTAGACATTATAGCCATCAACTCATGCCATTTAATCATCAAAGCATGAGAAAAGGTCATTCTGAAGGTGCATTTCAAATTAACACCATCCCAAAGTTCGGCAATGGTGCAGCCTTTTTCATTAACTAACACATAAACATCCTAAAATTGAATAGCTAGGCAAGAGGAACCGAACCAGGTATCCTCCCAGAGTCTAATTTTAACACTATTGCCTACTTTCCATCTGTAACCAAATCTAGTTGCCTGGGCAGCCCACAGGACCCCTTTCCAAAAAACAGAAGCATGATAAGAAGAAAAGCACAAAATATCATGATCATCAGTTTTGTCTTTAAATTCAACCATCTGTTTCCAAAGCTTATTATTATTAGTGCAAAATCTTTTAACCCAGGAAGCAAGCAAACACAAATTGAGGTTTCTTAAGGTTGGGGACTTCTAAACCCCCATAATCTCTCCATACAAACTAGACTACATTGACTACTCACTTTGAGTAAACTTTTCCGAATGCGCACAAGCTTTGGCACTACGAATCAAAGTCACTTTTGGCACTGTTTTGTACTATATTTACAAAAATAACAGTATGGCAACCGTATTGACAAAAATATCGTTTTTGCCGTCCGACGGCCGGGCGGCGGCCGCATGGCGACACGTGGTATTGCGGCGGGCGGCGGCAGCCACTGGTGGCTAGACGGCAGACAACCTGTCGCTCAGGGAGCAGGCAGCCACCAGGCAGTAGGTAACTAGGCAGGCTAATTAGCTGGCCTAATTACTTGCCTAATTTTTTTCCTGTTTAATGTTTGTTTGAATTTTTAAATATATCAAATGAGCTAAAAAAATTACGAAAATTTATGTACAGCCTTCTGATACAATGTTCATCGCAGTGTAATTTTTGTGGAATTTTATCCATGACAAATATTGCTAAAAATTCATACAACTTTGATTTTTTATGAGTTTTTACATATACCAAATGAGCTTAAAAATTATGCAATTTTATGTGAAGCCTTCCGATAAGATCTAATTACAACACTACCATTTACAGCTGTATATTAGGCTAGGGACATACACGTCTTTGTACATGTCTTAGGCCTTTTGGCTCAACAGGCTAGATGAATTTAGGTAGAGTCATCTATACAACAGTTATATGTAATAAATAATATAAAAAATACTGTGTTAAAAAACCAATAATTTTTAACTTCTAAAAAATTACCTTTTGTTTTTAAACTTGGAGGTAAAAGCCATCATGTCAGGAAAGTTTGGGCCTGTTCTTTTTGGCTGTGGCTTGTGGTCATGCTTATGATTTTTAAATTTGTTACGAGAGATTACAGAGTAACAGAAACTCACGTGAGGTTTTTGCCGGTATAAATGAAGTCAATAAACTATGTACTACAATTAACTAGTAGATCTTATCTTAAAAAAATGCTTCGTTTAAAAACTAGTTACTACAGAAAAATCGAAAAGCAATTTTTAGAAGCTGAAAAGAATAGGACCTTTGTCAATCCCACCACTTCTTCCTCCTCATGAACCGCTTCTCCCTTCCACACACGCTTAGGGGAAAAAGGGTGGAGGGTGCGAGGGAAAAGGAAACCTAAGCGTCTTTCCGTTTCGGGAAATTCTCAGGCTCCCTTGCGCGCCCCGGCCGCGGCGCCCCCGCCGTCCCGCCGCGGATTCGCCGCCCTCGGCGGCGCGGAGCGCGCCCGCGCGGCGCCGTCTGCTTTTCCACGGCTCGTTTCGGTAACGTGTGGCCCTCCTTTTGGTACAAAATGTCGCTGTTTGGGGTCGACGAATCCCAATCTCTGGTCTAACCTACAGCTAATCGCGCGTGATCGTCGTCGCTCTCGGGTGGGCTTGTGGCGCTGAGATGGACGACGCGAGCTTGTGGGGTTAGTTGTGCCCGCCGCGAGGTATGGCTCCCAACCACTGAGTCGGGCGGAGGATGCTTCGGTTTGGCGTGATCTTATTGCGAGAGGGTTGGGCCGCGTGGTTTTGGTAGGGTAAGTTTGGGTTCGATGGAAGGGACGACGGCGGCTGAGGTGGCAGGTGCCGGCGGCGGCACGTCCGGCGATGTGCAGATGAAGGGCAGCAAGGAAAATGGGCAGCCCGCGCAGCAGCCGTCTGGCAGCGAGGCGCTGGAGATGCCCGCCACACCGCTCCCGCTCCCGCGTGTCATAGATTGGTCGGAGGATTTCTCCTTCCTCAATTCGTTGGGCGGGTTTGCTCGCAGCACAGATGGTGCCAGGGGATTGACTAGTGTTGGCCTGTCGAATTCTGAGTCGAGGCCAGACAGCGTGACCCAGCGTTGTTTGAACAATGCAGACGAGAGGGTGGAGGAGCTCACATTGAAGCATTGCATCAACACTGATGTTCAACCTGAGGTTTCTGCTGGTGGTAGCTCAAACAGTGGTGAGAGGCCTACTGTTATGAGAGGACTGTGGGGTAATTTTACGCGGATGGCATGGAGAACTAGTGATGTGGCCCGCAGGGAGAGCTTAGCAGTGAGTCGTGGCGAGATTGCAAACTTGAGGAATGGCGGTGTGGCTAGCAGGGAAAATTTGGCAGTGAGACTTGGAAACAATATGATCTCTCAGAATAATGATGGATCTAACAAGGAAATGGCAGTGAGCCATGGCGACAATGTGAATGATGAGTTCAGCCTGCCATTTGGTAATCAGCAGCCCCTCCTGTCTTCACGGCCTAATCAGATTGAGCAGCGAGCTGAAAGGGAGAATGCTCTGAAAGTGAGTAGCTTTTCGAATAGAATCCTTGATCAGATGAGGAGTAAGACTATAACGCCTTCATCTGGGGTTCAGGGATCCCCATTCAAGACTGTATTGAAGGGTAAAGGGGTTGCCTACCAAGGTGCACGGGAGGAGATCCAAGTTCAAGCTAACACAAGGCCCATAATTCCTATGGATAAGATTCCTGAAATTCCTAACTCACCACATGATTCTATGGCCAGAGTGGATTGTATGCTTATCAATAGTGGTGCAAATGGTTTAGAATCTCAATGTGAGGGAACGAGCCTGAGGGAACTAATTAAGCCTGCACATCAAACAATGAGCAAGTTTGAGAAAATGCATTTATTTAAGCAGATCCTTGATCTCGTAGACAAATCTCATGCACAGGGTTTTACCTTACAGCATTTGCGCCCATCATATTTTACAATCTCATCTTCAAACCAAGTAAAATATATTGGTTCTTATGCTACACAAGATTTATCTGCCCCGGCCAAACCGGATATCGCCACAGATGATATTTTCATTAGAAAAAGATGCTTTGATCAGAAAGTTGAGCACCAAGAGTCTAATGGCAATGGCAATTCAATCCTAAAGTATCAAAAGGTTGGTGAGCAAGGCTCCCTTGCTGTCAGGCGGCCCATACATACCTTTCGGGCTGACCACAGAGGGGGCAACCAAAGTGAAGACATTGATCCAGGTGCTTCATTGCAGGGAAATTATAGTTGCACTGTCAGAGAACGTTTTAAGTTTGGTGAACCGTACGATGGCAGTAATACATGTTATGCCCAACATCTATCTAACTCTGGCAACCAACAGCCAATATTTGAATTGAGGATGCTGGAGGAAAGCTGGTACAGAAGTCCAGAAGAGCTCAGTCAATTGAAAGGCGTATTTCCATCAAACATCTATAGCCTTGGGGTTCTTCTATTTGAGGTATGTTGATAACTGTCATCACATGCCCGGCATTGTATTCATAGGGGATCTCGAACACTTTGAATTCGTATAGAAGTGAAGTGACATTGCGCCGTTTGCACCTCAAGAAGTAATATTATAAACAGCTAGTTCACGCAGTTTTTAATTACTTAATCTACTTATGAGTGGGTGAACTTTTGACACTCATATATCATAGTATTTCCTACTTAATGAAGAGTTTGATGGGTATGTTGTTTTCTATGTTTCTTCAACTGCTGTTGTATTGCTGAAAGCATTTGTTACTATATCATAATAATTTTTCCTACAAATTTGAGATATATCTGATTGAGATGTGCAATTGTGATTGAGACCATGGAATAGTCTTGTTATTTGATGGAATATTCTGATATTCTCTGCTTATCTAAGTTGTATGATAAATCAGATTGCTATCCTTTTAAACCATATTCAATTAAATCTTATCTATTTTGTGAATATTACACGATACTCCACTAGTAGCCTTAGAACATGCGTGCACAAACAATTGCTCATGCTTTCTACCGGAGAACACATTTGATTTTACTAGCTTTTCTAGTTTCCATGCTATTCTGTAGATTCTATTTTCAGCCTGGCAGTTTAGGTATTTAACGAGCTTATTTTTTCACCAGCTCTTTTGCCGTTGTGAGACGTGGGAGGTGCATTGTGCTGCAATGTCAGATCTTCGCCATCGGATTCTGCCTCCAAATTTTCTTTCAGAAAGTCCTAAGGAGGCTGGTTTCTGTCTTTGGTTACTGCATCCAGATCCTTGTTCTCGACCAAAGGCAAGGTGAGCATATTCATCTCTTTCCTCAGCTCAAAACAAGACAGTTGCTTAGTGATTAGGTGAATAGAATCAAATGTTCACTGGGTTCCATTTTGGTGAATTTTGTAAGTTACACTCAAAAGTCTAAAGCAGATTATTTCTCCAGTGGAATGAAAGGAAGAGATCTGAATACATGGTTATTTCATTGTAAAATGAGCACCAATTATTCTTGGCACCTATATTACCTTTGTTGTTCCCTTCTGTTCTCCGCAACTGTACTTGGAGAGAAAGCCTTTCTCTGATTCTTGAGTTTTATTCATAGAATTATACAGGGAATTGAGATTTTGGTTACCTTATTTGTGCCATGAAAAAGAACACATAAGTCCATGGAGAAGTGCTGTTTTGGTGTCTAAGGAATCCTTTATTTGTTCATTGCATGGAAAAAAACTATAAAATTTGCTCATTAGCTATGAAGCACCGATACGTCACTGTACTGCCGTATCCGATACGCGATACGTATTCGATACAGTATCGGTGGAGTATCGGTAAACTCCAAATTAAAAAAAACATGCTGATACGTCATCGATACGGGTAGATACGGTGTCGATACGTCGGCCCAACTGCGGTCCAACACCAAGCGCCTCGCCGATAAAGTCGTGGCACAGCGCTTGCCTCGCCTCAACCCTAACCGCCCTCGCCTCCGCCGCTCTCCCTGCTCCCACCAGCCGCCTATTCCTCTGTGGAAGGAGAGAGGTGGCGAGGGAGCCGGAGGGCCGCTGCGAGAGGCGACCACCGACGATGGCAAACTCGGCGGTGTCACGAGGAGAAGAAGGAGGAAGCGGCGGTGGAGGCGGAGGCCCGGATCCGGAAGATCCAAGTGGCGGCATCGGCCGGGAGGAGGAGCAAGGGGGGTGGCACTTGGGAAGGCCACCGACTGCAAGGAGGCTGCTGGGTTTGGTGGCAACGCCGGCCGGAGAAGGGAGAGGGGGAGAGCAGAGAGGCGAGAGAGAGAAGAGAGAGTGGTGGCTGTGAAGGGGAGAGATGGAGAGAGAGAGGGGAAGGGTTAGGTTAAAGGATGGCCGACTGGGCAGCTGGGCCAAACGGTTAGGCCAAATCAAGCCAAATTTTTTTATTATTTATTTATTTTCTTGAATTCATGTTTTAACTTTTAATTATTAAATTCCATAACACCCTAAATTAAATGAATATAAAAATAAACATATGCCATGCTCTTCATTTAGTCTTGCTGGTTGCTGGTTATGTTGTACTATTGTTAATGTTTACCCTATGTACTAATGTTTAATATTTGTCTTGTGAACTGCCTTTGTTTCATTAATTAGCTCAAATCAGTTAATTGCTGACAAATTTGCCATTGTACAAAATTTTCTCTGTACATATTTAGATTCATGATTTCTTTTGCATACAAGAATCAGATTGAGGTGTGCCGATAAGGATATGTTGATATATATATATACTTGCCGTATCGATGTATCATTGTTTTTGAAAAATATCGTATCGCCGTATCCATATCGGCGTACCCATATCGCGTATCGGGGCATCCTAGCTCATTAGTATTCCTTTTGTGTCTATTTAGATGATGTTTCTTTGCCATCTGCAGACTGGGCATAATAATTCCACATAAATTTATGCCTAATAGCCATTTTGCATTTTTTGTCAGAGACATTCTAGGGTGTGACTTGATAAATGAGGGTCGAAATTTGTCCTTGTTAAATCAGGCACCGGTTGCTGTCAATGAAGAAGATGCAGAATCTGGTTTGCTGCTGAATTTCCTTTCTCAACTGAAAAAAGAAAAGGAGATGCAGGCTGCCAAGTTATCAGCAGATCTTGGAAGCTTACAAACAGACATTGCAGAGGTTGAGAGAAGACACTCATTGAGGATGGGATTTAGTTTAGAGGACATTGATGTTCTGCCAGGTTCTAATGATTTGACAGGAGCTTCTGCAAATGCCCCGAGAAGTGCATTGTTGTCAGGTTTGCTACCATCATTGTGCAAGTCAAGCATATATGAGGAGAGGGTGATGAGAAATTTGGAGCAGCTTGAAAATGCGTATTACTCCATGAGGTCCACCGTTGACACTTCTGAGAATATTGTAACCAAACGTTTGGATAATGATGCTTTGCGGGTCCGTGAAAACTTTCACCAACTTCACAGTGATGCTGATGCTATGAATGAGCCAACAGACCGTCTTGGATGCTTTTTTGATGGTTTATGCAAATATGCCCGGCATAGTAGGTTTGAAGTACGAGGAATTATGAAGAATGCAGATATACTGAACTCTTCAAATGTGATTTGTTCTTTGAGTTTTGACCGGGATGAAGAGTATTTTGCTGCTGCTGGGGTTTCAAAGAAAATTAAAATATTCGAATTCGATGCTCTTTTAAATGATCGTGTTGATATTCATTATCCATTGATCGAGATGCCTAGCAAGTCCAAGCTTACTTGTGTCTGTTGGAACAACTACATAAAGAACTACTTGGCATCAACAGACTATGATGGTACTGTTCAGGTACGTATCTAATGGATGTGCTGTTACATGTTTCCCAAGATACTCTCCATATGTTATATGTTGTTTGTAAGTATGGCTTATCTTCTATGATCAAGTTGGCATATTTCTCATTCCTTCATTGCAGTTTTTTTTCCTAGCTTTCTTGCAATGGCAGCATTTATCTAATTTAGTGAGGGTTCTATGTATCTCGTGTAATTTGGTGACTTTGTTATCATTTTAGTGCCAACTTCTGGCATACTGATCTAGCATAGTGCTGATCTCCTAATATTGGTTTAAATTGTGGACATCACATCAATATTCATCACATTCTCTAATGATTTTGGTGGGGTGTGGGGGGCGCAATAATAATTTTCGCATGTACGTTGCTTCATTCTTTTCCCTCAGCTATCGTTGTTCATTTGACCTTTCAATTATGTGGATGAGTCATTACTATCTTTTACATGCTTCAACAGGGAGCATAAATTAACCTCTCCGTTATAAGCATCAGAGAACTAGAACCGCACTGCGTAATTTTTCCTTTCTTTTCGCCATTGGTTCAATTATCACTGTGGAATGCAGTTATGGGATGCAAGCTCTGGTCAAGGATTTACACGGTTTACAGAGCACCGGAAAAGAGCTTGGTCTGTGAGTTTCTCAGAGGTGGATCCAACTAAGTTGGCAAGCGGGAGTGATGATTGCTGCGTGAAAGTTTGGAGTATTAACCAGGCATGTTACTGAACTGCATAATTTGTTCTACATTTTCGTTAACAAGATAGTCTTAATTGTTAAGGGATATTACAGGGGAATATGCTGATTCCTATTCTATCTCTAATACCTTTGTACTCTTAAACATTAATTAGAGTCTATATTCCAAACATGGGTGATATATTAGACATATTTTTATGTTTTTGGCGTTAAGCCTGCCAGACAATAGACAGTCAACTGAGACAGGGGGTTATAAATAGAGAAGTATCGAACTATTAAGTTAGTCCTATGTGGATTTGCATTGCATTCCCATCAGAAAAGCTGAAGTTAGTCCAGATTGTTCTGGGTTGGGCTGGCTAAAAGCTCAGAAATGCAATTCAGTTTTTTCTGTACCCTAGATGGCCTGGCTTCTTTCAGAGAGTCAGCCAAGCTTTGAATAATACTGAAAGAGTCCAATAACTCCTTTTCTGTTGGCTATTGCTAAGCGACAGTATTCATACCTTTACAAACTTTGATGTTGCTCATTCACTCTGTATTTCCATCTTCCATAGCTACATTTTCATGTTCCTGGTACCAATTTTTAATGCGATTAAATGTCTTGTTCTTACCAGAAAAATTGCATTGATACAATCAGAAATGTGGCCAACGTGTGCTGTGTGCAGTTCTCCCCATACTCCTCTCGTATGTTAGCATTTGGCTCGGCTGATTATAAGATATACTGTTATGATCTGAGGAATACTAGAATCCCTTGGTGTACTATTTCTGGACATGGGAAAGCTGTCAGCTACGTAAGATTCTTGGATCCAGAGACGCTTATATCTGCATCAACTGACAACACCTTGAAGATATGGGATCTCAACCAGACTAATTCCAGTGGATTATCTACTAGCGCGTGCAGTCTGACATTGAGTGGTCATACCAATGAGAAGGTATGAGAAGGTCTTACATATTGATTTTTCTTGTACATTTGGTAACTCGTTTTGGAATCAATGCATAGTCAACCCCACTAATAATTGCTCTTGCAGAATTTTGTAGGGTTATCTGTTCATGATGGATACATAGCATGTGGTTCTGAAAACAATGAAGTGAGTATTATTTTTAATGCATATATTTTCCTTGTTGTGCTGCACTTGTTTTGTTTGAGACACTGTCAAGCTAAATTGAATTCTGTTGAGTGGAAAACTTTCTTTGGAGCAGCAGCCACGGACTTGTTAAACAAATTGTTATGCCCTTAGAGGGAATTGTTAATTTTTCAATAGTTTTGACGACCCCATGGCCCTTGTTCTTAAAAAGAAAAAGAAAACATGCCCCCCCACCCTCCACAAACCCCACTAATGTGACTTCAGGCATTCTATTTTGCCCCAATTCCCCCCTTGGGACAATCACCCCCATCCGTGCCATACCCTCTGTAGGCCCCCTTCCCTAACCTTATTAATGAACCACTGAACCCTCTTGTGTTGATGCTGTCGCCCTGGCTCTGCAACACCTTAATTCAGGTGATATGTCGCAACTTAGATTTAAGGCATATAAGTGTTTGTAATTCAGGATGATGAGTTCAGATTATGCTCTCTTGAAGGTTTAGCTTGTAACATTGCATGTGTTCATGTGAGGAACTATTAATTCATGAAAGCTTCAAAATCTGAAATTCAGCTTGGAGCTTTATTAGTTTTTCTTTTTTGAGACACAGCTTGTGGGTCAATTGAAGTGTGCTAATTAATCTTTTAGTGGAAGAATTTCTTATGTATTTGTTGTTGGTTTGCAGGTATTTTCTTATTACAAAACCTTTCCCATGCCAATAACGTCTCATAAGTTTGGTTCGATCGACCCCATAACCGGACAAGAAACAAATGATGATAATCAGCAGTTTGTGTCGAATGTTTGCTGGAGAGGGAGGTCAAACATGGTAGTGGCGGCCAACTCTAGTGGCAGCATTAAAGTGCTCGAGCTTGTGTGAGCAAGCGGATGAGAATTTTACTGAATGAGATCTGAATACTAAGGTTGCCATGCTATCCTGGTGATGCTTAAGGGCCCATATATTGCCTTGAGTGTTGTCTTCCCAATGAAATACAAATAATCATCAACCATCCTTCTCGGTCTGGGTTTCATTGAACCATCAGAGCAGTTGCAACTTTGCAAGACGCAACTGTCCTATCCAAGCAACCTACAAGGCCAACTGTTCAACTGTTTTGCTTGTGATTCCCAAGCGAACTGAGCAATTGGAGAGGGCATGAAAGGCCTCAGCTATTCTGGAAGATAAGTGTCAGCATCTATTTATTGTGTTTGTATGGCATTGTGACATAGTTCTAGTCAGCTTGTTAAGGAGGGCCTAGGGGTCTGTACAGATTTAGGGCTCCAAGGGCCGGTGTAATATATATCTTGAAACTGGATGCGCTTTTGGGCAAAACAGCTTTGATACATCTACTCAGTTGATATGGGAATTAACTCAGTTTTGATGTGCAATGACTAACATTGTAGTATGATGGATAAGAGCTAACAGTTGGGAAGGTGACATTGTAGTCTGAGAGTCGCGCATTTGATGTGTGTGTGTGTGGTGCAGCGAGGGTTTCTACTTTTTTAGGACCCTTATTTATGTAGAATAATATGTTGCTGTGTATAACTAAAATTTCTAATAGACTATAAATTTTCACATTAATTGAAAGGAAAAGAAAATAAAAAGATCTAGACCAATGCAGATATATGAGTTGTTATAGTTATGTACTTATGTACCGTTTATGACTATATTTTTGTTAGTGTATCTCTAATAGTTTATCTCAGCTGTTTCTAGATAGGGAGATTGGATCATATACCCTCCCTTTAGTTGGGAAATTGAGGATTTACCCTCCACATCTCAATGACATGTAGGGTCATCATAAGTCACTGACTCGTGGGCCAGAAGGGTAAATCCTCAATTTCCATCTAAATAGAGGGTATATGATCAATTTTTTCTTCTAGATACTACATAGGATTTTTGATGTGAAGAGAGAGGTAGCAGTCGTCCGTTCGCGAAGCGATCGGCGCATCGCGCGGAACAAGAAGCTTGTGCCGACGCTCGGAGCTGTTGGAGTGAGGACGTCGGTTGTTCACGCATTCTGCGGATTTGATGCGGCGCCGGCCGAAGTAAAGTGCGGGAGGGTTTCATTCGCCCGCCATCTCTTCCGCGCGGGAGCGATTAGGGGTTGTTCGCCCGCCATTTCTTCCGCGCGCGAGCAATTTCTTCCAGACGCGCACAAATTTCTTTCGCGATTTCTTGAGGCCTTCTTCCCTTCGGTTCCCAGATCCGAAGAAGGCAAGCCGACGTGGAGGTGCTGCTCGGGGTCGGCGACCGCGAGTCCTCCTCCTCCCTCACCTGGTGCTCGGTAAACCAAGCCCTTCCATGCCTCCTCTCAGATCCGTTTCTCTCTAATCCCCTTCCCTTCACCTCTCAGCTGTCTCTTTGCATGTACATTACCTCTACGCCACCAAATCCAACCGGACCCGCGTTGTCAAGACCCCTGGTAAGATCTCTTTAGATTGTTCGTTCTTTTGGTTAATCTTGCAATCGTTGTGATAAAATTCTTGCTGCTAATGTTTTGGTTAGAATTAGATGGATCTGCACGTGAGATTTAGAATTGATTTGTTGTGGTGTGTGTTTCACTTTCATCTGGTACTGCAGTTATGATGTTTAATTTGGAGTATTTCTTGGGGTCTTCCCACCTGGATCTTAGCTCATAACTCTTATTGATTTGTGTTCTTCATTAGGTGGGTGGCTTGTCTACCAGTACACCAACGAGCGCACGAGTGGACCGAAATACCCTGTTACCGGGAAGAAGATCCAAGGAGTATGTTGCCTTGTCGTACTATTTATTATTTCTTGCATTAGTTTTCTATAGCATGTGTAGGTTGTATGGATCTTACACGTGAACACTACCTGATCAATTTAGTCAAGTGGTTCCTGATGGAGATATGGGGAAAAGGATCTTACCTTTGGAGTCCCATGGACTTTAGCATTAGTATCTTGTAGTAACTTTTGGTTCATCTTCATGTGAAATGTGATAACAAGGGCGGAAGTGGTGCCAATTCTTGCCGAATCATGTTTTGTACATTTGGCTACAGCTTAGTTGATCTGTTTGGTCCATTCAATCTCTGGTGTTGGCTCAATTGACTGTTTTTGTTAGTATAATGTCCGATTAGTCCCGATCTGATGATGCATGATGATCTTCTGTTTGGTCCGTTTAGTCAATTATTTTTTACATAGTACTTTTTCCCCATGTTTAACTTTCCCCCTGAACCAGGATCCCAGAGTCTATTTCTGTTGATCTGGTGCTCTATTGGAAATCCTGTTCTCCCTGAGATGTTCTGTATTTGGTAATTTTGGCTGTTGGTATTTTAAGCTCTGTAGTCCCTTTTGGGGGTTCAATGTGTAGATTTGTAATTTATACTGAGGTAGTGGGATATTTCATATTTATCTGCATTTAACATCTAAGCATGTACACCTGTAGTGTTCTATTGCAACTCCATTTTCGATGGCAACTTTTGAACTGCTGTTCTGAAGTATGTGTGTCCACCATATGTGTGTTATATTGTAGAAATGATCCTTATTTCATTGTGTATTGAGCCCATACATCACTTCCACATGTGTCATAATAGGTAGCATTGACAATAGATGTGTGCACTGCTGTCAGTACAGAACCTTAATGAAATTACATTTTCTCAATCTACTTGAGCATTGCTGCTGGATGACTATTCAAGTTTAAATACGACAGTAGGATATATAGTATGTACTGCCTTCTATTTAGTGGAAACAGGTAGGTGATATACGGTAAGGATAGAATGATAAGTTTTCGTCAAAAAGGTAGTTTGTGCCTTTTGGTATATTAAGTTGCCATTTTTAACATTGCCATACGATTGTGTCCTCATGAAAATTGCATATGCTAAACTGCAGATTCCACACCTGAGACCTGCTGGGTACAAGAGGTCCAGATTGTCAAGGAACCGGAGAACTGTGAACTGTCCTTATGGTGTACATGCTTAGTGGGAGAGAGGTAACCAACCAAACACACTATGTGCCTTCTTTCTTCCCACAATTTGTTGGTGAGCTAAGCAATTTGCGCCTCACAGGATCATTCGGGCATTTTTGGTTGAGGAGCAGAAGAATGTTTAGAAGGTGTTGAAGATCCAAAAGACCAAGGACAAGGCCTTGAGAGCTAAACGATTGCAAGGTAGACATTGCTGCAATGTTTTAGTCTATTCGAATTTGTTTAAGCAAATAGGAAATTTTTTTCTTCTCGATTTGGGGAATCCTGTTTCTAGTGCTACTAGTATGTGACATTGATGTGCTTTTCTAATTTTTGGGGGCTACTTCGCTAGAAGCCTAGAATACTTAACCGTGTGGATCCTTTGATGCGAGTTTGGATCTCCTAGTTCGGCGCAATGTACATGCGAAGAGACATCTCAATGGACAAAAAGCTATATAGATGTAGTTTAGTGTTGATTATCATATTTTATATGTATATATAAAAATTAAAAGTTTGTGTGCTTTCTTATAGATAACTTACTAGATAAGTTATTAGAGAGTTTGTCTCTTATGCTATCTTTAGCTGAGGCGTTGCTGTCCTCGCCAGAGGTCTCGTCGAGCGATCACCCCATCGTCTCGGGGACGAGGAAGGTAAAGAAGAACCCGGCCATGTTGGTCGCGGCGAGCATGATGAGCGCGAGCTTGATCTTGCCGATGTCGCCGCTGAGCGTGAGGCTCTACACCCCGAAGGCGGCCACGATTGCGCCGGCCTTCCCCGATGCAGCGCTTATGGCGTGGCAAGTCGGGCGCACTCTCGTCGAGAACTGTTGGGCCCGAAGTTGGCGAAGAAGAAGTTGAGCCCGTACAGCACGGCGAAGAGCTGGTGGTTCTTGCTGACGTAGTGGGATATGGCGGTCGCGGATAGCGGGTAGTCCTGCTGATATCCAAGCCGAGCCGGAAGCGGAAGAAGCAGGTACCAATATAAGATATTGTTATAGAATATTATTGTCAAAGTAAAAAATAACTAAAAATTAATAGAAATCATAAATAAATTAAAACTTTATTAGGGAACCAGTGAAAGCTGTAAGTAAATGTTTGAAGAATGGGACCGGTCTACTTCTAACCAAATAAAGAGTAAATAAGATAATATAAATGATGGCAAGTCACGATGCTGAAAACTCGAGTGCTCCTCACATATGCATATTGCAATCACTCTATTAGTCTTTTACCTGATAATGGAAAGAGCAAGCGTGAGATTTGAAAATCTCAGTAAGTACCCAACAACGGTCGCAAGCAAGATGAGTACAGAACAAGTAATTCTATCAAGTAACTGAGACATGTTAAGTGCAATGTAACTACATTACCAGAAATACTGATAAAGGTCAGAGATAGAAATAACAGGAACAATGAAATTAGCGATGATTGTTATGAAGCAAATTATGGTAATGACACTGACGATTACTTCCCATATACCCGATTATACGAGAATAGTTAGGCACATCACTGTACTCGACCGTATAACCACAGACAGGGTGTAATATCCTAAGTAACGAGAGTGTACGACCCCCCGTACGTTACCAGGTGGGTAGAAATCTCTCCTCTATGTGGATGACCCTGGGCCAGATAACTATTATATTGTTAATAAATTATACAGTACGAATTAAGGGAACCATGGAGAGGCTAAAATAAGGATATGATAAGTGGAAGGATTCGCTAAGGTTTGAAATGGAAAAGCATTACATCTCGATAAGTGGTGATGTGAAATGATAATATGGCGATAGTGGTCTAGGAATTATTTTAAAAGAGGTATTATAACATGGCTCACACAATGGTTAACAACTAACTAAGTCTTATTACGTGATAAGTGATTATTAGTCAAATTAACAGTTATTAATATATATCGGTCGTGACTCACATAAGAAATCATACAAGCAATACATTATGATATCAAGAAGATAAAACATAGAAGCTTTGATATTAAAAATTGCTAGTGGTTTAAATCTAAGTCTAAAACATGATCATACGCTACCCCTATTAACGATTTAAGCATGAATTATAAACACTAATATACAAGTATTCTAATAAATTTAAAAGCATGCAGGCCAAGGTAATCTAGAAATATCATGGTATGATAACAAGATTAGAAGTCTATATCTAGGTAAGCATTGGTAATATGGTAGATGTACTCAATGGCAATAGTGACAAATAATCATGAAAGATGAAGTATGCAGAACGTAAAGGCTAACGGCAACGAGGTCTTGCCTTGAGCTCATTCGACGGACTTGCTGCACAAAGAATCTGGAACGTGCAATTGCCCGAACGTTCCCTCAAAGGCCGCATGCGAACCTACACGATGAAATTGAGATGAATTAGATACGGCCCAGATAATCATTGACAAAGGGCAAAAAAAGATTTGTCTGGCCGGAAAGAAACACATTTGCCAGATCTTCGCTGAGCGAATCTCTGATCGGCTGAGCGAAAAGCTCATTCGGCCAAGCGAACGACATCCCGTTGCACATACTAGAAACCCTGTGCGAAACGTGATTCGGCCATGCCCTGGCCGGCGAATCACGTGGTTGCCAGCGACGGCCGCACGACCGTCGTCGGTCACCGTTAGACGGCCGCCACCACCGCCTCCCAGCCACGCCTCATGCCTATGCGCCGCCCGACCATCGCCACCGTTTGGCCTGCACGCCATCCGGCTGTGCCGCCTCCCGGCTGCGTCACCTGCCTGTGCGCCGCTCGGCCACCACGCCTCATATCCTGCGAACTGTCCGGCCGTGCCGCCTCCCGGCCTGCGCGCCGTCCAACCGTGCCCTCACGACTGCGCCGCCATGCCTCATGCCCATGCAACCAAACCACGCCTCGGCGCTTGGGTTCGATCTGGTATCATGAGGCAAATGGATCGGTACATAAGCATTATATAGGTTCATCCGATATGATCTTTATGTGTGTTTGGGAGTCATTATGTTCTGCTAGGGACCGCTACTGACTTATGGGTTGGAAAGGAGTTTCCGGTCCATGGCCAAATACACATGAACCTACAGGGTCACACACTTAATGGGCTGGAACGATAAAGGGGTCGGATGATAGTTTTCGAGTAGGATTCGATCTCTACTTGTATCGGATATGGATCCGATTAGAGGCTATATAAGGAGAGGTGCGGGGGTTGAGGGAGGTATCCCAAAAAACGCACATGTCGAAACCCTAGCTGCCACCTCTCGTATCCTCTGCCGTGCGCACTGGTGCTAGTACATCGACGCACGGTGCTCTATCTCTGGACGTGTGGACTTCGGTAGAGGCGCTGTTGCGACTGCGGCGCTGATCGGGACGATCACGAGGAGGAGACGGTTGGACGGAGGACGTTCGACTACTGCCGCAACACTGACGCACTCTTCGTTGAATCGGCTGCTTCAAACTTACTTCTGCTGCACTGCACGTCTAGTGGTAATAATCTATGATCTTTTACTCACGTGCTTTCCTGGTTTACGTGGTAGAAAAATTTTAATATGCGCTAGTGTAGTCTACTCGTATCCCAACACTAGTGTGGATGTAAGTGGCAGAGCTTAGTGTAGCTAGAATGGACCATGGCCCCTCCAGCACTTTGTTAGACTAAGAGAAATTAGTGTGGTATGTACTACTTATTCCGTCCCTCATGTTCACTTTGCAAACCTCTTGAAGCTAGCCCCTCTATAATTTGTGTGAAGCTCGGCCACTACTGTGGGTGTTTACTAATAAATATGGAGGGGAGAGTCAAGATAAACGAGGGCAGAGATAAAACATCATCAAATTTACATGTTCGTTTTATATTTTCAAACAAGATCGTAGAAAATGTATAGGCTTTCTATTTCGAAACGGAGGAATAGCTTATATAGTACAGAATTACCCCCTCGAGTCATTTTAAGAGAGCAGACAGGCACTTTCAACTTTCAAGTCCTTGCGTTTTTTTTTGTAAGTGTGTGTGTGGAATGGAGTCTACGTAACTTTATGATTGTTTATTTTTTAAAAGCACGTTTTGCACCCTATTTCCGAAACTTGATTTTATTTCATGTTTGGCTCCGTGTTGCTTTCTGAATGACTGATTTGCTGCTGCACTTCGTGTTTGATTGTTAACACTGGAAGAAGAGGAAAGAACAGCATACTTTTTTCTAGAATACAGAACAGCATACTATTTAACCGTTCTTTTCGACTTCTGGTTTATAGTTTGAGCTACAATAACTACCTTTCAAATAGAGTGTTTTTTCAAATTGAATTTTATAAGTTGATTATAGTAGACACTGTACCGACTTTATCTATACCGGTTAAAATCGTACATGACTATTTCTCTTCGTACTTTCTCTCGCTAATTCTAGCTCCGTACTTTCTCTCGCTAATACCTAGAATTTAAAAGTTACAAACCATAATCCACAATCGAAAAAAATATGACCTAAGACTCGTCTGTTTTGAACTTCTCGACCATCCAAACATAGCAAAAGCACACGTGTACACTCTTTTTCGGCTACAAATTTGAGATTCCCACACGCTTGCCAATATTAGGGAGGAGAGACGAGAACCAACAACAGAAATAGGCAAGCTCCCATGGATTCAACTCCCTTATTTCCCTTAAGTCTTCCTCCCTGCTCTCCCGCCCCCTCCGTGCGGTTCCCCTTCCGCCATTACAGTCTTTTCTTCCACAAAGGGAAGGGAAGGTTCTGCTGGCCTAGGGAGGGTGGGAGCAGAGCTACGTACCACCAATCAATAAAGAGGAAAGCGAGAATGGCGAGCAAGACCCACCGCGCCTTCTTGCTCCTCTCGGCCGTCATGGCCTCCCTCGTCGCCGGCTCGACGGCCGGCGTGTACCACATCGTCGGCGCCGGCAAAGGGTGGCGGATGGCGCCCAACAAGACCTACTACGAGGACTGGGCTCACACAAGGAACATCAGCGTCGGCGACAAGCTGAGTAAGTTTTCACGCTAGTAACATTCCGATCGCTTGACCTTTGCCTGAATTTTTCTACACCTTACACTGTCGAGCATTTGGCATTTCCTTTTGGCTCGTGTGCAGTGTTCCTGTACCGGAGCGGGGTGTACAACATCGTGGAGGTGCCGACCAAGGAGCTGCTCGACGCGTGCAGCATGAGCAACATCACCAACCGATACCAGAACGGGCCGACCATCATCGAGCTCACCCAGCCAGGGCCGCACTACTACTTCTGCGGCGTCGGCGAGCACTGCGAGGCCGGGCAGAAGCTCGCCATCAACGTCTCCGCCGTCGCGCCGCCGCCGCCGCCGGACGCGCCCAGCACCAGCTCGGCCGCCGCCGCGGGCGCCCGCGCCGTCATGTTCTACTCCACCGGCCTCGCCGCGTGCCTGGTCTCTACATCGCTGATATAGCTGACGTGTTGCGTACATGCGCGTTGTTGCTGGGTATGTCTGTGTGACGTGGCTGTTGTACGTGGTTGGGATGCAGCAAGAAGTAAGATTTTCTCATAAATTTTTAACAAACCGTTTGCACTTTAGCTCCAAAAACCTCAGAGCACGCATTAGAATGCCACGATCGATTCCCGCAAGTTCTGCAACACGGGCGAATCATAAAGGATAAGGATACAAATATGCATTAAGTCCAGATTTGAAATAAGATTGTCCTAGTAAATACGGAGGATGTAACCATTTTTTTCCTGGATCCTCAGAGCAATAGCATGTTGTCATGCTGAGACAGTGTTGATCAGTCTAGTACAAAGGTTTGATGCGGTGATGTTAACTGAATTAAAAGTTCTCCTTTCGTGGCAAAAACCACTTCAGCTAAGATCGATGTGTACATGCTATTGCTCTACGTATCTCGTAAGAAGCTTTTCAGAACTTTCTGCTATTCTGGTAATCTTTCACTCTTTTGGATGTCATGAATCTTAATGCAGAAATGGTTGGTGTCCATGCATGAAATGGAATTAATTGCGTATATCTTTGTGTTGCTGTGGATAATTCAGTGTGAAAATGTGCTAGTTAGTGATTCGCTCTTCCTGATAGGTACAGGCATTGCATGAAATGAACTTGCATGGAACCTGAATCGTGATTCTGCAGCTTGCTTGCAGTTCCCTAACTCATTTACTGTGGATTCTCCAAGATGGTAGTGGGACTGGAATAAGCTAGTGCCTCTCTTCGGAGTTCTGAGGCTCTAAGCAGAATCCACAATGCATGGCTGCTGAATGAAAACTCATTTCGTATTGTAAATTTGCATGTCGACTTGTCAAGCTTCTTTGATTAGTCCTACTGAGATCATAACAGCATACACGGATTTCAGCTTGCTGTGCAGAGTGCAGATAACTTATCTTTGCTTTCTGAATACTATTTTGGTGCTTTATGATCGGTTGGTATGGCAGTAGGCATGACATTACGCAGTAAATTACTCCGCCTTTTGTTATTTGTTCTTCTGTAGATACCATCTGAGTCATCTAAAAAAAGATACCATCTCAGTCCAAGCTTTCTT
This sequence comes from Bonia amplexicaulis, assembly GCA_036346245.1. Lineage (NCBI taxonomy): Eukaryota > Viridiplantae > Streptophyta > Magnoliopsida > Poales > Poaceae > Bonia > Bonia amplexicaulis. The sequence goes on along the minus strand of CM070748.1, from coordinate 1,329,860 downwards.
CGATTATGTATTATTGATACTACTTAATTTGACTCCCGTTTCTTAATTTAGTCCTAGCCTAGATTATTTGCACAATGCAGAATATTCAGTGTTTTTCAGTAGCGTGGGAATTGATTGACAGATAATTATTGACCCAGAATTCAAAAGTCTATGAAACGTAGATTCACGCTATGATGTTCTGTTCCTGAGATATGTTATCTTGGTAATAATACTTATCCGAGCAGGAGTAAAAATGGATCGGATAGTTTTCGATCGATTCAGATAATTTTTGAATATGGATTCTGTTAGGTTTGATATTTATCGCAGAGTATCGGATCGAAAATGAATACAATTTTTTTCATCAGATACGAATACGGATCTGAATATTCAGGGGCCGGTTATCCACAGCATATATCTTCTATTTCAATCTATCCCATTTACATGATATTTTAGTAGCATATTATACATTAACATATACAGCAATACATGGAGGTTGGAAAGGAATCTTAGCTGATATGAAGAATTCATTAATGTTCTTCACGAAATATTTGGATCAAATAAACTACTTATGTTTTTCAGTTTATTTTGTATGTATAGTTTAAAGGGTTTCCATGTTCCGAGAAATATTCATAACCATATTCGATTTATATTCGCTCTATATTTATATTCGATATTATTCGTATTTATATCGATGTATCTGTATTCATATTTGCATTTAGAAAAAAATATAAAAATAAATATAACGGAGCTATTGTTTTCACCCTATGTTCGAGGATGCTTTGCTCCGCATTTCCGCTTCACCTTTACGAACTTGTACGGTGTAGTTGCCTTCTTTTCTGAGAGGAGCCTAGAAATGCCAACTGCTTTCCTTGGGCACAGAAATCCATCCAATCTCCGAGCTCGTCCAGATAGGCCCAATTGGCCTAATGTATCGTGTCGCCAAACCAGATGGACCTCCTCCTGGGCGGGCTTCGTTCCATGCATTGGTCCTAGGACAAAAGGCCAAATTCCATCGTGGGCCACCACGCCTATGCCGAAGGTCTCCGACTGGGCCGCGCTTCTCGGCCCCGGCAGCCTGGTCGGCCCGCGCCATAGCATCGGCGCGTCGCTGATCCTCGAATTCGCCATGCACGGCACGAGCCGCGGCGGGCGGCGGCTAAAACTGCTCAGGCAGTGATCGAATGCCGGCCAAACCCGCGCATTATCGTGCGCGGGAAATGCGGCGGCTAGTTTGCATAGCTCGATCGACGCCGTTGGAATTAGTGAGGCGCTGATGACCTTTTAACCGTCGCCGCCTCACTGCGAAGTCAGGTTCTCAGGTGGCACAACGTGTGGGCAAACGGCGCCGAAGTCGCATGCATGCGCCGATCGACTTGGCCGGCCGGTTCTAGTTTTTGCTAGCTGCTCAACGCCGTTTTGGCGAGCATTACATGAGCTGGAAGCATGGAGCAACGAGCGATCGCCCAACTGTCTCAGATCTGACTGACACTTGGTGACAACAACGAGAGTCAGCTCCTTTACTCTTCAGTACGTCTTCAACCGCTCCAACGATCCAGTTGTGCGATCGACTAGGTTTTCTTATGAATTTAAATCAGTCAACGAAAAGAACGAATCGATATCTGGAAGGAACCTTTTGCACATCTGCACTGCAAGCTCGAGCTCGGAAATTAAATTTCTAACTTCATATCCGTACATATCATTATTCAATCTATCCGAGAAAGTCTGCACGCATGCGAAACTATAGTTTCAGTGCACATAACAGTACTGCTTATGCTTTATGAAAGATGTTGCCTGCTTGGCGCTGGCCATGCTTGCATATCAAACTGACTTCAGCGTCGATGTCAATCACATTGGTATTTGCTAAACTTCAACTCAGCCGGAGTACCGGACCGTAGATTGGTCCCTCACAGTTCGTCCGTAACTCTATATAAACCTTGCGATCACAGGGTTGTTACAGGTTTTTTTCTGAAGAAAAGAAATCATTTACAAGGCAGAGTACGTAGCAAATAGTAGCTACGTACGTAAGCGTCCAACATTTATTCATTTATCCCTTACTTTTGTGTTGGTGCGTCCAAAAGATGGTCAGGTTCATGAGAACCGAGGACCTCGTGCTGATGGAGGCCATGGAGAAGTACAGGTTGCACTCGAGGGGGGACGAGGAGACGAAGAACTTGGCCTCCAAGAGGGATGTCATCAAGGGCGTGCTGCAGCAACAAGCTCTCCAGGCTGCCATGTCGCTTATCGTGCTAAAGGTCAATCGATTCCATCGAATTACACGCTGTGCACATATGCATTACAAAACTCCAATATCGTATATGCACAGTTATAATGTGGATTTTCACACTAAATAAGCTGCGTTCTTTTCTTTTTCCTCCCTCCAATTAATCTAGAATTTATAAGAACCCTCGCCCCTTCTGCACGGCGTCCAACTAGCGCACCAGCACCGCCTCGGCTCCCAACCTCACCACTGAGGTGAAATCGCTTCAGGATTTTGAGTTACAATTTAATTATTTTTAAAATTCAATTCCCTTTCAATTGAAGGTCGAATTTTTTTAGTATGTTTTCTTCTTCTTTTTTTAGTAACGTAGTGGGTTTTCTGCCAATTCAAAGTTTAAATGAATGTTCACCAAATCCCAAATCGATACCTTCCCAATTCAAAGTTTCTCAAATCAATTTGGAAGTCTTGCAGTCCATGTTGAAAGTTAAAATAAATCAGGCTAGTTTAAATTGCCAGAGTTAGAAACTTCGTGTTGAGTTAGAGGAGAAATCAGGCTAGTTTAAATCTGCGCAGATCGTCATGGCTCATTTGGACCGGACTAAACTAAACTTAAGAAGAAGGGCATGCACTGATGCACAATTAATCTTTGGTGGTGATCATTTTGGCTTATTTTTTGTGGCTTATGGCTGAAAAGCACTGTAGCTGGCTGAAAAAACACTATAGCTGACAGAGGCTTATTTAACATAATTAAATTAAAAAAAAATTAAAAAATATGTTAGCCCATCACAAACAACGCAAACGAATACGGCAAAAAAAAAGAACCGGTAAAAAAGCTCAAAAAACCAAAAATTCAAAAAAAGATGAAATTATGAATAGTGAAAAATAAGCTAGAAATCAGAAGCTGAAGTCGAAACGAGCGAGGCGTTGCGTTGTTGCTATGCTCTGTAATGTCGGCAGCTAACATGGTGCCTTGAGAGTCGGAGCTGCATGCCTGGCTCACAGTAAAAAGACGTTCGTCTTATGAGGAAGATTCTAGATTTGACGCTTCCGAGGCAAATGTGCCATGCATGTAAATAGGATAGAACCTAGTCGGAAAAAAAACCTATAGACCCGGTACGTGCAGTAAGCGCAAGGTTGATGCGTTGCAGCATCGTTCTCATTATGAGGTCTCCTTCGGCACTCATCTAGTACGAAACTGCAGTTTGGTCAGATAAAGAGATGTACTACTGCTGGTAATTGACGAGCTCATTTGCTTATTTGGGCTTGGTTTCTGGTTGCTGGTTTTCGGTTTATTTTTTATTATTTTTAAATTTTGTTTTTTTTACTTTTTGGTTTGTTTTAAAAAAATTTATCGATTCTTTTTTTCCGTATTCGTTTGCATTATACGCGAGGGCTAATCTATTTTTTAATTTTTAATTTTTTTAAATTTAATTATGCCAAATAAACCACCATCATCTACAGTGTAATTTCAACCAGTTACACTAAAAATTCAGCCATAACTCACCAAAATTTAGTCCAATCGAACACCATCTTATATGGTCGACTTAGGCAACTAGGCAATGTTAATTCTTGTCATAGAGAGACGAGCTCTCCTAGAATTGTCGGTTCAGATAATTAACTTGCTGATCAAATTGCAATAAGAAATTTCACTCTCCTTACTTGAATTCAGTTGCGATTCCGTCTTACTGAATTCACCTAAAAACTTAAGCTAATGAGGAAATACAGACAATTTACAGTTCACTTATACTTCAACATCCTCTCACGTATAGGCTCCTTTAGGTTTAAACTGTGAAATAGAAGTGAGTTGTAATTATTATTTTTAATTGCGTCAACTGGGTCTTGAATTCAAGATCTTTTGGCTCTGATACCATATTAAGTTTTATGCATCGACTATTTTACCAAAAAATTTAAGTTGATGAGAAAAGATAGATAATTCATACTTATACTACAACAAGTCTAAGGAACGGATTCTGAATTCTGCACTCAAAAGTTTGTCGAACTCTTGGTGTACATCCGGAGTTGACAGCAACCGAAGACAGCAGCGACGTGGAAACCGGCGCAGGTTACTCCGGCTCCAGCTGCCTCTCCTCCTTCCTCGGGGAGGCAACCCGGTTCGTCGTCGCCATGTTCGTGTTCGACACGTCGCAGTACACCATGCACCGGTGCATGCACTCGAGCGGCTACCTGTGCCGTCGTTTCCACTTGTGGCACCACCTCGTCGCGGCGCTCTACGCGTTGGCGGCGCAGTACAACCACCCCGTCGACGGCCTGCTCACGGAGATGCTCTAGGGCGCCGCCGCGTTCCTGCTCTCCGGGATGTCGCCGCGCGCCGCCACGGCCTTCTTCGTGTTCGCCACCGTCAGGGGCATCAACGACCACTGCGGGCTCATGGGGCCCCGGAACCCGTTCCACCCGGCGTTCCGCAACAACACGGCGTACCACGACGTGCACCACCAACTCGCCGGCGGCAAGGTCGCAGCCCTTCTTCGTCGTGTGGGACAGGCTGCTCGGCACGCACGCCTCGTACGCAGTGCAGGAGAGGAAGGGCGGCGGGCACTTGCCAACTTCTGTATACATAGCTCTTCTTTCTGAACAAAGTACGTAGCAACTCTGTAATCTACGTATACCATAGGATGATAGGAGCAGCCAGTATTGTAACAGTTGTGAACTGTGGGGTATTCTGCAGCCGTTTGCTACTACTCTCTTTTACCTCTGAAGAACTTCCATGGATGCCATTTCGCTTGTACCACTCGTATTCTTGAAATGTCTAGGCAAATGTTAGCTCTGAATTCTGATCAAATAAGTCAAGGACACATAACAAGAAATATTTCCAAGCACAAGGCACAGAGGAAGCGCGATACTACCATCATATATTCATATTCGAGAAACCAGGTCACACCAACAATATGTTGACTCTAGCACAGATTTAAATCGAGCTGCTGACTGATCATAGAGCCCACTCACCTCATGTACAAAAGTCAAAGAAATGGGGTGCATATTTTTCTTGTCTGGTGGCTATATAGCATTGTAAACTATCACACTACATGCTACATGGTACCGGGGTGATCAAGATGATCGCTACAGTTTGTCGACGGAACTGCAGAAAGCTCAAGCTTCCCTGTCCACTCTTCCCCTGGTTTTAGTGTGATTGATCTCTCCACTGCAGCCGCATCAACACATAGCATCTGTTTGTACTCCTCATCACCGAAGTCCACAATAGTTTTGGATTTCTTTTCCCATGGATTCCATACAACTGACAGAGTGATAGTCATAAAATGAATAAGGTGGAAATCCCCAACTGCTGTTACCGTGGTTTTGCTGGAAGATGGCAAGAGATATATCTTACCGATGTCAGGAAGTCCCTCCTTTCTTATGACAAATGTGCATTTCTTCTCATGGTCAAGAACTGCTATGACATTTGGTGAGCTAATGTAGACTCGGTCAACCTGCAAAGCATTTGCACATAAACCAGGCGTTAGCACTTAGCACCAGCAATCAAAAAATCTATATGGATGTATAATTCTAGTACAAATGTCAAAACAAGAGTATAGCCCAAAATTATGTCTAGTCCAGTGAGTACTGAGTAGTGATGCTTTCCATATCTACAAATGCACGCACATAGTATATATACTGAAGGAAAGTGCAGTATTTGGCATGCAAAGCTAGTGTCAGTAGATTAAAGTATAATAACATACATTACTGTTGAAGTTTTTGTAAATATTCACCTCTGATTCAAATAATAACATACATTACTGTAGAAGCTTTTGTAAATATTCACCTCTGATTCAAACGTTATGGCATCTCCTTGTTCTGTAAAACGTTCTCGCTGGATAAGATTGTCGTGATAATCAAGGGTCTCCAAACCTTCAATCCTCACCTCGCTGGAATTAACAAGACATAACATATCATCTTTATGAATGTCATATACTCATATGACATCAATGAAAAGTAGCTAAATAGTGAGGCGCACACACATACAAAAAAACTTCTGTTGGGTAAACAATGCCTGACCTGATGTCAGAAACAGAGAGATATGTGTGATAAGCAAATGAGAAACTGAATGGCTTGCCATTAACATTTCTGACTCGCGATACTAGTGACAGGTCCCCATCCTTTGAAAGAGAGATTCTCAGGCGGAACTCAAAACTGGAATCAAAACAATAATCGCATCAGCAGATACATCTGAAGGAATACAAATACAACATAAGAATGAGAAGATATCTGAATCCATAAAAAACCCACCCTCATTCTCACAGCATCAGCATCGGTACTTTATGAGTGATTACATGTCTTCAATGTTAGAAACATATTCATCATAGAGTTTGCATTAATCAACAATACTCGGATTATACACATCTAATTCTGTAAAGGTAGCCTTGTTCAGATCTTTTCCCCTCAATAAGCAAAGTCATATGTGCAATAATATGAAGTTGTATTCAAGTGAGTATAACCAAGAGTCCAAGACCATCCTTGTAATCAATATCATCAAAATACATCCTGGTTAATTAACCACATATCAAATCATTTGAAAATTGTCAACAAAATATCATCAAAGGTACCAGACTTCTGATGAATAAGTCCCTGTACTGTGGTCTTTGTGGGGTGGGCACATGGTTCCTTTAGGACAGCTTTAGACTAGCATCTAGGACTAGCATATTAGCATATGCTTGGCTGGTTCTCAGCCTATAAATTTGTATCCCCAACCCCTCAGGTTGGCATGGCATTGTGCGAGAAATAAACCAAGAAAAATTGCCCCATATCCAAGTGTCATCCTCTCCATGAGAGTAAGGATCTTGCTATCACCAAGAGCAAGAGTCCAGCGACTAACAACTGGTATCAGAGCCATACTATCCTGTAGCCTGAGCATCTCCTGCTCATCTCCTTCTCGACCTCAGCAGCCATTGGCCGTAGGCAAGCAGCTCCGGTTGTCCCCGCTCACACCTCTCCGGAGACGGGCAGCAGCTCGTCAGAAGCAGCCCCCTCTCCACGCAATGCCCCGAACGCGCCATGTCCGCAGGCGGTCTCGGCCTTCGGTCGCCTCGAGCACGCGGCGTCGGCGAGCGGCCGAGCTTCGCCACGCAGCAAGCGGCAGCAGCGGCGGCAGAGATCACCGCGGCGGCGGCGTCAAGGCGGCGGCGGGGGCTGGCGGCGGCAGAAGAGCGGAGGAGGCGGCGGCGGCGGCAGATGCGGCGTGCGGCAGCAGCGGAGGTCAAGGTTTCATGGCGGCGGCAGCAGCTCCATCTCTGCGATGCGGCGCCGACGCGGATCTTGAGCTGAGAGGGAGGAAAGCATGGCGGCGGCGCGATGGCGGCGCGCGACGCCCGCGAGCGGCGGCGGCAACGGCAGCGGACGCCACCGCCGTGGCGCTCACGAGGAGGCGCGCGCGGCGGCGGCAGACGGGTCGACGGAGAGCGCGCCTTCACGGCGACGCGCTCTCTCCCGGTTCGATGCCGTGGTCACCACGAGTACCGGTGTCGTCGGGGCGTCGGCCCGGCGGCGGTGGCCTACCTCACCAAGACCAACTACGTCGAGGGGGTGCGGTGATGAGGTGAAGCTCAGTGCGGCATATGTGGGATGCGGTCCAGACGACGGCGTCGACTACGACCGAGATCGACGGCGCCGGATGCTCTCATCGCTGCAGCCCCGCCCAAGATGCGATTCTCGCTTACCAACAAGCGATCGCCAAAGAGGCTTGGGACGCCATCGCCGCAAAGACGCATCGGCGGCGACCGCGTCGCAAGTCTACATTGCGAGCACTACGCAGGAGTGGGAGAACACGGCCTTCAAGCCGGTGAGGGCGTTGATGACTTTGCTCTCCGTCTCAACACTGCATTGCGGAAGATGGTGCGTTCGGCGACGACACCTACGGCGAGGAGAGGCGTGGAAAAGCTCTTCCATTGCGTCCCGAGAAGTACAAGCGGATGGCTCGCTCGATCGAGTCTCGCTGGACCTCTCCACGATGACGATCGAGGCGTTGGGTCGCCTCAAGGTCGTTGGCGGCGATGAGCCACGGCGCCTCTCGGGACCCGTCACCATTGGCGGAAGCTCCTCCTCGCTCGGGAGCGGTGGGCACGGCCAAGGTGACAGGAAGAAGGAGCCTTCTTCCTGACAGTGCCGCTACAAGAGTGGCAAGCGCGGCAACCCGCGCAAAGACGCCGTGCAGGTAGCGAGGGCGTCCGAGGGTGATGACCGTGGGCGCCCATGGCGGCGCACCGGCAAGCAAAGCAAGACGAAGCGACCCTTGCCACAACTGCGGCAAGCTTGGTCATTGGGCCAAGGATTGTCGACAGCCACGACGCGGCCAGGCCCACGTCGCGCAAGCGGAGGAGGAGCTGCCGGCTCGCTCATTGCTCATACGAGCATCGAACTACCTCCGTGACCGCCGCAGCGATGGCTCTCCTCCACCTTGCGAGCCAAAAGCACACGCCTCCTTGGCTACGGCTCAAGAGCGACAAGGCCGACGGGTGGTGCCTCGACACCGCGCCACCCATCACATGACCGGTCGACGGAGTTCTTCGCCGAGTTTGACTCTAGCGTCCGAGGCTCCGTCAAGTTTGGGGCGCCTCGGCGTGGAAATCAAGGGCGTCGCTCCGTCATCCTCACCACCGTGGCTGGTGAGCACAGGCTGCTCACCGGCGTCTACTACATCCCCGATCTGCGGAACTCCATCATCAGCTTGGGACAGCTGGATGAGAACGGCTCGCGGGTCGAGATCGAACACTGGTGTCATGCGGATTTGGGATCTTGCCAAGGTAACCGAGGCGAAAATCGACTCTACATTCTTCACGTGCGGTGGCACAACCCTCTGTCTCGCCGTCGGGACGACGAGGCGTGGCGATAGGCACGAGCGCTGGGCACCTTCACTCGAGGCCACAGGCGGCTCGGTCTGCCGCAGAAATGGTGCGAGGCTGCCGTGCCTTGACCATGTGGAGCGCTGCGTGTTGACGGAAGAGGCGACTCCCTTTCCCCAATGGGCGAAGCCCGAGCCAAGGAGAGGCTCGAGCTCGTGCACGGACTTGTGTGGCCGGTGACACCGCCACACGGGAGACGACGCTACTTCCTGCCGCTCGTCGACGACCTCTCCCGCTACATGTGGGTGATGGTCCCCGGCGGCAAGGGAGAGGTGCGGACGCCATCAGCGCACGCAGTGCTGCGGAGGCGAGTGCGGCCGCAAGTGCGCGCGTCTTCGCGCCTGACAACGGCGGCGAATTCACGGCTACCGAATTCGCGTCGTCATCGCTACCGATGAGGGCATTCACTCCACTACTCCGCCGTCTGACCCCGCAGCAGAAGCGTCGTCGGCGGCGCAACCGAGGCGGTTGTGGGGATGGCTCGGCCCTCCTCAAGCGAGGGGATGCCTACTGTCTTCGGGAGGCGGTGGTGACGGCCGTCACATCCTCAACCGCTCGCCTACCAAGGCGCTCGGCAGCGGGGCCGTCGAGGCTTGGCATGGGCGCAGCCGGCGGTCTCCCACTTGCGGGTCTTGGCTCCCTCGCGTTCGCCAGGAGCTTGGCCACATCAGAAGCTCGGCGGCAGAGCACTCGGGAGTGTTCATCGGCTATGCGGAGGCTCGAGGCCACCGCATCCTCGACCCGTCACCACCAGCGTCCGCATCTCGCATGACGTTGTGTTCGACGAGGGCGAGGCGGACGTGGGACAAGGCGGTGGGCGGCGGTTCGACTTCGACTCGTGGACTTTGTTGTCGACCACGTCCACTTCGAGAGAGGGGGAGCTAGCACTCGTCTTCACCGAGCTCGTCCACCTCGACACCTTACCGCCACCAACTCCGTGAGTGCTCCACCACCCGACACGGCCACGCCCACTCTTCACCACCGGCCACTCCACGCTCTCCCGCACCGGCCGCCACTCTCTCGCACCGACGGCCACACCACCGGATCGGCCCCAGCGGCCGGTCCGGCGAAGCGGCAACAGATGGTGGAGTTCGCTACTCATTGTCTCACGACGAGGACCGCGTCGACGCTACCACGACGATGAGCCTCTGCGCTATCGTACCATGGACAACATCTCTCGAGTTGCCCGTCCACGGATGGCGCAGACGACTTCGAGGCGGAGCGCTTGGCGTGCGACGACGGCGAGCCCCGCCCTTCGCCGAGGCGGAGGAGGCGCGGCGTGGCGTGTCGCGATAAAGCGGAGATGGGCCGTCGGCGAAGCCGGACGTGGAGCTGGCGGATCTTCCTGCCGGCCACCGCGCGATCACCCTTAAGTGGGTGTTCAAGGCGAGCGGGATGAAGCCGGCGCCATCGTCAAGCTCGCTTGGTGGCACGAGGCTTCGTGCGGCAGAGGGGTCGACCGATGACGCCGCACCCGCCGCGCGCATGGAGTCCGTTCGTCTTCTCCTCGCACTTGCGGCCGGGGAGGATTGGCGCGTCCATCACATGGACGTCAAGTCCGCCTTCCTCAGCGGCGACTTGAAGGAGGAGGCCTCGCCCGTCGTGGCGGGATTCGTCATCCCGGCAAGGGGCAGGTTCTCCGCCGCGCAAGGCCCCACGCTGCGGCAGCACCACGAGCACTCGAACGCTAAGTGGACTCCACCCTCAAGCAAATGGGGTTCAGCAGCGCACACGAGTGCGATCTACCGGCGGGCAAAGGCGGCAACGCCTGGCGGTGGCGTCTCGCCGACGACTGGTGATCACCGGCCCAAGGAGGCCGAGGTCGAGGCGTTCAAGGCGAGATGAAGACCGCCTTCCGGATGAGCGACTTGGGGCTCCTCTCCTTCTACCTAGGGATCGAGGTCCACGGGGACGCCCCAGTATCTCCCTTCGCCGAGCCGCCACGCCAAGCGCACCGTCGGCCGGGCGGCCTCACCGATCGCAACCCACCCCACTCCCTATGGAGGAGAGGTCAAGGCGAGCCGCGACAAAGACGACGGAGGAGGTGGGACGCGACTTGACGGCGCATCGTCGGGCGCCCGCTATCTCGCCCACACGCGCCCAGTTGGCGTTCGCCGTCGGCCACGTCGATCGGTTCATGCAACGACCGACGGCGGAGCATCGGCGGCCGTGAAGAGGATCCTCCGCTACGTTGCGGGCACCTCCGACTACGGCTTGCACTACCCGAGGTGTCCGTGGCGCGACTTCATCGGATGCAATGACGGCGACCACGCAGCGACATCGACACCGGCAAAGAGCACAAGCGGATTCTCTTCTTCCTCGGCAAGTGCCTCGTTAGGCGGCGATCGATCAAGCGGCGGTGGTGGCCTGTCCGTGAGGTCGAGTACATAGCGGCCCACCGCTCGACTCAGCGCCTGCTCGCTCGACCGCTTGGTGATCTCCTCGGCGAGACACAAGCGGTGGCGCTCGGGGTGGGCGACAAGTCGCCGGCTCGCGAAGAACCCGTTTTTCACGAACTGAGCAAACACATCCGGGTGAAGTACCACTTCATCCGAGGTCGTTGGATGAAGGCGACATCAAGGCGAGCTACATCAACACCACGGATCGCCTTGCGGACACCGCTCACCAAGCCTCTTGGGAGGGTCAAATTCCTCGAGCTCTGCTCTAGGATCGGGATGATTCAACTTTCCCACAAGACGACGCACAAGACTTAGAGGGAGAATGATGAATAAGTCTCTGTACTGTGGTCTTTGTGGGGTGGGCACATGGTTCATTTAGGACAGCTTTAGACTAGCATCTTGGACTAGCTTTAGGGCAGCTTTAGACTAGCATCTTAGACTAGCTTTAGGACAGCTTTTGACTAGCATCTTAGACTAGCTTTAGGACGACTTTTGACTAGCATCTTAGACTAGCTTTAGGACGACTTTAGACTAGCATCTAGGACTAGCATCTTAGCATATGATTGGTCGGTTCTCACCTATAATTTGTATCCCCAACCCCTCAGGTTGGCATGGCATTGTGCGAGAAATAAACCGAGAAAAATTGCCCCATATCCAAGTGTCATCCTCTCCATGAGAGTAAGGATCTTGCTATCACCAAGAGCAAGAGTCCAGCGACTAACAACTTCGTCTGTTTGACCAAGCACCTCCATGGCAGAATTTTGACATCTGGTCCTCATTTAGTTGTAACAAAAAGTATGTGCGATCGAGAAAAGCGAAACACGATTAGTCAAAACAAATGCATACCAATGTGGCCAAGACTTCGTGTCATCTTCGATGGCTTTAATATAAGGTCAACGAAGCTTTCTTCTTTGTTATCATTATGATTTAATGGTGGATGCCCATCATCTAGGGTCCATATCCTGTTCCTTGCAAATCCATGTCGCTCCAATGTCCCGCAATTTCCAAACTGCAGGGGGTCTTGCAGTTATAAGAAACACCAAGTGGTGTAGCAGCTCCATTCTCAGTTGATACCTAATATTTGTAATCTCTATAGCATGTGTGCAATCTAATAGAAATCTTCAATAGAATAGCATACTGTGATACCTGTGGAAAGCATATCGGAATTCCACCACGCATCGCCTTTGGTGGCTTGAAGATTGCCTGCACGTCAAAAACAATGCTCATAGAAGTGCTTAATGAAACCATTGGAGCAAATAGTAGAGGATTACAGGCCCACATGTCCTATGAGTAAAGATGAATAAATGGTTCAACAAAATTTGGGAAAGCCCCAAGCTTGGGCGAGCACAAGAAGCGTGAAGAAAGTCATTATGATTTATGTGTTAGATCGATCTCACCGATTAGCCCAACGGCTAATCGGGCCTTGATCCATACGATCGGGCGCATGACACCCAACCTTGGCCGATGGGCTCTGTCATGCTGCGCTATAAATAGAGGGTGGGGGCGGCTCGGACTACGAGGTTCACCTGAGCCGCAATCCCCACCCAACAAACCCTAGACCGATCACAGAGGGTGCGCAGAAGCGACGGAAGGTCCACCGCCGACGTCGTCACCGGTTACGCTGTCATGATCGCATCTCCTCTTCGCCGTCCACATCGCCGGATCTTCTCCGCCGCCGCCATCGTCCTCTTCCCGACCGCTTCACCGCGTGCGGCGGCGAGCCGCTCGCCGCCGCGGCGGCGGAGGGAGCGGCGTGGCGTGTCGCGATAAGCGAGAGATGGGCCGTCGGCGGGCCGGGCGTGGGGCTGGCGGATCTTCTGCCGGTCACGCGCGATCACCCTTAAGTGGGTGTTCAAGGCGAAGCGGGATGGCCGGCGCCATCGTCAAGCTCGCTTGGTGGCACGAGGCTTCGTGCGGCGGGAGGGTCGACTTGATGGCGCCGCGCCCGTCGCGCGCATGGAGTCCGTTCGTCTTCTCCTCGCACTTGCGGCCCGGAGGATTGGCGCGTCCATCACATGGACGTCAAGTCCGCCTTCCTCAGCGGCGACTTGAAGGAGGAGGCCTCGCCCGTCGGTGGCGGGATTCGTCATCCCGGCAAGGAGGCAGGTTCTCCGCTGCGCAAGGCCCTCACGCTGCGGCGAGCACCACGAGCACGAGCGCTAAGCGGACTCCACCCTCAAGCAAATGGGGTTCAGCGAGGCGCACACAGTGCGATCTACCGGCGGGGCAAAAGCGGCAACGCCTGGCGGTGGCGTCTCGTCGACGACTGGTGATCACCGGCTCCAAGGAGGCCGAGGTCGGCGTTCAAGGCGGAGATGAAGACCGCCTTCGGATGAGCGACTTGGGGCTCCTCTCCTTCTACCTAGGGATCGAGGTCCACGGGGACGCTCCGGTATCTCCTTCGTCGGACCGCCTCATGGCGCACCGCCGTCGGGGCGGCCTCACCGGCCGCAACCCGGCCCCACTCCTATGGAGGAGGGTGAAGCCGAGCCGCGGCAGCCTGACGGAGGAGGTGGGCCGCGACGCGTCTACGGCGCATCGTGGGCGCCTTCGCTATCTCGTCCACCGCAGCGTCCGGTTGGCGTTCGCCGTCGGCTACGTCGATCGGTTCATGCGGCGGCCAAGCGGCGAGCATCGGCGGCCGTGAAGAGGATCCTCCGCTACGTTGCGGGCACCTCGACTACGGCTTGCACTACGAGGTGTCCGTGGCGCGCTTCGCCGAATGTGCAATGACGGCGACCACGCGGCGACATCGACACCGGCAAAACACAAGCGGGATTCTCTTCTTCCTCGGCAAGTGCCTCGTTAGGCGGCGATCGATCAAGCGGCGGTGGTGGCCACATCGGTGTGAGGCCGAGTACATAGCGGCTTCCGCCCGACTCGAGCGCTACGGCTCGCTCGGCCCTTGGTGATCTCCTCGGCGGAGACTTTGAAGCGGTGGCGCTCGGGGTGGACGACAAGTCGCTCGGCTCAGCGAAGAACCCGTTTTCACGAGCAGAGCAAACACATCCGGGTGAAGTACCACTTCATCGAGGTCGCATTGGATGAAGGCGACATCAAGGCGAGCTACATCAACACCACGGATCGACTTGCGGACACGCTCGCCAAGCCTCTTGGGAGGTCAAATTCCTCGAGCTCGCTCTAGGATCGGGATGATTCAACTTTCCCACAAGGCGGCGCACAAGACTTAGAGGAGAATGATGAATAAGTCTACATCTTGTGGTCTTTGTGGGGTGGGCACATGGTTCATTTAGGACGACTTTAGACTAGCATCTTGGACTAGCTTTAGGGCAGCTTTAGACTAGCATCTTAGACTAGCTTTAGGACAGCTTTTGACTAGCATCTTAGACTAGCTTTAGGACAGCTTTTGACTAGCATCTTAGACTAGCTTTAGGACAGCTTTAGACTAGCATCTAGGACTAGCATCTTAGCATATGATTGGTCGGTTCTCGACCTATAAATTTGTATCCCCAACCCCTCGGGTTGGCATGGCATTGTCGAGAAATAAGCCGAGAAAAATTGCCCCATATCCAAGTGTCATCCTCTCCATGAGAGTAAGGATCTTGCTATCACCAAGAGCAAGAGTCCGGCGACTAACAACTTCGTCTGTTTGACCAAGCACCTCCATGGCAGAATTTTGACATCTGGTCCTCATTTAGTTGTAACAAAAAGTATGTGCAGTCAGAGAAAAGCGAAACACAGATTAGTCAAAACAAATGCATACCAATGTGGCCAGCACTTCAGGTCATCTTCAGATGGCTTTAATATAAGGTCAACAGAAGCTTTGCTGCTGTTATCATTATGATTTAATGGTGGATGCCCATCATCTAGGGTCCATATCCTGTTCCTTGCAAATCCATGTCGCTCCAATGTCCCGCAATTTCCAAACTGCAGGGGGTCTTGCGATTATAAGAAACACCAAGTGGTGTAGCAGCTCCATTCTCAGTTGATACCTAATATTTGTAATCTCTATAGCATGTGTGCAATCTAATAGAAATCTTCAATAGAATAGCATCTTGTGATACACGTGGAAAGCATATCGAATTCCACCACGCATCGCCTTTGGTGGCTTGAAGATTGCCTGCACGTCAAAAACAATGCTCATAGAAGTGCTTAATGAAACCATTGGAGCAAATAGTAGAGGATTACAGGCCCACATGTCCTATGAGTAAAGATGAATAAATGGTTCAACAAAATTTGGGGGAAAGCCCCAAGCTTGGGCAGAGCACAAGAACTGTGAAGAAAGTCATTATGATTTATGTGTTAGGCGATCTCGGCCGATTAGCCCAAGCTAATCGGACCTTGATCCGCATACGATCGGGCGCATTAACAACCTTGGCGATGGGCCCTGTCGCTGCGCTATAAATAGAGGTGGGGGCGGCGGCTCGGACTACGAGGTTCACTGAGCCGCAATCCCACCCAACAAACCCTAGGCCGATCACGGAGGTGCGTGAGAAGCGCAGGAAGGTCCACCTGCCGACGTCGTCACCGAAGCTACGGCGTTCGCGACCGCATCTCCTCTTCGCCGTCCACATCGCCGGATCTTCTCATGCCGCCATCGTCCTCTTCCCGCGCTTCACCGACGTCGGCGCCTAGCGCAGATCACCGCCATGGCCAACCCCTCTTCTACTCCGGATGGTATGTACCCCTACTCCCTTCCTCTCTCTCTCTCGGATCTAGAAACCCCAAGAACCAAGAAAAGGAAGACAATATTGGTATCGAGCCATCTGATTCTAGCCGCCGGCGGTTCGGTCTTGCTTTCTTGCCGCCTCCTTCTTGGCCGTCAGAGGCCATGCAGTTGCTTTCGGGGCCTTGCCACTTCTGACGGCATCGCGCGATCTTTGCTCAGCTCGGCTGCCGCCGTAGCCGCCAAGCGCTTCCGCCAGGCGAGCCCTCCGCCGCCGCCTCCGGCCGGCAGCGTCTGGCCGCTCGCTCGGTGCCCTTGCGCCGCCGTCGCGTGCCCGATCGCCGCCGCCCTAAGTAGCGCCGTCTCGATCGTCTTGAAGCCGGGCCATCTGCAAATCTCACTTGGGCCGATCTCGGTGAAGCCCGCCGAAGGCCGTCTAGCCTGCCGCTGCCGCTTGCTCCGCAGGGCGCCGCACGGGACCGCCGTCGCTAGAGCGCCAAATGCGTCGCCAGATCCGGTTTTTTCGGGTTGGGCCGGCTGAAATGTTTAGGGTTAGGGTTGAAACCCCCTTTTATTTACGGGCGCAATGGATCTCGGCCGTCCGATTAGATCGGACGGCCATTGTCTTTTCAGGCCGACGGTGATAATGGGCTGTGAAGGGGAGTTTTGGCCCGTTCGGGCTGGGCAAAACGGCAGGCCGTGGGCTGCAATTTTGGGCCGGTTTCGGCCGAATGAACAGTAAAATGTTTTTTTTTTTGATGTTTATTGATTTTCAGAAGCATTGTTTGATGAATTTCAATGAAATTTGAACCAAAATCTCTGTAAAATTTTGCACCAACGTGTTATTTTTACAGAGATTAAATATGTACAGTAATATTGCTTCTGAGAATGAATTATTTTGAATAATTTCAGTTTCCGCTGCAAAAGTTAATGATTGATTTTCATTATTAAATTCGAACCAACGGGAGAATTTAATTTTGGAAAAACAGATAAAATTCTGATTAATTATGATATTGTTATTTTCGACCAGCGTTGATAATAACATTATTATAATTATGATTAAAGTTTTATGCATTATTTCTATTTACGCCCAGCGGTGATGTAGATTTAATGTATAAATAAAATTGTATGTCGTATTTTTGACCAACGTTAAAATAAGGCATATAATTTTGCTGTTAAAAGTATTATAATTTTAAATTGATGATTTTATGCATTATTTCTATTTACGCCAGCGGTGATGTAGATTTAATGTGTAAACAACTGTATGTTTTAATTTTAACCAACGTTGAAACTACGGCATGCAGTTATTGTTATTATTGTCGTTCTCACTATATATATGAATTGTGTTTCAGGAGGATACTCTTTGATGGGATACATCGAGATATCCACATTCTCAAAGGAGACAACTACGGTGAATGGAAGAAAAGATTGATCTTGCATTCATCCTAGGCGAGGTGGTGGGTAGTCACCACACAGTGTCCCACAGACCTATGGCCGGTGAGGATGAAAATGAGGCGATCTTTGCTTGGCGAGACAGACGAGAGGACTTTGCTCCCATAAAGATGTTATATGATCTTGATCATAAAAAGTGAGTCCTTGCCAACAAGAAATGTTTGGGCGTGATAAAGAACACGATTGAGCACGCAATTGTGGGCTCAATCGCAGAGTGTGACACTTGTCACGAGTACCTTGACAAAATAAAGAGTCGGTTCTTGGCTCTTCAAAGACTATGCTACTACGGTGATTAAGCGACTTGTGACGAAAGGTACTACGGTGGTGGCGGTGGCATAAGAGAGCACATACTAAGGATGAGTAACATGGCATCCAAGCTTAAACCAATGGATTTGGCTCTCAAGGATGAGTTCCTTATTCATTTGATTTTGCTTCTTTCTTGAAAGAGTTTGACACCTTTGTTGTCAACTACAATATCGACAGAAATGGGACTTAGAAAATGCATAGCTATGTGTGTGCAAGAGGAAAGATTTAAATCCTCACATGGTGGTTACATCAACTATGTGAAGGATAACAGAAAAAGACTTTCGTGATAATTTCTCCTCAAAGAACAAGGAAAAGCCCACATTTTTCGACCTCAGCAGAATAATTTCTCGGTGGAGAAAGATCGGTGTCTTCATTGCAAGAAAAGGGACATTACAAGAAAGATTGTCCGATTTCTTGAAAATGATTATGTCAAAGAAAGGTGAGAACATTATTACGTTCATTAATGAATCCTGTATGTACAATATTCAAAATCTACTTGGTGGATTGATTCGGTGCAACTGTTCATGTTGCTAATAATTTGCGAGGATTAGTTCGACGAGGAATACATAAAGAAAAGAAAGATGCGTTAAAGTCGCAAATGGGTCAAGCGAAGTTGAAGCCGTTGGCGATCTTTCATTAGAACTAGGCGATGGCTTGGTCTTTTACTCGAGATGTTCTTTATGTTCCTCTTCTGAGAGGAATTTGATTAGTGTTTCATGTTTGGACAATGATGGTTATGATTGTAATTTTGGAAATGGCAAGTGTGAAATAATGTTTAATAAAGCATGTGTTGGTCTTGCCATTAAACAAGATGAGCTTTATTTATTGTCACGTGAAAGTGTGAATTCCGTATGTGATGTGAATGAGCATGTATCCTCGTGCGAGAATCTGAGCGAGAAAAAGAAAGAGAACTCACAATGAATCGTCGAAATTATGGCATTGTCGTTTAGGCCATATTTGAGGGGAGAATAGAAAGACTAGTTAAGAATGATATTCTTCCTCCATTAGAGTTCTCGGACTTAGAACAATGCATAGAATGCATTAAAGGAAAATTTGTAAAGAAAATTAAGAAAGCGCTAAAAGAAGCACGGAGTTCTACAAATTGTTCACACGAGACATTTGTGGTCCTTTTTACGTGAAAAGTGTGGATGGATATGACTCGTTCATAACATTCACGGATGATTACTCCGTTATGGATATATTTATCCAATCAAAGAAAGAAATGAAGCCTTGGATAAATTCAAGATATTTAAAGTGAAGTTGAAAACCAACACGATTTAAAGATTAAGATAGTCCGTCGATCGTGGTGGGGAGTACTACTGATCGACATACCCCATATGGACAAGTTCACGGACCTTTTGCAAGGTTTTACTGGGAAAATGGAATAGTGGCCCGATATTCTACACAGGCGAACCTCGGCAAAATGGAGTAGGCGAAAACGCAAGCCGTACACGATGGATATGGTGCGAAGCATGATGAGCTACTCCGCGCCGTTGAGTTTATGGATGGGCGTTGAAAACCGCCATTCATATCCTCAACGAGTGCCTAATAAGTCGGTGCCCAAAACACCGTGCGAGTTGTGGACGGGAAGAGTCCCTCGCTAAACCACTTACGTGTGGGGAGTCTGCTGAGGCTAAAGTATTTAACCCAAACCTTGGGAAACTTGATCCCAAAGCGATAAGTTGCCATTTCATTGGCTACCACGAAAAGTCAAAAGGCTTTCGTTTCTCTTGTCGAACGGATATACAAAGTTTGTAGAAAGCGAGACACATTTGTCTTCTTAGAGGATGAAATGATGAGGGGAGCATGGTAGCTCGAAGATTGACCTTGAAGAGAAGCGGGTATATCGCCCGCTCAGATGATTCAAGAGCCATTCTTCGCACTACTGCTGTCGCTGCAAGCGGTACAAGATCTTGTGGTGCCGGCACTGTTATTGTTCCTCCTATGGCAACAATAAATGAGAATGAAGAACACATTCTTGAGGATCATATAGAACCAATTACCACAGATGAGGGAGCAACGGCGACCTCAAGCAGAAGATGTACCAAATGTGGAGGCCCAGGAGGTCTCAAAGAGTAAGAAGATCGGCTATTTCGATGATTATCAGTTTATCATCTGAGGAATTTCAAATGGAGGATGATCCCACCTCATTTGAAGAAGCCATGAAGCGAAAGGTCCTCAAAATGGCTTGAGGCCATGGAAGAGAAATGAGGTCCATGAAGGCTAATAAAGTGCGGGACTTGGAAACTATTCCTAAAGGAGCCAAAGCAGTGAGGCGTAAATGGGTCTACAAGACAAAGCTTGACTCCCAAGGGAATGTAGAAAGATACAAAGCGCGACTTGTGGCAAAAGGCTTTACGCAAAGAGAGGATTGATTACAATGAGGCGTTTTCTCCGGTCTCATGTAAAGATTCCTTGAATCATAATGGCATTAGTTGCGCATTATGATTTAGAGTTATCGATGGATGTAAAGGCGGCATTTCTTAATGGGGATTTGGAGGAAAATGTTTACATGGCACAAGAAAGGTTTTGTCGTGGAAGGAAATGAAAGAATGGGATGCCGCCTAAAGAAATCGATTTATGGGTTAAAGCAAGCTTCAAGGCGGTGGTACTTGAAGTTTGTGATACAATAAGAAAATTTGGGTTTAAAGAGAATGTAGAGGACAAGCGTGTTTATGCAAAGTTTAAAGATGGGAAGTTTATCTTCCTAATCACGTATGTGGATGATATCCTACTAGCTAGTAGTGATGTTAGTCTACTCTTGGAGACAAAAAGTTTTGTCCTCAAACTTTGATATGAAAGATCTTGGTGAAGCTTCGTTCGTTCTAGGGATCGAAATTCAGGGATAGAAACAAAGGGTATTGGGACTGTCACAAAAGGCATACATAGAGAATATTAAAGAAATTTGGTATGCATAAATGTAGTCCTTCACTGCACCTATAGTCAAGGCGGCAGATATGGGATTTTCAATGCCCGGGAACCGATATGAGATCGATCAAATGAAAGCGGTTCCATATGCTTGTTGTCGGAAGCTTGCGGTATGCTCAAGTGTGTCTGGCATACGACTTAGCGTTTGTTCTGGGTTACTTGGCGATTCGAGCAATCACGGAATAGAACATTGAAATTGATAAAGAAAGTCTTGCGTTATTTGCAAGGCACAAAAGGCCTCATGTTGACATCTGAAAATCGGATACACTCCATATAGTGGGGTATCTGATTCGATTTTGCGGAGATGATAGAAAGTCTACATCCGGATATGTATTCACTCTCGCGGGAGGAGCTATATCGTGGAAAAGCTCAAAGCAAACCGTCACTACATCGTCCACAATGTATGCCGGGTTTGTAGCATGTTATGAGGCTACAGGCGGGTGAGCGGCTAAAGAAGTTCATACCGGTTTAAAAGTGGTTGGCGACATCAATAGACCGCTTAAGTTGTCTTGCGATAATGAACCCGATGCGTATGCCCACAACAATAAGTCAAGTGGTCTTTGCCAAACACATTGACATAAAGTACTATGTTGTGAAAGATAAAGTCGGGATCGGATCATAAGTCTTGATCATATAAGTACAACAAAGATGTTAGCGGATCCGCTTACAAAGGCTTACCACCAGCGTGTTCGAGAGAACATGTGGCCGGCATGGGTTTAAGGAAAGCCTATGATTCTGGACTATAAAGGGCCCAAAGTATTAAAGTAACTATTTCGAACAAAGAGGTGCATTGTAGGCTGTTGAATCTATCGGCAATTGGCCGTGACGATGAGACATGTTCTATGCACTAATCTGTGATGGAATGAGTAAAAGGTAATTAAAGATAAAGTATAGAGTGAGATCGGGGAGAATGTTAGGCGATCTCACCGATTAACCAACGGCTAATCGGGCCTTAATCCGCATACGATCGGGCGCACGGTAACAGGCGATGGGCCCTGTCATGCTGCGCTATAAATAGAGGGTGGGCGGCGGCTCGGACTACGAGGTTCACCTGAGCCGCAATCCCCACCCAACAAACCCTAGACCGATCACAGAGGGTGCGCAGAAAGCGACGGGAAGGTCCACTGCCGACGTCGTCACCGAAGCTACGCCGTTCGCGACCGCATCTCCTCTTCGCCGTCCACATCGCCGGATCTTCTCCGCCGCCGCCGCCATCGTCCTCTTCCCCGACTGCTTCACCGAACGTCGCTGCCTAGCGCAGATCACCGCCATGGCCAACCCCTCTTCTACTCCGGATGGTATGTACCCCTACTCCCTTCCTCTCTCTCTCTCTCTCAGATCTAGAAACCCCAAGAACCAAGAAAAGGAAGACAATATTATGAACTTTTAGGACCACAAATTAGTCCCAGCACAAAGGGGCCATAGTGAAAATAATTTCTACTTTGTCTTCTCCAGCCATCATTGTAGACCATGAAAAGGATGGCATGTGTATGTATCCAATTTTGTGTTTTCAAAGTCTACTTTAAAACTCGTTCTTCCTCCAATGTAAATTTCAGAAGAAAAAACATACAGTTACCACAGAAATGATCAAAGAACATCCATCGGCCTAGCATAATTAATTATAAGCAGTAAATGACAACTATGGTATGATCAAATGCTTCCCCAATCGCGGGATGGGTGATCCGATTGCCCGATACAGGGGCGGATCTACAGTAGTTCATGGGTGTTCAGCTGAACACCCAAATTTTTTGATAAAAAATCTAGTATATATGAGGTATAATACATATACATATAATTAAATGGGCCAAATGAACTATTTTCGGTCTCAATCATGGCCGGCGGCGGAACACTGTGACTGCTGCGGCCTGCGGTTCGAGGCCCACCCATTTTGCGTGTCTTGTGACGGGCGACGGCTATAAAGCGGCTGTAGAGTGCCGACCTGCCGATCCACATGCTCCCCGGTCCCCACGATCCCCATCCTGCCGACCGCCCGGCGGCCGAGCCCAGCGCGGCGACGCCCGATCCCCAATCCCTAACCCGCGTCGTGGCGCGCCCTCCGGTTCGGCCGCCTTGCGTCGATCTGGACATCGGCTCCGCCGCCGCAGCAACCGCCAGACGGCTCTCACGCTCCAGCCGGCCGGCTGCCATGAGGTCCGCGACACCGCCAGATCTGGTCACCGTGGCCGGCGACCGCGCGCCGACCTCCGGCCCTCGCTCGCTTGGACCACGACCGCGATCGCGTCTCGCCCTCCGGCTAGATCGGGCTCGGGCCCTCGGCTCTGCCGCCGGCGGTCGGTCTGCGCCTCACCGGCGCTGCGCCTCCCCCCGGCCCTCTGCTCGCCGCCGCCGCATGAGCCGCGTCACCTCAAGACTCGGCCTCGGGCTCCGGCTCGCGCCGCGTGGCCGGCGACCACGACCACGCCGGCCATCGGCTCCGTAAACTGACTGGCCGCCGCCCGCATGACAGCCGGCCGGACCATGTGACCACGCCTCACTTCTGCGACACGCCGTCGGCCCGACCGCCGTCAATGAGCGACAATCCATTGCGGCCGCCGACCACCGACCGCCGTCCGGTGACGGTGGAGCTCCGCCGCTCGACTCCGAGCCTCCGGCGACCGGTGAGTACCGGCGTCGATGGTTGAATTTGCACTTTCATGAGGCTAAGTTTAAGCTTTGAAGAGGAAGACACCTATTATGATGCTTAGTTGATGTATTTCATTCATGATGATTAGTAGGTTCACCCTCAAAAAGGCTTATGTTCTCTGAAAATGACATTGTCATAGAAGATGAGCACGAGTGCACGACAAGATTCCAGAGTTGTAAACATGCTTGTGATAACTTTACTGACAACAGTTGTTATAGCATTCTTTTAAGAAAATTTCCTTAGTTTCCTCAACACCATATCACCAACTGGTATAGAATATGTCTAAGTTTTCTCTGCCCCAACGTCTCCCTAATGTTCCAATCTGTTTTATAGAAAACAAAAACCAATTCAAAATGGCAGCTCCCTAAGTAGTTTTTTGCCTGCAATTTCCTTGAGTTTGGTTGCCTATGTTCCTCATCAGCTAGACACAGGAGGACGTGTGTTATATAGAGCTTAGCCTTGCAGGTTAATTACATTAGGAGAACAAATCACTTGGGCGGTGTTGTTAAACAGAAGAGACAATCAACAAAAAATACACAAATAGCTTCTACTCTATGGACTTGTCCAAAAAAAAATGATTAAGTATTGTTTCAATTAGTATTATATGAAATCTGATATATCAAGTTTCTGAATTACATTTTTGCGCACTATAATCTCATAAGTCATAACCAATAAATTCTGAAAGAGAAACACAGGAAGAGATTACTTTTGATATCAGCAATGTCTGTATGTGTCTGTAGTATGTGAGTATGTGTTGAAAAATGAAAATAAGACATTATTTGAGATATTATCCTTAGTACGAACAATTGTATGTTAACTATTGCTATTGTAGATCTTTATGTTTTGTACTGAAAAATATTTTTACAACTTCGAACACCCATTCTAAAATTCCTGCGTCCGCCACTGGCCCGATAGGCTTGCCCACTAAAACTCGTCACAACAACTTACATACAAGCAGCACGGATTACTGGAGAGTAAAAGGTTAACACACGCGCACACACCTTGCTGCTGGTGAAGAGGAGCTCCTCGCCGCGGTCGTTCCTCCAGGAGACGACCTGCCCGCCGTGCAGGCTCACCTGCAAACACCGCGACGGGGAAAAATACCCCATCAGAATCGCACCAAACCAAGCAATGCCAAGCCGATCGCTGCGCAGAAATTCACAACCGCTAAAGCTAAAGAAACACAGAAAGGGCAACATGAGGCGCACCCGCGCGGAGGCTCCCTTGGGCGAGCGGAGCACGACCTGGGCGATCCCATTCCAGCCCTTGACCACCTCCAGGCCCGACCTCGGATCCGTCGAGTTGGTGTAATGCCCCGTACTCATCCGCAGCGAGAAGAAGCACGCGCGCAGGCACACGAAGAGAGAGAGAGTGGTGCTTCTAATGCGGAGGAGAGACAATGGGTGTCGCCATTAGGACAGTTCGGATGTTACGCCCGCGCGGCGGCACTTTCCTTGTGAGTAAAAATGGCGGCCTGAAACCCGTGAGGCATCACCACCCACCTAGCGCGGCTCCTCCTCCTCTCCTTTCCGCGCCCCCAACCAACCACCCGCCGCAGATCAGCAGCAAATCCACAAGGCACGCCACGGCACGGCAAGAAACAGATTCAGAAACCGCTGCCGCGGCGGCAGAAACGCACGTGTGGATCAGAAGCGCAGCAACCACCTCGCGCGCCTCGCTCGGTCACATTGCCATGGGAGAAGCGAGGCAAGCTGTGGAACGGAACTTGGCAGTGCCGCGGCAGCGCATGGATCCAAGGCGAGGGAGACGGTGAGACGAGAGCTCTCTCTCTCTCTCTCTCTCTCTCTCTCTCTCTGCTGCGGCAAGCTAGCCCGCAACCCGCTGAAACCCAACGGCAGCGGCCAGCCAGAGCCACGGACACGCGCAGGGAGGTTTAAAATGGCACCGCCTTACGCAGAAAGATGGGGAGAAAAACACTTTTAAAATGGAGAAACTTCGAGGTCTGCTTTGCAGGTGTGGAAAAGTCTCGGAAAGGAAAGGAAATTTCGGGAAGAAACAATGACGACGGATTGCTGAGTAGGAAGACAAAGGTGGTGATCGGTTCGGCTGAAAGCTGAAAGTTTATATTGAAAACATGTGTAATTGGTGAAAAAAAGCAGAATGGTGAGAGAGCTTATTTAACATAATTAAATTTAAAAATTGAAATTTATAAAAATATGTTAGCCCATCACGAGACAACATAAGCGAATACGAGAAAAAAGAATCGACAAAAAAGCTCAAAAAAAAGTCAAAAATTCAGAAAAAGACGAAATTATGAATAGTACAAAAATAAGTTTAAGCTTTAAGCCATAAGCCATATTGATCACCCCCAAAGATCGAGATTAAAAAAGTTAGCGCTGATGCAGATAACATGTACGATTTTAGATTTAAAAAATATTTAAAGAGAGATTATTTTGTTTGGATGTTTAGCTTTATGGCTTCCAAAAGCAAATGCCACAAGGAAAAAAAAACAGAACCAGTGTTTCGCCTTTGCTTTGAGATAATGATCATAGCACAGTGCAGGGATGGAGATTTTGGGCTCTTGCGTGTGCCTGTTTGTCTTAATCTGTTCTCTTTTCCGTGTTCACCTTTTGCCGGTTCACAGATTCCCGTGGAGGAGCCCACGTCACAACGGTCAAGTTTCAAAGGCCTTGCCTTGTCAGCTTCGGCTTATATAAACTGGTTTTAGATTTATTTTATATTATAACTGATTTATTTTATAATATAATTACTGATGATATGTAACATAATTAAATTTAGAAAACTAAAAATAAAAAACAGGTTTAAAAATAAAAAATAGGTTAACCAATCACAGATAATATAAACAAATACGGGACAAAAACAAAAAACTTCTAAAAACCAAAAAAATAAAATTAAGAAATAATAAACTAAAAACCAGAAACTAAAATAAAAAAGAACAGGAGGCTTGCGCTTCATTCTTTTCTCTCTTTCCCTCTTTCCTTTAAGAAAAATGCCAGAATTTTTACATGTTAATCACTTTGTCCGGATGCACGCAGACGCACCTAGTCTTGTTCACAAACAGTGCAGCGAAAGAAACCCTCTTGTTGCTTCAGCGCGTGGAACACCTGGAAGGAAAATTATCCGTAAGCTTCATACAGGCCAGGGATGGATTCGTTGGTCGTGTTCTTTTCAGCTGTCTGTGGTTTATAATTTATAACTACCACTAATAGTATTGGGATCTAATATAAGTGTTTGTAAGAAGATTATGGCAAGATTAAGATAGTGTTCATACGATTTTAGTTTCTGATTTTTTTTAGCTTTCAGCTTATTTAAATCAAAAGATACTTAGAACGCATCGGTTTCTAATTTTGGTTTGTTTTGCCTTTTTTTTTTTACTTTTTTGGCTTTTTTCGTATTCCTTTGAATTGTGATATAACGGTTTTTATTTTTTTCTGAATTTTTTCCGGAAAAGCTAACATCCGTTACATTGCAATTTCAGCTGGAAACCAGAAGCCAAAGCCTCCAGCTCCCAGCCGAAGCCCATTGGAGCGCCGCCTAGTGACTTCTAACTTCTGGTTTATAGCTTAAAATATATTGTAGCGGTTGTTAGTTTTTTTAAGTAATTAAATTTAAAAAATAAAAATATTATATCATCACAGACAATATAAAAGAATAAAAATAAAAAAAGACAAAAAAAAGCAAAATTAAGAAGCTAATATGTTTCAGAAATCAAAAGCAGAAATTGTTAGGAACGGAGCCTAACCTCATCGTTCGTGCAAAGAGACGGAGGCTAGTCAGCATGCTAAACTTAGCTGTTAGCTGAGAGATTTACCTATCATCCGACCATCGAGTCGCTGTCCAGGACTATGGTCCCCTTTCTCTGCCCTCTGCCTTCTAGCTCATAGTTCATAGAAGTCGGAAGATATTCTAAATGCATGTTTTTTTAACTAGCATTTTTCTTTTCTTCTTCTGTTTTCTCTTTTTCCTTTATATTTGTGCATATAGATATAATTGTTTTCTTTAATTGAACGTCTTCGCAGAGCTCATAGAAGTTAGAAGATATTTTGAATGCATGGTTTCTTAATGTAGCATTTTTTCTTTTTTTTTCTCTTTTTTCTTTGCATTTGTCTGTAGAGATGTAATGTTTTTTTTTCTCTTTTTTTCTTTTTTTTCTTAAATTAAATGTTTTTGACAAAAGCTAACGATCGCTACAGTGTTATTTCAGTATAAAATCAAAAATTATTTGTCGCAGGCAAAACTCATAGAAGTCAGAAGATATTTTGAATGCATGGTTTCTTGATGTGGTATTTTTCATGGTTTCTTGACGTGGTATTTTTCTTTTTCTTCTTCTTTTTTCTCTTTTTTTGTATTTATCTATAGAGATATAATAGCTTTTTATTTTTCTTTAATTGAATGTCTTTGCTAAAATCTAGCAGTCGCTATAGTGTTATTTTAACCGAAAACAAAAACTATTTGTCACAGTTGAATTAATTAAACTTATTTATTTAGCTTTTAGCTTTTTTATTTTTAAGTTAAAAAAGTCTAAATAAGCAGGGCCATAGACGGCATTCCCTTCTCTTACCTTTAATTATTTTTTTCCCTTTCCTGTCGAACAAAGGCTGAAAGAACTTTCTCCTACTGACTTGTCGTGGCTTTTCTTTCCTTTTGACCTAAGTTAAGCACTAGCTATCCCACTACAAACGTTACTCCGCAACAAATGCGACCATCACATGGATATGCATGGTCCCACCCGTTTCAGTTTCAGTTTCTAGATTCTAACTTATTTTTTACTATTCATAAATTTTGTCTTTCTTTGAACTTTTGGCTTTCTTTTGAGCTTTTTTGTCGGTTCTTTTTTTCCTATATTCGTTTACGTTGTTTGTGATGAGTTAGCATATTTTTCTATTTTTAATTTTTTTAAATTTAATTACGCCAAATAAATCACATTCAGCTATAGTAAAGTTTTAACAGCTATAGTGCAATTTTAGTTATAAGTCATAGCTTTTTAGCCCAACCGAGCGGACTGGACCATTGCTTATGTGCACATCACAAAAGGGCTCAAACACCCACAAAAAAAAAAGAGAAAATCCTGCGGTTGGTGTGACGTTGAACTTTCTTGCCGAAGGATAAAATAACGCAGCCTGTTGATACTCTACAAATTGGAGTTTAACACCTTGCTTGTGAGAAAATCCATCGAGATCCTAAAGGTTACCAGTTCAATCTTGGAGAAAGTTGGCGCCCATTGGTCAAGGTTGATTTGGATATGGCGTCATTGCGTATTGTGTTTTGATCCGTTTGCAAAGTAAGGCGTCTAGGATTCAGCAGGTCAAAAGGTCTTGGGTCAAAAGAGGTACAACTACTGTACAAGGATGGTACAACTATGTACAAGGACCGATCTAATTAACAAGAGTTGGTAGATGAGCGTGGGTTTTTTTAAGTGGTTTTTTATTTATGATTTTTAAATTTTAGCCGTCTGTGAAATAAAGTATGAAGGGAGAGAGTCGTATATGATTTTAATTGGTATAGTTGAAGTTGGTATAATGTCTACTACAATAGTCTTGTAGACTATATCTTGAAAAGACGCATTGCTTGAAAGCTAGTAACTGTAATAAAAGCTAAAATCCATAAGCATTAAACCGAAAAGAACATAGCCCAGAACACAGAACACAAAGAGGACATATATATATATATATATATATATATATATATATATATGTGTGTGTGTGTGTGTGTGTGTATATATATATATGTGTGTATATATATATGTATATATGTATATATATGTATATATGTATATATATGTATGTATGTATGTATACTACAGTTGTATTTATGCACGTACCCTCATGTGGCCTGAACTTTTTTTTAGCATCAGGATTGATTTCAGCTTCGACCTCTGCCCTTGAATCAGCAATATTTTACAGTGGTCCAGCTCCTTACCAGGAGATATTGGTACCTCTCCAACCGGCTGGAGCTTATGGCTTCTGGCTTCGTTAAGCTGGCAGCAAGTTGGAGCGTTGTGGCTTCCCGTGTAGCTTCAAAAGAGTCGTTTCTGGGCGAGTGGATAAGGCTGCCACCGACAGCTTGTGCCTAACGCCTCTTCCTGTCTTCTTTACCCATCTAGCTCCTCCCGTCTGGTCTTTCTACACTCGTTCGGCCCTGCTTCCTCCATACACCTCCCCCTGCACCCTTCAAGGTCAATGCCATGATGCTCACATCCGCTCCGAATTGTCGACCTCCTCGACATTCACGCCGACCTACAGCCTCTCCCCATCCGCACCGCCTTCGCTGCGGTCTTCTCCTAGATCTAGTAGCGTCACCGGCCTCCCCATGTTAGGCTTGTTGAGCTCCTTCAGATCCGATGCCCACCACCTCTGGCAGTTCCATGCATTCCATTCATGGTGCATGCCCCTTGTCAGCGGGTCTATTGGTCGTGTTTGCCTCTCCGCGCGTCGACTGTTGTTACAGATAAAATATGGATATGCATCGTGGAGTGATGAGGCCACGTGAGCGTTCTTGGAGATTTGCGTCGATGAGGTTGCAACCCATAATCGCCCGTATGCTTGTTTGACCCGGGCGGGGTATGCCAACCTCGGTCGCAAATGCACATAGCATGATGAGGACATCACTTCCTTATATACACGCAACACTCATCCATAGTTGAATTATCCACTTAAATAGGCTAACTCGTTAACCCAATACTATAGCTAGTTTTACATGGACACATGCACACTTCTCAAAGCACATATAACTATTAACCCGATAGTTAATCAACACTTGATCCATTTAACTTTTTCAACGCATCCTTGACCTAAGCCACTTCTTTTATGCCTCCTCGCGTCGTGGTTTGATCAAATCTCAACTTTCCAGTTTGAGGCAAAAAGATCATTTTGCCTACAAACCACCTTCCACGAAGCTTCATGTTTCCTTCACCTTGAAGCAACTCCGTGCTTTGTCTTTGACTCCATGTGGTCTCAATGACTTATCGCCAAGCCTCTTACGCATCCAGATCTCACCAAACCGTCCTCGCTTGCAAATGGGCTCAAGCCACTTGGCGCGCCACATACCTTTCCATGCACCATTTCGGCACCCGGCTTTCCTAACTGTTCTGGGCCTCAATCCCTCCTTGAGCTTTGCCCCAATACACCTTGCCATTGTCCGTCATGTTCACCATTGGCAGCTCCCGCTTTGGTTCCTTATCTTCCCAGTTTGTAACCACTCTGTTAGCATCAATCATCTTTCGTCGATATCTTAGTCGTTCTAGACCTCAGCTCCCTTGCTTAGTTTCGATTCCTTAACCGCTCTAACCTAAAGCTCTTCTAGCTTAGTCTCAGTTCAGTCCGCCTCACCATGACCTAACTTCGAAGTCTTACAACCAACATCAATAATCAAACTGTCATGTAGCATCACATAATATACAAAATCATCTATTAACACAATTGATGAGCCAAGAATATTTACCTTCACCTCAAAGCATCTCTACATGCTTTGACACATAACCCATAGTGCTCAATGACTACCCATCACGTCTTCACGTATTCGGACTCCTTCGAACCGTCCCTACATGCATCGGTCTCATCACTTGGCACACCACATGCACCAACTCGCATCTTCACGATCTTTATCTTCTATGTGCTTCCCGCTTGAGCCACATAGCCTCACCCGGAATTACTTGACCGTACGGACCCCAGCTCTCTTGCCTAGTCCCAATCCTTTGTTGTTGATCGTTAACGTTTTCCAAGTCACCTGCACATCTAAAGACTAAACAATTGTCTCGAGCACAACTTTCATGCACTTGACTTATGTTAATCAAAACAATGTATCATACAACATACCACAACAAAACAACACAAATACCATGCACACACTCAACCATACTAATACGCTGATCCTAACTCTAGGACCAAATCTCAAATCAAAATGTACATTTTCTTCGCTAATTCGCCAAAAATCGGTCTGACCGCCATTACCAGGCCGATCAGACCGACAACAACGGCCCCGATCATTGGCGCCATGTTGGTCTGCTTGCCGGTGTCATTGCCGGTATTTAGCCGGTCTAACCACTTAAGAGCCCTAAAAAACATCATCGCTAGAATTTCGGTTAAACTCTATCTAGTTTCATATCAGAACTCTATTTTAGATGACACCTAGTGTAAACATATCCTCAAACACGTCTACACAACTGTTTGACATGTGATTTCCAAGCCCCATATAACCTATCACACCGCTTGCCCCATAGCAGTCAAACTGCTGGCCACCGGACGATCAGACCGCCATACACCTGACAGCAACACGGAACATTGCAAACTTCTAAAACTAAACTCAAACTTCGACATTATTTACATAACAAAGTCAAATACTCATCATACACATTGTGTAATCTCTACATGGTCCTACAGTATTAAACCGAACAGGATTAGAGATCTCTCAAAAGGCTTTATAAGGTTGGCATGCAGCACAACACCCCTATGTTACAACACTGCTAATAAAGCTCAGAATGAAAAAATATTCATGGTACATGAGTCTTAGGCTCTCGGCAACCATGCCTGAGAGCGGTAGTTGTGGAGACCGGCATCTGC
The DNA here is from genome assembly GCA_036346245.1 of Bonia amplexicaulis. Lineage (NCBI taxonomy): Eukaryota > Viridiplantae > Streptophyta > Magnoliopsida > Poales > Poaceae > Bonia > Bonia amplexicaulis. The sequence goes on along the minus strand of CM070748.1, from coordinate 1,297,916 downwards.
AGTAGATGATCAGCGGGGTTCCTGAATATACTGATCGAATCAATACCTACACTGTAACGCTGATGTTATCTGAGCAGCATGAGCTTCCAAAATCCCCAGGCCACATGCATGTATTAGTCTCCTCTATGCCAGGGAAAGAGGCAAATCAGCTTAGCTTGCAGCTACAAAATCAGTCGCCGGACTGGAGCCAAGGAGTTGGTGAAGCTTGGGCTCACCGTGCTCCGTGTGCCTGCCGATACTCGGCTTGTTTGTGTTGTCGATCATCGACAAGAAATTATCCACGACGCGAGGGGAGGAGGATGCAGCTGTTTTGTCCAGAGACGCGTCTGGGTTGTTCGGTGCTGCAGTGTCCTTCAACTTCCCCTAAGAAATGATGTGCAGCTCCATCAGAGAGTTAGACAGAGATGCTGCAGCGGGAACGAAATATAGAACATCAAGGAGTGTATCAATGGCATCGCCAAAAAGGTTCAGTACCATTAGAGCAGAATTCTCGGATCTGAGCTTCTCGGAGCTTTCTGTTAGCCTGTTGATTTCAGATCTAAGGGATGTGTTCTCTGCTGTAAGTGATTCTACTTCTGTAGCCAGCTCCTCTGTCTCCGCCTAAATCAACAGAACACAAATATCATACAACTGATGCATTCTAGTATTCTACTACTAAGATGCAAATATTTTTTATATGTATGTTATGAGTGATAATCCAAATTGGGTTTCACGTCCATGTTTCTGGGATATTGCTCTTTTTTTTTTGAATTGGATATTGCTCATATTGCAGCTGTGTTGATCAAAGGGTATATGCAAGAGAGACTCCAGTTAATAACAACGAATAGAATGGTCAATACAAATATACCTGCTTTCTCAGCCTTGACCGTCTAGCAGATTCCCTATTTGATTGCTTCCTCCTTTCGCGTTTTAATACCCTCTCGTCCTGGCATGGCAGAATTCCAAAAAGGTTAATGTCTGAAAACAAAAATTGGTCTAATATAGACCGTTGAAGGATTCACAATAACTTCCCTAAAAAAAATAATCTCTCCAAATGTAATTGTTTCACACAATTTTTTTTCATGAGCTTCAATTTGCTAGCAGTTCTAAACAACAACAGATGGAATATACCTTGATTGATAATTCAGTTGATACTCCAGTATGACTTGAAACCATCACACCAGGCGTCGGGGATATCGGTGTTCCCATTGCCCTCGAATTAGCAACATTAGTAACACTGGGCTTAATTACTGGAGCTGGAAAGCAGTGATTTGACAAAATTGCTGTATTTCCCAGTTCATGGTTAGGAGCTAAAACATCATCCATCTTTGCAGCTGTGGTTGTTTCTGCACCTAGAAAAAGATTAAAGTGGTTAGCCACTTTCTTGCCAACTGTGATGCGTAGAACAGGACTTGACTACAGTTAATGTTCTATGAAGCAACTGAAAGATGCAATTGTGGCTATTTGTAAAAGAAAAAATAAAGATGCAAGTTAGACCACCAACGAAGCCATAAGAGAAGAGTACGAGATAGCTACTGAAGCATAATGACTAATCAAGTTAGGTACAACCTATGTCCGTAACACAGTAACAGATCTTACAGAGGAACATGCACAAGATGCAATTAGCATTAGACATATGAATATTGAACAAGTTGTTAGAAAAGCGGAATACCGGGTCCATCATCCAAGCTCCGTTTCCTGGGAGTCTTGCTCACCTGAATAAAGTAAAATTTTAGTCTGTTTGAACATATTTCAGACATATTCAATTAAATACGCCAAACAAAACATAAAGCATGTTCGCGCGCGCGCGCACACACACACACACACTTAATACCTTCAGATCATTTACATCGCTGGGTCCTTCTGCGCTATAATCCCCACTGAATTGACCATCATAAGAACATAACTTTAGTTTACCAAAAGAGTAACAGGTAGGGAATAGTAAAATACACATACAGAAGAAAATCATGTCAATACCTGGATGACATTGTTTTTTTACTGCTACCACTGCCAACAAATACTGCAGTCCCATCAATTTCCTTAAGTTTCTTATTGGAACTTTTCTCCTTACTGTTTGCAGACTTGGCTGGCTCCATGCTCAATGGATTTGCCATCTTCAAAGCATCAAGATAAACCAAATTAATATAAGTTGCAGAACCAAAAACTTAAAAGCACAAAATCAATTTAGGAGTTCTGCTAAAAAAAGATAAACATGAGAGTTTCGGACGCAGTAAGTAAATAACAATTAAAGAAATGAGTATGGTCCAAGGGCATGATGAGTCAATATGAATGCAAATCTAATACTGTACACTATGGGTCTTTTCTTCGGATGAACTACACAGCACATGATTCTTTTTTTTACACACACACACACAAATCGATCTTCTATGCAATTAATCGTGAACTATGGTTCACCAACATAGCAGTAGTTTGGTAGCGTCAAGTTTTTTTCCCCTTTTCTACATTGGGTTGTTGGGTCAGCCATGCTAGGCTTTTCCAAAATCACAGTGTGTTGGAACTTTTTCAATTGAGAATCAGCATGATGGAACTCGATTATCCTTATTTTCCTTCAAACTACAATACCTTGACCTAAAAATAATGCAAGACTGCTCATGGTGATAACAAAAATCTCTCTCTTTTCCAACAAATAGTGACAATAAACATCTCATGTTTAGTGCTTCAGTTACTCAGCTTACTTGAACAAAAAGTACATAAAGCACACAAAGATTGGATATTTACCATGGGCACAAGGGGATGTGGATAAGCTCCCACATGTGGGTACATTGTAGCATATGGCGTCCCGAAAGAAGGTGGCATTAGAGGCTGCAGAGATGCAGACAGGGAACTTTAGATTTAGTGTAGTATGAGAACATTGCTCCATATAGACATGAAAAATCAAATACCTGAGGACCCCACATATATGGTGGAGGTGCATGACCTGGAGCTATTGCTGGGGTAAAATATGTTGGCGGCAAGACGCCAGGGCCATAGTATGCCTGTAGATATTAGTACTTACTGCTTAAGTTACTATGTTCCAATCTTTGGGAAGTGCAGACAGTAAGAGAATGGCAAAAACTCAACCTGCATTGTCGACCAAGGAGCTGGTTGATCCTGCAAATAAAGGTAATCAATAAGATATTTATGCTAAGTAGTCCTACCCTCACAATTGATAAAGTCCAGTGAGAAAATGCAATATGTCATCATTCAATGTAAGATCTCAAACTAGCCATAACGGGGACAAGAGGGCAAGAAGTTTAATGTACATATCATATTGTCAGGCTAGGACACTGCCTGTAATCTATAAGGGCAGTAATTTTAGTGATGTCCTTTTTTCCATTTTTAGGAAAAGTTCTAATTGTATATATTGAATGGTTTTGTCCAAGGATAGCTTCCAATAATCATACAACTAGTTTCCACAGAAATCGTGATGTAAGTGATCAGGCAATATCTCAGTAGTCAGTACTACTAAATCAGAGATTCTTACCTTAGGAGGTGAGGCTGTTTTCCCAGTCTTCTGAGTAGCCACAGCTTCATCATGTGCCATGCCTTTTATGTATACCTGGCTGTCTGTCATGTTGAACACTAGAAATTCAGATTATCACAGCATACAGTTTGGCCAACTCAAAATATTACTGTCTGATTCTGAAAAGCGAAAATATATTGTTTTCACCTACATATGCCGTGGCATGCTATTTCACTGTTCAATTTCAACAGTACCAACCATAGGCACCCAAACCCGAACCTTGGTGGTGGTGGTCGGCGGTGTACACCAACACACTCAAATACAATTACAGGCCTTTCATACAAAAGGTAAAGGGAGACCGCGAAAGCGGACACATCCAATGTCCAAGAACTTCACACGCAATTATTAAAGCTAACAGTTTCCTCTTACTCCAAAAATTACAGTGCGGAGGAACAATAACCTTTCCCTTTTCCTTTCCTTCATTTCATTTTTCTTTCTTTTTACACCAAAGGCACAAGATAATACAACCAAACACGCCCCCTCATAGTACCACCAATTCACCCTGGAAGCGCCGAATGCATACGCAAGATGAGCCTGCCACACCAATTTCAGTCACACACTCACAGGCAACGGGCTGAATCAACAAGTGCACTGTTGCGCAGCCGGATACTACGAGCTATGACCATCTTTGGTATCCAACGAACAGAAACCAAAAAAAAAAGCCGAAGGGTTGGTGGTCTGGGGAGACTCCGATCAAACCCCCTTAATTCAGAGCACCCTTAACGGACATGTCAAGAACTCTGAGTTTCCCCCGACACACCAACTACACGCACATAATAGCAAGTAGAACAAACTCAACCACCTAAAGAGACGATACTACGATGCGACAACACACAAGGAAACAGAAAGAAATCAACGAGCACTGCGTATGAATTGTTGGAGAAGGGGGAAATTTTCTCACCCAGAACTTTCTCCGGGCGGCGAGATTTCACGGATCGGTTGGATACGCCAAGAAGATTGATCTGATTCAGAGGCGCGCAGCGAGAGGGTGAGGGAGGGGAGGGGAGGTGGTGCGGAAGACGGGAAGAGGGGAGGGGTGGGGCGCCAAAGGCTGGAGCCACGTCACGAGACACGTGTCTATGATAAGGACTGGGCCGCTTGGGCGTTGCCCGGCCGAGCAATTGGCTACGGGTACCTTGGCTCGCATCCCACGGATTTGGGTATACAGGCCTCTTGAAGTGGCAAATAAGGTTTGCTGACGCGAAATAGCTGTAGATATAGAGTAAAGCCATGGTAACTGATATAGAAATATGATATTTGGGACTTTATAGCTTATAATATACAGAAAGAAAAGCATGTACCGTATGAACGAGGAGCAATATTTGCTATATAATGCTGCAACGGTTAACTTTTAAAGTGTGTTATACTACTTTTTATATGCATGCATGCATCCTCAATTTTTTTTAGTCTTTTATCTTTATTAAACAACATATTTTTAATTTTCTATGGTCTAACCTTAAAAATATAATTTTATGGCCTATCTTTTTTAGGAAAATAAGAGTACAACGGCCGTCTAAGTTTTGGGGTGCAGCTTATGATTGGGGGAAGATGTGGGCGAACGTGCAAGTGGAGGGTGAGCTGGGTTTATTCCTCGTCACCCCCACCATCACGTACCATCCATCCACGTGTCAACCATCTCGCCGATCTACACGTCACCGCCTCACGTCCCTCGAGGACCAGCTTAGCATCCTGGTCATGTGGGTGACATGGTGACGGGATCCCACATGGGCCCCACCGTTGGAAATAAATAATTTTGTTAACTTTAAGGCGACGAAAAGGCATTTGGTTGATTTTTTTCGATGGCGCTAGGGCCGAAAAAAACTCGTTAAGGTTTAGATCAAAATTACTTTAATTATAATAGTTAATGGGTTTAAAATTGAAATAAATCTATTTTTAGTGAAAAAGATTAACTAAACTCGGCTCAATAATAGCTCATTAGCTCGAATTTAAAATAATAATTTAAATGATAAATAAAATAATTTTATATCGAATCATGTCAATTTCAAAAGAATCTTAATAATATCTCGATAGCTAGCCCAAGCGAGAGCATGTACAAATATGAATATTGATAGACCGTTTTTTAAAAATGCTATCCCGATAAACCATTTAAAAATAGTGACGAAAAAATCATTCTTCGTCCTATTTATTTTTTCGAGAAAATCATAGTTCTTATTCTTTTATATTGCGGCTAATAATTTTTATCTATATTTTTTGAGATACCAACACAAATGATACACACGATTTTAACCTCCAAAATCCGCTTTAAGAAACTAATCCGCTTTAACATTATCTTTTTTACTTATAGAGAAACCAAACACAGAAATTAAAACATAAAAAGTATACCCTATAAGCCACGATGCCAAAAGTACGAAGAGTGAGTGAAGCTTCCGCTTCGCACGCACGGAAGCTGTACCTTCGCTGGTCGTGGGGCTGTCCGTGCTCTAAATGATACTAATCTAAAGCTATTATTACGGGAGTTCCGTGGCAATGAGCCACGTCGGCCCCGCTTCGTCGTCACTGACCAGCGTCGCTGCGGTTTCTTCGTCTGATCGGGGAGGTTTTTGAAAAAATCCTGTATTTTCCGAAATTACGTCTGGTCCTTGGTTCTCGCGAAAAGGTCCCTTCCGGCTTTTTTAAAGCCCCTCCATTTTTCGTGATGGCCCCCCACGTTTTTTGAAATCGCACACGGGTCCAATTTTTTTTGTCTACGTCCTTTTTTATTTACGGACAAGTCCTTCCGGGTCCCCGTTTTTTTTCGAAAAAACCCTTCGGTTCCTCCGAAATTACGTATCCGTCCTCGATTTTTTAAAAAAGCTCCGGCTCACGAATTTTCGTCTCTTTTATTTCGGTCCACACGGTGGCTAGCGCGGCGTGACGTCGCGCTTATATGACTAGTAAATAAGTGCGACGAAAAGGGAAACATGTGCGCCAATCTGCCACGTACGACGTACCTGCCCACTCGCGTCTACGTAGCAGTCAGGACGCGATTGAGCCACGTAGCCCGCATCCCCGTAGGTGCGCGTCCCACTGGGCGCGTGGATTCGTCAGTGACTGGGTGCCAGCTCAGGGACCTACCTGCTTATCCTGCCCTGACTCCGCATCTTGCGTGCAAGTCTCATAAAAGAAGGCCAACATTTATGCAAAACAATGAAGTATCCACACTGCATATTGAGCAAGCCCATATTCACTTCACGCCTCCACATACATTGCAAGATCAAATTGGAGACATTGCAAGAACCATTTGCGTGTTTTGACAGGATGCAATGGGATGTACCAAAGGTTAGGAATTAGGATACACGAGATATGAAATCCTTCGTATATATATATAGCAGTGCAGCCACTTTTTTAAATTTAGTATCTGAATATTTATTTTTATAAATCTAGCCGCTTAGCTCTTTCTCTGAACTCGGCACCTGAGCAGAACGCCGTCGTGGTAGCACCTGCCGTGTTAGAGAAGTGCACCTACCGGCAGGAGGAGGCGAGCTACTACAGCTCGGTTACTATGTACAGGGGCCAGTCTGCTATTAATTAATCTGAATTGCACCAATTAAACATACTTTATGCTAATTAAACCTCCTGCCGCGGCCCCCTTGCTCTGCATGTCCTCTTGCCAAATACTCCTCTAGCTCAGTAGATACATGTCATGGTGTACGATCTTCATAGGTGATACGTGTTGTTTATCGTTGCTTCTGCTACTGTAGAAGAGATCAAAATTGAAAAATGGTTGCAACAGTGCAGAGCCATCTCGGTTAAGCTAGGGGCAAGAATTGAGCCCACGCACGCACTGCACAGTGACTACAGACTACAAGTAGTCTAACTAGCAAAAAATCAGAGAGGAACGAAAAGGAACCTGCCTGATGTGGAGGTCGGTGACGTGACGTCGAGGCTGAGGCTGAGGCGCGCGTACAGCAGCAGCTTCTTCTCGAGCAGCCGCTCCAGCCACTCCGCGTCCGACGGCAGCGCCACGCCCCCCGCCCCCCTCCGCCAAGGCCGCCTCCGCGCGTGGGCCACCGGGGCCGCGACTCCGCTGAGCCTGAGGCGAGCAGAGGAAGAATCGAAGGGGGAGGATAGGGCGGGCCAGGGCACGGGGCGAGCTCGACAGAGCCATGGACATGGTCGCTGGTTTCTTTTCCCTTTTTTCCTCCTTTTCTTTTCTCCGTTTTACTCTGATATTTCTGTTTCTTCTTCCTTTTACTTATACGCTGGGCCATAGGTTACTGCTCCACAAGTTGGGCTGCTCCTTGTGCGTAGGAGCCCGTGAGCAGCATAAAACCAGAGCTAATATTAAGCCAGGCACTGTTCCTTCCTCTAAAACAGAGCAAGACACTGTATCCCCTCCCACACCCCCTTCTCTCTCACACACACACAAAAATAAGCAGGATGCTGTATTTTATGGACAGAAACTAAGCAGTAAACAACACGGGTAACTGGACCGAGTAGAATTTCGAATGTTCATAGGGGGACAAGCTTGAGCTTGAGAATGTGATGTCCTTGTTCAAGAGAAGGAGCACCCTTCAGTCCAAGCAGAGGCAACGCAGAGCTTACCATTAGCTCCCGCGCCATCCACTCAGCTACTAAGAGGAGTATAATGCTGGTGTTCTTAGTACTTGAATGGATGAGCCGGCAGCTAATAAGCCCCACTGCCACCTATGAGTGGACCGAAGGGAGCTCTCTCATAAATTGCAGGCAGGATCGATGCACCTGGCTTTCAGAAGATCACCTTTCCGTTTCTTGGTGGAGAACAGTATCAGAGTGTCATCTCGTGAAGGGAAGAGCTGCTTATGTGAGCGAAACAGAATCGGTGTGGTGGGTAGCGAGGAAGTAGGCCGGGGTGCTCCTTGGCCAGCAGCTTGCAGTTTTGAGCAAAGCGTGGCGTAGCAGAGATGGATCTGAGCACCGGAAAGATGGCGGCCTTATATAGGAGTATTTAGTAACCAGTTGAGGCGCTTGACAGTATTTCAAGGGCTCTGTATGGTTAAATTGGAAATGCATCAAAATGAGACGTAGCTTACGTAGGAGATTAATTGAGGCATAAACTTACATGACAATTAATCAACCATGCATATCTCTAATTAAAACCTTGCATGTTTGGAACACCTGAATTTCACAAGAACTTCGCATAGATTTTGGCAGGAATAAGTGCTATTCTTGTATGTGAAAATGAAATTCACATTCCAGTACTATCTTCTTCTACAATTAATATACTCCCCCGATTCGAAACGTATAGGTTGTTTTCATTCGGGTCACACCAATTAAGGAGTAAGAAAAATGACCTTATTGCACTCCCTTTATTCCTACACTTTAACGGTTCCATTCTTAAGCCCGTTCCAAATAGATTATGGCTTCTAGCTTTCAAAAGCTGATTTGAACACATTGACATCTTGACGTAGCTTTTTTTCTTTGTATTGTTTGTAGAGGTATAATATTTCTCTCATTTTTCTTTTATTAAATATATTAGCCAAAAGCTAACAACCGTAATAATGTCATTTTAGTTAAAAGTCAAAAGCTATTAGCTATAATCCAATTGCATGGAGCCTTACATGTGTCGGTAAAGAGAGAGAGGTTGCGAGATAGACCTCATTTGTTCATGTGAATAGGAGACTTCATCCAACTGAGGTATAATAGGAATAAACAAAATAAACGTATCTTGAAGTTGTAGAATGACTTATATTTAGAGAAGAGATGAGAAGGTTAAAAAACAACTTAAGAACCATAGGGAGTAGTATATGTTTTATACTTAGCACGATATCATCTTCAAGCCAATCGATACAGCTGGTTTCTGTCCCAGCCTTTTGCTCTTCCTGCGCGGCCGGGCAACTCGTGCCAGTTTTTTACCGACTCATCCCGATCCTAGCTGTAGCTGGAACCAACCTTTCGATTGCAATGTCGGCCTACGTATTGGCACTAGACCGTGAGACGACACAAGCACAACGGCGCCGTGTGTTTGTTTACGCGGTTGCTAAGCTTTTGGTGCGCGCAACCACGTAGTCCACGATCGATTGCTCCGCGGAGATTCGCATGGGAAACCGACGGAATCCTGTTTCTTCGCAGGGTAATCGTGAAAGGGTGCGAGGCACTACGGCGCTCTTAAGAAGATCTGTCTGGGCCGTTGAACGGCCGAACAGTCTCAGCAGAGTGGAGGGCAAGCAAGCAGACTTCCCGCAACAACATGCGGCTACAAGCCTTATCTGCACCGCCCAACGTGCCTAGAGATTCATGCCACCCTTCCTCTCCCTCGGCTCCAGTTCGTGCACACCGCCGCCTCCAGAAGCCGCGAGGTTTCCGACGAGCGCCGCGAGGTTTTGGAGAGCGGCGGCGAGATTTCCGGAGCGGCTTGGGGAAACAGCCGAGAGATGGGAGAGAGGACCCAAGTGCACGAATCTATCAGCATTTTGGACGGGTTGGATAGTGGCTGCAGCCACGAGTAGTTGTGGTATAACATTTTCGAGCAGAGCGACCTTTTGCTGTCTGTTCTTCTATCGGCAACAAATTAAACGCTACGAAACAATGCGATCAGGAGGACGTTCATACGCGTGGTGCGGTGGTGCACCGTGCGTGCCATATGGAAATTGGAAATCGAACAGTGACCGGCCGGCGTACGTACACTGCCGGCCGGAGCAAAGCGCCTTGTTGGCAACCGGGCGGCAACGGTGGCAAGTCAGTCGATCTGTACGTACGTAGACGCGTATGTACGATCGATCTAGTTAGGGAAAAACTTTTTAGTTTGAGAGAATACGGCCTAGCCCAGGACTAGGAGTGCAATTGGAACAAATACAAATGGATATTGTTAATCCTATATTATATTCTGTATTTTTCTTGTAGTTAGACATGGATAGTATTAGATACTTATTTCTCCATTCCGTATTCGCTCCGTAAACTTTCGGTTGGTCGGTTGGGTGGAAATTATTCGTTTCTTTTGCACCTCTACATAGGTTATTGAATAATAGGGGTGCAGTTAGAGCGAACACGAAGAGACTAATCACTGAATGTCAAAAGAAGATCACTCCATATTCCCTGCCTACTTAGATGCAACAACCCATCTATCTTCTATCCTATTCCTAAGAAAAATCACAACAGCTTTCTAATACCACATGACATTCGGATACATACGGACGTATATCACTTATTTTGTATCATATTCTATATTTTTTATACCGTATCGCGTGCTATATCGTTCTGTTTATGTCTACTGTAGCGCGCACTATAGCACGTACTTTTCTTAATGCGTGCAGATGCAGCAATGTCCGTAGCGACTACTGTAGCGATATTGTAGCACTTTTCGCCGCACACTACTATAGTAGCACTCTAGCAGATCGAAAATTTCTTTTTTTTTGTGGATTTGAGGAGTTCAAAACCATCAGTTTTTTAAGGTTTTTGATTGGACACAATGATCAAGCAACATAATAAAACACTAAGATTAGTACTAAACAAGATTCTAATGGACCAAAACCTAACAAAACTAACAAAAAATAACATATTAAAAGCTAGGGTTTGCATTTTTGTATTGCAATTTTTGGTTTATGGACTATAGAAAAATAAAGAAAATAGCCATGAAATTAATATAAAAGTTAGGGTAAATAATTCTACCGAGTCAACCGTGCTCTGATACTAAGATGATATGGAGTCGTTCGATTTTCTCGATGTAGGATCAAGATACGTAGTGATTCCCCGTTGCCAATGCAAGAGCTGGCACTCTTTAATTCGCAAGAACACACGTGCTGGACTTCAGGACTACTAAATGAAGCCCTATCACACTCCTAATTCTCAGCGAAAAGATTGAATGATAGCACTTTGGGAATAACTCTCAAATTTCCCTCATGATGTAGTTTCGGCCATCATAGAGAATAAGCAAACTTTCATCTATTAATCTATCAGTGGTCTAAGGTTCAATGCACAAAATACATGAGTATATATGACCCCTACGGTCGGCCTCAAGCCTTCGAAACTAACTCTAACTCATCTCTACATGTATTGGACTCAAAACACACATAAGAAGAAAATCTTGATTTCACCACCGTCACATTGTTTCGAATATTGTGGTTTGACCAGAAGGTTTCTGAGCCTGACACTATCTATTGGATGGGCTATAGAATAAGCTTTCAAACAAACATAAGAACATCTGAATCGGACTCCGTTTGTGAATGTTATGGCCCTTTTTTTATTGCGGACATGTTGGACTTTCCCAAACCGAATCCGAATTGAGTTTTGAGTTGATTCTGAGTTTGAATTCGGTTGAACGTGTGAGAGGTCCAAATTGGAATTAGAAATCTTGTAAAAAACTTGGGCTTTCCTCCGTGTACATCATGGACTTGGGCTTTGCCCCTCCCATCCGCATGGGTCGTCTCTCTCCGCTTGGGCTGCCTCCCTCTTGGCTCCGACCCTCCTCTCGGTTCCAAAGTCTTCCTTTGTCAAACCTGTAAATGCACAAAGTTGTGACATAAAATAGTATTCTATTCTTATGAATAATATTAGTAAGAATGGATAGAAATGAGTTCACATCAATGTTAATCTTCTTAACAAAACTTTTAACTCTTCTAGTAAACTCATAATGTTCTGAAATACATGGCCTACAAATAATATATAAAATAATATAGCCAATGATATTCTTATCACCATTTTCGTATTCGTCTTGTAAATCTTCTTCGGTGGGTTAGTCATACCAAAATTACCGTTCAAATTATCTTGCATGCATGCACATACAACCGTACGTACGTCCGTACGAGGTGGCATATGAGCACGTACCGCGTACGTACGTGTGTCCTGCGCGGAATCGCTTTTCCGGCCGGCCGGCACCGAGCGAGCGAATCTGCATGTACCCGTCCCGATCGCCCGATGGCGGTCGGGACTTCACGGGGCGCGCGTACGGCGGACATATATGATTGCTTATTTAGTTTTTTATGTTCAAGCTTTTGATCTTTTTTACAATGTAATAGTTTTTTATCTGTAGTTTTTGGTAGTTTTTTCGACATAATTAAATTTAAAAAATATTATATTATTACAAACAATAAAAATCAGAAGTTTAAGCTCAAATAAGTGAGATCTTGCGCGGCTGCACAACGTTGGCGTGTGTGCGTGCATGCTTCCAGCATGCCGTGCGGTCGTACGTGGGATTGTTTCGGGTTTTGATTCAAAACCTTTGAAAACAAAACCACTGGCAGGTACCAGAATCCAGCCATGGCCAGCGAACTTGCCTGTGCTGTTTGCGCCGCAGGCTATGGAAAGTTAGCAGCCGATCGATCGACCGCGCCGCGCGCCGCGTGCGAACTACCGGTAGGCGGGTCCTGACCACACTGGTGCGAACCGAAGCCGGACGAAGGCGCGCGGACCTGAGCGGCAAGCGTCGTGCCGCGCATGACGCTCGCGCGGAGGCCGATAGCAGCAGCAAGTTGCATTGTGGCAACGTCGTTAACAAATATAGGAGAAAAGAAAAGAAAAACATGTATAACGTTGATAAAATAAGACACTCTAAAAAATCATGTAAGTTGAAGTTACCACGATATAAGTAAGGAATAAGAAGCATTTAAAATGCCTTTTTGATCATTTTGATAGAGGGGGATGGATAAAGTGGGCAAAACAGACTCACATTTTTCAATCGAAAAGATGGGTTCCTTTTTCGTCTCGACAAAGAAAGAATCATCTTGAAAACGCTCCTACTATAAAATAAACTATACTAGACACATCATCACAGATGATTCATAGGAAATCATCTGTATGCAGTCGACGAGGCATGGGAGGTGGAGGCAGATGAAGCGGAGGATGTCGGCGGGGAGACCCGCCCAGCGCGCGGCCATCGGAGGCGACGAGGAAATGTAGTTTCTCGCACCGGCAAATTTTGGATGCAAAATACGTCGGTACATGCTGCGAACAGTGTTAGAGACATGAGGGCGAGGCCATGAGAGTAGCTACTGTTCACCAGGTAATCGGCCCATTCGGCGACGGTCAAAACCAGCTATGATCATGTCAGTATGTACATAGTAAGCACATGGGAAAAAGACTAGCAAAAATTAAGGAGCACAGTCTGTATAGGAGTATATAATTAGCGCCACAGTTTATTGCTCGGCCATTGTTGACTTCAGTCCCATCTTAGATAGCCCAACTTATTAGTACCTCAGTCCCATCGTAGATAGCCTATAGCAACTGTAACTCTTAAGTTACAGCATAATCGAAAAAAGAAAACTTAATGCTACAGAATCACCTGGCTTAATTTGCCGGCAATCCAGTTCATGAAATGAACCAACCCGCTATATATCCATCATAAAAGGCTTGTGAGCTAATATGCACGCATTTCTCCGTTCTCATGTAGACTTGCACCAAATTATCAATTGCAACATAAAGACGTGATGCATTTCACGCCAGTAAAGCCAAATTGTCATTTGCAACATAAAGTTGTGATGTATTTCATGGCAGCAAGAGCCAAATTATCAGTTACAACATAAAGATGTGATGCACGATGCATTTCATGCCAGGAAAAACCAAGTAATGCTGAATTCAATCTTGACTTCACCAGGAAATTTTACAGAAAATGGAGACTTCAATTAATTTGAAAGCACTGAACGTTGCAAAACTATATAAACATGCAATGCAACTAGTCATTATGATACGCATGATCATACCAATAAACAGATAACTAGTCACAGAACAACATTGACACATTGCATGATCATACCAATGACAGAGGCAACTAACTGGTTATATATGCAAGGCAGATACTAAAGGCAGACAATCTGCACATAATCACAGCAGACATGCATGTGCTACAATGCATATATAAGCACACCTGGAAGACTGGCAAGAATTAGAAAGCACAATCGTCTAAAAATATACACCAGAGTTATCATGCAGGCATTATTGTTGATTCTGTACTTAAGAGTCACTAGTTCACCTCAGTCCCATCTTGGAACTGTAAATCAGAGAGCTGTAAGGTACAGAATTAGATGCATTTCAACTTACCTTCGATGGAAACCAGAATCACATGCATTTCACAAAAATCTGAGCAGTACTATGACCATTTTTCACAGAGAATTAATTTTGTTGAAACGGATCATACGATTAGTTGCACCACATTATCGATTGCAAGATAAAGATGTAATGCATTTCATGTCATGAGCACCAACTAATTCTGCATTCAGGATTCACTCAACTGAAGTTAAAATCTGATAAGAGTATGCCAAAAGTTAATTGCTGAAACGATGCAGCAATTGAGCTACAAGTCTAAAAGCTGCAAGTGATAACTTCTGTTTCAGAGTTGGGATCAAGCACTACTGCATTTACTAGTGTTAACATCATGATCGATCATACGCACATAGCACGTACGGCAGCCTCGTCGACCGCAGTCGCAGCAAGATGAAACAACACAATGTAGCACGTAGCATCATGGGAGAAATTGAAACTTAATGGGAGCGCCGTTGCCGAACCGAACCTGTGGTCTCAATGGAGGAACCAAACTGGAGACGAGTAGTTGGACGGGGGTTGATCCGGAAACCAGCGGTGGGCGCGGGGAGGCGGTTCTGACCAGTTTCCGCTGTCGTTGCAGGTGTACTGCCGGTACCTGTCGCGCGTCACCCCAACGTTGTAGATTTCATTATCATCCAAGAAGTAGACGCCGTCCGCGAAGCCGGGGAAGTCGGCCACCTCGAAGGATCTGGAGCAGCCTGGCGCGACGAACAGCATCCGGCCATCCAGAGCGGGCAGCTCTGTCCAGGTGTACTCGACATCGCCGTGGGGCACCTGCAGTCGCGTCATCTGGAACACGCTGAACAACGACGTCGGCAGCTCAGGAAGAGGAGAGCACCGCAGGACCATCAGCAGCTCTCCGCGGGACTCCACGAGGTAGCGAGCTTTAACGTACTGAGCGTGGCGGAGCTCCGGACGCAGGAAGAAGCGCGCGACACCACGTATTTCCAGCCCCACGAACGCCTCTCCGAACTCGGGTGTGAACACAAGCGTCTGCTCCCCTTGGCTGAGGAAATGGAAGGCTCCATTGTAATATATGACGTCCTCCATTTCCAAGGACGCCAATTCTCGCTCCATAGGGCCAAAGGCCACCTCCACCTGATGCCCCATGTGCCAGAACATAATGCTCGGCGGACGGATGTTGCAGACGATGGCGGCGCCGATGCATTGTTGTTCGGCCGGAACCGGTGGGGAGGAGAGGGTGGCGGCGACCATGACCATGCGCCTGGGAGAGGGCTGTCCCTCCCCCGCGAAAGTGTCGGGGAGGGGGATGCGCTCGTCGGAGTGGAGGTTGATGAGCGCGTGGCCGTAAGTCTGGCCGTGGGCGAGGAAGAGCCAGCCGCCGTCGTACGAGCCGAAGTAGCGCGCGCCGCCCGTGTCTGGCCTGACGCGGACTCGGTGCGTGACGCTGCAGAGAAGGCAGAAGAAGGAGGCCCTGCGGCTGATGTGGGGAGGGAGACGCCGGGCGCTGCGGTACGGGAGGAGGAGCCACGGGAGCTGGGGTGGATGCGGGCGCAGCCGGACAGCCGCGCGCCACCCGCGGCACATCCTGGACATGTTGACGCGGTCGGTGAGGCACGGGAGGCGGCGGGCGATTTCGACGAGGAGGTCGGCTGGGAGTTCCGCCCAGGGCGTAGTCGCAGCCATGGGAGCCGGGAGAGGAGGGGAGGGTTGGAGTCGGTGACTTGGTGGTCGTGGATGGCAGAAACAAGAGAGAGAGACGACGACGACGACGTTGCGGTGTGAGATTTGGGTTGTGTTTATTTGGGGCTTAACCTTTTGGCTTTTTAATTTTGTTTTTTCTTATTTTTTAATTTCGTTTATCACTTATTTTTTATTATCCATAATGATATAATTTTTTTAATTTTTTTAAAATAAATTACCCTGAATAAGATACCAGCAGTTACAATTTTAAAAAGCTGCTATAATACAAAAAAAACTAAAAGCTTGAGCTTCAAAAGCCAAAATGAGCACGCCAACGTCCCTTTTGGTTCTCAGAGTCGGGACTCTTTTCTCGGTTTCTAAAAGCCGCCTTTTAGTTTTTCTACAGTATCTAGTTTTCAAACGAAATATCTTTTAAAATGGAATTTATAAGTTAATTGTAATATATATTATAGTGACTTTATTATATCGGCTAAAATTGCACGCAGATTTCTGTTATTCCGTACTCTCTTATGAAACAGTAAAAAACCGTCGGGTTCTTTTGGGCTTAAAGTTGGCTTATTCTTATACTGTCTACAGTAATTAGCTTTTACACGGTGCTTTTTTTTAAGACGGAATCAATAGAAAAATTGTAATAAAAAGTGTACTAAGTTCAGCTGTACCGACCAAAATCACATGTGACTATTTTTCTTTACGTACTGCCTCTTGCGAACAACTAGAATTCAAATATTTGAGCCATAAATCATAATCCCAAAAGAACCCACCCTTTAAACCATAGAAAAAAAAGAAAAAAATACAACCCCAAAAGGAAGGGTGTTAACTATTGCGGCTTAGTCTGACCAAAGTCTTTTCTTTGTTTGCCGAGCGGGCAGGCCGGGCCATTAGCTCTCATTAGGTTGGGCCAGTTTTTTGTATGTTCGGCTATACGCAGTCACGCAACCCATAGTCTCGTACAAGTGCTCTCTTGATCAAGCAGCATGGTATGCGCTAAGCCCATATGCAAAGCAAAACGCACGCACGAACGGACAGGGTGAGGTGAGCACCGTCGCGGCCGCAACTCCACCGTCCCATAGCCGGTTCCTCTCCCCTCTTCTCCGGCCGTCCAGCGGTATTGCCAACGTTGAGTGGGTGGCGGAAGGACGCACCTAAGAACAAAGCGATTTTAGATTTCATAAATCTCTTTCGTGTCTTTTTTCCAAATCAAGTTGCTCTAGTTGTTTTGCTTCGGCGAGTTCTTTGTCAGATATCTAGTACCCATAATGGGTTCTGCCAAACCGACTTATCCGAATGACAATAGCGACACTTGCATTAAATATAGACACTAAGTAAAAGTTAGTTATAAATAAATCTTTTTTTATTTTCTTTTTTGGACTAATAGCACCGCCTCGTCGAACAACACGAATAAATCTCCTCGTGCGACGAACAACATCCGGCCATCCAGAGAGGGCGGCTCGGTCCAGGTGTGCACTCAACCTGCTTGTTGTCGGGCATTTAGGCAAAAAATTGCGAACACCTTGCCTGGAAGTAGGCAGTTGTTCGAAACACTCCCTGCCATCTATTTTCATACGATTTCTGCTAATGTTGGGAACCTGACTCTTCAGCGTAGCAAGATGGTCCTCCGGCTTGTGTAGTCTCCAAATAAAGTTATCTGCAGGTTAACCTAAAACCAATCAGGCCCTAGAAGCATTTACTCGAACAAATGCATTAGCTCATACTATGCAATGTTACGGCGCTGCTATATGCACTAATAATTTATGATTTTGTTCGTATTGGCTTCTGTTTAGAGAAGTCAATATAAGTATTTGGCTTATTCAAATGGCTTCTTCACTTCTTTCATTCTTATCTCGCTCTAAAAATAAATCAGATGGTCACGGACGTATCATGTACCTTATTTCTCTCGCTTCCGTTTCGCGCACGAATCTCTTTTTTTTACCTTTTGCATCATTTGCTATCTCCTTTTAAAAACCACTTTTTTCGGCGGTTAATATTTATTTTCAAAAAAAACCTATCTATTATAATAAAAAACTATTAATAAACACCAATATAAACTCCCTAACGGTAGCATCCATCCGTAGTCTGATAGTCACCTAGTGTCGAGAACCGTCCATCCATGATGGACCAAGGGGGTGGAAGGGAAGCAGCCCGAACCGAAACGACGCCGAGACCAAACACAGCACGTGACAGCTGACAACAAGCAAGAGCGGAGAAACTGACGAGTAGCAAGCAGGATATCCACTCATCCGATTCTACAGGGGGCCGCGGCGGCTGCTGCTCTCCCTCCACTCCCCCACCAAATGGCCGCCGCCTCCGCAGCCACTGCCTGCTTCCTCTCCCCCTCCCCGCCGCGCCCGCGCCATTTCCTCACAATCGCGTGCGCGGCCAAGCCGGCGGGCCTCGCCTCCCGCTCCCTTGCCCTCCCTTCGCCGTGGCCGCGGCGGCTCCGCGACCTGGTACCCGCCGAGGCCGGGCGGCTCCTGTCGTCCGCCGCGGGATCCCTCATCGTCGCCATCGCCTCCGCCGCGCTGATCCTCGGCGACGCGGGCTCCGCCTCCGCGTTCGTCGTCGCCACGCCGCGGAAGCTGCAGGCCGACGAGCTCGCCACCGTGCGCCTCTTCCAGGAGAACACGCCCTCTGTCGTCTACATCACCAACCTCGCCGTTAGGTAGAACCCCATTCCCCGGTGTTGTCTCCCAGTGGCTTCGGCGTGGTGTTTTGGGTGTCCTGATGCAAAGGTTGGAGCCTTTCTTCGGTTTGGTGTAGGCAGGATGCCTTCACGCTGGACGTGCTCGAGGTGCCGCAGGGGTCCGGGTCGGGGTTCGTCTGGGACAATAGCGGCCACATCGTCACCAATTTCCATGTCATCCGTGACGCGTCGGATCTCAGGTTGGTTAAGACTCAAGAGGGCTGGTTGCTATACGCCAATTCTGGTAGATTTTAGGGTCCTTACAGTTATAGGTTCGTAAAATAGTGTAAATTGCACTTAGACTTTAAAGAACTCGAAGTGAATAGACAGGGGAAAGGAGTTGAAGTACTACAATTTGGATGTTGATAAGCAGGGGTAATGTGGCTACTGAGTGACAACAGCCCAATGAACTGTGAACACTTGCCAATAATGACTCATATCGATTGGCTTCCTTATTCCTAGCTTAATATGTCGAAAGGTCGTGGTCTGTAGGTTAGTTGTTAACAGGATCACATCTTTGAAGCTTCAGAATGACTATATTTTGCATTCCATTTTCATCCAGTACTTAATGCTAGACTTGAGTATTTAGTTCAAAATCTTTCATGCTCAACGCTAGCAATGACCTATGCACTTTGGTTTCTGCTAAACCACATTTATGTGTTAGTCATGCTGTCCATTGCCCTGCTAATGGTAAATGGTGTCAACTTACTCAGATATGCAGACAGAACTAAAGACCAAACTATGCTACCATTGTGATGAATATTTATGACATGATAGTTTCCAATTGTATAATGGCGAAGTGAAGTTACAACTGCTAGTTTTATGCAGGGTCACACTTGCTGATCAGTCGGTGCACGAAGCGCAAGTTGTTGGATTTGACCAAGACAAGGATGTTGCTGTTTTGCGTATCCAAGCACCAAAGAATAAACTAAGGCCTTTACCAGTTGGTGTGTCAGCAGACTTACTGGTTGGTCAGAAAGTATATGCCATTGGAAACCCAGTGAGTGCTTCTTACACCATTGATCTGTGAATTATTTATACATGAGGATTGATTTATAACCTTAACACCAAATGTATTACACTTTTAAACAAAAGGCATTGCCAACTTTATTCGAAAGCCAACATGTTCAGAGTTACAGGAAAATAGAAACCGCTGGGGATTCCAGCTTGCCACAACAAAGTCTTACAGAAAAAGAAACTGCCAGTTGTCTAAACACAACCACCACCTATTTCAAGGAGCTAAAGACAACAGACAAAACGAACACAGATTCATATTATAGCACCACCATCTCTTCCATTGCATAGCTCACGCGAGAAGTTCCTTATCTTGTCCATCACCTCCACTATTCTTTGCTCCTCTGCTACCTTCAACAACACCTTGGCTTTCCTTGCTGCATGAAAAATAAAACCTTGTATATTATGTATCACACTTTTATCTCAAAGATTATTGTTTGGTGTTTTTGTTACTTGCTATGTGCATGCCTGATTTATTTGTTTTCATAATTTCATTTTGATTTCCCAATCTGATCTGAAACAACCTTAAAGGCCATCTTGTCATTGTTTCGTGAATATGTTTGAGGTAGCAATAAAAACATAATAAATTAGAAAGCATTGCAAACAAATAATAATATGGTTACATTGTGCAAACCACCGATATGCCAAAAAACGCCTATGCGAAACAACTACGTTTGGCATATGCTCTGGTCAAATTTTGAGCATAGTTCCTGGATGGAAAGATGTGATTATAAGATTTCAATTAATTGGCCAAGTTCTTTTTGATTTTTTTTGACAAAGGTAAACGAATTTCCATTAGCAGAAACGACAGGCTACAGAGTTCAAAAGGGAAAAAAACACGAAACAAAGCAATCCCAGGTTACAGACTAAACTGCAAGTTCTGGGTCCTAGGTGCCTACCTAACTGCGTACAGTGCCCAGATTAAGTTTTTCATTGACACTGTTGTGGATGCCTTTGTGGGTAAAATATACCACCGATGTCGCCACAACCTGTGGGCTTTGGAAGACCAGGCTGCCCAGGTTTCGGAAGTCCAACTGGAGCCGTGAACCCGTGACGGGCTACAGGGAAAGCTGCGGCAATGGAAAGAGTTGCCAGCTGGGTGCAATTAGAGTTAGAGATAAGTAGTTTCTATTTTCAAGAGTTTGTTACCAATTATAGCAGAGTTTGTTTAGAAATACATGTTATATCTATAGCAAGGATTGTTAGGAGGCACCGGCCATATATGCAGGCTGCTGAATCACTTGAGAAGGCAATAAAGAATTAATCCCCAGTTCTATTCGGCTAGATCAGAGCCTCTGCCGCAAGGGCAGAGGGCTATCCTTGCCTAGTTACCTCCCTCCCATCCCCAACCATAACAGACACCCACAACTGGAACTACTAGACATACAAACTTGACAGTCATTCAGTATTACAAAAGTACTGTCTTTAGCCGATTCCTTCCAGACGAGGCACCAGTGGCTTCCATCCTTTGCTTCCTTCAAAGATCTCAGTGACTACCTGTGCCTTGAGCTTGCCGCCCCAAATAACTGTCTCCTGCACGCCCTCCTTCTGCATTTTGGCCCATGTGTTCTTTTGATATAAGTGCATTACCTTGTGATTGATTGCTAACAGTAACATTTTATTATCTATGTATGTGCAGTTTGGCCTTGACCACACTCTTACAACAGGTGTTATCAGGTGTAATGTTGTTTGATTAAACTGATTCTTCTTTGGCCGATTCATATTGGAATACACTGATACGCTTCTGCTTTATTGTTTCTGGTGATTCCCCCCAAGTGGATTGCGTAGAGAAATCAGTTCAGCTGCAACAGGACGTCCTATACAGGATGTGATACAGACCGATGCTGCTATCAACCCTGGTAACAGCGGTGGCCCACTTCTTGATAGTTCTGGAAATTTGATAGGTGTAAATACTGCTATATACTCACCTTCAGGAGCATCATCTGGGGTTGGGTTTTCCATTCCAGTTGATACAGTATGTCACTCAACTTAATTCGTATTTTCATATTTGTTCTGTTCTGTTTTATTCTTCCTTATAACATGTATTTCGACCATATTCAGGTTGGTGGTATTGTGGATCAGCTTATAAAATTTGGGAAAGTAACAAGACCTATTTTGGGAATAAAATTTGCCCCTGATCAATCTGTAGATCAGCTTGGATTAAGTGGTGTGCTTGTCTTGGATGCTCCTCCAAATGGACCAGCTGGCAAAGCGGTATTGTCCATAGATACTATATATCTGTTTCCTGGAAATTTAAAGGAACTTGAGAACACCGATTTTCTTACACTGGGCATGTCCTAATTATATTTCAGCTGCAATTTACACTTGTATACTTACCATGAGAATACCTTGAGTTATTACTCCAGTATATTATAGCCTGTGTTGACCAATGTTCTCCTGTGTGTTTTCAATCATCGTTAGAACTAAGGACAGCTTAACAAGCAGAGCAGTAACAATTCATTTGACAAAAGGCTAAACCTCTATGAGAAACTATTTAATAGAACAATTCTTTTATCCTGTCCCTTTATAAAATACAGATACTGTTTTTTTTTCTAAACATGTTCCTGCAGTACAGGAATAGAGCAGCTAAAATTTTTTTTCATGTTGTTTGCCAGGGTCTGCAATCGACCAAACGGGATGCCTATGGTCGGCTTATTCTAGGAGATATCATTACCTCTGTGAATGGTACAAAGGTAGCGAATGGAAGCGACTTGTACCGGATCTTGGATCAGTGTAAAGTTGGAGAAACGGTAAACTTTCACCTGTTGTTTCCAAGGAAGAAATTTGTTGTGTCTGATAGATGCTAAGGACTTATGCCCATTGTGTTGAAGGTCACCGTGGAAGTCTTGCGTGGAGATCATGTGGAGAAGATCCCCGTGGTCCTTGAACCAAGGCCCGATGAATCATAGTAAACATGGCCCTTCTGTACTACATGCTCACATAGGCGCAGAGACGCAAATATACGAAGGCGTTAGCATTTTCGCCTACCACGGAGTTCGTTGTACATAATTCATGCTTGTAAATTGCCTTGGGGGAAGAAAAGAACCCAAATTGGCCTCATGTTTCGTGTCATTCGTGCTTTTCTGTGCAATTGCTTCAGTAGAGATGTGTCATACATGAAGACATGTATTCCTGTAAGTACCATATGCCTCACAGTAGTCGCCGTGCCCCGTAAGTCCGCTTGAATCGTAGATATGTGATACATCCTACAGCTTTTAGATGGCCTAACATATGTACACTGTATTTATCAGTGGGCCATCTAATAAACTGCAAGTTGATGATCTTGCTGATCTCACAGATCACCTAAAATCTTTTTGACCAAAATCTGTGCCGACTTTTGTTGAGAGGTTGGTGTCGTTGCAATCCTTCGTGTAGTCTGGAATACAACAGTGATTAATGTGATGTAATGTGCAATACGGTGCTAGTGTCAGTGTCCAACATGTAATAATGTGTCCACGAGAGCTTGTGGAGTTTGGCAATCCATACAGTCGCAGAAAGGGGACTGAACGAGATGTTTCGTTAAACGCGACATTGTAACTATCAGAAAAGTCTTGGAAGCTTGATTATCACATTTTGCAAAGATGTTGTAGGAAAAGCGTTAAATCTTTAAAAAAGCGACGGGAAATGATGCAACTAAAAAGGAGAGACGTTGTAGCAAGAAAAGAGAAGTAACACATGCAGAGTAGAGCTAGCTAGCTAGGGGCACAGAAGTGGCAAAGTCGTCAGTTTCAGTTCCAGGATATTCAGGCACGCCTCTGTTCTTTTTACAGTATTGAGGTCCTAACATTGTATCGCAGGATGACGGTAGGATTGTACCTCGAAAATGGTAATTATAAAAAAATACCTGGACCATTATTTTGTACATCCTGCAGAATTAAGATCCTACGTCAGATCGAGCTCGAAATGGTACCATGTAATCATAAGAACGTAGGATCTTACCATACGGAGCAAGATATAAGTACAATTGGCAGCTTTGAACAGTAATTCAGAGCAGCCAGCATAACCTGAGCCAGTAGGTATCTATCTGCTTTTAGATTCGTGCAGCTTTTTGATGGACCAACGAGAGACGGTAGATCGTAGCAACCAAATAGACGGCTACCGCTATAGAACAGTGAGTTAGTACAAAGCCAAAACGATCCATGACGCTAACTAGTCACAGCAGCTTGGTTCGACTCTTGGACCACACACGCATCCTCGGCTCAGCTAGCCTTTCCCAAAACGAACGATGCTGCTCACATCACCTCTCTCTTATGCGAAAGCGTCCGCACCCGACGGCCGTGCCGGAAAAATGATCCTACGGAGCAGCATCTCCATTTCCTTGCTTACACGTTAATCCCTCTCCCCTCGGCGGCCGGCCGGCTGCTCCAAGCCTCTGACGGTAACAGCAGGCGTCGTATCCTGTTTGCCGCAAGGTAAACCGTCGCATTCCACCATCGCAAGCTCACGGCATCAATGAGATCGATCATATCTGCATTCTGGGGAGACCCGGCCCGGCCGATAGCCAGGAGTCGGATGTAGTTAATTGCATGCGCTGCTGCGTCTAACCAGGGCGCTGCCGTACCGCCGCTTGCTGCTATCTGATGCGTGCGGCGACGCACCTGACGAGCAAGCTGACCGTGCCGTGCCGTCTTCTTCGATCGCGCGAGCAGCGTCTGGTTCGCATTAAAGCTCGGCTTAAGCCATTACCAGACACTAACTGATCCGGAAAGCTCCGTCAAAACATACTTGGTCGACATCGGAGGCGGCACGGGTGGTAGGCTGTAAGAAACACGGCCTCTTACCTATGCTATCCAGCTGATTAATGGCCGTGAAAGATTTTATGAAGGGAGCGTACGTATAGACCGATCGATCAAAGCCTTCTTTGGAAACAAAAGGAAGATGATTCGATGAAGTGTCAAAACCAGCAGATATATAGCTGATTAATTGTGTGATCTGTTACAACTTTGTTGATCTCAGGAGAAAACACGCATATCGCAAATAATCTAAGAGAACACGGAATTTTTTTTTTGAATTTCTTTACTCTCTTATTTGCTCCTCCTCTTTCTTTTCTTTTTCTCTCGGTTTTTTTCACTTACAAAACTGAGGACAAGCCCCCCTAATATATAGAGATAAAAACCCTACTTGTATACCTATTCGGACTTCAAGTTAGCCTCAACTTCGACTTAGGTTATACTCGGAAACGGACTTTACTACGATATAGACTCTAAATCTAGATTATTTGTAACATGATCTTCTGTGTTAGTTTTCTCTAAATTAGAAACTAAATGGAGCAAAGAACCGGTTTTGTGTATGCGTGGTTGGGTTTGGCGCCAGTGTTGTAGTGCGGCTTATTGAAGGCACTCATGGATGCATGCTAGCACGATGACCAGATTTGCACTACTAATACAAAGAGTAAAGATTGGAAAAGGAGAGCCGGCGGAGGAGATGTCAAAACGACCGTTCCTTCGTATTTGTACGCTCGACATCTGATGCAGAGCCATGGTGTCGAGCATAGCAACAGCAGAAGAAGGTTGCGACTACTAGTCGCATCAACTGAATTTGATTTGAAGGATCCCGTGGAAAAAAAGGAACAATTAATTTCATTTTAAATCTCTGCCCTGCTCCTACAGCTTTTAAATCGCTACAAAAACTGAAGGATAATAACAATTCAGAATTCTAAATAACATATAAAAACAACATGTGTAAAAACACTGCTACAAGCTCTGTTATCAATTACCAACAAACAAATAATGCAACCAAAATTAACAATCCCATGAAAAGAACTTGGTAGAGAAATGGTAAAAGAACAGAGAAGGTTTTGGGCAATAGCAGCACACATGGCTCTGCGCATTGAGATCAATGATATATGCCAGTTGGTGAACAGTACATAACCGACAACAAGGAAACACAAGAGAAAACAGGCAACACATCAATCTAACTAATTTGTACAGCCAATGAATACATACCTGTACGCATCTAATCAAACGGGAATACAATCCCAATAGATCAATCTCAATCTCAATGTTCCTGAACAGATTGAGATTGCGCCTGAAGAATTCGAAACTCCGGATTGATAACGGCTTCGTAGATATTCCTACCACTTCATCCTAGGAGAAACAAACCGAACATCCAATTTCTTCTTAGCAGCTCTCTCTCTAGCAAAGTAATAATCACCTTCACTGTGTTTCTCCCTCCTTAAAATTAATGAAAAGCTTTTGCCCTTGATTTATATATTATACAAACTTGTTCCTCGAACTCGTATACGCACGCAGAGAAGCAACCGAACGCTGTGAAAAAAAGGTACGTTAGAACGGGTGATAGCTCCGCCGGAACGCGGTGGCGTTGGCGAAAAGATCGACGAGGTCCTGCTTGTACGGAAGGAACGACCTCCGGCGCCCGCCATTGCCACCGCCCTTCGCATAATAGCTCCAGGCGTGGCCGCCGATGCCACCCTCGGCGCCCCCCTTATGAGAGCCCGTGTTCAACAATACAAACTTCTCCTTGCCGTCGCTGTGGCTCCGGCCGATGAGCCGCTGGCGCCACCGGAGGACCGACCCCGTGGAGCCGCTCTTCCGGCAGCGCGCCGGAGAGACCGCCGCCGGCGACCCGGGACACCACGGGAAGTAGTACGTCTCCGCCGGCTCCCCGTCGTGATCGCCGCTCTGGTGGTCGTCCGGCGGCTGCGCCGATGACGGACCCCGCTCCACCAGCAGAAGCCGCCCCAGCGGCACCCGCGCGGTGGCCGTCTCCGGCTCCGGAGGTCGCCGACGCGGCGGCGACCGCGGCCGGCCAAAGACCGGGTACGGTGGGGCGCCTATGCAGCGTCCGCCGGGGAAGATGCCGTCGCCTGCTAGCGGTGGCACCACGGCGAAGGTGAAGTCATCGTCCATGCTCTTGCTAGTTTCGTTACTCTGCTCAGACTTCAGCTTCTGCCGCGCGTCCCATAGTACGGGTGGCTTCCTCGGCTCCTTTTCTCAAGCCCCAACCATGGGCTTTACCGCTTTACTTATACGCAGCACAGCCAGCAGCACTTGGTGCCGTAACTGATGAGGACGTCCAAACGACAGTACTGTACACCTAATTAATCTCTATTTATTTTATGTTTTTGCAATCGTATGTATAGAAAGCTCGGTGTTCAGATGAAGACGCCAAAACAATATGTGTGACCAGTGGGGGCGAGGGAGTAAGGACTCGGCAGACAAGAACCAAAAAAGAGAGAGAACCGTGCGTTCTAAGGAAGCCATTTCATTCGGTTTGAAGAGTACGGGGTAAAGACCAATAGAACATACGAGGAGAAGATAGGCCGAGAAAAGTAGGCGTTTGAAGAGCCAAAAAAGCCCTAGAACTCCAGGTTTAAGTGCTTTTTAAGTCCCGATTTGGAGCCATTCCAAACTAATCCGAATTTAATTCCAAATCAGAAATCAGTTTAGAACAGCCAATAGGGTCATATTAAAAAGGCATAACTTTTACAAATAGGTCCACCTTTGTGCCTGTTGAAAAGCTTATTCTAAGACTCATGCGATGCATAAGGCCTTGGCCTCAAAAACCTCAAGAATTAACCACTATCTCCGAAACAAGGTGGCGACTGAAAAATTTATGTGTTTGTATTGGAGTCCAAGTCTTGCTAGCTGTTTTAGAAAGACTATAAAACCAAGAAGTACGCCATGTATGATGTGGATAAAATTATTTTAGATTTTATATAGAAAATTAAATTTTGATGATGAAGATTGTTTAGTTTCTAGTTCTCGCTAAACATTGTTTTTGCTGATTTTTGAAAGAGCTTCTATATTTGATTGGTTATGATCAATCAATTTGTGCTCCAATTACGTGCTAGTTATGTGTGTTGGTTTTCCTGTAAATGTTATGATTCAATTACTGTTACCGAGATCTTGTGCTACACATAAGATTACTATAATTTTAGGTTAGATTGTTATATTCGAGTTATCTTTGGTTATTTGTTCGTCTGTTATTATCGCATGATCAGGCCAGCCGTATCAGTAACACCTTTCACTGTACGGTAATTCTCCGCTGCACACAAGCTGGCCTGGATAGGACATAGAGCTGCAACTGTGGTATCGCAACCTTTTTGTTGAGGCGTTAATCCTGACCGGTGATCACGCATCAGAGCTCAAATGGATGTGATCACATCAGATCTGCGTCAGGTTGGATCAGTGTTTATTCGGGGTCAACATGACGTGCACATGGCTTTTTTTTTTTTTTTGAGAGGACACATGGCGTGGTGCGTCGTAACCTTGGAGATGCATCGATAGTGGGCTGTAAAAATCCAGAAACTTTCAAAAAAAAAAAAGAGGAAAATCTAACGTTGCGCGGTATTTTTGGGCTGCCATTAGCCCATCACAGCCTTTTCTCATGGCTTCGGGGCCAAGCCCACATGTGGCGCCGGCCAGCTTCAGCAGGCGCTTGCCAAATTTAAGTGGGTCCCTTTCGTCATTGAAAGATCGTTGGAGCAGGTGACGTACGTCTCTTCTTTTTAGTTTCTAAAAATTGATTTTCTACCTTTCTATATTAACTAGCTTTCAAACAAAATATCTTTTTAAAACAGGGTCTATAAGTTAATTATAGTATATATTGTAGTGACTTTATTTATATTGGCTAAAATTGCATGTGAGTTCCTGCTCCTCCGTACTCTCTCACAAACGGTCCAAAAGGTATAAGTCGTAGCTATAAGCCGAAGTTAAAAAGAATAGACATGTAAGCAGCTGTGTCTTGTGCGTGCGAGGCAGGAGTATTGGACTGGGCTGTCTTGTGCGTGCAAGGCAGGAGTATTGGATTGGGCTTTCGAGTAGGTTGTAGAAAAAGATTGGGCCCGATAAGTTACTTTAGCTCAGCTTGCTTTATGTTTGATTTGAGTTTGGCTCGAACTCTAAACTGATCGAGCTCAAGTTTAGACCTAAGCTCGTGAGCCTACCGAGCTCAAATAGTGTGGTTAATGCTCGACTTATCCTTTTCCAATTTTCTCCCACATGTTTTTTTAATGTTAAAGTCTAGTTGCAGTGCTTTTTTGAGCCAAGCACGAGCTGTGGCTAAGCTTTTGTAAGAGGTTTCGAGATGAATTTAAGCTTACTCGAGCTTTGGTCAATATTTTGTATAAGTTTTTAACATTAAAGTGTAGTTAACGAGTCTTTTTTAGCTGAGCTCAAGTTTTGGCCGAGCCAAGCTTGACCCAGCTTAGGTTCAAACATCAACCTAGACTTGCTTAAACTCAGCTTGAGCTTGTATCGAGTTTGAGTCTGACAGACTAAGCTCGCTCAAGCTCAACTTGTTTATGGTCCTACTTTCGACTAAGGGTTTCTTTGAGACTGTTTTCTAGTATTTTTGGTTTTCAGCCAGTTTTTCTGAACAAATAGAACTCTAAAAAACCAAATTTTGCATACCGTACCAAATACCATACAAACTGAGTTGATCTATTCTGTTTGGTTCGTTCGGGGACAATTTGTCTACTTCTACCTTTTCTAATTGTCTAATACTCTAATTGCTTGACCACACTGCTAGTTTCACAACATGTCCATCTTTGGAAAAAGAGTACTACGGAATAGCGAGAGGGTTAATTAGCTCCACTAATCCAAAGACTAGTTTGGGAAAGGAGATAAAGTTGTGAGTAGAGAAGGAAAGCGATTGCTCCTGTATGCGCAACATCTGATCTGATGGAGCCTTCAGCCTCGCGGGTAAGATGCACACACATACAGCAGGTACGCCGCAACTACAGGTTGCATTACTTGCGTCCATAATTTGGGGACAAGAGGCCTGATGCTTCTGCATTATTGCTTTGCTTGGATGTGTTCTGAATATTGGTTTCAGTTGCCAAGCAGAAAATGGTCTCATGTATCAGTTGGGGGAAAGCATTTCCTGAGCACCAGACATTCTTATTTGTCACCGATTGTGATGTGCAAGATGGGCTACATGTTTCTGAATTCTGACGGTTAAATTGCAAGGAATTTGTTTTTAAAAAATACAGATCCAAAACATACATGTTCACGTAGAAAAACCTGCAAAAATATGTACTGCTACTGCAAAGCTCTGTCACACTTCTTTAATTTTTACTGAGAACCAAAATTACTAATCATGCTCATGCACTACTAACACAGCTGACACGAAAGCACACGGTCAACAAGAAGACGCTACGTTAGAACGGGTGATAGCTCCGCCGGAACGCGCCGGCGTTGGCAAACAGCCCGACAAGATCCTGCTTGTACGGAAGGAACGACCTGCGGCCGCCACCATTGCCGCCGCCGCCTCTACCATGATAGCTCCAGCCATGGCCGCCCCCACCCTCGCCGGACCTCCCCTTACGCTCGGAGGAGCTTGTGTTCAGGAACACGAACTTCTCCTTGCCGTCGCTGTGGCTCCGCCCGACGAGCCGCTGGCGCCACCGGAGGACCGACCCAGTCGACCCGCTCTTCCGACACCGCGCCGGGGACACCGCCGCGGAGGATCCGGGTGACCACAGGCAGTACGTCTCCGCGGGCACCCCCTCAAGCTCGCCGTCCTCCTGCTGCCCCGACGGGGAGCCCCGCTCCTCCAGCAGCAGCTGCCCCAGCGGCACCCGCACGGTGGCCGTGTCGGGGTCCTCCTCCTCCAGCGGCGGCGACCGCGGGCGACCGAAGACGGGGTACACGGGACCGTCAGAGAACACGCCGCCACCAGCCACCCGTGGGACGGCGGCGAAGGTGAAGTCCTCCTCGTCGTCATCGGAGGCAGCAACAGCAGTGGTGCCTGCGACGGGATCCTCTAGAAGGTTCTTGGCGACGGCGTCGACGCCTCGGTGGTGGTCGCCGTCCGCCATGACTGCGCCCTTGCGCCTGGCGTTCTTCTGGCGCGGGCTGGCCGGGGCGGCGGAAATAAAGGACGGTGAGATGCACGCAAGCGACGGCCGGTACGGCCCATTACCTAACCGACAAGTGGGCCCGTCTCCCTTTCGGTTCGCTTGTCAGCGAATGGAGAGAACTGGTCGGTCGGTTGGTGAGTGGGCCACGAGGGAGCTGGTGGGGTCGGATGACACGTGGCTGCTGCTGTGGTGGACCGGTGGGTCGAGGAGGAGGAGGAGGCCGGAAGCTATGGAAGGGAATAGAATGCAAGCTGGATAGCAGGAAAGAATCCATGTGCTTTTCTTATGCTTTTGCCCTGTTCTCTTGCTCTCTTTCCCTTTCTTTTATGCCTTACTTTTGTCTATCCATCTTTCTGCTTGCACTTGCATTTCTTATCGTTTACCTACCACAGTGATCAAAGGATCTTGTTGAGTTTGCTCTACAAGCAAAAGGATGAAGGTGAAAAAAAAAACTAGCAGTTCCTGGTTTTTTAACATGGTATAGGATGCTTGTGGTGTCGTTGACGCCATGTTGCCCGGGTAATATGCTCCGTTCTAATTAACGTACGGTTTACTTAAGCCGCAGGCTATCGTAACAAAAAAAAAACAGTACTACTGTAGTACACATGTTGCTCAACGACGTAAGGCTAACCTGTAAACAAGGTAGGTTGCTTGGTCCGCAAGTTCTTACATGAATAAATATAAGTTGCTGGGGAAAAATAATACATATTTGGTCCCTCAACTTTTATTGTGGTGTAATTTTCGTCCCCGATGTCTTAATACCGTTTATCAAAAATGGTGATGTGGCGGCCACGTTACTCAAAACTACCCAAAAAAACTGATGTGGTGATGATGTGGTAGATGATATGACACCCACGTCATAGGGCAGCCACGTCACTAAAACTGGCCTCGGATGTCATTTGCTCCTAATTTGTCAGTTGGATGACGAAATCTAAATGGTATTAGACATTGTGACGAAAATTAAACCTCAGGAAAAGTTGATTGGTTAGATATGGGCTTGTTCCAAAGAAGAATAAAAAGATAGATAGAAAGAAAAGACCCCGTAATGGATGGCCCAATGTCCTCATACGCTCTTAATGGGCCAAACTGTGCTGACCCTCATGTTTGTTGCAGTTTTCCCTCTTTTCCATTAAAAACCTGATGGATTGAGTCAGTACAAACTTACTAGTACATTGACCTCAGATTGAGTCAGTACATATTCCCTTGGTCTACTTCGAGGCTCAGACTTCATACTTGTACATTGAGATTTGTGCTGCCAGCCTGCTATTAGTTGAACGTACGTGGTGACCAGTTGGCCGCCCTGCACTAGCGTAGCATTCAGGCTCTGTATGTCGCAGCATTTTATTTTCTCTGTCCTTCTTATAACAGTAAAACCTAAGGTACGTACGTAGACCATGCATGTAAGTAAAAAGAATCAAAGCTACTTCTTAATACTATTCGGTACCGTATTTATAAAAATAGTAGTATACCGATAGTATTGACAAAAAATTCTCCTGATGAAGAACCAACACCCTGTTTTGACAAAAGAATCCAAACCAGACGTACACCGAAACAACCCATAGCTACAGGCTACAGCCCAGCTCCGTGACAGCATCCATCCAATGAGTGGCAATCGCCGTGAAGCGACTGCACCGTCGGCTACAAATCCTCGAGGGCCCAGAAGTTGTCGCTCGACGCGGCCAGGAACTCCGAAGGGACGTCCATGGCACCGGCACCAGTGCCTCCGCCATGGACCGCGTAGCCCTGCTGGTGATCCAAGCTACATATGCTACTCGGCTGCTGCGCCGCGATGCCATGGTCCTGCGTGACGCCTGTCCGACCGGAGTTGCTGCTGCCTTGGTCCTCGGCGGCCGCCGGCGCCGTGTTCTGGTGCCTGCCAGCCTCCATGCTCTCGGTAGTACTATTGTTGTCCCTGTTCTTGTGCTTCTTCTGCATCTTGGTTCTCCAGAAGTTCTTGACCTCGTTGTCGGTCCGGCCAGGAAGGTGCCTCGCGATCTTGGACCATCTGAAGAATTGAAGTGATCAACTAGAAGTTTTAGGAAATTAATTAGTTGAATCGGCTGAACGTATGGATGTACGTACGTACCTATTGCCCCATCTGGCCTGCAGCTCGACGATGAGCATGTGCTCATCCGGCGTGATGTTGCCGCGCCGCACGTCCGGCCGTAGGTAGTTCAGCCACCGCAGACGGCAGCTCTTCCCGGTGCGGTTCAGCCCTGCAGCCATGTACCCATTATATTACATGTACCAAGGGTGTCATGCGTTGATCACCATGACATGAAGAGACCAAAACAGGATCACAATGCAAATTATAGAAGAATTTCTGCAGTACATTTTAAACACAGTAAGAGAATAGTAGTAGAAATTAAATCGGATTATTGATTTATGAGGGTATAATAGATTTTTCTTTGTAAATCTATTTTTTACGAAGGTATTATTGGTTTTTTCTCTGAACCTAATATAAATCTTTTGTGTCGCCACCGTTTGCTTCTTAGTTCTTACCCATTTCTTGTAGCGCCGTCGCCGTCTCGTACGCACGTTTTCTTTACAATTTTACTCATCTTAGGATTTTATTGTTAATACTGTTAATAGTAGTATAGCTAAATCATAACTAATCTAATATATTGGATTAAAAAGAATAGTTAGCTCATATTTATTTCGGATACCGTAAAAGAGCCTAATTATGAGCGTACCGGCGGCACGGACGAGGCTGTTCCACGCGCCCTCGCCGTTGGCGGCGATGTAGTTGACGAGGATGAGGTCCTCCTCCATCGTCCACGGGCCCTTCCTCACGGCCGCCTCCACCGGCTGCGTGCCGCTGCCGCCGCCGCTCCCGTCGACCGTATATTGCATCGCTCCGTTGCTTCGGCGGCTCAACGATAGCTCGCCGCGCGATCGACGCTTATATAGTAGGAAGCCACTCGCCGGGAGCTGATAACTTCGGCACGCCTAACTCGGAAGCCACTCGCCGGGAGCTCCCGAAACGGCTATGGATTTGACGCGTTGCAGCTGTTCCTAGCTTGCAGATCTGTGTGCCCGATCTCTCGGTCATCTCCTATAGGTTGGCCTTGCGCTTTCAGTTTCTTGTCCAACGAATCAACCTTTGGTTTCGCACGTGTGTATTTCCACAGCTGCAGTACGCGTCATAAGAGCAGGCGTACGTGTAAGCATACGTGTGGTTTCAGTACGTGCTAGCTGTGACACATTTTTTTGTAGCGCCGGCTCTCGCAAGGAGAAATAGACGTCGTATGGGGTAGCTTGATGCGTGGACCTCGGCATCCCCATTGGCCATTGCCTGCCGGTAGTGTGGCTATGTTCTGCCGAGCACAGCAATGCACTAGCCTACTGGCCCTGCTCGAATCGGGAGTCTGGTCAGGCGCCAAACACGCACAATCCAATGCTGCGTTTCTAACGCAGTAGCTAGTCCACTTTCGAAAAGACTGTCGAGAACGCAACATATGTGGAAAAAAATACGTGTCTGAACTGAAGTAGACATCATTTGCAAGTAGTTCTCCATCTACCTTTTAGCTTTAGCGTTTATCTGAAATTTCACTGTAGCGGTTTTTTTTAAGAAAAATAAGAAAAAAATGAAAAAAACCGTTATATTGTCACCAACAATACAAAAAAAAAAGAAAAAAAACCTAAAATAAACCGAAAATAGAAGGCTATGTGTTCCAAGTGGCTTCTACATTAAATAAGCTAAAAGCAATAAAAAGTCAGGACCTGAAGCCGTTTGGAGTGAGACTATAGGCTTATCGTTTAACATTCATATGATAGAAAAAAATCTAAGGGGGCGTTTATATTAGCTTTTACTGATGACTTTTAGTTTTAGCTTATGAATATTAACAGCTTGTAGGGAGAGACACTTGCGCATAATTTTAGCCAATATAAATAAAGTTATTATAGTATGTGCTATAATCAATTAGTAGATCCAACTTTAAAAAGATATTTCGTTTGAAAGGTAAGTACCGTAGAAAAATAACTTGTAAAAACTAAAAGAAGAGAGCCTTAAACCTTGCAGACTGGACGTTTACTCTACTCCATAATAAGTCTGTACAAGGACTAGTGCAGAACCAATACTACAGTACCGCGGTAGCAAACTTTATTTAGGGTACAAAACGGATGCACACACACCCACTTATACCATATATAAGCATGTCCGCTACACACACTAGAAATTAATCGGATGCTCAACAACCGTGGCAGCAAACTTGATTCTGGCAATTTCCAGGATGGCTAAACACCCTTGGAACAGCAGCATTCATCGACGTCTGGCATTTTACGGTAGATAATTTGAGTAAGCCTAACTTCTGAAAGATCAGAATGCGTTTGCCCTTTGTACAGCTAATTCAGAATTTCAGATACCTATATATTATGCACTCTGTAGTCTGTACATCTCAAAACACATAGGGAAACATAGCTGGCCAAATGTGTGCCTGTGTTACCAGAACTGGACGGCACTACATTAGGCGCTACATCTGAGCCCTCCATTATTTACAGTAGCTTTTAACTTCGCTAACTTCAGGTAGTACGAGCTGCTTTCACCATGGGGGGCACCTTCTCATCTGCCTTTGCCAGCTTCGCCTTCTTGGCTTCGTAGTCCTTCACTGCAGCCTTGATTGCATCCTCAGCAAGCATGCTGCAGTGGAGCTTTACTGGTGGAAGCGACAGATGCTTCGCAATCTCTCTTAGAAACAAGATACGAAAGTCAATAAAGCTTCAAAGGATTAATAATGCGATAGAGCATGGCATAAAACAACCGCTCGCCCCACAGGCACAGACCTGAAGGTTATTAGCGGACTTTTCGCCATAACTTGACAACAAAATTGAAAAATTGAGCAGTTAGACAACTCTAAAAAATCTACCCACGAATCACACAGTTTCCCGAGGAACATAATTACACGTCGTCAGGATGCAGCTGGACCATGGTGAATGGCCGCAGCCTAAGTTGATGGAATAACGAAGTGCAGCATAGAGTTGTGTTCCAACCAACAACATACAGGTCCATATGTACTGGAGGAGTGGAGGTCAAAATGCTTGCAGATGCACACTGGTAAAGCTCATTTTGTCCCCCAAACTCCCAAATGCCAACCATTAAAAAGCTTAGCAACTAAAATCTTAGACTATATCATACATTTATTCATTTTACACGCAATAGACCTAGCCAGTAAGAGCGCACTCAATACAAAACTGCAGTTTGATATCCCTAGACTGCCAAATCATGTGGACACAATACTTTAACATAACCCCAATACAACTATGGATATGTTCTTTAACGGCTTCTAAAAGCAGTTTTTGGCTTTTGCTACAGTACCTAACTTTCAAACGGAGTATTTTCTCAAGACGAGGTCTACAAGTTAATTGTAATACACATTAAAAGCTCAGCATCTGTATCAACCAAAATCATAAGCGACTATCTCTCCCTCCGTAATCTCTGTCGTAAACAGCTACAATTCAACAATTTCAGCCAAAAGTCATAAGCCGCAACCATATCAAACAGGCCATGTACCTGCCCCCTCTAATCATTATTATGTTTCTTCCTCACTTCTCTCTCCCCTCCCTCCTCACGCTACCCTGTCCCCGTCGTCCGCCCAAGCCGACCGACGGCGACACCTTGCCGCCTCCCCGCCCAATCAAAGCTTGTTGGCACCTCCCCCGTCCTCCGCCCAAGCCGAGCTTGTCGCCGCCTCCCCTGTTCTCTACCCAAGCCGGCCGTTGGGCCGGCAAATGAGAGCGGCGGCCAGCACCAGCGAGGTCGAGCAAATAGTGTGGTATCCTCCCCGGATGTTTTAGCCAATGTTTATTACGTGGACTATGTACTCAAGCAATGTTGAGACACTATTTCTCTCTTTTTTTAATTCCTCTTCCACCTCAACACTAATTCTAGTTAGCAAGCTAATTAATGCTATAAATGCACTATCACTATCAAGAGTTCAAGACTCAAGCAGATTAGCAAAATCAAGTACTGAACTCAAAACTAGAAGTGCACATAGATATCATCAATAAAACCGCACAGATATTTTAGGTAATGTATCTCAAATGTTACATTACCATGCTGCAATTGATGAATGTTCTCGCTGAGAACCAATATGGAATACAAAAAACTTGATCAACAAGAAAACAATGAAAAGCATGTAAATCTAATTTAAATTAAGAGCAATACATTAGATCAGTATGCACAGAAAAAACTCACGTGTTCTTGATTGTCACCACTTCCTCCCTTTGCTTTCCCTTCACCCACTCACTCGCTGCAAGTGCAAAGATGAGTCAAGAGGGACAAACTTTCTATACTCCAATTTATGTAATAATGATACCAGGTAAAACATTTTAAGACGAAATATAAACACTCAATGATTGCATCCGGCGTAAGAGGCATGCAGCATAACAATGATCACCGTGTAGTAAATCAAATCAAGTGAGGATCAAGAAACAGAATGGCAACTAAGCTTCAATACAATTAGTTACTATTACTTATTAAAAACTCAGTAAGGAAGTACTGAACAATATCATGATCTGCAAGAGCTAGGCAGCCAGTACAGAAAGCATATTTGGCCAGCTATACAACTGTTAAAAGCATGGATATCATATTTCAGTGGAACTTTTTAAACCAAAATCGTACCTCCAGTCTGTTTTACTGATTGACACTCCACTAAAAAAACTAACATTTGGTGCCAACAAAACTAACATTTTGTGCCAACAATGAAGTTCAGATCATTTTATTGTCCCCTCAACACAAATCAATAGTGTTTACCCCATATACGCTTGCTTCCTCCTTTACATTATTAGTACAGCAACATCAGCACATTCACAGAAGTACAAATCAGCAATATTGAAAAAAAAAAGAATGGCTCCTCCACATGTTAGATGTGAAGAATTTGGAGGGCATAGATGTTTGATAAATTTAATAACTTGAAGGGAATTGTGAACAAAAGTTACTCCAGTAGTCTCCAGTTCAGTTGTCAACTTCTGAATTTATGGAAGAATATACAGATATTTGCAGTTGTCAACAGTTAGAGCGAATTATTATCTCAATGCCTAACATCACATAATTTGATTGTGGGCTAGAAATTTCCACAATAAGTATAAACGGCAATTCCTTTAGCTACACATAAACATCAATTTAAAAAAAAATATCCCATCAATGCAAAAGAAAGCTCTTGTTGTCTGCTGCGTTGTCATTTGATTAAGTGCAGAATTCACTCTTGAAGAAAAAGATAATTTGAAATCTACAATCACGACATCTCCACCGAGGATGTTGATGTAAAGTTCCCATATGATAAGCTAAAATCACCTATTGTAGTCCCTGAGCCACCAAATCAGTGGCATTGGAGGATAAGGCATACAAACTGTATCTACAAAGTGATGTACTAGAAAATTGGGAAGGAAAAATCAGTGATATAGGAATTTTTTACATCTACAACGTAAAACCTGATGAATCATCCCTTCCAAAAACTAATACAAACAAATTAAGGCAATTGCATAGCCTCAACGATTCCGAAGGGCCAAAGCACGGCCTCAACCTTATCAGCAAATTCCAATCGGCAACAAGCCATCTGGTAATCTAAACTAAAGGAGACTACCAAGCAATGACCCAGCATCGTAATTCAGACACTCAGACCCTGTCACTGATCAATAAACACGAGTCCAAAACTCATTTCCAGCCATCTATAATCCCTAGAAATTCAATAATTACGATTTGAAGCCATAAACTCAGGGGAAACTAGGCAGATACACTCAGCTGATAAAAAAATGAATGGATAACAAGTGGGGTCGATACTATTCGATAGATAAGTCTCTGCAATTCTAAAATTGAAAGAGGGAACCGACATATTACCATGATAGCCTCGGGCACCATCAAATTCTACACTAACCATAATTAACGACTTTAATTACCACTATCAACTACGGCATCGATCAGCTCACTTCCATGGCTCATTCAAGTGGAGAAAATGAAGCAAGGTTTGCTCACCGACGGATGAAGCAAAACTGAAAGTAGAGCAATATAGTGGAGAAAATGGGAGCAAGGTTTGCTCACCGACGGATGAGGACGCGATGGCGGAGCCGCACCCGAAGGTCTTGAAGCAGGCGTCGACGATCCTGCCGGACCCCTCGTCGATGCGGATCTGCAGCTTCATGACGTCGCCGCACGCCGGCGCGCCAACGAGCCCCGTGCCGACGTCCGGGTCCTCCTTGTCGAAGGTCCCCACGTTGCGCGGGTTGCTGTAGTGGTCCACCACCCGCTCGTGGTACCCCCTCCACGCTGCGGCCGCCACTGCCACCGCAGGCGCCGCCTCGCCGGAGCTGAACGCCGGACGGAGCCCCGCGCCGAGGAGCCGCTTCCCCGCCGCGCGCAGCATCATCGCCGACAAAGTTGGAGCGGAGGCGGAGGCGTCTCTGGATTGCTCTCCCTGTTTCGTCTCGTTTTGGGGTTTCTTCGTGTCGCACTGTCGCGGATGCTGAGGCGGAGAGCACTAGAATCGCGGCTGGATCTTATATAGTGTGGACTGGTCGCCTGGAGTGGGGCCTCACGGGAAGTGACGCGTGGAGGAGGTGCGCACGTGGCGGGGTCGGGCCTCCACGAGAGCTGAGTGGCGGTTCGGTTTGCCCCAGGAAGAGATAACGCTGAGCAGTTGGGCTTTTAGTGGGCCTCGATTCGAGGGTATCGTTCGGCTTTCTGTTTTTCGGCTATGGTATGCCGCCAACTAGCATGCCCATCGCTTCATCCCAATCTGGACGGACGGTGTATAGGAAGCCCATCGCTCCGTTTCCTTCTCTAGATTCCTGTTCTCTGTCCGCTACATTTAGGAATGGCAATCGGACGCAGTGAGTACGAGTAATGCTCGTCTATATTTGTACCTGCGATCCTGATTTACGCCTACGGACATACCTATGAAGGATGACGGGTAAAGAATCTCGCCTATACCCGTCGCCCGTGAATACCCGTCGCTTGTGGGTATACCCGTTTACCCGCGAACTGAGTCATCAAATTGCATGATGGTAAAAAAGAAAAGCATTCCAGGAAATGATCGTGAAGCTGTCAAACATTATTGAAACATGCATGACATCCACAAACATGAAAAAAAGTGAAATATAACATCAAATGACATCCACATTTTGCAAAGTTTGCTATTCCTCGTGCTATCTGAGCTATGACATCGTTATGTCCAGTTTGAAACATTCCTAGTAGAGCTTTTATTCCACCATCTTATTTCAACATCACGTGCAGCTTTTCTGCAAAAATACACATCACATAGGTCACATATTTTCAATGTTGTATTTGATATATATATGCAGCAATTGGCGGCTGTGCAGATGCCACTCTAGGAAACATTACCTATATTAAAAACAAAAGACTAACAAAAAGTCACAACTTTCATCATCATGTGTCATATACTCATATCTTGGGACACTGTTTCTGTTGGCTGCCAAGTAAATAAGCCAACAAATCCAACTGGATAGTTTTATATTTTTACATTACATGAAGCACAGGAGATTACATTTTGTTCAAACCAGTAGGATGTCGAACTAGTTCGAACTTATAATCTACACATAAAGACAAGAAACTGTACCATTTCCACATAAGTTGACAATTGCGCCAGCCACCATCCGCAGAGTTTGCAGATCATCAGTTTGAGATGCAACATTTGCTAGTAGTCGAGCTCCTCCTTTGTTCATTATCAGTCCCTGGCTTGATCCTACAGTAACATCAACTAGAAGCGGGTGCGCGGCGCAACGCCGCGCAAGCCACCGTATGGACCGAAGTAAAAGAGACAAAAATCCACGAGCCGGCGCTCCAAAAAAAATCGGGGACGTTTGCGTAATTTCGGAGGAACAAAAGGTTTTTTCCGCAAAAAAACAGGGACCCGCAAGTGCCTGTACGTAACTAAATAAGGATTTATACGTAATTTGGGAAACCGCGGGGGGTCATCCTGCAAAGTGGAGGGTAAAAAAAACTTTCAGGGACTTTTTTGCGAGAATCAGGGACCTGTACATAATTTCAAAAAAACCCAGGAAATATGCTCAGCCGACCGTACGAGAAACGTTCGGACACGCTGGCATGTGGCGCCTTCAGCGGAGGCGCTGGGGACGTGGCTCTCGCTGGCCGGAACTCCCCCGCTCGTAATTGGTTTAGTATGTAATACTTAGAAAGGTGAAAATTAAGTTGGTAGCTATCGGCTCAGCCTCTACCAGTGTCACAATACCAATTTGACTGGAACATTCAGCCCTAATGGAGATTAGTTCAAATACGTAAAAATATATCTCATGTTGCAAGAAACTTAATTAAAAGATAGAAATTAGTTTGGCTGATGACAAAAAAAAAAAAGAAAAGACTACGAATCTTTCTTTAGCAATGCAACCATTGGGACATTTGGTATAAATGTAGGAAATAAATTCATTGAACAGTTAACACACAACCATTAATAACCATTTCCATTTTAGCAATATCAGCAACAATGAGCCAGCGATTCAATGAATTATTAGACCATTTGGACCAAATGTAGAAAACAAATCTGATGAGCAATTGGAATAGATCTATTACCATTCATTGCCAAGTTGCAATTGCACCAGAAGTGACTCGATGAATTGTGGTATTTTCTGATGTTTCTAGTAGTGACAGAAGAGCATCCAGCCCTCCTTCCTCAACTATTCTTTCCTGATTAATATCTGCAATCGTAAAAGGACAAAGGAGAAAAAAACTTTTCATGATTCTAACAGGTACCTTCTAGAAGAGAAAACATTATTGAACAGTTGAAATACATTGAGATAAGCACTGAGTTTCAGATTATTAGCTAGTGCTTCTCACAAAGAAAAAAAGAGAAGATTATGAGCTAATACAGATTTGCTTCATATGGAATAATGGGCCGGGTGGGGGCAGAGGAGGAGGATGGAGGAGGAGGAGGAAGAGGAGGAGGAGGAGGTGGTGGTGGATCTAGGGGCGGAGGAGGAGGCCGGCGGCCGGATGGGGCGGAGGAGGAGGATGAAGGAGGTGGATCTGGGGCGGATGGCGGAGGAGGAGGTCAAGGTGAGTGAGGGCAAAGGAGGAGGCGGATCTAGGGGCGGATGGCGGAGAAGGAGGCCGGCGGCCGGGTGGGGGCGGAGGAGGAGGCGGATCTCGGGGCAGACTAGCGGAGGAGGAGGCAGGCGACCGGGTGGGGGAGCGGAGGAGGCGGATGAAGGACGACGAGGAAGGCGAAGTGCGCGAGAGGGGGGCAGATCTGGAGGGCAGCGAGAGTGCGAGAGGGCGGATCTAGGGTTTATTATTTTAGGATGGCCCACCTGTCAGTATATTTCACGGGTAAACGGGCGAGACGGGTACACGTAAAGCTAACTCGGTGTGTGTGTCAGCACTGCTCCAAAGAAGATGGAGCCGGTGAGGGCTAGGCCTAGGCAGTAGTTGTGCCGACGATTGCTCGTTGTTGAAGCCTCTCCTGTAAGGTAGAGGTGCAGTTGTGGTGGTGTGTTGAGGTGTCGTGATCTGCAGCCTTTGTTGGCTATGTTTGGGTGTAGCTTCAGTTCATCAGAGTGCTTGGCCAGCCTCGGTTGGCTTTGTGTCTTGTGCGGCATTCTGTGATCCCTGACTTTGCGTTTGTGGTGAACCACATCGAATAACCGTGGTTCAAGCGGCAGCGATTGGTTTTCTAGGTCGGCATCATTCTCAATGTGCCTAGTCGAGTTACTTCTAGATAGTTTTGAGTGTTATCTCGGCTGTGAGTACTTCTGTTGGCTTCAATAGCTATTTTCAATCTGTTAAGTGTGCTATACGAGTGAATATGTCCATATGTTTATCTCTGATTTAATTCATCACTAGTATTGGATGACTTAACATGATCAGACGTGGGATAAACAATGCTTGATTTGTGGTCTGATCGAAATAATAGTGACAATTTAGAAGCAAACTGCTAGTTTTGAGTAATTAGTGATTATATTACTTGCTTTCATGTCATTTGCCATGGTATTAACTTGTCTTTGGTTCATTCTATTATTGCAATTCAATTGATATCATAATAGTTGAACTATTGTTAGTAGTTGAGATAAAGTGTATAATTGAAAACTAGGAGATTATTTAGAATCGTCACTCTATTTCTTGAAGTAGTTAGACCCATTGTGTCATGGGGGCTTGTTTAATAACAAGTGCAGCCGACATCTAAGAGTACCAATTCGTTGAATTACCAAATGAATATATTAGAGATTGTTTATCGCTATATCTCTGCAATGATCAGTATAATATCTTGTTTATATGGCTTGAGGAAATTTCATGCTTTAATAAACATTTTACTTGAGCTCTTGTCATATCATAGCTACTGGAATTATGCTGTTAAATTCAATTATAATTCTACAATTATTAGTTATTTATCGCTGAAACTGTGTTTAATACAACAGGTTGCCAATTTTTGTGGTATTTGGTTGGCAGAAGCGTTGGTCCAGTCAACCAATTCACATGCACGCACGGTTAGCTAGTTGTTTTCTCACACGTTGATTTGCCGTCCTTTGTTTTTTCGGAAACTGTTGATTTGCCGTCCTTGTAGAGGTTTTGGTGAGACGTCCATTTCAGCATCGATTCAGACGTTCGTTTTCAGAAACTTTGCACTGGCTAATTGAATCCTGCCATCCCAGGGAAAGAGATTTGCGAAGTGAACCCTATTCTCTAATGATTAACGATATGATGAATTAAACTGCTCGCAGAAATTCCGGCTGACCTGCGCTCACTTCTGGACTAAGCTTTCTTGTATCTGAAGCTTTGAGCAAGTGTACGGCGACTAACTATGCTTATCTCCAGTTTTTTTAGTCAAGATTGTCATGTAGAATCGCCCCCACTCATTTCGACTTGAGCTTCTGACTTCTGACTTATTTTTTACTATTTATAAATTTCATTTTTTCTGAACTTTTGGTTTTTTGAGCTTTTTTATCGGTTCTTTTTTTCCTATATCCGTTTGCGTTGTCCGTGATGATCTAACATATTTTTTCTATTTTTAAATTTTTTTAAATTTAATTATGTCAAATAAGCCACCTTCAGCTACAATATAATTTCAGCCATCTACAATACAATTTTAGCCATAAACTACTATTTTTCAGCTCAACCGAGCTGGGCCTAATCGTGCAAGTAAGACTTTTTTTTTTACCACACGCAGGTGAACATTTAACTGAAGATTGCATGACCTTCTTTCAGCTCAGCCTTTTAAATATATCCAAGAGGAACATCTCATGTTACAAATTGCATCTCACCTAAAGTTACTTTATTTCAGAGCGCAATGACATGTAGCGTGTGCAAGATAAGGTGCCATTGCAAGATCGATGAGGCATGTCTCCGGGAAGCAGGCCTGAATCTTTTCGCACATGCCTGGATGCCTGATGCTGGCAGCTAACCGGCATTTTCAAGATCATGTATTCTGACCGACAGATCTTTCACTTGAAAACTTGCAAATAGTGCAAGGGAAATTCGGGCCACTTTTTTTCCTGCAAAAGTCGCATTGTTTACCTGTACAACTATTTGTTGTGTAGCAACTTTTTCTGCAGTTACCGTGTTTCTTAAAGGGCTGAAACAGTATAAAAGTAACTTTTTTTTTGCAGTACGAGGGATCTGAACATTTGATCCTTGTCTCAAAAACCATTTGAAAAACATAAGTTCAGACAGCAT
Organism: Bonia amplexicaulis; assembly: GCA_036346245.1. NCBI lineage: Eukaryota > Viridiplantae > Streptophyta > Magnoliopsida > Poales > Poaceae > Bonia > Bonia amplexicaulis. The sequence goes on along the minus strand of CM070748.1, from coordinate 1,253,641 downwards.
AAATGAAGCATGCCATTGCTTTTATTCACATTGCATTATTACAATCTGATTGCCAATTGGTCCCAAATTGGTGTAACAAGTCATCTGAAATGCCAGATCGGCAGTTTAAGGATGAGCTTGCATGATCAAGGACGTGCTCCGCATGTAGTACAGTGTCAAAGCTACCAACTGCTTCCAAGTTCCAACAGAGCATGCGTAAACGTACCGTACTTGTGCTTATAATTGCGAATGTATCACTACTAACTATGGTAGCCTGCATGGACCTCAAGCCTCAGCCCTCAGGTACTAGTATTCATTTCCTGACAAAAACATTTTTCTGCTGATAAGAACAGAACACGTACCTGATCTAGTACAATTGACTGTTTTTGCACACCAATTATCTAGTTGACCTTTGCGTTAGTAAAAAATAATTACCGCCGCTATTCTTTGCTTCTTGTCCTAATGAGAGGTTAGCACATCTATCTCAAGACTTCAAACACAAATAGACTGGATCAAATCCTGGAAAATCCATAATCAAGATTGAACCCATACTATCGATGATGAAATCGCTGATCTTATAAAATAATATAAGAAAAATAGCTAAAATCCTTAAGAAAGAATTAGGATAATCTTGATTGCTATGAACTAGTTATAGGTGCTTTTAATAAGATGTGAGACATCCTTGATTGCCCTTCATCTTTCATCCTTAAATATCAATAAAGAGATATCGATTGTCTGTCAAGGAAGACGTATTATGAAATCAGCCTATCTAACTGAGAGAGTTATTATCAGAAAAAGAACGCCTAATCCGGAGGCAGTATCGCATTATGAAATCAGGAACATTCCATAACCAACCTGCTATTGTCTCATCCTCCTCCAGTTCTAGAGGGAACGTGGCCACGAGAACGGAGGCTTTTTTGGCCGGGCTGAATCGGACGCGCCAAAGCCTGAATTTTCCGTGTGGTGGTCACCGGCCGTTTCCTGCAAAGTCTGCTCTGCAACCAACCTGAGCCAGGACAGGTGCAACTTTTTTCTCCTCGAAACTTCCAAATTCCCCGGGGCCGCCTCCACCGCCGGACGCGCACGCTCCCAGTCTCCGCCTAGAACGAGGCCGGGATGACCGTGACAAATAACAATCTCTCGTAGCTCTCGTCGTGCAGAAACACGAATATTATCGGATCATTAGTAGTAGAGAAGCTATCTTAAGCAAATTTCTAGAAGATAAATACAGTGGAGGATGGACCGGACGCCTCTCCTTGGTCAGATCAACGACTGAGGAAAACCTACTGGCGCAGCTATAAACTAGTATGGACGCTAATAATAATAATAAAAAGGATGTAATCGATAAATACAGTGCGTATGCGGTCGGATAAAGGGGTGCGTAGAGGTGCTGTAGGGTTTTCTGGAGTTTTGTTCCACGGATTCCACTAGAGAATACATGCCACCCTGTAGACCTAGCAATTTTTTTTTGCCAGGATAAGGTGACTTCTCCTCGAACACACAGCCACCCCTTTTCATGGCATCTAATCATGGGGTACGTTATTTTTGCTACGATATATAGCTGTTGTTAATAGCTTTTGGTTGAACGCTCGTACGAATGAATTAAATATCGATAAATTATTTTAAAAAAACTATTTTGATAATCTGTTTCAAAATGGTGACAAAAAAATTATTTAATTTATTTATTCAAGAGAAATAATAAATCATAAACTGAAATGAACCACACATCCTTGTTGTCATCGCGTGGTCAGTTTTGGCCACATCGCCTCCGTTGGTTGGATCGCTAGCGGCGAGCCAGTACCAGAGATGCGGGCATATTTAGCCCCTAGGGTGTTTTTTGCAGGTTTATCCCCCTATTTCAATAAATTTGTAAATTTAGTCACCTCCTTGATCGCAACAACAGCCACATGTAACACCTATAGCCATTACAGTAGGACATGCTGCTCAGTGGGACCACGGCTGGACTTACTACGGGGCTACACTACATCAAATCACCCCGTCACACTGCACCAGGTCCTACGGTCGGGTACCGCAATAGTTTCCTCCTGCACCCGGGGACCACATCAGGTTGGTGGGGTCCGCCACCTACCGCGCCTGCCTTCGACTTACCACAGCGGCGGATGCTACTTATCATGGTGGCTCCAACCTACGGTGGTGCAAAGTACGATAGGCGGTGGCACGTGTCGTGCATCGCAACCATGGTGATACCAGAGGGGGGGGCATATCAGCAAATTCCTTCGACCGGCCAAATCCGCAGATTTCCCAGTACCGTCGAATCCCACGCGACAAAAAACAGCCGGGCGAGAAGACGTCCGGGTCCACATGTCATCCGCGTGGCTCCACCGGCCGGTGTGGGTCCCGCCCGTGCATCGTGGGGGGAGGAAGCGGCGGCCGGGTGTACGCCGCGAGCTCCCTGCAGCTTCTGTTGAGCGGATTTTTTTACTCCCGGTTTCTTTTTCCTCCGGTTATTCCGGTTTTGTTTTTTATCGAGGGTGGTGCGATGCAGTAGCGCTGCTACTGGTGTGGGTGTGCTGACCGGCTCGCGGGCCAGGCTGGGCACGGAACCGGATGCCGGGTGCTTTTCTTTCGCTCTGACTCGAGATTCTTTTCTTTACAGTATATTTACCATTGTGCCATTCTTTTCAGTCGCGTCCTGCTGAGAACGGGGATTTCTGCTGGGCACCCCGTCCCTGCCTGCCGTGTTTTTGAGCTTGCCACCTTCGGTTTCTTTTGGTAGGAATCCGGTGAAATTTGGAATGTTCCAAACAGGACCTTAGCTGTGCAAATTACGATGTGAGCTACGATTTCCTTGAAAATGGCTTGGTTATATTGATGTATGCCACACTAGAGTTGGTTTTATATCTCAACACGACTATAGATATATCTTTAGGATCCACCAGTTAGTGACACATCGAGAGCAAATCCCCAAATATCCTCTTCTTTTCAGTCACATCCTGCTAAGAACAGGGATTTCTACTGGCCATCCCATCCCCATCTTGCATTTTTTAGATTGCAGCCTTTGGTTTATTGTGGTAGGAATCTGATGACGAAGTAGTTGCTCGTTCCTAGTGGAAACACATTCTTATTTTGAGATTTTGAACTGTTTTATGTGAAAATTCAAAGAGATTTCCAACATTCCAAATAAGGTCTTATCTGTGCAAATTATGCTCCAGGTTATATTTTACTTGAAAATGGCTTGATTATTGCCGACGATCGAATCGTCAATCTTACGAATAGTACAAAAATCTGAGCCTCACAGAATGGTGAAAAAGAGAAAATTAGTTTTTATTGCTATATAGAGATTGCAACTTGCTTTAAATAAGCGTGCTGAAGAGACGTTAATTGTTGGTATGAACAGGCGTCTTACCGATTTTCTTCCGTTCGCATGTGTAGGTGGTTGATATCGGTGAGAGAGGTCTAACAATAACCAGCAATCAGTTGTTGTCAGTGAGAGGGAGCCTTAAGAAACACCAGCAAGGTGGTTGTTGTCAGTGAGAGGGAGGCCTAAATGCCGGTTATAAAACTTTTAAGTAGTAGCTGGTCAGATAAATAAACAATGATTCTTCGACTAGGGAGTACTCGAGACTTGTTATAGTATAAACTACTACAACATTGGTTTAAAGGCTTTGATTACACATTAAAGTATCTCTTTAATAAATTATTTAATCCTTATCAATTATATTAATGTATGTCACACTAGGTAGAGTCAGTTTTATATCTCAGCACCATTATTATTGGAGTACTAACACAGTACCATGGGATCGAATGGAAGATAATCCTCACCTTCTTAGGATAACTCACGGTAATTTCCCCATATTTGTGTTAAGGAAGTGACTTTGTACTACGTACTGCTTCAACAACCAAAATTACCCTGACTAACACAGGAACTCCGTAGTAAGCTTTTTAGAATTTTGCAGAAAAAAAATACTACAATTCTCACGAGTTTCGTATAGAAAATGCCCCGTCCCAAACAGGCTCAAATCTGTGAATTGTGATACATGTTTGCTCCAAATACTACTAGTTCGAACCAAGGAAATTCGTTTCCGCACATGTTTGCTCCAAATTTCATATGTTAATTCTCCGCCAGAGAATCTAAATTCACATTACAGATGTTTACCATAGAATCCATTACCAATCCTAGTTCAAAATCCAACTCACAGCCCAGCAACCCACGAACCGAAATCTCACAAACTCTCAGGGTGCCTCCGCAAAATCCCTCAAAAGAAGGGTGCACAAGAGCCAAGGTGCTGCGCGGGTGGGCTGAAATAAACAGATTTATAATTAAAAATGTACTGTAGTTGACTAAGATGGCTTAGTTAGTATAAATAAATAAAAAAAATTAAAAATAGAAAAACAAGTTAGTGTATTATAGACAATATAAATGAATACGGAAAAACAGATAAAAAACTAAAAAACAAAAATTAGGAAAAAAATAAAATTTAAAAATAATAAAAAAATGAACGGGACAAAAAGACCTACCTCCTCCACCCCTCGCCATTATTTATCCTTTCCCCCTCTGCTCAACCACCGCCTCCGCCGCCGCCTCCTCCCCCTCCTTCGGATTCGCTTCCGCTACCGGCTGCCACCTCCATTTTCACACCACCGCCACCCTCCTCCGCCCCCTCCTAGCCGGCCGCTGCCGCACCATCTCCGCCCCGCAACACCATCACAACACAAAGCCGCAACAGCGCGTCTCACCAACGGCAAGAGTCCATTCCACCGGTCCACGTCTCGACCCGCACCCCATCTTTGACTTCCTATTTCGGATTCCGCCCTCAGATCTAGGCACGCGAACCGAGAAACGATGAACGGAGGCGTCGCCCCACCGGCGGCGGCGGCGACTCCGAGCCACCGGCGGCTGCCGGACTTCCTCCAGAGCGTGAACCTCAAGTACGTGAAACTGGGGTACCACTACCTCATCACCCACCTCATCACGCTCTTGTTGCTCCCTCTCATGGCCGTCGTCATCCTCGAGGCCGGCCGCACCGATCCCGACGACCTCCGCCAGCTCTTGCTCCACCTCCAGTACAACCTCGTTTCCGTGCTCCTCCTCTCCGCCGTCCTCGTCTTCGGCGCCACCGTCTACGTGCTCACCCGCCCCCGCCCCGTCTACCTCGTCGACTTTGCCTGCTACAAGCCGCCCGCCCACCTCCAGGTGCGCTTCGAGGAGTTCCTCCGCCACTCCAGGCTCTGCGGCTTCTCCGACGACGCCCTCGAGTTCCAGCGCAAGATCCTCGAGCGCTCCGGTCTCAGCGAGGAGACCTACGTCCCTGAGGCCATGCACTTCATCCCGCCCCAACCCACCATGGCGAATGCCCGCGCCGAGGCCGAGTCCGTCATGTTCGGTGCGCTCGACAACCTGTTCAAGTCCACCGGCGTCAAGCCCAAGGACATCGGCATCCTCGTCGTCAACTGCAGCCTGTTCAACCCCACGCCGTCGCTCTCCGCCATGATCGTGAACAAGTACAAGCTCAGGGGGAACATCCGGAGCTTTAATCTTGGAGGGATGGGCTGCAGCGCCGGCGTCATCGCCGTTGACCTCGCGCGGGACATGCTTCAGGTGCACCGCAACACCTACGCCGTGGTGGTCAGCACGGAGAACATCACCCAGAATTGGTACTTCGGGAACCGCAAGTCGATGCTGATACCCAACTGCCTGTTCCGCGTCGGCGGCGCGGCGGTGCTGCTGTCGAACCGCGGGGCCGACCGCCGGCGCGCCAAGTACTGCCTCAAGCACGTCGTGCGCACGCACAAGGGCGCGGACGACAAGGCGTTCAACTGCGTGTACCAGGAGCAGGACGGCGAGGGCAAGACCGGCGTGTCGCTGTCCAAGGACCTCATGGCGATCGCCGGGGGCGCGCTCAAGACGAACATCACCACGCTGGGGCCGCTCGTCCTGCCCGTCAGCGAGCAGCTGCTCTTCTTTGCCACGCTCGTCGCCAAGAAGCTGTTCAACGCCAAGATCAAGCCCTACATCCCGGACTTCAAGCTCGCGTTCGAGCACTTCTGCATCCACGCCGGTGGGCGCGCCGTGATCGACGAGCTCGAGAAGAACCTGCAGCTGCAGCCCGTGCACGTGGAGGCGTCACGGATGACGCTCCACCGGTTCGGTAACACGTCGAGCAGCTCCATCTGGTACGAGCTCGCCTACATGGAGGCCAAGGGCCGCGTCCGCGGCGGTCACCGCATCTGGCAGATCGCGTTCGGCAGTGGGTTCAAGTGCAACAGCGCGGTCTGGCAGGCTCTGCGCAACGTCAAGCCGTCGCCGAACAGCCCATGGGAGGACTGCATTGACCGATACCCGGTGGAGCTCATCGACGGCTTCCCCGCGCATAAGCAGCAGCAATAGCATCCACATCCATTGCCATTGGTGCTCCAAATACAGAAATCTTTAGCATGGATCAGGTCAAATCCACATATGGTTAGTGACATAATGTGACTGCTTTTCTAGGACATGATTGCATTGGGAAAATCTCTAGGCTTGCTGCAAGCCTGCTCTGTTCTGTAACTGTGTTCATCTTCATCATTCCGCAGTAAGTTTACAATAGCAGAACGCTGATGACGATAGCCTACTGTTGTATGTACATTTGTCTCTAGCCATTGCTGCCGATTGCCATTTACTGCTAGATAGTGGTGGTCCATAGGAGGGGCCAATCTTATTTTTTGTTTACAATGGAGTCATGTTGATGACAAGGGTGTCTTGATTGTGTCGACGGAACGATGGAGTATGCATTTGTCCTGTTCAATTGAGAATTTTGCTTCCTTTGCTATGTTACTGGACCTTGGTATATACATCATATTATTTCCTAGTAGTAGTTTCACCTCTTTTTTCACCATATCCTTTGCTGTATGAAAATGAGCTCCCTGTGCTTGGTTCTTTCGTTCCTGATTTAATTTCCTTGAAGAAGGCAATCTGACATCTGTGTCTACTTCATCAGATACTCAACTGAGGGTGAATTCTCTATTCTCTTTTATGTGCTGATTTAGCCGGTCAATGTTTCACATTTTTCCTTCCTCTTTTGAGCAAGAAGGCACTACTACGTTTTTTTTTTTTGGGGGGTGCATAGAAGGTACTGCTACCGATTGACGTTCAACAAGAGAAGACGCTTGCAATCAGCGTCAGTTTGATCATGTGCCCAATCAATTTGCCTGCTTTCATGTAGGAGTAACATGATCACAAAAGCTAGCCACAGGCTGGCTGCAGTAACATGGAAAATTCTCGGTTCTTTGTTGAGACCTTGTCATTACCGTGGTCTTTGATTCAGAAGGGCAATCCTCTCCAAGTTGGCGTTTCAGACGATTAAAATTTTGACCATGCAGTTCAACATCAGCCAGAGGGGATTTTGTACCCACATAAATGTTAGACAATGAGGGCAGAGTGGGAATTTCCCATATGAGAAGAGGGAAAAGAAGGCGGGCCCACCTGGCGGTGAGTCGCGCGAAGAGGTAAAGGAGAGGAGACTTTGTCTCCTCCCCGGCCGCGTCGGTTGCTATCCCGTGCGTGGCTCTTGCGCTACCAGAGCGAGTCTCGCGCGGCCGTTGCGGTCTTTGCCCAGATCCGGCGAATTCGGCGGCACTTGGAGAGGTGGCGAGCGGATGGGAGGCGGCGGAGGCGTGGGCTGGCCCGGGTTCCTCGGAGCCGGCCGCTCACGCCACCCCGCATCTAACCCGAGCCCTCTCTATTTAAGCCGGGCAGCTCCGACGGTAGAAATATCCTCTTGATCCCCAGGTGCCTCTCGAGTTTTGATCCTCCTTCTTGTTCTTCGGTTTGGTGGAGATTTGGCTTTCGGGTCATCTCCGTTCGACGGCCTGCGTCGATCCCGTGTGTGAACCCTAGTTTGGGTTTGTGCATCTCGGGATTTTGAGAGGTCAAACTGAGGAAGAACAAGGCGGCGGCGCATCTCCCTGCTGTGTGTGATTGCTCTCGGCGAGCGATGCAGTGGTCTTGTGTGGCATACCGAACCTCGGCTTCTTCTTTGGTGGTCAGCTAGAGAAGGAGTGCGGCATTGTATCTCCGTGAATCATTAACTTGCTTGCAACAGCGGGTTGATAGATTTTCTGGGTCAGCGATCTTCATCGTGCCTTGCCTTTTTTTAGTGTCTTCACGGTGGTTTCGAATACCATCGCCTTGTGAGTATTCAGATCCTTTCTGTGCCTCATCTGGTATCTCTGTGATATGCTGTAAATGAATGCACAAAGGAAAGGATTAATTGCTCTGTGATGAATTGGTCTCATACTGTGTATGTTCTTGATAAGAGAATTAGATTTGAGCTCTAATAGACATTCTCACTGACTGATCCATAGCTTGTTGAACTATTGAAGATATGTTCTTGTGCAAATGATTTTGCAAAGTTTGCTACAGCTTTAATTTGTTCGGTTCAGATTAAAATATAACTCGGTATCTCATATCGCTACAGTGTATGATCGAAATCGGTAGCATCTTGTGCTATTCACCTTTGCATAAAGAACATATAAAACTGATAGTGTGGATAGAGCTTCTCTGGGCTAGGTTCTGTCAGTAGAGAAAATTTGGAGCTCAAGTCTTGATTTTGCTATCAGATCACATATAGAAAGTATGGACAATTGCATGAGAAGGCCAAAATCTTTGATTTTGTGCGACTCTGTTCTGAGAGCTCTAAAGTTAAATAAATCTAATTGTTACATCTTGTTTTTAGTCTATAGTACTAGACTTATCTTGATGGCGACATGCTATAAATCTGTTTTTCTTCATGTATTCATCATATATGTTAATTTTTCAATAAGAGTAGCATGCAAATATATTAATGTTATGAATGCCATGCTAATGTTGAATTCATATATGATGTTCATGTTGAGTTTTCACTCATTTTGCAATGATTTAAATGATGCATATGTCAATATGTTGTTTAAGTCATTCTTATGCCATGTTTGGGTGATTACTATTATTATAATTATTGGAATTAAAATAGAAAATATGCTTATACCGCAATATTTACAACAATCCAGAAAATCTATACTTGAAAGAATGGCTTCCTCTTCGACGTCAGAAGCTCAAGTCTTTGACGGTGTCAACTTCAAACGTTGGCGGCGAGGGCTAAGCTTTGGTCGACCGACCTTAGGCTCTTCGGGTCATTTCAAGTCCTCCGCTTCCGCTAGAGATACCAAACGATGCGTTGGGAAGAGGCCAATAATGCAGTCTTAGCCCGTTTGCTAGCCATCCTGTCTAACCGTTTGTTTGACGTCTACGTCAACTTCACGAATGCCAAGCAATTGTGGGACGAGCTTGATGAGAAGTACTCCGAAGGAGATAACGGGAACGAGTCCTTTGTAACGGCAAATTACTTGAACTATAAGATGGTGGAAGGACGGTCGGTGATGGAGCAGCTTCACGAGCTTCAACTCCACGTACGTGACCTAAGTCAGGACGACTGTACCCTACCAGAGAAGTTCCAAGTAAACGTCATTCGCGGTTACCGCCTCGTGGCGTGACTTTGTGACCGCTCAGAACATATAAAGGAGCGCTTGACGCTCAATGAGTCGTCACCGCTATCAATGTCAAGCGTGCGGATCGGTGACGGTATGGGAAAGGCTCAAGTCCAAGCTCATCAAGTGGAAGTCAAAAGAATTGGAGGCCCTGGGAAACCCAAATTCAAGAGTCAGCCCCAATACAAGCTCCAACCAAAGAAAATGAAGAAGAAAAAGGAAGACATTATCATTTTGTTTATGGAGAGGTGGCCATAAGGCCAATCATTGTCGCAATCGAAAGGGCAAGGGTCCCGCTCCTGGTCAGCACAAAGGCCATAAGGCCGAAGCAAATGTCGTCGGCAAGCTCCAGTGATGGAAGAGTATGTACCTCGTGCCTTTATGGCAAATCCATCTATTGATTGGTGGATTGATACAGTGCTACTAGACATATATGTGCCGATCGATCTTGTTTCTCTTCATTTCGTGGTGAAGGTGGTGGATCCGTCCTAATGGGCAACGGAGCCGCCGCAACAAAGACGTGGGATTGGACAGGTTTGCCTGAAGCTCACTTCGGGCAAGACACTCATCCTGAGAGACGTGCTGTATGTGCCTGCGATGACTCGCAACCTACTTAGCGGGTCAATGTTATGTAGGCAAGGAATAAAACTTGTATTTGAGTCCAATAAGGTCATTTTGACCAAGTTTGGTAATTTTGTGGGCAAAGGCTATGATAGCGGAGGCATGTTCCGCTTATCAACTCTTGATTTGAATAATGTAAACATCTTTAATGTTTCCCATTGCAATAAAGTTCATGATATTTGGCATTCAAGATTGTGTCATGTAAATTTTGAAGCCATTATGCGGTTAAGTAAAATGAGTTTAATTTCAAACTATAATTATGAGAAAGGTTCAAATGTGAAGTGTGTGTGCAAGCTAAGCAACCCCGAAAACCTTTTCATAGCGTCGAAGGGCGAAGCACTTCTCCACTTGAACTAATCCATTCTGATATTTGTGAGATGAATGGAATATTAACTAAAGGTGGCAAACGATACTTCTTAACTCTCATAGATGATGCAACTAAGTATTGCTATATCTATCTTCTTAAAACGAAAGATGAAGCACTTGAACACTTTAAAATCTATAAAGTGAAGTTGAAAATCAACGGAAAAGAAAATCAAACAGTTAAGGTCGGACCGAGGAGGTGAATATGTTTCACATGAGTTCTCCCAATTCTGTGAAGAAAGTGGAATAATTCATGAAGTTACTCCACCATACTCACCCCAATCAAATGGAATAGCCGAAAGAAAGAACCGAACTCTATGTGACTTGGTTAACGCCATGCTTCAGAGTTCAGGTATGCCGGACTATTGGTGGGGTGAGGCAGTTCTCACAGCTAACTATATTCTGAATAGGGTTCCACCTCGTAATCAGGAGGAAACACCCTATGAAGGATGGAAGGGGAGAAAACCCAACTTATCATTTCTTCGGACTTGGGGATGCCTTGCAAAGGTTCATGTACCATTACCGAAGAAAAGGAAGATTGGTCCTAAGACCGTTGATTGTATCTTTCTAGGATATGCTTTTCATAGCACCGCTTATAGATTCTTAGTGGTCAAACCGAGGTAGTTGACATCACTACTAATATAGTGATGGAATCTCGTGATGCGACATTCTTTGAGCAAGTGTTTCCTATGAGACCAAAGGAAGTTAGTGACCATTCTGGTTTAGATGATCTCTCTATTCTTCCTAATGTGGATATCACTACTTCAGATTTGGAGTTGAGGAGGAGTAAGAGACAGAGAACCGAAAAGTCACTTGGTGAAGACTTTGTCACCTATGTCGTGGATGATGAACCACGAACACTTTCAGAGGCATACGCATCTCCGGATGTGGATTACTGGAAGGAAGCAGTTCGTAGCGAGATGGATTCCATCATAGCTAACGGAACATGGGAAATTTCAGATCTCCCGCCTGGTTGTAAGCCAGTAGGCTGCAAATGGATATTTAAAAGAAAGCGAGACCGATGGTACTATTGAAAAGTACAAGGCCCGTTTAGTGGCTAAAGGTTTCACGCAAAAGAAGGAGAAGACTATTTCGACACATACTCTCGTGGCTCGTTTACCCACAATCCGAAAGTGCTTTTAGCAATAGCTGCTGCATACAAGCTCCTAGTACATCAAATGGATGTAAAGACCGCTTTCCTAAATGGAGAGCTAGATGAGGAGATTTATATGCAACAGCCTGAAGGATTTGTGGTTGAAGGGCAAGAAAAGAAAGTATGTCGATTGATCAAATCCCTGTATGGTCTAAAGCAAGCTCCTAAGCAATGGCATGAGAAATTTGATAGGACGATGACATCGGTCGGCTTTTGCGTAAACGAAGCCGATAAATGTGTCTACTATCGGTTCGAGAGAGGAGAAGGTGTCATTCTATGTCTTTACGTAGATGACATATTGCTTTTGGGACCAACATGGATGTGATTAATAATACAAAGTCTTTCCTTTCCCAGAACTTTGATATGAAAGACCTGGGTGAAGCTGATGTTATTCTAAACATCAAGCTTATAAAGGGTGAGAATGGGATTACTCTTTCACAATCCCATTATGTGGATAAAGTCCTAACCAGATTTGGGTTTATGGATCAGAAGCAAGATCCACACCCTATGATCCAAATGCAAAGCGCATAAGAACACTTGGGCATGGAAAGATCAACTTAGATATTCTCAAATTATAGGATCACGATGTACTTAACTAGTGCAACGAGGCCGGACATCTCATATCTTGTTTGCGATTGAGTCGTTATACGTCCAATCCAGGAGATGATCATTGGATAGCACTAGAGAGAGTACTCAGATATTTAAAGGGAACCTCTAAATTGGGAATACATTATTCTGGTCATCCGGCAGTCTTGGAAGGATTCAGTGATTCCAACTGGATCAGCGACTCGGACGACATGAAGGCTACGAGTGGTTATGTATTCACTCTAGCAGGTGGGGCCGTTTCATGGAAGTCTTCTAAACAGACTATCATTACACGGTCCACAATGGAGGCTGAGCTAGTTGCACTAGATTCAGCGGCTGTGGAGGCAGAATGGATTCGAGAACTCCTTTCGACCGCCACGTCTTTGGAAAAACCGATTCCGGCTATATTGATCATCTGCGATAACCAAACCGCTCGGTTAAGGCGAAGAGTAGAAAGGACAATATGAAGTCCTCAAAACACATAAAGAGACGACTTAAGTCGATGCGGCATGCCGAGAGACGGTGTTATTTCGCCGAATACATCCGATCCGAAGGAACTTGGCAGATCCTTTCACTAAAGGATTGGCTCAAAAGGTCATCCTCGCAAAGATCTCGTGGAATGGGGCTTATACCCGTATGAAGGTTCACATCGGTAGTAACCTATCCTAGGAGATCGGAGATCCCGTGAACTAGGCTCTAGGACAACAAACTGTGTGAAATTAGAGAGCACAACTAACGGGTCCCATTAGCTGCAGTGCTCTTTCTGTATGGAAGGTTGAGCAGTGGCTCTTAATGAACTCGAGGTCTATATATGACTTACGGAGTCGCCCCTGGGACTCCTAGAAGAGTTCACCTACGTGAGTATGATTGTGAGGTCGCAATCAAAGGAAGATAAGGGTATACTTCTTTGAGTACTCATGAGCTAGATACGGGGACATGACCGGAACGTCCCAACCCGAGAGGGAAAGGTCAAGCCGCCCAGTACAGAATGTGATTTGGGCGAAAGCTCTCACACCAAGGCATTGGATCAAGGCGTAGTCCTCCTTTGCCTGTGCAGAGTCGTAGTCTTTGTCGCTAGACCTTGGGTTCAAACCCGCAAGGTACCCACTGTCGAACAGCTGTATATTAAACAAGACATTTTCTTCTCAATTGAGAAATTGGTGGGGATTGTTAGACAATGAGGGCAGAGTGGGAATTTCCCATATGAGAAGAGGGAAAAGAAGGCGGGCCCACCTGGCGGTGAGTCGCGCGAAGAGGTAAAGGAGAGGAGACTTTGTCTCCTCCCCGGCCGCGTCGGTTGCTATCCCGTGCGTGGCTCTTGCGCTACCAGAGCGAGTCTCATGGCCGTTGCGGTCTTTGCCCGGATCCGCGGTCGGCGGCACTTGGAGAGGTGGCGGCGGATGGGAGGCGGCGAGGCGTGGCTGGCCGGGTTCCTGAGCCGGCCGCTCACGCCACCCCGCATCTAACCCGAGCCCTCTCTATTTAAGCCGGGCAGCTCCGACGGTAGAAATATCCTCTTGATCCCCAGGTGCCTCTCGAGTTTTGATCCTCCTTCTTGTTCTTCGGTTTGGTGGAGATTTGGCTTTCGGGTCATCTCCGTTCGACGGCCTGCGTCGATCCCGTGTGTGAACCCTAGTTTGGGTTTGTGCATCTCGGGATTTTGAGAGGTCAAACTGAGGAAGAACAAGGCGGCGGCGCATCTCCCTGCTGTGTGTGATTGCTCTCGGCCAGAGCAGTCTGTGGTCTTGTGTGGCATACCCGAACCTCGGCTTCTTCTTTGGTGGTCAGCTAGAGAAGGAGTGCGGCATTGTATCTCCGTGAATCATTAACTTGCTTGCAAACGGGTTGATAGATTTTCGGGTCACGATCTTCATCGTGCCTTGCCTTTTTAGTGTCTTCACGGTGGTTTCGAATACCATCGCCTTGTGAGTATTCAGATCCTTTCTGTGCCTCATCTGGTATCTCTGTGATATGCTGTAAATGAATGCACAAAGGAAAGGATTAATTGCTCTGTGATGAATTGGTCTCATACTGTGTATGTTCTTGATAAGAGAATTAGATTTGAGCTCTAATAGACATTCTCACTGACTGATCCATAGCTTGTTGAACTATTGAAGATATGTTCTTGTGCAAATGATTTTGCAAAGTTTGCTCTGACTTTAATTTGTTCGGTTGATTAAAATATAACTCGGTATCTCATATCGCTACGGTGTATGATCTGAAATCGGTAGCATCTTGTGCTATTCACCTTTGCATAAAGAACATATAAACCGATAGTGTGGATAGAGCTTCGGGCTAGGTTCGTCAGTAGAGAAAATTTGGAGCTCAAGTCTTGATTTTGCTATCAGATCACATATAGAAAGTATGGACAATTGCATGAGAAGGCCAAAATCTTTGATTTTGTGCGACTCTGTTCTGAGAGCTCTAAAGTTAAATAAATCTAATTGTTACATGCTGTTTTTAGTCTATAGTACTAGACTTATCTTGATGGCAGCATGCTATAAATCTGTTTTTCTTCATGTATTCATCATATATGTTAATTTTTCAATAAGAGTAGCATGCAAATATATTAATGTTATGAATGCCATGCTAATGTTGAATTCATATATGATGTTCATGTTGAGTTTTCACTCATTTTGCAATGATTTAAATGATGCATATGTCAATATGTTGTTTAAGTCATTCTTATGCCATGTTTGGGTGATTACTATTATTATAATTATTGGAATTAAAATAGAAAATATGCTTATACCGCAATATTTACAACAATAAATCATCTCTAATGACTTGTCCTACTGAGTTATGATTTAGATATCTATGCCACTTGAACTATCCTTGTACTTTGTATGTCACAGGAAGAAAACTAAGTTGTACATGGTTGCAGGGGTTCAATCAAAGCGGATACATACGAATTTCCCTTATCATATATCATATTCTACATTTTTTCAGAACCAGAATCGGATACAAATAGTGCCAGATATGAATACGAATGTAGACAGTCTTGGACACAAATGCGGAGCGAATACATGTCGCTCTGAATACAGTTAGTCTCGGTCATAAATATTTAGTTGAATAATATACGAAAACAGAAATCATTTATATCTCACATGTAAGGATCAATCAACCATACTATATGTCTAAAATGCAACTACATTAGTAGTTTAACAAGCAAATTTAATTACATCACACGATGATAGGAACTAGTTAAGTAAGTAGTTACTAAGTATTAACTAGTAAAGTAGCAATGGTTAGTTAAGTAAGTAGTAAGAACTCCCAAAATCTTTTTCGCATTACGTGATATAATTGCAAGTCGCGGATGTTGGTGATTGGTGGGTTTTGTTTGTTTTGCTAGAGTTTCTTGGAAAGATTAGCCTTTTAAAATCAAATGCAAAGTTGGACATCCAAGTAGCCGGTATTGCTTGCGTTCATTCTTTTCGTGACTAGCTTTATTCTTCTTTAGATTCTCACACATTGTTCTTAATATGTACAAATTTTTTATGCAACCTCTTCATATGGTCCAGTAACGTAGTTTGCTTTGTTATGTTGCAGATTTTCGACTATTTCTACTGCTATTATTTATTAGTACTATGCATACTTGTTGAAGATCGATGAAGTAGGCTTTAGAGGCCATAAAGCTACAAGCACATAAAGCACTGCCATATGGTGCTACAATGCAAGCATATAAAGAACTATGTAATGTACAACACACAAGAAACTTACTGTCTCATGCACAACAAGTTATCATGTACAATACATGAAGCTATTTATAGTTATCACATGTGTTAAAACCGCACTACCGGGTCCCATGTGCCGCCTTTTCTAGGATTTGGTGGGGTATGGAATCCGAATGGTTTTAAGCCCACCCGAGAATCTCTCTTCGTCTTCCGTTGATTTGATCTCTCCCTGTCTCTCCATATCTCTCGAGAGAGCGCTTCCCTAATCCGGCAACCTCGCCGCCTTGTCATCAGCCGTACGTCCTAATTCGATATCTTCTCTCATCGCCGCTTCAACCACACGCCGTCAGTCGTCGCCGTCGACCTCACCTGGCTGTACCTAGGGTTAGCAATTTGGTTAAATGTTCGTTATATTCTGGCTGTAGCACGGCCGATTCGTCATTGTGATGTTCTTGTATTTTATACCTAATCCCCATTATCGCCAAAAATTCCTTGTTAGGAGAGCAAATGAAGACGACGGGGAAGGCACCCTCCAAGGCAAACAAACTCTATCGGTAATAAATTATAACTTATTATTATACGAGTGACAACTTTCTGTATATCAGAAGATATCTTTTCTGTTAGTACCTTTTCTGCGCGCTAGAAAGTTACCTGCGTTTGTTAGTGACGTTACTTCTAAATACACATACAGTTACTATCAATAGTAAGTTTAAATGTTGACAGTAACTCAATATGTACATGACAATAACTTCATTCACAAATACCAGTAACTTTCCAGCTCGCTGCAAAAAATTGTTAGACTACAATTGATGGCAATAACTTAATGTTTCATGACATATAACTTGAAGAGGGCAAACTAATAATGTTTTACAGATTGGAAAAACTTCGGTTACGCACAAATCACTGTGAGCTAATAACTCCTGCTTTGTCCGGTAGTAACTTTCATAATGTAATGCTAGAAAAGTTCCTGCCGATCCTATTACGCACGAACCGCTGATGCAAGCCAATTCGCGCGCGTGTTGCGACCCGTGCTGGATAGCGTCCGTGTGTGTGTGTGACACTATTTTTTTATGGTAATTGGTATGGAGCCTCCGAGTTCAGAACCTTTTGGAACACAAAAATCCAAAACTACAGGAATATAAAAAAACATAGAAATTAGATGGTATATCCGGTTGAATCCTTTAGAATTCTATAACATATGAATTGTTCAACTATGTCGTTTGGAGCTTTAGCGGAAAAGAGTACATGATTTTGGAGAAAATGGCAAAGGAAAATTTCCATTGGGCATCATGTTAGATTTCCTCCAAAATTCATATGGATTGAACCATTCTATAAGAATTTCATAGGAATTTTAGGAGCTCATTCCTTTGTTCTCCAAAGGCGATCATAGAATTTTTTTTCCATAAGATTCCAATTCTATAAAATTATTATATTTTTCCTTTCAAAGAGGCCCTCGTTATGTAATCTTGTCTGGCCAAAAGTGCTGACCGATTGGTAATCTAGTAATCAACAGCACATACCAGTGAGTGGTGAGCGGAGCGAACATCCAAGTAACATATGGTGCTTGAAAACTACCAAGTTGATCGCGTATTACCGTAGCAATCTTTTTTAAAAATATAACCCTCCGACGACTGAATTTTTAATTTTGATCTTCCTCACCATCGCGGAAGCAGTGGCACACCACACGTGCTACATAAGTCTTTGCTAGATAATTTTTAATATTAGACGTGTGTGAATGTTCATGAAGTTAAGAAGAATTCCTACAAACTAGTTCATTTTCAGTTCTTCACACTGTGTGAATGTTCTTTGCTAGATAAGTCTGCATTGGGTTAAGAAGAATTCTGCAAGAATGCTCATGAAGTTATCGCATCATATGCCTGACGTTCCAATATTGCTCCCCAGCTGTGGCAACGTCATTTAAATGCATCGAATTGCCTTGTGCCATCGCATGCAACTCTCTGTCGTTTTCGAAGAGCTGGTTAAATTTGGAAAGTGAAGAGTAATGCTTGTATATTTGTAGTCTTGATAGGATGTTCAAGCGTGTAGGAATTAACAATGGCATCATCTTGCATTTTCCATGAGACCCTGAGATGTTTGACATAGCTTGTTGTTATGTTTCAAGTGAACATAATGTTTTGCTCTAACATGTGGAGTAAGTTTTCCCAGAACTGACACGAATAGAGCCATTCTGATCATGGTTCTGAAGACCAGGACGCAGTTACGCCGTGAGGTATGTAAGTGCACGTTCCAGGTTCGAAATCATGCGAGTGAAATCAGAGGTTATTGCCACTGTTATTGTAGCATGCAGTTTTTGATGGAGTTGTGGAGTGGAGTTATATTTATGAGAAAAACTGAAGAACGGAATACCATTTAGACGAGATAGAAGACCGCCGTTGGATCTAAGTCGTGCACAAATCTCAAAACATTACTATATTACTTACTCCGCTCGTTCCTACAACCGCTCGCTCCCTCTCTCTCTCTTTCTCCCCGCTCCTTCTCGTTCTCCCTCCCTCCTCTCTGTTGCATCCCCTCAATTTCCTCCATCCCCGGCCCCGCCACACGCCGGATTCGACGGCCTGGAGGGGCACCGCCCCAGATCTGACGTCGGAGGAGGAGAATCCGGTTCCCACTATGAATTCACCCTTCCCTCAGACATAGAAGGAGGTCGGGGGGAGGTGGCAGCCCGGCGGTGGGTGACGGCGGGGAAGATAGGCGTGGTAGGAGAGCGGTGGCAGCAGCGGTTGTGACAGTTAGGTTGAGTGGAGCAGTGCAGCAGGAAGGGGTCAGGGGGCGGCACGACGAGGCGGCGACCGCGGGTGGTGGTGGAGGGGCAGGGGTGGCGGTGGAGACGCGCAGAGCTGCCCAGGGCATTGCGGCAACAGCGGCCAGCGATGAGGTATTCCTCTTCTTCTTCCTATACGTTAGAATCATTTCTAACGGTATACCGTGTGTTATCACCACTCATATTTATTGGAACTGAAAAGTACTCTTGGCTTGGGTTTATGTTCAACTGTCCGCTGTCAGTAGACTGAAACTGAAACAGGCACCTGTAATTCTGTATCCAACAATTGAGCTGCCAACTACTGTCATCAGTGTATCGAAACATGTAGTCGAAGTTACTGGCTTAATTCTGAATTGATCTCCATGTTTTGATGTGGGATTGAGGCTAGTCAGCTTGTGTAGTGGAAGTACACAAGAGAAACAAGCTTCTGAATTTACTTCAATGGCAGGTTCTGACAATGTTAAGAAACAAGACAAGACTTTCTTCTTATTCTTCCCCCTTTTTTTTTTATTGATAACACAAAACCAAACAAGGGCATCAAGGGAAAGAATTAATGTATTAATTGGCTTTACTACTGTTCGTTTCTAACCATGGTACTCAAGGTTAATTGGAAAGAGTAATCTGATGATCTCCAACCCGGTCTACAGAGGCGCCGCCTACGTGATAGAGGCGCTGCGACAGTGAAGCAGATGTGATGGCGCGGCGCTGGGCTGGAGGAGGCGGCGGCGTCGGCTACCTCGAACGGCGAATTAACAAAAAAGTGGGAGAGCTTTTTCAGAACGGAAAAGCTGAAAGAACGGTTCTTTCACCATTCAACGGTACATATCAGAACCGTTCCATTAGCGCACGAATCTCCGACCTCCGCTCCTAGTCCGACGTGCTTATTATTTCCCCACTCTACTCCATCCCCTTCCATTCACCGTGCATTCCCCTTCCATTCTGTCTTTTCTCGTCGCCGCACCATGCCCTCCTCTTTCGTCGCGCGCGCGGATCTAACGGGCTAGAGGGGCGCCGTCTCTGAATCTGGCGCTGGAGGAGGGAATCCGGCCTAGCGATAAAAAGATTTGGCCCATTAACGGCCCACAACCACGCTCCGGACGTTCCCCGTGGCTACGTCCGGGGGGGTTCTCCCGCAGCCTCCCTCGTTTCGCAGATCAAACCTCCGCGAAAAAAATCTGAGAAAAATCGTTGAGAAGAGGGAACAGAGTGGCGCAATATGGGAGAAAATTGATACTTTGCTTAGCTCCGGGTCCCCCGTTCCCCCAAACCAAGTTGCATGTGGTGATGACACCGTAGTTGGCGCCTTCCGTGTGCGGGTGCAACTTTTCAGGTAGCGTAGCGCTCCTAATCATTTGCATTTGCCAAAGTACTCAATCTGCGAGAGCCAATAGAGTGTGGCCGCGTGGTGGCGGTACACGTTTGCCTGACGTGGAGAGGGGTGATTTGCTGGGGTCTTGAGGGTAGGCAGGGTCCTTAATTCAGCCCTATGTGCCACACAACCCACTATGGGTGGGCTCGACAGGATTTATAGCCTAATTTGGTATAGTAACTAATTTTTCAATAAACTATTTTTTTAAAATGGAGTTTACAAGTTAATTATAGTAGACATTGCCTTGATTTTATCTATATTAGCTAAAATCGTACGTGAGTATCTTTTCATACTCTCATCGCGAACAGTTAGAATTTAAAATTTTAAGCTAATATTCATAGGCCCCGCTCATTTCGGCTTGAGCTTTTAGTTTTTGGTTTATTTTTTACTATTCATAAATTTTATCTTTTTCTGAACTTTTGACTTTTTTTTAGTTTTTCTGAGCTTTTTTTAGTGTAATTTTAGCCAGGTAAAGTGCAATCTTAGCCATAAGCCACTATTTTTCAGTCCAACCGAGAGCAGGGCCATAAGCCACAGCCCAAAAAACACACCCATATGCATACTGCTAAATGGTCCATGAGCTCTCTATTCTCCATGCTGTATAATTTAGATATTATTGAAATATTGTAAATGTTACGCTTTCTTTAGAAGAACAAGAGGATCTAGCCTTAATTTTGAACAAGAGCATGGCAGTTCTTCGCAAAAAGAAGAGTACTGCGATCTACTCCAACTCGTAGTTAAGTACCAAACTAAACATATCAGAAGCAACAACTAGCCAGTGGAAAAGAAAAACAACTAGCCAGTAGGGTACACCGCATAAGTACCTAGTACTCCCTCCGGTCAACAAAAGAATGGGTGGGTTCTTTTCGATTGCAGTTTATAGCTGTGATTTATGTTTTTTGTACTAATATGAGCACTTACGTGAACAAAATAAATATTGATAAGTCGATAAACCGTTTCAAAAAGGTTATCTCGATAAACAATTTCGACATGACGGCAGAGAAACCATTTCATTTAATTATTTGATAGAGGCATAAACTATAAATTAAAAAGAACTGAGCTAATATTATTTTGGTCACTAAATTCTATCGTAATATATTTATACAACCTTTGTAAAATTATATTTTTATGTAAGTTGTTTTCAAAGCAAACCTATATATACTATTTTCATATGGTAAGCCTAAAGATTGAAAAGCTATCGATAGCCAAAGTATAAAATTTTTGATTGCACATACCTAAAACGGTATTCTCGTGTGAGTGGAAGTACTGATCGAGGGATGAATGGTTCAAACCTAGAGAAGCGAGAAGAGATAAGGGGCCTAGCGATCGCTTTCCAAAAGATACCCCTCTCTCTCTCTCTCTCTCTCTCTCTCTCTCTCTCTCTCTCTCTCTCTCTCGCTCGCTTTGAATCTCCTCCGTAATCTCTGCTTCTCTCTCATCAAAAACCAAAGGACACACCACCAATCTCTAGGCTTAACTCTGGCCGTGTCGCGAGTCGCGACAACTCTTTGAACGACGATCTCCTCGATCGGGCGGATTGGCCGCGCGCACAGCCTTAACACAAAACTCATCCCTTGCACACCTATCATCTTAATTTGCATACATACTGTCACGCATGCATGCATATTCCACAACTTTAATCGCTTTGTTTACTGAAGATTCAGCACGGAGCACGAGGCACACAAACCCCTGTCATGTAGAGCATTACGCTGATACAATAACAGCTACACGACAAATCACGGCAGGCACTGCATGGGTGTACGTACGCACATGTATACACTTAACCACGCATCTATGCACCTTTTCTACTAGCAAAGCTACCTGTTGACGCGACGCATCCGATCGAATGAACCATGCGTTGCTTACAAAAACTACTACACTACTAGAAGAGTACTACTGGTTTAAGATAAGTACCTATGGTTGTACCAGCTCGATCTGCAGCTTGCTAGCTAGCTGCTAGTAGGAACAGTACTATATATCTGTCACGCGCACGAGCGAGCATTAATCGATCGACTGGTGTGTTCTGAATTCTGATCGAGAGTGCACTGCACCCCTACGCTACGTACAGTACGTACGTGTGCAGCGGCCGGGGGCCATGCAATGCACTGCATGCATGCAGATGCAGAGCCTGGCGGTCGTGTCGGCACTTTTAATTTGGCCGATGGCCTGCAGCAAATGGAATGATGGGCTCCACGTACGTAGTAGTGGCTTTTGGCTTTACTTCTCTGCATGCCGTGCCACGGTCGCTCGCTGCCTCCTTTGACCTAGCTAGCCGGCCGGAGATCCAAAGCATTATCGGAGCTAAACATGCACGCAGCTTGCTACTTAGTACTAGTCTACTACACATGACATGCTCCTATATCAACAAATTACTAATAAGATCTAACCAGGAGCGGAGTCTAGGATATAGAAAAATATCTAGTGTATAGTCTAGTTAATATTTTTATGGTCCAGTCCAGCTAGTCTAGATCATTTCACCACTGAGCTGGGACGTAACTAAATTTTGGCTCCGCCACTGTATCTAACTTAAAGGGCAAGTTAAAGAAGATTGAAATGAACTGAGCTAGACCCAATCATGATGCTGTCTTGTCTTCGATCCGTATCGGATCCTCTCTTAGCAGTGGCATGTGGAGTAGTACAATAATCTTGCTAGCTAATTTGTACACTCCCTCTAGTCAGAGATATTTGTTATTTTAGACATCAACACTGTCCCAAAAACACAGCTTTAATTACTTATTTATATTGTAATAGATTTACAAAAATCAACAAAATTATAATATTATGAAAGCATTTTTCTAGACAAATATATACATACGATTTTCATGTATCCAATTTAAATATTTTAAATGATATTGACAATTAAAGTTTTAAAAGTTTGACTGCATGCATGTATGTATTTATGACCAGAGAGTATATGATTAGATTTGGGGGTGTCACGCGTGGAAATTGGTGCCAAATGCAGGGTCTTCTATGGCGGATGAATATATATGCTGTTAATTCCTAAGTGACTTGCTTGGATTCGACGGTGATGTGTATCCATCCATCGGTCGATCCGATTCGACGGTGATTATTCGATTCGACCCGGGCCTTTTTCGAACGGGCGCGCGAGCTTGCTAGGGGCTCACGATAGCGTGGCCAAATCCACCCGTTCCACGCAATTATATCACCGCTTCTTTTCTTGAGTTAGGGCAGTCCCAACCCATAGTTTCTACGGTGGTTTCTAGAGAAGAGAGAGAGCAGTAACTATCAAACTAGATCTAGCCATCTCAATGCTATAGTTTCTATAGTAGTTTCTATGGAGAAAAGAATTAATCACCAATTGCATGTAGTAATAAACATAGCATGATCAGCTGTGGCAATTTGATGTGGCCAAATGGTGGAGGAGCAGAGAAGCACGATGCAGTGGATCCAAAGGGAGGGGAAAACTAGCGCTATGGAAACGAAGAAAACACCCAACGCTGAAACCAACGGTTTCTTCGCTGTTTGGAACACGCGCCGACACTGTTTCTCAGGTAGGAAACGATTTCTCCTTCTCTCCTCATTAACTCTAATGCCACATCATATTTTTGGTTACATGGCAATGTATTTAATTCCATGGAAACCATCCTAATCACTGGGTTGGGACTGCCCTTATCCTATCTGCATGGATAGTAGCGGCCGGTTACACCTCTTTTTCTCTTTTGCTTCTTTTGATTTTTCTTCTTCTCTTTTTCTCTCCTCTTCGATCTCCTCTACCTCAGGCGGGGCTCTCGCTTTGTTGTTTAGACGTACTCCCACTTTGGAAGTTTGCGTGCAGCTTGCTCGATTTGATAATGTAGCCAAACGTCGCGACACGCTTTTCATTTTTGCAAAGAAAAGCAAGGAGGTGACGTTTGGAGTAGCATATCTGTCGTGCATGCCCAAGACAAGCTCTCCGTTTGGAGCACTTAGATTGCTAAGTGAACCATGAAATGTAGCACTTGCATCAACTGCAAATTCATGGTTACGTTTCAAATCTTACAAACTACAGTGTATATATATATATATATATATATATATATCTGGCTGTGCTTTACTACTATACGTCGATCACCATCTAGCTATACGTACACGTACGTGCTTGACAGAATATGCGGTGTCTTGTCCTCCACTGCTGCGTAATTATACGTAGATCCAATGGATCCACAGGAGGAGGAACTGTTGGGACTGTGCGCCTCGTGATCGGGGAAGTGCGATTCTACTGCATGCATGCATGCCTCTCCTCTCTCTCTCTCCCCTACTGCACGTTCCCAGGCAGGCAAGCACGGCCATGTCGCCAGCCGTAGGAATGCGTGGGAGACTGTTCCCCGTTTCACGTGGCCTCACCCCTCCCTTTTGACCGCCCTACCTCCACGTCTCTCTCTCTCTCACCCCACCTCTGCGCTGCTGCAGAGTGCGCGCGCGCGCGCAGGCAGTACCAGCCGTAGAAACTATTATATTTATTTAAAAAAAGATTTAAACCATCCGACAAGAACTCGGCAAACCAACCCGTCTCTCCCCTGTCCATCACATTTCACACGTCGTCGTTGTAAGAGGCCACCGCGCCTGCGCCCACTGCCCTCCCACATGTCACAGCCGCTTCGCCAATCGCGACCAACCTCTCGCTCCAGATCGTAGCCGTACACGCGCGCGCGCGCACGAGCGGAGGGAGCCAGGCGCGCGCCACAGTGGCCGCCGTTTCCAAGAACAGACTACCCCTCGATCCTCACTGTACTCTTTCCTATCTTTATCCCGCGATATATACGACGATTACCACTATACCTCTGCTGCCTGCGATCCATTCTATTGCTTATGCAAGCACCTAGCTTGCTTGCTACCTAAGCCCTGTAGCTGCAGTAGGCACAGGGGAGTGAGTGAGTGAGTGAGAGGGAGGGAGGGAGCTACGTGGCTCAAGATGCTGCAGGAGCTGGCGCCATGCACGTGTGAGCTGCTCTACGGCAGCTGCGGCGGCGGGTGCGGTGGCGCCGCGTCGGCCTTCTCGCTGCTGTTCCCCATGGCGGGCGGACAGTACTACTACAGGCAGTGCGGCGCGGAGGAGGAGGAGGAGCACGGGACGCCGTACGGCGGCGGGCCGGTGGACTGCACGCTGTCGCTGGGCACGCCGTCGACCCGGCGGGCCGAGGCGGTGGGGCTGGCGTCGGACGTGCCGCCCGCGCGCGCGGGCGGCAAGCAGGAGAACGTCGTGGCTTCCTGCAAGGAGGCCGGTCTGCCTGCCCGGCGGTGCGCGAACTGCGACACCACGTCGACGCCGCTCTGGCGGAACGGGCCACGGGGACCCAAGGTGTGTGTCTTTCGGAAATGTCGAGGATAGCACATGCTGCTAATACATGCAACCACCTTTTGCACGAGACCGTTTGTGCAATCAAGCATCGACGTTCCGAAATAATTCATTCTTTCCTCTGCTTTCAGTCGTTGTGCAACGCCTGCGGGATCCGGTACAAGAAGGAAGAGAGGCGCGCCGCCGCGGCGGTGGCGCCGGCGCCGCAGGACAGCGGGGTCGGGTACGCGTACGGCTACGCGCGGCAGCAGCCACAGCCGCAGTGGGGATGCTACGGCCCTGCTGGCGCTGCAAAGTCGGCGTCTTTCGCGATGTTCGGCGACGTCGACACGGCGGAGGACGGGCCCTGCCTCTCGTGGCGGCTCAACATGATGCCCCCCTCTCCGGCGTTCGCCGTCCGGGAGCGGCCGAGCCGGTTCCAGTACTACTAGCTAGTTGAATAGAGTACTAGTAATTTTGATCAGCTTAGTTAAGCAAGGAGATCACCACGAGGTAGTACTACTACTTGACCAACATGCAAGTATGGAAGTTGAAGCTGCTGCATGGTTGATTCCGTTAGCTAGATCGCATGTCAATTTGTTCTTTACATTTCTTTTGTGATTTAACTAACAGTACCTTCCACTGTGCACTAATCATCATCATCATTGGATCCAAAAGGTGACTGGATATGTAGAGAGATGTTTGCACTTTTGAGCTGTGAGGTACCAACGATCAATCATCGCCGGCTGTGCGTATTTTTCGGGACCCACAGACAGGTCCTCCTTTTG
The DNA here is from genome assembly GCA_036346245.1 of Bonia amplexicaulis. Taxonomy (NCBI): domain Eukaryota; kingdom Viridiplantae; phylum Streptophyta; class Magnoliopsida; order Poales; family Poaceae; genus Bonia; species Bonia amplexicaulis. The sequence continues at coordinate 1,227,590 of CM070748.1, read as the reverse complement.
CTCAGGTCTACAGGATTCCATTTGAGTTGTTGCCTGTTTATATTGACTGAACCTTGTCAGAATACTGATCTCTCTCACACACACAAACAAATAGGGCCCTGCTCAATATAGCTTATGGCTTAAAGCTTAAGCTTATTTTTGCACTATTCATAATTTCGTCTTTTTCTGAATTTTTGACTTTTTTTTGAGTTTTTTTGTCGGTTCTTTTTTTCTCGTATTCGTTTGTGTTGTCTGTGATGGGCTAACATATTTTTTATATTTTTCAATTTTTTTAAATTTAATTATGTTAAATAAATCTCTCTCAGCTACAGTGTTTTTTTCAGCCAGCTACAGTGTTTTCAGCCATAAGCTTTCAGCTTTCAGCCGAACCGATCACCACCTAGGACAGGTTCTCTCTCTCACACACAAACAGATAGGAAAGGATCCTCTCTCTCTCTCTCACACACCCAAACAAATAGGAAAGGATCTTGATCCTTCATTACCAAAACAAGTGCTTCTGAAGTCTGGAGTTCCGATGAAGGTGTCAATCAAGTATTGACAAATTACCAGAACTTCAGAACAAAAGTATTTACAAAGCTGGCTGGCCTCAAAGAATTTGCAGTACTCATGTTTTTTTTTTTTTTGCAACATCCCAGTTGATCATACAACGCTGAAGACAAAAAGAAAGTAATTTGATAAGAGTCGCTGCACAAGCCTTTACAAAGTCAATTGGGAATAACTGAAACAATGTTGTACAGATATACAAACACTGTTGTATGAACAGAAATAATGCCTGGCCTTCATCCAGTAGTTGACTAGGAAAAATGGACAGCCAAGGTATGCTGATGCACAAATCAATCCTTGCCTTATCCTCGACTTGAAGAATCACAAAATGTGATGAATACTACAAAGCTCAGCGGAACGACCATTGTATCTCCTCCAGAGTTCTTCCCTTTGTCTCATGGTGGATCACATATACTGAGTTTGGAGAGAAAATACAAATATTGTGCTCTAGTTTGGGACTTTGTGAAGAAGTCAGCAAGCTGTAATTCTGATGGCACAAACTGTAGAGCAAGTACTCTCTCTTGTACTTATGAGCGAGTGTATGAAGCATCCACTCCAATGTGCTTGGTGAGCTCATTCTTCACTGGATCACGAGCAATACTGATAGCACATGTACTGTCAGACATAAGTGTCGTAGGTCCCTTTACAGGTACACCAAAGTCTGCAAGTAGCCACCTCAACCAAGTAATCTCTGTTGCCACTGCTGCCATATCTCTCAACTCAACCTCTGCACTTGAACGAAAAACTGTAGTCTGCTTCTTTGTCTTCCAGGCAATCAAGAAGGAGCCAAGAAAAACACAGTAAATAGAAAGAAAACAACGATCAGAAGGATCACTAGCCCAGGTCGCATTAGAGTACGCCTGAAGCTGTAGTGAGGTGGAGCTAGAGAAAAACAAGCGACAAGAGATTGTCCCACGCAAGTAGTGAAGGACACGATGGAGGTGACTGTAGTGAAGATGAGTAGGTCCCAGCTTGGATGCGTGGATCAAGGCACAGAGACAATGCCTCCGTGATGATGTGCGACGTTGTTTTCACCAAACCTTGGACCCCGAACGAAGAAACGTGACACCACCGTTATGCTGGCCGAGAGAAGAAGCCGACCACGGCAGATTGGGTGAGGTAGCGCAAAGTGGTTGAGCACGTCCGTCTGTGCGCATCTTTGCCCGACGTGAATTGAAGTAGATGCGATGCCGCGTGACGCACGAGATATCGGCGACCGAGGACGGGAAAGCTCGTGCGTGACCCGAGGCATAAAAGAAGCCGACGATCAAAAGGACGCCTCTGGAATTTTTTCTCGGAATTATTCTATGGTTTTATTTCTGAATCAAGGTGGCTATAAAGTGTTTTCTTAGCACTTCTAAACCTTAGCACGAAAATAATATCTCCAAAGTCACAAGGTTAATCCCTAACTTTATCTCTATTTATAGTCTAGGCCCAAAATCTGGGCTTATCTTAAGCCCACGAGTTCTAATCCAATTTCAACAAATAAGGTACATGAAACCCTTCCTAACAAGAGTTTTTCAAAATTCCAACTCGTCATGTGTTATTCCAACTCATCACGTGTTGAAGCCTCTAGGACCGCGCCTCTCGTAGTTTTTCCACGCATCATCCATCACGTGTCGTAGCCTCCGGACCACACCTCCATAGCTCCAGCATACATCATTCATCTCTGATCTCCATGCGTCCCAACATGAGCCGCGTCCCAAGCATGAGCCCGGCAATCTCATGACATCCTCGATCGTCTGAACCTCGGATCTCCCATCCTAGTCCTAGTCCACCCCGTCATCGATCATGATCACCTCTATGCTCAACTTGCACATGAAAAGACTAAAGAACATTTTTCTGGTACAAGTTTTTCCCAACTTAACCAACATTAGTCCACAAACATCACACACCTTAAATAACATCGATAAGTAATATTGTCAATTATTCATCATCACAAAAATCCTAGACGCTAGGCACATGATCTAACACAATGTTCTAATCAACATGATATGACGGTGGCTGAGGTGTTTGATGAGAGTAATTGGAATCTTACTTTCAGAAGAAGTTTTGGCCCTGCTGAGATCGAGAAGTGGATTCAGTTAGCTGACATTTTGGATATTGTACAGTAAGTGAGGAAATGGATGTAGTTGAATGGTCCCTGGAAAAATCAGGTGTTTTCTTGACAAAATCTCATTACAATCTTATGTGCTTTGGAGGTGTCATAAGTAATAATCTGAGACATATCTGGGCTGCCAAGGTTCCTCTCAAGGTGAAAATATTTCTGTGGATGGTGTATCATGATCGAATCCCTTCAGCTGAACAGTTGGTTCATAGGAACTGGCAAGGGGAGATTAACTGTAAGCTGTGTGGAGAGTTCGAAACTACAGAACACATAATGTTTAGATGGCCTATGGCTAGGTTTACTTGGGCGTAATTAGAGATGTGCTTCATTGGGGGAGAATTCCATTATGTTAATTTGCAAGATTTCTGGGATATAGTTCTAGAAAGAGGAAGGAATAGGAAAAATGGTATAACAATATCTGTACTGGGTGCTACTTGTTGGGTACTTTGGCTAACAAGAAATGACATGGTGTTTAGAGATGTTTTCGTATTCTCGCCAATGGTGCTGATTTACAAATTTTACATCTTATTTGCAGCGATGGAAAATATTGGTCCATCGAAGGGACCGATGCAAGTTGGAGAAGTTAATACATGAGGTGAAGGAGGAAGGGCGTCCAGGAAATGCTGAAGTTTCTGTCAGGCTCCCGGAGGATCATGAACTAAACGCTTTTGGTTTTTGTTGATCCGTAACCCACTTTGTAGAAGTTTAAAACGACCTATGCTATTGTAAACTGGTAACCCCAGTATGTACTGAACATATTTTGCTTACAAAGAAGGTGGGCCATATAGGCCTGTGGTCTAAAAAAACACACAATTCAAACAAGTATTACAAACAACATAAAAAATAACTTCTCTGGCAAGTGAAACATGTGTTTTTGAAGTTCTGATGGTGTCAATTAAGTATTTACAATTAGCAGAACTTTGGAACAAAAGTATTTCCAGAGCCGGTAGGCTTCGAGAAGGAATTTGCTTGAGAATGATCAAGAACTACCAAGTACTCATGTTTGCATTTTATTTTGGCAATATTCCAGTTGATCGTACAACGCTGAAAGAAAGCAATTTGACGAGAGTCACTGTACAGGCCTTTACAAGTCAATTGGGAATTACTGAAACAATGCTGTCTGTACAAGAAAATAGAAGAAGTGTTCTATGACTATAAACAGAAAAGGTGATTGGCCTTCATTTAGTGATTGACTTAAAAAATGAAGTGCCAAGGTTCCTGATTGTACAAATCAATCCTTGCCTTGTACTCAACTTGAAGAGGCACAACATGTGATGAATACAACGGAGCTCAGCGGAACGACCATTGTATCTCCTCCAGAGTTCTTCCCTTTGTCTCTGGCACCCAAAGGACGACAAACACGAGAGTGAAAGCACTCACAATCATGTAGAACACAAAAGTCCCTGTTGAAATTGGTTAAAAAAAATGTAACTTGCATCAGGTTTGATGGTTCAGAATCCTAGCCTAGGCAAGAGAGAAGTACAAAAGTATGGACCTCCAGCACTCCAGCTGAGCAACAAATTTGCTGTCATTGTTATTGCCCAGGATGTAAGCATGTTGGCAAGTGTTGCGAAGCTTCCTGCGAGACTCTTGATGCTAACCGGGAGGATCTGAAAACATACAAAGTTGGAACTGAAGTATTCAGAGTACTTATGCTTATGCCTGAGTTGTGAAGCTCAGATACTTGCTCCAAAATGAAGGTCATGTGAATACTGTTAAATTATATGCCAACATCATCATGATCTATGAGGCAAACTACTATACCTCAGACATTATGATCCATGGAATGGCACCCATACCGAAGGAGAAGGCAATGATATAAGCCTGAAGCAAGTGTCTGAGTTAAGATTTTTGGCACAAATTCCATATGTATGCAAGAAATGATCTAACAGACAGGCATACCACAAGAGCAACCAAGGAGACCATACTTAAGACGTAGTACGAGTGAGAATCATGTGAAATATTATCCTGAAACAAATAATCACCATAAAAATATGAGAAATATTGAGTGGATTGGGAGAAGAAATCCTGTGATAATGTTGCCGATCAACATCTTCATAAGCCATGTAGTAGACTATTGCAGAGAGTGCAGTAGCTGATTTTTTTTATCAGAATCTTAAGCTAAAGAGACCTGAATGTACCTTGAGAAAAAATACAACAGCAACTGCAAGAAGGCTTAGTGTCATCCCAGCAGTAGAGATCTGTGATTTGAATAGAGAAGTATATTATAGTTACAGACTACTTACAAACTAATGGTTTCACAGGGAAGAGGAAGTTACCATAAGGAGGATCCGTCGGCCAGCTCTATCTAGTGACCAGGTTGTCACTCCAGTGGCGAGAACCTGACATAATGCTGTCAGCAACTTACTATAAATTACAGAGAGATGAGAATGAATCTTCCAAGTTACATACCTGAATAGCTCCAAGTGCACATGTGGCCAAGTCACTGTTTGTGAACCCTGAAGTACTTTGCATGTTAAATTGACAAGCCAAACTTGACTAATATCAGTATCGTACATAAAGGCAGAGGAAACTGCTAAATTCTTAGGACCTACCAGTGATTCTTGCAAAGATGGGTAATTTTACAACAGACAATGAAATGGCGTCTTCCATTGAAGCAGGAGAATGAACAACCATGTCATGAATTTATTTATTCTATTATTGAACAACCATGTCATGAATTTATTTATTTTATTATCTTTCTTGAAGCTAGTATAATGCTGAACTAACAAGGACAATCTGTTCCACTTCTAGTGATTTCACATCTCCTGCAAGTCTGCAACATTCCTGTGTCTGGAAGAATTTTTTGCCAAAGGGACACTTCACACTTGTCATGTTGATTATCTAGTAAACATACCATTCCAGTTTAATTTGGCAAGCTAACCAAAACCGTCATGCCTAAAACCTACTATGCCTAGCTAATAGAAAAACTGCTAAAATAATACTGCACAACTTACCTGCAGCTCTGAAGATTCTACTTGCATAGAACAGTATACCGTTTATTCCACTTAGGTTTTGAAGTACAAGAAGACCAATTCCTATCTGCCAATATGTAGCATAATTACCGTTACAAAATGTAATTGCTAATTTTGGTATGAAATGAACCGAAAAAGGTAAGGAAGTTACTATTAGGGGAGTGCGGTATTTCTTTTGGTTTAACTCTTGAAAACGGATTGTGCTCCTTTTGCTTGCGGATGCTACTGCTCTCTGCAAAACAGGGATCAAAACTAAAGTTGATGCTGATACTTCCAGGAGAATGAGGTACATATATACATGTTTCCAGTGTTATAGTAAATCATACTAAGCTGAAAATACTTCAGAGAGATTTGCAGTCAGTGAATCGAGAAGAATAAAAGCAAGTGCTTGCCTTTATATCATTCACTTCCATTGTGATGTCAGTCTCGAACCCCCTCAAAACTTGTAGAGAAGTCTCGAAATCATCCATCATGTTCATCTTTGCCTAGAGACAGATGCGTGAAAAATGGTCGTTACATATTTCAGAGTGATGCAGCATGCAATACTTCACATCTAACTTGTGGATATACATACCAGCCATCTTGGAGATTCTGGAATGAAGAATAGACCAGGTATCAACAAAGTACAGGGCAAGGTTCCTACAAGAATGGCATCCCAGAGAATCGAATCAGAAACCGGCTGGGGGCTAGACACATATATAATAATAGAATACACTAAGTCCAAAATGTACTAGTGAAGTCTATATTATTTATTTGCTGACAAAATGTTAGCTGTTGCTGATCTTTTAAACAGAAATGTCAGAAATTAACGGAAAACTGTCAGCAACAAGAACAAAATTCAGTAATACACAATCTTCAAAGAAATTCAGTAATACATCAGGTATTAGTTGCATTACCTATCACTGCAAGCAACCTCCAAGAAACAAACATGCCTAGCAAATAGGCCAACAAGATACCAATGGTGACAGACAACTATGTAACGAACAATTGCACAATGAGTCCAAGTTCCAACATAAACAAGCCATGTATTTGTCTCACAAAAGATAGGATGCTTGTGAGGATGAGCACACCTGATTCACAGATCCAAGCGCTCCTCGTGTGTTCTGAGGAGATATCTCTGCTATGTATACTGGCACCTGGTACCACATAACTCACACGTCAAAAGTTACCCATGTAACTACTAACTAGTCCAAGGTTCTCTTGGCAAAAAAAATCGTATTAGTGATGGACCACTTTGCCTCCAATATATTGGCATATCAATTTATCTTTCTTTCTGAACATTTTATAGCCAGAAAAGTACATATTAAGGACAAGATATGATTGTTTATTTGTTTCCTTATATGTCTTGGTTTCCTTATATGTGTATAGCATATTCTTTTACATATTCCTTTATACTCTCTATATATATTTCCACCTGGACCTCATGAATATACACACAATATTCATAACATGGTATCAGAGCTAGGGTATGTACCCTAGTTTTTCCACACCATAGAGGTCCGCCGCCGCCACCAGTCCACAGACAAGCCGCTGTCCACTGGTTGCCGCCTGTCGTCGCTTTGCCCCAGCAGAAGCGCCTGTTGCCCCGATCCTGACAACCGGCTGCCCATCGATCGTCGCCCGGCCGCCTCTCCGCCCGACGCCCATCACTCAGTCGCCTAGCTCCCAACGACCGGCTGCCTGACGTCCCATCGCTTGGCCACCCATCGCCTTGCCGTCCGCCCAGTGTCGGTCACCCACCGATTACCCGGCATCCTGCTGCCTGCTGAATCACTGTCGCTTGCCGCCCGCCGCTCGGCAACCAGAGACCAACGCCCGCCACTGCCCGACCGGCGACTGCCCCACCCACTTGGCTCCTGGTGTCCGCCCGTCTGCCTGATCTGATTCATCAGATCTGAATCGGTTTGTTTTGTAAAAAAAAAAACATCGATCTAACAGCCACGCCGTCCAGTGTCGCCTGTTAGACTTTGTTGCCTTGGTCGCCGCGCTACTGATGGCTTCCGTTCCATCAGCTGCGATCCCATTCTCAGGAACAAAGCTTCATGGGACGAACTATAAGTTGTGGTCTTCTCTCATGAAGATCACTCTCGATGGTCTCCACCTCTGGGGACATGTCATCGGTGCACGACCTTCTCCGCCACCACCGGTTCAGCCTCCTCCTAGGCCATCTACTTCTACAACTCCTGCAGAAGATGAGGCCGCCAAGAAGACAGCGACTATTATGCTGCTGCTAACACTGCTGATGAGGATTTTCAGTATACCATCGACGCTTTCGAGCGCTAGTGTGCTCATCAAGCCCGTGTTCGCGCCATCCTAGTGGTTAGCGTCAACGACTCCATCCAGCTAGACATTGTTGGTCTGCGGTCAACTCGACAGATATAGGAATACTTGCGTGAGCGATACCAGCAGAGTAGTGATGCTCAGTTCTTTTCGCTTCAACGTGAGTTGGAGACGCTTCGCCAGGGAGATTCTTCCGTCGACGACTTCTTCCGAGCCCTGGCCAGTCTCTGGCGCCAACTGGATGAGCTGGCCTCTCCACTTTGTCAGGAGTGTCATAAAGTGCAGAAGGCAGATCATGATTGCCTTCGCATTTATGATTTCGTCTGCCGTCTTCGCCCAGAGTTTGAGCCTGTCAGGGCTCAACTGCTGAGCCGCTCGCCGCAACCGACCATCACCGAGGCCCTTTCGACGCATCGGGCTAAGGAGCTTTCGCCTCGAGTTAGCAGCACAGTCCGTTCCGACTGTGCTTGCTACTCCTTCTTTGATTGCACCAATGTTTTCTGCTCTGACTACGGTCCCTCCCCAGGTGCCTGTTTCCGCTCCTGTTTTCGCACCAACTGGAGTTCAGTGCAACTACCATAAGAACTTCGGACACGACTACCAGACTTATGCAGTGCGGAAAAAGCAGAACAAGGCGCGTGGGAGTGGACGATCCAAGGGGACAAGGAGGCCCTTCTTTCATAGGAGGATAGACCAGCTCGTCAGTTCTCGCCGAGGTGACTGTTCAGAACTGTGTGCGTGCTCTACTTCACTCTCTCACCAAGAAGTTCTAGCAATCTAGCTCAGACGTCCCCTCCAGATACCTCTTGGGTTCTAGATTTGGGTGCATCTCTCCACATAACACCGGACTCCACATCTCTCACTTCAGTAGCGCCTCTTGCTTTTCCTATCTCTATTCAGACAGCTAACGGTACTCCCTTGTCTGTCAGCTGTCAGTGCACTTTTTTGTTCACTAATTTTTCTGTTCCAGCTATTTCACATGTTCTTCAGCTTATGGGGGGCGGAAATGGATTGGATATGATCATATAGTCTCAAATACGAATACGAATGTCGTAACGTATACGAAGTCGAATCGAATATGTACTTAATTCGGTCGAATATGAATATCCTCCTATAGCTTTTGTAACAAATCTCGGTAGAACAAATTCTTAGCGGTTTTGCAGGTTTTTCACCGGTTTTTGACCAGTTACCAGAACGGTTACCGATTTCAAACCGCCCAAACTCAAATTTCAAATCACAAAATCCGTTCAGGTTTTTCCCGGGCTCCAAAAACGGATCGAATAGTCTTGAATACAAATAATATCTATACTACAACCATGTTTATGTCAATTTCATATCTTCCAAATGCGATCGTGTTTGATGCTGAAATTTTACATAGCTATAGAATATGTCCTCCCCTACATCTCCTAATTTTTTTGGTTTTTTTTAAACTTTTATACATAGGTAATATGAAGGTAGCACCGTAAAATGGGGTAGCACAAGATATCAACATCTAAAATAATCTAGAGAAATATTTATTAGGTATAAAAGGTGGTATGCAGCAAGTTAGTTGCGTTATCAACGTAGAAGATGCAATATTATTTTGAGAAATTGATGGATGAGATGGAAAGTGTGGGAGCATATAATAGTAAATTATCAATATTATTGGCCTTACAAGTTTTTGAAATACAATGGGAAAATACATTCTTTAATATTTCTTTTCAAAATAAAATGTACAAGTTATTCAAAAAATTACAAGTTATTAAAATCCTAATAAACAACAAAGAAACAAGATCTCACCAATCAAACTACAAAAAGATAACAAAAAATTATGAGACAAAAAGAGAGCAAAAATTATGAGGGTAGGGAGAGAGAACCAAAAAATTATGAGGGTAGGGAGGAATCAAACACAAGAGTTAGTGCTAGAGAGAAATACCCATTAACCAACTAGACAAAGGTAGTTTGTGGTAAGGTACTAATGATTTCAACAAATAATTTGGGAGTTCAACTGAACACCAAACTTAGCTGGGTCCGCCCCTACATGTCGTTCTAGCTTTCAAATTTTGTTCCTGAATACATGGTATTCTACAATTTCTAGATGACTTTTTAACATCTTTTCCTTATATACCCCTCCCCTTTGGCTATTTCCAAGATCATTTACTACTATGGACTAGAGTAATACACACTATTCAAGAGGATAATTTGGTCTTTTGTACACATATCTTGGTTTAAGTGCAAAATCCTAGAACATCATCTATTCAGGAACAGAGGGGGTAGTATAGATGTTTTCTCAAAGCATAAAGACAAACATTCTATGAACAAAACAAAGCCATAGTATAGAAGTTTTCTTATACGAACCGTATAGGAGATGACACCAACACCAAATCCTTCAAGCAAACGTCCCATATACAGAAATGACGAGTCCTGTAAAACAAACATCGACATGCATGAAACTTATATTGTCGGAAGGAGCATAGGGTGAAAATTAAGCTTATGAAACATGTGGTGCATGTCATACTTTTGCGACGGAGATGGCAAGCCAACCGATGATGTTAGGAACCGCAGCAATCATCAACGACTGGAAATTCAATTAGCAGTCCCATCAGAGTAAAAGAGTAGAGCTTTAGCATAGTTAAGTATTGGTCTGTTGCAAAAATATGAACGAAAGGCTGAACTTTGGCACCAAATGCTTCATACACATTTTCTGCCATACCAACTCCTTTGATTTGCATATCGATGCCAAACACAACTAAACAACTTATGAGCTCCGAAATTAAGGTCAAACCCCAATACTATAGCTAACTGTACCAGCAATTCCATATTCGATAATTTTACAAGCATCAGTTTACAGGAAATGATCAACATTTAGAATCCGATGATTCCCATCCACTTTATTCAATCGCATCTTATTCGTATAACCGAAAAGAATGCATTTTTATCGGTTACTCCCAGCACAGCAGTGATACTGGCCGTTCGCGATTGTCCATCATCGAGATACAGACTGGTCGTCCAACGAAAGAATAGCTAATAATAACGGCATGAGTACCAAACGAAGCATATTTCTCACCCCTTTGCGGCCCATGTACTCTGCCATCTGCCCGCTGGCGATCGCCCCGACCATAGCGCCGACGTTGGACAGCGAGCCGAACGCCGAGAACTGCAGCGCGTAGTTAACACTTCACGAATACAAGAAACGCAAAATCCAAGAGGAAGCAATTAAGCATAGAGGTTACAGCTGGGACGGACCTCGGAGATGGAGAGGTTAAGGTCGCGGATGATGGCGTCCTGGGTGGGGGAGGAGAAGCCGCTGGTGAAGCCGAACTGGATGGGGCCGAGCGCGACGATGAGCGTGCAGAGGAAGGCGGATACGTGGGACTCGCGCATGACGGTCATGGAGGAGGAGCCGGCGGCGAGGCTGGACTGCCGCGACCCCATCCTGTACCAGCTCCCCGTGTTCAGCAGCAGAGGCTTCCGCAAGCCGCCGTCGTGATCGCTGCCGCTCTCTTCGCCGCCGCCCTCTCCTCTGTATCCGCCGCCGCTGTTCATCGCGCCGCTCGCCTAGTTCTCACCGCCGCGCCCGCAAGATTGCAGAGGAGGGGAATAGAGGGGAGGAGGAAGAGGCAAAGAGGAGACTTTTTCGGTTGCAGCGTGGAGAGCGGGACTCCGGGCTTGCCTGGTTGGTTGGGACCCACCAGTCAGACGTTCAGAGGTGTTTGCTCCGAGTCTCTGTGAGCTGGAGAACATGGTCTTCGTTGTCCTAGTCTGTCAAAAGGCTCCGCTCATTTTGGCCTAAATTTTTTATTTCTAGTTTTTTTTATTTTTTGTAAATTTTGTTTTTTTAACTTTTGACTATTTTTTGAGTTTTTTTCGATTCTTTTTTCTCGTTTTCGTTTATATTGTCCATAATAAGCTAATATATTTTTTCTATTTTTAAATTTTTTAAAATTTAATTACGACAAATAAGTCATCTTCAGCTATAGTGTAATTTCAATTAGTTACAGTGTAATTTTAGTCATAAGTCACTATTTTTCAGCTAATGTGCCTCTTGCCATTTGCGGACATTTTTTTCACGAGTATAGGGATGACAGATGTACACACTATTTGCATACATAAATCTAGACGCACGCACACGAGGAAACTGTACACATGAAATGAAACTCCGTGGGCCATGGCACAAAATAATATACGTTGAGACCAGCTGAGGTTGTACTAGAGGTGGCAATGGGTATCCGAAACTCGAGTACCCGATGGATTTTACCCGATAAGGAGGTGGGTATAGAAAGATATCTTCACCCGCGGATATACTGATGAGCAAAAATCTCTACACATCGGGTAGAGCGGGTACGAGTACGACTGTAAATTACCTGTACCCGTATACCCGTAGGTAAAATATACCTGTATATCATATCAATGAAGCATGCATGCATGCATGATGTATACAAATATATAGCGTGCAACAATATAGATAATGCATCATCTACATTTAATTTTGGTGTTGGCTATTGGTGTAGACTTGGTAATATATCTGTGCTTTTGATTTTGTCAAAAACTTCTGTCATATTTTATTTAGTCTATCGAGTATGGGTTACCCGTCGGGTATAAATACCCGCGCGGGTGCGGGTACGGGTAAGTTTCTATACTCGTGTGCGGGTACGGGTATCGTAGCGGGTAGAGTTATATTTATCGGGTACGTGTATAAAATGGCTATACCCGTAGAGTATGTACCTGTTGCCATCTCTAGGTTATATTGCACTACATGACAAACATCTCGTTCATGGTCGCAACGTTTCAAAAGTGTAAAGCCTGTTTTCTTATGATGATTTTTTATTTCACATTCTCTGAAAGCTAAAATAACTGGGACGATTTTTTGAAACCATTTCTTTGGACAGTTTTTGAACTCTAAAATTATATATATTATTTATGTCAATATTTACGTCATCTATTATCATCTTAAAAAATATAAATAAAAACCGCCGTATTGTACGGAATATAAATGGAACTCTGGTGCCGACCTCCATTTGTTTCGGCTTTAGTTTCTGCTCTTTTAATTTTTTAGGTTTTTTGTTTTTTTATTTTCTATATTTCTTTGTATTGTTTATGATGGACTAATATATTTTTTATTTTTAAAGATTTTAAATTTAATTAGGTCAAAAAAAACTATCAGCAGTTACAGTGCAAAATAAATCAGGTATAATAAAAAAGAACCATAAACCCTCAAAAAAAGTTAAGTTGAGCAGGGTCTAATGACTCCCAGCTGAAAGAAACAAAACTCGGACAGTTTGCCGCTAAGCCAGCCCTGCTGCCAAAAGGAACATGTGCAGATCGACCACGGCAAAATTCCATTTCCCCAGATTCTTTACACAAGCTACCGAACGAAACCATTCACCTCTGACTTCCACAACGTCCGAAGCAAAGGATTCATTCCGGTAGAAAGTTTAGGGGAATCGCACTGGTTTTTTCTTATTTACAAAAAATCATACGAAATCCCTACGCTTCAAACAGATTGTAAAACAGAGAAAAAAATTAAGAGTGCTGGGATTTCGGGTAGTAAAGGAACATTTGTGTAAATGGTTGGCCATATTACGTTCGTTTAAGCCATCTCGAGATCAGAAGCACTATCACATCACATGGTTACAACTTGGAAGGCCGATTCCTCACATGGAGATGGCAACACTCTCCCAGGTGGAAACCTGGCTCGAGTTGCTACAAGGCTCAGCCCAAATTGTCGCGTGCCATGGGCCGACCCGTTTGTTCAATGGGCCGCCAAGCCCAAGGCCAACCCAACAGTACACCTAGACGCTTCCCTCCGCGGTCCACGCCGTCGCCAACTACCCCTCGCAAAGTCGCAAATCGCAATGGCCAAGACCAGGTCGGCGGCGCCGCCCCGCCCCTCCGCCGCCGCCGCCGCCGCGGCTACCACGGCCGCTAAGATCTCCTTCCGCTCCCGCAAAATCTTCAAGAAACCACCCGCCAAACCCCTCGCCGTGGCGACGGTGCCATCACCGGCGCCGCCCGTTCTGCCCGCACTGTCCTCCCCGGGCGAGCTCGCGGCCGCGCTCCGCCACCTCCACGCCGCCGACCCGGTCCTCTCCGCTGTCATCGCCTCGACCGACGCCCCACCTTCACCGCCTCCCCTCCTCCCGCCTTCCACTCTCGCGCGCTCCATCCTCCACCAGCAGCTCGCCCCCTCCGCCGCCGCCGCCATCTACTCCCGCTTCCTCGCCCTCCTCCCCTCCGCCGCAGCTGCCAACGACGCGGTCACCCCCGCCGCTGTACTCGCCCTCGCCGCCGCCGACCTCCGCGCCATCGGCGTCTCCGCCCGAAAGGCCGCCTACCTCCACGACCTCGCCACCAGGTTCTCCGCCGGGGAACTCTCCGAATCCGCCGTCGCCGCGATGGAAGAGGCTGTGCTCCTCGCCGAGCTAACCCGGGTGAAGGGCGTAGGCGAGTGGACGGTCCACATGTTCATGATCTTCTCGCTGCACCGCCCCGACGTGCTGCCGTCCGGCGACCTCGGCGTGCGCAAGGGCGTGCAGGAGTTGTACAAGCTGCGGGAACTTCCCAAGCCGGAGGAGATGGCGGCATTGTGCGAGCGGTGGTGGCCGTACAGGTCGGTCGGCGCGTGGTACATGTGGCGCCTCATGGAGAGCAAGGGCGCCGCGGCCAAGAAGGCAAAGGGCAATGCTAGCTCGTAGCTAGGTACGTATCATGTATGGTGATGGTAGCATGTATTTGTTTGTCCTCAAGCTGTCAACTTTAGATGACAATGTGGCAGATGCTGCGCCGATTAGTGAAATGTTGTGTGAATTGTATGCCTATGTGCACACACGTTGTGCGGTCCTTGCAAAGTTGCGATTGGAACTCTGAATAGGTTCAGATTCAAATGCTACTATGGTTGCAAGATTGTGCTTGTCTTAGATGTGTGTCTTGTTGTGGAACATAACTTAAGTTCATCCTGTCCTGATACGTGTGGAGAAAATGGAAAATTTTGTGGTTGGAATTGATATGGTATCGCCCTCTCTCCATGTCTGTGCTTGTATACCATTGTTCAGTCCTGCCTTGATTGTAGATGTTAGAGCTAGATGATATATATAATCAGTTGATACTTGATCGTACTGTCTTTGAACGTGTCTGGAACAATGCTTGTGTATCTTAACCAATTGGTAGGTGATGAGGACATCTCTACTACTATCAGGTCGTCGTCTTCTCTAAATTCTTCAAGTGTTTATGAAGCATCAAAAGGTTTAAACACATTGAAAACTTTGGAACCAATAAAGAAAAAAACAAAGCCAAAGCTATGGGGGAACACCAGATTGATCAAGTTCATGTGGCCAAAAGCTGGAGGGAAAAAGTCTATGTGGAGACGAAGCAAAGTACAAGGGAGGAGGTGGTTTGCTCTCGTTCTGAACATGGGGCATGAGGCAGCCACTTAATCATGGAGCTATGCATTTAGTCATGTATTAGTTACTAACTGAATATCTGTGCGTTGCTACGGATTTTAAAAAAATTTAGAACATATTTGTATACATGTTCTAAAAATTTTTACCACCCGTTAGTTTCAGAACATATAGTATGATAAGATTCGGCGCATGTCTTTTGGATTTGGCGCAGATCTTTGGAGGTCATATGTCAACTCTGTCTTTTATGAGAAGGGGTGGAAGAGGTCGGATCAACCACCAACTTCTTCTTTTATAATAGTAAAGATTTAGCAAAGCCATGTATTAGGTCATGTAATAGATATTTAGCACGATGAGCTGGACCGAGTAACCAAGACAATCCCTAGCATCCCCAGCCAGCCCAAGGCCTAGTCCAAGCGCGTGAATACGGTTAGCCGCCGTATATATACTTGTCACCATCACGCACGGACGACTAGATAATGAGATGAAGAGTTTGAGCACGTTTTTTATTTTTGGTTAGCCAAACAAATTCAATAGAAAAATTTATGAATTTTGCAAATTGAGACCATTTAACTTTTCTGCTTGGATTTAGAGCACGATAGAGCTTCGCTTGGTGGTCGTGAAGTCCGATGCATGTGATCTTGCGAATTAAAGAACGTTTGTTCTTACATTGGCAACGGAGAATCGCTACGATTCGAGAGGCTATACGTGAGTATCTTAATCCTACGTTGAGAAGATCGGACGACCCCGTATCAGTAGGACTGTTCTTGATTCTACCGCAGTACCTCCTTCAATTTTACCGTACACTAATGAATATTAACAGTGAATATAGGTGGGCTCAGATGTAGATTTTTCTGGCATTAGGTTCTTTCCGTTGTTCTTGAACACAATTTAGTGACTTCTCTTTTTTGAGCCCGACGTTTGGAAAGGAAGGTGGTGGTGGTGGCGAGGATTCTGTGCTTTCTGAACTTGTGGAGCTCAAACTGAACATGGTGGCCACCTAAACCAGTTATTGGAGGCAACAATGCAACATAATGCTATAAGGCACAACTCTTTACAAATAACACAAATTACATGAGTTTACTTCATAACTTAGTTCAAGGGGATAATGAATTCATGCAGTTCATGAATGTAGATGGTAATCTACGACAGCATGGAGACTTAACCTTGCTCATAACCTAATACTATATACACAGAACACTCCTTTTCTTCCTTTTATTCTCTAACCAATGCTGGATTACTTTGCTTCCTCCTAGTTCTTAAGTCCACTCTTAGGGATCGAACTAGTTTATACAACTTTGTTTTCTGTCTACTGGAGCTTCCGATGCTTCATCCTGAAAAGATAAGAAAACAAGTTCACTGTAAGTTTATCTCTAAACTCTGTACATTACTCAGACAAACTATTGTTCATAGATACTCAAATAGAAGGGAGTCGCTTTTCTTTCATTTGCTTTGTTCTATGTCTACTTGAGGTTAAGCGAATGGGTGAGTAGATAATATGCAACTCCACAAAATCTATTAAAAAAATGGGCTAAGACTTGTGCCTTGTAAGATGTTTTATTGATCTCATTGCAAACCACTAGCTTTCAGCTGTTTCTGTATCTGAAAAGCAATGCGTATGCAAAATTGCCAACTCAGAAAGAAAAGAAAAAAGAACAAGAACCAACCCAAAGCATACCCAACCGCACCTCCTCAAAAGTATGGGAAATCAACCTTTCGGAAATTAGCCGTGACTTGTAAAGGAATACGAGAAGTGCATGCCGCCTATAGGGCCACTTCTTTTTAGCTGCGGCTTATGGTTTTTGGCTGAATTTTTTGAATTTTGGCTGTTTACGGTACAGATTACGGATAGACCGATATTCACTTACGATTTTGGCTTGTACAGATGTTGGACTTTTAACGTATACTACGTTTAATTTGTAGACCCCGTCTTAAGAAAATACTCTATTTAAAAGTTAGGTACTATAGCATAAACCAAAAGCCGTCCAGCTTCTTGCCTGCCAAACAGACCCATAAGCTGGACGCACGAGGGCATAGACCGCAAGATCCAAGCTTTTCTTTTGGAAGTAGGGAGATTATTCTGATAGCGCTAGGATTAGATTCCGCGTGATTAGTGCTATTAGAGGACAAAGGCCGATAAATTAGACCCAGATCCTTTTAAGTGCCAAGGGATGTCTGCGATTTGGCACTTAGAAAGTTTGTGATGTCAGTCATGCATGGTGGTAACATATAAAGAAAAGAAAAATACTTAAATACCCCTGCATGTTGTGTGACTGTTCGAGTTCGACCATCTGTGACGCACGGCCAACTCTTCATCAGTGTTTACAAAAAGCATTGCAATAGTTACTGACCTATGACTAGCATGCTCATGCACAGCTGAAAATTTATCAGAAGCAAGTCATCTTGTATTTTTGCAGCTCCAGTTCGCATGAGAAGTGTCGAGAGCTTTTACCTCAGGTCCAGAATCCCTGCGTCTTGTACTTGGGGTACGTCACGCGCCCCGACTCGATCGTCTTGACGTCGTCGACGAGGACCTCGTAGTGGCAGCGCACCTCCTCTGCCGACTTGCTGCCTCCCATGGCGCTGGACACCTTGTCCCACCGGTTGGGCGTGCCCTCGCCGTAGTAGGCGAGCGCCTCCTCGAACATCTTGTTCTCTTTCGGGCTCCACGCCGAGATTGAGTTCGGGGAGGAGCTCCGGGACCCAGAAGACATCTCTGGAGCAAATTTCCTTGGTAAGCTACTGAACTACTACCAGTGCTAATGCCTCCTGTATCTAGTGTCTCGGACTGAAGTTTTTACTCTTCAGAAGCTCTGATGGTTTGGCCTCTCTTGTTCCAAGGGCTGCTATTTATAGGCCCTGGGTCACTGGGTGTGAGCTGTAAATTAAAGGTGGTGGTGAGGAGAATAAGGTTCCAAGGCTTTGAACAAGTGACATGGAAAGCGTCTGATGAAACTTTAAGCGACTAGAGAATGGCTGCATTTCCCAACGGCCTAAGCTTTTGGGTCGAGAATGAGATGGCCGGTGGTGCATGATGGTCGACATGGTAATCAGAGCAAATGATCATTGCATGTTCTTTTGGATCGTAACTTATAGCTTTCGATTCTAGTGTCAGTGTTCATACAAACAAACCGAAAACCAATAAACCATTTTTAAAAAGCTATCTCAATAAACCGTTTTGAAACAATGGCAGAGAAATCATCTCGTTTGTTTATTTGAGAAAAGGAAAAGTTCGTTTAGTGATGTTTGGATAACTGGGCATGGTTGCACGCTAATGCACTTTGATGCCTTGTCTAACATATCAATCTTTTGGATGAGTTGATCATACATAAAACTCAGCCTTAGAGAGAGGGGGCGTTCTGCTTCGAAGGGGAAGGGGAAAAAACTGCATATCCTGGCCCTAGCAGCACTGTGTTCGAGATGGAGCTGACTTGGTTTGGGCACCCGATGTCAGCATCGCTACGCATGCTGCCGGGGCTACTGACAAATGCCAATGGCTTGTTTCGCGTGCAGCTGCTTTGCTTCTCTCATATGGACTCGTATCGCACTGAGCATTAGAGCTCGGAGTTAGGCCATGTTTTTTTTATCAGCCTGAAGCACGGCCGGTCGGCACGACCTAAGGACGGTTCGATTTGACACGTGGTAGGCCGTGCTAGTACGACACGAACGGTAGGTCAGGCTAGCCTGGAAACCTGGCCCACTAGGCGGCACGGCGTGGCAAATTGTGTCGTGCTCGGACCGGCACGGTACGGTGGGCACACCGGCGCCCACAGCCAGGCCGCCTCGGCCTCCACCTCGCCTCCCCCTCCCGTCGACATCCCTAGATTCCCTACAACCATAACTCATCAGGCCATCATAGAGCAGAGAGAGAGTAGAGGGGAAGAACGTATACCGGTCACCGGAGCCTAGACGAGTGGACGACGGCCGCAGGAGGAGGAGAGGGGCAGCCGGAGCCGAGGGCGGCACCAGGAGTCGACGGAGGGGGTGAGGTCGCGACGCTGCCTCCGCTGGCGTCGGCACTGGCACCTTTGCCCGCTTCGCAGCCAGAGACTCCACGTCGCCACCTCCATCCCAGACTCCCAACAGCTGCCTCCCAACTCTCAAGAGCCTCCACTTGCCGGCGCAGGCGATGGCGCCCCCATCAGCCTCGGCCTCGCCAGCGCCGGTCGTGGAGAAGATGGCAGGGGGGTCGGGGACTCGGGAGAGCAAGGGTCACGGGAGGTCGAGGAAGGAGGGAGACCGGGAGAAGGCGGCCGGGAGAGGAGAGGAGGCTACCGGGGTCTGGGAGGCACTGGGGTCTGGGAGGCAACCGGGGAGGAAAGGGCTGTCACCGAGGTGGGGGGGGGAGGCCGGGAGGAGGAGGCTCCGCACGGGTGAGGAGGAGGCCGGGAGGAGGCGCCGTCGCGCTGTG
This sequence comes from Bonia amplexicaulis, assembly GCA_036346245.1. Lineage (NCBI taxonomy): Eukaryota > Viridiplantae > Streptophyta > Magnoliopsida > Poales > Poaceae > Bonia > Bonia amplexicaulis. The sequence continues at coordinate 1,207,898 of CM070748.1, read as the reverse complement.
GTGGGAGGAAGGGAGGAGAGGGAGGGAGAGAGAGGGACGCTATCGCACGGGGTGGGAGAGGGGAGGAAGGCCGGGCCGGGAGAGGAGGGTGGCGCCGGGAGGAGGCGGTGGGGGAGGAGGGCGTCGGAGTAGGGAAGGGAGGCGGAGGGAGGGAGGGAGTGTCTCTTTTACTACTTGCATGTTATTTCTATGACGTTACTTTCACAACCATTAGCATGGTAAAATTGCCAAATTAATGGGCATACGTTTTTTGGCAAGACTGTGAGATTATATGGATGGCACTCCATGTGTGTGACGGGTTTTTTATTTTTGTTTACACCTTTTTTTATGAAGTTTGAGTTTGATTTCATGTTGTTTTCTCTCTGGATTTTGTTGTCAGTTTGAGAGCGGTTTGACTAGCCGTGGGTGGCGGTCGGACCAGGATCCGGTATGACCGGCCATAAAAAGTGGTCCAACCGAAAATCCGGTGTGACCAATTTCTAGTTGGTGGTATGTTTATTCTAGAGAGGTGCTCGTTGTGTTGCGAGGAGTTTTTGGAAGCGGTGTGACCGGCCGTGTGATGGCGATCCTACCGGAGGTGGTTGGGCAGTCTAACTAGCATAGTTGTCGCGATCAGACCGATCCCTTGTTACAAGGAAGAGTTGAGTCAGTTCATGGCGGGGCCAGCCTACAGTGAAATTAAGTGAGTTGAGTTGGTTTCGATTGTATTAGTCATGGTATGTCTCTATGCAAGTACTAGTTACGGCGGGAGTCGGGTCAACGGCAAAACAAAGGTTAGAGGAGGTACCCTAAGGCTATGAAGGGTCATATAAATTCGGGTGGAGCATCATCTCAAGCGAACAAGCACGGAAAAAAAGATAAGAATCATAATAAGGCAAGTGTATGCATATGGTATGTCATTGGATTTGAGCGTTTCAAGTGGTGATGGTCATCAGAGCAGATGTACGATCTTAGTGGTAAGCCATTGGGCATCATGGACTTTGTTGTGGTGATTGCTCATGGAGAAACACCAAGAAGGCGGATGGGTGGCATTTGAGAAAACTATCTGATACCAGGTGGAGAGATGGTTTATGAAACCGTGGCAGTGGCTTAAGTCGTTTAGGGCATGTCTTAGAGAATGGAGCATCTTATCGGGCTATTAGAACTATGTGGAAGTTACGCTTTGAAAAGTGTGCAAGTGTGTTGTGTAAAACATGTTTGTGTGTGGGTTATCAAGTTTTCCTATTTGTAAGTGATTGTATCTACTAAGGGTATGCTGGTTATTACGGTTAGGTATGAGGTGAGGAGCTTTCACTATATAAGCCATCGTGTGTGTTGAGAGATTGATCATCTCTTGTGTGGAAGAGAGAGGCTAGGGTTTTCTTGTATTGAAAACTTTGTGTGTATGTGTGCTCTAGACTTAAAGCTTTGTCCTCTATGAGGGAGTGGCTGTAAAATATTTCTCTCAAAGTGAAATGAACATTCAAATTTAGTTTAAGTGAATTATGATATGGATTCCTTCTTGTGCTTTTGATTTTCTTGGTTTTCTTATTTGGATTTCTTCTTCTCTTGATATCTGTTAGTGTCAATGATGTGTAAGAAGTGGAGATATCTCGTGGAGATCAGATCCTATTCATCTAGGTATTTTCTATGAAAAATTCTTGTGATTGCTTGATTTTGCTCAGGAGAGAGGTGATTTGAGGCTTTGATCTCGAAAGCGTTTTGATTTGAGTTCGTGCTATGATCTAACTGCTATGATATATAAGAACTCATCAAAGGTCATTTAGATTATCAAGTACTCATGATGAAGAGTATATCGAGGTTTATCTCTTTTACCCGGTTTTGGTATAACCTTCCTTGATTTGGATAAATATCGAAACTTTGGCATTGATCTTTATGATCCATGATTGAAATGGGTTCCTAGCATTCCAAGGAGGATTTGTGCCAAGTTTCATCATGTTTGGATTATTGGTTTAAGAGCTAGCCATTTTCTTGATCGTGTGTCATGCTGTTTTTAGCCTCTGTTCAGCGAGCGGTCAGACCGCCTAACCAGTTCGACCGGTGACACATGTGAGGTCAGACCAACTGAGTGGTCTAACCGCGCCCTGGCTGTTGTCTCGGGTGATCTTTATGATATTTAGCTCCTGGCTTTGGAATATCTTACAGACTTGAGTTTTCCACTAAATTGTGTTACTAATACGAGGGGAAAGATTTTAAAAAGTCATTGATCCCTCTGATTCGTCGTACGGATCCTATGTAGATAAATGGGTATCTTGTGCAGAGCACACACGCGACATCAAAGTTAAAAAGGTGATGAGACTTTATCTCAAAAAATCGGTGATAAAGCCATGGCTCGTTTTCTGATCAAATCTCCGTTCTCCGATTGGGCTCTGCTCGCTTGAACTTGAGCACTGAAGCAACGGGTGAACTAAAAACAGGCTCAGAAATAGGCAGACAAGATAGAGGGTAACATCGAATCAAAGTAAAGTATCATCAAAACTATGGATCAATCTATCAGGAGGTATTACTGCACATCAGCTGTTTGTCATCCTTGCAGAGACCACAAGATATGTGCTCTGGATTCCAGCTAAGTTATTAGCTGGCCTTGCTCTCCAAGTAGAAACTTGTGAAGCCTTCGGTGACCTTGCGTATCTTGCTTCTCTCTCCTCTAAGTAGCAGGTCATATTGATCACATGTCTACTAGGTTAGCTTAACAGGTTTGCAGTGTCAAGCTTTTTACTCCTTCACCATGGCATGGCAGCTTGGCTGTAAACAATTAATGTTGCCTGACCTTTTAGTACAGCTGAAGTTTGCTTGATCAGGGCTGCATGCCCCATGCATCCATGGAAGCTTGGAAGATTATGTGCCAAAGCAAAGGCCTCTTGAGCCCCCTTTCGGCCGGACAGTATGTATCAGTTATCACTATCGATCACCTGCTGCCATGGCCTTGGAAGAGGGCACTGCATCTTTTCTAGGGTCCATGCATACCCATAATTCTATAAGCATCTTGTCCAATAATAAACCCCTAAAAATGCTGATTATGTCATGCATACAGAATGCTGCCGTAGCAGCACGGAAGGCTTCTGACATCACGAACGAAGCATCTGTGAATTGTGATGTGTCGGCTATGAGCCAGAAATATATGCAGGTTTGATGACTGAGAGCAGCAGAGAGCTAGTAAGGTGCACAGAAGGATGTCCATGCATTAGGATGCATAATAATTCATTGGAAGAATATATAGCAGGATGTGGCCTAAGAACATCCATTCTTTGCATCGAATCACGCGTTTCGCACGATCTCCGCCATCCGGTGTACGATCCATAGAACATATTCCGATGGCGATAACCAACCAGTGAAGGGGTGAGCCACCCCCTGGGGACCGAAGGAATATATATCTTTGTGTGTGTATCTTTCCATCTCCAATGACCCTGGAAAGGAAATTGACTACATGCCATCTTGTTCCTGGCCTGTTGCTGCTCATAGGGTCCTGGAGGAATTCGCATATCGTCTGTCCTGCACAGAGGGGAAGATTTGATTTGCAGCCACTTGACCTGTCCAAAGGCTGCCGTCTCTCAGGATGAAGTGGCGTGGAAGATCCTGGTCCATCGGATGCATTGGACCGGGGCGGCAAGCGCAAGTCCAATTGCATCTTGATTCTTGCAGATTGGATCGAGCCATCCGGAGATCTCTCCCTGGGAATCATATCTGCATAAAGCCGTCGGAACGATGCAGGAGTCCCTCTGATATTTTGAACCATCCGAGCAAAGCTTTCAGGGTGATGCTGGCTAAGCTAGTGAAATGCAAGCTTCTTTCGTGTATTTTGCAAGCATTTCCTGTAGATTTCGGACTAATGTTATGCCAGTTTAATTGTGTTGTTCACTGTCAGTCTACCATAATGTTTCAATTTGGAGTTCTGCTTGCGTTTGCTTATTGTTTATCCTGGAAAATCGGATTGAAGTCGTCTGCAAATGAAAAGGTAGAGAAAACAAGGCATATTGTGTAGAATACACATTAATATCGTGAGGTAGCTTTTGTTCTAAAGAGATGTTTTGGTCCTTCGAATTCCTCTGACGTTGAAACTTCAGCACATCTACCAGTCTGAATTATACGGTCAACTTGTCCCTTAACCAAATCATTCAGTATCACAACATGTTCAGTGTGAGCTAACTAGTGCTGCCTGATCCGAGCCATCGCTTGCTACTGCTTATTCTCAGCTCTGAGATATCGTCAGTTGGTATCTTGCCAGCTGCTTGATCCTATGGCCAAGTAGCCTGGATTCTGTGGCCATCACTGCATCAGCCGGATCCCAAATCTTGTCACACAAAGCTTGGGATTCGGATTCGATTCTACTCTGATCGACAAGTTGAGGAAAATGCGAACGAATCCAGGGTGATCTCTGCATCGCGGTGCTGGGGGGATTCAAAGTGCGCGCTTCTTTTCCTCTGAAAAGGAAACGCGTGCGGATTTCCAAGCCTGCTAGAGATTCGCAGGTTTATTATGATTCCCAGAGGTGGAACTCTGATACCCAAAGGCGCGTACCGAGTCCAAAGCAGCCATGGTTATCTGGTGCGTCGTCACACAAGGTTAGCAGTGACGAAGGCATGTAGACAGGCAGAAGTCGGTGGAAAAGGCGAATGTTTAACGTGTCTATCGTCTGGCCGTATCTGAATTGAAGCCTGTGTGTGTAAATGAATCATGGCTCACGGCAACCTCCCCCAGTTTGCAGCATTTCGCCGATGTCAGTCCTAACTGGGGGAAATATCGCTGATTGGTTGTGAAATGTCACAAAAATTAATCACTATTTTTGACACAAAAATTGTTTGTCCACCGATACAATATAACTCAGGCTACCAAACTTTCCGACACATCAATTCGCTCATATAATAATAACTTGCAACAGTTAACAAAGCAGCTAGCTACCGACATGCCGGCTAGCTGGACAGACAAAAAATTCAGCAGTAGAACTACTGAACAGACAGCGGCAGCGTACTAGTCAAGCTCAATTGCTGACGTGCCCTCTGAACTACTCAGTTCGGGGCTTTGCCGGGCTTCTTCCCCTTCGCTTTGGCGCCTTTGCCGGGCTTCTTCCCCTTCCCTTTGGCGCCTCTGCCACCCTTCCCTTTCCTCCCCGTCCCGCTGGCCCTCTTGTCCTTCTTCATCCGCCGATCCACCAATACCTTCCCTTTGCCAGCCCTCACTTGAACCCCCTTCTTTGCAACAACGTACTCCTTCTGGGGCTTCTTTGGTATAGCCTTCCTGTAAATCTGGTCAATCATCTTCCTCTTTGACCGCTCGTTTATGTCATTCTGATCTGCGATGACATCCGCCTTTTGGCGCGCCTTCTCCAGTTTCTTCATGGCAACGCGCTTCTTCCGAGCCTTAGCCTCCGCTACTTTCTTGGCTGGCCGGGCATCAATCTCCTTAAACTGAGCCCTCATGGCAGCTACTTCCTCGCGTGTTACAGGCTTCATAGGCTGGCTATGCCTCTTTTCATCTTCAGCAAACCATTTAGGTAACCCTTCGTCATCGAACATGTACTTGTTGTAAGCATCATCAAGTATCTGCTCCCTCTGCTTCTTCCTCAGCATCTTCTTTGCGTATGCTAGCACTTCAGCCTTTGTGTCATCATCGAGGTCATCCTCTGACTCATCAGAAGATGATGATGAGTCCTCTTCATTTCGGACTGGCTCTGCTGGTACAATCTCAAAATCATCTTGTTGCAAGCGCTGTGCTTTAGCCGGCTTTTCCTTCTTGCCTGAATCCATCTTCTTTTTCAAATTCCTATGCAACTTCTCTCTTTCATCTTCACTGTCACTCTGCTCATCCATGCCTGTTCCTGCTTCTGTGAACACATCCTGACTGTACCACTGCTCTACGATCTGCTCTTTTGTTGGCTTCTGTGCATCTAGAGATAATAAAAGGGGATTGGGCTCTTGATCTTGATCTTCATCAGAACCTTCATCCATGTCAAGGTCATCACCATCATCTTCACCTCCCTATTAAGTCAGAACATGGTAAGAACATCTTTTATCATCAATACTTTATTAATTTTTAATAACCTACACAAAAGAACTGGCGACAACAACAGAGTACAAGTTCGGTCCTTTGGCTGCTGCAAAAATCAGGTTTCAAATGCCAGAGGACAAATTGGCAGAATTAACCTACGTGCCCACAGATAGGCAGGGGCACACCTCCCTCTCAGAGAGAGAGAGGGGGGGATGCAATTGTCATTTTGTTGAGACAACATTCATGTGAAATAGGGTCAGATATTACCTCCAACAAGTCTGCATCAGCATCGGGGTTGACTCGCTTTGCACGTTTACGCTCTTGTTTTACTACACCACCCTTTTTAGTTACATAGCGCTCATAAGCATCATCAAGCATCTCCTCAAGTTGGGCATCATACCTGGTTTGAAAGATACTACGTTACATTTTTCTGGTATTACAGTAAAATTTGAAAATAAATGAATTTATGACCGACTTATTGTATGTTCTGTTGGTGTGGATGTCTGAATTTACCTTTGTTGTTCTTCATCAGATTCCATTTCCTCATCAGACTCTTCACGAGGTAGAGTTTCCTCATTCTCACTGTCTCCAATGCCATCTTCCATACTAAGCTCTGCTGACTCAACAGCTTGAAGTACTTTTCCACCCTATAAAAGAAAAATGGATGTGATAACCATAGAATTAAATAATAGCAAATATATCATTGAGTTCCCAAGCTCAAAGTACTCGGATAAGTATAAGCTATACAAGTCATACTGGGAATGTAACTTGAGAGAAATCCTAACAGTCCAAGGTGTCAGAATAATAATAAGGCTAGTGCACTTTGAAATTATTGCATGGAGAACTAGATGACTAAGAAAAACTCTGAAGGGGGCAGGAATGTTGCATTTTTCTAAAGTGCAAAGCAAAGAAACATATTGTTTCGATATCAGGGAAAATTAGAAGTTTGATTTGTGAATGAATACCACTAATGAACTTTCAATGCCAGATATGACTATGGAAACAGCATTATACCTTGATAGCACTAATAGAAAACAAGTCAGGATCGCCGTAAGTATCTCCTGTAGCATCAATTTGCATTCCTGTTGCCTTGCGCGCTTTATCCTGGAATGAAGAGACTGATATATTAGCACAAGACTTAAATTGACACCACATGTGGCACATGTTACATTTATATTCCGTAATGGAAATACCTTTGCACGACGCTTTGATTGACGCTTCTTCTCTCTCCTTTTCTTTCTATCAATGACACTTGTCAATTCTTCCATTTCCTGTAGAAGTTGGTCATCATCCTTGATATTGGTGTCTACTGCAGTATCATTAGCCTTTGGTGTGACTTGTGAAGATGATGACAGTGCTTTCCGTATGCGTATTCGCCATCTATCATAATTGTACATCAGTTTCATACGAGATTGACAAGACAAATCTCTGCACACGCACAACTTATAGGCATGTTTGGATAATCATAGCAGAGCTACTTACTTCAAGATATGCTTGAAGCTATTTTTATCCAGAACATATAAATCTTCACAGAGATTTTTTATCTGGCATATGGCAAACAGTACACAGTCAGTATTATGACTATAAAAGATAGAAGCCGAGCTAGTCAGTATTATGACTATAAAAGGTATTACTCCAATACCTCATCAGTAGTAACCTCATGATTCTTGATCGGCAGAGATGCTGGGTCATCAAATGAAATTGCATTGAAAGAACCAAGAAACTCTAGTGGTGTCTGAGCATCAGACCATATAAAATCTGATGCCAGACCGACTTTCCGCAATGTTGTATTTCCTTCTTCATACCTACATAATTTGTATATTATAGAAATTTAAAATATTGTACCTCCCACCAAACTGGGCTCCATATAATTCAAAATCTTAAAGCTACAAATTCTACAGAAAAATATCAGCAGATCCAACAAATGTTAATCCTTGATTACTCTTACGCAAAAAAACAGAAAAGGGCACAAAGTATATCCAAATTTGAAATGCTTAATCGATTACTCCTATTTGACTTAATCTAGAATTGGCGAGGACAGGCATCAAAACAATGCTCAATTAGTTTATACAAATCACATTGTGACTGGATTAACTTCCAAGATATGCAGAGCAATGTACTTACACGTGGTACAATAGTGAAAATTAGGTTGTTACGCAACGTGAAAAGTGGACTGGAAATGGCAGAATTGCATATAAGTTAAATATTTTACTTCTGTGTGTTGTGAACACTGGTAAACGCACCAATAGAACTGCTATACCGAAGATTCCCGTAAAGAATCCAATTGAATATTTTTATGGGATTTAACCAATAAATTTGATAAAGTTACAGAAGTAGCAAAAGTAACTATTTGATGTCTTCTAAACTTTACAAAAGTTGTTCAATGCATGCTTACTTATAGTAAAGAAGTATATAAACACAAAGAAACTAATGTAGCATGATCCTGGCACATATGTTGATAAGTAAAAAAGCACGAGACTGCAAATAATTGAAAAGAACAAGCAAACTGCAGCGATGATGTAAGAGGGAAGACCTACCCATCGCGGTTTCTCTTCTGCTTTTGGTTACAAAGTGGGTCTCTAGGCTGCAGAACGCACAAAATTTGCAACATCAAAAGGATGCTAACACATAAAAGAAGAGAAATCTAGCAGGTAACTGGGATAAATGTTTCAACGTACCTTGATGTTCTCTGGAACCACACTGAATAAGTGCTTTATATCAAGAAGTTCTGGTTGAATCTTTGCGGGAGCTTTATATCTCAGACAGATAATATAAATTTCAGCAGATGTGGAACGACTTGCTGTAGGTTTAGTCACCTCAACCTTCTCAAAAAACTGCAAGTGGGTACATTAAATGCATCAATGAACTATCACAAAATAAGTAACAAAAATTGTAATACGACCTGTAATTAGTACACACCTGTTTAAGGCAGTACATAATAGAGTTGTAATCTTGGGACCTAAAAACCTGTTGAAGAAAAAAAGGCAGCTGATTTAAGATGTGTACTGAAATATGGGAACAACACCAAGAGTCATTTGCAGTTCATGGATATACTTCGTAGGGGATTGAACAACGGGGATAAGTAAATAAAAAATGAGAGCTCTACAAGAAGGCATCAGCCATCAAAACTGCCCAAGAAACCGCCAGAACAATACATGCTGCTAGTACAGTACTGAATTACTATGAATGCTTAATTACACTAGCCTATAAACGAAAGAGCTATTATTAGTTATTACACTTGTCTACGAACGGAACCACGAAAACTGCCCGCTGCAAAATCCATGAAGAACACATTTATACATCATGCTTGCAGTGGAGAACGTATTTTTACATTAACAATTGCCTTGCGAAACAAATACATCATACTCAATTAGTAATGAAAGCCGTAGCAAAGTATTCAATAATCCAACAATTACGCCCAAAAAAAGGAGCCCTTTTTTGTGGATATATCCTTACCTTGGTGATGAAGGCGCCCTTGGGGGCGAGGAACATGGTGGCGAGGCGTAGGGCGTCGATGACGAGCGCGGACTGCGTGGTGGCCTCCTGCGCCCACGCGCCGCCGACGTTGGGTGACCCGTCGTGGAGCACGACATCAAAGGCGGAGACGCCTTTGGAGTCCATGAGCCTCCGCACGGCGGCGCGGCACTTGGTGGTGGTGATGTCCTCCGTGAGGGAGTGGGCTCCGCGGATGGGGCGGATGGGCACAAGGTCGACGCCGACAACGAAGGCGCCGACGGGGGCGTGGTTGACGGCCACCTGGACCCATCCTCCCGGCGCGGCGCAGAGGTCGAGCACTGCGCGCGCCGTCGGGAGGAAGCGGAAGCGCGCGTCGAGCTGGAGCAGCTTGAAGGCCGCACGACTCCGGTAACCCTGCTCCTTGGCGAGGTGGTAGAACTTGTCCTGCCGCTGCTTCCCCTTCGCCTTCCCCATGGCCGCCGCCGACGAGGATCCTTCTCGGTGGAGGAGGGGAGGCTGGCGCTAGGGTTTTGGAGATGGTTTTGCTCGCGAGCTACGCTGCTTTGGTCGTTTTATCGTGGGCTCCGAGGCGGTTAAGCCGCAGTGGCCTTGTGGGCCTGGGCCTGTGTTGGTTTGGGTCGATGCAAGGAAAAAAATGTTTCGTCATCCCTTCCCCCTCTTATCTCCTCACCTTGTATTGCGAGCGCTCACGAACACCGGCACACCGCACTGCAGACTGCCACTTCCAAGTCGCAGAGCCTTCCTTCCCGTGATTTCCTCTCCGCATGGAGCTAGGCCTCGCGCGCGCCGCCTTGTCTGTCCTATCGAGCTCTATTAGGATTAATCTTATTGTTGTGCATATTTGATATGTTCGAATACTATAATTGTAGTGTGTTGAGTACTGTGTGGTCGTAACGAGTACTCATGTGTTGAGTACTACGTGTTCGTAACGAGTACTCGTGTGTTGAGTATTGCGTGATCATGTCGAATACTCGGTGTGTTCGAATACTCCGTGATCGTAGTCGTAAGTCGAACTACGCAGTGACCGTAGTCGTGAATTGATACAATCGATACTTAGAAGAGAACTATAGCAGTCAGTACTCAGAAGGAGTACTGTAGCAAATGGTCGTAGTCGTAGCTACAGTTGGTCATGGTTACAGTAGTCGATGGTTGGTACTCGTAAGCTGCAGTGAACTGGTCGGTGCTCGGAAGACCTATGTGATCAGAGATGCTGGTCAACAAGCCATGGTTGATAAAGCGGTCGAAGGCACCATGGTCGAAGGCATTGAGCAGTCGTGGTCGCGAGGCATGGTTGAGACACCGTGATCGACAAGATATGATCAAAAGACTCGAAACAGAATCCGAAGAGAACTCGAAGGATTATGTGCGGTTGTAGACCTGACTGGTCGTGTCCACTAAACTATGTGTGATAGTTAGTGGAGCAAGTCGTACGGGTAGTAGGCAGTATGCGAGTCATAGAAATTATAGCTAAAAGAGTTAGGTAGTTTTAGTCTATATATTTATAATCAGAGTCTATAAATAGATTAAAAAAATAGAAAAATAGATGACAGATTGACGCAGCGTAAACTCATTTCTCTTGAGTTAAAGCAGGGTTTTGGTGTGTATTTTCGATCACCGTGTGTGCTCGTTAGGTTCGGTCCCTTGGGTCAACAAGCTCTTCCTCCGCAGCGGCCTTCTCTTTCGGCGCGTGAGGAAACCGCATCCGTGCCTCGGGGGCGCGAGAGTAGTATTGGGGTTGTGTCAAGTGGGAGTATGACCTATTCGGTAGCGGAAGATCAAAAGGAGGAGGTGGACGAAGGGGAGGGCGTGCAGGTGGTTGAGGAGGAGGAGGAGGCTGCAGCGGTGACGACGAGGCCGCGCCTGCAGCTCATCGAGAAGCCGGACCGGAGCCTGGCGCTGCTCGTCGAGTACGAGTCGGAGTAGCTAGGAACCTCTCATTGCGCCAACCACCGCAGCGGTGAGGCTTCTGTGCTCGCCGTGTTTACTAGTTGGAGACTTGGAGTTTAGTACTGGCTGAGTAGATTCTGTGTTCCCCTTGGTCTGGTAAGTCTATATGATGTGTGTAGTTCTAAGCTCTGATAGTAACAGAAGACTGCACAAGGCTGACAGGTTTGGTTTAGTATAAATCTGACTTGCCATTGGGTCTGTGTGTCAACGCCTACGGCTTATGGTTTTTTGCTGAAATTTTTAAATTTTGACTGTACAGATTATGGAGAGAGATACTCACTTGTGATTTTAGATGGTACAGATGTTGGGCTTTTAACGTATATATTATTTAACTTGTAGATCCCGTCTTAAAAAAATACTATATTTGAAAGTTAGGTAATATAGCAAAAACCAAAAACCGTTAGCTTCGGAGAAAAAGAACAGATCCATTGTACTGTCACAAAAGAAGTACCTCCTGCAAGACATTTCGAACAGCTTCAGGGGGGATTAAGAGGAAACAGCTGGTTTATTTTAGAACTTCTAGATGTATTACTGTAATAGCATGTTTCCACAGGTTATGTTGCTGTGTTGGGAAAGCCAAATGTTGGAAAGAGCACCCTTATAAACCAAATGGTTGGTCAGAAACTTTCAATTGTAACAGAGAAACCACAAACTATACGGCATCGCATTCTTGGTATATGTTCTGAACCAGAATACCAGGTATCACCTTTCCTCTACATGCAAACGGTATTTATTTCCTGACAACTCTCTTCACAGTGGTATAAAAAATTCACCAATGTTGATGATGTTATACCAATAAGTGCTAAATTTGGTCATGGAGTGGATGATATCAAGAAACTCCGAAGTTTTTATCTCGTCTTCTCCAACTGTTTGATTTGATAGATTTTTTTCAAGTACATGTTTCATTTGTTCACCCAAAGTCGTGTTCAGAAAGTCGCTTTGGAGTTCAGGCCAAGCCTGTCGAACCGCCGCTGATTTCTGAGCCGGCGAGCGGTCCAGGGCGTGGTGAGGAAGACTCCGGCGACGGCGCGGATGTCTCGGCGTCCGCGGGCGGGCCGCTCTGACGGAGGGCGTGGGCTCGGCGCGGGGCGTGCCCGAGGTGGACGGAGGAGGCTGGGCACAATGCCGTCCAGCTCCACGGGCCGGCGTACGTGCTCGCGTTGGCTGAGTTGGTGGTCGACGCGCCGAGTGGATATCTTTCTCCGCGCTCTCTTGCGAACAAGTCAACAATGTGACGAGATCAACCAGTATATATATTCTTCTGCCGATCCAACAACGACCACGGAGCGACGTGCCTGCCCATGCATCGGACTGCTACTACTAATGTCAAAGCGTGACCCATCCCTGCCGCGAGGCAACGTAAGCACGAAATTGACTCCTCGCCGTGCGTTGCGTGTCGCTCAAAGTCTAACAGGCTGACGACACGAACTATCAACATCTGCAGCAAGTAGTCAACGACTCATCAGACGTGCATCATGCAAATTACAAGCACATGCCAATGAGATCGATCGATTTAAACCAAACAATTAACCTCATTCGACACTGTTACTCCAAGCTGCTGCTACAAAAAAATCAACGAGGAGGAGGAGGAGGAGCAAATGACGAGCAAAATTTTTAATCTCCTCCCGGGAGGAGATCGACAAAGAGTAACTAAGAAAAGCCGAAACTAAATCAAACTTACGAGACAGACAAAACTTGAAGCGACCAACCAAACAAAATGCAGATAGCCAATCATGCATGTCAGCTATTTTGCCCTCCTATCTTCTCGTCTTTACTCAGCTATCGCCGCCGCCGCTCATCAGCTGCTGCACCGTGCCGCTGCTCCCTCCGGCGCCGGTGGCGCCGCCCCCACCGCCGCTGCTGCTGCTTATGTACGACGTTATCGCGGCCGCGAGCACCGCGGTGAAGTTCGGGTCCGACGTGATCGCGGCCGTGGCCGCGCTCACCGTGTCGGCCAGCGCGCCCCCGTCCACCGCCTTGGTGCCGGCCACGGCCTGCACGGCGGAGAGCTTGGACTGGTCGTAGAGCTTCTGCCCGAACAGCTGGGGCAGAGACACCGGCCGCGCGGCCTCGGCGAGCGCGGCCTGGAGCTGGGCGGGCTCCGGGCGCTGCGGCTGCGTGGACTCCGACGTGCCCGGCGCCGTCTGCGTGAGGTCGAGCGTGATCGTGGGGAAGGGCGCCGAAGCCGAGATGGTGGCGACGCTGGACGAGCACGGCAGCACGGCGCGCGCCAGGAAGTTTGACCCCGCCATGAGGCTGCCGTCCGCGCTCGGCATCGAGCCCGACAGCAGCATGGACGCCGCCGCCGCCGTGGTCGACGCCATCGCCATCGCGGCCGGCGGCAGCGGGTGGTTGTGGTTCCCCTCGTACGTCGTTATCAGCACCGTCCGGTCCTCGGCACATCTCTGAACCTAACATCAGTACATCGCAGCAAGCACTTGAGAACGTGCCATGGTGCAGCAGCAAAAATGTGCTAGTGTTCCAGCGATCTTTGTCAACTGCGCCATACCTGCTTGCGGACCGGGCAGCCGGCGGCCATGGTGCACCGGTAGTAAGCGCGAGGGCACGGGTTGCCCTTGGCCATCTTCTGCCCGTACTTCCTCCATTGGCATCCATCACTGATCTGCACATGGCCAAGATCATCACAAGAAGTCAACAAAAAAGCGTGCGCATATAAAGCGTTGTGTTATACTTAGTATAGGCTACAGTTGCACGGAACATCAACTGTTCAAGTACCATGGGTGCTTCGGAGCGGGCTCGGACGGAGACGCGGGCCTTGCGCATGGTGGCGGCCTCGGGCACCGGCTCGGGGCCCTTGGTGAGGAGGAACTTGGGCACCTTGTTGGGGAGCCAGCTCTGCGGCAGGTGCTGCTGGGTCTCCGGGCTCTGGCCCCTCTCTTGGATGCGGTGGTGGTGATCGAAATGCGGCAGTGGCATGATATCCTTGCTGTTGATCATGGCGCCGTTAACGTTGCTCTTGCCCGGGCAGTAGTCCATCGTCGGCACGGGCGCGTCGGGTTGCTCGGCGACGGCGCGCAGTCGCTGCCGCTCACGGAGTGGGACGGCTCGTCGGGCAACGACGCGGAGCCGAGGCTGATGAACTGCCTCGGGAGCAGGCTCCCCTGATCTTGCTCCTCCTTCTCCGGATCAATAAGCTGACGATAAGTGACAGCTTCACGATGAGCTATCTATGCCTATGCATTTCTTAATTAATCTGTGTGCTATCATGCGCAATTGTGCATGGTAATGCAGGTTTAGCTTTGTGCTTTTACCTCATGGATAGTTGGGGTGCCTAGGCCTCGGTGATTCCTCTGCTGCGTGAGTGTGACGAGGTGCATGTGGAGGGAGTTGTACTTTGTGGTCACACTGCTCAGCATGTTCTTGAGCCGTTTGTTCTCTTCGTTCAGCCGTCCAAGCTCGGATTTGGCCACGGCCAACTGGTAGATTAGGAGAGGAAACTAGTAATCAGATCTGATCCTGCGTACATGTACACAAGAAGACCAAACAACTATTTTGTTTGTGCATGGCTACATCAACCAGACAATGGTACGGTCGATTTCAGGATGGACAGGTTCATTTGACAGGTTTCTATGACGACTAGATTTTGCACAAGATATCCTCGTTTAGAATCGAAAGTGTCTCTAGGAAATCAATTACCGCAGGATTACCTCAGCTTTGGCTTCCGTGTGATCTTCCTCGTTGGAGGAGACGCCATCGTCGACGGTGGACTCCTCGCTCCCGCTGTTCCTCCTCCCGATATGTAACCCCGTCTGCATCCCAACCACGGAAACACGTCAAGGAATCGAATTCTAGGCCAAAATTTCCGCTGAAAATTAACCACCCTCAACCAATCCACCGACGTTGATGGTGAGGTCTCCTTTCTTGATGCTGAGATCGTCCGCCGCGCTGGCGGCGTGATCGGCCGCCGCCGCCTCCTTCTCCCGCTTCTCCTTCCTCATCTCCGTCTTGAAGAAGTCCATCTCACCCACCACCGCCCGCCGCTCCTGACCCCCGTCCTTCCCGGCGCCGCACCCCAGCCCCACCGCCGGGAACTCCGACGGCGGCGGCAGCTCCCGGCCGTCGGCGCCCACCGCGCCACTCACAACAGCATTCTTGCGCTTGAGGCCCGCGCCCACGTAGGACTCCATTCGTATATGTGACCAAGAAAGAAGAGGCGGAGCAACGGAATGGCGCGATCAATGGCGGGTTGAAGAGGAGGAGAAGACCAGGGAGGCATATAAGAAGGTCGCGGGGGCGGACACGTGGCGAGACTCCGCTCCTACTTCCGGGGCTCTTACCGATCTGAGTCCATCATTATAGGCAGTGTTGGTGACCATTGACCGTGGACAGGGAGGGAGAGATGGACGGAGCCAGCCAGCCATGGGTGCGCGCGCAGCGCAGGGGAGGGGATCGGAGGAGGACTAGCGGCGGTCCAGGCAAAGTCAGAGCTGCTGATGGGATCGAGTGAGTCTGACGACGATTTCTCTGGCGGAAGCCCAAGCTCCCGGTTGAACCGGGCACGAGCATGCATGCAGTCGTGCGGGTGGCGGCAGCCAGAGAGAGAGAGAGAGAGAGAGGAAATAGTCAGCTGCCGCGACTGTTATCATCGGTCGCCTCCTGATCCGAGAAATAGCTAGAGAGAGAAAGAGCGATCTGACTTTTGAAATCTGAAATCCGAGGGAGAGACTTAGGGGTGCACGACCAGCGACCAGCTCTGCGTCGCCACGAACATCAGTTGACAACTTCTTACTACACCCGGCAAAAAAAAAAAAACACAGCGTAACACAAACTATAAACAGGCCAGGGTCACCCGACCGGGCGTACCATGCTTGACCAGCACCGCGGCAAACAATCCCATCTTCCGTTTTCCGTCTCCAGATTGGATGCTAGCGGCGAATGGTTCTGAGTTGTGACGCCATTGGCGATGAAGTATGCTTTTAAAATTGGCCACATGGAGCTCCTGCCTCCCGGACGAGAGGAGCAACGGCAAGACTGAGTAAATAGATGACAAGATACGCTAGAGAAACACGAATCTGATGTAGTGTCTTTGTTTCATCAAGATGTATTGTGTTCCTTTAAACCTTGAGATTGCACGTACTAGATGATCAAATAGTCTAAAGCGCAAGTGATGTGATGAGCAACCAACACAATGAACAACCATACGAGAGTATGTCACCAACAACTCAAAAAATTATCTAGTAGTTTCCTATTAATTTGAACGGGCCTTGTAAACTATGATCTTCTTTTGGTGAAGATATATCTGTCCTTTTCTAGTGCGGTTTATAGTTTTGGACTGTTCGTAAGAGAGATTACGGAGTAACATAAACTTACGCACGATTTTAAGCGATTAAATGAAGTTGCTAGAGTGTGTACTATAATCAACTTGTAGACCCCACATTACAAAAACACTCTATTTAAAATATAATTACTATAGAAAAAAAGAAAATAGTTTTTAAAAACTAAAAAAAAAGAAACCAGATCATAGGCCGGACGAAGGGATAAGAGGGAGGAGGCATTTGGGAAGAATCGCAGTTGGCATTCCTTTTTTGATTAACGAGCATACTAATTTCTGATAAGTAATCACGAGTTAATTAGTTGGGTTAATTGACATGTGGCAGGTGGTGATTGGCCTTGCACTTAGATATGTGGAGGAGGGCACCCAGCACCTGAGTCGAACTCTTTGCGACGAGCAAACCTAGAACTGGGAGTTGGACTGGGCTTATCCATGCTAGCCCGAGGCCTGCAAGCATGGCATGGACACGCCACATGGCAGGTCGTGCCAACACGGCACGAATCGTGGCCTGGGCCGGGCCTGGAAATCCTGCCCGTCGAGCGGCACGACATAACGACATATCGTGCCATGCTTGGGCCGGTCGGGCCCGACGAGCACGGCCAGCACGAGGGCATAGCCAACACGCCAGCGCTTGGCCATTGTCCTCCGTGATCCTGTCGCCATCCCATGGATTCCCCAATACCCACACGCCATCACAGAGCAGAGAGGGGGAGTAGAAGACTACAGGGGAAGGACTACACCAGATCGGAGAAGCCGTGGCCCAAGTGGTCGATGGTGGCGACGGCAAACCCGGCCTTGACGAAGTGCATGGCGGTGAGCTGGGCCATCCAGCTGCAAATGTTGATCCCGATCTTACTGATGGAGGCAAGATAGACTTGCTCGAGTGGTGGAAGAATAACAAGTGGATATGGGTGGGCTTTGGGTCGTGGTTGGGCCTGGCCGGAGGCGAGGCGGGCCGGCACGGCATGGCACGATGAGATGACTGGGCTTAGTAGGCATGGCACGAAGCAGCCCAAAAGCACGATGGGTCTAGACCGTGCCTGCACAACACAACCCAACTCACAGCTCTAAGCAAACCTATCAATGCCTTTCTAAATAAAGGTTTTTTAAATATCGTTTGCCTTCTCGAGTAATATGATGAATAGTAAAAAATCATTTTTTTTCCCCAGCCTAGGCTCCATCTTCTCAGATATCGGGTTTATTCTTTTTTGCTTTTGTTTTTGTCTTTTGGTTATAGTTTATGATTTTTTGGCTGTTCGTGTGAGAAGGTACGGAATAACAGAAATCCATGTACGATTTTAGCTGATATAAATAAAATCACTGTAGTATGTACTATAATCAACTTGTAGACACCGTCTTAAAAAGATACTCTGTTTAAAAGTTGAAAAATCGAAAAATAATTTTTAGAATCTGAAAAGAAGAGAGGCTAACTAGGGTCGGGAACAAAAACTGCAGACGATTAATCCAATTGTGCTGCTCTGGATTGCATATCTAGGAGGACCGCATTTATTGAGCTTTTGAAAGTTTGTGGTGAGTGTTAAGGCTGATTAGGAGGGGGTCTTTCCCAGTGGTTTTAATACTTATTAGAGCCTAATTCTAGGGCGACTTCTAGAGGTGATTTCGCTTCTGAATCCATAGAAGGTTCCGTTTGGTGGATTTAGCCTGGTTTTCCTTCTTGGAATTGCCTTGCACAGTTGCATTTCGGGGCAATTAAGGGGAAACTATGACGTTTCTGCCGCCCTTGGTCGTGTTGTGCGAACTTTTTGGAGAGGTGAAGAGTAAAAATCTCTCCAAATGGCGGAGAAGAACGTGGACAATTTATGACCGAAAAAAGAGAACAGTGGAGATTGGAGAAGTCATCGATCAAGAAGATGAAGGAGTCGCTGATCTTTGGGGGCGTTTCAGTTTGGCTTTGGAAGACACAGTTTGTTCTAGAGGATGGAGAAGATACTGGAAGAGGGATACACAATAGGCGATTATTGGTAAAGCTCTCGCTCTGTCAATCCTACATGTCAACACAATAATTATGGCCATAAGACCAGTCTGGGGCAATCCGCAGGTGACAACCTTTTCATCGTGGAATTTAGATCGAAGCATGATAAGGAGAGGGTTCAACATGGATGGTTGGCAAGCATGTCGTGGTACCGCAGAAATCGGTCAGTGATATTTCTTACCCGTCATGGTGATGGAATATGTTTCAGTTTTTCAAAAAAAAAGGATTCTTAACAGGAGGTAGCAACGTTTACTTTGTTTAATGTAGAGTTTGTACGTTCCAAACAATCCCTGAAGACCTCCAAATCAGGCTATAAGAACTTAAGGTAGGTGGATTTAGCTCAAATTTACCCCCAAAATGCATCACTTGGCTTGCGATTTGTACCCAAAGACCGTGATTGCGACTACGCACTACTTACGAGACGATTAGCCCCAACCTGGTCCTCAGGCACGAAATCTCTCTATCCATTGTCAAGGCCCGATGACGCAGGAGCAGCAGCGATAGCTACGGTAAATTCGACTGTTCAAGACTACCCAGCTTCTCATACTTCTTCCAATTATACCATCCTACAAGCTCGCCAGTACCTCAAGTGTCGCATAAGAATTGACCATACGTCGTTGCTCACTAGTGCACACACGTCACAAATCACACAAGGATAAGGCACATGTTATCACAGCGACTGGTCAGTACGAGAAGTCGAACAGCGGTGGGCGTGGCCAAGATATCCAGAAACATTCTTGCCAACAGACGGACGCCATATCAGGTCTTGCGAAGCATCACTAAAACATGTAGCATATATACACACATCGCCGGATAAATACGCAAGTTAGAAGCTATAAACTCTTCCCCCGGCGAATGCGTTCGCCTCGCTATGAGGCACAGTGTCTTCTTTAGGCCGATTTTGCGAACCCAACCCTCAGCTTGCCGTAGTCAAAGACGGTATGGTAGGTTCCCATGAAAACATCGCCCAAGATCCTGAAATTGTAAGATGTATCAGTGTCAGACTCTGAGATCAAGCATGAAGAGAAATATTGAAGGCTATAATTTGTTCTGTCCAAACCCCCATCCGGAACATACACAGGATTTCTAGCATTGTCGATAATAACACCGAATTTCGCTAAGGGTAACATACCAACATGTGCTGCTACAAACAGAAGATATTGGCCATGAGCTTAGAAATGCATAGATTACCAGAGAGGGCCACGAGGAGGAGGGATGTCCAGAGCTGTGAATCCACTGATGCATTGGGCAGCAGGTCCTTCACCAACCTTCAGGATATACTGCACAACCAAAGAGAATAAAATCAATCACAGGCTATGAGTTAGTCACAAATATGTAGACAATCATCTCTCTCTTTTTCTTTAAGAAAGGACTGGATGAGCTGATAAGCGTGTTCGGCTAATTTGATGTGCAAGAAGTAGACATACAGAACAGGAAAAAAACAGATGGTTGCTGCGCCTATTAGCTAATCTGGATGCAGGAAGCAAATAGGAGAGTAAAACCATGGAGAAGTTGCACCTGTTCTGGCTTCAGCGCAAATTTTTTGCCTCCAATGGAGAATACAATGTCAGGCATGGATGCAAGGCTGCCACAGTCCACAGATGATTCTCCCATGGGACTTGGGAGACGGTCACACAGCTGCAAAATCAATACAGTTATGCAAAGTAAAAGTATCACTGTGGTGGTAGAACGTCCTGTGCCAGAAGTTACTAAGCTCACCTGATTAATGTACTTCAATATGACTTCCTGGGTCTGGTTCTGTGCAAGTTGATTCTGCATCCATACAACAGCCATCTCACAGGCATTGCACATGGCATCACTATGGAGACCATTTGATTTCCCAGCTTCATCATCTACAACGCTCTGAATCCCAGCACTGTGTTCACAAAGCATATGGAGAAGGAAGAAATGAGTCAAAAGGCAGCATAACGCAAGTACAGGATGCCTAGATAACCACTTCCAACAGTTTGCTAGATGAAAACAAATTTGGTCACAGTGGTACAACATTACAACTAGTTGCCCAGTCGAAGCACATATATTCTATTTTACAAATTCAGACACTTGGAAGTTGAAATAGTATTTGCAGTTCTCACCTAACACCATGAGTTCCATCGAAAGTACACAGACCAACCTGAGAGCAGATTTTTGCTGGCCGTGTCTGCAACATAATGCCAGAGCAAGTGAAGTTACAGTGCTTCTAAGCAGTAACATAATGGATCAAACCAGCAACCAAAATAGAGAAGCGATTTGGAAATATTCAAACCTCTGCTAGCAACAGATCTAGGATCTGTTGACCATATTGAGAAACAACTGTCTTGCACTCTTGGCTGACCACCCCAGCAGCGCCAATCTTCTCGTTGATTTCAGTAATTATGGCCTACATCGATGATATTAACTCGTGAAAACCACGCAGTGCAAAACGATATGGAGCAAAGAAGAAAATGTTAATCATAAACAGTGTGGGTTCAGATTGCTGCCTGCGCAATATTAAACATGAAGTGCCTCTACCGTAAGCATTTCCTTTTTTTTTCAAATTAAGCTTGGAAGGTTATAGTTCCTTAGGAATGGCTGTGATTGTACTTGCTAAATTTCTATATGTATCAGAGATGATACATGATAGGCAGATGGATTTAAAACAATATTCAACATGAAGTGCCTCTAGTGTAAGCATTTCCTTTCCTTTTCTTTTTGAAATTAAGCTTGAAAGGTTATAGTTCCTTAGGAATGACTGAGATTGTACTCGCTAAATTTCTGCGGGCATGCGGGCGTGCGTGTGTACCAGAGAAGATACATGATAGGCAGAAGAATTTAAAACAAGGCTAAAAATTTCTGAAAGGAGATTCAGAAAATCAAGCAAAGCATCGCAACAGGTGTTTAGTTTGAAAATTTTAAAGCTCATAAGGAAAGTTAAAGCATGTCATGGATTCAGCAAGGATCACCAGTAGGATAATTGCTCCCAAAAACATCAATTGAGAAGATTTGCGATATTTAGTAGATATAGCCAAACAAAACACTGATTTGAATTGCAAAAGTGGCTGACTTCATGATTACACAGACAAAGATAGATACAAAGCTCATAACGTACTGTGGGGCCAGCAAGCAATGAAGTTCCAGAATCTGCAATCGCTGCACAACCGCCAGCACAAAATCCTGGTAATGACAGAGATGTAACAATGTGTAAGAATATTTCTCATTTAAGCACAATAAGATTGAACACGAAAACAACCAATGCATACCTGTGGACTTTCCTCCAATCAGGACATCGCCCATCTCAAACTGCAGAAAGTAAATGCATACTATTATATCAATTATCCAAAATATTACTTAACTCACACAAGAAACAAGACCAACCTGCCAGTATCCCTTCTGAGTGACTGGGACATATGTATGATTGCCCTTGTAGTGGCTAGGATCCATTCCTCCAAACACAATTTCACCACCTTCTCCTTCATCAGCATGTCGGTTGAACCAGAAAGAGAAAACAGGGTCGCTGATGAGACCTTGCTCTACCATGTTATACCTGTCATTTATCCACATCATTAGGGACCATGAGTCTTCTATAAATCCATAGGACGTGCAAATTTAAGTATGATGTATCTCCATCTTATAAGACATTGATTTTCCATCAGTAAAACAATATAAACAAACTAAAGTGTAACACAGTTTCACATGCATGAGCATAATTATACCTTAATTGCAAGTATTAACTGTCATGGCAGATGCAGCAAAATCTCCAATTAATATCAACAAAAAATCCAGCTAAATATCACAAGAAATGCGGTAACAAAAAATCCAAACGAAATGAGGGCAACTTGCTACTTTACTCGGAAGGTCAATATTAAGGACGCTGCCACAGCTGTTGATATATTATGCACATATAACTATTCAAAGTCAATGTCCTTGGAGCTAGTGAAAGAATCGTAAAAACACTGAAAGCAGTATGTGCAAAAGAGCAGCATTGCTTCTAGCTTAATTGAATTGAACTAGCAAAGATAAATGAACAAAAACGATCTTAAGGCCAGGTTGTCTTACCACAGGGGTACTGCTTTTCCAACAGATATTTCCTGAAATCCGAGCCCAAGAATGCCATCGAATTTTGCAACCATGAAAGTAATACCTGGCTCGCTTGTAGCTTCAATAAATTCCTAAAACAGTAAACCAATGATATCAAAAAATTTTGAAGTGGGATGCATATGAACACTGAACAGAGATATAATCAACAAATTTACTTAGAAACACAGAGACACAAACCTGATCTTTCACAACTAGATCACCAACTGTAACACTATCCTCACTGAAAAACCCAGAAATTGCACCAGTGCCATAGTGAATGTCAGCAGGTTTTCCTGGAGAGATGAAACAATACCAAACAGCACTATCAAAGCGCGGACACAATTTCGAAAGTGATACCAAACAGCTGAATTACTCAAATCGAATTAAAAGAAAAACAATGAACTAGGCTCATGACATGGGATAAACACCATCGGAGGGAGGTCAGATGGAAATGACCCGAGGTAAAACAACGTTAGGTGAAGGAGGGCACTAGTTAGGGGAGGGAACGGATCTAGAGTAGCTGATCTAGAGCAAAAGATCAAAGCTAAGAAGTGGAGACTTGAGAATACTTATTCATTATTCATTGCTTAATTCCAATAGCATGCGGTAGCCCTCTTATATGGATGCCCCCTAACAAATACAATCTAATCTTATTCATATCCCTAACAAATACAATCTAATCTTATTCATATCCCTAACAAACAGAAACTAATCGCTAATTTCCTAGTAACGAACCGGCAGGCCCTACGCCCATGACATTACACCCCACCCGAACAGGCAACTTGTCCTCAAGTTGCTAGGTGGTGACCATGGTTGCAGTCCTAGGAGATCATTCGTTGATGACAAGGCTCACCGCCTAACCCGACATGCACGTGCAGGTGCAAATAAACAAAACACAACATTGAAAAGAAATAAAGCCTTTTACATCTTGGCTTATTTCTTTATTTCGGACTAAAAAATAAATTAGAAACTGAGTTAGTTTGTTGCGCCATCTTATTGACTTGGTCAGCAAGCCTGCAGGTGGATCCCATCCAAGGTCGCACAAGGAGGGTACAACTTTGGTCTTGGAGGTGCTGGCCTGGCCCTACTCGAGTAGTATGCACGGCAAAAAACACGGTGTGATTTCTTGCTACTTTTCCTCCTACCTTATCTCCCATGGGTGTGTGGGAAACAAACTTCAAACTAGATTGGTTTCTATGAGAGAGCACAGATTCATTTTGATATGGTAGCCTCAAAACAGGAGAGTCCTTTCCTTGATTTGGAATTGGCTTAACTAATCTGATTTCCTTCCATGAAAGCCAACACATGCCACCGGGATTTCCTTCCCACGCTCCCTTCTTTCCATCCAAGCACATGCTGCATGCATGCAACAGTGTGCATCACGTCTCCTCCCATGCTCCTCCTGGATCCCATGCAAACAGGCATCCACGCACGTATGCGCCATGCACACTGTGTTCACACGGCACACCCAATAGACTGCATGCACGCATGTTCACACGCATGGGAAGGATCGTTGTCGCCGCGAAACACATCGCTACCTCTATTGCGTGATGTGCCGCTGCCGACTCTTGACGTGCCGCCAATGGCTCTTGAGGCGCCACTGAGACGGCTGGAGATAGCGTCGCTGCAGTTGTTGGAGGTAGCGTCGTCACCAGCGCCGGATAAGATGTCATGGCTGCTAGAAACTGCGTCGCCGCCCGCTCTGGACGTGACATCGCGACTACGATGAGCAGTGTGCCTCCTTTTCTTCCTCCGCCACCGTCATCATGTCCTGATGCAACGTCGCGGCTGCTGGGAGCAGCATCGCCGCATCCGCTTCTCCAAGCAGCGCCGCTGCTGTCATGAGGTGCAGCTTGTACCCTATGCGCCAACCTTGGAAGATGCCACACCGACGCCGCTTGAAGACGCACCATTGTCCATGCTGGATGGAGCAGCAGCAGTAGCAGTGCCGCTACCATGGCGCGACCACTGTTGATCTTGCTCCTTGCGCCGCCGGTTGTGTTGCTGCCATTGCCTGATGCACCTCCGCCGCCTCTTGTGGTGTCGTTGGTGCAGTATCGGGGGGCCAAGGATGCGATCTAGTCCAGCGCTAATCTTCTTTAACATCATCAGTATGTATGCCTTGTCTTCCTTGTGGCTGGCCATCTCGATCGTGGTGGACAGTCCAAGATTGACTGCTCTGATACCAAGTTGTCATGAACTAAGATCATGACATGGGATAAACACCATCGGAGGGAGGTCAAATGGAAATGACCCGAGGTAAAACAACGTTAGGTGAAGGAGGGCACCAGTTAGGGGAGGGAACGGATCTAGAGTAGCCGGTCTAGAGGAGAGATCAAAGCTAAGAAGTGAGGACTTGTGAATACTTGTTCATTATTCATTGCTTAATTCTAATAGCATACGGTAGCCGCCTTATATAGATGAGCTCCCCTTAACAAATATGGCCCGTTCATATTGGCTTTGAAGCAGAAGCCAATATGAACGCCCCAGCTTCAATAATTCGCTTCTATCAGGCACTACTGTGCATCAGCCAATACTTTGCACGTTGACATATTGTAATGCACTTTGTATTTCATTATGTCACAATTTTGTAAGTCGCATGATGGTCCGAATGTTGTAGTGACTTTCGTTGCATCGTCTTTCTTACATAATACACTACTATTTCTCAGTCACTAGTATTCATTAGCCGTTTCTATCAGCCATTACTATTCATCAGCCGCTTCTATTTATCAGCCACAGCCGAAAGCCATCGGCAAAAGCCAATACGAACAGACCCATAGAATCTAATCTTAATCATATCCCTAACAAACAGAAACTAATCGCTAAATTCCTAGTAATGAACTGGCTAGGCCCAAGCCCTACATGCATGACAAGTACAATAGAAGAATACACAACTATGGGGTGTTCATATTGGCTGTCGCTGATGGTTTTTTGCTAAAAATAAATAGTGGCTAAAAAAGTGGCTTTTAGAAAGAGTGGGGTACGTGGTGCGCCCGTGACCCCTTGCCTTATCCTCAAAGCGAGACAGGAGAGAGTGCAGAAGCCGCTTTGAGAAGCAAGATGTTCATATTGGCTTCTGGTTTCTCCAAGCAGAAGCCAATACAAACACCCCTCTTATCACTTCCAAAAAAGATAAGATTTATTCCATACCACAAAAAAATTAAGGTAACTCTTTTCGGTATAATATGTTACTAAAGTTGCAAGTGCTGAAGTCAATATAACAAATGTTTGGGTATGTATTAAATTTGAAGGCTTGGTGTGGTACATCTAGATAATTAATATGCTCAACAAAGACAGCTGCAGTAAAATGTCAGCAACATTCCTGAATCCTGACTGCACGTCGTTGTAATGTCAGACTACACCAATGGGCACTGCATCAACATCAGCTATTTTTAGCATCCTTTTCAAGGATGTTGCACCTAATGTGAACCACAGATTTTGCTTGATGTTGCCAACCATGCGGCATGAATTTCCGTTTCATAATAAATACTCTGTAACAACAAAGTAAGGCAGGCCCCGGAATGATCTATGGATGATAATAAAAAAATGCAAACGACCAACTTTGAGCAACAGGCAAGAACGTGGAATTTATGGTCTATCTATACATATCTAATATATTCGTTCTTGAGAAAAAAAATTTCATGACTTGGATCTAGCTCATAACTCTTTGATTTGAGCATTCAATTTATGATTCACACCAGATAACCATACCTTTGTCATCTATACATATCAAACACCTCTTCAACAATAACTGGGATTTTTTGCTTAACAAACAGGCAGATTTCAAGATGATACATGAGATAAGCTAAGCCACTCGTTGGAACTAAGTAGATAACAAAAACCAGGCAGATTCAATTCAACAATGGGGATGGCTATTTACACACAACATTTAGTTACAAAAGTTTTTAAATCACCCCTCCTTGTGGGGTGATTAGTGGGAGATGGGAAAAGTGTATGTAAAGTGCATAAATTACACACACATGTACCATAGTGACTCTATTCAACAATAAGTAAATTGATAGGAAGACAACCAGTCAGCCACAACACAAAAACTAGTATGCTGGAGAAAGGTTTTAAGCCACAAACCGTTCTTCTTGTAAGTGCTTGACTGCCCCGACTTGTAGCGCGAGTGGAAGTAGCAAGCAATCTGCACCAATCACCACCAAAACAAGCTGTGCCTTAGCACCAGACAAAACCAAACCCTTCTAAAAAACCTCACAAGGGCAAGGAACAAGGACGCACGGAAAAGTAGCACTTGGAGGACGGCACCCAGAGGTTGGAGCTGCCGGTGTCGAAGATGACGGTGAACTTCTGCGCCGGCGTGCCGACGCCGATCTCCCCAAAGTACTGCGCGTTCATGTAGTTCTTCAGCGCGACGATGTCGCTCTCACCCCCGGCGCCAAGGGAGTTGGCGCCGCGGAGTCCCTGCTGACGCTGCCCCTCCTCGCCCGAGAGGCGCGTGGCGACGCGGCTGTTCTGGTCGATCGGCCGCTTCTTCAGCGCGATCCGCACCAAACCTTCCGCCGCCGAAGCGGGAAGGACGGTTTGGAGCAGTACGGCCGCGAGGAGCACCAAGGCGACGCTGCGGGTTCCCATGTTTGCGATCTGCGGCAAATCGAAGGGGAAACGAAGCAACAGGAGAGATTAAGCGAAGGGCGTGAGATCGGACAAATCCTAATGGGGAAAGTACTGGAATAAAAAGGAGTGTTCTTAACTGACACTACTGCAATTGGATTGGGCGCTATGTATTACAGAAACGTCAAAATAATAATGAAATTAGTAGCCAACTTAGGAGAGATTAAGGCGCAACACGAGCATACAAAGACCTAGCAAAATCAAATCGACGGTTTAGTGCATGACATTGAGACTAGAAGCGAAACAAAATCGAAAAATACTCAAAATCAGAGCGGGATTGTTCCAGAAAACACGATAAACTAACCAAAAATAGACGAAAAAACATGACAAGAAGGGGAAAAACTTGATCTGATCGGCAACACTGAGTAGAATCCGATCAAAACTGCTTCAAAAACCGCCAAAAAAAGCTAGATTGCATCTGCAAACACACAGCAACAAGCAGAACTAGACCAAAACCCCATTCGAGCAGTACCATAAAATCCTGGCGCTAATCTGAGATTTAGCCAAGCCAAGTCCACGACAAGCGCAGAACTCACCAGAAATCGGAGGCAGGAGGAGCAACTGAAGTGCGCTGCGCTGCAATACGGACTGCGCTATAAATAAAGCAGCCGGGGAGTAGCTGTCCGCTCCGCTTGCCGTCGGATCTTTGGACGGCGTCAAGTTAGCCGTTAGATCAGGATAGGGGCGTCGGGTGCACGGGTAAAATTGCTAGCTTTACCCCGAGAAGTGGCGGAAATTGATGCGTGAGGAGTTGCGTACTGTTAGCACGTCACATTTGGTGTGACTCGTGCGTGTTTCAGTACCCGACACGAACCTGATGACTCCTTTGCGTTTAAGTAACGAGGCTTTCATAAAAAACTGTACAAGGACATTTAGGGGGTTATGTTAGCTGGGCTAATAGTTTTTTATTAAAAATAAATAATAGTGATAGAAAGAAGTGATTTTAAGAAGAAGTATATTAGCTATAGAAAAAATGAGAAAGAGATACATACGCGAGATAGGAAAGTGAGAAGTTGAATACGTGATGTGTTCGTAATCCTCTACCTTATCCTCGAAGCAAGATGAGAATGGAAAGAGTATAGAAGTCACTTC
Source organism: Bonia amplexicaulis (assembly GCA_036346245.1). NCBI lineage: Eukaryota > Viridiplantae > Streptophyta > Magnoliopsida > Poales > Poaceae > Bonia > Bonia amplexicaulis. The sequence continues at coordinate 1,179,423 of CM070748.1, read as the reverse complement.
GAGAAGCTGTGTGTTTATATTGGCTCTTAACTTCTCCAAGCAGAAGTCAAAAGTAAAAGCCAATACGAGTGGATCTTTAGGGTGTGTTTGGCTTATGGTCAAAATAACCGGTTAGCTAATCTTAACTAGATTAGTTTAATCTAAATTTTATATTTAGCAATAAATCTTGCTGATCTAAATTAATGTTTGACTAGATTAGATGGGTTAGCTGGGTTAGCATTAAAGAACAAAAATTAATAGAGTTAGTTATGCTATGCTAACTTATCCCACTAAATTGATGGATCAACTTAATTCTAGGTCAGAAAGATCCTCCTAATCCACACCAGGGAGTCGGCCTCCGAGCAAAACGATTGTCGACCGTGACACCCGCACTATCACCTCCACACCAGGGAGTCGGCCTTCGAGCAACACCAGTGAATGTCGAGCCTCTCGCGCTCCAAAGCCTTCACTCAGCCGCCGGCTACGTCGACTTCCACGATCACGCCGCGGTCGTGACGTCGGCGACACCTCTGACCGCGTCGTGGTCTGGTCTTCGCTGATAGGCACGACTTCTCCATGGTACATGCTTGGGGACGGAGCATCTGCCTCTGACTTCTCCGCGGGGACTTCACCTGTTCTTCGATGACTTTGCCCGGTCTCCGCAAGACTTTGCCTGGTCTTCGCCAAGCTTCACGCGAATGTCACCTCCAACTCCTCCGCAGAGACTTCGTGCGGTCTCCGCCGAGGACTTCGCCTGGTCTCTGCAAGACTTCGCGTGGTCTTTGCCGAGCTCCGTGCAGATGTAGCCTCCGACTCCTCCGCGGAGACTTTGCGTGGTCTCCGCCGAGGACTTCACCCGGTCTTCTATGACTTCATCCGGTCTCCACAAGACTTTGTCCGGTCTTCACGGAGTTCCGCGTGGATGTCACCTACGCGGAGACTCCGCACCGTCTCCACCAAGGACTTCGCCCGTTCTTCGACGACTTCATCCGGTCTCTGCAAGACTTTGCATGGTCTTCGCCGAGCTCTGCACGGATGTCGCCTTCGACTCCTCCGTAGAGACTTCGCGTGGTTTCTGCTGAGGAATTCGCCCGGTCTCTGCAAGACTTCACACAGTCTTCGCCGAGCTTCATGAGGATGTCACCTCCGACTCCTCTGCGGATACTTCATGCGGTCTCCGCCGAGGACTTCACCTAGTCTTCGACGACTTCATCCGATCTCTACAAGACTTCGCATGGGAGGGGGACCTTCGTTCGACCACGCTGTGGTCGTAGACTCCATCCGACCGCATCGCGGTTAGGACTTTGTCCGGCGTGCACGTCAGCTTCGCCCCATCGCCGACTTCGTCGACACCTGTCCGAACGGTAGGGGACGGAGCGCGCGCCGAAGACTTCGTCCTCGCCACCGACTTCGTCAACGCCAGTGCGAATGGTGGGGGATGGAGCGCTCGCACCGAAGACTTCATTCCACCGTCGGCTTTATCGACGTCAAGTCCGAAGGGCGATGGACCTTCGTCCAACCACGCCGTGGTTGTAGACTCCGTCCGACCGCATCGCAGTCAGGACTTCGTCCGGCGCGCACGTCAGCATCGCCCCGCTGCCGGCTTCGTCGACGTCAAGCCTGAAAGGCAGGGGACCTTCGTCTGACCACGCCGTGGTCGTAGACTCCGTCCGACCGCATCGTGATCAGGACTTCGTTCGGCAGGCGCGTCTGCCTCGCCCCACCGCCGACTCCGTCGACACATGTCGAACGGTGAGGGACAGAGCGTGTGCGCCGAAGACTTCATCTCACCGCCGGCTTCGTCGATGTCAAGTCCGAAGGGCGGGGACCTTGGTCTGACCACACCGTGGTTGTAGATTTCGTCCGACCACGCCGTGGTCGTACACTCCGTCCGACCGCATCGCGGTCAGGACTTCGCCTCGAGCGCGTGTCAGCTTTGCCACGTCGCCGACTTCATCGATGCCTGTCTGAACGGTGGGGGATGGAGCGCGCGCCGAAGACTTCGTCCTACCGCCGGCTTTGTCGACATCAAGTCCGAAGGGTGGGGACCTTCTTCTGACCACGCTATGATCGTAGACTCTGTCCGACCACCTCGCGGTCGTAGACTTGGTCCGACCGCCTCGCGGTCGTAGACTTCCGCCGACCACGTCGTGGTTGTACACTTCGTTCGACTACGCTGTGGTCGTACACTTCGTCCGACCATGCCATAGTTGTAGATTCCGTTCGACCGCGTCGCGGTCAGGACTTTGTCCGACGCGCGCGTCAGCTTCTCCCCACCGCCGACTTCGCCGCCCGCCTCGTAGTCAACCACCCGCCATCGGTTGCGTCCGTATACGGCTTTGACACCCACCTAGGAGGCATCGCATCGGTGGGACAACACGAATTCGTGACCTCCTCGTAGGCATCGCCTCGGAGGGCCGACACCACTCCTGCCCCGCTGAAATGATTTGTCGGTAGTCTCTACACTTGCGTTACGGCTAGTTAAGGAACCCCTTCTAGGGGCTGCAAGCTGCTAGTTGCATCGGCTCACCAGTCGTCACCCTCACGCTTACTGTCGGGGGACGGTGGGCTAGGATGTTTGTCGTGTCAGCTCACCCATCGGGACCTCTGCGCTTGCTATCGAGAGAGTCATGTGGTAGGGGTGATCCAGCCCTTAGTGACTAGGCCTTGCAACTGGCCCAACATATAATAAACTCAATAATATAAAAGGAATATACCAGTGTATCCGTAACTTGTGTAATTATTAAGAGGTAGGAAGGAGATGACCCACTTATTTTTCTTACTTGTTCTGTTTAGCTACTCTTTATTTTATTGTTTGGTCTATAAGCGTAATAAATGGACAAAATTATCAACTACCTTTGGTGAAAAGCATCAGTGGTGGTGAAAAACATCATGGTGACAAAGGCTTATTTAACATAATTAAATTTAAAAAAATAAAAAAAATATAAAAAATATGTTAGCCCATCACAAACAACGCAAACGAATACGGCAAAAAAGAACCAGCAAAAAAACTCAAAAAAAGCCAAAATCTCAGAAAAAGACGAAATTATGAATAATAAAAAATAAGTCAAAAGCTTAAGTCGAAACGAGCGGGGTCTTAAAAAAAACAGGGCGCAAAGCTTCCATTGATCGATGTCTTCTTCTAAGAATGTCTCGTAGTAGTGTGTAAAGTCGTACGTTACAAGTGAACCATGACTACGACTTTAGATGGCACGTAGATACCTTGCATGAGCACCAGCACCTTGTGGAATCTCCTCGCTGAGCCAGCATGCACGTCACACATGTTTACGTGGAGACACCTGCATTTGGATCCACTGACATGTTGCCCCAACTCTTTAGCGGAGCCCGGTGCCAGGGACAGTTTGTTCGGCTTTTCCTGTGAGGAAAAGGAGTGGCAGGATAGCGTGTGCGCGAAGCAATACGTTACTGCTCGGCGCGGGCTTTGGCCCCGCGCACCCCTCGCGTGCACGCAAAAAAGCCTAGTCATATTCTCATTCACATGTACTATCTGTTACAAATACATATTGAATAGTATTTCAATGCTTTCTACTGTAATAAAAAAGTATTAATTTTCAAACATACGAAAAAATAAGTAATCACTATCCAACATTCAATTCTACTTTAAAAGCTATGCAAATAACTTTGAACAGAGTATAAAAGCACGTCCCATACATATCATTTCGAATGTAGATATAATCACAATTTTAAAACATTAACTATTAATATATTTTTAAATATTTTGATTGAATGTATGAAAATCATATATGTTACACTCTGATACTCTTCTTATGTGTAGTAGCTCTTGAATCGGATTAGAGTTTCTGACATACGACATGAGCGTGTGGTATCAAAAATAAAGAACATGAATCTTGTAGAGAGAACCAAAATAACGATTCTGAACCAACCATGACGAGCGAGAAAAGATTTAGTGAAACCGACAACAAATTTTTTAAGCACAACATCAAAAGAGTACAAGGGATTATCGCTCACTTACAACTCTCTTGTGCACCATTTGCTTTGGATGAATGGCTTGATCGCTTAGTTCCTCTATATGGTCACCCACATGCTTTATAGTTTTTCCTAGACCTTTTGAAATTTAGAGTAAAAATCCTAATTCTAATAGGATTCATCTAGGATTTTTATAACATATCTTTCTCCTTGCCTTGCACTGGTGAAGGAAAGAAAGAAAGGAGACAAGGTCGGAGCCCTGCTCCAACTGGCTTTAATTTCCAGCTTCCGGCTGTGGTTGTTGGCTTTTGATTCAAATTGCACTGCAATGATTGTTAGTTTTTTTCTAAATCATTCAATTAAAAAATAAAAAAATGAAAAAACACCATTATATCTTCACGAATAATATAAAGAAATAAGGGAAAAAGAAAAAGAAAAATATCAAAAAAATGCTAAAAAGGTCAAAATAAGAAACCGATGTGTTTCAAGTGGCTTTTGGTTTCTAGAAGCAAGAAACCAAAGCCACTTAGAGCGGCCCATGCCAATAGCTCTTTGCAAGTAACTTGCATGACTCTATCTCGAAGTGATACCACACAATCTTCGAGTTCAAACAACCTCACAGATATTATATTCTTTTTTAAGTGGAAACATACCAAAATCCTGTCAATGTACGATGTACTCCATTATACATCTCCAATGTAACCGTTCTCACATCAGTAATTGCAGACTCATTGCAACCCGCTAAGTAAACATTCCATGTGTCGGGCGTAGAGATTCTTGTCAAACATTTCCATTGTCGGACATATATGGAAGCAACAACCTCAATCTAATATTCATTCATGAGAAGTATCCGATTGACTAACGACTAGTACATCTAAATCATCCTTTGCTACCGCCACTAAGCATACACCGTTCATTTACTTCAAACTTCAATAGTCTTTTGTCATATGATCTTCCTTGTCACATAGATAGCACATATGTGCGCCCTTGGTCTTTCTATTTTTCTCCCTAGACCTTTGTTTCTACCTGCAACATCTACTGTAGTCAATGCTTGATCACACGAGGATGAAGATTTAAACGACTTTTTCAAGGATTTCGCCTCCGATAGATATGCAACCGTCCCATTGAAGTTAAGAATGGTTTTTTCAACGAGAATATTCATCACCAATTGCTCACATGATGATAGTAGAGACGATGCTAGCATGACAACCTTATTATTTTTCTCATTTTTCTCATCCACACTAGTCAGTTGTGTGATAAGCTTGCTGAAGACATTGAGATTGTCAATAAATTGTGTGCCTTCCTCCAGCCCAATCTATACAGTTGTCACTTTAGCACCCATCGGTTTGACAATGATTTTGTCATATACGATTCTTCTAAGCCATTTCAAAAAAAATTCGACGAATTCTCCTTGATCATCGAACATTTTACCTCATCGGAGAGATATAGACGGATTGTATTGACCGCCTTCCGCTCCACCACTTTCTAGTTTTCATTGGATATTTTTTTCGGTTTATCCCCTTCAAGAGTATTGATTAGCTCTTGTTGGACAAAGACATCCTTCACCACACATTGCCACACGCTGAAATTTCCTCCGTTATTAAATTTCTCTATCTAATTCCACATCATCAACATCGATCTTAATTTTGTGCTACTTGATGTTTTACCTACCTTCTCACAAATTAGATTAATTCGATCTTGACTTTGATACCATTTGTTATACTCTTATACCCCATCTTATGCGCAGCAGCCCCCAGATCGAATCAGAGTTTCTGAGGTACAATATGAGCGTGTGCGGTATCAAGAATGAAGAAGATGAAGCTCGTAGAGAAAACCAAAATAACGATGTTGAAGCAACTAAGATGAGAGAGAAAAGATTTAGCGTAGCGATTGTAAAATTTTAAAGCACAACCTCAAAACAGTAGAATAGATTATCGCTCACTCATAACTCTTTCGAATCTTTTAGGACCCTCGGTTTCTTGGCCCATACAAGAATCTAGTGCTAAAGAATATCATAAACTCTAATCCTCTCGTGCGCCCTCTAATCCGCTCGTAGAGAATCTACCTTGGTTGCTTGGTTCATCTCTATGGCCACCCTATGGTTTATATAGTTCATCTTAGCCCATATCCAATTTATAGTAGGAATCCTAATTCAAATAGGAGTAGGAGTTCTAATCCTAATAGGATTCATCTAAGGTCATGTTCGCATTGGCTTCTAAAAACTGTTTTTCTATAGTATTTAACTTTCAAACGGAGTGTCTTTTCGAGGTGGGGTCTACTAGTCGATTGTAGTACACACTGTAATGACTTTATTTATATCGGCTAAAATCGCACACGAGTGTCTCTTTCTATAAACTTCTCTATAAACTGTTACTATTTATAAGCCAAAGCCAAAAGGTAATATGACCAGACCTTAAGACTCTTTATAGCACATTTCTAAATCTTAAAAGACTAGGTATAAGTCATCCTAACTCAACAATATGTGTAGATTTATCAACAACATATGTAGATTTATCTCGAAAAGTACTTTTTTAATATTATAATTTTATAAGGTTTATAAATATATTATAAAAGAATTTATTTATCAAAATTATGTTTGAAGGCCATATCAATATTTAAAATGATATATATTGGTGACCAGAGGAAGTATACCATGGTCCGTGTGGTGTCAACCTAAATGACAAAACGAAGAGCAAGGCATCGACTATATATGTCTAACTGATGGATAGATTATTATTTTTTACGGGAAACGGATACATTTTTAATTGATTGTACTTTGTTGAGGGGATAAATGGACAAATCATATGTACTGATCTTGTAATATCTTATCGCACACCGATGAATCGACTATATGTAGCGAATAAAACATGGTGATTTTCGAGAATAGCACACGTTTTCATAAAGCCAAAAAAGGCTCAAGGAAGTCAACTTGTAGCTGCTCTTCATATGTTTTATGTGTCCGTCCAATTGTATATCTTTCTAGTTTTAAAACGTTTAGCCAAGCAGAGGCCGCGGTGCGTTCTACCATTGTGCAAGGTCA